>OX326960.1:64332854-65635604 GCA_946800325.1 Luzula sylvatica | reverse complement strand
TAAAAAATTGAAAATTGTGTGTTTTAGTCTTCGATTACGGAGTATTTTGAGTATGACATGAGAATTGAGTATTTTGCTTGTGTTACACTTCGATTTTAACATTCTTTTAAAAAATATCTTCATTGAGTTTATTGATGGTGTTAGAATTCATTTTTTGCATTTGTAAGAAATTTTTGAAACAATCGAAATTTCTGTGTGTTAGTCTTCAATTACGGAGTATTTTGAGTATGACATGAAAATTGAGTATTTTGCTTATGTTACACTTAACTTTTTACATTTTTTAAAAAAATATCTTCATTGAATTTTTTGATGGTGTTAGACTTCAGTTTTTTATGTCGTTAAGAAATGTTTGAAATAATTGAAATTTGTGTGTGGTATAGTCTTCAATTACGGAGTATTTTGAGTATAACATGAAAATGGAGTTTTTTTCTTGTGTTACACTTCAATTTGAACATTCTTTTAAGAAATATCTTCATTGATTTTTTTGAAGGAGTTAGACTTCATTTTTTGCATTTTTAAGAAATTTTTGAAAAAATTGAAACTTGTGTGTCTTAGTCTTCAATTACGGAGTATTTTGAGTATGACATGAAAATTGAGTATTTTGCTTGTGTTACACTTCAATTTTAACATTCTTTTAAAAAATATCTTCATTGAATTTATTGAAGGTGTTAGACTTAATTTTTTGCATTTTTATGAAAATTCTGAAACAATTAAAATTTGTGTGTGTTAGTCTTCAATTACGGAGTATTTTGAGTATGACATGAAAATTGATTATTTTGCTTATGTTACACTTCAATTTTTACATTTTTTTGAAAAATATCTTCATTGAATTTATTGAAGGTGTTAGACTTCATTTTTTGCATTTTTAGGAAAGTTTTGTAAAATTGAAATTTGTGTGTGTTAGTCTTCAATTACGGAGTATTTTGAGTATGACATGAAAATTGAGTATTTTGCTTATGTTACACTTCAATTTTTACATTTCTTATATAAATATCTTCATTGAATTTTTTGATGGTGTTAGACTTCAGTTTTTTATGTCGTTAAGAAATGTTTGAAATAATTGAAATTTGTGTGTGGTATAGTCTTCAATTACGGAGTATTTTGAGTATAACATGAAAATGGAGTTTTTTTCTTGTGTTACACTTCAATTTGAACATTCTTTTAAGAAATATCTTCATTGCTTTTTTTGAAGGAGTTAGACTTCATTTTTTGCATTTTTAAGAAAATTTTGAAAAAATTGAAATTTGTGTGTGTTAGTCGTCAATTACGGACTATTTTGAGCCTGACATGAAAATTTAGTTTTTTTCTTGTGTTACACTTTATTTTGAACATTCTTTTAAAAAATATCTTCATTGAATTTATTGAAGGTGTTAGACTTCATTTTTTGCATTTTTAAGAAATTTTTGAAACAATTGAAATTTCTGAGTGTTAGTCTTCAATTACGGAGTATTTTGAGTATGACATGAAAATTGAGTATTTTGCTTATGTCACACATCAATTTTTACATTTTTTAAAAAAATATCTTCATTGAATTTTTAGATGGTGTTAGACTTTAGTTTTTTGCGTTGTTAAGAAATTTTTGAAATAATTGAAATTTGTGTGTGTCAGTCTTCAATTACGGAGTATTTTGAGTATGACATGAAAATTGAGTTTTTTTCTTGTGTTACACTTTATTTTGAACATTCTTTTAAAAAATATCTTCATTGAATTTATTGAAGGTGTTAGACTTCATTTTTTGCATTCTAAAGAAATTTTTGAAACAATTGAAATTTCTGTGTGTTAGTCTTCAATTACGGAGTATTTTGAGTATGACATGAAAATTGAGTATTTTGCTTGTGTTACACTTCAATTTTTACATTCATTTAAAAAATATCTTCACTGAATTAATTGAAGGAGTTAGACTTCATTTTTTGCATTTTTAGGAAAATTTTGAAACAATTAAAATTTGTGTGTGTTAGTCTTCAATTACGGAGTATTTTGAGTATGACATGAAAATTGATTATTTTGCTTATGTTACACTTCAATTTTTACAATTTTTTGAAAAATATCTTCATTGAATTTATTGAAGGTGTTAGACTTCATTTTTTGCATTTTTAGGAAAGTTTTGTAAAATTGAAATTTGTGTGTGTTAGTCTTCAATTACGGAGTATTTTGAGTATGACATGAAAATTGAGTATTTTGCTTATGTTACACTTCAATTTTTACATTTCTTATATAAATATCTTCATTGAATTTATTGAAGGTGTTAGACATCAGTTTTTTGCATTTTTAAGAAATTTTTGAAACATTTAAAATTTGTGTGTGTTAGTCTTCAATTACGGAGTATTTTGTGTATGACATGAAAATTGAGTTTTTTTTCTTGTGTTACACTTCAATTTTAACATTCTTTTAAAAAAAATCTTCATTGAATTTTTTGAAGGTGTTAGACTTCAGTTTTTTGCATTTTGAAGTAATTTTTGAAAAAATTGAAATTTGTGTGTGTTAGTCTTCAATTACGGAGTATTTTGAGTATTGTTGGTTAATTCTAACCTAGAGGGGGGTAAATTTGGCAATCTAACTTATACTTAGTTTAGATTTAAACCTAATTTACGGTGCGGAATAAATAATAATTTAGATGATAAAGATGATACCGTACAAACACTTTGACACAAGATGTTTGTTTACGAAGTTCGGTAGGTGGTTGCTTTGTAGCTTTAACTCACCCTTTACTCGCTTAATTGACCGACTCAATTATTTGCGAGTACCTACGTCTCCGGGAATGCCTTGTGCCTCTTTTTGGCTTTCGATTGAATTCCAACTCAACTCGATTACAAGGATTTGCCTAGATCGATTTACACGCTTCTATCGATCTATAGCTTAGGCTCTTTACACTTTGTTGCACTAGCCTATTACACTTTTTCACTAATCGAGCTACCACGTGATCGGTCACGTGAGTGGGATACGATTAGTGGAGAATATCGAAAGTAGATCAATGATCTAAAGAGGTTTCTCAAGCTATCAATGGATATAGATAATCACAGCTTAGGGTTTCTCTCTTTTTAGGTTTTAATGTTTGAAAATGAAGAGTTGAGAGAGAGAGACCCATGAAGGATTCTATTTATACTCTCTATAGAAATCCTTCAGAAAACATGCAGTGCGTTCGAACGCATTACAGTTCGTTCAGAACGCACTTGAAGTTTGCACTAGCCGTTTCAAAATAACGTGCAAGTACATCTTGGGTCCGTTCGAACGTACAATGTCCGTTCGTAACGGACTCAATTATACATAGCATTTTGCGTTCACAGGAACAAGAGTCCGTTCAACGCACTTAAAAGTGGGTGAACGGATTCCAGGTTGTCCGTTCGAACGCACATGGATGTTCGTTCGAACGCACACATTCCTGTGACATTTTCCGTTCACAGGAAGGATTGTCCGTTCAACGCACTCAGAAGGTGTTTGAACGGATTCTAACTATCCGTTCGAACGGACATGATTCTTCGTTCGAACGCACACATCCCTGTGACACGTTTGATTCTAATCAAGCTTTTAAAGTTTTGATATTTAGCAAGTCCGTTCTGAACGGACTTTGAGTTCGTTCAGAACGCACTTCCTGCTTGACTGAACTCTTTGTTATTTTGAACATGATTTTACTTGAGTTCTACTAGGTTTGTACCTATGGTTTATTTGTGGCGTATCCCACTCACGGAAGGCTTCAACATCTTGAGTCTTGATGTATTCCAATGGCCTTCCATGTTTTCTTCTTTTCTTGTTTATCTTGAGACTTCATGTCTTGATTCTTGATGTAATCCAATGAAGTCCTCCTTCACAAGTCCTCCTTCATCTTCGTATCGTACCTATGTTATCCTGCACTTTTCTGGATGTAAACATTAGTAATGACAGTGTTTTGAAATAATCAAACTATCAGGAAATTTGAACCAACAAACTCCCCCTTTTGATTAATTTCAAAACACTGTCGGTTTGGAGAGTTTCACCATTTAGTTGAGAACTTTCCGTACGATCGTTTCTCCCCCATTTTGAAAGAGATCAAAAGGGCCAAGGAGACTTCAAAAACGGAAGGCTCCCCCTAAATGCGAGCTCCCCCTCAAAGAATAAATTGATGAATGTATGAGCTCGTAAGTATGATCAAATTCTTTTGTTTTGGAATGATGACAATCCTTTCAAAATTTAGCAGATTTTCAATAAAATAAAACAGTTTTAGTGTGCGTTCCGAACGGAAAACGTAATGCGTTCGAACGCACTTGCTTCTGGACTAATAGGTTATATAGAAATAATTAATAAAAACCAACATATATGCAACAGTTTAAACTGACACTAAATCAAAACTACTCAGTTCAAGGCATGACACATGCCGATACAAACACACACACAACAATAAACAAGTCAAATTGTTCACAAACAAGAATCATGACATAACACACACAACACATTTAAACTTTTAACATCTCCGGCGATCACATCTCATTGGGGCCGGTGTAAGGGTTCTGTTCGGGTTGGGCGCTCGGATCAGCTGCGAAGAAGGCGTCGGTATTGAATTGTCCCGAGTTGGAGTCCGACGGATGCTCGGTGGTCTGATGAGGAGACGTACGCGGGACTCGGTCTTGGGGTGCCGTGTATGGCCCGAAGCGATTTCCAAGGTGAACATAGAGATCGGAAAATTGACGACCCACATTCTCGATCATCCTGGTCTCGGAAGCATGCAGGTCCTCACGAAATGCGTCTCGCATTATTCGTGCATGTTTTTCAACCCGCTCATCCATCTCCTCGAATAACGCCTTCATATAAGCAAACCTCCTTTCGTCGTGTTCGGAAGGGGCGTTCGAGCTTTCTGCACGCTCCTTCTTCTTACGTTTTCTATCCGGGGCTTCACCGCTTAGGTCAGTATCGGCGGGGTCGGCGTTTTCCTCTTCCTCGGTTTGGGTGTCACCCTCCAGCCATCGAGTAGGATTGCGAGGAAGGTGGAACGCTGCCGTATCTTTAGTGGGACTGATAACCCAACCTTGTACGTTCGATGAGTACCGATATCCAAGTCGGTGAAGGTTTGCCTTAGATGCGAGATTTGTTGGCTGTTCCGATCGGAAATCCCAATCGTTCTCCGGGATTGAAACTCCTTGGAGTTCCAACATCCGGGCAATCAACGTTCCGTAGGGTAACGAGGCATTTCTTTGGCTCAGGACGCTTTCCATATGACTTAGTATGAGATAAGGCACATGGACGGGTAGTTCATCATTGTACCACATACGATACAAAAGCATAATATTTCTATTTTCCAAATTTGCCTTCAATTTTGCGACTGGAGTAAGAATATTGTTACCGATTTCCCAAACGAATTTCTCAGGAGCTGCCAAGTGCGATGCCGATTCTTGTGACTGGTATCGATTTGTAACCACCTTCTTCATTGGTTCGATAATGGCGGCTTCGAGTCTTCCCTTGCGTGCGTTGTAGATCTTCTCTCCATCATCCTTGAGACCTAGCAACTCGCACAGATTTTCAACCGAGATCTCAACTTGTTCCCCGAGGATATAAGAGGTTATCTTCTCTAGAGCATGGTTGAATACGGCGTTTGCATAGAACAATCGAGTGATGACTTCGTAGAATGGCTCTTTAAGACACGCAAGATTTGCGAATCCCCATCTTCTCTTTATTGCCTCAATCTTGTCGAAAAGATGAGGAATATTTGGAGGAAACTCGTAGTAGTAGCATTTCGCAATGGATCTCCTTGCCACCACGTCGTTGTAGAGAGTTCCGGCCTCCGGATTTCGAAAGAGATGTTCATTGTCTATATTTTTGAAATCGTAGTCTGCTATCAAGTTTTCTTGCCTCCTAGGCTTCTTAGCTGCCTTCTTCTGATGAGGTGGAGCTCTCGGCCTTGGTTGAGTGTTGGAGCTCTCCCCTTCCTTCTTCTTTCCCTTTGAACCCCCCCTAGCAAGCAAGATCTTAGCGGCATTCATGGTGATGATTCTTTATGGAGAAAGAGAGTAAGGATTTTGGTGAGAGATAGAGTTGGAAAATAGGTTTTTAGAAAGAGAATGACAAAGAGATTGAGTTAAGATGAGATCGTGTCCCTTCAAATCTTTTCGTGAGGAGATCTAAACCATCGTGTCCATTGATTAGGATCGGTCGCATGCTAAAAGGCAGAAAATACGAAGAGTCCGTTCGAACGCACTTCTCAAGTGCGTTGGAACGCATTCATGTCTGAGAACAGGCGCTATTTTGGGTTTTTAAGTTGTATCTGGAAAGTTGTTAAGTCCGTTCTAACGGACTCCTATGTGAGTTCGAACGCACACACAACTGAGAAGAGACGCCAGAATATGAAACGGCGCGAGTGTAAGGGTTTGAAGTAGGTTCGCTGAATGAGGCATGTGCGTTCGAACGCATTAGTTTGTTCGTTCGAACGCACTGAACACTGTTGATATTGAGAGTCGGCGCCAAAGTATGATCCGGCGCCATAATTCTATAATTCATTTTTCCGTTCGGAACGCATTCAGTTGTACGTTCGAACGCACTTAATCCTGGTAAGAAAATTTGATGGCGCCATAATTTAACAGTGACTTTGGATCTTATAGTTCAGTTGTTCGTTCCGAACGCACCTGTTTTTCGTTCGAACGGACTGGTTCCTGAGATGTGATCACTGGACTGAATTCGTGATTTATTTACAGAGACAAGTGTTCTAATGTATTCCTCTATTAACACATGTGATGTAGCTACATGAGACTCGACCAACTCGGCTAGAATTTAATTTAGCCTATTTCTTATACTCCCCGTACATATTTGGCTTAGGGTGTGGCATACTAAGGAGTATAGTGTTTCAAGTTAGGGCTTAAGCCCTAGGAGGTCCTATACCGAGAGACGTAGAGGGACCCATCGAGTGACGATCTTTACGCATCCATATTGAGTTTGACGTTAATTTTGGATTGCGAAGATCACAACCGTTTGAGATATGACCAATTTTGCAACAATAGTTACAGAATGCTACGGTGGAATTATTTGTGGATGTGGAACTTTTCGCAAAATAATTAGAGAGATGATTTGGTTTACTTTTCTGAGAAGTTATCGATTTTGGCATATGATGAATGTTGTTGGATTGAAATTTGCTTGGTTTAAGTCGATTTTGTTGAAATTGTTTTTGTGTTTTTGTGTAATGTTTGGGAGACCCTTTTTGATATGAAGCGTCGGTGTAGTTGGTCACTTCGTAGAAATACCCATTTGGTCCCCTTTTGAATAAACAATCGGTTCTTCCCAAATTGTTATGTCTAGGTGGTGAATTTTGTGTGAAATGATTGTTCCTATAATTATGATTAACACGTTTAGCTTGTTTTGTTTTCACATTTTTACCTTTGTTGTAGTCACGATACATGAAAGCATTTCCGTGACTATTCATTTTATTGTTCTCCCATTTGGATTTTTGATTTTTAGATAAGGAAAAATCGGGTTTATTACCGTTATTTTTCTTGTATCCTAAACCGGATTTGTCATTGGGCTTTTGTCCCATTAATGACGATTTCAAGATATCATCCAATGAAGGAGGACTTAATGCACTGGTGGCACAAGCCTTCTTCAAAGATTCATTTTCAACTTTACAATTTTGAAGTTCGACTTTTAAATGAGACATCTCACCTTTAAGGGTTTGACACTCACATTTTGAAAACCATTTAAATTCTTTTAGTTGAGATTTATATGCCAAAATAGATAGTTCAAGAGAAGCTACCTTATCCTTGAGAGTTTGTGTTGAGCTCTCAAGTTTACTCTCTATTTGTTGAAAGTTTCCTTCATCTTTTAGAAACTCGTCACACAACTCGAGTTCTAATTTGAATGCAGGAGAAAACTCAGGATGATGTAATGATTCTACGTTAGTCATAGAGTTGATACGTACCTCATGACCTTGGTCATGTGTTGAGCTTGGAGTAGATGGTTCTTCGTCCATAAATGTGGGAGTGCGAGGTGTAGTGGTTAACCCTCGTTCAATTCGAAGAGATCTGATTGCCGCTTCCACTGCGCTCATTTGTGGAGAATCGATCCTTACCATAAGTGCAAGGTTTGCGGGGTGTCGGTTTGATGGACCATCCGATTCAGATGATGTGCTTGATCCATCCGTTTCTCCCCACCTGGAATTTACATGAGCTTTATATGCCTTTTTCTTTTTATGATCTTTACCTTTGTATTTGTAGCGATCATCTCGGCCCTTGTCCTCATATCTTCGTTCATGTCGAGGTTCTCGTCTATCTCGATCCTTGTGATCGTCATCCTTTTTATTCCACCGAGAATTTTCAGGATGGAGCGTCCAACACGACTCCATCATATGTCCAAACTTCTTACACCAAAAGCAATGAGGTTTCAGTCCCTTTTGTTTTCGATTCTCATTAAATCGCTTTTCATCCCTTTGCCATTCTAGGAGTCGCAAAGTGAGGTCGTCCATTTCATTGTCCTCGTTGCTTGCATTCACGGCGGGCAAGGCTATGGCTTTAGATCGAGGAGTTGTCGTGAAGATTCCTTGTTCTTCATCGAGTTGCTTGAGTCGAATCTCGAAGTTCCGGAATTGACTTACCAATTCTTCGGGAGTGAGATCTTGTGATGCGACCGCCGTACCTAAAGCTACACGTAAAGATTCCCAACTCCGGGGCATGGCTTGAAGTAATCTAGCAATAATTCTATCATCGGTAAGAGGTGCATGTTGGGTGGCATATCGGGTTTTTAATACATTGATTTTTGCCCATATTTTATCAACGGACTCTCCCTCAATCATTCGGAGATTGTTGAATTCTTGTTCAAGTCCGATGATATTAGTTCTTCTCATTTGAGATGTACCCTCGTATCTCTCATTGAGCATACGCCACATTTCAAATGAGTTTTCACAATGATCAACTAGCGATCCGATAGAACTAATTACGTTGTTTAGTATTAAGTTTTGAGCGTAAATGTCATTAGTTCTATCTTCCCTAGTTTGATCGGGGTAGGTTACATTTCCGTCCGTGTCAACCTCTTGGGCCAAGACAAAGCCTTGTAACACTACCTTGTCAAGTCCTTGGAGAGCGAATGCATTTAGCATGCATTTCTTCCAAGAACTCCAATTGATTCCATCTAATTCACGTGAGTTTGATATATTTGATTTGGGTACGGTGTTTATTGGATTTATCGATGAGTTTCGTACAATAGGATTAATTTCGGTCATTTGATCGTTAAGTACAAGTTATCCCTAATACTCAAAGAGATGGTTAGTACCTTGCTCTGATACCAATTGTTGGTTAATTCTAACCTAGAGGGGGGTAAATTTGGCAATCTAACTTATACTTAGTTTAGATTTAAACCTAATTTACGGTGCGGAATAAATAATAATTTAGATGATAAAGATGATACCGTACAAACACTTTGACACAAGATGTTTGTTTACGAAGTTCGGTACGTGGTTGCTTTGTAGCTTTAACTCACCCTTTACTCGCTTAATTGACCGACTCAATTATTTGCGAGTACCTACGTCTCCGGGAATGCCTTGTGCCTCTTTTTGGCTTTCGATTGAATTCCAACTCAACTCGATTACAAGGATTTGCCTAGATCGATTTACACGCTTCTATCGATCTATAGCTTAGGCTCTTTACACTTTGTTGCACTAGCCTATTACACTTTTTCACTAATCGAGCTACCACGTGATCGGTCACGTGAGTGGGATACGATTAGTGGAGAATATCGAAAGTAGATCAATGATCTAAAGAGGTTTCTCAAGCTATCAATGGATATAGATAATCACAGCTTAGGGTTTCTCTCTTTTTAGGTTTTAATGTTTGAAAATGAAGAGTTGAGAGAGAGAGACCCATGAAGGATTCTATTTATACTCTCTATAGAAATCCTTCAGAAAACTTGCAGTGCGTTCGAACGCATTACAGTTCGTTCAGAACGCACTTGAAGTTTGCACTAGCCGTTTCAAAATAACGTGCAAGTACATCTTGGGTCCGTTCGAACGTACAATGTCCGTTCGTAACGGACTCAATTATACATAGCATTTTGCGTTCACAGGAACAAGAGTCCGTTCAACGCACTTAAAAGTGGGTGAACGGATTCCAGGTTGTCCGTTCGAACGCACATGGATGTTCGTTCGAACGCACACATTCCTGTGACATTTTCCGTTCACAGGAAGGATTGTCCGTTCAACGCACTCAGAAGGTGTTTGAACGGATTCTAACTATCCGTTCGAACGGACATGATTCTTCGTTCGAACGCACACATCCCTGTGACACGTTTGATTCTAATCAAGCTTATAAAGTTTTGATATTTAGCAAGTCCGTTCTGAACGGACTTTGAGTTCGTTCAGAACGCACTTCCTGCTTGACTGAACTCTTTGTTATTTTGAACATGATTTTACTTGAGTTCTACTAGGTTTGTACCTATGGTTTATTTGTGGCGTATCCCACTCACGGAAGGCTTCAACATCTTGAGTCTTGATGTATTCCAATGGCCTTCCATGTTTTCTTCTTTTCTTGTTTATCTTGAGACTTCATGTCTTGATTCTTGATGTAATCCAATGAAGTCCTCCTTCACAAGTCCTCCTTCATCTTCGTATCGTACCTATGTTATCCTGCACTTTTCTGGATGTAAACATTAGTAATGACATTGTTTTGAAATAATCAAACTATCAGGAAATTTGAACCAACAAGTATCACATGAAAATTGAGTTTTTTTTCTTGTGTTACACTTCAATTTTAACAATCTTTTAAAAAATATCTTCGTGGAATTTATTTATGGTGTTAGACTTCATTTTTTGCATTTTTAAGAAATATTTGAAACAAATGAAATTTCTGTGTGTTAGTCTTCAATTACGGAGTATTTTGAGTATGACATGAAAATTGAGTATTTTGCTTATGTTACACTTCAATTTTTACATTTTTAAAAAAAATATCTTCATTAAATTTTTGATGGTGTTAGACTTCAGTTTTTTGTGTTCTTAAGAAATTTTTGAAATAATTGAAATTTGTGTGTGTCAGTCTTCAATTACGGAGTATTTTGAGTATAACATGAAAATTGTGTTTTTTTCTTGTGTTACACTTCAATTTGAACATTCTTTTATGAAATATCTTCATTGATTTTTTTTAAGGAGTTAGACTTCATTTTTTGCATTTTTAAGAAATTTTTGAAAAAATTGAAACTTGTGTGTCTTAGTCTTCAATTACGGAGTATTTTGAGTATGACATGAAAATTGAGTATTTTGCTTGTCTTACACTTCAATTTTAACATTCTTTTAAAATATATCTTGATTGAATTTATTGAAGGAGTTAGACTTCATTTTTTGCATTTTTAAGAAAATTTTGAAACAATTAAAATTTGTGTGTGTTAGTCTTCAATTACGGAGTATTTTGAGTATGACATGAAAATTGATTATTTTGCTTCTGTTACACTTCAATTTTTACAATTTTTTGAAAAATATCTTCATTGCATTTTTTTGAAGGTGTTAAATTTCAGTTTTTTGAATTTTTAAGAAATTTTTGAAAAAATTGAAATTTGTGTGTGTTAGTCTTCAATTACGGACTATTTTGAGCATGACATGAAAATTGAGTATTTTGCTTATGTTACACTTCAATTTTTACATTTTTTTAAAAAATATCTTCATTGAATTTTTGATGGTGTTAGACTTCAATTTTTTGCGTTGATAAGAAATTTTTGAAATATTTGAAATTTGTGTGTGTTAGTCTTCAATTACGGAGTATTTTGAGTATGACATGAAAATTGAGTTTTTTTCTTGTGTTACACTTCAATTTTAACATTCTTTTAAAAAATATCTTCATTGAATTTTTTGAAGGTGTTAGACTACACTTTTTACATTTTTTAGAAATTTTTGAAAAAATTAAAATTTGTGTGTGTTAGTCTTCAATTACGGAGTATTTTGAGCATTACATGAAAATTGAGTTTTTTTCTTGTGGTACACTTCAATTTGAACAATATTTTTAAAAATATCTTCATTGAATTTTTTGAAGGAGTTAGACTTCATTTTTTGCATTTTTATGAATTTTTTGAAAAAATTGAAACTTGTGTGTGTTAGTCTTCAATTACGGAGTATTTTGAGTATGACATGAGAATTGAGTATTTTGCTTGTGTTACACTTCAATTTTAACATTTTTTAAAAAAATATCTTCATTGAATTTTTTTATGGTGTTAGACTTCAGTTTTTTGCGTTGTTAAGAAATTTTTGAAATAATTGAAATTTGGGTGTGTTAGTCTTCAATTACGGAGTATTTTGAGTATGACATGAAAATTTAGTGTTTTTCTTGTGTTACACTTCAATTTTAACATTCATTTAAAAAATACCTTCATTGAATTTATTGAAGGTGTTAGACTTCATTTTTATCATTTTTAGGAAAGTTTTGAAAAATTGAAATTTGTGTGTGTTAGTCTTCAATTACGGAGTATTTTGAGTATGACATGAAAATTGAGTATTTTGCTTATGTTACACTTCAATTTGTACATTTCTTATATAAATACCTTCATTGAATTTATTGAAGGTGTTAGACATCAGTTTTTTGCCTTTTTAAGAAATTTTCGAAACATTTAAAATTTGTGTGTGTTAGTCTTCAATTACGGAGTATTTTGAGTATGACATGAAAATTGAGTTTTTTTCTTGTGTTACACTTCAATTTTAACATTCTTTTAAAAAAAATCTTCATTGAATTTTTTGAAGGTGTTAGACTTCAGTTTTTTGCATTTTGAAGTAATTTTTGAAAAAAATGAAATTTGTGTGTGTTAGTCTTCAATTACGGAGTATTTTGAGTATCACATGAAAATTGAGTTTTTTTCTTGTGTTACACTTCAATTTTAACAATCTTTTAAAAAATATCTTCATGGAATTTATTGATGGTGTTAGACTTCATTTTTTGCATTTTTAAGAAATATTTGAAACAATTGAAATTTCTGTGTGTTAGTCTTCAATTACGGAGTATTTTGAGTATGACATGAAAATTGAGTATTTTGCTTATGTTACACTTCAATTTTTACATTTTTTAAAAAAATATCTTCATTAAATTTTTGATGGTGTTAGACTTCAGTTTTTGTGTTGTTAAGAAATTTTTGAAATAATTGAAATTTGTGTGTGTTAGTCTTCAATTACGGAGTATTTTGAGTATGACATGAAAATTGTGTTTTTTTTCTTGTGTTACACTTCAATTTGAACATTCTTTTAAGAAATATCTTCATTGATTTTTTTGAAGGAGTTAGACTTCATTTTTTGCATTTTTAAGAAATTTTTGAAAAAATTTAAACTTGTGTGTCTTCTTAGTCTTCAATTACGGAGTATTTTGAGTATGACATGAAAATTGAGTATTTTGCTTGTGTTACACTTCAATTTTAACATTCTTTTAAAAAATATCTTGATTGAATTTATTGAAGGAGTTAGACTTCATTTTTTGCATTTTTAGGAAAATTTTGAAACAATTAAAATTTGTGTGTATTAGTCTTCAATTACGGAGTATTTTTAGTATGACATGAAAATTGAGTATTTTGCTTGTGTTAAACTTCAATTTTTACATTTTTTAAAAAATATCTACATTGAATTTTTTGAAGGTGTTAGACTTCAGTTTTCTGCATTTTGAAGTAATTTTTGAAAAAATTGAAATTTGTGTGTGTTAGTCTTCAATTACGGAGTATTTTGAGTATCAAATGAAAATTGAGTTTTTTTTCTTGTGTTACACTTCAATTTTAACAATCTTTTAAAAAATATCTTCATGGAATTTATTTATGGTGTTAGACTTCATTTTTTGCATTTTTAAGAAATATTTGAAACAATTGAAATTTCTGTGTGTTAGTCTTCAATTACGGAGTATTTTGAGTATGACATGAAAATTGAGTATTTTGCTTATGTTACACTTCAATTTTTACATTTTTTATATAAATATCTTCATTGAATTTATTGAAGGTGTTAGACATCAGTTTTTTTGCGTTGTTAAGAAATTTTTGAAAAAATTAAAATTTGTGTGTGTTAGTCTTCAATTACGGAGTATTTTGAGCATGACATGAAAATTGTGTTTTTTTCTTGTGTTACACTTCAATTTGAACATTCTTTTTAAAAATATCTTCATTCAATTTTTTGAAGGAGTTAGACTTCATTTTTTGCATTTTTATGAATCGTTTGAAAAAATTGAAACTTGTGTGTGTTAGTCTTCAATTACGGAGTATTTTGAGTATGACATGAGAATTGAGTATTTTCGTTGTGTTACACTTCAATTTTAACAGTTTTAAAAAAAATATCTTCATTGAATTTTCTGAAGGTGTTATGCTTCAATTTTTTGCATTTTTAAGAAATTTTTGAAAAAATAAAATTTGTGTGTTTTAGTCTTCAATTACGGAGTATTTTGAGTATGACATGAGAATTGAGAATTTTGCTTGTGTTACACTTCAATTTTAACATTCTTTTAAAAAATATCTTCATTGAATTTATTGAAGGTGTTAGACTTCATTTTTTGCATTTTAAAGAAATTTTTGAAACAATTGAAATTTCTGTGTGTTAGTCTTCAATTACGGAGTATTTTGAGTATCACTTGAAAATTGAGTATTTTGCTTATTTTACACTTCAATTTTAACATTTTTTAAAAAAATATCTTCATTGAATTTTTTAATGGTGTTAGACTTCAGTTTTTTGTGTTGTTAAGAAATTTTTGAAATAATTGAAATTTGTGTGTGTTAGTCTTCAATTACGGAGTATTTTGAGTATCACATGAAAATTGAGTCTTTTTCTTGTGTTACACTTCAATTTTAACATTCTTTTAAAAAATATCTTCATTGAATTTTTTGAAGGTGTTAGACTTCAGTTTTTTGCATTTCGAAGAAATGTTTGAAAAAATTGTAATTTGTGTGTGTTAGTCTTCAATTACGGAGTATTTTGAGTATCACATGAAAATTGAGTTTTTTTCTTGTGTTACACTTCAATTTTAACATTCTTTTAAAAAATATCTTCATGAAATTTTTTGAAGTTGTTAGACTTCATTTTTTTCATTTTTTAGAAATTTTTGAAAACATTGAAATTTGTGTGTGTTAGTCTTCAATGTTGGTTCAAATTTCCTGATAGTTTGATTATTTCAAAACACTGTCATTACTAATGTATACATCCAGAAAAGTGCAGGATAACATAGGTACGATACGAAGATGAAGGAGGACTTGTGAAGGAGGATTTCATTGGATTACATCAAGAATCGGGACATGAAGTCTCAAGATAAACAAGAAAAGAAGAACACAAGGAAGGCCATTGGAATACATCAAGAATCAAGATGTTGAAGCCTTCCGTGAGTGGGATACGCCACAAATAAACCATAGGTACAAACCTAGTAGAACTCAAGTAAAATCATGTTCAAAATAACAAAGAGTTCAGTCAAGCAGGAAGTGCGTTCTGAACGAACTCAAAGTCCGTTCAGAACGGACTTGCCACATATCAAAACTATTAAACCTTCATTAGAACCAAACGTGTCACAGGGATGTGTGCGTTCCAACGAACAATCATGTCCGTTCGAACGGACAATTAGAATCCATTCACCCACCTTCTGAGTGCGTTGAACGGACAATCCTTCCTGTGAACGAAAAATGTCACAGGGATGTGTGCGTTCGAACGAACACACATGTGCGTTCGAACGGACAACCTGGAATCCGTTCACCCACTTTTCAGTGCGTTGAACGGACTCTTGTTCCTGTGAACGTAAAACGCTATGTATAATTGAGTCCGTTACGAACGGACATTGTCCGTTCGAACGGACCCAAGATGTACTTGCACGTTATTTTGAAACGGCTAGTGCAAACTACAAGTGCGTTCTGAACGGACTTTATGCGTTCGAACGCACTTCAAGTTTTCTGAAGGATTTCTATAGAGAGTATAAAAAGAATCCTTCATGGGTCTCTCTCTCTCACTCCTTCATTTTCAAACATTCAAACCTAAAAAGAGAGAAACCCTAAGCTGTGATTATCTATATCCATTGATAGCTTGAGAAATCTCTTTAGATCGTTGATCTACTTTCGATATTCTCCACTAATCGTATCCCACTCACGTGACCGATCACGTTGTAGCTCGATTAGTGAAAAAGTGTAATAGGCTAGTGCAACAAATTGTAAAGAGCCTAAGCTATAGATCGATAGAAGCGTGTAAATTGATCTAGGCAAATCCTTGTAATCGAGTTGAGTTGGAATTCAATCGAAAGCCAAAAAGAGGCACAAGGCATTCCCGGAGACGTAGGTACTCGCAAATAATTGAGTGGGTCAATTAAGCGAGTAAAGGGTGAGTTAAAGCTACAAAGCAACCACCTACCGAACTTCGTAAACAAACATCTTGTGTCAAAGTGTTTGTACGGTATCATCTTTATCATCTAAATTATTATTTATTCCGCACCGTAAATTAGGTTTAAATCTAAACTAAGTGTAAGTTAGATTGCCAAATTTACCCCCCTCTAGGTTAGAATTAACCAACATTCAATTACGGAGTATTTTGAGTATGACATGAAAATTGAGTTTTTTATTTGTGTTACACTTCAATTTTAATATTCTTTTAAAAAATATCTTCATTGAATTTTTTGAACGTGTTAGACTTCAGTTTTTTGCATTTTGAAGAATTTTTTGAAAAAATTTATTTTTGTGTGTGTTAGGCTCCAATTACGGAGTATTTTGAGTATCACATGTAAATTGAGTTTTTTTCTTGTGTTACACTTCAATTTTCACATTATTTTAAAAAATATCTTCATTGAATTTTTTGATGGTGTCAGACTTCATTTTTTTCATTTTTATGAAATTTTTGAAAAAATTGAAAATTGTGTGTGTTAGTCTTCAATTCCGGAGTATTTTGAGCATGACATGAAAATTAAGTTTTTTTCTTGTGTTACACTGCAATTTGAACATTCTTTTAAAAAATATCTTCATTGAATTTTTTGAACGAGTTAGACTTCATTTTTTGCATTTTTATGAAATTTTTGAAAAAATTGAAATTTTTGTGTGTTAGTCTTCAATTACGGAGTATTTTGAACATGACATGAGAAATGATTATTTTGTTTGTGTTACACTTCAATTTTAACATTCTTTTAAAAAATATCTTCATTGAATTTATTGAAGGTGTTAGACTTCATTTTTTGCATTCTTAAGAAATTTTTTAAACAATTGAAATATCTATGTGCTAGTCTTCAATTACGGAGTATTTTGAGTATCACATGAAAATTGAGTATTTTGATTATGTTACACATCAATTTTTCAAGTTTAAAAAATAAAATCTTCATTGAATTTATTGAAGGTGTTAGACCTCAGTTTTTTGCATTTTTAAGAAATTTTGAAAAAATTTAAATTTGTGTGTTTTAGTCTTCAATTAAGGAGTATTTTGAGTATGACATGAGAATTGAGTATTTTGCTTGTGTTACACTTCAATTTTAACAATCTTTTAAAAAATATATTCATTGAATTTATTGAAGGTGTTAGACTTCATTTTTTGCATTTTTAAGAAATTTTTGAAACAATTGAAATTTCTGTGTGTTAGTCTTCAATTACGGAGTATTTTGAGTATGACATGAAAATTGAGTATTTTGCTTATGTTACACTTCAATTTTTACGTTTTTAAAAAAAATATCTTCTTTGAATTTTTTAATGGTGTTAGATTTCAGTTTTTTGCGTTGTTAAGAAATTTTTGAAATAATTGAAATTTGTGTGTTTTAGTCTTCAATTACCGAGTATTTTGAGTATGACATGAAAATTGAGTTTTTTTCTTGTGTTACACTTAAATTTTAACATTCTTTTAAAAAATATCTTCATTGAATTTTTTGAAGTTGTTAGACTTCAGTTTTTTGCATTTTGAAGAAATTTTTTAAAAAATTGAAATTTGTGTGTGTTAGTCTTCAATTAAGGAGTATTTTGAGTATCACATGAAAATTGAGTTTTTTTCTTGTGTTACGCTTCAATTTAAACATTCTTTTAAAAAATATCTTGATTGAATTTTTTGAAGGTGTTAGACTTCAGTTTTTTGCATTTTGAAGAAATGTTTGAAAAAATTGAAATTTGTGTGTGTTAGTCTTCAATTACGGAGTATTTTGAGTATCACATTAAAATTGAGCTTTTTTCTTGTGTTACACTTCAATTTTAACATTCTTTTAAAAAATATCTTCATGGAATTTTTTGAAGGTGTTAGACTTCATTTTTTGCATTTCCAAAAAAGTTTTGAAAAAATTGAAATTTGTGTGTGTTAGTCTTCAATTACGGTGTATTTTGAGCATGACATGAAAATTGAGTTTTTTTTCTTGTGTTACACTTCAATTTGAACATTCTTTTAAAAAATATCTTCATTGAATATTTTGAAGGAGTTAAACTTCATTTTTTGCATTTTTATGAAAGTTTTAAAAAATTGAAACTTGTGTTTGTTAGTCTTCAATTACGGAGTATTTTGAGTATGACATGCGAATTGATTATTTTGCTTGTGTAACACTTAAATTCTAACATTCTTTTAAAAAATATCTTCATTGAATTTATTGAAGGTGTTAGACTTCATTTTTTGCATTCTTCAGAAATTTTTAAAACAATTGAAATATCTATGTGCTAGTCTTCAATTACGGAGTATTTTGAGTATGACATGAAAATTGACTATTTTGCTTATGTTACACTTCAATTTTTACAGTTTAAAAAAAAATATCTTCATTGAATTTTTTGAAGGTGTTAGACTTCAGTTTTTTGCATTTTGAAGAAATTTTTGAAAAAATTGAAATTTGTGTGTGTTAGTCTTCAATTAAGGAGTATTTTGAGTATCACATGAAAATTGAGTTTTTTTCTTGTGTTACGCTTCAATTTAAATATTCTTTTAAAAAATATCTTGATTAAATTTTTTGAAGGTGTTAGACTTCATTTTTTGCATTTTTAAGAAATTTTTGAAAAAATGAAATTTGTGTGTGTTAGTCTTCAATTACGGAGTATTTTGAGCATGACATCAAAATTGAGTTTTTTTCTTATGTTACACTTCAATTTTAACATTCTTTAAAAAAATGTTTTCATTGAATTTATTGAAGGTGTTAGACTTCATTTTTTGCATTCTTAAGAAATTTTTAAAACAATTGAAATATATGTGTGCTAGTCTTCAATTTCGGAGTATTTTGAGTATGACATGAAAATTGAGTATTTTGCTTATGTTACACTTCATTTTTTACAGTTTTAAAAAAAATATCTTCATCGAATTTTTTGATGGTGTTAGAATTCATTTTTTTGCATTTTTTTAAGAAATTTTTCAAATAATTGAAATTTGTGTGTTTTAGTCTTCAATTACGGAGTATTTTGAGTATGACATGAGAATTGAGTATTTTGCTTGTGTTACACTTCGATTTAAACATTCTTTTAAAAAATATCTTCAATGAATTTATTGAAGGTGTTAGACTTAATTTTTTCCATTTTTAAGAAATTTTTGAAACAATTTAAATTTCTGTGTGTTAGTCATCAATTACGTAGTATTTTGAGTATGACATGAAAATCGAGTATTTTGCTTATGTTACACTTCAATTTTTACATTTTTTTAAAAAATATCTTCATTGAATTTTTTTATGGTGTTAGACTTCAGTTTTTTGCGTTGTTAAGAAATTTTTGAAATAATGGAAATTTGTGTGTGTTAGTCTTCAATTACGGAGTATTTCGAGTATGACATGAAAATTGAGTTTTTTTCTTGTGTTACACTTCAATTTTAACATTCTTTTAAGAAATATCTTCATTGATTTTTTTGAAGGTGTTAGACTTCATTTTTTGCATTTTTGAGAAATTTTTTAAAAAATTGAAATTTGTGTGTGTTAGTCTTCAATTACGGAGTATTTTGAGCATGACATGAAAATTGAGTTTTTTTTCTTGTGTAACACTTCAATTTGAACATTCTTTTAAAAAATATCTTCATTGAATTTTTTGATGGTGTTAGACTTCAGCTTTTTGCGTTGTTAAGAAATTTTTGAAATAATTGAAATTTGTGTGTGTTAGTCTTCAATTACGGAGTATTTCGAGTATGACATGAAAATTGAGTTTTTTTCTTGTGTTACACTTCAATTTTAACATTCTTTTAAGAAATATCTTCATTGATTTTTTTGAAGGTGTTAGACTTCATTTTTTGCATTTTTGAGAAATTTTTTAAAAAATTGAAACTTGTGCGTCTTAGTCTTCAATTACGGAATATTTTGAGTATGACATGAAAATTGAGTATTTTGCTTGTGTTACACTTCAATTTTGACATTCTTTTAAAAAATATCTTCATTGAATTTATTGAAAGTGTTAGACTTCATTTTTTGCATTTTTAAGAAATTTTTGAAAAAATTTAAACTTGTGTGTCTTAGTCTTCAATTACGGAGTATTTTGAGTATGACATGAAAATTGAGTATTTTGCTTATGTTACACTTCAATTTTTACATTTTTTATATAAATATCTTCATGGAATTTTTTTGCATTTTTTTAAGAAATTTTTGAAAAAATTGAAATTTGTGTGTTTTAGTCTTCAATTACGGAGTATTTTGAGTATGACATGAAAATTGAGTATTTTGCTTATGTTACACTTCAATTTTAACATTCTGTTAAGAAATATCTTCATTGAATTTTTTGAAGGAGTTAGACTTCATTTTTTGTATTTTTAAGAAATTTTTGAAAAAATTGAAACTTGTGCATCTTAGTCTTCAATTACGGAGTATTTTGAGTATAACATGAGAATTGAGTATTTTGCTTGTGTTACACTTCAATTTTGACATTCTTTTAAAAAATATCTTCATTGAATTTTTTGAAGGAGTTAGACTTCATTTTTTGCATTTTTAAGAAATTTTTGAAAAAATTGAAACTTGTGCGTCTTAGTCTTCAATTACGGAGTATTTTGAGTATGACATGAAAATTGAGTATTTTGCTTGTGTTACACTTCAATTTTGACATTCTTATAAAAAATATCTTCATTGAATTTATTGAAGGTGTTAGACTTCAGTTTTTTGCATTTTTTAGAAATTTTTGAAACAATTGAAATTTGTGTGTGTTAGTATTCAATTACGGAGTATTTTGAGTATGACATGAAAATTGAGTTTTTTTCTTGTGTTACACTTCAATTTTAACATTCTTTTAAAAAATATCTTCATTGAATTTTTTGAAGGTGTTAGACTTCAGTTTTTTGCGTTGTTAAGAAATTTTTGAAATAATGGAAATTTGTGTGTGTTAGTCTTCAATTACGGAGTATTTCGAGTATGACATGAAAATTGAGTTTTTTTCTTGTGTTACACTTCAATTTTAACATTCTTTTAAGAAATATCTTCATTGATTTTTTTGAAGGTGTTAGACTTCATTTTTTGCATTTTTGAGAAATTTTTTAAAAAATTGAAATTTGTGTGTGTTAGTCTTCAATTACGGAGTATTTTGAGCATGACATGAAAATTGAGTTTTTTTTCTTGTGTAACACTTCAATTTGAACATTCTTTTAAAAAATATCTTCATTGAATTTTTTGATGGTGTTAGACTTCAGCTTTTTGCGTTGTTAAGAAATTTTTGAAATAATTGAAATTTGTGTGTGTTAGTCTTCAATTACGGATTATTTTGAGTATGACATGAAAATTGAGTTTTTTGCTTGTGTTACACTTCAATTTTAACATTCTTTTAAGAAATATCTTCATTGAAGTTTTTGAAGGAGTTAGACTTCATTTTTTGCATTTTTAAGAAATTTTTGAAAAAATTGAAACTTGTGCGTCTTAGTCTTCAATTACGGAATATTTTGAGTATGACATGAAAATTGAGTATTTTGCTTGTGTTACACTTCAATTTTGACATTCTTTTAAAAAATATCTTCATTGAATTTATTGAAAGTGTTAGACTTCATTTTTTGCATTTTTAAGAAATTTTTGAAAAAATTTAAACTTGTGTGTCTTAGTCTTCAATTACGGAGTATTTTGAGTATGACATGAAAATTGAGTATTTTGCTTATGTTACACTTCAATTTTTACATTTTTTATATAAATATCTTCATGGAATTTTTTTGCATTTTTTTAAGAAATTTTTGAAAAAATTGAAATTTGTGTGTTTTAGTCTTCAATTACGGAGTATTTTGAGTATGACATGAAAATTGAGTATTTTGCTTATGTTACACTTCAATTTTAACATTCTTTTAAGAAATATCTTCATTGAATTTTTTGAAGGAGTTACACTTCATTTTTTGTATTTTTTAGAAATTTTTGAAAAAATTGAAACTTGTGCATCTTAGTCTTCAATTACGGAGTATTTTGAGTATAACATGAGAATTGAGTATTTTGCTTGTGTTACACTTCAATTTTGACATTCTTTTAAAAAATATCTTCATTGAATTTTTTGAAGGAGTTAGACTTCATTTTTTGCATTTTTAAGAAATTTTTGAAAAAATTGAAACTTGTGCGTCTTAGTCTTCAATTACGGAGTATTTTGAGTATGACATGAAAATTGAGTATTTTGCTTGTGTTACACTTCAATTTTGACATTCTTATAAAAAATATCTTCATTGAATTTATTGAAGGTGTTAGACTTCAGTTTTTTGCATTTTTTAGAAATTTTTGAAACAATTGAAATTTGTGTGTGTTAGTATTCAATTACGGAGTATTTTGAGTATGACATGAAAATTGAGTTTTTTTCTTGTGTTCCACTTCAATTTTAACATTCTTTTAAAAAATATCTTCATTGAATTTTTTGAAGGTGTTAGACTTCAGTTTTTTGAATTTTGAAGAAATTTTTGAAAAAATGGAAATTTGTGTGTGTTAGTCTTCAATTACGGAGTATTTTTTAGTGTCGCATGAAAATTGAGTTTTTTTCTTGTGTTACACTTCAATTTTAACATTCTTTTAAAAAATATCTTCATTGAATTTTTTGAAGGTGTTAGACTTCATTTTCTTCATTTTTAAGAAATTTTTGAAAAAAATGAAATTTGTGTGTGTTAGTCTTCAATTACGGAGTATTTTGAGTAAGACGTGAAAATTAAGTTTTTTTGTTGTGTTACACTTCAATTTGAACATTCTTTTAAAAAATATTTTCATTGAATATATTGAAGGTGTTAGACTTCATTTTTTGCATTTTTAAGAAATTTTTGAAACAATTGAAATTTCTATGTGTTAGTCTTCAATTACGGTGTATTTTGAGTATGACATGAAAATTGAGTATTTTGCTTATGTTACACTTCAATTTTTACATTTTTTAAAAAAATATCTTCTTTGAATTTTTTGATGGTGTTAGACTTCAGTTTTTTGCGTTGTTGCGAAATTTTTGAAATAATTGAAATTTGTGTGTGTTAGTCTTCAAATTACGGAGTATTTTGAGTATGACATGAAAATTGAGTTTTTTCTTGTGTTACACTTTAATTTTAACATTCTTTTAAAAGACATCTTTATTGAATTTTTTGAAGGTGTTAGACTTCAGTTTTTTGCGTTGTTAAGAAATTTTTGAAATAATTGAAATTTATTACATGAAAATTGAGTTTTTTTCTTGTGTTACACTTCAATTTTAACATTCTTTTAAAAAATATCTTCATTGAATTTTTTGAAGGTTAGACTTCAGTTTTTTGCGTTGTTAAGAAATTTTTGAAATAATAGAAATATGTGTGTCTTAGTCTTCAATTACGGACTATTTTGAGTATGACATGAAAATTGAGTATTTTGTTTATTTTACACTTCAATTTTAACATTCTTTTAAAAAATATCTTCATTGAATTTATTGAAGGTGTTAGACTTCAGTTCTTTGCATTTTTAAGAAAATTTTGAAACAATTGAAATTTGTGTGTGTTAGTCTGCAATTACGGAGTATTTAGAGTGTGCCATGAAAATTTAGTGTTTTACTTATTTTACACTTCAATTTTAACATTCTTTTAAAAAATATCTTCATTGAATTTATTGAAGGTGTTAGACTTCATGTTTTGCATTTTTAGGAAATTTTTGAAAACATTGAAATTTGTGTGTGCTAGTCTTCAATTTCGGAGTATTTTTAGTATGACATGAAAATTGAGTATTTTGCTATGTTAGACTTCAATTTTTACATTTTTTATAAATATATCTTCATTGAATTTATTGAAGGTGTTAGATTTCAGTTTTTTGCATTTTTAAGAAAATTTTGAAACAATTTAAATTTGTGTGTGTTAGTCTTCAATTACGGAGTATTTTGAGTATGACACGAAAATTGAGTATTTTGCTTATGTTACACTTCAATTTTTACATTTTTTATATAAATATCTTCATTGAATTTATTGAAGGTGTTAGACTTCAGTTCTTTGCATTTTTAAGAAAATTTTGAAACAATTGAAATTTGTGTGTGTTAGTCTGCAATTACGGAGTATTTTGAGTATGCCATGAAAATTTAGTGTTTTGCTTATTTTACACTTCAATTTTAACATTCTTTTAAAAAATATCTTCATTGAATTTATTGAAGGTGTTAGACTTCATGTTTTGCATTTTTAGGAAATTTTTGAAAAAATTCAAATTTGTGTGTGCTAGTCTTCAATTTCGGAGTATTTTTAGTATGACATGAAAATTGAGTATTTTGCTATGTTAGACTTCAATTTTTACATTTTTTATAAAAATATCTTTATTGAATTTATTGAAGGTGTTAGACTTCAGTTTTTTGCATTTTTAAGAAAATTTTGAAACAATTTAAATTTGTGTGTGTTATTCTTCAATTACGGAGTATTTTGAGTATGATATGAAAATTGAGAATTTTGCTTATGTCACACTTCAATTTTTACATTTTTTATATAAATACCTTCATTGAATTTATTGAAGGAGTTAGACTTAATTTTTTTTGCATTTTTAAGAATTTTTTGAAACAGTTGAAATTTTTGTTTGTTAGTCTTCAATTACAGAGTATTTTGAGTATGACATGAAAATTGAGTATTTTCCTCATGTTACATTTCAATTTTTACATTTTTTAAAAAAATATCTTCATTGAATTTTTTTATGGTGTTTGACATCAGTTTTTTGCATTTTTAAGAAATTTTTGAAAAAATTGAAATTTGTGTGTTTTAGTCTTCAATTACGGAGTATTTTGAGTATGACATGAGAATTGAGTATTTTGCTTGTGTTACACTTCGATTTTAACATTCATTTAAAAAATATCTTCATTGAATTTATTGAAGGCGTTAGACTTCATTTTTTGCATTTTTAAGAAATTTTTGAAACAATTGAAATTTCTGTGTGTTAGTCTTCAATTACAAAGTATTTTGAGTATGACATGAAAATTGAGTATTTTGCTTACGTTACTCTTCAATTTTTACATTTTTTTAAAAAATATCTTCATTGAATTTATTGAAGGTGTTAGACTTCATTTTTTTGCATTTTTAAGAAATTTTTGAAACAATTGAAATTTCTGTGTGTTTGTCTTCAATTACGGAGTATTTTGAGTATGACATGAAAATTGAGTATTATGCTTATGTTACATTTCAATTTTTACATTCTTTTAAAAAATTTCTTCATTGAATTTATTGAAGGTGTTAGACTTAATTTTTTACATTTTTAAGAAATTTTTGAAACAATTGAAATTTCTGTGTGTTAGTCTTCAATTACGTTGTATTTTGAGTATGACATGAAAATTGAGTATTTTGCTTATGTTACACTTCAATTTTTACATTTTTTTTAAAAATATCTTCATTGAATTTTTTGATGGTGTTAGACTTCAGTTTTTGGCGTTGTTAAGAAATTTTTGAAATAATTGAAATTTGTGTGTGTTAGTCTTCAATTACGGAGTATTTTGAGTATGACATGAAAATTGAGTTTTTTTCTTGTGTTACACTTCAATTTTAACATTCTTTTAAAAAATATCTTCATTGAATTTTTTGAAGGTGTTAGACTTCAGTTTTTTGCATTTTGAAGAAATGTTTGAAAAAATTGAAATTTGGTTCTGTTAGTCTTCAATTACGGAGTATTTTGAGTATCACATGAAAATTGAGTATTTTCCTTATTTTACACTTCAATTTTGACATTCTTTTAAAAAATATCTTCATTGAATTTATTGAAGGTGTTAGACTTTAGTTTTTTGCATTTTGAAGAAATGTTTGAAAAAATTGAAATTTGTTTCTGTTAGTCTTCAATTGCGGAGTATTTTGAGTATCACATGAAAATTGAGTATTTTCCTTATTTTACACTTCAATTTTGACATTCTTTTAAAAAATATCCTCATTGAATTTATTGAAGGTGTTAGACTTCAGTTTTTTGCATTTTTAAGAAATTTTTGAAACAATTGAAATTTTTGTGTGTTACTCTTCAATTACGGAGTATTTTGAGTATGCCATGAAAATTGAGTATTTTGCTTATTTTACACTTCAATTTTGACATTCTTTTAAAAGATATCTTCATTGAATTTATTGAAGGTGTTAGACTTCGGTTTTTTGCATTTTTAAGAAATTTTTGAAACAATTGAAATTTGTGTCTGTTAGTCTTCAATTACACAGTATTTTGAGTATGACATGAAAATTGAGTTTTTATCTTGTGTTACACTTCAATTTTAACATTCTTTTAAAAAATATCTTCATTGAACTTATTGAAGGTGTTAGACTTCAGTTATTTGCATTTTTAATAAATTTTTGAAAGAGTTGAAATTTGTGTGTGTTAGTCTTCAAATACGGAGTATTTTGAGTATGACATGAAAATTGAGTTTTTTTTCTTGTGTTACACTTCAATTTTAACATTCTTTTAAAAAATATCTTCATTGAATTTTTTGATGGAGTTGGACTTCATTTGTTGCATTTTTATGAAATTTTTGACAAAATTGAAACTTGTGTGTGTTAGTCTTCAATTACGGAGTACTTTGAGTATGACATAAAAATTGAGTATTTTTCTAGTGTTACACTTCAATTTTAACATTCTTTTAAGAAATATCTTCATTGTATTTTTTGAGGGAGTTAGACTTCATTTTTTGCATTTTTAAGAAATTTTTGAAAAAGTTGAAATTTGTGTGTGTTAGTCTGAAATTACGGAGTATTTTGAGTATGCCATGACAATTGAGTATTTTGCTTATTTTACATTTCAATTTTTACATTTTTAATAAAAATATCTTCATTGAATTTATTGAAGGTGTTAGACTTCAGTTTTTTGCGTTGTTTAGAAATTTGTGTGTGTTAGTCTTCAATTACGGAGTATTTTGAGTATGACATGAGAATTGAGTATTTTGCTTGTGTTACACTTGAATTTTAACAATCTTTTAAAAAATATCTTCATTGAATTTTTCAAAGGTGTTAGACTTCATTTTTTACATTTTTAAGAAATTTTTGAAAAAATTAAAACTTGTGTGTGTTAGTCTTCAATTACGGAGTATTTTGAGTATGACATGAGAATTGAGTATTTTGCTTGTGTTACACTTCAATTTTAACATTCTTTTAAAAAATATCTTCATTGAATTTATTGAAGGTGTTAGACTTCATTTTTTGCATTTTTAAGAAATTTTTGAAACAATTGAAATTTCTGTGTGTTAGTCTTCAATTACGGAGTATTTTGAGTATGACAAGAAAATTGAGTATTTTGCTTATGTTACACTTCAATTTATACATTTTTTTAAAAAATATCTTCATTGAATTTTTTGATGGTGTTAGACTTCAGTTTTTGGCGTTTTTAAGAAATTTTGGAAATAATTGAAATTTTTGTGTGTTAGTCATCAATTACGGAGTATTTTGAGTATGACATGAAAATTCAGTTTTTTTCTTGTGTTACACTTCAATTTTAACATTCTTTTAAAAAATATCTTCGTTGAATTTTTTGAAGGTGTTAGACTTCAGTTTTTTGCATTTTGAAGAAATGTTTGAAAAAATTGAAATTTTTGTGTGTTAGTCTGCAATTACGGAGTATTTTGAGTATGCCATGAAAATTTAGTGTTTTGCTTATTTTACTCTTCAATTTTAACATTCTTTTAAAAAATATCTTCATTGAATTTATTGAAGGTTAGACTTCATGTTTTGCATTTTTAGGAAATTTTTGAAAAAATTCAAATTTGTGTGTGCTAGTCTTCAATTTCGGAGTATTTTTAGTATGACATGAAAATTGAGTATTTTGCTATGTTAGACTTCAATTTTTACATTTTTTATAAAAATATCTTTATTGAATTTATTGAAGTTGTTAGACTTCAGTTTTTTGCATTTTTAAGAAAATTTTGAAACAATTTAAATTTGTGTGTGTTATTCTTCAATTACGGAGTATTTTGAGTATGACATGAAAATTGAGTATTTTGCTTATGTTACACTTCAATTTTTACATTTTTATATAAATACCTTCATTGAATTTATTGATGGAGTTAGACTTCATTTTTATTGCATTTTTAAGAAATTTTTGAAACAATTGAAATTTTTGTTTGTTAGTCTTCAATTATGGAGTATTTTGAGTATGACATGAAAATTGAGTATTTTGCTTATGTTACATTTCAATTTTTACATTTTTAAAAAAAATATCTTCATTGAATTTTTTTATGGTGTTTGATATCAGTTTTTTGCATTTTTAAGAAATTTTTGAAAAAATTGAAATTTGTGTGTTTTAGTCTTCAATTACGGAGTATTTTGAGTATGACATGAGAATTGAGTATTTTGCTTGTGTTACACTTCGATTTTAACATTCATTTAAAAAATATCTTCATTGAATTTATTGAAGGCGTTAGACTTCATTTTTTGCATTTTTAAGAAATTTTTGAAACAATTGAAATTTCTGTGTGTTAGTCTTCAATTACGGAGTATTTTGAGTATGACATGAAAATTGAGTATTTTGCTTATGTTACACTTCAATTTTTACATTTTTTTAAAAAATATCTTCATTGAATTTATTGAAGGTGTTAGACTTCATTTTTTTGCATTTTTAAGAAATTTTTGAAACAATTGAAGTTTCTGTGTGTTTGTCTTCAATTACGGAGTATTTTGAGTATGACATGAAAATTGAGTATTATGCTTATGTTACATTTCAATTTTTACATTCTTTTCAAAAATTTCATCATTGAATTTATTGAAGGTGTTAGACTTCATTTTTTGCAATTTTAAGAAATTTTTGAAACAATTGAAATTTATGTGTGTTAGTCTTCAATTACGGAGTATTTTTAGTATGCCATGAAAATTGAGTATTTTGCTTATGTTACACTTCAATTTTAACATTCTTTTAAAAAATATCTTCATTGAATTTATTGAAGTTGTTAGACTTCAGTTTTTTGCATTTTTAAGAAATTTTTAATACAATTGAAATTTGTGTTTGTTAGTCTTCAATTACGGAGTATTTTGAGTATGACATGAGAATTGAGTATTTTGCTTGTGTTACACTTCAATTTTAACATTCTTTTAAAAAATTTCTTCATTGAATTTATTGAAGGTGTGTTGGACTTCATTTTTTGCAATTTTAAGAAATTTTTGAAACAATTGAAATTTCTGTGTGTTAGTCTTCAATTACGGAGTATTTTAGTATGACATGAAAATTGAGTATTTTGCTTATGTTACACTTCAATTTTTACATTTTTTTTAAAAATATCATCATTGAATTTTTTGATGGTGTTAGACTTCAGTTTTTGGCGTTGTTAAGAAATTTTTGAAATAATTGAAATTTGTGTGTGTTAGTCTTCAATTACGGAGTATTTTGAGTATGACATGAAAATTGAGTTTTTTTCTTGTGTTACACTTCAATTTTAACATTCTTTTAAAAAATATCTTCATTGAATTTTTTGAAGGTGTTAGACTTCAGTTTTTTGCATTTTGAAGAAATGTTTGAAAAAATTGAAATTTGTTTCTGTTAGTCTTCAATTATGGAGTATTTTGAGTATCACATGAAAATTGAGTATTTTCCTTATTTTACACTTCAATTTTGACATTCTTTTAAAAAATATCTTCATTGAATTTATTGAAGGTGTTAGACTTCAGTTTTTTGTATTTTGAAGAAATGTTTGAAAAAATTGAAATTTGTTTCCGTTAGTCTTCAATTGCGGAGTATTTTGAGTATCACATGAAAATTGAGTATTTTCCTTATTTTACACTTCAATTTTGACATTCTTTTAAAAAATATCCTCATTGAATTTATTGAAGGTGTTATACTTCAGTTTTTTGCATTTTTAAGAAATTTTTGAAACAATTGAAATTTTTGTGTGTTACTCTTCAATTACGGAGTATTTTGAGTATGCCATGAAAATTGAGTATTTTGCTTATTTTACACTTCAATTTTGACATTCTTTTAAAAGATATCTTCATTGAATTTATTGAAGGTGTTAGACTTCGGTTTTTTGCATTTTTAAGAAATTTTTGAAACAATTGAAATTTGTGTCTGTTAGTCTTCAATTACACAGTATTTTGAGTATGACATGAAAATTGAGTTTTTTTCTTGTGTTACACTTCAATTTTAACATTCTTTTAAAAAATATCTTCATTGAATTTATTGAAGGTGTTAGACTTCAGTTATTTGCATTTTCAATAAATTTTTGAAAGAGTTGAAATTTGTGTGTGTTAGTCTTCAATTACGGAGTATTTTGAGTATGACATGAAAATTGAGTTTTTTTCTTGTGTTACACTTCAATTTTAACATTCTTTTAAAAAATATCTTCATTGAATTTTTTGATGGAGTTGGACTTCATTTGTTTCATTTTTATGAAATTTTTGACAAAATTGAAACTTGTGTGTGTTAGTCTTCAATTACGGAGTACTTTGAGTATGACATAAAAATTGAGTATTTTTCTAGTGTTACACTTCAATTTTAACATTCTTTTAAGAAATATCTTCATTGTATTTTTTGAGGGAGTTAGACTTCATTTTTTGCATTTTTAAGAAATTTTTGAAAAAGTTGAAATTTGTGTGTGTTAGTCTGAAATTACGGAGTATTTTGAGTATGCCATGGCAATTGAGTATTTTGCTTATTTTACATTTCAATTTTTATATTTTTAATAAAAATATCTTCATTGAATTTATTGAAGGTGTTAGACTTCAGTTTTTTGCGTTGTTTAGAAATTTGTGTGTGTTAGTCTTCAATTACGGAGTATTTTGAGTATGACATGAGAATTGAGTATTTTGCTTGTGTTACACTTGAATTTTAACAATCTTTTAAAAAATATCTTCATTGAATTTTTCAAAGGTGTTAGACTTCATTTTTTACATTTTTAAGAAATTTTTGAAAAAATTAAAACTTGTGTGTGTTGGTCTTCAATTACGGAGTATTTTGAGTATGACATGAGAATTGAGTATTTTGCTTGTGTTACACTTCAATTTTAACATTCTTTTAAAAAATATCTTCATTGAATTTATTGAAGGTGTTAGACTTCATTTTTTGCATTTTTAAGAAATTTTTGAAACAATTTAAATTTCTGTGTGTTAGTCTTCAATTACGGAGTATTTTGAGTATGACAAGAAAATTGAGTATTTTGCTTATGTTACACTTCAATTTATACATTTTTTTAAAAAATATCTTCATTTAATTTTTTGATGGTGTTAGACTTCAGTTTTTGGCGTTTTTAAGAAATTTTGGAAATAATTGAAATTTTTGTGTGTTAGTCTTCAATTACGGAGTATTTTGAGTATGACATGAAAATTGAGTTTTTTTCTTGTGTTACACTTCAATTTTAACATTCTTTTAAAAAATATCTTCGTTGAATTTTTTGAAGATGTTAGACTTCAGTTTTTTGCATTTTTAAGAAATTTTTGAAACAATTGAAATTTGTGTGTCTTAGTGTTCAATTACGGAGTATTTTGAGTATGACATGAAAATTGAGTTTTTTTTCTTGTGTTACAGTTCAATTTGAACATTCTTTTAAAAAAAATCTTCATTGAATTTTTTGAAGATGTTAGACATCAGTTTTTTGCATTTGGAAGAAATTTTTGAAAAAATTGAAATTTGTGTGTGTTAGTCTTCAATTACAGAGTATTTTGAATATGACATGAGAATTGAGTATTTTTCTTGTGTTACACTTCAATTTTAGCATTCTTTTAAAAAATATCTTCATTGAATTTAATGAAGGTGTTAGACTTCATTTTTTGCATTTTTAAGAAATATTTTAAACAATTGAAATTTCTGAGTGTTAGTCTTCAATTACGGAGTATTTTGAGTATGAAATGAAAATTGTGTATATTGCTTATGTTACACTTCAATTTTTACATTTTTAAAAAAAATATCTTCATTGAATTTTTTGATGGTGTAAGACTTCAGTATTTTGCGTTGTTAAGAAATTTTTGAAATAATTGAAATTTGGGTGTGTTAGTCTTCAATTACGGAGTATTTTGAGTATGACATGAAAATTGAGTGTTTTTCTTGTGTTACACTTCAATTTTTACATTTTTAATATAAATATCTTCATTGAATTTATTGAAGGTGTTAGACATCAGTTTTTTGCATTTTTAAGAAATTTTTGAAACATTTAAAATTTGCGTGTGTTAGTCTTCAATTACGGAGTATTTTGAGTATGACATGAAAATTGAGTTTTTTTTCTTGTGTTACACTTCAATTTTAACATTCTTATGAAAAAAATCTTCATTGAATTTTTTGAAGGTGGACTTCAGTTTTTTGCATTTTGAAGAAATTTTTGAAAAAATTGAAATTTATGTGTGTTAGTCTTCAATTACGGAGTATTTTGAGTCTGACATGAAAATTGAGTTTTTTTCCTTGTATTACGCTTCAATTTTAACAATCTTTTAAAAAATATCTTCATTGAATTTTTTGAACGTGTTAGACTTCTTTTTTTACATTTTTTAGAAATTTTTGAAAAAATTAAAATGTGTGTGTGTTAGTCTTCAATTACGGAGTATTTTGAGCATGACATGAAAATTGAGTTTTTTTCTTGTGTTACACTTCAATTTGAACATTCTTTTTAAAAATATCTTCATTGAATTTTTTGAAGGAGTTAGACTTAATTTTTTGCATTTTTATGAAATTTTTGAAAAAATTGAAACTTGTGTGTGTTAGTCTTCAATTACGGAGTATTTTGAGTATGACATGAGAATTGAGTATTTTGCTTGTGTTACAGTTCAATTTTAACAGTTTTAAAAAAAATATCTTCATTGAATTTTTTGAAGGTGTTGGACTTTTTGCATCTTTAAGAAATTTTTGAAAAAATTGAAATTTGTGTGTTTTAGTCTTCAATTACGGAGTATTTTGAATATGACATGAGAATTGAGTATTTTGCTTGTGTTACACTTCAATTTTAACATTCTTTTAAAAAATATCTTCATTGAATTTAATGAAGGTGTTAGACTTCATTTTTTGCATTTTTAAGAAATTTTTGAAACAATTGAAATTTCTGTGTGTTAGTCTTCAATTACGGAGTATTTTGAGTATGACATGAAAATTGTGTATTTTGCTTATGTTACACTTCAATTTTAACATTTTTTAAAAAATATCTTCATTGAATTTTTTGATGGTGTTAGACTTCAGTATTTTGCGTTGTTAAGAAATTTTTGAAATAATTGAAATTTGGGTGTGTTAGTCTTCAATTACGGAGTATTTTGAGTATGACATGAGAATTGAGTGTTTTTCTTGTGTTACACTTCAATTTTAACATTCTTTTGAAAAATATCTTCCTTGAATTTATTGAAGGTGCCAGACTTCATTTTTCGCATTTTTAGGAAAGTTTTTAAAAATTGAAATTTGTGAGTGTTAGTCTTCAATTACGGAGTATTTTGAGTATAACATGAAAATTGAGTATTTTGCTTATGTTACACTTCAATTTTTACATTTTTTAAATAAATATCTTCATTGAATTTATTGAAGGTGTTAGACATCTGTTTATTGCATTTTTAAGAAATTTTCGAAATATTTAAAATTTTTGTGTGTTAGTCTTCAATTACGGAGTATTTTGAGTATGACATGAAAATTGAGTATTTTTCTTGTGTTACACTTCAATTTTAACATTCTTTTAAAAAAAATCTTCATTGAATTTTTTGAAGGTGTTAGACTTCAGTTTTTTGCATTTTGAAGAAATTTTTTAAAAAATTGAAATTTGCTTGTGTTAGTATTCAATTACGGAGTATTTTGAGTATCCCCTGAAAATTGAGTTTTTTTTTCTTGTGTTACGCTTCGATTTTAACAATCTTTTAAAAAATATCTTCATTGAATTTTTTGAAGGTGTTAGATTTCATTTTTTACATTTTTTAGAAATTTTTGAAAAAATTAAAATTTGTGTGTGTTAGTCTTCAATTACGGAGTATTTTGAGCATGACATGAAAATTGAGTTTTTTTCTTGTGTTACAGTTCAATTTGAACATTCTTTTTAAAAATATCTTCATTGAATTTTTTGAAGGAGTTAGACTTCAACTTTTTGCATTTTTAAGAAATTTTTGAAAAAAATTGAAATTTGTGTGTTTTAGTCTTCAATTACAGAGTATTTTGAATATGACATGAGAATTGAGTATTTTTCTTGTGTTACACTTCAATTTTAGCATTCTTTTAAAAAATATCTTCATTGAATTTAATGAAGGTGTTAGACTTCATTTTTTGCATTTTTAAGAAATATTTTAAACAATTGAAATTTCTGAGTGTTAGTCTTCAATTACGGAGTATTTTGAGTATGACATGAAAATTGTGTATATTGCTTATGTTACACTTCAATTTTTACATTTTTAAAAAAAATATCTTCATTGAATTTTTTGATGGTGTTAGACTTCAGTATTTTGCGTTGTTAAGAAATTTTTGAAATAATTGAAATTTGGGTGTGTTAGTCTTCAATTACGGAGTATTTTGAGTATGACATGAAAATTGAGTGTTTTTCTTGTGTTACACTTCAATTTTTACATTTTTAATATAAATATCTTCATTGAATTTATTGAAGGTGTTAGACATCAGTTTTTTGCATTTTTAAGAAATTTTTGAAACATTTAAAATTTGCGTGTGTTAGTCTTCAATTACGGAGTATTTTGAGTATGACATGAAAATTGAGTTTTTTTCTTGTGTTACACTTCAATTTTAACATTCTTATGAAAAAAATCTTCATTGAATTTTTTGAAGGTGGACTTCAGTTTTTTGCATTTTGAAGAAATTTTTGAAAAAATTGAAATTTATGTGTGTTAGTCTTCAATTACGGAGTATTTTGAGTCTGACATGAAAATTGAGTTTTTTTCCTTGTATTACGCTTCAATTTTAACAATCTTTTAAAAAATATCTTCATTGAATTTTTTGAACGTGTTAGACTTCTTTTTTTACATTTTTTTAGAAATTTTTGAAAAAATTAAAATGTGTGTGTGTTAGTCTTCAATTACGGAGTATTTTGAGCATGACATGAAAATTGAGTTTTTTTCTTGTGTTACACTTCAATTTGAACATTCTTTTTAAAAATATCTTCATTGAATTTTTTGAAGGAGTTAGACTTAATTTTTTGCATTTTTATGAAATTTTTGAAAAAATTGAAACTTGTGTGTGTTAGTCTTCAATTACGGAGTATTTTGAGTATGACATGAGAATTGAGTATTTTGCTTGTGTTACACTTCAATTTTAACAGTTTTAAAAAAAATATCTTCATTGAATTTTTTGAAGGTGTTGGACTTTTTGCATCTTTAAGAAATTTTAGAAAAAATTGAAATTTGTGTGTTTTAATCTTCAATTACGGAGTATTTTGAATATGACATGAGAATTGAGTATTTTGCTTGTGTTACACTTCAATTTTAACATTCTTTTAAAAAATATCTTCATTGAATTTAATGAAGGTGTTAGACCTCATTTTTTGCATTTTTAAGAAATTTTTGAAACAATTGAAATTTCTGTGTGTTAGTCTTCAATTACGGAGTATTTTGAGTATGACATGAAAATTGTGTATTTTGCTTATGTTACACTTCAATTTTAACATTTTTTTAAAAAATATCTTCATTGAATTTTTTGATGGTGTTAGACTTCAGTATTTTGCGTTGTTAAGAAATTTTTGAAATAATTGAAATTTGGGTGTGTTAGTCTTCAATTACGGAGTATTTTGAGTATGACATGAGAATTGAGTGTTTTTCTTGTGTTACACTTCAATTTTAACATTCTTTTAAAAAATATCTTCCTTGAATTTATTGAAGGTGCCAGACTTCATTTTTCGCATTTTTAGGAAAGTTTTTAAAAATTGAAATTTGTGAGTGTTAGTCTTCAATTACGGAGTATTTTGAGTATGACATGAAAATTGAGTATTTTGCTTATGTTACACTTCAATTTTTACATTTTTTAAATAAATATCTTCATTGAATTTATTGAAGGTGTTAGACATCTGTTTATTGCATTTTTAAGAAATTTTCGAAATATTTAAAATTTTTGTGTGTTAGTCTTCAATTACGGAGTATTTTGAGTATGACATGAAAATTGAGTATTTTTCTTGTGTTACACTTCAATTTTAACATTCTTTTAAAAAAAATCTTCATTGAATTTTTTGAAGGTGTTAGACTTCAGTTTTTTGCATTTTGAAGAAATTTTTTAAAAAATTGAAATTTGCTTGTGTTAGTATTCAATTACGGAGTATTTTGAGTATCCCCTGAAAATTGAGTTTTTTTTTCTTGTGTTACGCTTCGATTTTAACAATCTTTTAAAAAATATCTTCATTGAATTTTTTGAAGGTGTTAGATTTCATTTTTTACATTTTTTAGAAATTTTTGAAAAAATTAAAATTTGTGTGTGTTAGTCTTCAATTACGGAGTATTTTGAGCATGACATGAAAATTGAGTTTTTTTCTTGTGTTACAGTTCAATTTGAACATTCTTTTTAAAAATATCTTCATTGAATTTTTTGAAGGAGTTAGACTTCAACTTTTTGCATTTTTAAGAAATTTTTGAAAAAATTGAAATTTGTGTGTTTTAGTCTTCAATTACAGAGTATTTTCAATATGACATGAGAATTGAGTATTTTTCTTGTGTTACACTTCAATTTTAGCATTCTTTTAAAAAATATCTTCATTGAATTTAATGAAGGTGTTAGACTTCATTTTTTGCATTTTTAAGAAATATTTTAAACAATTGAAATTTCTGAGTGTTAGTCTTCAATTACGGAGTATTTTGAGTATGACATGAAAATTGTGTATTTTGCTTATGTTACATTTCAATTTTTACATTTTTAAAAAAAATATCTTCATTGAATTTTTTGATGGTGTTAGACTTCAGTATTTTGCGTTGTTAAGAAATTTTTGAAATAATTTAAATTTGGGTGTGTTAGTCTTCAATTACGGAGTATTTTGAGTATGACATGAAAATTGAGTGTTTTTCTTGTGTTACACTTCAATTTTTACAGTTTTAATATAAATATCTTCATTGAATTTATTGAAGGTGTTAGACATCAGTTTTTTGCATTTTTAAGAAATTTTTGAAACATTTAAAATTTGTGTGTGTTAGTCTTCAATTACGGAGTATTTTGAGTATGACATGAAAATTGAGTTTTTTTCTTGTGTTACACTTCAATTTTAACATTCTTATGAAAAAAATCTTCATTGAATTTTTTGAAGGTGGACTTCAGTTTTTTGCATTTTCAAGAAATTTTTGAAAAAATTGAAATTTGTGTGTGTTAGTCTTCAATTACGGAGTATTTTGAGTCTGACATGAAAATTGAGTTTTTTTCCTTGTATTACGCTTCAATTTTAACAATCTTTTAAAAAATATCTTCATTGAATTTTTTGAAGGTGTTAGACTTCATTTTTTACATTTTTTAGAAATTTTTGAAAAAATTAAAATTTGTGTGTGTTAGTCTTCAATTACGGAGTATTTTGAGCATGACATGAAAATTGAGTTTTTTTCTTGTGTTACACTTCAATTTGAACATTCTTTTTAAAAATATCTTCATTGAATTTTTTGAAGGAGTTAGACTTAATTTTTTGCATTTTTATGAAATTTTTGAAAAAATTGAAACTTGTGTGTGTTAGTCTTCAATTACGGAGTATTTTGAGTATGACATGAGAATTGAGTATTTTGCTTGTGTTACACTTCAATTTTAACAGTTTTAAAAAAATATCTTCATTGAATTTTTTGAAGGTGTTGAACTTTTTGCATCTTTAAGAAATTTTTGAAAAAATTGAAATTTGTGTGTTTTAGTCTTCAATTACGGAGTATTTTGAATATGACATGAGAATTGAGTATTTTGCTTGTGTTACACTTCAATTTTAACATTCTTTTAAAAAATATCTTCATTGAATTTATTGAAGGTGTTAGACTTCAGTTTTTTGCATTTTTAAGAAATTATTGAAACAATTGAAATTTGTGTGTGTTAGTCTTCAATTACGGAGTATTTTGAGTATGACATGAAAATTGATTTTTTTTTCTTGTGTTGCACTTCAATTTTAACATTCTTTTAAAAAAAATCTTCATTGAATTTTTTGAAGATGTTAGACATCAGTTTTTTGCATTTGGAAGAAATTTTTGAAAAAATTGAAATTTGTGTGTGTTAGTCTTCAATTACGGAGTATTTTGAGTATCACATGAAAATTGAGTTTTTTTTCTTGTGTTACGCTTCGATTTTACCAATCTTTTAAAAAATATCTTCATTGAATTTTTTGAAGGTGTTAGATTTCATTTTTTACATTTTTTAGAAATTTTTGAAAAAATTAAAATTTGTGTGTGTTGGTCTTCAATTACGGAGTATTTTGAGCATGACATGAAAATTGAGTTTTTTTCTTGTGTTACAGTTCAATTTGAACATTCTTTTTAAAAATATCTTCATTAAATTTTTTGAAGGAGTTAGACTTCAACTTTTTGCATTTTTAAGAAATTTTTGAAAAAAATTGAAATTTGTGTGTTTTAGTCTTCAATTACAGAGTATTTTGAATATGACATGAGAATTGAGTATTTTTCTTGTGTTACACTTCAATTTTAGCATTCTTTTAAAAAATATCTTCATTGAATTTAATGAAGGTGTTAGACTTCATTTTTTGCATTTTTAAGAAATATTTTAAACAATTGAAATTTCTGAGTGTTAGTCTTCAATTACGGAGTATTTTGAGTATGACATGAAAATTGTGTATATTGCTTATGTTACACTTCAATTTTTACATTTTTAAAAAAAATATCTTCATTGAATTTTTTGATGGTGTTAGACTTCAGTATTTTGCGTTGTTAAGAAATTTTTGAAATAATTGAAATTTGGGTGTGTTAGTCTTCAATTACGGAGTATTTTGAGTATGACATGAAAATTGAGTGTTTTTCTTGTGTTACACTTCAATTTTTACATTTTTAATATAAATATCTTCATTGAATTTATTGAAGGTGTTAGACATCAGTTTTTTGCATTTTTAAGAAATTTTTGAAACATTTAAAATTTGTGTGTGTTAGTCTTCAATTACGGAGTATTTTGAGTATGACATGAAAATTGAGTTTTTTTCTTGTGTTACACTTCAATTTTAACATTCTTATGAAAAAAATCTTCATTGAATTTTTTGAAGGTGGACTTCAGTTTTTTGCATTTTGAAGAAATTTTTGAAAAAATTGAAATTTATGTGTGTTAGTCTTCAATTACGGAGTATTTTGAGTCTGACATGAAAATTGAGTTTTTTTCCTTGTATTACGCTTCAATTTTCACAATCTTTTAAAAAATATCTTCATTGAATTTTTTGAAGGTGTTAGACTTCATTTTTTACATTTTTTAGAAATTTTTGAAAAAATTAAAATTTGTGTGTGTTAGTCTTCAATTACGGAGTATTTTGAGTATGACATAAAAATTGTGTATTTTGCTTATGTTACACTTCAATTTTAACATTTTTTTAAAAAATATCTTCATTGAATTTTTTGATGGTGTTAGACTTCAGTATTTTGCGTTGTTAAGAAATTTTTGAAATAATTGAAATTTGGGTGTGTTAGTCTTCAATTACGGAGTATTTTGAGTATGACATGAAAATTGAGTGTTTTTCTTGTGTTACACTTCAATTTTAACATTCTTTTAAAAAATATCTTCCTTGAATTTATTGAAGGTGCCAGACTTCATTTTTCGCATTTTTAGGAAAGTTTTGAAAAATTGAAATTTGTGAGTGTTAGTCTTCAATTACGGAGTACTTTGAGTATGACATGAAAATTGAGTATTTTGCTTATGTTACACTTCAATTTTTACATTTTTTAAATAAATATCTTCATTGAATTTATTGAAGGTGTTAGACATCAGTTTATTGCATTTTTAAGAAATTTTCGAAACATTTAAAATTTGTGTGTGTTAGTCTTCAATTACGGAGTATTTTGAGTATGACATGAAAATTGAGTATTTTTCTTGTGTTACACTTCAATTTTAACATTCTTTTAAAAAAAATCTTCATTGAATTTTTTGAAGGTGTTAGACTTCAATTTTTTGCATTTTGAAGAAATTTTTTAAAAAATTGAAATTTGCGTGTGTTAGTATTCAATTACGGAGTATTTTGAGTATCCCCTGAAAATTGAGTTTTTTTTTCTTGTATTACGCTTCGATTTTAACAATCTTTTAAAAAATATCTTCATTGAATTTTTTGAAGGTGTTAGATTTCATTTTTTACATTTTTTAGAAATTTTTGAAAAAATTAAAATTTGTGTGTGTTAGTCTTCAATTACGGAGTATTTTGAGCATGACATGAAAATTGAGTTTTTTTCTTGTGTTACAGTTCAATTTGAACATTCTTTTTAAAAATATCTTCATTGAATTTTTTGAAGGAGTTAGACTTCAACTTTTTGCATTTTTAAGAAATTTTTGAAAAAATTGAAATTTGTGTGTTTTAGTCTTCAATTACAGAGTATTTTCAATATGACATGAGAATTGAGTATTTTTCTTGTGTTACACTTCAATTTTAGCATTCTTTTAAAAAATATCTTCATTGAATTTAATGAAGGTGTTAGACTTCATTTTTTGCATTTTCAAGAAATATTTTAAACAATTGAAATTTCTGAGTGTTAGTCTTCAATTACGGAGTATTTTGAGTATGACATGAAAATTGTGTATTTTGCTTATGTTACACTTCAATTTTTACATTTTTAAAAAAAATATCTTCATTGAATTTTTTGATGGTGTTAGACTTCAGTATTTTGCGTTGTTAAGAAATTTTTGAAATAATTGAAATTTGGGTGTGTTAGTCTTCAATTACGGAGTATTTTGAGTATGACATGAAAATTGAGTGTTTTTCTTGTGTTACACTTCAATTTTTACAGTTTTAATATAAATATCTTCATTGAATTTATTGAAGGTGTTAGACATCAGTATTTTGCGTTGTTAAGAAAATTTTGAAATAATTGAAATTTGGGTGTGTTAGTCTTCAATTACGGAGTATTTTGAGTATGACATGAAAATTGAGTGTTTTTCTTGTGTTACACTTCAATTTTAACATTCTTTTAAAAAATATCTTCCTTGAATTTATTGAAGGTGCCAGACTTCATTTTTCGCATTTTTAGGAAAGTTTTGAAAAATTGAAATTTGTGAGTGTTAGTCTTCAATTACGGAGTATTTTGAGTATGACATGAAAATTGAGTATTTTGCTTATGTTACACTTCAATTTTTACATTTTTTAAATAAATATCTTCATGGAATTTATTGAAGGTGTTAGACATCAGTTTATTGCATTTTTAAGAAATTTTCGAAACATTTAAAATTTGTGTGTGTTAGTCTTCAATTACGGAGTATTTTGAGTATGACATGAAAATTGAGTATTTTTCTTGTGTTACACTTCAATTTTAACATTCTTTTAAAAAAAATCTTCATTGAATTTTTTGAAGGTGTTAGACTTCAGTTTTTTGCATTTTGAAGAAATTTTTGAAAAAATTGAAATTTGTGTGTGTTAGTCTTCAATTACGGTCTATTTTGAGTATGACATGAACATTGAGTTTTTTTTCTTGTGTTACACTTCAATTTTAACAATCTTTTAAAAAATATCTTCATTGAATTTTTTGAAGGTGTTAGACTTCATTTTTTACATTTTTTAGAAATTTTTGAAAAAATTAAAATTTGTGTGTGTTAGTCTTCAATTACGGAGTATTTTGAGCATGACATGAAAATTGAGTTTTTTTCTTGTGTTACACTTCAATTTGAACATTCTTTTTAAAAATATCTTCATTGAATTTTTTGAAGAAGTTAGACTTCATTTTTTGCATTTTTATGAAATTTTTTGAAAAAATTGAAACTTGTGTCTGTTAGTCTTCAATTACGGAGTATTTTGAGTATGACATGAGAATTGAGTATTTTGTTTGTGTTACACTTCAATTTTAACATTTTAAAAAAAAAATATCTTCATTGAATTTTTTGTAGGTGTTAGACTTCAATTTTTTTGCATTTTTAAGAAATTTTTGAAAAAATTGAAATTTGTGAGTTTTAGTCTTCAATTACGGGGTATTTTGAGTATGACATGAGAATTGAGTATTTTGCTTGTGTTACACTTCAATTTTAACATTCTTTTAAAAAATATCTTCATTGAATTTATTGAAGGTGTTAGACTTCATTTTTTACATTTTTAAGAAATTTTTGAAACAATTGAAATTTCTGTGTGTTAGTCTTCAATTACGGAGTATTTTGAGTATGACATGAAAATTGTGTATTTTGCTTGTGTTACACTTCAATTTTTACATTTTTTGATGGTGTTAGACTTCAGAGTTTTGCGTTGTTAAGAATTTTTTTGAAATAATTGAAATTTGTGTCTGTTAGCCTTCAATTACGGAGTATTTTGAGTATGACATGAAAATTTGGTTTTTTTCTTGTGTTACACTTCAATTTTAACATTCTTTTAAAAAATGTCTTCATTGAATTTTTTGAAGGTGTTAGACTTCACTTTTTACATTTTTAAGAAATGTTTGAAAAAATTGAAATTTGTGTGTGTTAGTCTTCAATTACGGAGTATTTTGAGTATCACATGAAAATTGAGTTTTTTTCTTGTGTTACACTTCAATTTTAACATTCTTTCAAAAAATATCTTCATTGAATTTTTTGAAGGTGTTAGACTTCATTTTTTGCATTTTTAAGAAATGTTTGAAAAAATTGAAATTTGTGTGTGTTAGTCTTCAATTACGGAGTATTTTGAGCATGACATGAAAATTGAGTTTTTTTCTTGTGTTACACTTCAATTTGAACATTCTTTTAAAAAATATCTTCGTTGAATTTTTTGAAGGAGTTAGACTTCATTTTTTGCATTTTTATGAAATTTTTGAAAAAATTGAAACTTGTGTGTGTTAGTCTTCAATTACGGAGTATTTTGAGTATGACATGAGAATTGAGTATTTTGCATTTGTTACACTTCAATTTTAACATTCTTTTAAAAAATATCTTCATTTAATTTATTGAAGGTGTTAGACTTCATTTTTTGCATTCTTAAGAAATTTTTTAAATAATTGAAATATATGTGTGGTAGTCTTCAATTACGGAGTATTTTGAGTATGACATGAAAATTGAGTATTTTGCTTATGTTACAATTCAATTTTTACAGTTTTAAAAAGAATATCTTTATGGAATTTTTTTAAGGTGTTATACTTCAGTTTTTTGCATTTTTAAGAAATTTTTGAATAAATTAAAAATTGTGTGTTTTAGTCTTCAATTACGGAGTATTTTGAGTATGACATGAGAATTGAGTATTTTGCTTGTATTACACTTCGATTTTAACATTCTTTTAAAAAATATGTTCATGGAATTTATTGATGGTGTTAGACTTCATTTTTTGCATTTTTAAGAAATTTTTGAAACAATTGAAATTTCTGTGTGTTAGTCTTCAATTACGGAGTATTTTGAGTATGACATGAAAATTGAGTATTTTGCTTATGTGACACTTCAATTTTTACATTTTAAAAAAAAATATCTTCATTAAATTTTTGATGGTGTTACACTTCAGTTTTTTGTGTTGTGAAGAAATTTTTGAAATAATTGAAATTTGTGTGTGGTAGTCTTCAATTACGGAGTATTTTGAGTATGACATGAAAATTGAGTTTTTCTCTTGTGTTACACTTCAATTTGAACATTCTTTTAAGAAATATCTTCATTGATATTTTTGAAGGAGTTAGACTTCATTTTTTGCATTTTTAATAAATTTTTGAAAAAATTGAAACTTGTGTGTCTTAGTCTTCAATTACGGAGTATTTTGAGTATGACATGAAAATTGAGTATTTTGCTTGTGTTACACTTCAATTTTAACATTCTTTTAAAAAATTTCTTCATTGAATTTATTGAAGGTGTTAGACTTCATTTTTTGCATTTTGAGGAAATCTTTTAAAAAATTGAAATTTGTGTGTGTTAGTCTTCAATTATGGAATATTTTGAGCATGACATGAAAATTGAGTTTTTTTTCTTGTGTTACACTTTATTTTGAACATTCTTTTAAAAAATATCTTCATTCAATTTTTTGAAGGTGCTAGACTTCATTTTTTGCATTTTTAGGAAATTTTTGAAAAAATTGAAATTTGTGTGTGCTAGTCTTCAATTACGGAGTATTTTGAGTATGACATGAAAATTGAGTATTTTGCTTATGTTACATTTCAATTTTTACATTCTTTTAAAAAATATCTTCATTGAATTGTTTGAAGGTGCTAGACTTCATTTTTTTCATTTTTAGGAAATTTTTTAAAAAATTGAAATTTGTGTGTGATAGTCTTCAATAACGGAGTATTTTGAGTATGACATGAAAATTGAGTTTTTTTCTTGTGTTACACTTTATTTTGAACATTCTTTTAAAAAATATCATCATTGAATTTTTTGGAGGTGTTAGACTTCATTATTTGCATTTTTGAGAAAGTTTTGAAAAAATTGAAATTTGTGTGTGTTAGACTTCAATTACGGAGTATTTTGAGCATGACATGAAAATTGAGTTTTTTTCTTGTGTTACATTTCAATTTGAACATTCTATTAAAAAATATCTTCATTGAATATTTTGAAGGAGTTAGACTTCATTTTATGCATTTTTATGAAATTTTTTAAAAAATTTAAATTTGTGTGTGTTAGTCTTCAATTACGGAATATTTTTAGTATGACATGAGAATTGAGTATTTTGCTTGTGTTACACTTCAATTTTAACATTCCTTTAAAAAATATCTTCATTGAATTTATTGAATTTTTAAGAAATTTTTTAAACAATTGAAATATCTGTGAGTTAGTCTTCAATTACGGAGTATTTTGAGTATGCCATGAAAATTGAGTATTTTGCTTATGTTAAACTTCAATTTTTACATTTAAAAAAAAATATCTTCATTGAATTTTTTGAAGGAGTTAGACTTCAGTTTTTTGAATTTTTAAGAAATTTTTGAAACTATTGAAATTTGTGTGTGTTAGTCTTCAATTACGGAGTATTTTGAGTATGACATGAAAATTGAGTTTTTTTCTAGCGTTACACTTCAATTTTAACATTCTTTCAAAAAATATCTTCATGGAATTTTTTTAAGGTGTAAGGCTTAATTTTTGCATTTTAAAAAAAAATTTCAAAATATTGAAATTTGTGTGTGTTAGTCTTCAATTACGGAGTATTTTGAGCATGACATGAAAATTGAGTTTTTTTCTTGTGTTACACTTCAATTTGAACATTCTTTTAAAAAATATTTTCATTGAATTTTTTGAAGGAGTTAGACTTAATTTTTTGCATTTTTAAGAAATTTTTGAAAAAATTGAAATTGGTGTGTGTTAGTCTTCAATTACGGAGTATTTTGAGTATGGCAAGAAAATTGAGTATTTTGCTTATGTTACATTTCAATTTTTACATTTTTTATAAAAGTATCTTCATTGAATTTTTTGAAGGTGTTAGACTTCATTTTTTGCATTTTTAAGAAATTTTTGAAAAAATTGAAATTTGTGTGTGTTAGTCTTCAATTACGGAGTATTTTGTGCATGACATGAAAATTTAGTTTTTTTCTTGTGTTACACTTCAATTTGAACATTCTTTTAAAAAATATCTTCATTGAATATTTTGAAGGAGTTAGACTTCATTTTATGCATTTTTATGAAATTTTTGAAAAAATTGAAACTTGTGTGTGTTAGTCTTCAATTACGGAATATTTTGAGTATGACATGAGAATTGAGTATTTTGCTTGTGTTACACTTCAATTTTAACATTCTTTTAAAAAATATCTTCATTGAATTTATTGAAGGTGTTAGACTTCATTTTTTGCATTTTTAAGAAATTTTTTAAACAATTCAAATATCTGTGAGTTAGTCTGCAATTACGGAGTATTTTGAGTATGCCATGAAAAATGAGTATTTTGCTTATGTTAAACTTCAATTTTTACATTTTAAAAAAAAATATCTTCATTGAATTTTTTGAAGGTGTTAGACTTCAGTTTTTTGCATTTTTAAGAAATTTTTGAAACAATTGAAATTTGTGTGTGTTAGTCTTCAATTACGGAGTATTTTGAGTATGCCATGGAAATTGAGTTTTTTTTTCTTGTGTTACACTTCAATTTTAACATTCTTTTAAAGAATATCTTCATTGATTTTTTTGAAGGTGTTAAACTTCATATTTTTAAATTTTAAGAAATTTTTGAAAAAATTGAAATAAGTGTGTGTTTGTCTTCAATTACGGAGTATTTTGAGTATGACATGAAAATTGAGTTTTTTTTCTTGTGTTACACTTCAATTATAACATTCTTTTAAAAAATATCTTCATTGAATTTATTGAAGGTGTTAGACTTCATTTTTTGCATTTTTAAGAAATATTTGAAACAATTAAAATTTGTGTGTGTTAGTCTTCAATTACGGAGTATTTTGAGTATGACATGAAAATTGATTGTTTGCTTATGTTACACTTCAATTTTTACAATTTTTTGAGAAATATCTTCATTGAATTTTTAGTAGGTGTTATATTTAATTTTTTTGCATTTTTAAAAAAAATTTGAAAAAATTGAAATTTTTGTGTTTTAGTCTTCAATTACGGAGTATTTGAGTATCACATGAAAATTGAGTATTTTGCTTATGTTACACTTCAATTATTACATTTAAAAAAAAATATCTTCATTGAATTTTTTGAAGATGTTAGACTTCAGTTTTTTGCATTTTCATGAAATTTATGAAAAAATTGAAATTTGTGTGTTTTAGTCTTCAATTACGTAGTATTTTGAGTATGACACGAGAATTGAGTATTTTGCTTGTGTTACACTTCAATTTTAACATTCTTTTAAAAAATACCTTCATTGAATTTATTGAAAGTGTTAGACTTCAATTTTTGCATTTTTAAGAAAGTTTTGAAACAATTGAAATTTCTGTGTGTTAGTCTTCAATTACGGAGTATTTTGAGTATGACATGAAAATTGAGTTTTTTTCTTGTGTTACACTTCAATTTTGACATTCTTATAAAAAATATCTTCATTGAATTTATTGAAGGAGTTAGACTTCATTTTTTGCATTTTTAAGAAATTTTTTAAAAAATTGAAACTTGTGTGTCTTAGTCTTCAATTACGGAGTATTTTGAGTATGACATGAAAATTGATTATTTTGCTTACGTTAAACTTCAATTTTTACAATTTTTTAAAAAATATCTTCATTTAATTTTTTCAAGGTGTTAGATTTCAGTTTTTTGCATTTTTAAGAAATTTTTGAAACAATTGAAATTTCTGTGTGTTAGTCTTCAATTACGGAGTATTTTGAGTATGACATGAAAATAGAGTTTTTTTCTTATGTTACACTTCAATATTAACATTATATTAAAAAATACCTTCATTGAATTTTTTGAAGGTGTTAGACTTCAGTTTTATGCATTTTTAAGAAATTTTTGAAAAAATTGAAATTTGTGTGGGTTAGTCTTCAATTACGGAGTATTTTGAGAATGACATGAAAATTAAGTTTTTTTCATGTGTTACACTTCAATTTGAACATTCTTTTAAAAAATATCTTCTTTGAATTTTTTTGAAGGAGTGAGACTTCATTTTTTGCATTTTTATGAAATTTTTTAAAAAATTGAAATCTGTGTGTCTTAGTCTTCAATTACGGAGTATTTTGCGTATGACATGAAAATTGAGTTTTTTTCTTGTGTTACACTTCAATTTTAACATTCTTTGAAAAAATATCTTCCTTGAATTTTTTGATGGTGTGACTTCAGTTTTTTTGCATTTTGAAGAAATTTTTGAAAAAATTGAAATTTGTGTGTGTTAGTCTTCAATTACGGAGTATTTTGAGTGTCGCATGAAAATTGAGTTTTTTTCTTGTGTTACACTTCAATTTTAACATTTTTTTATAAAACTATCTTCATTGAATTTATTGAAGGTGTTAGACTTCAGTTTTTTGCATTTTTAAGAAATTTTTGAAACAATTGAAATTTGTGTGTGTTAGTCTTCAATTACGGAGTATTTTGAGTATGACATGAAAATTGAGTTCTTTTCTTATGTTACACTTAAATTTTAACATTCTTTTAAAAAATATCTTCATTGAATTTTTTGAAGGTGTTAGACTTCAGTTTTTTGCATTTTGAAGAAATTTTTTAAAAATTTGAAATTTCTGTGTGTTAGTCTTCCATTACGGAGTATTTTGAGTATCACATGAAAATTGAGTTTTTTTTCTTGTGTTAAAAATTTAAAACATATCTTCATTGAATTTTTTGAAGGTGTAAGACTTCATTTTGTGCATTTTTAAGAAATTTTTGAAAAAATTGAAATTTGTGTGGGTTAGTCTTCAATTACGGAGTATTTTGAGCATGACATGAAAATTGAGTATTTTTCTTGTGTTACACTTCAATTTGAACATTCTTTTAAAAATATCTTCATTGATTTTTTTTGAAGGAGTTAGACTTCATTTTTTGCATTTTTATGAAATTTTTGAAAAAATTGAAATCTGTGTGTCTTAGTCTTCAATTACGGAGTATTTTGAGTATGACATGAAAATTGAGGTTTTTTCTTGTGTTACACTTCAATTTTAACATTCTTCGAAAAAATATCTTCATTGAATTTTTTGAAGGTGTGACTAAAGTTTTTTTGCATTTTGAAGAAATTTTTGAAAAAATTGAAATTTGTTTGTGTTAGTCTTCAATTACGGAGTATTTTGAGTATCACATGAAAATTGAGTTTTTTTCTTGTGTTACACTTCAATTTTAACATTCTTTTAAAAAATATCTTCATTGAATTTTTTTAAGGTGTACTTCAGTTTTTTGCATTTTGAAGAAATTTTTGAAAATTTTGAAATTTCTGTGTGTTAGTCTTCAATTACGGAGAATTTTGAGTATCACATGAAAATTGAGTTTTTTTCTTATGTTACACTTCAATTTTTACATTTTTTTATAAAACTGTCTTCATTGAATTTATTGAAGGTGTTAGACTTCAGTTTTTTGCATTTTTAAGAAATTTTTGAAACAATTGAAATTTGTGTGTGTTAATCTCCAATTACGGAGTATTTTGAGTATGACATGAAAATTGAGTATTTTGCTTATGTTACACTTCAATTTTTACATTTTTTTATAAAACTATCTTCATTGAATTTTTTTAAGGTGTTAGACTTCAGTTTTTTGCATTTTGAAGAAATTTTTGAAAAATTTGAAATTTCTGTGTGTTTGTCTACAATTACGTAGTATTTTGAGTATGACATGAAAATTGAGTTTTTTTCTTGTGTTACACTTCAATTTTAACATTCTTCTAAAAAATATCTTCATTGAATTTTTTGAAGGTGTAAGACTTCATTTTGTGCATTTTTAAGAAATTTTTGAAAAAATTGAAATTTGTGTTGGTTAGTCTTCAATTACGGAGTATTTTGAGCATGACATGAAAATTGAGTTTTTTTCTTGTGTTACACTTCAATTTGAACATTCTTTTAAAAAATATCTTCATTGAATTTTTTTTGAAGGTGTTAGACTTCATTTTTTGCATTTTTAAGAAATTTTTGAAAAAATTGAAATTTGTGTTTGTTAGTCTTCAATTACGGAGTATTTTGAGCATGACATGAAAGTTGAGTTTTTTTCTTGTGTTACACTTCAATTTGAACATTCTTTTAAAAAATATCTTCAATGATTTTATTGAAGGTGTTACACTTCATTTTTTGCATTTTTAAGAAATTTTTGAAACAATTAAAATTTGTGTGTGTTAGTCTTCAATTACGTAGTATTATAAGTACGAAATGAAAATTGATTATTTTACTTATGTTACACTTCAATTTTTACAATTTTTTGAAAAATGTCTTGATTGAATTTTTTGAAGGTGTTACATTTCAGTTTTTTTGCATTTTTACGAAATTTGTGTGTGTTAGTCTTCAATTACAGAGTATTTGAGTATCACATGAAAATTGAGTATTTTGCTTATGTTACACTTCAATTTTTAGATTTTTGAAAAAAATATCTTCATTGAATTTTTTGAAGGTGTTAGACTTCAGTTTTTTGCATTTTTAAGAATGTTTTGAAAAAATTGAAATTTGTGTGTGTTAGTCTTCAATTATGGTTATGGAGTATTCTGAGCATGACATGAAAATTGAGTTTTTTTCTTGTGTTACACTTTATTGTGAACATTCTTTTAAAAAATATCTTCATTGAATTTTTTGAAGGTGTTAGACTTTATTTTTTGCATTTTTGAGAAATTTTTTAAAAAATTGAAATTTGTGTGTGTTAGTCTTCAATTACGGAGTATTTTGAGTATGACATGAAAATTGAGTATTTTACTTATGTTACACTTCAATTTAACATTTTTTATAAAAATATCTTCATTGAATTTATTGAAGGTGTTAGACTTCAGTTTTTTGCATTTTTAAGAAATTTTTCAAAGAATTGAAATTTGTGTGTGTTAGTCTTCAATTACGGAGTATTTTGAGTATGACATGAAAATTGAGTATTTTACTTATGTTACACTTCAATTTAACATTTTTTATAAAAATATCTTCATTGAATTTATTGAAGGTGTTAGACTTTAGTTTTTTGCATTTTTAGAAAATTTTTTAAAAAATTGAAATTTGTGTGGGTTAGTCTTCAATTACGGAGTATTTTGAGCATGACATGAAAATTGAGTTTTTTTCTTGTGTTACACTTCAATTTGAACATTTTTTTTTAAAATATCTTCATTGAATTTTTTGATGGTGTTAGACTTCATTTTTTTGCATTTTTAAGGCATTTTTGAAAAAATTTAAATTTGTGTGTGTTAGTCTTCAATTACGGAGTATTTTGAGCATGACATGAAAATTGAGTTTTTTTCTTGTGTTACACTTCAATTTGAACATTCTTTTAAAAAATATCTTCATAGCATTTTTTGAAGGAGTTAAACTTCATTTTTTGCATTTTTATGAAATTTTTGAAAAAATTGAAATTTGTGTGTGTTAGTCTTCAATTACGGTTTATTTTGAGGGTGACATGAAAATTGAGTTTTTTTCTTGTGTTACACTTCAATTTGAACATTCTTTTAAAAAATATCTTCATTGAATTTTTTGAAGGAGTTAGACTTCATTTTTTGCATTTTTATGAAATTTTTGAAAAAATTGAAATTTGTGTGGGTTAGTCTTCAATTACGGAGTATTTTGAGCATGACATGAAAATTGAGTTTTTTTCTTGTGTTACACTTCAATTTTTACATTTTTTTTAAAACTATCTTCATTGAATTTAATGAAGGTGTTAGACTTCAGTTTTTTGCATTTTTCTGAAATTTTTGAAACAATTGAAATTTGTGTGTGTTAGTCTTCAATTACGGAGTATTTTGAGCATGACATGAAAATTGAGTCTTTTTCTTATGTATACACTTCAATTTTAAAATTCTTTTAAAAAATATCTTCATTGAATTTATTGAAGGTGTAAGACTTCATTTTTTGCATTTTTAGGAAATTGTTTAAAAAATTGAAATTTGTGTGGGTTAGTCATCAATTACGGAGTATTTTGAGCATGACATGAAAATTGAGTTTTTTTCTTGTGTTACACTTCAATTTGAACATTCTTTTAAAAAATATCTTCATAGAATATTTAGAAGGAGTTAAACTTCATTTTTTGCATTTTTACGAAATTTTTGAAAAAATTGAAATTTGTGTGTGTTAGTCTTCAATTACGGTGTATTTTGAGGGTGACATGAAAATTGAGTTTTTTTTCTCGTGTTACACTTCAATTTGAACATTCTTTTAAAAAATATCTTCATTGAATTTTTTGAAGGAGTTAGACTTAATTTTTTGCATTTTTATGAAATTTTTGAAAAAATTGAAATTTGTGTGTGATAGTCTTCAATTACGGAGTATTTTGAGTATGACATGAAAATTGAGTTTTTTTCTTGTGTTACACTGAAATTTTAACATTCTTTGAAAAAATTCCTTCATTGAATTTTTTGAAGGTGTGACTTCAGTTATTTGCATTTTGAAGAAATTTTTGAAAAAATTGAAATTTGTGTGTGTTAGTCTTCAATTACGGAGTATTTTGAGTATCACATGAAAATTGATTTTTTTTTCTTGTGTTACACTTCAATTTTAACATTCTTTTAAAAAATATCTTCATAGAATTTTTTGAAGGTGTTAGACTTCATTTTTTGCATTTTTAAGAAATTTTTGAAACAATTAAAATTTGTGTGTGTTAGTCTTCAATTACGTAGTATTTTGAGTATGACATGAAAATTGATTATTTTGCTTATGTTACACTTCAATTTTTACAATTTTTTGAAAAATATCTTCATTGAATTTTTTGAAGGTGTTAGATTTCAGTTTTTTGCATTTTTAAGAAATTTTTGAAAGAATTGAAATTTGTGTGTGTTAGTCTTCAATTACGGAGTATTTGAGTATCACATGAAAATTGATTATTTTGCTTATGTTACACTTCAATTTTTACATTATTAAAAAAAATATCTTCATTGAATTTTTTGAAGGAGTTAGACTTCAGTTTTTTGCATTTTTAAGAAAGTTTTGAAAAAATTTAAATTTGTGTGTGTTAGTCTTCAATTATGGAGTATTTTGAGCATGACATGAAAATTGAGTTTTTTTCTTGTGTTACACTTCAATTTGAACATTCTTTTAAAAAATATCTTCATTGAATTTTTTTATGGAGTTAGACTTCATTTTTTGAATTTTTACGAAATTTTTGAAAAAATTGAAATATTTGTGTGTTAGTCTTCAATTACGGAGTATTTTGAGTATGACATGAAAATTGAGTTTTTTTCTTGTGTTACACTTCAATTTTAACATTCTTTAAAAAAATACCTTCATTGCAATTTTTGAAGATGTGACTTCAGTTTTTTGCATTTTGAAGAAAATTTTGAAAAAATTGAAATTTGTGTGTGTTAGTCTTCAATTACGGAGTATTTTGAGTATCACATGAAAATTGAGTTTTTTTCTTGTGTTACACTTCAATTTTAACATTCTTTTAAAAAATATCTTCATTGAATTTTTTGAAGGTGTTAGACTTCATTTTTTGCATTTTTAAGAAATTTTTAAAAAAATTGAAATTTGTGTGTGTTAGTCTTCAATTACGCAGTATTTGAGTATCACATGAAAATTGAGTATTTTGCTTATGTTACACTTCAATTTTTACATTTTTAAAAAAAATATCTTGATTCAATTTTTTGAAGGTGTTAGACTTCAGTTTTTTGCATTTTTAAGAAAGTTTTGAAAAAATTTAAATTTGTGTGTGTTAGTCTTCAATTATGGAGTATTTTGAGCATGACATGAAAATTGAGTTTTTTTCTTGTGTTACACTTTATTTTGAACATTCTTTTAAAAAATATCCTCATGGAATTTTTTGAAGGTGTCAGACTCCATTTTTTGCATTTTTGAGAAATTTTTGAAAAAATTGAAATTTGTGTGTGTTAGTCTTCAATTACGGAGTATTATGAGTATGCCATGAAAATTGAGTATTTTGCTCATTTTACACTTCAATTTTAACATTCATTTAAAAAATATCTTCATTGAATTTATTGAAGGTGTTAGACTTCATTTTTTGCATTTTTGCGAAAATTTTGAAAAAATTGAAATTTGTGTGTGTTAGTCTTCAATTACGGAGTATTTTGAGTATGACATGAAAATTGAGTATTTTACTTATGTTACACTTCTATTTTACATTTTTTATAAAAATATCTTCATTGAATTTTTTGAAGGTGTCAGACTTCATTTTTTGCATTTTTGAGAAATTTTTGAAAAAATTGAAATTTGTGTTTGTTAGTCTTCAATTACGGAGTATTATGAGTATGCCATGAAAATTGAGTATTTTGCTTATTTTACACTTCAATTTTAACATTCTTTTAAAAAATATCTTCATTGAATTTTTTGAAGGTGTTAGACTTCAGTTTTTTGCATTTTTAAGAAAGTTTTGAAAAAATTTAAATTTGTGTGTGTTAGTCTTCAATTATGGAGTATTTTGAGCATGACATGAAAATTGAGTTTTTTTCTTGTGTTACACTTCAATTTGAACATTCTTTTAAAAAATATCTTCATTGAATTTTTTTATGGAGTTAGACTTCATTTTTTGAATTTTTACGAAATTTTTGAAAAAATTGAAATATTTGTGTGTTAGTCTTCAATTACGGAGTATTTTGAGTATGACATGAAAATTGAGTTTTTTTCTTGTGTTACACTTCAATTTTAACATTCTTTAAAAAAATACCTTCATTGCAATTTTTGAAGATGTGACTTCAGTTTTTTGCATTTTGAAGAAAATTTTGAAAAAATTGAAATTTGTGTGTGTTAGTCTTCAATTACGGAGTATTTTGAGTATCACATGAAAATTGAGTTTTTTTCTTGTGTTACACTTCAATTTTAACATTCTTTTAAAAAATATCTTCATTGAATTTTTTGAAGGTGTTAGACTTCATTTTTTGCATTTTTAAGAAATTTTTAAAAAAATTGAAATTTGTGTGTGTTAGTCTTCAATTACGCAGTATTTGAGTATCACATGAAAATTGAGTATTTTGCTTATGTTACACTTCAATTTTTACATTTTTAAAAAAAATATCTTGATTCAATTTTTTGAAGGTGTTAGACTTCAGTTTTTTGCATTTTTAAGAAAGTTTTGAAAAAATTTAAATTTGTGTGTGTTAGTCTTCAATTATGGAGTATTTTGAGCATGACATGAAAATTGAGTTTTTTTCTTGTGTTACACTTTATTTTGAACATTCTTTTAAAAAATATCCTCATGGAATTTTTTGAAGGTGTCAGACTCCATTTTTTGCATTTTTGAGAAATTTTTGAAAAAATTGAAATTTGTGTGTGTTAGTCTTCAATTACGGAGTATTATGAGTATGCCATGAAAATTGAGTATTTTGCTCATTTTACACTTCAATTTTAACATTCATTTAAAAAATATCTTCATTGAATTTATTGAAGGTGTTAGACTTCATTTTTTGCATTTTTGCGAAAATTTTGAAAAAATTGAAATTTGTGTGTGTTAGTCTTCAATTACGGAGTATTTTGAGTATGACATGAAAATTGAGTATTTTACTTATGTTACACTTCTATTTTACATTTTTTATAAAAATATCTTCATTGAATTTTTTGAAGGTGTCAGACTTCATTTTTTGCATTTTTGAGAAATTTTTGAAAAAATTGAAATTTGTGTTTGTTAGTCTTCAATTACGGAGTATTATGAGTATGCCATGAAAATTGAGTATTTTGCTTATTTTACACTTCAATTTTAACATTCTTTTAAAAAATATCTTCATTGAATTTATTGAAGGTGTTAGACTTCATTTTTTTGCATTTTTACGAAAGTTTTGAAAAAATTGAAATTTGTGTGTGTTAGTCTTCAATTACAGAGTATTTTGAGTATGACATGAAAATTGAGTATTTTACTTATGTTACACTTCAATTTTACATTTTTTATAAAAATATCTTCATTGAATTTATTGAAGGTGTTAGACTTCAGTTTTTTGCATTTTTAAGAAATTTTTCAAAGAATTGAAATTTGTGTGTGTTAGTCTTCAATTACGGTGTATTTTGAGTATGACATGAAAATTGAGTTTTTTTTCTTGTGTTACACTTCAATTTTAACATTCTTTTAAAAAATAACTTCATTGAATTTTTTGATGGTGTTAGACTTCAGTTTTTTGCATTTTGAAGGCATTTTTGAAAAAATTGAAATGTGTGTGTGTTAGTCTTCAATTACGGAGTATTTTGAGTATCCCATGAAAATTGAGTTTTTTTCTTGTGTTACACTTCAATTTCAACATTCTTTTAAAAAATATCTTCATTGTATTTTTCGAAGGTGTTAGACTTCATTTTTTGCATTTTTGAGAAATTTTTGAAAAAATTGAAATTTGACTATGTTAGTCTTCAATTACGGAGTATTTTGAGTATGCCGTGAAAATTGAGTATTTTGCTTATTTTACACTTCAATTTTAACATTCTTTTAAAAAATATCTTCATTGAATTTATTGAAGGTGTTAGACTTCATTTTTTTCATTTTGAGGAAATTTTTTAAAAAATTGAAATTTGTTTGAGTTAGTCTTCAATTACGGAGTATTTTTAGTATGACATGAAAATTGAGTATTTTGCTTATGTTACACTTCAATTTTTACATTTTTTATAAAACTATCTTCATTGAATTTATTGAAGGTGTTAGACTTCAGTTTTTTGCATTTTTAAGAAATTTTTGAAACAATTGAAATTTGTGTGTGTTAGTCTTCAATTACGGAGTATTTTGAGCATGACATGAAAATTGAGTTTTTTTTCTGATGTTACACTTCAATTTTAACATTCTCTTAAAAAATATCTTCATTGAATTTTTTGAAGGTGTTAGACTTCAGTTTTTTGCATTTTTAAGAAAGTTTTGAAAAAATTTAAATTTGTGTGTGTTAGTCTTCAATTATGGAGTATTTTGAGCATGACATGAAAATTGAGTTTTTTTCTTGTGTTACACTTCAATTTGAACATTCTTTTAAAAAATATCTTCATTGAATTTTTTTATGGAGTTAGACTTCATTTTTTGAATTTTTACGAAATTTTTGAAAAAATTGAAATATTTGTGTGTTAGTCTTCAATTACGGAGTATTTTGAGTATGACATGAAAATTGAGTTTTTTTCTTGTGTTACACTTCAATTTTAACATTCTTTAAAAAAATACCTTCATTGCAATTTTTGAAGGTGTGACTTCAGTTTTTTGCATTTTGAAGAAAATTTTGAAAAAATTGAAATTTGTGTGTGTTAGTCTTCAATTACGGAGTATTTTGAGTATCACATGAAAATTGAGTTTTTTTCTTGTGTTACACTTCAATTTTAACATTCTTTTAAAAAATATCTTCATTGAATTTTTTGAAGGTGTTAGACTTCATTTTTTGCATTTTTAAGAAATTTTTAAAAAAATTGAAATTTGTGTGTGTTAGTCTTCAATTACGCAGTATTTGAGTATCACATGAAAATTGAGTATTTTGCTTATGTTACACTTCAATTTTTACATTTTTAAAAAAAATATCTTGATTCAATTTTTTGAAGGTGTTAGACTTCAGTTTTTTGCATTTTTAAGAAAGTTTTGAAAAAATTTAAATTTGTGTGTGTTAGTCTTCAATTATGGAGTATTTTGAGCATGACATGAAAATTGAGTTTTTTTCTTGTGTTACACTTTATTTTGAACATTCTTTTAAAAAATATCCTCATGGAATTTTTTGAAGGTGTCAGACTTCATTTTTTGCATTTTTGAGAAATTTTTGAAAAAATTGAAATTTGTGTGTGTTAGTCTTCAATTACGGAGTATTATGAGTATGCCATGAAAATTGAGTATTTTGCTCATTTTACACTTCAATTTTAACATTCATTTAAAAAATATCTTCATTGAATTTATTGAAGGTGTCAGACTTCATTTTTTGCATTTTTGCGAAAATTTTGAAAAAATTGAAATTTGTGTGTGTTAGTCTTCAATTACGGAGTATTTTGAGTATGACATGAAAATTGAGTATTTTACTTATGTTACACTTCTATTTTACATTTTTTATAAAAATATCTTCATTGAATTTTTTGAAGGTGTCAGACTTCATTTTTTGCATTTTTGAGAAATTTTTGAAAAAATTGAAATTTGTGTTTGTTAGTCTTCAATTACGGAGTATTATGAGTATGCCATGAAAATTGAGTATTTTGCTTATTTTACACTTCAATTTTAACATTCTTTTAAAAAATATCTTCATTGAATTTATTGAAGGTGTTAGACTTCATTTTTTTGCATTTTTACGAAAGTTTTGAAAAAATTGAAATTTGTGTGTGTTAGTCTTCAATTACAGAGTATTTTGAGTATGACATGAAAATTGAGTATTTTACTTATGTTACACTTCAATTTTACATTTTTTATAAAAATATCTTCATTGAATTTATTGAAGGTGTTAGACTTCAGTTTTTTGCATTTTTAAGAAATTTTTCAAAGAATTGAAATTTGTGTGTGTTAGTCTTCAATTACGGTGTATTTTGAGTATGACATGAAAATTGAGTTTTTTTTCTTGTGTTACACTTCAATTTTAACATTCTTTTAAAAAATAACTTCATTGAATTTTTTGATGGTGTTAGACTTCAGTTTTTTGCATTTTGAAGGCATTTTTGAAAAAATTGAAATGTGTGTGTGTTAGTCTTCAATTACGGAGTATTTTGAGTATCCCATGAAAATTGAGTTTTTTTCTTGTGTTACACTTCAATTTTAACATTCTTTTAAAAAATATCTTCATTGAATTTTTCGAAGGTGTTAGACTTCATTTTTTGCATTTTTGAGAAATTTTTGAAAAAATTGAAATTTGACTATGTTAGTCTTCAATTACGGAGTATTTTGAGTATGCCGTGAAAATTGAGTATTTTGCTTATTTTACACTTCAATTTTAACATTCTTTTAAAAAATATCTTCATTGAATTTATTGAAGGTGTTAGACTTCATTTTTTGCATTTTGAGGAAATTTTTTAAAAAATTGAAATTTGTTTGAGTTAGTCTTCAATTACGGAGTATTTTTAGTATGACATGAAAATTGAGTATTTTGCTTATGTTACACTTCAATTTTTACATTTTTTATAAAACTATCTTCATTGAATTTATTGAAGGTGTTAGACTTCAGTTTTTTGCATTTTTAAGAAATTTTTGAAACAATTGAAATTTGTGTGTGTTAGTCTTCAATTACGGAGTATTTTGAGCATGACATGAAAATTGAGTTTTTTTTCTGATGTTACACTTCAATTTTAACATTCTTTTAAAAAATATCTTCATTGAATTTTTTGAAGGTGTAAGACTTCAGTTTTTTGCATTTTGAGGAAATTTTTGAAACAATTGAAATTTCTGTGTGTTAGTCTTCAATTACGGAGTATTTTGAGCATGACATGAAAATTGAGTTTTTTTCTTGTGTTACACTTCAATTTGAACATTCTTTTAAAAAATATCTTCATTGAATTTATTGAAGGTGTTAGACTTCATTTTTTTGCATTTTTACGAAAGTTTTGAAAAAATTGAAATTTGTGTGTGTTAGTCTTCAATTACAGAGTATTTTGAGTATGACATGAAAATTGAGTATTTTACTTATGTTACACTTCAATTTTACATTTTTTATAAAAATATCTTCATTGAATTTATTGAAGGTGTTAGACTTCAGTTTTTTGCATTTTTAAGAAATTTTTGAAAGAATTGAAATTTGTGTGTGTTAGTCTTCAATTACGGTGTATTTTGAGTATGACATGAAAATTGAGTTTTTTTTCTTGTGTTACACTTCAATTTTAACATTCTTTTAAAAAATAACTTCATTGAATTTTTTGATGGTGTTAGACTTCAGTTTTTTGCATTTTGAAGGTATTTTTGAAAAAATTGAAATTTGTGTGAGTTAGTCTTCAATTACGGAGTATTTTGAGTATCCCATGAAAATTGTGTTTTTTTCTTGTGTTACCCTTCAATTTCAACATTCTTTTAAAAAATATCTTCATTGTATTTTTCGAAGGTGTTAGACTTCATTTTTTGCATTTTTGAGAAATTTTTGAAAAAATTGAAATTTGACTATGTTAGTCTTCAATTACGGAGTATTTTGAGTATGCCATGAAAATTGAGTATTTTGCTTATTTCACACTTCAATTTTAACATTCTTTTAAAAAATATCTTCATTGAATTTATTGAAGGTGTTAGACTTCATTTTTTGCATTTTGAGGAAATTTTTTAAAAAATTGAAATTTGTTTGAGTTAGTCTTCAATTACGGAGTATTTTTAGTATGACATGAAAATTGAGTATTTTGCTTATGTTACACTTCAATTTTTACATTTTTTATAAAACTATCTTCATTGAATTTATTGAAGGTGTTAGACTTCAGTTTTTTGCATTTTTAAGAAATTTTTTAAACAATTGAAATTTGTGTGTGTTAGTCTTCAATTACGGAGTATTTTGAGCATGACATGAAAATTGAGTTTTTTTTCTGATGTTACACTTCAATTTTAACATTCTTTTAAAAAATATCTTCATTGAATTTTTTGAAGGTGTAAGACTTCAGTTTTTTGCATTTTGAGGAAATTTTTGAAACAATTGAAATTTCTGTGTGTTAGTCTTCAATTACGGAGTATTTTGAGCATGACATGAAAATTGAGTTTTTTTCTTGTGTTACACTTCAATTTGAACATTCTTTTAAAAAATATCTTCATTGAATTTATTGAAGGTGTTAGACTTCATTTTTTTGCATTTTTACGAAAGTTTTCAAAAAATTGAAATTTGTGTGTGTTAGTCTTCAATTACAGAGTATTTTGAGTATGACATGAAAATTGAGTATTTTACTTATGTTACACTTCAATTTTACATTTTTTATAAAAATATCTTCATTGAATTTATTGAAGGTGTTAGACTTCAGTTTTTTGCATTTTTAAGAAATTTTTGAAAGAATTGAAATTTGTGTGTGTTAGTCTTCAATTACGGTGTATTTTGAGTATGACATGAAAATTGAGTTTTTTTTCTTGTGTTACACTTCAATTTTAACATTCTTTTAAAAAATAACTTCATTGAATTTTTTGATGATGTTAGACTTCAGTTTTTTGCATTTTGAAGGCATTTTTGAAAAAATTGAAATTTGTGTGAGTTAGTCCTCAATTACGGAGTATTTTGAGTATCCCATGAAAATTGTGTTTTTTTCTTGTGTTACACTTCAATTTCAACATTCTTTTAAAAAATATCTTCATTGTATTTTTCGAAGGTGTTAGACTTCATTTTTTGCATTTTTGAGAAATTTTTGAAAAAATTGAAATTTGACTATGTTAGTCTTCAATTACGGAGTATTTTGAGTATGCCATGAAAATTGAGTATTTTGCTTATTTCACACTTCAATTTTAACATTCTTTTAAAAAATATCTTCATTGAATTTATTGAAGGTGTTAGACTTCATTTTTTGCATTTTGAGGAAATTTTTTAAAAAATTGAAATTTGTTTGAGTTAGTCTTCAATTACGGAGTATTTTTAGTATGACATGAAAATTGAGTATTTTGCTTATGTTACACTTCAATTTTTACATTTTTTATAAAACTATCTTCATTGAATTTATTGAAGGTGTTAGACTTCAGTTTTTTGCATTTTTAAGAAATTTTTGAAACAATTGAAATTTGTGTGTGTTAGTCTTCAATTACGGAGTATTTTGAGCATGACATGAAAATTGAGTTTTTTTTCTGATGTTACACTTCAATTTTAACATTCTTTTAAAAAATATCTTCATTGAATTTTTTGAAGGTGTTAGACTTCAGTTTTTTGCATTTTGAGGAAATTTTTGAAACAATTGAAATTTCTGTGTGTTAGTCTTCGATTACGGAGTATTTTGAGCATGACATGAAAATTGAGTTTTTTTCTTGTGTTACACTTCAATTTGAACATTCTTTTAAAAAATATCTTCTTTGAATTTTTTGAAGGAGTTAAACTTCATTTTTTGCATTTTTATGAAATTTTTGATAAAATTGAAATTTGTGTGTGTTAGTCTTCAATTACGGAGTATTTTGAGGATGACATAAAAATTGAGTTTTTTTCTTGTGTTACACTTCAATTTGAACATTCTTTTAAAAAATATCTTCATTGAATTTTTTGATGGTGTTAGACTTCATTTTTTGCATATTGAGGAAATTTTTGAAACAATTGAAATTTGTGTGTGTTAGTCTTCAATTACGGAGTATTTTGAGTGTGCCATGAAAATTGAGTATTTTGATTATTTTACACTTCAATTTTAACATTCTTTAAAAAAATATCTTCATTGAATTTATTGGAGGTGTTAGATTTCAGTTTTTTGCATTTTTAAGAAATTTTTGAAACAATTGAAATTTGTGTGTGTTAGTCTTCAATTACGGAGTATTTTGAGGATGACATGAAAATTGAGTTTTTTTCTAATGTTACACTTCAATTTGAACATTCTTTTAAAAAATATCTTCATTGAATTTTTTGAAGGACTTAAACTTCATTTTTTGCATTTTATGAAATTTTTGAAAAAATTGAAATTTGTGTGTGTTAGTCTTCAATTACGGAGTATTTTGAGGATGACATAAAAATTGAGTTTTTTTCTTGTGTTACACTTCAATTTGAACATTCTTTTAAAAACTTTCTTCATTGAATTTTTTGAAGGTGTTAGACATCATTTTTTGCATTTTGAGGAAATTTTTGAAACAATTGAAATTTGTGTGTGTTAGTCTTCAATTACGGAGTATTTTGAGTATGCCATGAAAATTCAGTATTTTGCTTATTTTACACTTCAATTTTAACATTCTTTTAAAAAATATCTTCATTCAATTTATTGAAGGTGTTAGACTTAATTTTTTGCATTTTTAAGGAATTTTTGAAAAAATTGAAATTTGTGTGGGTTAGTCTTCAATTACGGAGTATTTTGAGCATGACATGAAAATTGAGTTTTTTTCTTGTGTTACACTTCAATTTGAATATTCTTTTAAAACATATCTTCATTGAATTTTTTGAAGGAGTTGAACTTCATTTTTTGCATTTTTATGAAATTTTTGAAAAAATTGAAATTTGTGTGTGTTAGTCTTCAATTACGGAGTATTTTGAGGATGACATGAAAATTGAGTTTTTTTCTTGTGTTACACTTCAATGTTAACATTCTTTTAAAAAATATCTTCATGGAATTTTTTGTATGTGTGAGACTTCATTTTTGGCATTTTTGAGAAATTTTTGAAAAAATTGAAATTTGTTTGTGTTAGTCTTCAATTACGAAGTATTTTGATGATGACATGAAAATTGAGTTTTTTTCTTGTGTTACACTTCAATTTGAACATTCTTTTAAAAAATATCTTCATTGAATTTTTTGAAGGAGTTAGACTTCATTTTTTGCATTTTTATGAAATTTTTGGAAAAATTGAAATTTCTGTGTGTTAGTCTTCAATTACGGAGTATTTTTAGTATGACATGAAAATTGAGTTTCTTTGTTGTGTTACACTGAAATTTTAACATTCTTTAAAAAAATATCTTCATTGAATTTTTTGAAGGTGTGACTTCAGTTTTTTGCATTTTGAAGAAATTTTTGGAAAAATTGAAAATTGTGTGTGTTAGTCTTCAATTACGGAGTATTTTGAGTATGACATGAAAATTGAGTTTTTTTCTTGTGTTACACTTCAATTTTAACATTCTTTTAAAAAATATCTTCATTGAATTTTTTGTGTGTGTGAGACTTCATGTTTTGCATTTTTTAGAAATTTTTGAAAAAATTGAAATTTGTGTGTGTTAGTCTTCAATTACGGGGTATTTTGAGTGTGCCATGAAAATTGAGTATTTTGTTGATTTTGCACTTCAATTTTAACATTCTTTTAAAAAATATCTTTATTGAATTTATTGAAGGTGTTAGACTTCAGTTTTTTGCATTTTTAAGAAATTTTTGAAACAATTGAAATTTGTGTGTGTTAGTCTTCAATTACGGAGTATTTTGAGTATGCCATGAAAATTGAGTATTTTTCTTATTTTACACTTCAATTTTAACATTCTTTCAAAAAATATCTTCATTGAATTTATTGAAGGTGTTAGACTTCAGTTTTTTGCATTTTTAAGAAATTTTTGAAACAATTGAAATTTGTGTGTGTTAGTCTTCAATTACGGAGTATTTTGAGTATGACATGAAAATTGAGTTTTTTTTTTATGTTGCGCTTCAATTAACATTCTTTTAAAAAATATCTTCATTGAATTTTTTGAAGGTGTTAGACTTCAGTTTTTTGCATTTCGAAGAAATTTTTTAAAAAATTGAAATTTCTGTGTGTTAGTCTTCAATTACGGAGTATTTTGAGCATCACATGAAAGTTGAGTTTTTTTCTTGTGTTACACTTCAATTTGAACATTCTTTTAAAAAATATCTTCATTGAATTTTTTGAAGGTGTCAGACTTCAGTTTTTTGCATTTTTAAGAAAGTTTTGAAAAAATTTAAATTTGTGTGTGTTAGTCTTCAATTACGGAGTATTTGAGAATCACATGAAAATTGAGTATTTTGATTATGTTACACTTCAATTTTTACATTTTTAAAAAAAATATCTTCATTGAATTTTTTGAAGGTGTTAGACTTCCGTTTTTTGCATTTTTAAGAAAGTTTTGAAAAAATTTAAATTTGTGTGTGTTAGTCTTCAATTATGGAGTATTTTGAGCATGACATGAAAATTGAGTTTTTTTTCTTGTGTCACACTTTATTTTGAACATTCTTTTTAAAAAATATCTTCATGGAAATTTTTGAAGGTGTTAGACTTCATTTTTTGCATTTATGAGAAATTTTTGAAAAAATTCAAATTTGTGTGTGTTAGTCTTCAATTACGGAGTATTTTGAGTATGCCATGAAAATTGAGTATTTTGCTAATTTTACACTTCAATTTTAACATTCTTTTAAAAAATATCTTCATTGAATTTATTGAAGGTGTTAGACTTCAGTTTTTTGCATTTTTGAGAAATTTTTGAAACAATTGAAATTTGTGTGTGTTAGTCTTCAATTACGGAGTATTTTGAGGATGATATGAAAATTGAGTTTTTTTCTTATGTTACACTTCAATTTTAACATTCGTTCAAAAAATATCTTCATTGAATTTTTTGAAGGTGTTAGACTTCAGTTTTTTGCATTTTTAAGAAAGTTTTGAAAAAATTTAAATTTGTGTGTGTTAGTCTTCAATTATGGAGTATTTTGAGCATGACATGAAAATTGAGTTTTTTTTCTTGTGTTACACTTTATTTTGAACATTCTTTTTAAAAAATATCTTCATGGAATTTTTTGAAGTTGTTAGACTTCATTTTTTGCATTTATGAGAAATTTTTGAAAAAATTCAAATTTGTGTGTGTTAGTCTTCAATTACGGAGTATTTTGAGTATGCCATGAAAATTGAGTATTTTGCTAATTTTACACTTCAATTTTAACATTCTTTTAAAAAATATCTTCATTGAATTTATTGAAGGTGTTAGACTTCAGTTTTTTGCATTTTTGAGAAATTTTTGAAACAATTGAAATTTGTGTGTGTTAGTCTTCAATTACGGAGTATTTTGAGGATGACATGAAAATTGAGTTTTTTTCTTATGTTACACTTCAATTTTAACATTCGTTCAAAAAATATCTTCATTGAATTTTTTGAAGGTGTTAGACTTCAGTTTTTTGCATTTTGAAGATATTTTTGAAACAATTGAAATTTATGTGTGTTAGTTTTAAATTACGGAGTATTTTGAGTATGACATGAAAATTGAGTTTTTTTCTTATGTTACACTTTAATTTTAACATTCTTTTAAAAAATATCTTCATTGAATTTTTTGAAGTTGTTAGACTTCAGTTTTCTGCATTTTTAGGAAAGTTTTGAAAAAATTGAAATTTGTGTGTGTTAGTCTTCAATTACGGAGTATTTTGAGTATGACGTGAAAATTGAGTATTTTACTTATGTTACACTTCAATTTTACATTTTTTATAAAAATATCTTCATTGAATTTATTGAAGGTGTTAGACTTCAGTTTTTTGCATTTTTAAGAAATTTTTTAAAAAATTTAAATTTGTGTGTGTTAATCTTCAATTACGGAGTATTTTGAGTATCACATGAAAATTGAGTTTTTTTTTTGTGTTACACTTCAATTTTAACAATCTTTTAAAAAATATCTTCATTGAATTTTTTGAAGGTGTTAGACTTAATTTTTTGCATTTTTAAGAAATTTTTGAAAAAATTGAAATTTGTGTGTGTTAGTCTTCAATTACGGAGTATTTTGAGTATGCCTTGAAAATTGAGTATTTTGCTCATTTTTCACTTCAATTTGAACATTTATTTTAAAAAATATCTTCATGGAATTTTTTGAAGGAGTTAGACTTCATTTTTTGCATTTTTATGAAATTTTTGACAAAATTGAAATTAGTGTGTGTTAGTCTTCAATTACGGAGTATCTTGAGTATGACATGAAAATTGAGTTTTTTTTCTTGTGTTACACTTCAATTTTAACATTCTTTTAAAAAATATCTTCATTGAATTTTTTGAAGGTGCTAGACTTCATTTTTTGCATTTTTGAGAAATTTTTGAAAAAATTGAAATTTGCATGTGTTAGTCTTCAATTTCGGAGTATTTTGAGCATGACATGTCAGTTGAGTTTTTTTTCTTGTGTTACACTTCAATTTGAACATTCTTTTAAAAAAGATCTTCAATGAATTTATTCAAGGTGTTAGACTTCATTTTTTGCATTTTTAAGAAATTTTTGAAACAATTAAAATTTGTTTGTGTTATTCTTCAATTACGTAGTATTTTGAGTATGACTTGAAAATTGATTATTTTGCTTATGTTACACTTCAATTTTTACAATTTTTTGAAAAATATCTTCATTGAATTTTTTGAAGGTGTTAGATTTCAGTTTTTTGCATTTTTAAGAAATTTTTGAAAAAACTGAAATTTGTGTGTGTTAGTCTTCAATTACGGAGTATTTGAGTATCACATGAAAATTGAGTATTTTGATTATGTTACACTTCAATTTTTACATTTTTAAAAAAAATATCTTCATTGAGTTTTTTGAAGGTGTTAGACTTCAGTTTTTTGCATTTTTAAGAAAGTTTTGAAAAAATTTAAATTTGTGTGTGTTAGTCTTCAATTATGGAGTATTTTGAGCATGACATGAAAATTGAGTTTTTTTTATTTTGTTACACTTTATTTTGAACATTCTTTTTAAAAAATATCTTCATTGAATTTTTTGAAGGTGTTAGACTTCCGTTTTTTGCATTTTTAAGAAATTTTTGAAACAATTGAAATTTGTGTGTGTTAGTCTTCAATTACGGAGTATTTTGAGTATGACATGAAAATTAAGTTTTTTTCTTATGTTACGCTTCAATTTTAACATTCTTTTAAAAAATATCTTCATTGAATTTTTTGAAGGTGTTAGACTTCAGTTTTTTGCATTTCGAAGAAATTTTTAAAAAAATTGAAATTTCTGTGTGTTAGTCTTCAATTACGGAGTATTTTGAGTATGACATGAAAATTGAGTTTTTTTCTTGTCTTACACTTCAATTTTAACAATCTTTTAAAAAATATCTTCATTGAATTTTTTGAAGGTGGTTAGACTTCATTTTTTACATTTTTGAGAAATTTTTGAAAAAATTGAAATTTATGTGTGTTAGTCTTCAATTACGGAGTATTTTGAGTATGCCATGAAAATGGAGTATTTTTCTTATTTTACACTTCAATTTTAACATTCTTTTAAAAAATATCTTCATTGAATTTTTTGAAGGAGTTAGACTTCATTTTTTGCAATTTTATGAATTTTTTGACAAAATAGAAATTAGTGTATGTTAGTCTTCAATTACGGAGTATCTTGAGTATGACATGAAAATTGAGTTTTTTTCTTGTGTTACACTTCAATTTTAACATTCTTTTAAAAAATATCTTCATTGAATTTTTTGAAGGTGCTAGACTTCATTTTTTTCATTTTTAAGAAATTTTTGAAAAAATTAAAATTTGTGTGTGTTATTCTTCAATTTCGTAGTATTTTGAGTATGACATGAAAATTGATTATTTTGCTTTTGTTACAATTCAATTTTTACAATTTTTTGAAAAATATCTTCATTGAATTTTTTGAAGGTGTCAGATTTCAGTTTTTTGGATTTTTAAGAAATTTTTGAAAAAATTGAAATTTGTGTGCGTCAGTCTTCAATTACGGAGTATTTGAGTATCACATGAAAATTGAGTATTTTGATTATGTTACACTTCAATTTTTACATTTTTAAAAAAAAATATCTTCATTGAATTTTTTGAAGGTGTTAAACTTCAGCTTTTTGCATTTTTAAGAAAGTTTTGAAAAAATTTAAATTTTTGTTTGTTAGTCTTCAATTATGGAGTATTTTGAGCATGACATGAAAATTGAGTTTTTTTCTTGTGTTACACTTTATTTTGAACATTCTTTTTAAAAAATATCTTCATTGAAATTTTTGAAGGTGTTAGAATACATTTTTTGCATTTATGAGAAATTCTCAAAAAAATTGAAATTTGTGTGTGTTAGTCTTCAATTACGGAGTATTTTGAGTATGCCATGAAAATTAAGTATTTTGCTTATTTTACACTTCAATTTTAACATTCTTTTAAAAAATATCTTCATTGAATTTATTGAAGGTGTTAGACTTCAGTTTTTTGCATTTTTAAGAAATTTTTGAAACAATTGAAATTTGTGTGTGTTAGTCTTCAATTACGGAGTATTTTGAGTATGACATGAAAATTGAGTTTTTTTCTTGTCTTACACTTCAATTTTAACAATCCTTTAAAAAATATCTTCATTGAATTTTTTGAAGGTGGTTAGACTTCATTTTTTACATTTTTGAGAAATTTTTGAAAAAATTGAAATTTATGTGTGTTAGTCTTCAATTACGGAGTATTTTGAGTATGCCATGAAAATGGAGTATTTTTCTTATTTTACACTTCAATTTTAACATTCTTTTAAAAAATATCTTCATTGAATTTTTTGAAGGAGTTAGACTTCATTTTTTGCAATTTTATGAATTTTTTGACAAAATTGAAATTAGTGTGTGTTAGTCTTCAATTACGGAGTATCTTGAGTATGACATGAAAATTGAGTTTTTTTCTTGTGTTACACTTCAATTTTAACATTCTTTTAAAAAATATCTTCATGGAATTTTTTGAAGGTGCTAGACTTCATTTTTTTCATTTTTAAGAAATTTTTGAAAAAATTAAAATTTGTGTGTGTTATTCTTCAATTTCGTAGTATTTTGAGTATGACATGAAAATTGATTATTTTGCTTTTGTTACACTTCAATTTTTACAATTTTTTGAAAAATATCTTCATTGAATTTTTTGAAGGTGTTAGATTTCAGTTTTTTGGATTTTTAAGAAATTTTTGAAAAAATTGAAATTTGTGTGCGTCAGTCTTCAATTACGGAGTATTTGAGTATCACATGAAAATTGAGTATTTTGATTATGTTACACTTCAATTTTTACATTTTTAAAAAAAAATATCTTCATTGAATTTTTTGAAGGTGTTAAACTTCAGCTTTTTGCATTTTTAAGAAAGTTTTGAAAAAATTTAAATTTTTGTTTGTTAGTCTTCAATTATGGAGTATTTTGAGCATGACATGAAAATTGAGTTTTTTTCTTGTGTTACACTTTATTTTGAACATTCTTTTTAAAAAATATCTTCATTGAAATTTTTGAAGGAGTTAGACTTCATTTTTTGCATTTATGAGAAATTCTCTAAAAAATTTAAATTTGTGTGTGTTAGTCTTCAATTACGGAGTATTTTGAGTATGCCATGAAAATTAAGTATTTTGCTTATTTTACACTTCAATTTTAACATTCTTTTAAAAAATATCTTCATTGAATTTATTGAAGGTGTTAGACTTCAGTTTTTTGCATTTTTAAGAAATTTTTGAAACAATTGAAATTTGTGTGTGTTAGTCTTCAATTACGGAGTATTTTGAGGATGACATGAAAATTGAGTTTTTTTCTTATGTTACACTTCAATTTTAACATTCTTTTAAAAAATATCTTCATTGAATTTTTTGAAGGTGTGAGATTTCATTTTTTGCATTTTTGAGAAATTTTAGAAAAAATTGAAATTTGTGTGTGTTAGTCTTCAATTACGGAGTATTTTGAGTATCACGTGAAAATTGAGTTTTTTTCTTGTGTTACACTTCAATTTTAACAGTTTTTTAAAAAATATCTTCATTGAATTTTTTGAAGGTGTTAGACTTCATTTTTTGCATTTTTGAGAAATTTTTGAAAAAATTGAAATTTGTGTGTGTTAGTCTTCAATTACGGAGTATTTTTAGTATGCCATGAAAATTAAGTATTTTGCTTATTTTACACTTCAATTTGAACATTCTTTTAAAAAATATGTTCATTGAATTTTTTGAAGGAGTTAGACTTCATTTTTTGCATTTTTATGAAATTTTTGACAAAATTGAAATTAGTGTGTGTTAGTCTTCAATTACGGAGTATCTTGAGTATGACATGAAAATTGAGTTTTTTTCTTGTGTTACACTTCAATTTTAACATTCTTTTAAAAAATATCTTCATTGAATTTTTTTAAGGTGCTGGACTTAATTTTTTGCATTTTTAAGAATTTTTTTGAAGAATTTAAATTTGTGTGTGTTAGTCTTCAATTACGGAGTATTTTGAGCATGACATGAAAATTGAGTTTTTTTATTGTGTTACACTTCAATTTTAACATTCTTTTAAAAAATATCTTCATTAAATTTTTTGAAGGTGTTAGACTTCAGTTTTTTGCATTTTTAAGAAATTTTTGAAACAATTGAAATTTGTGTGTGTTAGTCTTCAATTACGGAGTATTTTGAGTATGACATGAAAATTTAGTTTTTTTCTGGTGTTACACTTCAATTTTAACATTCTTTTAAAAAATATCTTCATTGAATTTTTTGTTGCTGTTAGACTTCAGTTTTTTGCATTTTGAAGGCATTTTTGAAAAAATTGAAACTTGTGTGTGTTAGTCTTCAATTACGTAGTATTTTGAGTATGACATGAGAATTGAGTATTTTGCTTGTGTTACACTTCAATTATAACATTCTTGTAAAAAATATCTTCATGGAATTTATTGAAGGTGTTAGACTTCATTTTTTGTATTTTGAAGAAATGTTTGAAAAAATTGAAATTTGTGTGTGTTAGTGTTCAATTACGGAGTATTTTGAGTATCACATGAAAATTGAGTTTTTTTTCTTGTGTTACACTTCAATTTTAACATTCTTTTAAAAAATATCTTCATTGAATTTTTTGAAGGTGTTAGACTTCAGTTTTTTGCATTTTGAAGAAATATTTGAAAAAATTGAAATTTGTGTGTGTTAGTGTTCAATTACGGAGTATTTTGAGTATCACATGAAAATTGAGTTTTTTTCTTGTGTTACACTTCAATTTTAACATTTTTTTAAAAAATATCTTCATTGAATTTTTCGAAGGTGTGAGACTTCATTATTTGCATTTTTGAGAAATTTTAGAAAAAATTGAAATTTGTGTGTGTTAGTCTTCAATTACGGAGTATTTTGAGTATCACGTGAAAATGGAGTTTTTTTCTTATGTTACACTTCAATTTTAACATTCTTTTAAAAAATATCTTCATTGAATTTTTTGAAGGTGTTAGACTTCATTTTTTGCATTTTTGAGAAATTTTTGAAAAAATTGAAATTTGTATGTGTTAGTCTTCAATTACGGAGTATTTTGAGTATGCCATGAAAATTGAGTATTTTGCTTATGTTACCCTTCAATTTGAACATTCTTTTAAAAAATATCTTCATTGAATTTTATGAAGGTGTTAGACTTCAGTTTTTTGCATTTTGAAGAAATATTTGAAAAAATTGAAATTTGTGTGTGTTAGTGTTCAATTACGGAGTATTTTGAGTATCACATGAAAATTGAGTTTTTTTCTTGTGTTACACTTCAATTTGAACATTTTTTTAAAAAATATCTTCATTGAATTTTTCGAAGGTGTGAGACTTCATTATTTTCAATTTTGAGAAATTTTAGAAAAAATTGAAATTTGTGTGTGTTAGTCTTCAATTACGGAGTATTTTGAGTATCACGTGAAAATGGAGTTTTTTTCATATGTTACACTTCAATTTTAACATTCTTTTAAAAAATATATTCATTGAATTTTTTGAAGGTGTTAGACTTCATTTTTATCATTTTTAAGAAATTTCTGAAAAAATTGAAATGTGTGTGTGTTAGTCTTCAATTACGGAATATTTTGAGTATGGCATGAAAATTGAGTATTTTGCATTTGTTACACTTCAATTTTTACATTTTTTTAAAAAATATCTTCGTTGAATTTTTTGAAGGTGTTAGACTTCATTTTTTTCATTTTTAAGAAATTTTGGAAAAAATTGAAATAAGTGTGTGTTAGTCTTCAATTACGGAGTATTTTGAGTATGACATGCAAATTGAGTTTTTTTTCTTGTGTTACACTTCAATTTGAACATTCTTTTAAAAAATATCTTCATTGAATCCTTTTAAGGTGTTAGATTTCAACTTTTTGAATTTTTAACAAATTTTATAAAAAATTGAAATTTTTGTGTGTTAGTCTTCAATTAAGGAGTATTTGAGTATCACATGAAAATTGAGTATTTTGCTTATATTACACTTCAATTTTTACATTTTTAAAAAAAATATCTTCATGCAATTTATTGAAGGTGTTAGACTTCATTTTTTGCATTTTTAAGAAAGTTTTTAAACAATTGAAATATATGTGTGTTAGTCTTCAATTACGGAGTATTTTGAGTATGACATGAAAATTGAGTATTTTGCTTATGTTACACTTCTATTTTTACATTTTTAAAAAAAATATCTTTATTGAATTTTTGGAAGGTGTTAGACTTCTGTTTTTTGCATTTTTAAGAAATTTTTGAAAAAATTGAAATTTGTTTGTGTTAGTCTTTAATTACGGAGTATTTTGAGTATGACATGAAAATTGAGTTTTTTTCTTGTGTTACACTTCAATTTTAACATTCTTTTTAAAAAGATCTTCATTGAATTTTTTGAAGGTGTTAGACTTCAGTTTTTTGCATTTTTAATAAATTTTTGAAAAAATTAAAATTTGTTTGTGTTAGTCTTCAATTACGGAGTATTTTGAGTATGACATGAAAATTGAGTTTTTTTCTTGTGTTACACTTCAATTTTAACATTCTTTTAAAAAATATCTTCATTGAATTTTTTGAAGGTGTTAGACTTCCTTTTTTGCATTTTTAAGAAATTTTTGAAATAATTGAAATTTGTGTGGGTTAGTCTTCAATTACGGAGTATTTTGAGCATGACATGAAAATTGAGTTTTTTTCTTGTGTTACACTTCAATTTGAACATTCTTTTAAAAAATATCTTCATTGAATTTTTTGAAGGAGTTAGACTTCATTTTTTGCATTTTTATGAAATTTTTGAAAAAATAGAAACTTGTGTTTGGTAGTCTTCAATTACGGAGTATTTTGAGTATGACATGAGAATTGAGTATTTTGCTTGTGTTACACTTCAATTTTAACATTCTTTTAAAAAATATCTTCATTGAATTTTTTGAAGGTGTGACTTCAGTTTTTTGCATTTTGAAGAAATTTTTGAAAAAATTGAAATTTGTGTGTGTTAGTCTTCAATTACGGAGTATTTTGAGTATCACATGAAAATTGAGTTTTTTTCTTATGTTACACTTCAATTTTAACATTCTTTTAAAAAATATCTTCATTGAATTTTTTGAAGGTGTTAGACTTCATTTTTTGCATTTTTAAGAAATTATTGAAAAAATTGAAATTTGTGCGTGTTAGTCTTCAATTACGGAGTATTTTGAGCATGACATGAAAATTGAGTTTTTTTCTTGTGTTACACTTCAACTTGAACATTCTTTTAAAAAATATCTTCATTGCATTTTTTGAAGGATTTCGACTTCATTTTTTGCATTTTTATGAAATTTTTGAAAAAATTGAAACTGATGTGTGTTAGTCTTCAATTACGGAGTATTCTGAGTATGACACGAGAATTGAGTATTTTGCTTGTGTTACACTTCAATTTTAACATTCTTTTAAGAAATATCTACATTGAATATTTTGAAGGAGTTAGACTTCATTTTTTGCATTTTTAAGAAATTTTTGAAAAAATGGAAACTTGTGTGTCTTAGTCTTCAATTAGGGAGTATTTTGAGTATGACATGAAAATTGAGTTTTTTTCTTGTGTTACACTTCAATTTTAACATTCTTTTAAAAAATATCTTCATTGGATTTTTTGAAGGTGTTAGACTTCCTTTTTTGCATTTTTAAGAAATTTTTGAAATAATTGAAATTTGTGTGGGTTAGTCTTCAATTACGGAGTATTTTGAGCATGACATGAAAATTGAGTTTTTTTCTTGTGTTACACTTCAATTTGAACATTCTTTTAAAAAATATCTTCATTGAATTTTTTGAAGGAGTTAGACTTCATTTTTTGCATTTTTATGAAATTTTTGAAAAAATAGAAACTTGTGTTTGGTAGTCTTCAATTACGGAGTATTTTGAGTATGACATGAGAATTGAGTATTTTGCTTGTGTTACACTTCAATTTTAACATTCTTTTAAAAAATATCTTCATTGAATTTTTTGAAGGTGTGACTTCAGTTTTTTGCATTTTGAAGAAATTTTTGAAAAAATTGAAATTTGTGTGTGTTAGTCTTCAATTACGGAGTATTTTGAGTATCACATGAAAATTGAGTTTTTTTCTTATGTTACACTTCAATTTTAACATTCTTTTAAAAAATATCTTCATTGAATTTTTTGAAGGTGTTAGACTTCATTTTTTGCATTTTTAAGAAATTATTGAAAAAATTGAAATTTGTGCGTGTTAGTCTTCAATTACGGAGTATTTTGAGCATGACATGAAAATTGAGTTTTTTTCTTGTGTTACACTTCAACTTGAACATTCTTTTAAAAAATATCTTCATTGCATTTTTTGAAGGATTTCGACTTCATTTTTTGCATTTTTATGAAATTTTTGAAAAAATTGAAACTGATGTGTGTTAGTCTTCAATTACGGAGTATTCTGAGTATGACACGAGAATTGAGTATTTTGCTTGTGTTACACTTCAATTTTAACATTCTTTTAAGAAATATCTACATTGAATATTTTGAAGGAGTTAGACTTCATTTTTTGCATTTTTAAGAAATTTTTGAAAAAATGGAAACTTGTGTGTCTTAGTCTTCAATTAGGGAGTATTTTGAGTATGACATGAAAATTGAGTTTTTTTCTTGTGTTACACTTCAATTTTAACATTCTTTTAAAAAATATCTTCATTGAATTTTTTGAAGGTGTTAGACTTCCTTTTTTGCATTTTTAAGAAATTTTTGAAATAATTGAAATTTGTGTGGGTTAGTCTTCAATTACGGAGTATTTTGAGCATGACATGAAAATTGAGTTTTTTTCTTGTCTTACACTTCAATTTGAACATTCTTTTAAAAAATATCTTCATTGAATTTTTTGAAAGAGTTAGACTTCATTTTTTGCATTTTTATGAAATTTTTGAAAAAATAGAAACTTGTGTTTGTTAGTCTTCAATTACTGAGTATTTTGAGTATGACATGAGAATTGAGTATTTTGCTTGTGTTACACTTCAATTTTAACATTCTTTTAAAAAATATCTTCATTGAATTTTTTGAAGGTGTTAGACTTCATTTTTTGTATTTTTAAGGAAATTTTCAAAAAATTGAAAGAAGTGTGTGTTAGTCTTCAATTACGGAGTATTTTGAGTATGACACGAAAATTGAGTACTGTGCTTATGTTACACTTCAATTTTAACATTATTTTAAAAAATAACTTCATTGAATTTTTTGAAGGTGTTAGATTTCATTTTTTGTATTTTTAAGAAATTTTTGAAAAAATTGAAAGAAGTGTGTGTTAGTCTTCAATTACGGAGTATTTCAAGTATGACATGAAAATTGAGTTTTTTTCTTGTGTTCCACTTCAATTTTAACATTCTTTTAAAAAATGACTTCATTTTTTGCATTTTAAATAAATTTTTTAAAAAATTGAAATTTGTGTGTGTTAGTCTTCAATTACGGAGTATTTTGAGTATGACATGAAAATTGAGTATTTTGCTTATGTTACACTTCAATTTTTACATTTCAAAAAAATATATCTTTATTGAATTTTTTTAAGGTGTTAGACTTCATTTTTTTCATTTTTAAATTTTTTTTTATACAACTGAAATTTGTGTGTGTTAGTCTTCAATTACGTAGTATTTTGTGTGTGACATGAAAATTGAGTATTTTTCTTGTGTTACACTTCAATTGAAACATTCTTGTCAAAAATATCTTCATTCAATTTATTGAAGGTGTTAGACTTTATTTTTTGCTTTTCTTAGAAATTTTTGAAAAAATTGAAATTTGTGTGTGTTAGTCTTCAATTACGGAGTATTTTGAGTATGACATGAAAATTGATTATTTTTCTTATGTTACACTTCAATTTTTACAATTTTTTGAAAAATATCTTCATTGAATTTTTTGAAGGTGTTAGACTTCAGTTTTTTGCATTTTTAAGAAATTTTTGAAAAAATTGAAATTTGTGTGAGTTAGTCTTCAATTACAGATTATTTTGAGCATGACATGAAAATTGAGTTTTTTTCTTGTGTTACAGTTAAATTTGAACATTCTTTTAAAAAATATCTTCATCGAATTTTTTGAAGGAGTTAGACTTCATTTTTTGCATTTTTATGAAATTTTTGAAAAAATTGAAACTTGTGTGTGTTAGTCTTCAATGACGGAGAATTTTGAGTATGACATGAGAATTACGTATTTTCCTTGAGTTACACTTCAATTTTAACATTCTTTTCAAAAATATCTTCATTGAATTTATTGAAGGTGTTGGTCAATTCTAACCTAGAGGGGGGTAAATTTGGTAATCTACCGTACAATTAATTTAGCTAATTACCTAATTTAATATACGGAATTAATAATATTTTAAATAAATTAGATGATACCGTAAACACTTGAACACAAGATGTTTTTTAACGAAGTTCGGTAGGTGGTTGCTATGTAGCCTTAACTCACCCTTTACTCGCTTAATTGACCGACTCAATTAGTTGCGAGTACCTACGTCTCCGGGAATGCCTTGCGCCTCTTTTTGGAGTTTCGATTGAATTGCAACTCACTCGATTACAAGGTGTCGCCTAGATCGATTTACACGCTTTCTATCGATCTATAGCTTAGGCTCTTGACAATTTGTTGCACTAGCCTATTACAATTTTTCACTAATCGAGCTACAACGTGATCGGTCACGTGAGTGGGATACGATTAGTGGAGGATTTCGAAAGTAGATCAACGATCTAAAGAGGGTTTCTCAAGCTATCAATGGATATGGATAATCAAAGCTTTGGATTTCTCTCTTTTGGTTTTGAAAGTTTGAAAGTGAAGAAGTGGGAGAGAGAAGCCCTAGAAGGATTCTATTTATACTCTCTATAGAAATCCTTCAGAAAACTGCCAGTGCGTTCGAACGCACAATGTTCGTTCCGAACGCACTCGCAGTTTGTACTAGCCATTTCAAAATAACGTGCAAGTACATTTGTGGGTCCGTTCATAACGGACTCAATTATACATTGCATTTTGTGTTCACAGGAAGGATTGTCCGTTCAACGCACTTAAATGGTGGGTGTACGGATTCTAAATGTCCTTTCGAACGGACATGTTTGTTCGTTCGAACGCACACAATCCTGTGACAGTTTTGGTTCTTATCAAAAGATAATATTTTGATATGTGGCAAGTCCGTTCTGAACGGACTTTGAGTTCGTTCAGAACGCACTTCATGCTTGATTGAACTCTTTGTTATTTTGAACATGATTTTACTTGAGATCTACTAGGTTTCTACCTATGGTTTATTTGTGGCGCATCCCACTCACGGAAGGCTTAAACATCTTGATTCTTGATGTATTCCAATGGACTTCCTTGTGTTCTTCTTGTCTTGTTCATCTTGAGACTTCACAAGCCCTCCTTCATCTTCGTATCATACCTATGTTATCCTGCACTTTTCTGGATGTATACGTTAGTAATGACAGTGTTTTGAAATAATCAAACTATCAGGAAATTTGAACCAACAAACTCCCCCTTTTGATTAATTTCAAAACACTGTCGGTTCGGAGAATTTCAACATTTCATTGAGAACTTTCCGTACGATCGTTTCTCCCCCATTTTGAAAGAGATCAAAAGGGCCAATGAGACTTCATCGACGGAAGTCTCCCCCTATATGCGAGCTCCCCCTCAGTAAATGAATTTTATGAATGTATGAGGACTTGAAAACAATCATTTTTTTTTTTTAAAGCAGATTAATGATGTGAGTGCGTTCCGAACGAACAAAGTGGTTCGTTCGAACGCACTTGGCTCTGTGAAATGACCACTAAATAGAGGTTGATGAGGATCATATATTTTCAAATGTTCGTTCTGAACGAACACTATGTTCGTTCGAACGAACAAGTTACTGTGATGTGATCACTAAATGGACTCTATACCGGATCAAGAGAATGTATGAATTGTTATTGACTATACTCCCCCTCAATATTTGGCTTATGATATAGTATCTGAGGGAGTATAGAGTCATATTTAGGCTTAAGCCCTAGGTGGTCCTATGCCGTAAGAGGTAGAGGGACCCATCGTGTGACGATCTTTGCGCATCCAAATGACGTTAGATGTCAATTTTGAATTGCGAAGATTGCAACTTGATGAGATGTGACCAGTATTGCAACAATAATTACAAAAGGCCACGGTTGGACTATTGGTGTTTGTAGAACTCTTAACAAAATAGTTGGATAGTTGATTTGAGTCACTTCTTTGAGGAATTATCGATTTTGGCATTTGAAGAGTTTGATTTGATTGAAATTGGTTTGATCGAACTTGTTTTGGTTGAAAATGTTTTTGTGTGTTGGTGTAGTGTTTGGGAGCCCCTTTTTGATACGAAGCCTCGGTGTTGTTTGTCACTTCATAGAAGTAACCATTTGATCCCCGTTTGAACAAGCAATCGGTTCTTCCCAAATTGTTACGTCTAGGTTGTGAATTTTGTGTGAGGTGATTATTCCTATAATTATGATTAATACGTTTAGGTTGTTCCTTTTTCACATTTTTACCTTGGTTGTAATCATGGTACATGAAAGCATTTCCATGACTACTAACTCAATTGTTCTCCCATTTTGATTTTTGATTTTTGGATTTGGAAGAATCGGGTTTATTACCGTTCTTCTTCTTATATCCTAAACCGGATTTGTCATTGGGCTTTTGTCCCATTAATGACGATTTCAAAATTTCATCCAATGACGGAGGACTTGATGCAATGGATGCACAAGCCTTCTTCAAGGAATCATTTTCAATTTTAGAATTTAGAAGTTCGACTTTTAGGTGAGAAATCTCGCCTTTTAAAGCTTGACACTCACATTTTGAAAAACCTTTAAATTGATTTATTTGAGATTTAAATGCCAAAATAGATAGTTCAAGAGAAGCTACCTTATCCTTGAGAGCTTGTGTCGAGCTCTCAAGTTTACCCTCATATTGTTGAGAGTTCCCATCATCCCTTAAGAACTCGTCACATGACTCAAGTTCTAATTTGAATGCGGGTGAAAATTTAGGTCGATGTAATGATTCTACGTTAAGTATAGAGTTGATACGTACCTCATGACTTTGGTCATGTGCTGATTTTGGAATGGGCGTAGACGATTCGACGTTGATGACCGCGGGTTTGCGAGGTGTCGGAATTGGACCTCGTTCAATTCGGAGACTTTGAATTGCCGCTTCCCCCGCGCTCATTGGTAGAGGGTCGATCCTCACCATAAGTGCTAGGTTTGCGGTGTGTCGGTTTGATGGACCATCAGAGTCGGATGACGAGCTTGATCCATCCGTTTCGCCCCACCTACAATCAACCTTTGATTTATAAGCCTTTTTCTTTTTGTATTCCTTACCTTTATATTTTTGTTGATCTTCTTGGCCCTTGTCCTCGTGTTCTCCTTTCGAGTCGAGGTTCTCTCCTTTCTCGATCCTTTTGATCATCATCCCGTTTGGACCAACGGTAATTTTCGGGATGTAGCGTCCAACATGACTCCATCATGTGTCCACTTTTCTTGCACCAAAAGCAATGGAGCTTTATCCCCTTTTGTTTCCGATTCTCGTTGAACCGTTTTTTATCTCTTTGCCATTCTAGTAGGCGTAAGGTTAGGTCGTCTATCTCATTTTCCTCATTGCTCGCGTTTAAGGCGGGCAGAGCGACGGCTTTGGATCGAGAGGTGGATGGTGCGATTCCATATTCCTCATCAAGTTGCTTGAGTCGAATCTCGAAGTTTCGAAATTGACTTACCAATTCTTCGAGCGTGAGATCTTGTGAAGCGATCGCCGTACCTAAAGCTACACGTAAAGATTCCCAACTACGGGGCATAGCTTGAAGTAATCTAGCAATAATTCTATCATCGGTGAGAGGTGCATGTTGGGTGGCATATCGGGTTTTAAGTACATTTATCTTTGCCCAAATTATGTCAACTGACTCGCCCTCAATCATACGGAGATTGTTAAATTCTTGTTCAAGTCCTATGATATTTGTTCTCCTCATTTGAGATGTTCCCTCGTATCTCTCATTGAGCATACGCCACATTTCATATGAGTTTTCACAATGATCAACAAGAGATCCGATAGAACTAATCACATTATTTAGTATCAAGTTTTGAGCATATATATCATTAGTTCTATCTTCTCTAGTTTGAGCAGGGTAGGTCATGTTACCGGCATTGTCAACATCTTGGATTGAAACAAAGCCTCGTAACACTACCTTGTCGAGCCCTTGGAGAGCGAATGCATTCAACATGCATTTCTTCCAAGAACTCCAATTGGTTCCATCTAACTCACGTGAGTTTGAGATGTTTGATTTAAGGATGGTATTTATTGGATTAGATGATGAAGGTTGTACAACTGGGTTAAGTTCGGCCATTTGATCGTTAAGTACAAGTTATCCCTAATACTCTAAGAGATGGTTAGTACCTTGCTCTGATACCAATTGTTGGTTAATTCTAACCTAGAGGGGGGTAAATTTGGTAATCTACCATACAATGACTTTAGCTAATTACCTAATTTACTATGCAGAATTAATAATATTTTAAATAAATTAGATGATACCGTAAACACTTGAACACAAGATGTTTTTTAACGAAGTTCGGTAGGTGGTTGCTATGTAGCCTTAACTCACCCTTTACTCGCTTAATTGACCGACTCAATTAGTTGCGAGTACGTACGTCTCCGGGAATGCCTTGCGCCTCTTTTTGGCGTTTCGATTGAATTCCAACTCACTCGATTACAAGGTGTCGCCTAGATCGATTTACACGCTTTCTATCGATCTATAGCTTAGGCTCTTTACAATTTGTTGCACTAGCCTATTACAATTTTTCACTAATCGAGCTACAACGTGATCGGTCACGTGAGTGGGATACGATTAGTGGAGGATTTTGAAAGTAGATCAACGATCTAAAGAGGGTTTCTCAAGCTATCAATGGATATGGATAATCAAAGCTTTGGGTTTCTCTCTTTTGGTTTTGAAAGTTTGAAAGTGAAGAAGTGGGAGAGAGAAGCCCTAGAAGGATTCTATTTATACTCTCTATAGAAATCCTTCAGAAAACTACCAGTGCGTTCGAACGCACAATGTTCGTTCCGAACGCACTTGCAGTTTGTACTAGCCGTTTCAAAATAACGTGCAAGTACATTTGTGGGTCCGTTCGAATGGACAAAGTCCGTTCATAACGGACTCAATTATACATTGCATTTTGTGTTCACAGGAAGGATTGTCCGTACAACGCACTTAAATGGTGGGTGTACGGATTCTAAATGTCCTTTCGAACGGACATGTTTGTTCGTTCGAACGCACACAATTCTGTGACAGTTTTGGTTCTTATCAAGAGATAATATTTTGATATGTGGCAAGTCCGTTCTGAACGGACTTTGAGTTCGTTCAGAACGCACTTCATGCTTGATTGAACTCTTTGTTATTTTGAACTTGATTTTACTTGAGATCTACTAGGTTTCTTAAAAAATTTTGAAAAAATTGAAATTTGTGTGTGTTAGTCTTCAATTACGGAATATTTTTAGTACGGCATGAGAACTGAGTTTTTTCTTGTGTTAAACTTGAATTTTGACATTTTTTAAAAAAATATCATAATCGAATTTTTTTAAGGTGTTGGACTTCAGTGTTTGCATTTTTAAGAAATTGTTTATAAAAATTGAAATTAGTGTGTGTTATTCTTCAATTATGGAGTATTTTGAGTATGACATGAAAATTGAGTTTTTTTCTTGTTTTACACTTAGATTTTAACATTTTTTTAAAAAATATCTTCATTGAGTTTTTTGCATTTGTATGAAATTTTTGAAAAAATGTACATTTGTGTGTGTTAATCTTCAATTACGGAGTATTTTGAGTATAAAAATGAAAATTGAGTTTGTTTCTTGTTTTGCACTTAAATTTAAACATTTTTTAAAAAAATATTTTCATTGAATTTTTTGAAGGTGCTAGACTTCAGTTTTTGCATTTTTTAAGAAATTTTTTAAAACAATTAAAGTTGTGTGTGTTAGTCTTCAATTACGGAGTATTTTGAGTACGCCATGAAAATTGAGTACTTTGCTTGTGTTACACTTCAATTTTAACATTTTTTTTAAAAAATATCTTGATTGAATTTTTTGAAGGTTGTAGACTTCAGTTTTTGCATTTTTAAGAAATTTTTGAAAAAAATTGAAATTTGCGTGTGTAAGTATTCAATTACGGAGTATTTTGAGTACGACATGAAAATTGAGTATTTTGCTTGTGTTACACTTCACTTTTAACATTTTTTTTAAAAATATCGTCATTGAGTTTTTTGAGGGTGGTAGACTTCAGTTTATGCATTTTTAAGAAATTTTTGAAAAAATTTAAATTTGTGTGTGTTAGTCTTCAATTATGGAATATATTGAGTACGGCATGAGAATTGAGTTTTTTCTTCTGTTAAACTTGAATTTTGACATTTTTAAAAAAAATAAATTAATTGAATTTTTTTAAGGTGTTAGACTTCGGATTTTGCATTTTTAAGAAATTTTTGAAAAAACTGAAATATGTGTGTGCTAGTCTTCAATTACGGAGTTTCTGAGTATGACCTGAAAATTGAGTATTTTGCTTGAGTTACACTTCAATCTAAAAAAAATTTAGAAAATAACTTAATTGAAATTTTTTAAGGTGTTAGACTTCAGTTTTTGCATTTTTATGAAATTTTTGAAAAAAATTGAAATTTGTGTGTGTTAGTCTTCAATTATGGAGTATTTTGAGTATGACATGAAAATTGAGTTTTTTTCTTGTTTCACACTTAAATTTTTACATTTTTTTTAAAAATATCTTCATTGAATTTTTTGAAGGTGTTAGACTTCAGTTTTTTGAATTTTTAAGAAATTTTTCAAAAAATTTAAATGTGTGTTGGTTTGTCTTCAATTATGGAGTATTTTGAGTATGACATGAAAATTGAGTTTTTTTCTTGTTTTACACTTAGATTTTAACATTTTTTTAAAAAATATCTTCATTGAATTTTTTGAAGGAGTTAGACTTCAGTTTTTTGCATTTGTATGAAATTTTTGAAAAAATGTACATTTGTGTGTGTTAGTCTTCAATTACGGAGTATTTTGAGTATAAAAATGAAAATTGAGTTTGTTTCTGGTTTTGCACTTAAATTTAAACATCTTTTAAAAAACTATTTTCATTGAATTTTTTGAAGGTGCTAGACTTCAGTTTTTGCATTTTTTAAGAAATTTTTTAAAACAATTAAAGTTGTGTGTGTTAGTCTTCAATTACGGAGTATTTTGAGTACGACATGAAAATTGAGTATTTTGCTTGTGTTACATTTCACTTTTAACATTTTTTTAAAAAATATCGTCATTGAGTTTTTTGAGCGTGGTAGACTTCAGTTTATGCATTTTTAAGAAATTTTTCAAAAAATTGAAATATGTGTGTGTTAGTCTTCAATTACGGAATATATTGAGTACGGCATGAGAATTGAGTTTTTTCTTCTGTTAAACTTGAATTTTGACATTTTTTAAAAAAATATATTAATTGAATTTTTTGAAGGTGTTAGACTTCGGTTTTTGCATTTTTAAGAAATTTTTGAAAAAACTGAAATATGTGTGTGCTAGTCTTCAATTACGGAGTTTTTGAGTATGACCTGAAAATTGAGTATTTTTCTTGAGTTACACTTCTATCTAAATTTTGTTTAGAAAATAACTTAATTGAAATTTTTTAAGGTGTTAGACTTCAGATTTTGCATTTTTAAGAAATTTTTAAAAAAAATTGAAATTTGTGTGTATTAGTCTTCAATTATGGCGTATTTTGAGTATGACATGAAAATTGAGTTTTTTCTTGTTTTACTCTTAAATTTTTACATTTTTTTGAAAAATATCTTCATTGAATTTTTTGAAGGAGTTAGACTTCAGTTTTTTGCATTTGCATGAAATTTTTGAATAAATGTACATTTGTGTGTGTTAGTCTTCAATTACGGAGTATTTTGAGTATAAAAATGAAAATTGAGTTTGTTTCTGGTTTTGCACTTAAATTTAAACATTTTTTAAAAAGATATTTTCATTGAATTTTTTGAAGGTGCTAGACTTCAGTTTTTGCATTTTTTTAAGAAATGTTTTAAAACAATTAAAGTTGTGTGTGTTAGTCTTCAATTTCGGAGTATTTTGATTATCCCATGAAAATTGAGTATTTTGCTTGTGTTACATTTCATTTTTAAATTTTTTAAAAAAAATATCTTAATTGAATTTTTTTGAAGGTGTCAGACTTCAGTTTTTACATTTTTAAGAAATTTTTGAAAAAAATTGAAATTTGTGTGTGTTAGTCTTCAATTACGGAGTATTTTGAGTACGCCATGAAAATTGGGTACTTTGCTTGTGTTACACTTCAATTTTAAATTTTTTTCAAAAAATATCTTAATTGAATTTTTTGAAGGTTTTAGACTTCAGTTTTTGCATTTTTAAGAAATTTTTTAAAAAAATTGAAATTTGTGTGTGTTAATCTTCAATTACGGAGTATTTTGAGTACGACATGAAAATTGAGTATTTTGCATGTGTTACACTTCACTTTTAACATTTTTTTTAAAAATATCTTAATTGAATTTTTTGAGGGTGTTAGACTTCAATTTTTGCATTTTTAAGAAATTTTTGCAAAAAATTGAAATTTGTATGTGTTAGTTTTCAATTACGGAATATTTTCAGTACGACATGAAAATTGAGTATTTTGCTTGTGTTACACTTCAATTTAATCTTAATAGAATTTTTTGAAGGTCTTAGACTTATGTTTTTGCATTTTTAAAAAAATATTGAAAAAATTGAAATTTGTGTGTGTTAGTCTTCTATTACGGAGTATTTTGAGTACGACATGAAAATTGAGTATTTTGCTTGTGTTACACTTCAATTTTAACATTTTTTAAAATATATTTTAATTAAATTTTTTGAAGGTGTTAGACTTCAGTTTTTGCATCTTTAAGAAATTATTAAAAAAAATAAAAATTTGTATGTGTTAGTCTTCAATTACGTAGTATTTTGAGTACGACATGAAAATTGAGTATTTTGCTTGTGTTACAGGCCAATTTTAACATTTTTAAAAAAATATCTTCATTGAATTTTTTGAAGGTGTTAGACTAGTGTTTGTTTTTTTAGATATGTTTGAAAAAAATGAAATTTGTGTGCGTTAGTCTTCAATTATAGAGTATTTTGAGTACACAGCATGAAAATTGAGTTTTTTTCTTCTGTTACACTTGAATTTTAACATTTTTTAAAAAGTATCTTCATTGAATTTTTTTTTTAAGGTGTTGCAATGCAGTTTTTGCATTTTTAAGAAATTTTTGAAAACATTGAAATTTGTGTGTGTTAGTCTTCAATTACGGAGTATTTTGAGTATGCCATGAAAATTGAATACTTTGCTTGTGTTACAATTAAATTTTAAATTTTTTTTAAAAAATATTTCAATTTAATTTTTTGAAGGTCAGACTTCAGTTTTTGCATTTTTAAGAAATATTTGAAAAAAAAATTGAAATTTGTGTGTGTTAGTCTTCAATTACGGTGTTAGACTTCAGTTTTTGCATTTTTATGAAATTTCTGAAAAAAAAATGGAAATTTGTGTGTGTTAGTCTTCAATTACGGAGTATTTTGAGGATGACATGAAAATTGAGTATTTTGCATGTGTTACACTTCACTTTTAACATTTTTTTTAAAAATATCTTAATTGAATTCTTTGAGGGTGTTAGACTTCAGTTTTTGCATTTTTAAGAAATTTTTGAAAAAAATTGAAATTTGTTTGTGTTAGTCTTCAATTACGGAATATTTTCAGTACGACATGAAAATTGAGTATTTTGCTTGTGTTACACTTCAATCTAAAAAAAATTTAGAAAACAACCTAATTTAAATTTTTTGAAGGTGTGACTTCAGTTTTAATATTTTTAAGAATTTTTTGAAAAAAATCAAAATTTGTGTGTGTTAGTGTTCAATTACGGAGTATTTTGAGTACGACATGAAAATTAAGTATTTTCTCGTGTTACACTTCAATTTTAACACTTTTTTAAAAAATATCTTAACTGAATTTTTTGAAGGTCTTAGACTTCCGTTTTTGCATTTTTAAGAAATATTTGAAAAAAATGGAAATTTTTATGTTTTAGGCTTCAATTACGGAGTATTTCTAGTACGACATGAAAATTGAGTATTTTGCTTGTGTTACACTTCATTTTTAACATTTTTAAAAAAATATCTTAAGTGAATTTTATTAAGGTGTTAGACTTGTGTTTTTTTAAGAATTTTTTGAAAAAAAATGAAATTTGTGTGTGTTAGTCTTCAATTATGGAATATTTTGAGTACGGCATGAGAATTGAGGTTTTTTCTTGTGTTAAACTTGAATTTTGATATTTTTTGAAAAAATATCTTAATTGAATTTTTTGAAGGTGTTAGACTTCAGTATTTGCATTTTTAAGAAATTTTTGAAAAAATTGAAATTTGTTTGTGCTAGTCTTCAATTACGGAGTTTTTGAGTATGACCTGGCAATTGAGTATTTTGCTTGTGTTACACTTCAATTTTAAATTTTTTTTAAAAAATAACTTCATTGAAATTTTCGAAGTTCTTGGACTTCAATTTTTGCATTTTTTAGAATTTATTGAAAAAAATTGAAATTTGTGTGTGTTAGTCTTCAATTACGGAGTATTTTGAGGATGACATGAAAATTGAGTATTTTGCATGTGTTACACTTCACTTTTAACATTTTTTTAAAAATATCTTAATTGAATTCTTTGAGGGTGTTAGACTTCAGTTTTTGCATTTTTAAGAAATTTTTGAAAAAAATTGAAATTTGTATGTGTTAGTCTTCAATTACGGAATATTTTCAGTACGACATGAAAATTGAGTATTTTGCTTGTGTTACACTTCAATCTAAAAAAAATTTAGAAAACAACCTAATTTAAATTTTTTGAAGTTGTGACTTCAGTTTTTATATTTTTAAGAATTTTTTGCAAAAAATCGAAATTTGTGTGTGTTAGTGTTCAATTACGGAGTATTTTGAGTACGACATGAAAATTAAGTATTTTCTCGTGTTACACTTCAATTTTAACACTTTTTTAAAAAATATCTTAACTGAATTTTTTGAAGGTCTTAGACTTCCGTTTTGCATTTTTAAGAAATATTTGAAAAAAATGGAAATTTTTATGTTTTAGGCTTCAATTACGGAGTATTTCTAGTACGACATGAAAATTGAGTATTTTGCTTGTGTTACACTTCAATTTTAACATTTTTAAAAAAATATCTGAAGTGAATTTTATTAAGGTGTTAGACTTGTGTTTTTTTAAGAATTTTTTGAAAAAAAATGAAATTTGTGTGTGTTAGTCTTCAATTATGGAATATTTTGAGTACGGCATGAGAATTGAGTTTTTTTCTTGTGTTAAACTTGAATTTTGATATTTTTTGAAAAAATATCTTAATTGAATTTTTTGAAGGTGTTAGACTTCAGTATTTGCATTTTTAAGAAATTTTTGAAAAAATTGAAATTTGTTTGTGCTAGTCTTCAATTACGGAGTTTTTGAGTATGACCTGGAAATTGAGTATTTTGCTTGTGTTACACTTCAATTTTAAATTTTTTTTAAAAAATAACTTCATTGAAATTTTCGAAGTTCTTGCACTTCAATTTTTGCATTTTTTAGAATTTATTGAAAAAAATTGAAATTTGTGTGTGTTAGTCTTCAATTACGGAGTATTTTGAGTGCTGTTGGTTCAAATTTCCTGATAGTTTGATTATTTCAAAACACTGTCATTACTAATGTTTACATCCAGAAAAGTGCAGGATAACATAGGTACGATACGAAGATGAAGGAGGACTTGTGAAGGAGGACTTCATTGGATTACATCAAGAATCAAGACATGAAGTCTCAAGATAAACAAGAAAAGAAGAAAACATGGAAGGCCATTGGAATACATCAAGACTCAAGATGTTGAAGCCTTCCGTGAGTGGGATACGCCACAAATAAACCATAGGTACAAACCTAGTAGAACTCAAGTAAAATCATGTTCAAAATAACAAAGAGTTCAGTCAAGCAGGAAGTGCGTTCTGAACGAACTCAAAGTCCGTTCAGAACGGACTTGCTAAATATCAAAACTTTAAAAGCTTGATTAGAATCAAACGTGTCACAGGGATGTGTGCGTTCGAACGAAGAATCATGTCCGTTCGAACGGATAATTAGAATCCGTTCAAACACCTTCTGAGTGCGTTGAACGGACAATCCTTCCTGTGAACGGAAAATGTCACAGGAATGTGTGCGTTCGAACGAACATCCATGTGCGTTCGAACGGACAACCTGGAATCCGTTCACCCACTTTTCAGTGCGTTGAACGGACTCTTGTTCCTGTGAATGCAAAATGCTATGTATAATTGAGTCCGTTACGAACGGACATTGTACGTTCGAACGGACCCAAGATGTACTTGCACGTTATTTTGAAACGGCTAGTGCAAACTTCAAGTGCGTTCTGAACGAACTGTAATGCGTTCGAACGCACTGCAAGTTTTCTGAAGGATTTCTATAGAGAGTATAAATAGAATCCTTCATGGGTCTCTCTCTTCTAACTCCTTCACTTTAAAACATCTAAACCTAAAAAGAGAGAAACCCTAAGCTGTGATTATCTATATCCATTGATAGCTTGAGAAACCTCTTTAGATCGTTGATCTACTTTCGATATTCTCCACTAATCGTATCCCACTCACGTGACCGATCACGTTGTAGCTCGATTAGTGAAAAAGTGTAATAGGCTAGTGCAACAAATTGTAAAGAGCCTAAGCTATAGATCGATAGAAGCGTGTAAATCGATCTAGGCAAATCCTTGTAATCGAGTTGAGTTGGAATTCAATCGAAAGCCAAAAAGAGGCACAAGGCATTCCCGGAGACGTAGGTACTCGCAAATAATTGAGTCGGTCAATTAAGCGAGTAAAGGGTGAGTTAAAGCTACAAAGCAACCACCTACCGAACTTCGTAAACAAACATCTTGTGTCAAAGTGTTTGTACGGTATCATCTTTATCATCTAAATTATTATTTATTCCGCACCGTAAATTAGGTTTAAATCTAAACTAAGTGTAAGTTAGATTGCCAAATTTACCCCCCTCTAGGTTAGAACAAATCAACAAGTGCGACATGAATATTGAGTATTTTGCTTGTGTTACACTTCAATTTAATCTTAATAGAATTTTTTGAAGGTCTTAGACTTATGTTTTTGCATTTTTAAAAAAATATTGAAAAAATTGAAATTTGTGTGTGTTAGTCTTCTATTACGGAGTATTTTGAGTACGACATGAAAATTGAGTATTTTGCTTGTGTTACACTTCAATTTTAACATTTTTTAAAATATATTTTAATTAAATTTTTTGAAGGTGTTAGACTTCAGTTTTTGCATCTTTAAGAAATTATTAAAAAAAATAAATATTTGTATGTGTTAGTCTTCAATTACGTAGTATTTTGAGTACGACATGAAAATTGAGTATTTTGTTTCTGTTACAGGCCAATTTTAACATTTTTAAAAAAATATCTTAATTGAATTTTTTGAAGGTGTTAGACTAGTGTTTGTTTTTTTAGATATGTTTGAAAAAAATGAAATTTGTGTTGGTTAATTCTAACCTAGAGGGGGGGTAAATTTGGCAATCTAACTTACACTTACTTTAGATTTAAACCTAATTTACGGTGCGGAATAAATAATAATTTAGATGATAAAGATTATACCGTACAAACACTTTGACACAAGATGTTTGTTTACGAAGTTCGGTAGGTGGTTGCTTTGTAGCTTTAACTCACCCTTTACTCGCTTAATTGACCGACTCAATTATTTGCGAGTACCTACGTCTCCGGGAATGCCTTGTGCCTCTTTTTGGCTTTCGATTGAATTCCAACTCAACTCGATTACAAGGATTTGCCTAGATCGATTTACACGCTTCTATCGATCTATAGCTTAGGCTCTTTACAATTTGTTGCACTAGCCTATTACACTTTTTCACTAATCGAGCTACAACGTGATCGGTCACGAGAGTGGGATACGATTAGTGGAGAATATCGAAAGTAGATCAACGATCTAAAGAGGTTTCTCAAGCTATCAATGGATATAGATAATCACAGCTTAGGGTTTCTCTCCTTTTAGGTTTGAATGTTTTTGAAAATGAAGGATTGAGAGAGAGAGACCCATGAAGGATTCTATTTATACTCTCTATAGAAATCCTTCAGAAAACTTGAAGTGCGTTCGAACGCATAAAGTCCGTTCAGAATGCACTTGTAGTTTGCACTAGCCGTTTCAAAATAACGTGCAAGTACATCTTGGGTCCGTTCGAACGGACAATGTCCGTTCGTAACGGACTCAATTATACATAGCATTTTGCGTTCACATGACCAAGAGTCCATTCAACGCACTGAAAAGTGGGTGAACGGATTCCAGGTTGTCCGTTCGAACGCACATGTGTGTTCGTTCGAACGCACACATCCCTGTGACATTTTTCGTTCACAGGAAGGATTGTCCGTTCAACGCACTCAGAAGGTGGGTGAACGGATTCTAATGGTCTGTTCGAACGGACATGATTGTTCGTTCGAACGCACACATCCATGTGACACGTTTGGTTCTAATCAAGGTTTAATAGTTTTGATATGTGGCAAGTCCGTTCTGAATGGATTTTGAGTTCGTTCAGAACGCACTTCCTGCTTGACTGAACTCTTTGTTATTTTGAACATGATTTTACTTGAGTTCTACTAGGTTTGTACCTGTGGTTTATTTGTGGCGTATCCCACTCACGGAAGGCTTAAACATCTTGATTCTTGATGTATTCCAATGGCCTTCCTTGTGTTCTTCTTTTCTTGTTTATCTTGAGACTTCATGTCCTGATTCTTGATGTAATCCAATGAAATCCTCCTTCACAAGTCCTCCTTCATCTTCGTATCGTACCTATGTTATCCTGTACTTTTCTATGATGTATACATTAGTAATGACAGTGTTTTGAAATAATCAAACTATCAGGAAATTTGAACCAACAATTTGTGTGCGTTAGTCTTCAATTATAGAGTATTTTGAGTACACGGCATGAAAATTGAGTTTTTTTCTTCTGTTACACTTGAATTTTAACATTGTTTAAAAAGTATCTTCATTGAATTTTTTTTTTTAAGGTGTTGCAATGCAGTTTTTGCATTTTTAAGAAATTTTTGAAAACATTGAAATTTGTGTGTGTTAGTCTTCAATTACGGAGTATTTTGAGTATGCCATGAAAATTGAGTACTTTGCTTTTGTTACAATTAAATTTTAAATTTTTTTTAAAAAATATTTCAATTGAATTTTTTGAAGGTTAGACTTCAGTTTTTGCATTTTTAAGAAATATTTGAAAAAAAAATTGAAATTTGTGTGTGTTAGTCTTCAATTACGGTGTTAGACTTCAGGTTTTGCATTTTTATGAAATTTCTGAAAAAAAAATGGAAATTTGTGTGTGTTAGTCTTCAATTACGGAGTATTTTGAGGATGACATGAAAATTGAGTTTTTTTCTTGTGTTAAACTTAAAATTTTAACATTTTTTAAAAAAATATCTTGATTGAATTCTTTGAAGGTGCTTGACTTCAGTTTTCGAATTTTTAAGAAATTTTTGAAAAAATTGAAATTTGTGTGTGTTCGTCTTCAATTAAGGAGTATTCTGAGTATGACATGAAAATTGAGTTTTTTTCTTGTGTTACACTTCAATTTTAACATTTTTAAAAAAAATATCTTCATAGAATTTTAACAGTTTTTGCATTTTTAAGAATTTTTTGAAAAAAATTTAAATTTGTGTGTTAGTCTTGAATTACGGAGTATTTTGGGTATGACATGAAAATTGAGTATTTTGCTTGTGTTACACTTCAATTTTAAATTTTTTTTAATAAATAACTTAATTGATATTTTTGGAGGTGTTAGACTTCAGTTTTGCATTTGTAAGAAATTTTTGAAAAAAATTGAAATTTGCGTGTGTTAGTCTTCAATTATGGAGTATTTTAAGTATTACATGAAAACTGAGTATTTTGGTTATGTTACACTTCAATTTTAACATTGTTTAAAAAAATATCTTCATTGAATATTTTGTAGGTGTTAGACTTCAGTTTTTTGCATAATTAAGAAATTTTTGAAAAAATTAAAATTTGTGTGTGTTAGTCTTCAATTACGGAGTGTTTTGAGTACGACATGAAAATTGAGTATTTTGCTTGTGTCACTTGAATTTTATCTTAATTGAATTTTTTGAAGGTGTTAGATTTCCGTTTTTTGCATTTTAAAAAAAAAATTTAAAAAAATTGAAATTTGTTTGTGTTAATCTTTAATTACGGAGTAGTAGTTGTTACCGTATTTGCAGGATCATAGTTGTAGTGGAAGTTGTTAGAGCTGGCAAAATATGACCCAACCTGAAAAAATGACCCGACCCGCCCGAACCCAAACCCGAACCCGACCCGAAAATATTGAAAAGTCAACGACCCGAACCCGAACCCGAAAGACCCGAACCCGAAATCGGTCCGAAACCGAATGACTCGAACCCGAAATCGACCCGAAACCGAACGACCCGAAACCGAAATCGACCCGAAACCGAATGACCCGAAACCCGAAATCGACCCGAAACCCGAATGACCCGAAACTCACGACCCGAATGACCCGAAATTCACGATCCGAATGATCCGAAATTCACGACCCGAATGACCCGAAAATTAAAATATTATTGTTAAAATCAATATAATATTGCTATAATATCTCGGAATCAATAAAATAAATCAGAAATTATCCGAAAACTAAATTTTGGAAAATCGAATGATTCAGAATCAAATTTTGTGAAATCTGAATTACCCGAAAATCAAAGTAGTCACGACCCGAATGACCCGAAAACCGAAACGACCCGAACCCGAATGACCAGAAAACCGAAATGACCCGAACCCGAACGACCCGAAAACCAAATCGACCCGAACCCGAACGACCCGAAAACCGAAACGACTCGAACCCGAACGACCCGAAAACCGAAACGACCCGAACCCGAACGACCCGAAACCCGAAACGACCCGAACCCGAACGACCCGAAACCCGAACGACCCGCGACCCGAACGACCCGATGACCCGAATGACCCGCGACCTGAATGACCCGAAACGACCCGACCCGAACCCGACCCGACCCGCCCGATTGCCACCTCTAGAAGTTGTCCTCGTAGTATCACACTATGAATTATGTAGTAGTTGTTACCGTATTTGCAGAATCATAGTTGTGGTGGTAGTTGATCCCGTGTGGTAGTCGGACACTTGTAGTTGTTTCACGATGTGAATTTTGTAGTAGTAGTTGTCATATTTGCAGAATTCCTCGATTGTTGTAGCCGGTCATCACGGTAGTTCTCGTAGTAGTTTGTCGTGGTCATTGTCGTCGAGTAAATAATAATTAAATATTATTTTACTTATCTAACTCTCAGCCACCATTTGCAGGTAGAACTTGAGGTGGCATTGGCATTCGTGTAGATTACGAGCTTAGCGGAGAGTGCGATCACCAGTTACCATTTTTATTTGCTGTGCTTTGTTTATGCCCACCATATGACTTGAGTACTTCTAGATTGTAGATTATAATTTATGCCAACTAGTTTTCGTATTGTATGTTTTTTACTCTGCTAATGCTCGTATATATTTAAGGTAAGTACGATGTGCACGATTATTTAGTATTGGGTCATGACAAGCCACCCACCCACCCAGTCGGCTCAGCCAGCCAGCCACCCACCCACGCAGCCAACCAGCCGGGTCAGCCAACCACTCACCCACCCACCCAGCTAGAGGTGGCAAATCGGGTGGGTCGGGTCATAATCGGGTGGGTATTTTCGGGTTTGATTCATTTTTATGTCCGGGTTATTTTCGGGTGAAGTTAACTAGGATCGGGTCGGGTTGTGTTCGGGTTTCATTTTGGTCGAGTTCTTTTCGGGTTAAATTATGTGTTCGTGTTAGATTCTTCGGGTTCGGGTTATGTCGGGTTTGAATTAATTTAGTTTTGAACAAAAATAATAACTAAAATTCCAAACTATATGATTTGAATCAACCAGTAAATTCGGGTTATAGTCGGGTCTCGGGTCACTCGATTTCAGATCGGGTCGAGTTCGGGTACCATATAAAACATCTACTTTCGGATTCGGGTTATTTAGTCCCGGGTCGGTCCGAGTCGGGTTGTGTTGATTTTCGTAAATTATGTCTAGTCAGGTCGGGTCGGGCTTCAGGTTACTCGGGTCGGTTTTTCGGGTTCAGGTCAACTTTGCCAGCTCTACACCCAGCCGGCTCAGCCAATCACCCACCTACCCACCCACCCACACACCCAGCCGGATCAACCACGCACCTACCCACCCTCACACCCACCCACCCACCCAGCCTACCGGCTCAGCCACCCACCCACCCAGCCAACCACCCAACCAGCCAGCAGGTCGGCTCACCCAGCCACCCACCCACCCACCCACCCAGCCGGATCGGCCACCCAACCACCCGGCCAGCCAACTCCCCAGATGGCTCAGCCACCCACCCGCCCAGCTGGCTCAGCCAGCCACCCACCACCCACCAGTCAGCCAGCTGGCTCCGCCACCCACCCATCTACCCACCCACCCACCCACCCACCCAGCCGGCTCAGCCCGCCGGCAACCCACCCATCCATCCACCCACCCACCCACCGACTCACCCACCTACCCAGACGGCTCAGCCAATTACCCACCCAGCCGGCCGGCTCCACTACCCAGCCACACACCCACCCAGCCGACTCAGCTAGGCAGCCTGCCACCCACCCACCCACCCAGCCAGTGAACAGGTTCATGCGCCCAGCCACCCTCCCACCCAGCCTGCCAGCTAGCAAGCCGGCTCGGCCACCCACCAACCCACCCAGTCGGCTCAGCCAATCACCCACCCACCGACCCAGCCAGCCGGCTCATCCACCCACCCACCCACCCAAACCACTCAGCCAAGAAGCCCGACACCCTCCTAGCCGGCCGCTCAGCCACCCACCCAGCCGACTCGGCCAGGCAGCCCGCCGCCTCACCACCCACCCACCCTGCCAACCGGCTCAGCCACCCATCCACCCAGCCTGCCAGCCAGCAAGCCGGCTCAGCCACCTACCCACCCACCCATCTGACTCAGCCATGCAGCCCGCCACCCACCACACATCCACCCACCCATCTAGCCAGCCAGCTCGGCTACCCACCCACCCAACTTGCCAACCGCCTCAGCCACCCAGCCTGCTCAGCCACTCACCCGCCCATCCACCCACCAACCACCCAACCCCCCAGGCAGCCGGCTCAGTCACCCATCCACCCACCCTGTTGGCTCACCCAACCAGCCACCCACCCACCCACTCAACCCGCCGGCTCAGCCTGGTAGCCACGACCCACCCATTCAGCCAGCCACCCAGTAGACTCAGCCAGCCACCCACCCACCCAGCGGGCCGGCTCAGCCACCTAGCCGGCCCGCCAGTCGGCTCAGACAATAACCCACCTACCCACCCACCCACCTAGCCGGCTCAGCCACCCACCCACCCACGCACCTGCCCACCCACCCATCCAGCCAACCGGCTCAGTCACCCATCTACCCACCCCCCCCCCCCCCAGCCAGCTTAGCCCGTCACCCACCCACCCACCTACCCACCCAGCCAGCTCAGCCACCCACCTACCCACCCACCCACCTGTCACACCCCAAAAATAAAATGGAAAATGGTGCGGCACCCGCCATTATACAACTCGTATACCACAGGCTCTTATATGATAATTTCACAAAACCATAAATACCGCAACTCGAAAACAACGACACACACATATATGTACATATGGATCACCATAACATATACAAAGAAACCTAGCGGAAGCATCTAAACACATATGCGATATAAACAAACACAAAACTAAACAAGATGTCGCAGCAACAAAAGGCTCGCTGCCCATAAACGAAAGTACACAAATATACACAACATGGAGGTTCGGCGATGAAAACGAAACCATCGTACTCATACTCTAGATACCAGCTGCCCCGGATGATCTGTCCACCATACCTAGACTCAAAACATTCAAATAAAATGGTTAGTCACGAAAGTTACTAAGTGAGTGAGTTTTGAGCCTAGCTTATTAAGATTGACCTCATACATGGCTAGTCAAAAAGCTCGCTTGAAAATAATCATAATCATAATTCATATTCTGAAATCATATAAGTATATAAATACTTCTCAAAGTACTTTCTTCGGCTTTTCGAAATCAAAATCAGTTACCTTCATACATAATCATATACATACTAATACTTTTACCAGGGGTGAGGGCGCTAATACCTCTCGACTGAAGTGCCTACCCGAGCTGATAGCGAATAACACACGGACTGGAACATAACAAAAGGGGAACACATCCACCCGACGACTGGATATCCATTCGCCATAGCCAAACCCCACATGGGTCGGGACTTTGCACTACATCAAGTTAGCTACGCCTTTCCCTCAATAGAGTCTCACATAGACCCTTCCTAAAATCGCAAGTCCCAACTTACGTTTTAGAATAATTCAAATCATACTTATAGAGAGCCTCGTGAAGACCCTCACTAAAATCGTAAGCTCGGCTTACGTTTTATCCAAATAAAATTCTTCATATATATAGATGATCAAATCTACATAATATACATTTTGTTGAGGTAACACGGTTTTTAAAGCAAAATACGGATTCTAAAGCAAGAACCCTTGACTATCATGTAAGGTCTAGAAACGCTCGTAATTGGATTCTTAATAAAAGGAAAGTGAGAGTAGCACTCACCTAATGGAAAGAAACTCGACAAACATGAGATTAATCGAAACGGCACACAAGATTGAGTGAAAATGGAGAAACTCGAAACTTGGATGAAATTCTAATTTTGATCTTGCCAACTCGCACAACTCAACCTCCTGAAGATTATGGCACTTTTCGTTTTGCGAAATCTCCTCTTTTCCTTGATTTTTCCTCCTTTTCTCTCTTCTTTTCTTAGGGTTTCATGAGTGTTAATGGATGTATGGAAGGGATCTGAATGAGGATAAGGTGGTCGCCAAAGTCATGCATGAGGTGGTGGCACCCAAGTCAGGCATGTGATGTGCTTGATGGGCACATTTCACACATGCCCACAAAACTATCATATTTGCAAACTCTTGGATTTACAAGTATATGGAAGTTTATTTTAGAACCTCTATATTTAGTATTATTAAAGGTTTGGATTTAAAGCTGCCTCAGCCACCCAGCCCGCCGGCTCAGCCAGCCACCCACCCACCCACCCTCCCACCCAGCCGGCTCATCCACCCACCCACCCACACACCTACCCACCCACACACCCACCCACCCAGCCGGCTCACCCATCCACCCACCCACCCAACCAGCCACCCACCCACCCAGCCGGCCCAGCCAGGCGGTCAGCCACACACCCACCCAGTTGCTCAGCCAGTCAGACACCCACCCACGCAGTCAGCTAGCCGGCTCAGCCAGCCACCCACCCACCCACCCAGTTAGCCAGCCGGCTCAGCCAATCACCCACCCACCCACCTACCTACCCACCCACCCAGCCGGATCAACCACGCACCCACCCAGCCACACACCCACCCACCCACCCAACCGGCACGGCCAGGCAGCCCGCCAACCACCCACACACCCACCCACCACCCATCCACCCACCCAGCCAACTGGCTCAACCACCCACCCAGACACACACCCACGAAGCCACCCACCCAACCGGCTCAGCCAGTCACTCACCCACGCACCCACCTGATAACTCATTTTAAAGACATGTATTCATCCTTACATTTATGCATTTATATGATTATTTGGAGTCATTAATTGTGTATGGTCTCATATATTTACTCTTGATCATGATTCTACTAATTATCATATGCTTGTGATTATAGATGCAAAATGGAAAGGATTAGAAGCAACTAGAAGAAAAAGAAGATGATGTTGATCAAGAAACCAGAAAACGCAAAAACTACTGACAAAGTTTCAGTCATTTAAGCTTAACTCTCGGACTAAAGGGTCAATTGGGCTTATTCTTCTTTTGTTCAAAGCCTAAGAGCCATGGCTAGAACTTCTATTCACATTGTGGACATTAATCCGATGATATATTGGGTCCATAATGTGAATGTTTGGCCCAACGGCCTTCTGAAATAATTCTGCTGAAGTTTAATTGCCAAAAGCAACACAAACTCGGTTTAATTAGTCCAAATGGAGATTATAGAGCAAGCAACATAGAGTATTATACTGAAAGGAGGAGGAGACCATGGACAAAAAGAGGGTATCTTTACTGAAAAAGCTTGCAGCATGCAGACATGTCTCCCTTTTGGCCCTCTCTATCATTAATGGCTGAACCTACACCAACTACTCCACCCAATTAACAATCTCATTGGTGCCACATCCTCCCCAGGTCAGCACCTCTTCAATACCCATGAATTAGAGCTAATTACCATCCATTTTGGCAGTTCTAAACCAAGTAATCTCTCCCTTACTCTCATTCTCAGCAGCCCTTGGATTGTGCATCTTGTATCATCTCAACCCTTCATATAGCCCCATCAAACAACCTCCTAGAACCCTAATACCCCTCCATATATATCCCTTTTCCCTCTCTCAAGAGGAGGGTGGCCACGTTACCACCACACACTCCATTGTTGAATACATCTTGGTTTTGGACTTCATCTCTCCACATCATCCAATCAACCATATCAATCTCCTCTACTTGGCTCAACCAGGGGTTCTCTCTCACCTTCTCAAGTTCTAGTTGGTGATCCATCTCTCTCAAGGGGCTGAAATCGAAGGAGCAAAGGAGCAAAGGAGCAAAGAAGCTAGGAGTACAAGGGCAAAAGATTTCTGGTGGACTGCATCTCTCGCAAGTTGCTGCATCTTCTCCTCTTCTCAAATGGGTTTATTCTTTTCTCTCTTGATGTTTGATTTCTCAATGAACATGTGTAGTGATTAGAGTAATATTCGTATGTTTTTGTGTTAAGTTTTGGTACCATAGACTTGTGAGATGTTATATTGCTATTTGAAACTTTCTTTCATGTTGAACTCTTGTTATGAATGTCATGAATGATGTTATTTGCTTATTTGATATTGTTCTATTGCTGGTACTCGAGTTTTCTGGTACGTAAGTAGCACGTCTTTGTTTCCATGTTTATGTTGCAAAGGTAGAAGTTCAATAGGAGTGATCATGTTAGTCATATTAATCCAAATGGTCCCTAATGTTGTTGAGATATTAGAGTGTTTGGAACAAGATGTTCTTGTATCTAGATGAGGTGAAATATCATGTTAATATGTGTTAGGATGGTATGTCTCATTTTTAATTGATTAACACTTGGTTGGAATTGATCTAAACCACACTTTACACAAAGAAAGTATTAGGCAGCATGTTACTTCGATGATCGAGTCTTAGGTATCATACTTGCACAAATTCATACTAGCTATCTATATATTGTTGTCACACATTTCCATCATTTAAAAATCAATTCAATACTGTCTTTTAAGAATTTTTAGTTTTAGTTTTAAGATCTTGCTCTAAACTCTTCACATCATCCCCACAATTCAAGTAGCTTAGTTCCACATTTTGTTTTCGATTAGGTTTGCATTTTAGAGTCATTTTGTCTGGTTAGTATGCATTTTTAGTGAGCATTTAGGTTCATGTTTAGAGTTTCATTTAGTACTAATAAATTCAGGTAAAGTCTCCCTAAGAAAATCTCACAAAAAGATCTGAAATTTGGTAATTTTAGTTCATCGGTCACTGATTCTGTTTCAGCAAGGTCTGGTCTGGAAATACTATTATTTGGACAACCATATGCCTTTCAAACCAATTGAAGTTCATCAAAAAAAAATTTACTTATTACATATGAAAATATAAGAGTATTTGCACATAAAAATCTCGTAGATTGTTGGAGTTTAAAAAAAGATAGAATCTTTTTAAAATATCCAAAAAGTTAGGATAATAAAAAATACCAAAACACATAACCGTGAACAATTAGACAAAAAAACGTAAAATCAAACGATTAGAAAATTTAAAACATGATGAACTCGAAAACTCCCGCACAATTGCACGAAAAAAAACTAGTTTTAAATATGGCAGGTAGGACTATTAAAATTCACACCGGTTTGATTCAATTACTTCCTACGTTCCACGGGAATTCAACCGAAGATCCACATGGTCATCTACGTGAGTTTAATCACATTTGCGCAACGATGATTCTGACTGAAGTTGACAACGAGGGAGTGGGGAACCCGCCAATTTTTGGAACCCACCAAAAATTTCACCCCAATTTCAGCCGAAGACTGGGGAAGTGATAATAATGGATTACCACCCTCATACTCCCATCATGCTAGCAAGAACAATGGTGAAGAATTCTCTCCATTGCCGAGAAGTGCAAAAAGGGGCAAACTAATGGTGGATAAGGGATGGATTGAAGCACTATGCTCGCTAATACCATACTCTATTGCAGAAGAGCTCCAAGCTCTAGTCAAAAAAGCGTCAGGATCGGTGCCGGGGAAGATGGCAACGATGAGGAGTGTCGCACAATCGGCAACACAGGAAAAACAAGAGAGGGCCCACCGATGTCCTGGGCACAGTACAGGACTATGAGGGACGGACAGATGTCGACTCAAGAACGGATGCAAAAACATGGCCCACAGAAACTTCTAAATGTCTTTCATATAATGCTGCACGTGTCGACAATATGCTCAGGCAGGCCCTGAGTCTTCTGCAAACGGCCCAAAATGAATATGTGGATTCGGACCCAAATCACAGACACAAACAGCACACAGCACGATCTGCCACTCCACCTGCCAAAGAATCCGATTATGATGGTATGAATAAAACAATAACTTCCTTAATGAAAATACTTAAACCTAAAAATATCATAGTACGAAAATTTGGGCCTGGCCCTAAAAGAAAAAAGAAAAGGTTTGGGAAATTATTTAGAAAAAAAGCTCACTTTTGCCTCCTGAACTATACCAAAAAGTGCAAGTTGCCCCCCAAACTTTAATTTTGTTCATTTTATCCCCCGAACTCTCGATTTTGCTCAATTTTGTCCCTTCCATCAGTTAACTGCCCAGTCAGCAGTTAAGTGATGACGTGGCACCGTGACGTGGCAATTTTTAGATGATTTCATTGATGACGTGGAAAAATTTAAAATATAAAATTACACATCCATTAACTCATTTAATTAAAATTATTAATCACTAATTAAACCCAAACCCAAACTCATTAAATCATCTCTCTCAAACCCATCTTCATTAACAACTAATCTAAACTCACTTTCATCCCTCTCTCTCAACCATTAACGACTCCTCCATTAACGACTCCTCTCTCTCTCTCGCGCTCACCTCTGCATGCGGGAACCCACGCCCAGCCCTAAACCCCTCTCTCTCTCTAAACCCGCGCCCAGCCCTAAACCCGCGCCCAGCCATGGAACCGCGAGAGAAACTGCGAGAGAGCTGCGAGAGAGCTGAGAGAGAGAGAGAGAGAGAGAGAGAGAGAGAGAGAGAGAGAGAGAGAGAGCGAGAGAGACAGCTGCGAGAGAGAGAGAGAGAGAGAGAGAGAGAGAGAGAGAGAGAGAGAGAGAGAGAGCTGCGAGTGAGAGAGAGAGAGCTGCGAGTGAGAGAGCTGCGAGAGAGAGCAAAATCGAGAGTTCAGCGGGCAAAATGAACAAAACTAAAGTTTGGGGGGCAACTTGCACTTTTTGGTATCGTTCAGGGGGCAAAAGTGAGCTTTTTTCAATTATTTAATAGAAGAATAAAGCCTTTTACCTCCTTAACTAAACAGGCCGAGATCACTAATGTGCATGAAAATGAGTTAGAACCAAGGTTCTAAAAATCGGCCTAGGCGGCCGCCTAGGCGCTAGGTGCCAACCAAACGTCAAGGCTTATCCTAATCGCTTCTGTCTAGGCGGAATTCCGCCTAGGCGGAATTCCGCCTAGGCCCAGGCCCGCCTAGATATCGCTTAGGCACAGTCTACTTAATTTTTTTTTTTTTTTAAGCCCACAATCCATTTTTTTTAATGTATGCATCCTTCTTTTTTTCTTTTTTCTTTTCTTCTTTCTATTTTTAATAACTTTATTTTGTGATTTATTTGAATTTGTGTTAGTGTTATGTTGTAGATTTCATGTTATAATTTGTTTGGACGTTGTCTTAAATAAAATCAATATACACTATTTTTAGTATAAAAAGTTGTAGCACAAATTATAATTTATAAAAATTAAAAAATATGACCAAAACTATGTAAAATTACAAATCCGCCTAAATGCGATTAATCCCTCTAAGCGCTAGACAGTGTCCGTCAGCCCGACTAGCGCCTAGCGATTTTCTGTAACATTGTTTAGGACCCATAACTAACTCAACAAAATTAAGGAAATTGAATGTTGTAAAGTCCAAAAAGGATAAGCCTTCGACACTAAATAATGGATCATTTCTTGCGACTCCGAATCCCACTAAGGATAATCAATATCCTCTTCACAAATCTCTGGTGAAGGCGGGGATTGTTGTTTAATTTAGACCAAGAGGGGGGTGAATAGGAAGTCCTACGGTCTAATTTTCGCGGTAATGGATACAATTACAATTTTGTCTGGAAGCATAAATACATTAGAGAAAGAAATACAATACCAAAACAAATAACACGCGATATTTGTTTACGGAGTTCGGTAGGTGGTTGATTTGTAGCTTTAACTCACCGGCTACTTGCTCAATCGACCGACTCGATTGATTGCAAGTACCTACGTCTCCGGGGTTCCCTTGCGCCTTTTTGGCTTTCGATTGAATACCCAACTCAAACAATTACAAGGTTTGCCTTGATCGATTTACACGAATTTATCGATCAATGGCGGGCTTTACAATTCGTAACTAGCCTATTACAATTTACTACTAACGAACTAGTCGTGATCGGTCACGCAAGTCGGGAATCTATTAGTAGTGGAGTTGAAATTGGATTTAATAATCTCTAAGAATGTTTAGATGATTATGCTCAAGATTTAAAGCTAGAATTCTCTCTTTTGATTGGGAAAAATATATTGGTTGAGATGATGAGAGAGAATGAGGGAAGGGTTCTATTTATAGAACACATAGACCCTTTCCAGAATTGCATTTCGGACCATAAGTCAAACTAGTAGTTACGGCTGTTATATTCGAATTATTACACAGTCCGTTATAACGGAATACATGTCCGTTATAACGGAAGTCTGTGTTAAGAGGTTCGTTGCAACGAACTAACAAGTCCGTTACAACGGACATCATACTGGGAATTCACTTCATATTAATATTAATTTCCGTTACAACGGAGAATACTCCGTTACAACGCTGAGAGGCTTTCCGTTGTAACGGATTGGTTAATCCGTTACAACGGACATGGAGAGAAAAGTGGTGTACTGAAGTGAGTTGAATGTCCGTTCTAACGGACAGATATGTCCGTTGTAACGGACATAGTCCTGTGACATCCTTCAAGTTTGGATTTAATTAGCGTTGTAACGGACATTGTTTCGTTACAACGCTTTGCTGGTGTCCGTTATAACGGATTGGTTAGTCCGTTATAATGGACTATACTGTGCTTGTCATACTTGAATAGGACGAGTATGTCCGTTACAACGGACAATGAGTTCCGTTATAACGGACATCCTACTTTCAGCCTTATATTTTATTTCATCATTTTGATGGATTTCGAATATATTTATTTGACTAATCTTGAGCTTAATAATTCATAAACAAGTTTAGGGATACCTATAAGTTGTTTTGGTGATTTATGTGATACCCCAACTTGCGGAATCTTCGATGTCTTGATGTCTTCACTTGATCGTACGTTTTCGTGCCATCGTTTCTTCACCGTCTTGACTTCCGACGTCTTGATTCTTCTTTTGATCCTATTGTGGATTACGTCTTCTATCTCTATAAATGTCACTCTCCGAAAATAGATTAGTAGTCTCGACATTATTTTGAGATAATCAAACCCTAGGAAATTTGTGTTGGTTCAAATTTCCTTATAGTTTGATTATTTCAAAACACTGTCCGTACTAATGTATACATCCAGAAAAATGCAGGATAACATAGGTACGATACGAAGATGAAGGAGAACTTGTGAAGGAAGACTTCATTGGATTACATCAAGAATCAGGACATGAAGTCTCAACATAAACAAGAAAAGAAGAACACGAGGAAGGCCAATTGGAATACATCAAGACTCAAGATGTTGAAGCCTTCCGTGAGTGGGATACGCCACAAATAAACCATAGGTACAAACCTAGTAGAACTCAAGTAAAATCATGTTCAAAATAACAAAGAGTTCAGTCAAGCAGGAAGTGCGTTCTGAACGAACTCAAAGTCTGTTCATAACGGACTTGCTAAATATCAAAACTTTAAAGCTTGATCAGAACCAAACGTGTCACAGGGATGTGTGCGTTCGAACGAACAATCATGTCCGTTCGAACGTACAATTAGAATCCGTTCACCCACCTTCTGAGTGCGTTGAACGGACAATCCTTCCTGTGAACGAAAAATGTCACAGGGATGTATGCGTTCGAACGAACACACATGTGCGTTCGAACGGACAACCTGGAATCCGTTCACCCACTTTTCAGTGCGTTGAACGGACTCTTGTTCCTGTGAACGCAAAATGCTATGTATAATTGAGTCCGTTACGAACGGACATTGTCCGTTCGAACGGACCCAAGATGTACTTGCACGTTATTTTGAAACGGCTAGTGCAAACTTCCAGTGCGTTCTGAACGGACTGTATGCGTTCGAACGCACTACAAGTTTTCTGAAGGATTTCTATAGAGAGTATAAATAGAATCCTTCATGGGTCTCTCTCTCCCACTTCCTCAATTTCAAACTTTCAAATCTAAAAAGAGAGAAACCCTAAGCTGTGATTTTCTATATCCATTGATAGCTTGACAAACCTCTTTAGATCGTTGATCTACTTTCGATATTCTCCACTAATCGTATCCCACTCACGTGACCGATCACGTTGTAGCTCGATTAGTGAAAAAGTGTAATAGGCTAGTGCAACAAAGTGTAAAGAGCCTAAGCTATAGATCGATAGAAGCGTGTAAATCGATCTAGGCAAATCCTTGTAATCGAGTTGAGTTGGAATTCATTCGAAAGCCAAAAAGAGGCACAAGGCATTCCCGGAGACGTAGGTACTCGCAAATAATTGAGTCGGTCAATTAAGCGAGTAAAGGGTGAGTTAAAGCTACAAAGCAACCACCTACCGAACTTCGTAAACAAATATCTTGTGTCAAAGTGTTTGTACGGTATCATCTTTATCATCTAAATTATTATTTATTCCGCACCGTAAATTAGGTTTAAATCTAAACTAAGTGTAAGTTAGATTGCCAAATTTACCCCCCTCTAGGTTAGAATTAACCAACAATTGGTATCAGAGCAAGGTACTAACCATCTCTTTGAGTATTAGGGATAACTTGTACTTAACGATCAAATGACCGAAATTAATCCTATTGTACAAAACTCATCGATAAATCCGATAAATACCGTACCCAAATCAAATATATCAAACTCACGTGAATTAGATGGAACCAATTGGAGCTCTTGGAAGAAATGCATGCTAAATGCATTCGCTCTCCAAGGACTTGACAAGGTAGTGTTACGAGGCTTTGTCTTGGCCCAAGAGGTTGACACGGACGGAAATGTAACCTACCCTGATCAAACTAGGGAAGATAGAACTAATGACATTTACGCTCAAAACTTAATACTGAACAATGTAATTAGTTCTATCGGATCGCTAGTTGATCATTGTGATAACTCATATGAAATGTGGCGTATGCTCAATGAGAGATACGAGGGCACATCTCAAATGAGAAGAACTAATATCATCGGACTTGAACAAGAATTCAACAATCTCCGAATGATTGAGGGAGAGTCCGTTGATAAAATCTGGGCAAAAATCAATGTACTAAAAACCCGATATGCCACCCAAAGTGCACCTCTTACTGATGATAGAATTATTGCTAGATTACTTCAATCTATGCCCCGTAGTTGGGAATCTTTACGTGTAGCTTTAGGTACAGCGGTAGCCTCACAAGACCTCACGCCTGAAGAATTGGTAAGTCAATTCCGAAATTTCGAGATTCGACTCAAGCAACTTGATGAAGAACAAAGAATCTACATACCCTCTCCTCACTCCAAAACCGTAGCTTTGCCCGCCGTGAATGCAAGCAATGACGACAATGCAATGGATGATCTCACGTTGCGACTCCTAGAGTGGCAAAGGGACGAGAAGCGATTCAACGAGAATCGGAAACAAAAGGGGCTAAAGCTCCATTGCTTTTGGTGCAAGAAAATTGGACACATGATGGAGTCATGTTGGACTCTCCATCCGGAAAATTCGAGGTGGATCAAAAAGGATGAGGACCACAAGGATCGGGAAAGGCGAGAGCCCCGATACGAAAGAAGATACGAGGACAAGGGGCGAGAAAATCGTCAAAACTACAAAGGTAAAGAAATCAATAAGAAAAAGGCATATAAAGCTAACGTCGATTGTAGATGGGGAGAAACGGACGGGTCAAGCTCATCATCCGACCCGGATGATCTGTCAAGTCGACACACCGCAAACCGTGCACTAATGGTAAGGATCGATCCTCCACTAATGAGCGCAGTGGAAGCGGCCATTAAATCTCTTCGTATTGAACGAGGTCTAACTACTACACATCACACGCCCATGGATGTGGAATCGGAACCATCCACTCCCAATACCAGCTCAACACATGACCAATGTCATGAGGTACGTACATACTCTCTGCTTGACATAGAATCAATACATAAATCTAAATTTTCTCCCGCATTCAAACTAGAACTCGACTCTTGTGACGAGTTTCTTAGAGATGAAGGGAACTCTCAACTAAATGAGGGTAAACTTGAGAGCCCAACACAAGCTCTCAAGGATAAGGTAGCCTCTCTTGAGCTATCCATTTTGGCATATAAAACTCAAATAAATGAATTTAAAGGTTTTTCAAAGTGTGAGTGTCAAACCCAAAAAGGTGAGATTTCTCATCTAAAAGTCGAAATTCAAATTCTTAAAGTTGAAAATGAATCCCTGAAGAAGGCTTGTGCAAATATTGCATTGAGTCCTCCTTCATTGGATGATGTTTTAAAATTGTCATTGATAGGACAAAAGCCAAATGACAAATCCGGTTTAGGATATAAGAAAAATAACGGTAATAAACCCGATTTTTCAATATCTCAAAATCAAAAATCTAAATGGGAAAACAATAAATTAAGTAGTCATGGAAATGCTTTCATGTACCATGACTACAACCAAGGTAAATATGCTAAAAATGAACAACCTAAACGTGTCAATAATAATTATAAGAAAAATCATTATACACAAAATTCACAACCTAGACATACTAATTTGGGAAGAACCGATTGTTTGTTCAAAAGGGGACCAAATGGGTATTTCTATGAAGTGACAAATTACACCGAAGCTTCACATCAACAAGGGCCTCCCAAACATTTCACCAACACACATAAACAATTTAAACAAAATAATTTTAAGCAAAATAAATTTAAATCAAATAACCTTTATCAAATGCCAAAATCGATAACTCCTAAGAGAAGTAGTCCGAATCAACTCTCGGACTATTTTGTGAAGAGTACCACACCCACAAATAAGCCCACCGTAGCATTTTGTAACTATTGTTGCAAAATTGGTCATATCTCAAACGGTTGTGATCTTCGCAATCCAAAATTAAAATCAAACTCAACATGGATGCGTAAAGATCGTCACTCAATGGGCCCCTCTACGTCTTTCGGTATAGGACCTCCTAGGGCTTAAGCCCTAACTTGAAACACTATACTCCTTAGTATCCCACACCTTAAACCAAATATGTAAGGGGAGTATAGGAAATGGGCTAAATTAAATTCTAGCTAAATTGGTCGAGTCTTATGTAGATACATCACAAGTGTTAATAGAGGAGTACATTAGAACACTTGTCTCGATAAATAAATCACGATTTCAGTCCAGTGATCACATCTCAGGAACCAGTCCGTTCGAACGAAAAACATGTGCGTTTGGAACGGACAAATGAAGTCACCAAATACCCTCTTAACAGCCTCAAGTCCGGTCGAACGAACTAAAATGCGTTCGAAACGGACAACTGAACTATAAGATCCAAAGTCACAGTTAAATTATGGCGCCATCTAATTTTCTTACCAGGATCAAGTTCGTTCGAACGTACAACTGAATGCGTTCCGAACGGAAAAATGAATTATAGGATTATGGCGCCGGATCATACTTTGGCGCCGACTCTCAGTGTCAACAGTGTTCAGTGCGTTCGAACGAACAACTAATGCGTTCGAACGCACATGCCTCATTCAGCAAACCTACTTCAAACCCTTACACTCGCGCCGTTTCATATTCTGGCGCCTCTTCTCAGTTGTGTGTGCGTTCTAACGCACATAGGAGTCCGTTCGAACGGACTTAACAACTTCCCAGATACAACTTAAAAACCCAAAATAGCGCCTTTCTCAGACATGAATGCGTTCCAACGCACTTGTGAAGTGCGTTCGAACGGACGCGTCGTAATAACTCTTCGTCCACATGCAACCGACTGCATTCAATGGATGTGATGGCCCCTTTTTTCCCTTACGGCGTGACTTGAAGGGACACGATTTCATCAGTTACTTAGCCCCCCTTCATTCTCTCTCCTTGTTTCTCTTCCAAAACTCTCTCTCTCTCAGAAGAAACTAAAATCTTCAAGGGCAGCCATGGACGCCTCAAACTCGAGATCGAAAGCTAAGGCAATGGGGAAGAAGACAGTAGGCGAGAGTTCGAACGCTCGACAAAGAATGAAACAAGTGGCCAAGAAGCCTACTCTTGAAGAACGCATTCAAAGTGAATACGATTTCTCTGACCCAAACAACGAGCATCTGTCTCGAACTCCGGAGGCTGGTATCCTTTTCCATGAATGGGTATCCAAGAGACCAATTGCTCCATGCTACTACTACGATTTTCCGCCAAACATACATCACCTCCTCGACAAAGTCGAGGAAATCGAACGTCAATGGGGATTCGCGAATTTAGCATGCCTAAACGTCAAATCGTATGATGTAATCACGCGACTATTTTACGCAAACGCTGAATTCCACCGTGACGAAGAAAAGGTAACGTCATACATCCTCGGTGAAGATGTCGAAATCTCTATCAAAAACTTGAATGTTTTGCTCGGACTAAGGGACGACGGAGAGAAAATCTACGACACTCGCAAGGCAAGACTCGAAGCTGCCATCACGGGTATCAAACCTGGGCAAGGGGCATCTCACTTGGCCGCCCATGAACAGTTTATCTGGGCCATCGGTAATAACATTCTCACTCCCTCAGAAAAATTTAAGATGAATCTCGAACAGAGGGATATTATACTCTTGCATCGCATGTGGTACAAGGATCAACTACCAATCCACGTGCCCTTTCTCATCACAAGCCACATGGAAAGTGTAATGAGTCATAAGAATGCGTCCTTGCCATACGGAACATTGATTGCCCGTATGATGGAACTCCAAGGTATTGAGATACCACTGAGCGATTGGGATTTTCGACCAAAATCACCAATCAACCTCGCATCCGATGCAAACCTCCGACGGTTTGGATATCGGTATTCGCCGAGCATCCTAGGATGGATTATTGACTCCGCAAAGGATGCGGTGGCGTATCACCTTCCCCGCGATCCTACCCGATGGACGAAGGGCAACACCTTGGACGAGGAAGAGGACAACGTCAACCCAACCAATACCGATGAAAGCGGTGAAGAACCGGCTCCCAAACGAAAGAGGAATGTGGGAAAGGGGGAATCCTCAAATGCCCAAACGGAACGGGATGATAAGAAATTTGCCTATGTGAAGGAGATGCTCGACGAAATGGATGAGCGCATGGAGCAACACGGAAGATCAATGCATGATGCGTTTCGTGTATCTGAAGCACGGATGCTTGAGAACGTGGATCGTCAATTTGCCGATCTTTACGTTCATCTTGAGAACCGGTTCGGAACGCACCATTAATCTCAGGAGCAAGCTCCACCTTCTGCCCACCGTCTGTCTTAAATTCCAAACCCGAGCCAAATGAAGTGTGATCAACCTTAGTTGTGATGTGTGTTGTGTCGTATTATATTATGTTATGTTATGTCTAAGTCTTGAGTATACATGAGAGTATGTGAGAACTTATCAAAACCTTGATGTGTGTCGGTATGATTGAACAATTAGGTCTATTGAATAATTATGTTTGACGAATAATTATGGTATTATGTCAGTAAACTTGTGCATTCATTTTATTATCCTATTTTGGTTTAGTGTCATACACTCATCAGTATAAATTCTGTGAAATTTTTGTCAGTCCAGATGCTAGTGCGTTCGAACGCACCACTTTTTCCGTTCGGAACGCACACACAAAAACTGTTTTAAACTGCTAAATTTGAAAAGACCGTCATCATTCAAAACAAAAGAATTTGATCATATTTACGAGCTCATACATTCATCAAGTCATTCTTTGAGGGGGAGCTCGTATTTAGGGGGAGCCTTCCGTTGATGAAGTCTCCTTGGCCCTTTTGATCTCTTTCAAAATGGGGGAGAAACGATCGTACGGGAAGTTCTCAACTAAATGGTGAAACTCTCCAAACCGACAGTGTTTTGAAATTAATCAAAAGGGGGAGTTTGTTGGTTCAAATTTCCTTATAGTTTGATTATTTCAAAACACTGTCCGTACTAATGTATACATCCAGAAAAATGCAGGATAACATAGGTACGATACGAAGATGAAGGAGAACTTGTGAAGGAAGACTTCATTGGATTACATCAAGAATCAGGACATGAAGTCTCAACATAAACAAGAAAAGAAGAACACGAGGAAGGCCAATTGGAATACATCAAGACTCAAGATGTTGAAGCCTTCCGTGAGTGGGATACGCCACAAATAAACCATAGGTACAAACCTAGTAGAACTCAAGTAAAATCATGTTCAAAATAACAAAGAGTTCAGTCAAGCAGGAAGTGCGTTCTGAACGAACTCAAAGTCCGTTCAGAACGGACTTGCTAAATATCAAAACTTTAAAGCTTGATTAGAACCAAACGTGTCACAGGGATGTGTGCGTTCGAACGAACAATCATGTCCGTTCGAACGTACAATTAGAATCCGTTCACCCACCTTCTGAGTGCGTTGAACGGACAATCCTTCCTGTGAACGGAAAATGTCACAGGGATGTATGCGTTCGAACGAACACACATGTGCGTTCGAACGGACAACCTGGAATCCGTTCACCCACTTTTCAGTGCGTTGAACGGACTCTTGTTCCTGTGAACGCAAAATGCTATGTATAATTGAGTCCGTTACGAACGGACATTGTCCGTTCGAACGGACCCAAGATGTACTTGCACGTTATTTTGAAACGGCTAGTGCAAACTTCAAGTGCGTTCTGAACGGACTGTATGCGTTCGAACGCACTACAAGTTTTCTGAAGGATTTCTATAGAGAGTATAAATAGAATCCTTCATGGGTCTCTCTCTCCCACTTCCTCAATTTCAAACTTTCAAATCTAAAAAGAGAGAAACCCTAAGCTGTGATTTTCTATATCCATTGATAGCTTGAGAAACCTCTTTAGATCGTTGATCTACTTTCGATATTCTCCACTAATCGTATCCCACTCACGTGACCGATCACGTTGTAGCTCGATTAGTGAAAAAGTGTAATAGGCTAGTGCAACAAAGTGTAAAGAGCCTAAGCTATAGATCGATAGAAGCGTGTAAATCGATCTAGGCAAATCCTTGTAATCGAGTTGAGTTGGAATTCAATCGAAAGCCAAAAAGAGGCACAAGGCATTCCCGGAGACGTAGGTACTCGCAAATAATTGAGTCGGTCAATTAAGCGAGTAAAGGGTGAGTTAAAGCTACAAAGCAACCACCTACCGAACTTCGTAAACAAACATCTTGTGTCAAAGTGTTTGTACGGTATCATCTTTATCATCTAAATTATTATTTATTCCGCACCGTAAATTAGGTTTAAATCTAAACTAAGTGTAAGTTAGATTGCCAAATTTACCCCCCTCTAGGTTAGAATTAACCAACAATTTGAACCAACAAACTCCCCCTTTTGATTCATTTCAAAATAATGTCGATTTGGAGAGTTGAATCGATTACCGAGTAACTTTCCATATGATTTTCTCTTCTCCCCCTTTTTGAAAAGGATCAAAAGGAAATCAAGCTTAATCATACGAGAAGCTCCCCCTACATACAAGCTCCCCCTAAATAGTTGTTTCTTGCAATTTTAGGCTTGTATATAGATGAATTTCGCAAATTGATGTTACTTTGAATTTTTCATTTTGTAAAGATGTATGACAAGGGTTTTAGTGTAAAATAGGTTTTAACAAAAATTCTCACCCTTTGCGATGTATTCAAAAATAGTCGAAAACGTAATAAATTTTGAAACTCAATTGTAATTCTCAAGCGTATGCATACCTAGCTCTAGCCATGGGCTCGAGTCTTCATCTAAAACCCACAACTCCTCGAGTGACACTTATCAACATCCATTTATGTCGTGATATTAGCTCCCTTGATAGTGCAAGGTGATGATGTTGAGTTTGGTACGCATATTTGTTTACCGTTATTACGTCTTCCCGATTCGTTTTCCATTTAGCATACCTACATACTAGTCAAAATATCTTTCTCGTCTTTTTGTAAGTGTATGGATGATTATAGTATCAAACCGTAAATATTTGACCCTTAACACTTATGATCAAGACATTCGTATCAACTAAACCCGAATTTAGTGATGCGAATTCTTGTATTAGCACTCCCCCCAAATTGTGGCCAATTATAAACATGGATGAGGGAGTGCGGAAACATGACTTTAAGTAACTTTCGGACACACCCCATTTGAGGTGGACGTGCTAGCCAAGTTTCGATCTTTTCGAAGCCAAAACCAATTGGAATTTGGTTGTGGTTTTCGAAGAGGACAACCCGTTGAGATATGTCCCATATTGCAACAATAGTTGCAAAATGCGCGAGTCGGTTTATTTGTGTTTTCCGAACTCTTGACAAAGTGAGATTGAAAGTGGTTTGAGTAATCTTTCGGTTGAGTTATCGGCATTGTTGACTTAGCACAATTATTATTTGATTTGTTAAATCGTTGTGTTCTTGTGAAATGTTTGGGAGTACGTTGTTGGTTATTAGCGACATGTGCTGAACTCACCTTATAGAAGTAACCATTTGATCCCCGTTTGTATAAACATTCGGTTCGTCCCGTATGGTTATCTCTATAAGACGAGTGAGGTGCATAGTGATTAACCCTATTATAATTTCTAACATTTTTAGGTTGGTCAATTTTAGCACTTTTACCCTTGTTCGAGTCACGGTTGATGAGCGGGTTTTGTGCGTGTTTATTATGTCGTTGTGGTAAAACCCCGAACAATCAACAAAATTTGTAATCTAAGTTTGTACAGTGGCAAATGTATAGATTCGTTCCACGGGGAGCAATTGCGTCAAAATTTGGATCAAAATGGAATAGAAATAACAAAGAAAATTCACAGAAGATAGTCCGTTACAACGGAATTAAGTTCCGCTACAACGGACGTGGAGGTTATGTCTAGCGTAGATATTCAAATGAACGTCCGTTACAACGGATAAAAGTACGTTATAACGGAAAGAGATAGTCCGTTACAACGGACAGAGATAGCGTTATAACGGATTGGTTTTTCCGTTACAACGTACTAGTTTGTCCGTTACAACGCACTAGTATTGAACTATTTGAGTGGAAATCCTGGTGAGTCCGTTACAACGGAAATAAGTTGCGTTACAACGGAGTACCAACAGACTGAACGTCAGGTACAAACCGTTGAGTCCGTTGTAACGCAGTTCAAGTTCCGTTATAACGGAAGTATTTCTGGAATTCTGGTTTGAGTTTTGATTTGAGACTTGAATTAAAGGTTTGTTTTGAGATTGAATTAAGTAAGATTAAACTGAGTTTTAAGGCAGAAATTGAGGGCACAAGCTTAAGTAAAAGAACAAGTTTTAGAACAAAGATTCGATTCAAGTAAACAAGAAACTAAAGATTCATTAAACCGAGAATTCTTTATACAAACCCAATTTCGAATTTAAACTACAAGAATTACAAGAAAGGAAAGAAAACACCTAGAGAGATGAAGGAAGCTTCGAGTCTCGTCTTGGATGCCTTCTCCGTTGCTTGAGATGCTAGAAAGCTAGTCGCCTCACACAACGTTTCCTTTCGTACCGATCCACTCGCCAATCGAAGAAAGCTCCGTACCGGTTGAGTGAACTCGAGATTGCAAGAAGTCCAATTGGAAGAAAGCTTCCGAGTGGAATAGCGTATACTTGACTTCTTGCTTGCGTGGATTCGGATGAAGAAAGCTCCACCTCAATCCTTGCAACTCGATCTTCGTCGAAGTGTAAACCGATTCACCGAATGAAGTAAGCTTCTATTCGGTGATCGATTTTAGAAAATTATCGTTCGTATTTGCGATTCTTGTGTGTTCTTGAAAGTTCTTGGACTTGCTTAAAGAGAGAGAGAGAGAGAGAGAGAGAGAGAGAGAGAGAGAGAGAGAGAGAGAGAGAGAGAGAGAGAGAATGGGCGTAAAAGAGTGTGAAAAGAACGTCCCAAACTCGTGGCCCTTGTGGTCATATTTATAGCACTCATGGAGTCTTCTTATTGGCCACGAGTTGGTGGAGAGGATTGGGGGTAAGGAAGTAATTCCCACCAAAGGTAGGTGGGCAGGATAAGGGCTAAGGGTTGAGTGATTTTCGTGTAAACTTTTGTGTAAGTTTTCATCATGATAATTGTTTGCCTCCCGTCTCATTCATGTACCGAATATATCGATGTAATATATCGTTTTCACTCCTCTCGACGTGTTGGAGACAACTACACTCTCAAAATTCCCAGAAATTCCTTCTAATACCTGTGATTAAGCAATAAAACACACTTAGTGAAGAAATATTCATGTTATCTCAAAATGATTAATAAAGTATATAGAATTGCTCTTCACAATGGCTAAAATCCCTAAATTAAGCATTAAATGTGTGCCTTATTTTCTTCACATCAAATACCCCCACACTTAAATCCTTGATCGTCCTCGATCAATTAGAGTATAAAAGTCAAACATAAGAGAGAATTGCATAAGATTTTGTTGAAGTTATATTGTTGGTTCAAAAACTAATTTCATGAATCAAATGATTCACTCTCATTTCATCAAGTTCAATAGTTATTTAGAATGATATTGGTCTTTTCATTCTTAGATCTCGAAATTAACTCGAAATTTCATAAGAGTTTTTCATGACACTCGATCTCAAGCGGTAAGAGCGACTTAAACATTTTTACTTCGAATTGCTTCACTCCACAATCTCAAAAGAACTCAATTCGAAAGCTATTATCGGGCCAAAATTTCCCTTTTTGCTAGATGATCTTAAATGCAAGTTATTCATTTTAAAACACGTTTGGTACAATGGTACAAGGTCCATACCCGTTTTCGATCAATTTTCCCGCTCATTCGTTTTCTTTTCTCTCTTTGGAAGTCTTTAACCGAACGCCCCACTACACCGAAATGCAATGAGGTTACGCTCGGTGTTGTCTTTTGACCTTCATCTTTTCTCACTTTTTTTTTTTTTTTTTTTTTTTTCGAAGTCTTTAACCGAACGCCCCACTACACCGAAGTGCAATGAGGTTACCCTCGGTGTTGTCTTTTGACCTTCATCTCTTTTTTTTTTCTTTTTTTTTCTTTTTTTTTTTTTTTTTTTTTTTTTTTTTTTTAAACGAGCGGGTATAATTGATCTACTAACGGGTCCCCACAAACGGTCATTTCATAGTGCAATTGGTCATGTTTTAAATCTAGCAAAACGTACTTTAACGGCCACTGTAACGAGCATAATTAAGCACATTTTTAGGGTTTAAAACCATGCAAAATAGTGTTAAATAAACATAAAAACATGCTATAATCTTTATATTCAACAATTCTTGAGGAAAATACTTTAATGATGAATTTATGTTTATTTCAGGTAAAAAAGGCCATATTTCGACAAACCAATCCCATGGCTGAATTCCTCTCGTCGAGACGAGCGTTTTCGATATAAAGATCGTACCATTTGGTGGAAGGACGAGAAAGTCGCAAAATCTCTGATGAAACGGGTCAGAAATCCTATTCAAGTGACCCGTTACACAATTGGCTACACAGAAACCAGCACAGCAGATCGCTTGACCCATAAACCTCACTCGCCGCACCAAAGACTACACAGGGGTCAACAGTGACCCAGTTCACCAAAGTCCACATGAATCCCTACTCAACTCCATCTGATCCTCTGTGGGGCTATGGTCACGTGAACTTCACTACAGACCTTATCTCCCTCTCAACAAAGTATCTTACACGAATAACTACACAAACCTGCAACAGAAAATCCTCTCTCCACTATTCTTGCAGCCAATCACAACGCTCCTCTATCAGCCAATCAGATCAAAGCCCAACGGCCTAGACATCCCCTCCATTTCATACAACACCATACTCTCCGTTTAGCAATTGTAATAGAAACTTGAACTGAAACTATTCCCTGCAATTACTGCCCTGCAATCACTGGAGATGAGTTCGTCTCTTCAAAAATACAGCGCCATGGCTGTTACGACGCGGATCTCGCCGTACGAGTTCGTTTAAGTTCTTTTCTCTCTCCTAGACACGTCGTAACAACCTCTGGGACCCCACGATACCCTCCCTTCTCTCAATTTCGATCTAAATTGCTCAATCCAGTGGAATTCCGACTATAAAATCCCCTGCCATGGCGAGTCTTAGAAAATACCCATTCAGAGGGCCTCACAGCCCTCACTCTCACTCTCTCCTCCCTCACTACACTCTCCTTGAACTCCACCATTAGTGGTTTGATCCATTTCTTCGAGCTTTCTCAGATTTGGATCACCACAACCAACCCCTGACCTAATCTCTCTCCTCTCTCCATTCCAATCTCAATTCACCCTCTCTCAACCTTCTTACCCACCTCCTAAACCTGCCTGAACCATTTGATCAATTAGTGGCCAAGTTTGGAGCTTTTCCATTTTTTCCCCTGATTCACAACTGACAAGGTGGTTCAGTGGGTCCCACACCTCTCTAGACCTCATCCTGGTGCTTCTCAAGCTTCCTTGGAGTGACAACAAGGGATCAAGAAGGCCTCATCTCATCTCAAGCTTCTCTCTCTACTCTTTGGTATTATCTTTCTTTGTAGGGGTATTTTAGTAATTTTCCAGTTTTATGTTCTTGATCAGGCCCGGTCCTGAGTTTTCGGGGGCCTGTGACAATTATCCCAAAAATCAGAGAAAAATTAGCCAAAATTTAGCAAAGAATTAACCAAATTTTATTGACATTGAAATTGAGCGAAACTTACCAGCCAAGAAGTAACGTGAAATTAAGAATTATGCAGATAAAATACGAATTCAACGAATGTGAAGGCAATTTACAAAAAATAGACAGTTAATGTATTTAACATTATGCTTTTGAAGATAAAATACGAATTCAACGAAGACTTACCAGTACCAACAAAGAATTTACTCAATTTCACGTGATTCATCCAATTTCCGTTGAATTTATCAAATTTTATTCCAATTTATCCAATTTCCAGCGGATTTATCAAATTTCTAGTGAATTTTCCCAATTTCCAGCAAATAATATACAAATAATATACAAATAATATATTAAATTACAGCTAAGAAATTACATCCATAGAGAGTTTTACATTATTCATCCATAGAAATTCCAGCAATTTACAAATAATATCCCACTTCTAAGTTTTATATTATTCATCCATAGAGAGTTTTACATGATTTATTAAATTACAGCTAAGAAAGACTCCCTACCTAATTCTCTAGGCCTCGGACTAGCAAGAATTAAATCTTTTGCAAGCCCATTAAAAAATGCCTCACATTTTCCTGTTCTCTCTAAAAATCATTTTCTCAGCCTGTTAGAGAGAAGCACTTACTTCTTTCTTCTTCGAGAGGATAAGATAACTCTCTTTTCTTCAGTCTACTCCCTGTCCTCATCTCTCTCCTTTTACAAAATAGCTCGCTATCTCCAAGTTTACAATGGATTTTCTCAAATAACTCCCACTCCTCTTTGATCTCCTGCGCCAGCGATTGCTCTGATTTCTCTCTTCCTGTGAAGATCCGGGAGCATCTTTCCCTCCAGATCCCAAACGTGAAGAAAATCGCCATTTGCCTCACCGATTTCTTAGCTCTTAACTCAAAACAAGCTCGGAAGCCGTCAGCAACAGAATCCGGCAGATCTACCGCTGACAATGTCGATTTCAACCTGCCCCACACTTTCTGCACCACCTCACAATCGCCATCTATCTACGCATAATAGCTCTGGAATAAAAAAAAAGGGGAGGCCCGCAAAAAAGGGTGGCCTGTGACCTGGGCCAACTCGGCCAAAGCCCAGGTCCGGCCCTGTTCTTGATGTTCTTGTTATTCCTGTTATTTGTTGAACTTTTGGATCTTGTTTAAGTGATATTTACATTCAATTACTCTTGTTGCAATTTTATAATATTTGTTCTTATGAAACTGTTTTCAATTCTGTCCAATTTAGAAATTAGGTTAAAAATAGTTCTAGATCTTGTTTAATCTCTGTTAAATGCTTTTCTGAATCTATGCACTCTCTAGTTTCAGTAGGATTTTAGTTTGATTAATTTCATCAAATTTCCATTTTGTTATTCAATTTCAAAGTTATGTTCCTGAATTTATGAATTTATGTTTAGTTCTGGTTAGAAATTAGGTTAAAAATAGTTGTAGATCAGTTTAAATCTTTTAAAAATCTTTTTCTGAATCTTTATTATGTCTAGTTTCTTTAGGATTTTATTCCATGTTATTCCCTCAATTTTCCTATTTTTTGTCCATTTCCATAAGTTTGAGATCTGAATTTCTGGTTCCTGTTTATAAATTGTAAATAAAATAGTTTTAAATATACAAAAAATCCATAAAAATACATTGTAGGTATTCAAAGCACTGTATATCTTCCATGTCGAGTTTGGTAATTTTTGCATTCATTTTCCATTTTCTAGTTTTTAATTTCTCTCTCTCTGAGTTTCCTGTCCAGTGTTTGGTATGTGATTTTTAGTTAATTAGTTATTTCATATAAAAATCTATAAAAAATATATTGTCTTGTTTGCTTGATTATTGATCTGTGATAAAAGTTTCAAACAATTTGGAGTTGTAATTTGAGCTGTAAAAATTATTGAAGTTGAACTATTTCTGTGATCTAGTTTCTGAACACCCTTTGTTTGAGGAATTTTTATAATTAATTGGCTGGATAAAAAGTGCTGAAAATTGGCACATAGTCTCTCTCGGTGTTGAATTTGTTGTGTGCAATTTAGGATAATTTTTGGGACTGTGAAAGTTGAATTAGAACATTAAACTCTAGAATTACCGTAATCTCCCTGTGGATCGATACCCTAACTTGCCATTTTGCTAAGTTTAGGAAGAAATTAAATATTGTTGAATTACTCAAATTAAGAAATAAACGACGCTTAAATAATGAGTTTTCAGCCACGCTAAGAACCTTACTCATAAGTCAATTATCAATTACGGGTTCGAAAATCGAGTTAAAACGTATCGCATGAACCGCGCATCGATCAAGTGTCTCAAACTCGTGAAATTTGAAACAATAGGGCTGGAATCCCCGAATAGATCTCTTCAAAATCATAACCAAATCCTCTAAAATATTTTGCAAACTTTCAATTTTGAGAGCGAAATTCAGAGTTAAATGAAATTTTGTTTTAAAAACAACGATTTAGTTCAATTCAGTGGAGAAAAATCTTTTTATGCATTTTATGCTTGACTTATTTATTATTGATGCTCAGGGTTCAAAAATAATGTTAAATATTCGAAAATTTTAATTAAAAGAGAAAACTTGCCAGAAACTATTCCGTTACAACGCAGTTACTGTTCGTTATAACGGACATTGATGTCCGTTACAACGTACTAACTGCGTTATAACGGAATACTAGCCGTAGCATATTTTGAAAATTCTGAGTAAGTCCGTTGCGACGGACATTGAGGTGCGTTACAACGGACATAGTTCTGGCAAATTTTGGGTATTTACCGTTGCAACGCAATTTACTGTGTTTTTTCATGTCTGTTGCAACGCTATTTTTGGTCCGTTGTAACGAAGTTGTATTCCGTCGTAACGGAGTACTAGCCGTAGAATGAGAATTGAATTTAGAGGGCTCTCCGTTACAACGCAATACCCTCCGTTACAACGGAACTCTTGGCGCCAGACAAATTTTTAAATTTCTGTATAGTCCGTTACAACGGACATTGAGGTCCGTTACAACGGAATAGCTGGCCATATCAAAAAAATTTCAATTTTCCCTGATTTTTAAATTTTTAATTGGGCTCATATAGGTCAAAGATTGTATGTTACCCCCCCATACTTAGAGATTACTTGTCCTCAAGTATAAAAAATCGAAAATTCCAAAAAGAGGGATAATAGAGAGATACAATCTTTGATGCGTGGGCGTGCCTCCCTCGCTAGCGCTCTTGTTTAACGTCTTGAGCTCGACTTGGCCGAGCTCATCATTGTGAGATGTCGTTGGTCTCTAGAGCTTGCTCCTCCATCCACCCGGTTTCGAAGTTTGCGTGGTAGTGCTTGAGTCGATGGCCATTCACTTTGAATGTTTTGCTCGTTTCTTCGCTTCGAATTTCGACAACTCCAAATGTAGTCACATTGGTGACCACAAAAGGGCCGATCCATCCGGACCGAAGTTTCCCGGGGAAAAGTTTGAGACGAGAGTTGAATAACAACACTCTTTCCCCCACATGAAAATCTTTCTTTTGAATCATTCGGTCATGAAATCATTTGGCCCTTGCCTTGCACGAGCTCGAATTATCGTAGGCCTCTTGCCGGAATCCGTCTAGCTCGAGTAATTGAAGCTTACGCGCCGATGCGTCTTTCGGGTAGTCGAGGGCAAATTACTTGATCGCCCAAAAGGCCTTGTGCTCTAATTCGACCGGTAAATGGCACACCTTTCCGTACACGAGCTTGAAAGGAGTCATTCCTATTGGCGTTTTGAAAGTGGTACAGTACGCCCAAAGTGCGTCGCCGAGTCGAGTACTCCAATCCTTTCGATTCGGGTTCACTACCTTATCTAGAATGGATTTGATCTCGCGGTTTGAAACCTCCGCTTGGCCGTTCGTTTGAGGATGATACGCGGTTGAGGTTCGATGGCTCACATGGTATTTCTCGAGGAGACTTTGGAGATATCGATTGCAAAAATGGGAGCCTCGATCGCTTATAAGAACTCTTTGAAGGGGAATATCCCCGGCCCCGGGCCCGCGCAGCGGATATGTAGGCCCGGTCCGGTTCCCCGATTCCCGAGATCACGCCACGACTTCGAGGGTACGATGCAAATAGAAGGTTAGATCTTTACCGGTGCAAAATTGATTGCACACGAAGGGTTGATCGCTGCCTTCTTTCTCCTGTCACGTTGGTGACAATACGCGCGTCCCATACCACGCGTCTTTCACCGCTCGTTGACTTCGCCGATTCGCTTGATTTCGTCTCCGACTCAATCTACTCGTCCGAATCGATCACAATCGTGAGAGCCTCAGTTGTTGCTCCTCTACGTGTATCCACCTTGAATCGCAAGACGTCGGTCACGGATGCACCTGCCTAGACGATGCACCGGTGAACTTGCTTAATCGAATTGATTCTCTAAACCGTAAAACACCTTTTCACGGTTTCTCTCTTTTACACCTTTTCACTCTCTAGAAATTTGTCTCACAATTTTCTGGATAATTCTGAATGAATTGCTTCTGAATTCCTTAGTGAAGATGAGAGAGAAAATCCTATTTATACCTCATAGGATAAGGATTAGCCAAAAGGCATGTATATCCAATATACACCCTTTCACACAGAAAACTGTATGAACCTGTTCAGTATTCTGTCCAGACGAAATTGATAAATTTCTCTGACAGAAAATCAACCAACACGAAAGTTGTAGATAATCTTATTATCTACACAACCCAATTTGTCCCAGCCCAATTGGAGTTCGTATGCAAAAGTTATGACTGTTTTACTAACTGTATGTCATACTGTTGCACCCTTTCGGTATTTCACAGAAACGACACTTATACTTCGTTCATATGAAATATATTTCTACATGAAGGTTATAGATAATCTAATTATCTATCTTACCCAATTTGAACCATTCAAATCGGATTTTCCTACTGAAAGATATGGCTACGAATGTACGACTACATTCGTTTATCCTTGTGTACACTTTTACGGTTGATCCTGAAACTGTATTTCCTTCACTCTTGGTATGCCGAATCGTTGAAAGATATTCTTCTTCAAAAAGTCCACCACCGATTTCGAATCCGCATGCTTGGTTGGTACCGCTTCTACCCATTTGGTCACATAATCTACACACAACAAGATGTAAGTATAGCCAAAAGACGATGGAAACGGGCCCATGAAATCAATGCCCCAAATATCGAATGGTTCACACACATAGATTGAATTGAGGGGCATTTGATTTCTACGGCTCAAGTTCCCCGTCTTTTGGCAATTTTCACAACCTTTCACAAAGTTCGCAACGTCTTTATGCAAGGTTGGCCAATAAAATCAATATTCTTGTACCTTGTGTGTGGTACGTGCGATTCCGAAATGTCCACCACATTGTAATGTATGACAAAAAGAAAGAATAGATTGTACCTCATTTTGGTGCACACATTTTCTAATTACTTGATCGGCGCAAATGCGAAATAGGTTCGGGTCCTCCCAAACGTAGAATCGTGCGTTGCTTTTCATCTTGTCGCGTTGCGCCTTGGAGAAGCTCGGGGGAAATTTCTTCGTGACGATGTAGTTTGCAAGGTCGGCGTACTATGGTGCTTCGACTTGGGCCGCGAGAACGTGTTCCTCGGGGAATTCCTCGCGAATCGGAACGAGATCTTCGATCTTCAATGGAAGCCGACTCAAATGATCCGCCACGAGATTCTCGCATCCCTTTTTGTCCTTGATCTCGAGGTCGAATTCTTGAAGCAAAAGGATCCATCGAAGCAATCTCGGTTTGCACTCTTTCTTCTTCATCAAGTGCCTCAACGCGCCGTGGTCCGAGAAGACTATCACCTTTGTACCTAAAAGATAAGAACGAAATTTCTCCAATGCAAAAACAATCGCGAGGAGTTCCTTTTCGGTGGTGGTGTAGTTTCGTTGGGCATTGTCGAGAGATCTCGAGGCGTACGCGATGACGTGGGGGTCTTTTCCCTCTCTTTGGCCGAGTACAGCGCCCACACTTGTGTCGCTTGCGTCACACATTATCTCGAATGGTAGCTCCCAATTTGGCGCCTTGATGATTGGTGCCGAGCAAAGCTTTTCCTTGAGATTGTCGAAACCCTCCTTGCACTTTGCATTGAACTCGAATTTTGCATCTTTTTGGAGAAGTTGGCACATCGGTTGCGAGGTTTTCGAGAAGTCTTTGATGAAGCGCCTATAGAATCCCGCATGGCCGAGAAAGGATCGCACGTCTTTTACCGTCTTCGGATACGGAAGTGTCTTGATTACGTCGATTTTCGCCTTGTCGACTTCCATTCCTTTCTCCGAGATCAAATGACCTAATACAATTCCATTGCTCACCATGAAGTGGCATTTCTCAAAATTTAAGACAAGGTTAGATTCAATGCACTTCTCGAGTATTTGGGACAAGTGATCTAGACACGAGTCGAATGAGTCCCCAAATACCGAGAAATCATCCATAAAAACTTCAATGAATTTGGAAATATAATCGGAGAAAATAGAAAGCATACACCTTTGAAATGTGCCGGGAGCGTTGCATAGGCCGAATGGCATGCGTTGGTACGCGAAGGTACCAAACGGGCACGTGAATGTGGTCTTCTCTTGATCTTCGGGTGCGACCGGTATTTGGAAATAGCCCGAAAATCCATCGAGGAAGCAATAGAACGGATTTCCCGCGAGTCTTTCTATCATTTGATCGATGAATGGAAGCGGGAAGTGGTCCTTTTTCGTCGCCTTATTGAGCTTTCGGTAATCGATGCAAACTCGCCACCCGTTTTGAACTCGAGTCGGTACTTGATCGCCTTCATCGTTCTCAACAATCGTCATCCCCGTTTTCTTTGGTACCATGTGTATGGGCGAGACCCATTTCGAGTCGGCAATGGGATAGATTATCCCCGCATCCAACAACTTGATCACCTCCTTTTTTACTACTTCCATCATGGGCGGATTGAGCCGCCTTTGTGGTTCTCGCGAAGGCTTAGCATCGTCCTCGAGGATAATGCGGTGTGTGCACATGGAGGGACTAATGCCCGGAATATCCGCGAGTGTCCACCCGAATGCCTTCTTGTTCCGTTTTAGCACTTCAACGAGTTTCTCTTCTTGTTCCTTTGCTAGACTCGAGGCAATTATCACCGGCAAGGTCTCCGCTTCATCCAAAAATACGTATTTTAGTCCAAAAGGTAATGATTTTAGATCTAACCTTGGAGCTTGTTCGGTGGAGGGTGGAGTTCGCTTCATAGGAATTTCGAAATCTCTTAGAAAGAGCGCTTGATCTATGCTTCGTTCTTCTTCCAACTCCGACTCGATTTCGAATGAAGGATTGTCACATCCTTCAAATTCTTCGAACAAAGGGTTTGAGCTCCATTGAAAGTTTTCGAGAGAGCTATCCATGACTTCTTGTACACAATCGTCGACCACGTCCATAGCACTTAAGTTGAGTGTACCTACAATGGGTTCCTTTAGTTTGTCAAAAATATTAAATTTGATTACCTCATCATCGAACTCCATCGTGAGCTCTCCCGCGTGTACATCGATTTTTGTGCGCGCCGTCTTCAAAAATGGCCGTCCAAGGAGAATCGGGGTTGAATCTGTTGTTTAATTTAGACCTAGAGGGGGGTGAATAGGTAATCCTAAGGTCCAATTTTCGCGGTAATGGATACAAATACAATTTGGTGCGGAAGCGTAAATAAATTAGATAAAGAAATACAATACCGAAACAAATAACACGCGATATTTGTTTACGGAGTTCGGTGGGTGGTTGCTTTGTAGCTTTAACTCACCGGCTACTTGCTCAATCGACCGACTCGATTGATTGCAAGTACCTACGTCTCCGGGATGCCCTTGCGCCTTTTCGGCTTTCGATTGAATATCCAACTCAAGCAATTACAAGGTTTTGCCTTGATCGATTTACACGAAATGATCGATCAATGGCGGGCTTTACAAATAGTAACTAGCCTATTACAATTGTACTACTAACGAACTAGTCGTGATCGGTCACGCAAGTTGGGAATCGTTAAGTAGTGGAATCGAAAATGGATCTAATAATCTCTAAGAATGTTTAGATGATTAAGCTCAAGATATTAAAACTAGGATTCTCTCTTTTGATTGGGAAAATGTATTAGTTGAGATGATGAGAGAGAATGAGGGAAGAGTTCTATTTATAGAACACATAGACCCTTCCCTTAACATGCTTTTTCTGCATAGTCCGTTATAACTGACCTGAGGTCCGTTACAACGGACTCAAAGTCAAACTAGCCGTTACAGGCAATATATTCGAAAATTCCATAGTCCGTTATAACTGAGTTTAGGTCCGTTATAACCGACCTACTCCGTTACAACGGAGTTTAAGTCCGTTATAAACCAACATTGTACTGTGATCAGATTTATTATATAGTCCGTTATAACTGAGTTTAGGTCCGTTATAACCGACCTACTCCGTTACAACTGAGTTTAGGTCCGTTATAACCGACATTGTACTATGACTTCACTTCAGATTTATTCTATGGTTCCGTTATAACTGAGACTCTTCCGTTATAACGGTTAGTATATGTCCGTTACAACGGATTGGTGATTCCGTTACAACGGATGATTGGTTATTCTGAAGTGAGTTCACAAGTCCGTTATAACCGAGTGTAGGTCCGTTATAACTGACATACTCCGTTATAACTGACATGAGGTCCGTTATAACGGACATGCTATTTTTAACAGCATTTATGTATGTCCGTTATAACTGAACTGAGTTCCGTTATAACTGACAGTATGTCCGTTACAACTGACATGAAGTCCGTTACAACGGACATGCTATTTTTAATAGCATTTATGTATGTCCGTTATAACTGAACTGAGGTCCGTTATAACCGACATGCTTCTGAAAATCTGTTTTATTATTTCATCATTTTAATGGATTTGGAATATATTTCTTTGACTAATCTTGAGCTTAATAATTCATAAACAAGTTTAGGGATACCTATAAGTTGTTTTGGTGATTTATATGATACCCCAACTTGCGGAATCTTCTATGTCTTGATTCCTTGATTCTTCGACATTTTTATTCTTTGACGTCCTCTTGATTCTTCGACGTCTTGAGTCTTTTTGAGTGATCTTGATATTCCTTGGCTCTTGTTATCTTGCTCGCGTATGTGTGATTGATTGTTTCTTCTTTTGATCCTTTTGCGGGCCACACCTATATCTCCTACAATCGATACTTACACAAATTCGTTAGTAGTATCGACATTATTTTGAGATAATCAAACCCTAGGAAATTTGAACCAACAAACTCCCCCTTTTGATTCATTTCAAAATAATGTCGATTTTGGAGAGTTGAATCGATTACCGAGTAACTTTCCATATGATTTTCTCTTCTCCCCCTTTTTTGAAAAGGATCAAAAGGGAATAGAGCGTAATCATACGAGAAGCTCCCCCTACATACAAGCTCCCCCTAAATCGTTGCTTTTTGCAATTTTAGGCTTGTATATAGATGAATTTCGCAAATTGATGTTGAGTTTTTCATTTTTTAAAGATGTATGAAAATATTTTTTAGTGTAAAATAGGTTTTAACAAAGATTCTCAACATTAGCGATGTATTCAAAAAAAATAACCGAGAACTTAATAAATTTTGAAACTCAAATGTAATTTTCAAGAGTATGCATACCTAGCTCGAGCCATGGACTCGAGTCTTGATCTAAAACGCACGACTCCTCGAGTGACACTTTTCAACATCCTTTTACGTGGAGACATTAGCTTCCTTGATGGTACAAGGTGATGATGTTGAGTTTGGTACGCATATTTATTTAATGTTATTGCGTCTTTCCGATTCGTTTTCCATTTAGCATACCTACATACTAGTCAAAATACCTTTCTCGTCTATTTGTAAGTGTAGAGATGATTGATTTATCAAGAAAGAAAATGGTCAAGATATTCGAATCAACTAACCCGAGTTTAGTGATGCGAATTCTTGTATTAGCACTCCCCCTCAAACTATGGCTAAGTTTACACGTGAATGAGGGAGTGCATTGTCCATGACTTAAGTCGCTTTCATAGACACCCCATTTGAGGTGGAGGTGCTAGCCATGTTTCGATCTTTTCGAAGCCACAACCAATTGGAATTTGGTTGCGGTTTTCGAAGGGGACAACCCGTGGAAATATGTCCCATATTGCAACAATAGTTGCAAAATGCGCGAGTCGGTTTATTTGTGTTTTCCGAACTCTTGACAAAGTGAGATTTGAAGTGGTTTGAGTAATCTTTTGGTTGGGTTATCGTCTTTGTCGACTTATCACAATTATTAGTTGATTTAGAAAATCGTTGTGTGCTTGTGAAATGTTTGGGAGTACGTTGTTGGTTATTAGCGGCATGTGGTGAACTCACCTTATAGAAGTATCCATTTGATCCCCGTTTGTATAACCATTCGGTTCGTCCCGTATGGTTATCTCTATAAGACGAGTGAGGTGCATAATGATTAACCCTATTATAGTTTCTAACATTTTTAGGTTGGTTAATTTTAGCACTTTTACCCTTATTTGAGTCGCGGTACATGAAAGCATTTCCGCGATTCGTATTAGCATTGTACTCCCGTTTACCTTTTTGACCTTGAGATTTTGAAGACACGGGTTTATGACCGTTAGTCTTCTTAAATCCTAGACCCGTCTTATCATTGGGATTTTGTCCCTCCAAGACTTTGTCCAATGAAGGAGTGCATGGTGCAAGAGACACACACGTACTCTTCAAGGACTCATTCACAAATTTCAAATTTTGAATTTCGACTTTTAGAGAGGAAGTCTCGCTTTTTAAGGCTTGACATTCGCATTTTGAAAATCCGTTAAATTCGGTTAATTGTGCTTTGTGCGACTTTACCGACAACTCAAGAGACGATACCTTAGCCGTGAGATTTTGAATTGTGTTATCTTTTTCAATCTCACTTTGTCGAAGTCGATTGACTTCTCGCATTAGACTCGTGTAGGAGTCAACTTCTAACTCAATTTCCGATTCATCGGATGAGCTAAAATCTTCCTTTATCGAAATTGATTTAAATTTAGAGTTTAGTTGTACCTCATGATCGGAATCATGCGAAGCATCAATGTCGGAAGTTTGTGGAACAACTTGAGGAGCAACATAGGCTATTGGTTCCGGAAGGGGAGTGTTTTGCATGAGCATTTCTTGAATTGCTCGCTCAACCACGTCATTTACGTTTGGTGGTGTATTTGCCATTAGTCCCACATCCACACCTTCATTGTCGTATAGGTATTCCGAGTCGGTGGATGTGCTTGAGCACTCCGAATCTCCCCATGGATCCGAATCGACGATGAAGGCATTCGTCTTTCCGGATTTCTTCACCTTATTTTTGCCTTTGTCGGTTTGGTCTTTAGGCTCGTGTTTTCGTTCGCACCTCGAATCTTTTCTATCCTTACCTCTTGGATTGTCTTCCCGTTTGTTCCATGGTGCGTGTTCGGGATGTATGATCCAACACGTGTCGGTTGTGTGTCCCATTTTCTTGCACTCAAAACACATCGGTTTCAAGTGTTGGCGCTTTCGATCGTCGTTGAATTTTCGCTCCCGGTCCTTTAAATTCTCGTGTCTCCTTGTCAACGAAGACATTTCATTTTCGTATTCGTTTGTGTCGATAACGAATTTGGCTTGATGTTCGGAATATGAGGTGCTTGCTATATTGTTGCTTCGTTGGTTCATGCGTGCCTCGAAATTCCGTAGATAACTTACGAGAATTTCCGGAGTGATGTCTTGGGTAGCCATCATGGTTTCCAAGGTGACGAGGAGAGTTTCCCAACTTGACGGCATCGCTCGAATAAGCTTACCTACAACTCGAGAATTTGTTAGTGTTTCTCCTAGAGCGATGAATCCGTTTTTGATATGCGTCATTCGTGAGTACATATCATTTATGGATTCATTCTCGATCATTCGAAAATGATCAAATGATTGTTCGAGTCCCATTAATTTGGTTCTCTTCATTCTATCATTTCCTTCAAATCGGTCTAGGAGCGCTTGCCACATAGAATGAGATGTGGTACATCCATCCACAATTATGGAAAGTGACCCGACAATATTTGTGAGAATAAGATTTTGAGCATATGTGTCGGCGGTCACATCGAGATCGGTGCCGTGGCATAATTTTCTTGTGGGATCAGTTTCGGAGGTGCTTACCGTATAAACCTCAAAACCCTTTTCTACCACCGATCTCAATTTTTGGAAAGTGAAAACATTTAACATGCATCGCTTCCAAAGATTCCAATTATTTCCATCTAATTTATCGGGGTATGTAATTTGGTACCTATTACCGATTGAGGCCATGGTCGTATACAAGTTTGTCACTTACTCAAAGAGACGGTTTGTATTTTGCTCTGATACCAATTGTTGTTTAATTTAGACCTAGAGGGGGGTGAATAGGTAATCCTAAGGTCCAATTTTCGCGGTAATGGATACAAATACAATTTGGTGCGGAAGCGTAAATAAATTAGATAAAGAAATACAATACCGAAACAAATAACACGCGATATTTGTTTACGGAGTTCGGTGGGTGGTTGCTTTGTAGCTTTAACTCACCGGCTACTTGCTCAATCGACCGACTCGATTGATTGCAAGTACCTACGTCTCCGGGATGCCCTTGCGCCTTTTCGGCTTTCGATTGAATATCCAACTCAAGCAATTACAAGGTTTTGCCTTGATCGATTTACACGAAATGATCGATCAATGGCGGGCTTTACAAATAGTAACTAGCCTATTACAATTGTACTACTAACGAACTAGTCGTGATCGGTCACGCAAGTTGGGAATCGTTAAGTAGTGGAATCGAAAATGGATCTAATAATCTCTAAGAATGTTTAGATGATTAAGCTCAAGATATTAAAACTAGGATTCTCTCTTTTGATTGGGAAAATGTATTAGTTGAGATGATGAGAGAGAATGAGGGAAGAGTTCTATTTATAGAACACATAGACCCTTCCCTTAACATGCTTTTTCTGCATAGTCCGTTATAACTGACCTGAGGTCCGTTACAACGGACTCAAAGTCAAACTAGCCGTTACAGGCAATATATTCGAAAATTCCATAGTCCGTTATAACTGAGTTTAGGTCCGTTATAACCGACCTACTCCGTTACAACGGAGTTTAAGTCCGTTATAACCGACATTGTACTGTGATCAGATTTATTCTATAGTCCGTTATAACTGAGTTTAGGTCCGTTATAACCGACCTACTCCGTTACAACTGAGTTTAGGTCCGTTATAACCGACATTGTACTATGACTTCACTTCAGATTTATTCTATGGTTCCGTTATAACTGAGACTCTTCCGTTATAACGGTTAGTATATGTCCGTTACAACGGATTGGTGATTCCGTTACAACGGATGATTGGTTATTCTGAAGTGAGTTCACAAGTCCGTTATAACCGAGTGTAGGTCCGTTATAACTGACATACTCCGTTATAACTGACATGAGGTCCGTTATAACGGACATGCTATTTTTAACAGCATTTATGTATGTCCGTTATAACTGAACTGAGTTCCGTTATAACTGACAGTATGTCCGTTACAACTGACATGAAGTCCGTTACAACGGACATGCTATTTTTAATAGCATTTATGTATGTCCGTTATAACTGAACTGAGGTCCGTTATAACCGACATGCTTCTGAAAATCTGTTTTATTATTTCATCATTTTAATGGATTTCGAATATATTTCTTTGACTAATCTTGAGCTTAATAATTCATAAACAAGTTTAGGGATACCTATAAGTTGTTTTGGTGATTTATATGATACCCCAACTTGCGGAATCTTCTATGTCTTGATTCCTTGATTCTTCGACATTTTTATTCTTTGACGTCCTCTTGATTCTTCGACGTCTTGAGTCTTTTTGAGTGATCTTGATATTCCTTGGCTCTTGTTATCTTGCTCGCGTATGTGTGATTGATTGTTTCTTCTTTTGATCCTTTTGCGGGCCACACCTATATCTCCTACAATCGATACTTACACAAATTCGTTAGTAGTATCGACATTATTTTGAGATAATCAAACCCTAGGAAATTTGAACCAACAGAATCGTTACTCCCCTCATTCATGTCCAACACGTAGAAGTCCGCGGGGAAGTAAAGTCCATTCACCGTTACGATCACGTCTTCGACTACTCCTACCGGCTTCGTCGTAGTTCTATCGGCCAATTGAATTACTACTTGTGTATCGTCGAGAGGGCCGAGATCTAGGGTTTTGAAAACCGAGAAGGGCATTACATTAATGGATGCGCCCAAATCGAGCATGCATTTGGGTAATTCATGTTGCCCGATTTTGCATGGAATGGCAAACATCCCCGGATCTTTGTGCTTTTGGGGAAGTCTCAAAATCGCCGAAACACTCTCCCCCACACTTATCAACTCATCTCCTTTGGTCTTTCTTTTATTCGTGCACAATGCCTTGAGATATTTTGCCAAACGAGGCACTTCTTTGATTGCTTCTAGTAGAGGAATGTTTACCTCTACTTTCTTTAAGATGGCAAGCACGTCGTTATTCGATTCGATTGGCTTTGGGAGACGACTCGAGAAAGGTGGCTTGACTTGAGTCGATTCGGGTTCTAGTTCTCGAGTTGGTATATTTGTGGCTTGAGTCGGACTCTCTTTCGGTACCGGTACCTCGAGTTCCTTTTCTTCTTGAACCTTCTTGTCCTTCGAACTTTCGCCCACTTCTTTGCCGCTACGGAGCGATATTGCGTTCACATGCCTTTGCTCGGAAGGAGCCAAAGATTGAGATTGGAGTCGAGATGTACCTTGGGATTCGATTACGTTTACTCGAGTGGCAATTTGGTTGATTTGAGTCTCCAAGTTGCCCACATGGCGATTCGTGTTCGAAACCTCTTGCCTTACACTTGAGATCTCTTGCTTCAATTCTTGCTTCATCGAGTCTATGTTTTGTTTATTGTCTTGTTTCAATTCTTGTTTCATTGAGGTCATCATACTCATCATCCCTTCCATCATCGTTTTGATATCTTGATTTGGATCTTGAATTGGAGTTGGTTTTTGAACCGCTTGAGTCGCATTTGGATGTTGGTACGTGGCCGGTTTTGCAACCGCTTGTCGGTACGGATCGGGTTGAGCATTGTTGGGATTCGACCAACTAAAGTTAGGGTGGTTGTGGAGGATTGGATTGTACGAGTTCGAGGCGTCGAATTTCTTGTAAACGGCATTTGCATCTTCGATCACACTCGGGCACTCATCGGTGTGGTGGGTATTTGCTAGGCAAACCCCACATTTTTTCGTTTCCTCCTTGCCCAAAGCCTTCATGATGATCTCGAGCTTGTTGTTAAGCATGTCGACATTGAGGTCGCTACACGCATTAACTCGGTATTCGACATTCCGTCTTGATTGAGAATTGGTTGCCATCACTTCGAGTAGCTTCTTAATCTCTTCGAGATCTTTGTTCGCGATACTTCCTCCCGCGGATGCGTTGAGAAATTGACTCTCGGAGTATCCTAGCCCTTGGATGAATTGCTCGTAAAGGAAATGGACCTCGACAGTGTGGCTTGGGCATTCCTCCATCAAACGGTTGAATCGATCGTAATACTCGTGGAGAGCTTCGTTTGGCTTTTGCGTGATTGCTAGAAGTTCTCGCCTAATTGCCGCCAATCTCGAATGCGAGTAGTATTTCTCCTTGAAACGCCTAGCCACCTCATTGAAGTCTAGGGGTCCTCGTAGGTTGTAGAACCAATCCTTTGGTCCTTCGCCTAGCGAATAAGGAAAAATAAGAAGTAGAATATCATTAAATGCCTCATAATTTGCATAAATGTTTAGTTGAATCTTAAAATCTTTCAAATGCTTATGAGGATTTTCGGTAGGTTTGCCATGAAAGATGGGTAAAGAGCCTATAATGCTCGGATCGGCTTTAAAGTTCGGTATATTCGGCCTAATAAAATTGTAATTATCTTCTATGATATTTGGGGCCACTAATTCCTTTAATGTTTTAGGTCTTGGAATCCTAGTTTCATCACCCATGTTTGAATTAAAATGATTAGAGAGAGAAGAAAAAGTTTGAGTTTGGAGTTGAGGTTCGTCTTGATCTTCTTGTGTCGATTCCTTGCCCTTCTTAGAGCTTTTGTTCTTTCTTTCAATTTCTTTGACAAATGGAAGTAATTCGCCTTTTCGCGATCTTGTGTTGTGCATAAAGCTTCCTTCTTTCACCTAGATTGTCACAAAAGAAACAATGAAGTGAGTAACAAATTTATGAAATTAAATCTCAAATTTTGATCTAAAATATTGACTTTAAACACCGCTCCCCGGCAGCGGCGCCATTTGATGAGCGGGTTTTGTGCGTGTTTATTATGTCGTTGTGGTAAAACCCCGAACAATCAACAAAATTTGTAATCTAATTTTGTACAGTGGCAAATGTATAGATTCGTTCCACGGCGAGAAATTGCGTCAAAATTTGGATCAAAATGGAATAGAAATAACAAAGAAAATTCACAGAAGATAGTCCGTTACAACGGAATTAAGTTCCGTTACAACGGACGTGGAGGTTATGTCTAGCGTAGATATTCAAATGAACGTCCGTTACAACGGATAAAAGTACGTTATAACGGAAAGAGATAGTCCGTTACAACGGACAGAGATAGCGTTATAACGGATTGGTTGATCCGTTACAACGTACTAGTTTGTCCGTTACAACGCACTAGTATTGAACTATTTGAGTGGAAATCCTGGTGAGTCCGTTACAACGGAAATAAGTTGCGTTACAACTGAGTACCAACAGACTGAACGTCAGGTACAAACCGTTGAGTCCGTTGTAACGCAGTTCAAGTTCCGTTATAACGGAAGTATTTCTGGAATTCTGGTTTGAGTTTTGATTTGAGACTTGAATTAAAGGTTTGTTTTGAGATTGAATTAAGTAAGATTAAACTGAGTTTTAAGGCAGAAATTGAGGGCACAAGCTTAAGTAAAAGAACAAGTTTTAGAACAAAAATTCGATTCAAGTAAACAAGAAACTAAAGATTCATTAAACCGAGAATTCTTTATACAAACCCAATTTCGAATTTAAACTACAAGAATTACAAGAAAGGAAAGAAAACACCTAGAGAGATGAAGGAAGCTTCGAGTCTCGTCTTGGATGCCTTCTCCGTTGCTTGAGATGCTAGAAAGCTAGTCGCCTCACACAACGTTTCCTTTCGTACCGATCCACTCGCCAATCGAAGAAAGCTCCGTACCGGTTGAGTGAACTCGAGATTGCAAGAAGTCCAATTGGAAGAAAGCTTCCGAGTGGAATAGCGTATACTTGACTTCTTGCTTGCGTGGATTCGGATGAAGAAAGCTCCACCTCAATCCTCGCAACTCGATCTTCGTCGAAGTGTAAACCGATTCACCGAATGAAGTAAGCTTCTATTCGGTGATCGATTTTAGAAAATTATCGTTCGTATTTGCGATTCTTGTGTGTTCTTGAAAGTTCTTGGACTTGCTTAAAGAGAGAGAGAGAGAGAGAGAGAGAGAGAGAGAGAGAGAGAGAGAGAGAGAGAGAGAGAGAGAGAAAGAGAGAGAATGGGCGTAAAAGAGTGTGAAAAGAACGTCCCAAACTCGTGGCCCTTGTGGTCATATTTATAGCACTCATGGAGTCTTCTTAATTGCCACGAGTTAGTGGAGAGGATTGGGGGTAAGGAAGTAATTCCCACCAAAGGTAGGTGGGCAGGGTAAGGGCTAAGGGTTGAGCGGTTTTCGTGTAAACTTTTGTGTAAGTTTTCATCATTATAATTGTTTGCCTCCCGTCTCATTCATGTACCGAATATATCGATGTAATATATCGTTTTCACTCCTCTCGACGTGTTGGAGACAACTACACTCTCAAAATTCCCAGAAATTCCTTCTAATACCTGTGATTAAGCAATAAAACACACTTAGTGAAGAAATATTCATGTTATCTCAAATATGATTAATAAAGTATATAGAATTGCTCTTCACAAGGGCTAAAATCCCTAAATTAAGCATTAAATTTGTGCCTTATTTTCTTCACATCAACGGTACATGAAAGCATTTCCGCGACTCGTGTTGGTATTTTACTCCCGTTTACCTTTTTGACCTTGAGATTTTGAAGACACGGTTTTATGACCGTTAGTCTTCTTAAATCCTAGACCCGTCTTATCATTGGGATTTTGTCCCTCCAAGACTTTGTCCAATGAAGGAGTGCGAGGTGTAAGTGATACATATGCACTCTTCAAGGACTCATTCACAAATTTCAAATTTTGGATTTCGACTTTTAGAGATGAGGTCTCGCTTTTTAGGGCTTGACACTCGCATTTTGAAAATCCGTTAAATTCGGTTAATTGTGCTTTGTGCGACTTTACCGATAATTCAAGAGAGGATACCTTAGCCTTGAGATTTATAATCATGCTCTCTTTTTCAATTTCACTTTGTCGAAGTCGATTGACTTCTCGCATTAAACTCTCGTGAGAGTCAACTTCTAACTCAATTTCCGATTCATCGGATGAGCTAGAGTCTTCCTCCATCGAAATTGATTTAAATTTATAGTTTAGATGTACCTCATGATCGGAGTCATGCGAAGCATCGATGTTGGAATTTTGTGGAGCAACTTGAGGAGATGCGACACTCGGAATTTGGATTTCTTGCGGTTCCAATTGTGAACCTCGTTGAAGAATTAAGGCTTGAATGGCTCGTTCCACCACATCGTTATTTGGAGAGTCGATTTCCGCCATTAATGTTACATTGGCGATTTTGTGCTCGAGGTTGCACTCCGAGTCGGAGAATGTGCTTGAGCACTCCGAATCTCCCCATGGATCCGAATTGACAATTAAGGCCTTCGTTTTACCTACATTTCTTACCTTCTTTTTGCCTTTGTCGGTTAGGGCTTTATCCTCATATCTTCATTCGCGTCTCAAATCCATTCTTTCCCTACCTTTTGGATTGTCTTCGCGTTTGTTCCAAGGTGCGTGTTCGGGGTGTATCGTCCAACACGCGTCGGTTGTGTGACCAATTGTCTTGCACTCGAAACACAACGGTTTCAAGCGTTGGCGCTTTCGGGCATCGTTGAATTTGTGTTCTTGGTCCTTCAAATCCTCGTGTCTCCTTACCAACAATGACATCTCATTTTCGTTTTCGTTCGTGTCGATAACGAGGTTGGCTTGATGTTCGGAATATGAGGTGCTCGCTATGTTGTTGCTTCGTTGATTCATGCGTGCCTCGAAATTTCGGAGATAACTTACGAGAATTTCCGGAGTGAAGTCTTGGGTAGCCATCATGGTTTCCAAGGTGACGAGGAGCGTTTCCCAACTTGACGGCATAGCTCGAATAAGCTTACCTACAACTCGAGAATTCGTTAGTGTCTCTCCTAGAGCGATGAATCCGTTTTTGATATGCGTCATTCGTGAGTACATATCATCTACGGATTCATTCTCGATCATTCGAAAACGATCGAATGATTGTTCGAGTCCCATTAATTTGGTTCTCTTCATTCTATCGTTTCCTTCGAATCGATCTAGGAGTGCTCGCCACATTGAATGAGATGTGGTACATCCATCCACAATTATGGAAAGTGACCCGACAATATTTGTGAGAATAAGATTTTAAGCATATGTGTCGGCGGTCACATTGAGATCGGTGCCGTGGCATATTTTTCGTGTGGGGTTGGTTTCGGAGGTACTTACCGTGTAAACCTCGAAACCTTTTTCCACCACCGATCTCAATCTTTGGATAGTAAATACATTTAGCATGCATCTCTTCCAAAGATTCCAATTCTTTCCATCTAATTTTTCGGGGTATGTAATTTGGTTCCTATTACCGATTAAGGCCATGATCGTTATACAAATTGTCACTTATACAAAGAGACGGTTAGTATTTTGCTCTGATATCAATTGTTGCTTAATTTAGACCTAGAGGGGGGTGAATAGGAAGTCCTACGGTCTAATTTTCGCGGTAATGGATACAATTACAATTTTGTGCGGAAGCATAAATAAATTAGAGAAAGAAATACAATACCAAAACAAATAACACACGATATTTGTTTACGGAGTTCGGTAGGTGGTTGCTTTGTAGCTTTAACTCACCGGCTACTTGCTCAATCGACCGACTCGATTGATTGCAAGTACCTACATCTCCGGGGTTCCCTTGCGCCTTTTTGGCTTTCGATTGAATACCCAACTCAAACAATTACAAGGTTTGCCTTGATCGATTTACACGAATTTATCGATCAATGGCGGGCTTTACAATTCATAACTAGCCTATTACAATTTACTACTAACGAACTAGTCGTGATCGGTCACGCAAGTTGGGAATCTATTAGTAGTGGAGTTGAAATAGGATTTAATAATCTCTAAGAATGTTTAGATGATTAAGCTCAAGATTTAAAGCTAGAATTCTCTCTTTTGATTGGGAAAAATATATTGGTTGAGATGATGAGAGAGAATGAGGGAAAGGTTCTATTTATAGAACATATAGACCCTTTCCAGAATTGCATTTCGGACCATAAGTCAAACTAGTAGTTACGGCTGTTATATTCGAATTATTACACAGTCCGTTATAACGGAATACATGTCCGTTATAACGGAAGTCTGTGTTAAGAGGTTCGTTGCAACGAACTAACAAGTCCGTTACAACGGACATCATACTGGGACTTCACTTCATATTAATATTAATTTCCGTTACAACGGAAAATACTCCGTTACAACGCTGAGAGACTTTCCGTTGTAACGGATTGGTTAATCCGTTACAACGGACATGGAGAGAAAAGTGTTGTACTGAAGTGAGTTCAATGTCCGTTCTAACGGACAGATATATCCGTTGTAACGGACATAGTCCTGTGACATCCTTCAAGTTTGGATTTAATTAGCGTTGTAACGGACATTATTTCGTTACCACGCTTTGCTGGTGTCCGTTATAACGGATTGGTTAGTCCGTTATAACGGACTATACTGTGCTTGTCATACTTGAATGGGACGAGTATGTCCGTTACAACGGACAATGAGTTCCGTTATAACGGACATCCTACTTTCAGCCTTATATTTTATTTCATCATTTTGATGGATTTCGAATATATTTATTTGACTAATCTTGAGCTTAATAATTCATAAACAAGTTTAGGAATACATATAAGTTGTTTTGATGATTTATGTGATACCCCAACTTGCGGAATCTTCGATGTCTTGATGTCTTCACTTGATCGTATGTTTTCGTGCCATCGTTTCTTCACCGTCTTGACTTCCGACGTCTTGATTCTTCTTTTGATCCTATTGTGGATTACGTCTTCTATCTCTATAAATGTCACTCTCCGAAAATAGATTAGTAGTCTCGACATTATTTTGAGATAATCAAACCCTAGGAAATTTGAACCAACAGGGATTATCTCTCTCCTTGAAATAGAAAAGTTGCAAAAAAAACTCCTTTATCCCAAGAAAATATTGCGGACTTGAGAAATATTGCGGACTTGAGAAATGGTCAGAAAAGTAAGGATACAAATACCTAGGGGTTGTGCAAAAAATCAGTTGCCTTTGACACGAACCCTTTGGCTATCGTACCTTTCAAGGAAAAAACAATGGGTCCATTACCCCAAATTAGGAAACCGAAATTATATCCAATTTCAATCTTAAAAAAACTAGTTCAAAAATCTCTAATAATCTTTTTTGTTCTTTGCAAGGCTATCAAACTCCAACTATTTAGCCGAGACGGAATTTTTGAAGCCCGAAGTTGACTTCAATCCAAAGGAGAGCAAGGGCAACCCGACCCTTGGATAAAGAGGGCCTTCACTTCCAAGCTCCTCCTTTGTTTTTTCCCCATCTTATTTTTATGGCACTTTTTGGACGGAACTTGTTAGTTAGTTATGTCATTAAAAATACTATCTAAAAAAACGAGTAAATGAAAAAAGCTCGGTGATTCTCCATTCATTGGTATCAATGAGACTCGAACCCACAACCTCTTACTACATAAGATTTTTTGTCTCACACTCAACCACTAAGTCATGAGTCTATTGGCAAAAAAAACTATCTATTGTATCGTCGAATGTTAGAGGTCTCGGACCCTTAGAAAAATGCAATGTTCTTAAGAATAACATTAGGGATATGCAACCATATATTGTGTGCCTTCAAGAAACTAAAAGGAACACCCTCAACTCTCTTTCCCATAAGAAATTTCTCCAAAATAACATGTCGCATTTTTCTTACAAGACATCTAATGCGTCTAAAAGGATGACTACTAACGGCTTGGTCAAGCTCAATCACGTTAGTACAATCCGTTGAAACTAATTACGCATTATCTACAACTCTCATATTGGAGAACAACTCTATCATTCTTCTTTCCAATATTTATGGTCCATCCACTCCAAACCTTAAAATGGAATTCTTACATGAACTTCAAAACTTGAATCCACAAAATCTTTCAGGGATCTTGATAGGAGACTTCACCGATGAAATAACGGCCCTCTCACGGGACATAAATCTAATAATGCTATTCAATAGTATTGATAATTTGAAACTTCATGAAGTCCCATTAAGTGGTAAACACTTCACATGCTATTCAATTAGTATTGATAACTCAAGTAAGTTCTTGATGATATAAATATGTACGATACTCTCATTGCATACCATATAATAACTGATTAAGTAATTGCAAGTGTTGAATGAAATTATTTAGCTCTTTGATTTGTTAACATCTGGTAGAGATACCTAAGAATTATGAACATTTTTATTATTCTCATATGAGAATTAGGCAGTTTGTCCAAACAAACAATATTACTTAATGGTAGGTTAATTGATAAGTAATAAACTAGATTTGTTAAATTATATTATATATGGACAATATATATATTGTATTATATCTTTTGATATATATTTATGGAAAATGCAGATAGAAAGTGCATCTTCATGCCACAGTTGCTGAGGAGAAATTGGCAAGTACTAAATACGTTGTGATTTTGCTGCACAACCAACTTCACCTATTCATGATTAATTTGTGTAAATATACAATAAATAAATATGAAAGTATATATATCCACAAAATAGAAATTTAGTATGAAGAGGGGGAATTTGAATTCGGAAATGATAATACTTTGAAGTTTGAATAATGATAATTTTGGTAAGGGGAATTATGGGCCCCAAAACGATCCATGTTTTGATTGTTTTGTGGAAGCTTCAGACTCAGATTCGGATTCAGGCCCTGTTCGGTGATGAGGTTTTGGAGGATAGGAAGTCAAGAAAGTCATAGCTTTTATGATTTTGCAAAAGAGGTGTTCGGATCATGATTAGGAAGTCAAGTAATTGAATTGAAAACTTACCCAAACATAGGAAAGGTATTCATTTTGTTGGGTATTGAAAACTTATCTAAGATTGAATTTTTGTTACTTTTGGTAAAAAATAATTAACAATTAATTTTCCCCATCATAATAAAAAATTACAATTTTTTCTTTAATATTAAATTTAATATATAATTCAATCTCGATAATTTGTTCTCTAAAATTTAGTTGTATTAAAAAATAATATTTTCTATAATATAATGGTATTAATAAAAATATTCTCTTAAAATTAGTTGTATTAGAAAAATAGTATTCTCTAAAAAATAATGGTACCAAAAAATAATATTCTCTAAAAATAGTTGTATGAAAAAAAAAACTCTAAAAATTAATGATATTAAAAAATAAAATTTTCCAAAATTACAAGGAACTTTTCATGAGTTGAAAATTATTAATAAATTATTGGTATGATTTATTTATGTCACATGGTTATAATGTTTTAATATGATAGTAATAGTAATACTATTTCATAACAAACTATATAATTTTAGAATATCCTATATTTTCTTTAAGTTTCGTGTACATGTAATAAGTAATATGTTATGTTATGTTATGTAATAATTTTATCGGATATTAGATAACTTATTTGTATCCATATTAATACTTGATACCGTTTTCGTATCATATATCGGATATCGGATACCGTATTCGTATTCGAAATCGGATACCGGATAACGAATACCATATTCGTATCGGATACTGTATGAAAGAACATTTGCTAGTTTTTTGAACTTATGATCCAAAAAATAAAATTCTCTAAACGTTAATGGTATTAAAAAATAATATTCTCTAAAATTACAAGAAATTTTTCACGAGAATTGTAAATTATTTTTTTTTCATTTATATTATTTAGAAAAGACTAATCTTAAATTATTGATATGATTTATTTATGTGAAATAATTATAATATTATGATATGATTAAGAAATAAATATGATAGTCATACAATTTATCAAACCATATATATTATGATAATTCGTGGAAACCGTTGAATCCACACGAACCTGCTGCATTGCGAACAAAACCTCTTAAAAATGTATGTTCTTTAATTTATCAAACCATATATATATTGATAATATGATATATTATGGTTTGTTGTGACAGTAAAAGTTGTCCAAGACCAATAAACACAAAGAGGTGTACTCTTGCTTCTCAATTCCCACTTTCAAAATTCGAACCGAATGGAAATATGCGCGATAGACCTTGTACTTCTTCAGAATCTCCACCTCCACTGGAGAAGGCATGCATAATTAACTATCAAAAATTCAAAATGAATTTTGTAGAGAACAATGAATAAGTTATTTTTTTGTAAACAAAATGTAGCTTATGAAATCGCTTACAATTGAAGAAGAAAATAATCGATTTTTTGAAGAACACTTTGACAAAAATAATGACTTCGATGTAGGAAATTTAGACATGGCAAACAATATTTTCGGCAATATGGATTTGAAAACAATATTTGAAAACATATAATAATTGGATTTCAAAACAAATTTAAGTAGAAATAATGGCTTAAAAAGTCTAGACTTACATACATTTTTCACCGAATTAACACCGAAGTGATAAATATGGAATAAGTATGACATTTATACGGTGGGTCCATGTTTTATTCGACCAATGAACAAATGACACATTCCATTCGGTAGTAAATTTGTGAGAGAATTCGGGAGATGTAGTACTCCCAGGCTTTGAAGAAAATTTCGAAAACAAAATTTTGGTTAGAGATGCTTTTATGGAATACCAAAAAATTGGATTTCTTTTTAAAATATCCAAAAAAAATTAAGTTTTTTTTTAAAACCCCCCTAAACATATTATAAGGAGGTTTCCTACTATTAACTCGAACTTCTACCGAATATATACTCAAGATGATCCTATGATACCGTTAAAATTATAGAACGTCGACGAAATAGTTTTTAACACGTAACTATGACATACCAATAGTTGCTTTGTTGCGACAGCCAGATGCAGCATGGTATTCCCTTTCCCATCCTTGACATTCAGGTCCTCCACCTGAGAAATTAAGAATTCTAATGTCCAGAAGAGTTGGATTTCACTGCCAAATGCAGTACAGTTTCTCCTCGATACGTACACTCGAGCATAGCTGCCTCACAAGCCTTCACCAACTCTTCGATGATAGGCTCCCTTCCATAGATGACCGCAACATGAAGTGGCATCAATGATTAAACCTTCTTTTTCCTCCCGCAAGAGGCAGAGCCGAGAATCGGCCTACAATAAGATAATATATTATTTTTTTCACCTACTAAATCGTTATTAAATTTTTATACACTACAATTGTACTTATTTTAAGTACGTTTTATTTTTTTTCCATTTCAGAACTTTTTGGGTTGACATTATTTCTAATTTTTTTTAAAGGATAAATAAATTAAAAAGTTCAATAATTATTCTAAAATTGTAGTATTAACATTTTAATTTTTTTTTACTCAATAATAATATTAAAATAAAATATGTTATTTTGGAAAAAAAAAAATAGTCCTAATGATTTTATTTTATACACGATTATTTCAAATACTTATAACGTAATAACCGAATATAATTAGTATTATTATTACTAATTATTATATTAATTTATACAAATATGATCTTTTAAAATTATAACTTTATATTTTAAAAAATTTACATATTTTTATTAAAATGAAAATATTTTGGTAAATTAATTTAAATTAGAAAGGTAAGTACTAAAGTTCTTAATTTTTATGGTAAATATAAATTTGACTTGACATAATTTAAGGGTTTGCATATAATTTATTTTTAAGGCGATACAGTGGACAAAATAACAACTCGAATGGCTTTTGAAATTTTGAAAAAGGTTTTTCAATTAAAGAGTTATATTTTGAATTTTATGAGGATTATTATTATTTTTAAGTTGGAAACTATCGATGCTCATCAGCTATTTTTGGGGCTGTTTTAATACTGAAGCATGTCGAGCTAATATTACTTCAAAATTGAGGAGATATTTAAATGATCAATTGAGATGGTAGTGGAATAAATTGAATAGTTTCATGTAGGCGAAATTTGAAGACATAAAATAATCTCCGAAATAAACACTATATGTTACTCATATTTTATTATATAATTGGAAATATTAGTACTATAGTTTTGTGAAATCTTAATTGTTTACAATATATTCAAGGATTTATGGTTTTATTTTTCACGTTAAGACTTCAATCATGACTAATTCAAGTCTTACATTTTCTCAATTTATTTTTTTAATTTGTATTTTGGTTCCAGATAAATTTTGAATCAGTAATACAGTCAGATTCAAATCCGAGTTGCCAGCATATCTTTTGGCATGCCTCAACCATTAGAATAAAATAATATACGTTCAAAATATTATTTTGATTTCAACTAAGTACATCATATATAATACAACCGATTTGATCTAAATTAAATCCACTGAATTTCCATTAAAAAAAATTGGTCAATATTCATAAAAAATAAAAATAAAAACCCATGAAGGCAACATCCATCCAACGAATCATAGATGATTATAAATTAAACAATATTATTCTTTACGTTCTCGCAACAACTTCGGAAGGCTCTTTCTAAAATTAGAAAAGAGCAACAATCTGAACGAGCAAAGTAATCAGAAACCATCCAAAATGATGGGACTTTCAGTAAGCACAAAGCTACAGTAAATCATGTAACGAGTCATTTCAAATTAATTTTCAGTCCATTACATGTATAATGTCACTAACTGATTCACAGAAAGTAAAGGTCGTGATAACAAAAACAGGAACAACTTCACTTTGACTTGATTGTCTATTAACTAAACAAATACAAGCTGTGTTCATCTTCATTTCCCCTCTCATTCAACAATTCGTCTCCTACAAAAGAAACGAGAGAACTACACCAGCGAATTTGAAACAGATCATATCAGTCTTCTTTTTTTGTTCAACAAAGTGTGCCAATTTTAAGCTCAAAGTTTAGCCATGTTGCTCAACGCATCGAGGCGGCTTGCCGGCTGGTCTGAATCTGCTACGGCTGTTGGTCTGATCCGTTCGCCAATGATTCGGCGGATCTCGACTGGTTTCAGGGAGGAAGGCGATACCTTTGGCCCCATCCTCGTCCCTTCTGACAAATTATGGGGAGCACAGACGCAAAGATCATTGCTGGGGGTAGGCGCGAAGTAATGCCTGAACCGATCATTCGTGCATTTGGTGTGATCAAGAAATGTGCAGCTAAGGTTAACATGGAATACGGATTGGATCCAACGATTAGCAAAGCAATCATGCAAGCTTCAGATGAGGTGGCAGAAGGGAAATTAAACGATCATTTTCCTCTTGTTATTTGGCAAACGAGGTGATCGCAAACCAAGCTTCCGAGATATTGGGGCACAAAAGAGGGGAGAAATCCGTGCATCCAAATGATCATGTTAATAGATCTCAATCTTCCAATGATACTTTTCCAACTGTAATGCACATAGCTGCAGCCACGGAAATTAATTCTAAATTCATTCCAAGTTTAAGGAAACTTCACGATTCACTCCACTCTATAAGTCTGTGGAGTTCAAAGATATAGTAAAAATAGGGCGGACTCATACACAAGACGCAACTCCTCTCACTCTTGGTCAACAATTCACTGGCTACACCACTCAAGTGAAATATGGCATTGATCGTATTATTGATACCTTGCCTCGTATGTACCAGCTTGCACAAGGCGGTACGGCTGTCGGTACTGGTCTGAACACCAAAAAAGGATTTGATGTGAAAATTGCCAATGCCGTAGCAGAAGAAACAAGTCTACCTTTTGTCACTGCCGATAATAAATTCGAAGATTTGGCGGCACACGATGCATTTGTGGAGACAAGTGGGCCCTCAACACAATTTCTGCTTCGCTCTCGAAAATCGCAAACGATATCAGACTTTTAGGAAGTGGACCCCGTTGTGGACTTGGAGATCTCATCTTGCCTGAAAATGAACCTGGCAGCAGCATCATGCCTGGAAAGGTTAATCCCACTCAATGTGAGGCTCTCAGGATGGTTTGTGCGTAGGTTATGGGTAACCATGTGGCCATAACCATTTGGAGGCTCGAATGGCCATTTTGAATTGAACGTGTATAAACCGAGAAGAATTGCGTTAGAGGAATTCAAGTCAATCACAAGAGAATTTCCCAGTTACTTCGTGAGTCTCTGATGCTTGTCACGGCTTTGAACCCTAAAATTGGGTATGATATGGCTGCAGCGGTTGCTAAGAAAGCTCACAAAGAGGGCACTACGCTCAAGGAGGTTGCGTTGAGTCTGGGAGCGTTGACAGAAAAAGAGTTCGACGAGCTCGTGGTTCCAGAGAAAATGATCAGTCCCCAGGATTAATTGTTTTTTTTTTTATTTCAAATTGAAATTCAATAAAAAAAATAGTGTATTTAGAGTAATTATGAATCATGTTAATTATGAATCATCTAGGTCTTTTGTTATTAGTTTAAAATCTAGTTTATGGATTGATCATTATGATAAGTAGTAATTATTGTAGTGAATGTAGTGTGTATTAGTGGATGGATAAATAACTTGTAACTAACTATGTGGCTATATAAGTCACCCCACTTTTATCATTATGCATCACTTCAGGGGCGGATCTAAGTAGGGGCCGCGAGGGGCGGTCGCCCTCCACCAAGATTTTCGCCGAATAATGTATATGTCTAGTGATTCAGTGTATTTTATCAGTATAATAATATAAAATTTACAGTTTGCCCCACCAAAAGAATCACACAGTGTAATTTCAGAATCAGTTTTTCATTTTGCCACCCCAAAAAATTATGTCAAGATCCGCCACTGCATCACTTGTAACTAATTATGATTAGACTAATTATTATTATTTCTATTTAGTAGTCATTACTCATTCTCTCAATCTAGTTCAGGCAACAATCGAGCAATTTTGTGGTTTTCAGACCCGTTACAGTGACCAGTCATGCATATAAGTTCAATTCCATACTCAATCCACGGATCCAAACCTCAATCGACACTAGAACTTGAAGGAAATACAATTTTGGATCAACGGTAAAGTTGTACAAAAAAGGATAAACTAACGTACGCGTTCGTGAGAATAAATAAGTATATAATGAGATTATGCACAACTAAGTTCCAGGGGACATCCCGTTCGAACGAAATGTTTATCCGTGACTTCGCTGCGAAGAATTAAATTTATTTTTTTTAATTGCATAATGATTTGTGTGTGTGTGTGTGTGTGTATTATTTTAGATGAATTAAATTATTCGTACGCCGAAAATTATTTGGGCTTGTAAATAATATATATATGAGATATAATTATTTACATGGGATTATTGTGGATCCGTAAATCACATATCCATATGTGACTAGAATTATTGTGCACCAAGTGCGCTATTTACTTTCCCGTACTCGTACTTTTATTATCTCTTTTCTTTCTTTTTTTTTATCGGATTTCTTGATCTTCATTTATTTATTTACGTACTTCGTGTTTTTATATTAATTATTTATTTACAAATATTTTGTTAATCATCAGAACATCTCTTTTAAAAATGACAAGATTTTACATAATTGATACCCGTTCACTGATACATGATACAGTATTCTACATACTACATTTATTAGAATTGTTTAATTGGAGTACCATTTTCATTTATGACTGATCAATTCCTCCCAATTTGTATGTCATTAAGACCATAATAAATAGCTAATCGCAAATAATAATAATTCAATGGATCCACAACCATCTAGCCAAATCATTAAATGGTGAAAATTTGGAAATGTTTATGTTTGTTGTTTGTGCTAAGTAATCACAACTAGTTGTCCAAATAATCATAATTATGTCCTGACAATCACAATTTGTATGTAATTCTTGCACGATATTGATAAATAGATGAAAAAAATTCAATTAGATTCTCTCATCTAATTTTATAGGATTCTCTCATTGTACTCTTGTTCAATTTCATCTTCTTTAATCAGTTCAGAATCCAAAGTAATTGGTAGGTCACGAAGCATATTAGAAGGCGGGTTTGATGGCCGCAGGTTGAAACAGTCCAGGCGTCCGGCGATAGGAAGGAAAAGGAATGGGGTCATAGTCACTTTAAACATGAAAATAAAAAAGGAAACACATGACTACAACTACTACTTCAAAGGATGGCGACTCCATGGCGACTCCATGGCGACTCAATGGCGGCTGCACGACGAATCCCTAACCCTAGCTCCGACGCGGCGACACCACCTAGAAGAGGACGGCTCCGATCAGTGCCAAATGGAGAGGGGTGGTTCTTGATGACAAAACAACCCAATGATGTCCCCTCCTTCACCCCCTTCACCTCTAGCTCTTCTTTCCCATGCCCCTTACAAACCGAGTACACCCTACCCACACTCAACCCCTCACTCAACCATTCACACTCCACCTCCCCTTCATCATTACCCCCTTCTCTCTCTCCATCTCTTCTCCCACAACCTTTCACAACCCTTCTCTCTCTCCATCTCTTCTCCCACAACCTTTCGCACCCCTTCTCTCTTCTATCCAAGCTCCAACAATGGCAAAAGGCAAACAAGTTATGACTTTCTCGGATGAAAAAGACAACCGAGACCGGTCGTACGCGCGGGCATTGCGAGATCCGTCCCCGACGGGCTTCATGGCGGAGGCTCGCAAGGAAAAGGTAAGTCTCGGTCCTCTAGTAACGGAGGCTTTCGAGCAAGGAAAGTCAAGGAAGAGGCCGGTACCGGACCAAGCGGGCTCCATGGAGGCATCCCCGGAGCGCCTCTCATGGCCGCCAAGCGACAAACCCGAATGGCATGACCTATGCCGCAAGTGTTTGGTCTCGGGTCACCACACCGAACAATGCCGTAAACCGAGAGCATGTGTCAATTGCCGTCTTTCCGGGCACATTGCAAAATATTGTCCAAAGAAAAACTCGAGGAAAGCCTCGGTTTGGTCTCGGGTCCAAGAGGCGGGACAAAACTCCAAAGCATGGATACAACACAATGCAACGGTTATCCTAGGACACGGTCGCCCGGTGGGAAAGGAGAACGAAGAAGATAACCAACTTAAGCGGCAAATTGTGTCTAAGGGAACCTTCTCGGCCCTTTTGAACACAAGCAAAGAATACGGGGCGGATAGGTATTCCAAAGCGGGTTCAAACCGCTCCACTTCCACCGAACAAACCCGACTCGCTCCCAACCGAAACCGGATCCAAACCCGAGCCCAAGATCCACCAAAGACCCGCCACCTGAAACCACTCAATCAACCCAAGAGGAAGGAGGATGAATCGGGAAAAAGGACCGTGACGGTATTCTCGAGACAAACCTTAAAACAAGAAGGCGAATTAATCTGATGGAGAAGGGGAGTTATTATAGATGCACGCATGGTGCCGAACCACAACTTACGAAGCCTTCACATCCTCATCCAAGAAAATTGGAACCGCCGCGAGAAATACGACATCTCGCATTTTTCAAAGGACTGTTACATCCTGATATTGCAGGAGGGAATTAATTGAAGGGAATTATCCCGACCCCGGACCCGCGCAGTGGATATGAAGGCCCGGTCCGGTTCCCAAATCCCGAGATCACGCTTCGATATCGAGGGTACGATGCAAAGGAGGATAGACGATTACCAGCGTGAAATTGATCAAGCACGACGGGTTGATCGCTCGCATCCTTCTCTTCTTCGGTGTCACGTTGGTGACTAGCCCGTGTGTCCCATACCACACGTCTCCCACCGTCTTGACACGCCTCCAGTTGTCTTCGTGCATCCCACGTCTACACGCTTCCACAACCTTTCACTCTCTTACTTCTCCGGTTTGATCACAACGAAGAGCCACAAGTGTCGCTCCTCTACCCGTATCTACCGTGAGTTGTAGCACCTCGGTCGCGGATGCACCTACCTAGACGATGCACCAGCGAACTTGCATGATTGCTTTCGATTCTCTAGACGGAGAAAACTCTCTTTTCTCCTTTTTCTCTTTCTCTCTTTCTTCGCACTCTTTCAACTCCTTGTATGGAATGATAGACTGGATTGGACTGATTTACCCATAAGAGGAGAGAGAGAAACATCCTATTTATACTAAAATAGGACAAGGATTGGGTGAAAGGTTGTGTATATCAAATATACACTTCCAGCAACATGTTCGTTCGAACGCACAATAAGGTTCGTTCGAACCAACTACTTCCTGTCATGAGAATGTATAAAACCATTTTATACTCGAAGAGGTCCGTTCGAAGGCACCCTTACGGTTCGTTCGAACGAACCATCTCCTGTCCCACTTCAGTGTTAATTCCAAACATCATTCGTTGTAGTCCGTTCGAACGAACACCAATGTTGGTTCGAACGAACCACTCCCTGGAATGAATATGTGTAAAATCATTTTACACTCGTAGCGGTTCGTTCAAACGAACCACTATCTGGAACTTAACTTTGCACAATCTTATTATGCATTTAATCAACCCATGAACATTCATGTTCGTATATCCTTATATGTACACTTTTACGGTTGATCCGAAACTATATTTCTTTCAGTCTCCCACTCAATTTCAGATCTACCTAAAAGGTACTCATGCATATCCAATATACATGATCATAGAGAATATAGCCTGCATATCAAATACGCTGAGCCATGCACATCCTATGTGCCAATACTTGCAATCAAGCCCGACATAGTACGACTCGTTGTGTGACCGTGTAGATTCGTTTAACGATGGCAGTAGGCTGTTTCCAAGGCACTACAAGCCCATGAGCGGGATCTAGTCACTCCATCATGGCTACCCATGTTAAAACGAAAAATGATTGTGATCATTGTGACTATCTGGAATAGCGGTTACTAGTTCTCTTGTTTGTGATATCCGTTAATCAAAAGGCATGGTGGTAGTCATCCTTATATCTTGATTAACTATATTTATTTCTCGATTCCGAACGGAGTTAACAAGTTCAATCGATATTAACCATTAATATCTGAAAGAAAATATGGCTTAAGAATTAACTTGGAAGAATTTATATAAATAAGCAAATCTGCAGTCAGAATTGGGTTCGTTCGAACGAACTATTTAAGTGCGTTCGAACGGACTTATTCGTGATAGTCAGAATTGGGTTCGTTCGAACGAACTATTTAAGTGCGTTCGAACGAACCTATTTCCTATATATATAGAATTCTGATTTCGTTTTAACCTAAGCTAATTTTCAAAATTAGGGTTTTGAGCCGCCGCTTTCTCTCTCTTCTTCCACAGAAAATAGATTAGATCTAGAGTGATTTAGGGGGAGATTCGAGCAAGTTCTTGAGAGAATTGATCGTGACGGCGACTAGAACGACGTCAACGATTCCGATCGGTCGAAATCAAGGTGGACACGAGTACAGGGATTGCACGAGCACTCCTTGGAAAAGGTTCACGGATTTGGAGAAGAAATCGACACGTACTAACTTGTACGAGGTAATTTTCTCCAACTCTTCCTTTTTGGGTGGTCTTAGAGCGTGATCCCGGTAGAATTAGGTTACGCATGCGAAAATAATTCCGCTGCACACTTTGATAAATGTGTGCGTAACCCTACAATATCATTGACTACGGCTGTAGTTTTCGTTAATCAATTCATCGAGCGGCCTAAGAGATATCTCTTCCTTTCGGAATAAACAATTCCTATCTTGGAGACTCATATTGAATTCCGTGTTTCGGACAATACCCAATGATGACCGTTTTGGCCCCTTAGTATAGCAGGTGTAAGGTCATATCAAAGTATTGTGTTACACACGTAACGCAATCAATGATCCCCTCAAGTGTGAAGAATCTAAAACCCTACTCGTCGCAAGTCCATCTATAATGACTAAACCATGTCATGGTCTCGCGGCTTTGGTCATATCCAATACATGTAACCTAACATATATCTACGTTCCCGATTCGACAAGCACCTTGTCCCATGATTAGCAAAACATAATCATCTCCTCGGCAAACGTACTAGTGTGCACGCCCAGTCTATTATCTGATAATAGAAATGATTCTCTCTTAAGCAAGCTGATCCGCGACTAGGGATGTTTAGAAATGAAACTTTAGGTGTGACGGTTTTGCTGCACATAATCATCAATTATGCCGGCGTCCACACAAGCTCAAATCAGGGTTCATGTAACAATCATATTACACAACCCGCAGACAGTTTTCATATAAGGTGAATGCATATTAATTTAAGTAAACAAAATTTTTAAAGGGATGCATTCATATGGATTAAGTATTTGGGTGATACAACGTTTACCTATGGGTATCTCCATACCCACAACATGCGAGGACTATCGTATTAGATAACTACACTCTACTCTCTTCTTCCTCCTCTAGGTATCTACATACCCATAGTCATCGCATGACAGTTACGCGCGACTAGAGAGAGCGGTTTTGTAAACGAGTCCGCACGTTGCTGCTAGTGTTAATCTTCATAAGGTTTGGAACATTTCCAATACCTACGACCACATCTTTTCACAAAATTTCATGGATCAAATGAAATTTTTCTGAGTATTGGCTAGAAGTGGTTGTGACCTCGGCATTTTTGGCTTGTACTATTGCATTTCATGCAATACACAACCATAAATCCGATAACTCGTGACTACTCGAGTTTGGTCATGTATCCTTGATCCATACCACTTCCTTTTGCGATTAATAACCGCAATATACTCGCCTCCGTAAATAGAATTATAAACTATTGGTCATGTGGAACCTTTCCACATAACCGTGTTTTCGTTTAAGCAAAACATGTACACACTTTGTGATCGAAAGTCGTGCTACATATTTGGACGTGCTATATATTTGGAAACTGCCGTTGTTATAACTCTTTATAACCAACACGTCCTCCACACCATTATAGATAAAATAAAATCCTGAATTCTTTCGCAAAGTATTCAAGGATAAACTTCACCGCCATCAATACAAATCCCGATGGGTTTAAATATACATAACCATTATGTATATATATGTATAACAGTTATATATTCACAAGAGTTAGTCTCATGTAACCGCATTACATTCAAACTCATGTGATTCCCTTGGATTTTATTGACGGTGAATTACACGCTTTATGTGTACGACGTATAGCCACATACATATCATGGCAGATATAATATATCCTCACATCAAATGTAAAGATTCATATTATGACTTTTCGCCCTGCTTGATGCCTCACATCGAGCCGTAGAAAATTTCCGCCATTCGACATTTCGATTTAACTCCGCCAAGGAGTTATTGTTGTTTAATTGAGACCTAGAGGGGGGTGAATAGGTAATCCTAAGGTCCAATTTTCGCGGTAATGGATACAAATACAATTTGGTGCGGAAGCGTAAATAAATTAGATAAAGAAATACAATACCGAAACAAATAACACGCGATATTTGTTTACGGAGTTCGGTGGGTGGTTGCTTTGTAGCTTTAACTCACCGGCTACTTGCTCAATCGACCGACTCGATTGATTGCAAGTACCTACGTCTCCGGGATGCCCTTGCGCCTTTTCGGCTTTCGATTGAATATCCAACTCAAGCAATTACAAGGTTTTGCCTTGATCGATTTACACGAAATGATCGATCAATGGCGGGTTTTACAAATAGTAACTAGCCTATTACAATTGTACTACTAACGAACTAGTCGTGATCGGTCACGCAAGTTGGGAATCGTTAAGTAGTGGAATCGAAAATGGATCTAATAATCTCTAAGAATGTTTAGATGATTAAGCTCAAGATTTTAAAGCTAGGATTCTCTCTTTTGATTGGGAAAATATATTAGATGAGATGATGAGAGAGAATGAGGGAAGAGTTCTATTTATAGAACACATAGACCCTTCCCTTAACATGTTTTTTCTGCATAGTCCGTTATAACTGACCTGAGGTCCGTTACAACGGACTCAAAGTCAAACTAGCCGTTACAGGCAATATATTCGAAAATTCCATAGTCCGTTATAACTGAGTTTAGGTCCGTTATAACCGACCTACTCCGTTACAACTGAGTTTAGGTTCGTTATAACCGACATCGTACTGTGACTTCACTTCAGATTTATTATATGGTTCCGTTATAACTGAGACTCTTCCGTTATAACGGTTAGTATATGTCCGTTACAACGGATTGGTGATTCCGTTACAACGGATGATTGGTTATTCTGAAGTGAGTTCACAAGTCCGTTATAACCGAGTGTAAGTCCGTTATAACTGACATACTCCGTTATAACTGACATGAGGTCCGTTATAACGGACATGCTCTTATTAACAGCTATTGTTGAATGTCCGTTATAACTGAGCCGAGTTCCGTTATAACTGACAGTGTGTCCGTTACAACTGACATGAAGTCCGTTATAACGGACATGCTATTTTTAACATCATTTATGTATGTCCGTTATAACTGAACTGAGGTCCGTTATAACCGACATGCTTCTGAAAATCTGTTTTATTATTTCATCATTTTAATGGATTTCGAATATATTTCTTTGACTAATCTTGAGCTTAATAATTCATAAACAAGTTTAGGGATACCTATAAGTTGTTTTGGTGATTTATGTGATACCCCAACTTGCGGAATCTTCAATGTCTTGACTTGATCATGCGTTTTCGTGCCATCGTTTCTTCACTGTCTTGACTTCCGACGTCTTGATTCTTCTTTTGATCCTTTTGTGAGTTACGTCTTCTATCTCTATAAGTTTCACTCCCGCAAATAGATTAGTGGTATCGACATTATTTTGAGATAATCAAATCCTAGGTAATTTGAAACAACAAACTCCCCCTTTTGATTCATTTCAAAATAATGTCGATTTGGAGAGTTGAATCGATTACCGAGTAACTTTCCATATGATTTTCTCTTCTCCCCCTTTTTGAAAAGGATCAAAAGGGAATAGAGCGTAATAATACGAGAAGCTCCCCCTACATACAAGCTCCCCCTAAATCGTTGCTTTTTGCAATTTTAGGCTTGTATATAGATGAATTTCGCAAATTGATGTTTGAATTTTTCATTTTGTAAAGATGTATGAGATGGTTTTTAGTGTAAAATAGGTTTTACCAAAAACAATTGTCAACTTTTGCGATGTATTCAAAAATAGCCGAAAAACTTAATAAATTTTGAAACTCAAATGTAATTCTCAAGAGTATGCATACCTAGCTCGAGCCATGGACTCGAGTCTTGATCTAAAACACACTACTCCTCGAGTGACACTTCTCAACATCCATTTATGTCGCGACATTAGCTCCCTTGATAGTGCAAGGTGATGATGTTGAGTTTGGTACGCATATATTTAACGTTATTGCGTCTTCCCGATTCGTTTTCCATTTAGCATACCTACATACTAGTCAAAATACCTTTCTCGTCTTTTTGTAAGTGTATAGATGATTGAATTATCAAAATAGGGCTGGAATCCCCGAATAGATCTCTTCAAAATCATAACCAAATCCTTTAAAATATTTTGCAAACTTTTAGTTTTGAGAGCGAAATTCAGAGTTAAATGAAATTTTGTTTTAAAAACGACGATTTAGTTCAATTCAGTGGAGAAAAATCTTTTATTGCAATTTAGAGTTGTTTTGTGATTAGCAATGCTCCCAGATTTAAGTGGATACTTTTTATAAAAAAAATTTTTTTTTTTTTTTTTTAATGTTTTTTAATTTTCAATTTTCCCTGATTTTTTTAATTTTTAATTGGGCTCATACAGGTCAAAGATTGTATGTTACCCCCCCCCCCCCCCCCCCCCCCCACACTTAGAGATTACTTGTCCTCAAGTATAAAAAATCGAAAATTTCAAAAAGAGGGATAATAGAGAGATACAACCTTTGATGCGTGGGCGTGCCTCCCTCGCCAGCGCTCTCGTTTGTGGTCTCGAGCTCGACCATGCCGATGTTATCCTCCTTCAAAATTAAACGAAGCGCTCACATGGATTGCCACTTTTCGACCGCCTCGAAATACTCCCTTTGAGATGTTGGAGATGAGAGAAATCGGCGCTTGTATCACTCGTTTTGCATATGTCGAAAGTGGCGTCAATATTTCCTCAATCTTGCTTCGAATTTTTCGAATTGCTTCATCGCTTGGAGTTTGATGAAGAGGAGTTGTGAGAGGCGTGAGTGTCTCGATTGTATTTGATTTCCTTGATAAATCTACACAAGGTGAAATTCTATCATGAGAAGCATCATAGTTCTTAATCGAATTTAAATTGATGATATATGGAAAGAATTCACCTTGAAGAATTGTAGATTTCTTTTCTTGCTCGTTTTCATCGATTGGAGTGATTTGAACCGTCTTTTGGAGAGTCGAATCCAATGACACCTTTTCTTCTTCAATGATCGTTCCAATGCTTTCATCGAATCCCCCCATACTTGAACTCTTGTCGTGTTTAATCTCCATGTTCTCCTCATTTGAATCCCTTAACTCGAGGCGAATTGATCTTATCGTTTGTTTTATTTCTTGTTTCAAATCTTCAAGACCTTGATTCAATCCTCCAAATTGTTGTTTTATCATCGCCGTCATTTCCTCCATCATTTGTTTAAATTCTTGGTTTGGATTTTCGTTTTGGGATTGAAATGGGTGATCTTCGTATTCAAATTTGTGTTGAGATTCGAGTTCATTTTGAGAAGGTTCGTATATGGGGTTTGAGTACATGGGGTTTGAGTAGTTGTTAGCGGTTTCGGCATAGGATTGTGTCTCATAACCCCATGGGGATTCGTTTTCGTATTGGCGAGCTTCGTAGACGGAATTTTGATAAAGGGTCTCGGTGTGTGATTCATAATTTTGATTTGAGGGTGAACTCGAGAGCCAACCGAGCCTTCGTTCTTCTTCTCTATCTTTCCTTTCTTCCATTTCTTCGCATTCTTGAAATTGTAGCTCGAGAATCTCTTGATTTGTCATGGATGCCGGATATCCTTTTGCGGCTCTACTGAGACGTATTAACTCCCGAAGCGATTTTGGTTTTTCTTGATGATCCATCTTGCTCCACTTCGTGTACCTTGCAAGAATAGAAAATTTTCGAAATTAATGAAATATCAAGTTCAAATGTATCAAATCTATTAAAAATATCACTCGAGCTTGCAATTTTGATTCAAAATTAGACTTAAACATTACTCCCCGGCAGCGGCGCCATTTGATAAACGGGTTTTCGATCGCTTTTTAATTTGAAATATCGTTGTATGTGAAAACCAATTCAATCAACAAGTTTGGAAATATATGTGTATAGTGGAAATATGAAAGTTCGTTCCGCGAGGAGTATATGCGTCGAATAATGAATCAAAACAAGCAAAAATGAAAAGGGCAGAAACTTTTCCACAGAGAGCTATTGCGTCAAAATATGATTAAGATTCAGATCATTAAAATAAATATTTCGAAGTTTCCAAAATTAATGAAAATTAGTCTACAGAGAGGTCTGAATGTTATCAAATTTATCCTAAAATTTCAAACAATTTGGACAACGGAATAAAAAGTTATTAACGAATTACAATCAGGTCTCTGAAAAAAGTCCCCTGGAAACAGCAGGTTTTCAGTTTAAATGACAGTATTCAAAAATTCATATCAATTCGAATATTTCATGAAATTCTACGATTCAAAAAGTTCCCGAAACTAGAAATCGAGATCTACATAGAACAAAAAGAGAAGAAAAATATCACACAAAGAGAGCAAATTATCACACAAAGAGAGCAAAAGATCGATTGCAAGAAACAAGATTTAAGCAAGAACTAGATTCAAACAAGGGTTTCTTTACACAACTTCAAAACAATCATTCAACATACAAGAAATTCAAGATAGAAAAGAATACACCTAGATTGAGTAAAGAAAAGCTTCAACGCGTCAAGAAGAGCGTCCTTTTCCTCGCTAGTGTTGTCGCTCAATTGACCACCGAAAGGAGAATGCTCCGAGTCACGGCAAGCTTGCTTCGTTGGTCACCGAAAGGAAAGAATCCTCAAGTCACGGACTCACTAGATGAAAGGTCACCAAAAGGAGAGGCTCCGAGTCATGGTTGACACCTTCACTAAGCTCCGAAAGAGGAAACCACCCAGTCACGGTCTCAACACAACTCCACAAGTCCCGAAAGGAGAAAATCCCCGAGTCACGGTTAGTCTCGAGAAAGGTCGATTCGCCGAAAGGAAGGATGTCCAAGTCACGGTCGAATCTCCCGAACAATCGAGTAGGATCTTGAATGGTTCTTGATGTTCTTGAAAGTTCTTGGAAGTGCTTAGAGAGAGAGAGAGAGAAAGGGGGGAGGGAAGAAGAAGCAATCTCTGCCCAAGGGCCTTGGGGTCTTATTTATAGTGTCCTTGGGGATTTCCCATTGGCCGAGAGATGGGTGAGAGGATTGAGGGTAGTTGGGGATGGTATGTGAGGTTGGTGGGGCTGTAGAGTGGCAATTGTGTGAGTGGTTTTCGAGTAAAGTTTGGTGTAATGTCTTTTGTTGATGATTATTTGTCTTCTCCTTCACACGTGTACCGAATTGGTCGGTATGATATATCGATTTTAATGGCGCGAGGAGACGAAGGCAACTACACTCTTGGATTGCCGAGAATTCCCACCTAAAACCTGTAATTAAGCAATAAAACACACTTAGTGAAGAAATATTCTTGTTATCTCAAATATGAACAATTGTATATATAAAGTTGTGATTCAAAAGGGCTAAAATCCCTAAATTAGCTATCAAAAAGGTGCTTTATTTTCCTCTTATCAATACGTTGATTTATTAAATCGTTGTGTGCTTGTGAAATGTTTGGGAGTACGATTTTGATAGTTAGCGACATGTGGTGAACTCACCTTATAGAAATAACCATTTGATCCCCGTTTGTATAAACATTCGGTTCGCTCCGTATGGTTATTTATATACGATGAGTGAGGTGCATAGTGATTAACCCTATCATAGTTTCTATCATTTTTAGGTTGGTTAATTTTATCACTTTTACCCTTGTTGAAATCGCGGTACATGAAAGCATTTCCGCGATTCGTATTCGCATTGTACTCCCGTTTTCCTTTTTGATCTTGAGATTTGGAAGACACGGGTTTATGACCGTTAGTCTTCTTAAATCCTAGACCCGTCTTATCATGGGGACGTTGTCCCTCTAAGACTTTGTCCAATGACGGAGTGCTCGGTGTAAGTGATACACACGCACTCTTCAAGGACTCATTCACAAATTTTAAATTTTGGATTTCGACTTTTAGAGAGGATGTCTCACCTTTTAGGGCTTGACATTCGCATTTTGAAAATCCATTAAATTCGGTTAATTGTGCTTTATACGACTTGACCGACAACTCAAGAGAAGATACCTTAACCTCGAGATTTAGAATTGTTCTCTCTTTTTCAATCTCACTTTGTCGAAGTCTATTGATTTCTTTCATTAGACTTTTGTGAGATTCAAATTCTAACTCAAATTCCGATTCATCGGATGAGCTAGAATCTTCATTTATCGAAATAGTTTTTGATTTAGAGTTTAGGTGTACCTCATGATCGGAATCATGTGAAGTTTCGATGTCGGAGATATGTGGATCGTCTTGAGGAAATGTGATACTCGGAATCTCGATTTCTTGCGGTTCCGATTGTGACGCTTGTTGACGGATCATCGCTTGAATAGCTCGTTCAACCACATCGTCAATTGGATTGTCGATTTCCGCCATTAAGGTCACATTGGTGATTTTGTGCTTGAGGTTGCACTCCAAGTCGGAGAATGTGCTTGAGCACTCCGAATCTCCCCATGGATCCAAATCAACCATTAACGCCTTGGTTTTGCCTAGATCTCTTACCTTCTTTTTGTGTTTTGGATTTTCCTCGCGTTTGTTCCAAGGAGCATTTTCAGGATGTATGGTCCAACACGTGTCGGTGGTGTGACCCATTTTCTTGCACTCAAAACACATAGGTTTCAAGTGTTGGCATTTTCGGTCCTCGTTGAATTTTCGCTCTTGATTCTTCAAGTCCTCGTGTCTTCTAACCAACAACGACATTTCATTCCCGTTTTCGTTCGTGTCAATAACGAGTTTGGTTTGAAGCTCGGAATGTGAGGTATTTGCTATAGCGTTGCTTTGTTGGTTCATGCGTGCTTCGAAATTTCGGAGGTGGCTCACAAGAATTTCCGGAGTGAAGTCTTGGGTGGCCATCATGGTTTCCAAGGCGACGAGAAGAGTTTCCCAACTTGACGGCATTGCTCGAATAAGCTTACCTACAACTCGAGAATTTGTTAGTGATTCTCCTAGAGCGATGAATCCATTTTTGATATGCGTCATTCGTGAGTACATATCATTTATGGATTCATTCTCGATCATCCGGAACCGATCGAATGATTGTTCGAGTCCCATCAATTTGGTTCTCTTCATTCTATCGTTTCCTTCAAATCGGTCTAGGAGAGCTCGCCACATGGAATGAGATGTGGTACATCCATCCACAAGTATGGAAAGTGACTCGTCGATATTTGTGAGAATGAGGTTTTGAGCATATGTATCGGCGGTCACATTGAGATCGGTGCCGTGGCATATTTTTCGTGTGGGGTCGGTTTCGGAAGTGCTTACCGTGTAAATCTCGAAACCTTTCTCCACCACCGATCTCAATTTTTGGATAGTGGATACATTTAACATGCATCTCTTCCAAAGATTCCAATTTTTTCCATCTAATTTATTTGGGTATAAAATTTGGGTCCTATTACCGATTGAGGCCATAATCGTTATACAAGTTGTCGCTTACTAAAAAGGACGGTTAGTATTTCGCTCTGATACCAATTGTTGTTTAATTGAGACCTAGAGGGGGGTGAATAGGTAATCCTAAGGTCCAATTTTCGCGGTAATGGATACAAATACAATTTGGTGCGGAAGCGTAAATAAATTAGATAAAGAAATACAATACCGAAACAAATAACACGCGATATTTGTTTACGGAGTTCGGTGGGTGGTTGCTTTGTAGCTTTAACTCACCGGCTACTTGCTCAATCGACCGACTCGATTGATTGCAAGTACCTACGTCTCCGGGATGCCCTTGCGCCTTTTCGGCTTTCGATTGAATATCCAACTCAAGCAATTACAAGGTTTTGCCTTGATCGATTTACACGAAATGATCGATCAATGGCGGGTTTTACAAATAGTAACTAGCCTATTACAATTGTACTACTAACGAACTAGTCGTGATCGGTCACGCAAGTTGGGAATCGTTAAGTAGTGGAATCGAAAATGGATCTAATAATCTCTAAGAATGTTTAGATGATTGAGCTCAAGATTTTAAAGCTAGGATTCTCTCTTTTGATTGGGAAAATATATTAGATGAGATGATGAGAGAGAATGAGGGAAGAGTTCTATTTATAGAACACATAGACCCTTCCCTTAACATGCTTTTTCTGCATAGTCCGTTATAACTGACCTGAGGTCCGTTACAACGGACTCAAAGTCAAACTAGCCGTTACAGGCAATATATTCGAAAATTCCATAGTCCGTTATAACTGAGTTTAGGTCCGTTATAACCGACCTACTCCGTTACAACTGAGTTTAGGTTCGTTATAACCGACATCGTACTGTGACTTCACTTCAGATTTATTATATGGTTCCGTTATAACTGAGACTCTTCCGTTATAACGGTTAGTATATGTCCGTTACAACGGATTGGTGATTCCGTTACAACGGATGATTGGTTATTCTGAAGTGAGTTCACAAGTCCGTTATAACCGAGTGTAAGTCCGTTATAACTGACATACTCCGTTATAACTGACATGAGGTCCGTTATAACGGACATGCTCTTATTAACAGCTATTGTTGAATGTCCGTTATAACTGAGCCGAGTTCCGTTATAACTGACAGTGTGTCCGTTACAACTGACATGAAGTCCGTTATAACGGACATGCTATTTTTAACATCATTTATGTATGTCCGTTATAACTGAACTGAGGTCCGTTATAACCGACATGCTTCTGAAAATCTGTTTTATTATTTCATCATTTTAATGGATTTCGAATATATTTCTTTGACTAATCTTGAGCTTAATAATTCATAAACAAGTTTAGGGATACCTATAAGTTGTTTTGGTGATTTATGTGATACCCCAACTTGCGGAATCTTCAATGTCTTGACTTGATCATGCGTTTTCGTAACATCGTTTCTTCACTGTCTTGACTTCCGACGTCTTGATTCTTCTTTTGATCCTTTTGTGAGTTACGTCTTCTATCTCTATAAGTTTCACTCCCGCAAATAGATTAGTGGTATCGACATTATTTTGAGATAATCAAATCCTAGGTAATTTGAAACAACAGTTATATGTTGAAAACCACTTTCAACAATATGTCGATATATGAGCTATAATATAGAACGAGGAACTTCTTAGATCTATAATATAGATCTTCACGCATAATTCATAAGCGGTCTCGCCTAAATCCTTTGTCATTACAAGAAATATATCGCGGCTCCCACTAACATTCATGTGTACACAAAGTTTCCATTCGTTCCGACAATGTTATTGAAGGAAATACAGTTTCGGATCAACCGTAAAAGTGTACACAAGGATAAACGAATGTAAGCGTACATTCATGGTCATATCTTTCATTAGGAAAATCCAATTTGAATGGTTCAAATTGGGTTAGATAGATAATAAGATTATCTATAACCTTCATGTAGAAATATATTTCATATGAACGAAGTATCAGTGTCGTTTCTATGAAATACCGAAAGGGTGCAACAGTATGATATACAGTTAGTAAAACTATCATAACTTTGCATACGAACTCCAATTGGGCCAGGCCAAATTGGGTTGGGTAGATAATAAGATTATCTACAACTTTTGTGAAGGTTAATTTTCTGTCAGAAGAATTTACCAATTTCGTATGGACAGAATACTGTACAGGTTCATGCAGTTTTCTGTATGAAAGGGTGTATATTGGATATACATGTCTTTTGACCCATCCTAATCCTATGTGATATAAATAGGATATTTCTCTCTCCTCTAAATAGATGATTCAGTCCAACCTGTTGAATTAATAAGATTAATCCAGAACATTGTGAGTCTTCTTTTTAAGAGCGAAAGAGTGTGAAAAGAGAAAACTGAGAAAAAGCATTTTTCTCGGTGTAGAGAATCGATCTAATCAAGCAAGTTTGTCGGTGCTTCATCTAGGAAGTTGCATCCGCGACCGACCTCTTCCGACTCAAGGTGGATACACGTAGAGGAGCGACACTTGTGGCTCTTCAATTGTGATCAAACCGAAGGAGCAAAATTGTCGGCTATGGAAGAGTGTGGGCATGGGACGCACGAAGACAACCGGAGACGTGTCAAGACGGTGGGAGACGTGTGGTATGGGACGCACGGGCTAGTCACCAACGTGACACCGGAGAAGGAAAGGATACGAGCGATCAACCCGTCGTGCGTGATCAATTTCACGCTGGTAATCGTCTATCCTTCTATTGCATCGTACCCTTCGAAGTCATGGCGTGATCTTGGATTATGGGAACCGGACCGGGCCTACATATCATATCGTTAAAGTGAATTCCCAACAGTTATAACAGTTTATAACTTCATCATAAAAGGAATATTCCAATTCCGAGAAGCTTTCTCTAATCCATCATATGGATTGTTAAAGCGTGCATATCCTATCCCCGATTCTTATGAATTGACAAAACCGTAAGGTTGTGTCAATAACACATCCTTTCATAAAATTTATGTTAAGAAATTCGGTTTTGATATCCATTTCGCCACATCACATAGTCATAATACGCGACTATGGCAAGCAAAATTTCGAGAATGTGAAAGCATGGCAACATGAGAAAACGTTTCTTCATAGTCCGACTATGAAATACTTGAAACTTTTCGCTACTAGCCTCGCTTTGTTATATGCGTATTCCTATCCGTGTCGGTTCTCATCTTGAAAACCCATTGACATTTCTTGGGTCTAACCCGAAAAGTAATGAAATCAAGTTCTAAACTTGATAATTGACACGGATCGAATCTCAGATTTCATGACACCTTGCCATGTGGAACCGTTACTTTTCATAGCATCATTGTAGGATATCGAATCTTCATATGATTTCGATCTATCATCATTAGCGATGATAAATCCGCATTTACCGGCTTATGATATAGCCTACTTGATCTACGAAAAATTATTTGTGTGTTCGACTCGTATTCATCAACTATTGATGAAGTCGTGTCAACTTTCATCGGCACAGGGTGCATTTTCAGATCCCGAACTCTTTCGAGATTTATTCTACTCCCACTTGCCTGTTGGAAATTCATCCCGACCCAGGCCCGCGCAGCGGATATGAAGGCCCGGTCCGGTTTCCAAAATCCAAGATCACGCCATGACTTCGAGGGTACGATGCAATAGAAGGATAGACGATTACCAGCGTGAAATTGATCACGCACGACGGGTTGATCGCTCGCATCCTTTCCTTCTCCGGTGTCACATTGGTGACTAGCCCGTTCGTCCCATACCACACGTCTCCCACCGTCTTGACACGCCTCCGGTTGTCTTTCGTGCGTCCCACGTCCACACTCTTCATGTTGGGTTATCTACACCCCATCGAGTCCGCGCAGCGGATAATTATTGGACTCGACGGAGTACAAATCCCCGAGATCTCATCTACGATTTGTTTATCAAATTGCCTATAACTAATATAACGTAAATCTAATAAACGTAATATTTGTACCTAGCGAAATTGATCGCTTACGAAGGGTTTGTCGCTGCGAAGCCTTCACTTCCGTTCACGTCGCACCTTTTCGTTCGCACCTTTTCGCTCGTACCGGTTCGTCCCATGCCCAAACCGGTCGTCTTTCTCCGTTCGTCTTCTCGTCGGTTGATGAACTTAACTCGTTAGTACGCAAACGTATACGTACCTCTACTCGTATCCACCGCGAAACGGGAGTCGTCGGATAATCACGAAACTGCCTAGATGCCTCGTAATCACTCTTGCTTAAACTCTTGCCGGAATCAATATTCCGGCGAACTTTTCTCTCTCTTAATTACTGGATTAATTAGTGGAAATAATGGTTGCTTAGATTGATTTGATTGAGTGAGATTAGGGTCCTATTTATAGAATAACTCGTATTCCTTCACCAGTAAATAGACACTCTTTAATCAATCAAATGATACTTTTATATGCATGAAAGGACAAGTTTCTAGAAGATTTGATCAAAAGATGTGTCTCCTGCAGAATCAGCAGACACACTTTCACTAAACTGGAATTTCGATCGACTTAGGTCCGTAATTAACAAGAACTTTCTGAACGAAACTTCTAGATGATCTTATCACATTTCCAACAAATCCGAGTTTATCCAATTTGGATATCCAGTCCGAAAGTTATGCTAGTTTTAGTAAACGTTCGCGTCCTTTCGTCGAACTGCCGCAACCTTTCGTGTATTTCAAGCTTCTAGATGTGAAACTGCATTTCCTTCAGTCTCCCACTCAATTTTATATCTACGTAAAACGTACTATACATATCATATATATGTATATTTTTTAGAGAGTTTATGTATATCCTATATACTTATTGTTCAAGCCCGACTTGTCTCATTTCTATGTGTGACCGTGTACGTTCAACTTAACGATGGTCGTAAACTTATGCCTAAGTCTTACAAACTTATTAGCGGGATCTAGTCACTCCATCATAGCTACCCATGTTAAATTGAATTTAAATGACTTTCATCATTTATACCTAATCTCGATATAAGAGTTTGGTTCTCTTGTTCGCGATATCCGTCAATGACGAGGCATGGTGATAGTCATCCCCTTTATGTAATTGACTTAATGTTTTTCCGATTTCTCATGAATTAATTTAACAATTGATCAATATCAATTTGTGCACATGTTAATTTAATTCAATCGGTGGCCAACAAAATATCTATTTCTTTCGAAATGAACAATTCCTATCTTGATAATCACGTTAATATTCATATTTCGTGACACACCCAATGATAGCATTATTACCCATTTACGGAATAATGTTAACTATTTCAAAGTATGCAACTACATATAAAAAATAATCAAGTGTTATCTCAAGTATGAAGCTACCAAAATCTATTCGTTGCGATTCATTTTTAATGACTAAACCATGTTATGAATTCGCACCTTTTGGTCAAGTTCATACATATCAACTATATGTAACTACCGATTTGACACGCTCTTTTGTCAATGATTAGTAAAGCTGAATCATCACCTCGGCAAACATACTAATCATGTTAGTCTATTATCATATAATAGAATATATTTAACTCATTAAATATCCTAATCATAAATAGGGACAATTTCGAAATATATACTCTTATTAAATTTCGTTTTAAATAACATTTATTGTAAGTATTTAATATATGACGTCTTTACTTAGTAAATCTTATTATACTAAACGCTCATATTTCGAGATATAAATCTGGATTAATATAACTAATTATATAACCCCACACACAAGTTAAAATAAAGCTAAATTGTAGAATAAACAAAACTAAATATTTTATTAAATCAAAATAAAAAGTTTTTACATTTATTGATTACATTTATTTATAGAACTAATAATACATCGTTTACGAAATTACTAAGGAATATTGGGATGAGATAGCTAATATAATCCCTAATTCAATTCCTCCTCTAGATATCTTAAACCAATGTTGGGAGTATGCCTATCATGCTTGGCTTGAGCTAATGGTTTCATAAACGGGTCCGCCACGTTGTCGTCAGTATTAACTTTCATTATGGCAACTTCCTTGCGTAGCAAAATTTCACGAATCAAATGAAACTTCCGGAGAATATGTTTAGAACGGTGATGTGATCTAGGTTCTTTAGCTTGAGCGATCGCACCCGAATTGTCGCAGTATACGCCAATGGGTTTCATAATGCTTGCGACTACTCCAAGTTCCAGGATGAATTTACGCATCCAAACCGCTTCTTTTGCTGCTTCCGAAGCTGCGATATACTCCGCTTCTGTAGTGGAATCAGCTATCGTAGGTTGTTTGGAACTCTTCCAAACTACCGCACCGCCATTTAGACAAAACACATAACCTGATTGAGACCTAAAGTCATCAATACATGTTTGAAAACTAGCGTCGGTATATCCTTTAACGATTAGCTCTTCACTAGTACCACCATACACGAGAAAGGGATCATTTGTTCTACGTAAGTATTTAAGGATAGATTTAACCGCAATCCAATGTGCTTCACCAGGATTCGATTGATAGCGTGAAACAACGCTTAAGGCATATGATACGTCTGGACGAGTACATATCATGGCATACATGATGGATCCTACCGCTGAAGCGTATGGAACATCAGACATTAATTTCTTATCTTCAATCGATGTCGGACATTGATTTTTCGAGAAATTAATACCATGCGACATAGGTATAAATCCCTTCTTGGAATTTTCCATTGTAAATTTATGCAATACCTTGTCAATATACGTACTTTGACTTAAACCAAGGAGTCTTTTAGATCTATCTCTATAGATTTTTACGCCTAATATATAAGCTGCCTCGCCTAAGTCTTTCATAGCGAAACGACTTGTTAAATATTTTTTAACTTCCGTAAGCATCGGAATATCGTTTCCTATGAGCAATATATCGTCCACATAAAGAACAAGAAACACAATACGGCTCCCACTTACCTTCTTGTATACACAAGGTTCATCTACGTTTTTTATAAAATTATACTCGCTTATAACTTCATCAAATCGTATATTCCAACTTTAAGATGCTTGTTTCAATCCATAAATGGATCGTTGTAACTTACAAACTTTATTCGCATATTTTGGATCGATAAAACCTTCGGGTTGTGTCATGTACGCATCCTCTATTAAATTTCCGTTAAGAAATGCAGTTTTAACGTCCATTTGCCATATCTCATAATCATAGTATGCATCTATAGCAAGTAGTATGCGAATAGACTTAAGCATGGCTACCGGCGAAAACGTTTCATCATAGTCAATATACCATGGATTTGTTTGAAACCTTTCGCGACAAGCCGTGCTTTGTAAGTTTGCACATTTCCATTCATATCGGTTTTCTTCTTGAAAACCCATTTACATCCAACGGGTGTGACCCCTGGAGGTTTATCTATCAAGTTCCAAACTTGATTATCATACATGGACTGGATTTCTGATTTCATGGCTTCGAGCCATTTGTTGGAATCTATACCTTTAATCGCATCTTTGTAGGATTTCGGTTCATCATCAATGAACTCGATGTCGCCATTATCAGTTATGATAAAACCATAGCGTTCAGGTTCATGGAGAATCCTACTAGATCGACGAGAAAGTACAATGACTTGTGTACTTGATTCAGCTAAGTCAACATTTGACGGTTCTGAATCAATCATCGTCGGTTCAACTTCTATTTCGGTATCTCGAATTTCATCAAGATCTATTTTTGCTCCTCCATTTGCGAAGAGATAAAGTCCTCCTCTAAGAAGACACCTCTTCGTGCCACGAAAACTTTATTTTCAGCTGGATTGTAAAAATAGTATCCTCTTGTTTCTTTAGGATAACCGACAAATAGACATTTGTCTGATTTGGGATCGAGCTTGTCAGAAATCATTCTTTGGACATATGCTTCGCATCCCCAGATTTTAATAAAAGACAATAATGGAGTTTTTCCATGCCATAGCTCATATGGTGTCTTTTCAACCGACTTTGAAGGTAAGCGATTTATCAAATAAGCCGCGGTCAAAAGTGCATATCCCCAAAACGATTTTGGAAGACTAGTTTGACTCATCATTGATCGAACCATATCTAATAGGGTACGATTTCTCCTTTCAGATACGTCATTCCATTGTGGTGTGCCAGGTGGAGTAAGTTGTGAAACAATTCCACAATCTTTTAAATGATCGTCAAACTCATAGCTCAAATACTCGCCTCCTCGATCAGATCGAAGAGCTTTGATTTTCTTGCCAAGCTGGTTCGCTACTTCATTTTGGAATTCTTTAAACTTTTCAAAAGATTCTGATTTAAGACGCATTAAATAGACATAGCCATATCTACTATAATCGTCAGTAAATGTGATGAAGTAACGATAACCTCCTCTTGCCTCGATGCTCATTGGACCACATACATCTGAATGTATTAGTTCTAATAGCTCCGTGGACCGTTGACCTTTCTTCAAAAACAGTGCTTTTATCATTTTGCCAAGTAAACATGATTCGCATTTCCCATATGAATAAAATTCAAATGAGTCGAGTAAACCATCTTTATGGAGTTTCGAGATGCGTTTCTCATTTATATGACCTAAACGACAATGCCAAAAGTAAGTTTGATTACCAACTTTAGGATTATTCCGAGATTCATTCACGTTATAGATGGATTTATTAAATTTATCTAAATCTAACACATAAAGACCATTCTCAATAACTACATTAGCATAAATATTATTGTCTTTACATATCACAAATTCATCATTTCTAATAACAAATTCATAGCCATCATTCGCTAATTTAGACACGCTTATTATATTTTTACATAAACTATGTACATAAAAACATTTATTTAATACTATATTAAATCCACTTGGTAATGCTAGATCCACTTCTCCTATTGCAAAAGCTGCAACCTTTGCTCCATTTCCAATGCGGAGATCTACATCACCAGACTTCAATCTTCTACTATTTCTTAGGATCTGCACATTACGACAAATATGAGTTCCACAATCAGTATCTAATACCCAATTATTCATAGTAGAAATATTAATTCCTATAACAGACATACTTGATTAGATCGATTCTCTACACCGTAAAAAACTCATTTTTCTCGGTTTTCTCTCTTCGCACTCTTTCACTCTCTTGAAAGATGTCTCTCTATTTCTGGATTAATCTTATTAATTCAATTGTTTTTTCTAAATAGATGAGAGAGAAATATCCTATTTATATCTCATCGGATTAGGATGGGCCAAAAGGCATGTATATCCAATATACACCATTTCACACAGAAAACTGCATGAACCTGTTCAGTATTCTGTCCATATGAAATTGGTAAATTCTTCTGACAGAAAATTAACCTTCACAAAAGTTGTAGATAATCTTAGTATCTACCCAACCAAATTTGACCTGGCCCAATTAGAGTTCGTATGCAAACGTTATGACAGTTTTACTAACTGTATGTCATACTGTTGCACCCTTTCGGTATTTCATTGAAACGATACTGATACTTCGTTCATATGAAATATATTTCTACATGAAGGTTATAGATAATCTTATTATCTATCTAACCGAATTTTAACCATTCAAATTGGAGTTTTCCACTGAACGTTACGACCACGAATGTACGCTTACATTCGTTCATCCTTGTGTACACTTTTACGGTTGATCCGAACCTGTATTTCTTTCATTCTCTCACTCAATTTCATATCTACCTAAAAGGTACTCATGCATATCCAATATGCACGATTTTAGAGAATATAGCTTGCGTATCAAAATACCAAGCTATGCACATCTCATGTGCCAATTTTATAATCAAACCCGACTTAGTACGACTCGTTGTGTGACCATGTAGGTTCGTTTAACGATGGCAGTAGGCTGTTTCCAAAGCCTACAAGCCAATGAGCGGGATCTAGTCACTCCATCATGGCTACCCATGTTAAATCAAAAAATGATGGTGACCATTGTGCCTGTCTCGAATAGCGGTTATTAGTTCTCTTGTTAGCGATATCCGTTAATCAAAATGCATGGTGGTAGTCATCCTTATATTTTGATTAACTATACTTATTCCTTGATTCCTAATTGATTTAACAATTTCAATCGATATTAACCGTTAATATCATTGACTACGGCCGTAGTTTTTGTTAATCAATTCATCGAGTGGCCAAAGAGATATCTCTTCCTTTCGGAATAAACAATTCCTATCTTGGAGACTCACATTGAATTCCGTGTTTCGGACAATACCCAATGATGACCGTTTTGACTCCCTGTTAAGGTGAGCGTAAGGTCATATCAAAGCATTGTGTTACGCACATAACGCAATCAATGGTCCCCTCAAGTATGAAGAACCTAATAGCCTACTCGTCGCAAGTCCATCCATAATGACTAAACCATGTCATGGTCTCGCGGCTTCGGTCATATCCAATATATGTCACCTAGCATATATCTACGTTTCCGATTCGACAAACACATTTGTCCTATGATTAGCAAAACATAATCATCTCCTCGGCTAATGTACTAGTGTACATGTTCAGTCTATTATCTAATAATATATATGCTTCACTCTTAAGCAAACTGAATCATGACTAGGGATTTTTAGAAATGAAACTTTAAGTGTGACGGTTTCGCTGCACATAATCACGTATTATGTCGACGTCCACACAAGTTCAAATCAGGGTTCATGTAATCAAATTACACAACCCGGACACAGTTTTCATATAAGGTGAATGCATGTTAATTTAAGTAAACAAAAATTTTAAAGAGATGCATTCATATGGATTAAGTATTTGGGTGATACAACGTTTACCTATGGGTATCTCCATACCCACAACCTGCGAGGACTATCGTATTAGATAACTGCACTCTACTCTCTTCTTCCTCCTCTAGGTATCTCCATTAATGGCATAAAGTTCCAAACTTGTGCGCATTATGTCCTCCTCCAAGAAGGCATCTCTTCGAGCCACGAAAATCTCATTTTCGTCAGGACGTTAGAACTAATACCCTTTAGTTTCCTTAAGGATATATGATAAACGAACAATTTTCAGATTTGAGATTGAGTTTAATCGAAACAAATTTTGAAATATGCTCACATCCTCAAATCTGTACAAATGACAACTTCGGAACCATTCCGATCGATATCTCAAATGGCGTCTTTTGTACCGATTAGAAGGTTTATGGTCCATATCATATATGCAACCATTCTTTAGTGCCGCTGTCTCAAGGGTATATCCCCAAAATATTTTTGGGCGATCCGTTTGACTTATCATTTATCGAACCATGTCTGACATGCATTCATTCCTCTTTTCGAATACATCTCAATGTTCCGAAATGAAGATAATCGTGAAACGATTCCACAATCATAAATGATCATCAATACTTATAAATCAAATATCGCCTCTTCGATCATATCGAAGTGCGTAGCTGAAATACTCGCCTCCTCGATCCTATCAAAGGGCTTTGATTTTCTTGCTTAGTCGATATTGTATTTTATTTTTGAAACTCTTTGAACATTTCAAAAGTCTCCGCTTCGGCATGCATTAATAGATATTACCATATCTACTTTAACCGTCCGTAAACATAACAAAATACCGATAGCCTCCTCTTGCCTCGGAACTTATCGGAACATTTACATCTAAATGTAATTTCCAATAATTTGTATGATATTCGGTCACGAAGATCAAATCTCGTACCATCAACACACGAGTGTTAATCAAAGACCCATAAGGCGTCTCAGAATTGACCTACTCTTTGAGCCGCATTGAACCATTCAACACGCTCTAGCTCTTGAAACTATTTCTTGATCGTTGCGTTTTACTTTCATATACACCCGAATTCTCAAAACAATTTTGAGAAATTTGCGTCTATACATGCCACCACAAGACACGTAATATCGTTCGATTCCTTCTTAAAGTCTATCGAACCAGCTTTCTCTAAAGCCAAAGCCTCGAGCCCTGAATCTACCATTTTCGTGTCCATCACGTTCCTTTAAGTCTAAGAACTATTCTTTGACTATCAAGGTTAATTACGGTAATTCCGTCCCAAAAGCCATCTATCATATCGATCTCATCGATATATTTGGTGTTGCTAGAAAACATAATTCTAAATGGATGATGAAGATTAAGCTCCTAACCGTGCGTACTTAATCTATATGCTTATATGATGATTATATGAAAGTGCCATTTTATCGAATCGGTAACCCTCATACCGATACGGGACTCCAAGTCCATAACACTCAAGATCCATATTTCGCAATCCTCCGACAAGTGACTATGGCCGACAAATGGGATCTCGCTATTTAGGTAGGATTAATATCCAATCGTATCCAATACGACTCTTGAACCTTTATAGAATTTCGGTGATGGATCGTGTCACATACAATCCCAGTTACGTGTGTGCATTCTATCTATGCCCCGAACTCTAATCGGATTAGCTTGGACGGATAAGTCACAACCATATCCAACGTATCATTCAATTGAACTACTCACGTGCCCGACTATGGCATGAACCCATGTGAGTCCCCAATTAACGCTTACCACCCGCATTAATACATACAATAATACATGCCCGACTATGGCCTGAAACCATGCATTATGCCATACCAATCTCGATGGTTGTGGACATGGAAGGCATTTCCACGACTTAAATATTATGAGGGATCATGCCAATGCATGTTGAATTTTGACATAATCTAATTATATCAATATCACAAGATTTTATTGATCATTAACCTTTAATAATCATTTTATATGCTAGTATGAGTGATGCCGATTCTATCGATATAAAGAACTCAAAATTTCGAGCTTCGTAGCCAAAGTTATCGCGAAAATAAAAACAGCATCCAGAGGGGGGTCCGTTATAACGGACTGGCTCATCCGTTGTTACGCAGAGGCCCCTGGGGCGCGAGAAAACCTTGTCCGGGGCGCCAAAAACTGTCACACCCCAAAAATAAAATGGATAAGGGTGCGGCAACCCGCCAGTATACAACTCGTATACCACAGGCTCTTATATGATAAATTCACAAAAACACAAATACCACAACTAAAAAAAAACAACGACACACGCACATATATACATGCATCACCATAACATATACAAACGAACACAAAGAAACCTAGCGGAAGCTTATAAACACAAACACGACTTAAACAAACACAAACTAAATAAGTCGCAAAAACAAAAGGCTCGCTGGCCAGAAACGGAAGTAAACAAATATACACAATATGGAGGTTCCGCGACGAAAACGAAACCGTCGTACTCACACTCTAGACACCCGCTGCCCCGGAAAATCTGTCCACCGTACCTAGACTCAAAACATTCAAATAAAATGGTTAGTCACGGAAGTGACTAAATGAGTGAGTTTTGAGCCTAGCTTATTAAGATCGACCTTATACATGGCTAGCCAAAAACCTCGCTCAAAATAATCGAAATCATAAATCATATATGTATATAAATACTTCTCAAATACTTTCCCCGGTTTTTCGAAATCAAAATCACTTACCTTCATATCTAATCATATACATACTACTAATGGTTTTACCGGGGTGAGGGCGCAAATAACACTCGACTGAAGTGCCAATAGTACACTCGCATATCTTGATGCATCTTTGTCTCGCCCGGATGGATGGAATATCCTGAGTCATGCGCCTCGGCTAAAATTTCGCGTCGAAGTTCACCATTGGTTGGTACATAAACACGTTTGCCTAAACATAACGTTCCCTCTGAATCAACTCCGAAATGTGGTGCTTTACCTTCGCGAATTTGTTCCTTAATTTTCTGCAATTTCAGATCGTTTGCTTGTGCCACCCGGATCCTGTGATTTAATGTAGGTTGCACGCGTAAATTTGCTAGAATGGCTTGTGAACCCGACATTTGCACATAAACCTCCATTCTCATTAAATCCATCAAAATATGAGGTTTATTGGATAAAATTGCCGCTGCATTTCCGTGGTTACTCCGGCTCAATGCATCCGCTACGACATTTGCTTTCCCCGGATGATATTGAATGGACATATCATAATCACATAGAACTTCAAGCCAATGACGCTGCCTCAAATTAAGATCTCGCTGATCAAAAATATATTTGAGGCTTTGGTGGTCCGTGAAGATTTTGGATTTCTCTCCATAGAGATAATGCCTCCATATCTTTAGTGCAAACACCACGGCTGCCAACTCAAGGTCATGCGTTGGGTAGTTTCGCTCATAGGGTTTCAACTGCCGCGACGCATATGCAATCACCCTACGTTCTTGCATTAATACACAACCCAAACCCTGCTGTGATGCATCGCAAAATACCTCAAATTCAACATCCGGTTTTGGTACAATGAGAACCGGTGCGGACACTAGCCTCTTCTTCAACTCTTCAAAACTTCACTCTCTCGCCTCCGTCCACTCAAATTTTACACCTTTTTGGGTCAATTGCGTCAAGGGGAGTGCGAGTTTCGAAAAACCTTCAACAAAGCGTCGGTAATAGCCCGCAAGCCCCAAGAAGCTCCTAATCTCGGTTACCGATTTTGGTTGTCTCCATTCTACTATAGCCTTGATCTTTTCTGGATCAACTTTCAACCCATCACGCGATATCACATGCCCCAGAAAAGAAACTTCTTCTAGCCAAAATTCACACTTCTTTAGCTTCGCAAACAGTTTATGTTCTTCAAGCGTGCGAAGTACAATACGCAAATGCTCGGCGTGTTGCTCTTGGTTACGCGAGTAAATTAAGATATCATCAATAAACACAACCACGAAAGAGTCGAGATATGGACGAAGCACCCTATGCATCAAATCCATAAAAGCTGCGGGTGCATTAGTCAATCCAAATGGCATGACTAAAAATTCGTAATGCCCATACCGAGTACGGAAAACCGTCTTCTCAACATCCTCGGGTTTAATCCTTAATTGATAATAACCTGACCGTAAATTGATCTTCGAGAAGACAGAGGCGCCTTGCAACTGATCGAATAAATCGTCGATTCGGAGAAGTGGATAACAATTCTTAATCGTAACTTTATTTAACTCGCGATAGTCCATGCATAGTCGTAATGTTCCGTCCTTCTTTTTCGCAAATAAAACAGGACCTCTCCATGGAGAAACACTTGGACGAATAAACCCCTTATCCAACAACTCTTGAAGCTGAATTTTTAACTCCTTCAATTCAGTTGGCGCCTTGCAATATGGAGTCTTTGAAATCGATCCAGCTCCAGCCACTAACTGTATCGCAAAATCAACCTCCCGCTCAGGTGGCAACCCCGGCAACTCATCCGGAAAAACCCGTACAAACTCACGTACAATAGGTATATCTTCTAATTGTACATACCCCTCATTAGATTGTGCACTCGCAAGAAAAGCAACACAATCATTAGCCATCACTCTATGCGAGGTAATCGCAGAAATAATCGGTCTTTCCCGACCGAGTCGTTTGGCCCTTACACTAATACGGGATCCATCCTCCAAATAAAAATAAATCTAGGACTCATGGCACACAATCGTCGCTCCGTGACGGGATAACCAATCCATTCCCAAAATAGCATCAAAATTGAACATCTCGAGGACACTCAAATCAACGGGAAACTCACGCTCACCGATTACCACTATCTTGCCCTCGCAACGTTCATTAACACTTACACTCTTACCCAAGGGCGTACTAACTACTAATGGTGTGACACTCGGGGTACAATCCCACTTTTGAGAAATAACAAGATCACGAGCCACAAACGAATGACTCGCACCCAAATCAAACAAAATAAAAGCTGGTGCTCCAGAAATCAGAAATATACCTGTCACTGGATTGGCCATTGGCGCACTCGTCTCTGCCCCGACTACTCCTGATGGTGATACCGCTGCAAACATTCTCGCATTACCGCGCCCAGCTCCTTGCGGTGTTTGCTCTGCTGCTCGAGGTGGTGCAACATTAGCTCTGCGCGGATGAGGACATTCCTTAGCGAAATGTCCAGGTTTTCCACAATTGAAACAAAGACCACTCATCCTCCAACACTCCTTTCCCCCATGCTCAAACCCGCAATGCTTGCATTTCCGAATCTGTTTGGATCGATTTTGTTGGGATTGCCCTGCCCCTTGATTCGGATAAAACCTCCTTTCGTTACGCGAATGCTTTCTTGGCGGGCTGGATTTGTGCGCTGGACTAGGTCGCGAACTCCCCGTTTGAACATCTCGATGAAACCTTTCACTAGCCCCACGCTCGCACAAATTTCTCTCATAGTGACGAGCCGCATCGCAAACTTGCGCGAAGGTATATCGCCTCCCAAAAATATCGACATCTCGTTTTATCTCCAGGTGCAAACGATGCACAAACTCGCTAACCAACCTCTCCTCATTAGGCACCCACGATGTCGCATATCGTGAAAGCCGATTATAGTCTGCAATAAAAGCATCGGCCGTACGTGTCCCTTGCTTTAATTCCCGAAATTGATCCTCAAAATCACGAATCGACGCCATTGGAACAAAGAATTCATCGAACGAATTCTCGAACCAATCCCAGGGTATTCTATCACCTCCATCATAAGATTGGCGTTGGAACTCCCACCAATGCAAAGCTTCACCTCGGAGTCTCGTAACGGCGACCTCTACCCAATATCGCTCGGGCACTTGTGCCCTTTCAAGGTTCCATGTAGTCTCCAACAACCAATTATCCGCTGCCACTGCATCCCGCGCACCAGAAAATGTTCTCGGCTCCATTTTCAGGAAATTACAAATATGGCTGATGAGACTGACTTCTGTGTCCTGCCTCGGTTGGCGTGTTTGACCCGCTACAAGCTCAACTAGGTTCTCGATGAACCTCATCGCATCAGGTGGTGGGGGTGGTGGGGGTGGACCATATGGTACCTCGGGCACGTGCCCTCCATCATTTCCTTCGGGAGCCACTCGATCCTGATCTCCATCACGTTGCTCAACCTCTACTCCAGCTTCTTCTACATCTTCAAAAGGTGGAGGCTGAAAAGGAGGACCAACGGTACGTGCGGACGCTTGGGGTTGCACTCGCGAAGTCACCGAATTGTGAGTCCGAATCGGAGAGAAAGATGGAAAGACATGACGTCTCCTAGAGTGGTGTTGCTGCGGTGGCTCATCATGGCTACTCTCATGGACACGCCTACGGTCCCTCCGCGGAAACATTCTATCCTGCGACACAATACACAACAGAATTGAGTTTCTGGGAAAATAGAATTTAACTCGAGATAGACACAACTAAGAAGACTCGAAACTCCAACTCTCACGACGAATGTTATGGTTGTTTTCGATGTTTTACTCTGATACCACACAAGCTGTCACACCCCCAAAAATAAAATGGATAAGGGTGCGGCAACCCGCCAGTATACAACTCGTATACCACAGGCTCTTATATGTTAAATTCACAAAAACACAAATACCACAACTAAAAAAAACAACGACACACGCACATATATACATGCATCACCATAACATATACAAACGAACACAAAGAAACCTAGCGGAAGCTTATAAACACAAACACGACTTAAACAAACACAAACTAAATAAGTCGCAGAAACAAAAGGCTCGCTGGCCAGAAACGGAAGTAAACAAATATACACAATATGGAAGTTCCGCGATGAAAACGAAACCGTCGTACTCACACTCTAGACACCCGCTGCCCCGGAAAATCTGTCCACCGTACCTAGACTCAAATCATTCAAATAAAATGGTTAGTCACGGAAGTGACTAAGTGAGTGAGTTTTGAGCCTAGCTTATTAAGATCGACCTTATACATGGCTTGCCAAAAACCTCGCTCAAAATAATCGAAATCATAAATCATATGTGTATATAAATACTTCTCAAATACTTTCCCCGGTTTTTCGAAATCAAAATCACTTACCTTCATATCTAATCATATACATACTATTAATGGTTTTACCGGGGTGAGGGCGCAAATAACACTCGACTGAAGTGCCAACCCCGAGTGGATAGCGAATCACAAACGGGCTGGAACATAACATAAAGCTCGGGAAGCGCGAATTCCCTACAAAAATGAGCTGACGACGGATATCCATGCGCCAGAGCCAGACCCCTCATGGGTCGGGACTTTGCGCTACATCAAGTTTGCTACGCAATTCCCTCCATAGAGCGCCACGGGGTCACGCGACACTACACCTATCAAACTAAAACATACCGGAGGAGCCGTGTATGTACACATAGGACCCTCTTTCAAAACCGTAAGCCCGGCTTACGTTTTATCAAACTCAAATTCTACATACATATATATGATCAAATCTACATACTATACATTTTGTTGAGGTAACACGGTTTTTAAAGCAAAATACGATTTTTAAAACGAGAACCCTAGACTATCATGTAAGGTCTAGAAACGCTCGTAATTGGATTCTTAATAAGAGAGAAGTGAAAGTAGCACTCACTTAATGGAAAGAAACTCGACAAATAAGAGATTAATCGAAACGACGCAGAAAACGGAGCAACTCGAAACGTGGATGAAATCCTTCTTTTGATCTCGCCAACTCGCACAACTTAACCTCCTGAAGAATATGGCACCTTTCGTTTTGCGAAATCTCATTTTTTTCCTTGATTTCTCCTCTTTTTTCTCTCTTTTTCTCCTAGGGTTTCATGAATGTTAGATGTGTGCTAATGGATCTGGATGGCGAGAGGTGTTGGGCGCCTAATAAGTTAGTGAAATTGCACATTACATGCATACCCTCAAAACTATAAAAATTGCAAACCATTTAATTTACAGCTTTTGGGGGTTCATTTTACAAACTCTATTTTTAGTATTATTAATGGTTTGATACTTTTGCAAATAAGTCCCTATCATATATTTATTTAAATAACCATAAAAATGAAATTACGGTTATACCCTTTTGACAACTTTGACGCACAAGAAGTCGGTTTTGATCGTGGGACGAGTCATATTTAACATGGGTCTTATATTCTGGGATTTTAGGACTAATATTGTACAAATGTCAAAACCCTATTTTTGATATTTATTACAAAAACTGCCCCCGGGATGGCTAAAATGCTGATTTTCTGCAGATTTCGCCGTTTCTTCCGTTTTCGCTCGTTTCCAAAACGATAAATCATGAAACCTTTTCACGATCATTCCTAGATACTCCCATGTTGGTTCAAATTTCCGGTTGTTTGATTATCTCAAAAACAATGTCGATACTACTAAAGAAATCTATCGAGGAAAATGTGTAGGTGATAGGTACAAAATGAAGTGAGAAGATCAATCAAGAATAGCAACGAACAAGACATCGAAGAATCGCGAAGAAGATCAAGATGTAGAAGAATCACGGAATCAAGACATCGAAGATTCCGCAAGTTGGGATATCAATCTAATCACCAAAACATAGTATAGGTATCCCTAAACTTGTTTATGTATGATTAAGCTCAAAATAAAGTCAAACAATTATATTCGAAATCCATCAAATTGATGAATTAAAATAAAAGGCTGAAATCAGTATGTCCGTTACAACGGAACTCATTGTCCGTTATAACGGACATACTCGTCCTATTCAAGATTGGAATTCACAACATATTCCGTTATAACGGATTAACCAATCCGTTATAACGGACTTAATCAAAGCGTTGTAACGGAATAATGTCCGTTACAACGCTAATTAAATCCAAACTTGAAGGATGTCACAGAAGTATGTCAGTTACAACGGACATATATGTCCGTTGTAACGGACATTGAACTCACTTCAGTATAATACTCCTCTCTTCATGTACGTTGTAACGGATTAACCAATCCGTTATAACGGAATGCCTTATAGCGTTGTAACGGAGTATTCTCCGTTACAACGGGAATTAAATTCTAACTGAAGTAGAGTTCGCAGTATGATGTCCGTTATAACGGACACAATAGTCCGTTGCAACGGACTTCATAACACAGACTTCCGTTATAACGGACATATGTTCCGTTGTAACGGACTGTGTAACAATTCGAATATAACAGCCGTAACGGCTAGTTTTGACTTATGGTCCGTTATAACGAACATTCAGTCCGTTATAACGGACTATGCAGAAAATACAAGGTTGGGAAGGGTCTATGTGTTCTATAAATAGAACCCATCCCTCATTCTCTCTTTTTTACTTCAACCATTCAGATTATACATTTAAAAGAGAGAATCCTTGCTAGACTTTTGAGCCTTTTAATCTTCTAAAACAATCTTAGAGATTAATCCTTCTTTCTTTCCCTTCTAAATACTATTCCCAACTTGCGTGACCGATCACGTGTTAGTTTGTATTTAGAATTGTAATAGGCTAGTACACTAATTGTAAAGCCCTCTATAGATCGATAGAAAACGTGTAAATCGATCTAGGCAAAATCTTGTACGAGTGAAGTGGAATTCAATCGAACGCCGAAAAGGCAAAAGGCATTCCCGGAGACGTAGGTACTTGCCACTAATCGAATCGGTCGATTACGCAAGTAAAGGGTGAGTTAAAGCAACAAAGCAAACCACCTACCGAACTTCGTAACAAACATCGCGTGTTAAAAGTGTTCGGTATTATCTCAATTTCAATTATATTATTTTAGCTTCCGCACAAATTGAAAATCGGTATACCATAGTCGAAAATTGTACACTAGGATTACCTATTCACCCCCCTCTAGGTTAGAATTAACCAACAATTGGTATCAGAGCAAAATACTAACCGTCTCTTTGAGTAAAATTCACAACTTGTATACGATAATGGCCACTAATCCCGTTCCCAAATTACAACTTACCTATCACAAGGAATTGGACGGTAAAAATTGGAATGTTTGGAAACGATGCATGTTAAATGTGTTTTCCATACAAGGCTTAAAATTGATAGTAGAAAATGGGTTCATACTCAATTCGACTACCGATGCCGAAGGTAAAATACTTTTATCACCCGATTCGGTGAATGACCAAACCTCGGACATATATGCCCAAAACTTGATTCTTACCAACATGGTAGGATCACTATCCGTCTTGGTAGATGGATGTGATACTTCTCATCAAATGTGGCGAGCTCTCCTCAATCGATTCGAAGGAAACAATCAAATGAAAAGAACCAACCTTATGGGACTCGAACAACAATTTGATAGTTTCCGGATGATCGAGGGTGAATCCGTAGATGATATGTACATTCGCATGAATCATATCAAAAACGGATTCACCACTCTTGGAGAGTCCCTAACAAATTCTTGAGTTGTAGGTAAATTAATTCGAGCTATGCCTACGAATTGGGAGACCTTAAGGGTGGCATTGGTAACAATGATGGCTACACAAGACATGTCGCCCGAAGATTTGGTAAGTTACTTCCGAAACTTCGAAGCACGGCTCAAGCAACTAAATCAAGAGAATGCCTCAACATCTCGCCCCAAGGCTATCGCTCTACCCGCCTTAGAGGCTAGCGACGATGAGAGTGAAATAGCCCTCTTGGTAAGAAAATTTCGTGAATTTAGGTCACACGAAAGGCGTTTCAACGACAACCGCAAACGACAAAACTTGAAGCCATATTGCTTTGAGTGCAACAAAAAGGGTCACACAAAAAGGGTCACCCTTCATCTCCAAAAGTTACCTCTCTTGCCTCTACTTCCAACACGTCTCTTGCCTCTACTTCCAACTCTTCAATTAATTTAACTATGCCTTCCTCAAACTCGTACTTTTCATCTCATGATAATACCACTTTAGAGCTTGAGTCGCTTGACGAACTCTTGAGAGAAGTCGATGAACCGCGACAAAATGAGGGAAAAATTGAGAGCTCAACACTAGCTCTCAAAGAAAAGGTAGCTTCTCTAGAATTATCGATTAGGTCGTATAAGGCACAAATAAATGAATTTCAAGGTTTTTCAAAATGTGAGTGTCAAGCTTTAAAACGCGAGCTCTCACACTTAAAAGTCGAACTTCAAAATTCAAAGGTTGAAAATGAATCCTTGAAGAAGGCTTGTGCATCTATTGCACCTAGCACTCCTTCATTGGATGAAGTTTTGAAAGGGTCATCAATGGGACAAAAGCCCAATGACAAATCCGGTTTAGGATTTAAGAAGGATACCGGTAATAAACCCGATCATTCCAAATCCAAAAATCAAAAATTGAAATGGGAGAACAATCAAACGCGTAGCCACGGAAATGCTTTTATGTACCGTGACTATAACAAGGGTAAAAGTGTAAAAATGGAACAACCTAAAAATGTTAGGTTTAATAATAGGACTAATCATTTCACACAACATACACCCCATAGACGCAACAATTTGGGACGATCCGATTGCTTGTTCAAACGGGGACCAAATGGTTATTTCTATGAGGTGAATCACCACACCAACGCCTCATATCAAATAAGGGCTCCCAAACATTACAACAACACACAAAAACGTTTTCAAACAAATGAATTTGCCAAAACGACCAAACCGGAAATTCAACGGAGAAGCGATACAAACCACCTCTCGAATCATTTTGTCAAAAGTTCCGCAACTATCAACAAACCGACAATTGCATTTTGCAATTATTGTTGTAAACTAGGACACATCTCCACAAATTGTGATCTTCGTAATCCTAGACTAAACTCAAATGTTGTGTGGATGCGTAAAGATCGTCACACATTAGGTCCCTCCACCTCAAAGGGTGTTGGACCACCTAGGACGTAAGTGAATGTGTGATATTATACTTCCTCGTACCATTACCATAAGCCAAATATTGAGGGGGAGTATAAGTATAAGATTTCATATTAGGATTAATTCTCTTATGAACTATCGACTAATGTGAATTTCTTGTAGATGTGCCTAAGTTCCAAAAATAAGTCATCGAAATGGTGTCAAGATAGTGGTTGCTCTAGACACATGACTTGGAACCAAGAAATGTTCAAAACTCTAAAACCATTCAAAGGAGGAGACGTTACCTTCGGAGGTAATCAAAAAGGTAAAATTGTCGGTATCGGTTCCATAGGTACCTCAATTTGGACCCTAGAAAATGTCTACCTTGTCATAGGGCTTAAACACAATTTAATTAGTATAAGCCAACTATGTGATGCCGGGTATTGTGTAAAATTCGATCAAAGCTCATGCTTAATCGATCGAATGAGAGACAATACTACGGTGTGCAAAGGAACCCGACATGACAACTTATATTACTTCGATTTTGAATCGTTCATGCCGGGAATCCATTGTCTCACCGTAACGGAATCAACTTCACGATTGTGGCATAGACGACTGGGCCACATATGTATGGAGACGATTCACCGTTTGTCCAAAAAGGAACTAGTTAGGGGTTTTCAATCACATAAACTTAAATTAGAAGGATTATGTGACGCATGTGAAAAGGGTAAACACACAAAGTCCTCCGGATTCAAATCAAAGGACACCGTTACAACAAATCGCCCGCTCCAACTCATCCATCTCGACCTTTGTGGACCGATGAGCGTCTCAAGTTTAGGTAATAAAAGGTATGTGTTCGTAATTGTTGATGATTATTCACATTTTACTTGGGTATTTTATTTACTTCATAAAAGTGAAACGTGTGACACATTCATCAAATTTTGCAAAATTGTCGAAAACGAAACAAACACATCGATATCCATTATCACAATTCGAAGCGATAATGGAGGTGAATTCAAAAATGCAAAATTTGATGAATTTTGTCACACTAAGGGATATATACGTGAGTTTTCCGCTCCTCGCACACCTCAACAAAATGGTGTAGTTGAGCGTAAAAATCGAACGTTAATTGAACTTGCTCGTACCATGCTCAATGAACATCCTTCTCCAAAATATCTTTGGGCCGAAGCGGTTAACACCGTGTGTCATTTCGTTAATCGACTTAGCCTAAGACCATTTTTGAAGAAAACTCCATATGAGCTATGGTATGGGAGAAATCCAAACATCTCATATATGAGAGAGTGTTTGGATGTAAGAGTTTCATTTTAGATGAGTCAAATAATGTCGACAAACTTGACCCAAAATCACTTGAGGGAATTTTTGTCGGATATTCAAGCAGAAGTAAAGCATATCGGGTCTACATCAAATCCTCGCGGATAATATGTGAGTCCGTACATGTGCATTTCGATGAAACTAACAAAGAAGCCGAGAAAGGTAATCAAAATGTAGGTACCCAAGAAGTAGCATTTGAGGAGGCACCTCATGTTTCCAAACCACTCGAACATAGATTTTTTGACATCACACTCGATGAAGTTGAAAATCAAGTGGAAACTCGTGAAAATCAAGAGGAAGAGCAAATCAACACTCAATACCAAATTCCCGAAGTTCTTAGGGAGGTATCGGCTCATCCTCTCTCTAATGTTGTGGGAGATCCAAGAGAAGGGGTTCGAACCCGGTCTCGTATTCACAACTATGTAGCTCATTGCGCATACCTCTCTCATATCGAACCGAAATCCTTCAAAGAGGCCAACAACGATGACGATTGGATTTTGGCCATGCAAGAGGAGTTAGAGCAATTCGAGCGAAATCAAGTATGGACCTTGGTACCAAGACCGGTGACAAGGTCCATAATCGGCACTCGATGGATCTATCGAAACAAGCTAGACGAGCACGGAAACGTGATACGAAACAAGGCGCGACTTGTCGCTCAAGGGTTCAAACAACAAGAAGGTGTCGATTTCGAAGAAACATTTGCCCCCGTCGCCCGTTTAGAATCTATACGACTCCTATTGGCTTACGCCGCCATCGAAGGATTCACTCTCTATCAAATGGATGTCAAGAGTGCCTTCTTAAACGGGGAAATTGAAGAAGAAGTCTATGTTGAACAACCTCCGGGATTCAAAGATCCAAAATATCCTAATCACGTGTGTCGACTCTCGAAAGCCCTATACGGGTTAAAACAAGCCCCTCGAGCTTGGTATGGGCGTCTATCGGCTTTTCTTCTATCCAAATGATTCGAGCGTGGCAAAACCGATAATACCCTCTTCACACGTAAAAAGGGAGATTGTATTTTGCTTATTCAAATTTATGTAGATGATATCATTTTTGGATCTAGTGACCCGGCACTTGCCGAAGAATTTTCCATTCTTATGCATAGTGAATTCGCCATGAGCATGATGGGGGAGCTCACATTCTTCCTCGGACTTCAAGTCAAGCAGTCATTCGAGGAGATATTTGTAAATCAATCCAAATACACTCGCGAACTCCTCAAGCGATTCGGGTTAGATCAAACTAAGACGAGTGATACTCCCACGGCTAAGGAATCAAAATTAGATGCGGATGAGGATGGTGAATCATTCGACATAACGGAATATCGAGGTATGATAGGGAGTTTATTATATCTTACGGCAAGTAGGCCCGATATTATGTTTGCCGTATGTCTATGTGCCCGGTTCCAAGCAAACCCTAAGGTATCTCATTATACCGCGGTAAAACGTATCTTTCGATACCTTAAGCTAAATCATGTGTGAAAAACTCACTCCCTCACCACACTACCATAAGCCAAACATTGAGGGGGAGTATGAGTACAAGAATTCATATTAGATTAACTTTCAATATGAATTCTCTATTGTTCTTAAATTTTCATAATTATCTACACACTTTCAAAAAGGGCGAGAAAGGTAGCACAAGTGTAGGTGAAGTCAAGGAAACGATAGCTAAATCACCAAAAGAACAAACCGAAGTTGAATATCAATACATCGATATCACACTTGATGAACCTCGAGTAGACAACAATGACCCTCATGAAGAGGAAGAAGAAGAAGAAGAAGTGAATGAAGCTCCCTACCAAATTCCCGAGGTTCTTCGAGAAGTAGCGGCTCATCCTCTCACCAATGTCGTTGGAAATCCCCGAGACGGTGTGCAAACTCGGTCTCGTGTCCACAACTATGTTGCTCATTGCGCATATCTCTCTCATATCGAGCCAAAATCATTCAAGGAAGCAAATCTAGATGAAAATTGGATTATCGCAATGCAAGAAGAATTGGAACAATTCGAGAGAAACCAAGTTTGGACTTTGGTTCGAAGACCTATAACTCGATCAATCATAGGGAATCGATGGATTTATCGGAATAAACTCGATGAACACGGAAATGTGATACGAAATAAGGCGAGACTCGTTGCTCAAGGTTTCAAACAACAAGAAGGAATCAATTTCGAAGAAACCTTTGCCCAGTCGCTCGCCTAGAAGCAATACGACTCCTCTTAGCATATGCCGCTATCGAGGGGTTTACACTTTTCCAAATGGACATTAAAAGTGTTTTTCTCAACAGTGAAATCGAGGAAGAAGTCTACGTCGAACAACCACCGGGATTCAAAGATCCAAAATTCCCTGATTACGTGTGCAAACTCTCCAAAGCTCTATACGGATTAAAACAAGCCCCTCGAGCATGGTACGATCGCCTCTCCTCATTTCTCACCACAAATGGGCTCGTCCGAGGCATAATCGACACCACCCTCTTCACACGTAAAAAGGGAGTATCTATTCCACTTGTTCAAATTTACGTAGATGATATTATTTTTGGATCTAGTGACACGGCACTTGCCGAAGAATTTTCTACTCTCATGAAAAGTGAGTTTGCCATGAGCATGATGGGAGAGCTCAAATTCTTCCTAGGCCGTCAAGTCAAACAATTTTCCGAAGGGATCTTTGTAAATCAATCCAAGTATACACGCGAATTACTCAAGAGATTCGAGTTAGACCAAACCAAAACGAGTGACACTCCAATGGCCAAGGAATCGAAATTGGATGCGGACGAAGATGGCGAATCTTTCGACATTACGTCATATCGAGGAATGATCGGGATCCTTCTCTATCTAACGGCTAGTCGTCCCGACATCATGTTCGCCGTATGCTTGTGTGCTAGATTTCAAGCTAACCCCAAGGTATCGCATTATACGGCCGTAAAACGCATCTTTCGTTACTTAAAAGGTACAATTGAACTTGGGATATGGTACGAGCATAGTGGAAATCTAAACCTGGTAGGATACACTGATGCGGATTTTGCCGGATCCCGAGTTGATCGAAAAAGCACGAGCGGTACATGCCAATTTCTAGGAGGATCATTTGTATCGTGGTCAAGTCGAAAACAACACTCGGTGGCCTTATCGACGGCTGAAGCCGAATATGTAGCAGCCGGAAGCTGCTGTGCTCAACTACTGTGGTTGAACCAAACTCTCGGAGACTACGGTTTGAACTTCCGAAAAATCCCCATATTGTGCGACAACAATAGCGCAATATGCATCTCTAAAAACCCCGTCCACCATTCGCGAACCAAACACATCGACATACGTCACCACTTCATTCGGAATCACGTAGAAAAAGGCGATGTCAAACTCGAATGGATAGAGACACACAATCAAATCGCCGACATTTTCACAAAACCGTTGCCATTTGCTCCATTCTCCGATCTACGACTAAAGCTAGGTATGTTATCTCTCAGGAATTAATTTCTAGCATAATTGATCGAGTCTCATGTAGCTACATCATAAGTGTATAATCATAAGTGTAAATCGAGGTTTAAACTAGGGTCCATGTCTTGGTAAATAAATCCCTATTTTAGTTCAGTGATCACATCTCAGTACCCAGTCCGTTCGAACGAAAAGATGTGCATTCAGAACGGACAAATGAAGTCACCACTCATTCTCTTAACAGCCTTAAGTCCGTTCGAATGAACAAAAGAGTGCGTTCGGAACGGACAAATGGAATATGAGATCCTCATCCGCGTCAAAATTATGGCGCCATTTCATTTTCCTAACAGGCTCAAATGCGTTCAAACGAACAAAGAGTGCGTTCAGAACGGAAAAATGAAATATAGGATTATAGCGCCTTTTCATATTATGGCATCTTTTATCATTCCCAACAGCTTCCAGTGCGTTCGAACGAACAAAGAATGCGTACGAACGCACATGCCTCATTCATTGAACCTCCTTCAAACCAATAGAATACTATCACATTTACGAGCTCATACATTCATCAATTCATTTTTTGAGGGGGAGCTCGCATTTAGGGGGAGCCTTCCGTCCATGAAGTCTCATTGGCCCTTTTGATCTCTTTCAAAATGGGGGAGAAACGATCGTACGGAAAGTTCTCAATGAAATGTTGAAACTCTCCAAACCGACAGTGTTTTGAAATTAATCAAAAGGGGGAGTTTGTTGGTTCAAATTTCCTGATAGTTTGATTATTTCAAAACACTGTCATTACTAACGTATACATCCAGAAAAGTGCAGGATAACATAGGTACGATACGAAGATGAAGGAGGGCTTGTGTGAAGGAAATACAGTTTCAGGATCAACCGTAAATGTGTACACAAGGATAAACGAATGTAAGCGTACATTCGTGGTCATATCTTTCAGTAAGAAAATCCAATTTGAATGGTTCAAATTGGGTTAGATAGATAATAAGATTATCTACAACCTTCATATAGAAATATATTTCATATGAACGAAGTATCAGTGTCGTTTCTATGAAATACCGAAAGGCTGCAACAGTATGACATACAGTTAGTAAAACAGTCATAACTTTTGCATACGAACTCCAATTGGGCCAGGCCAAATTGGGTCGTGTAGATAATAAGATGATCTACAACTTTCGTGTTGGGTAATTTTCTGTCAGAGGAATTTACCAATTTCGTATGGACAGAATACTGAACAGATACATGCAACTTTCTATGTGAAAGAGTGTATATTGGATATACATGTCTTTTGGCCAATCCTAATCCTATATGATATAAATAGGATTTTTCTCTCTCATCTGGAGTGGTTCATTCAGTTAATTAATTCAGAATATTCCAGAGAATTGTGAGACAACTTTCTAGAGAGAGAAAGGGTGTAAAGAGAGAGAAACCGTGAAAAGGTGTTTTCCGGTATAGAGAATTAATCAATCGAGCAAGTTCGCCGGTGCATCGTCTAGGCAGTTGCACCCGCGACCGACGTCTTACGAGTCAAGGTGGATACAAGTAGAGGAGCAACATCTGGGGCTCCTTCGGGTGTGATCGATTCGGAGGAACGAAATCTGCCGGAGACGGAAACGAGCGAATCGAGTAACGGGCTGTGGAAGCATGCGGGCATGGAACGCACGAAGACAACCCGAGGCGTGTCAAGACGGTGGGAGACGTGCGGTATGGGACGTACGGGCTAGTCACCAACGTGACACCGAAGGAAAAGAAGGATGCGAGCGATCAACCCGTCGTGCGTGATCAATTTCACGCTGGTAATCGTCTATCCTACTTTGCATCGTACCCTCGAAGTCGTGGCGTGATCTTGGATTTAGGGAACCGGACCGGGCCTTCATATCCGCTGCGCGGGCCCGGGGATGGGTGAATTCCCAACAGTGGTATCAGAGCGATCGCCATCGATTCGAGGGTCGAATCATAGTCGTATATTCGATATACGCACGGGTTATCAAAGTTCGTACCCGTTTGCATGATGATAGATATAGAGATTCCAATTTCGTTAAAAATCACAAGTAGAATTCACTAGAGATCAATCAAAAGTTGATTGAGAGTATCTAGGAATTATCGTGAAAATGTTTCATGATTTATCGTTTCAGAAACGAGCGAAAACGGAAGAAACGGCAAAATCTGCAGAAAATTAGAATACGAAACAGTGAGTAAAACTAAGATAATTTTCAGTGGGAAACTCCCAATTGATTGGATCAAATTGGCGTAGTTAGATAATGAGATTATCTATGACTTTGATACAGAAAGTTTTTTCATTTGGACGAATTATCAGTGTCGTTTTTATGGAATAACGAAAGGGTGCGACTGTTTGACATACAGAAACTAAAACGTCCGTATATGTCGCATCGGAACTCCAATTGAGTCCAATTCAATTGGGTTAGTTAGATAATACGATTATCTAGAACTTTCGTTCACGTTCAAAGTCGGTTGGAATAATTTAATATTTTCGTTTCAACAGAATACTGAAAAGGTGTATGTAGTTTTCTGGTTGAAAAGGTGTCTATTGGATATACTTACCTTTTCGTTTGTCCGTATTTTACTAAAACAGGTATAACTTTCAGTAGGAAATTCCGATTGGAATGGTTCAAATTGGGTTAGTTAGATAATGAGATTATTTAGAACTTTCATGTTGTAATATATTTCATTGGAGCGAAGTATCAGTGTCGTTATAATGAAATACCGAAAGGGCGCGACAGTTTGACATATAGTCAGTAAAGTGACCGTAACTTTCGGGTCCGAACTCTAATTGGGTTGGGCCAAATTGGGTTGGAAAGATAATAAGATTATCTACAACTTTCGTGTTAGTTGATTTTCTGTCAGAGGAATTTACAATTTTCGTTCTGACAGATTACTGAAAGGGTGTATGCAGTTTTCTGTTTGAAAATGTGTATATGAGATATACATACCTTTAGGCCTATCTTTATCTCTAATCAATTAATTCAATCATACTAGCATATTAGATAATTAATTATTTAGAATAATTAATCTCCCTAAATAAATCATATGCATTTAGAAATCTTGTGATAGTGATATAATATGATTATGTCACGAATTTAGAAACATGAATGTCATGATCCCTCATAATATTTAAGTCATGAAAATGCCTTCCATATCATCAACCATCGAAATTGGTATCACAATATGTGTGTTTCTAGGCCTTCGTCATGCACACATGTTGATGGTACTAATGGGTGGCAAGCGTTAAATGGGACTTACGTGTTTCTAGGCCTTCGTCATGCACGTGAGTAGTTCATTTGAACGATACGTTTGATATGGTTATGACTTAACCGTCCAAGCCAATCCGATTGGAGTTCGGGGCATAGTTAGAATGCACACACGGAACTGGGATTGTATGTGATACGATCCATCACCGAAATTCTAAAAGGTTCGAGAGTCGCATATGATGCGATCGGATTATATCCTACGTAAATAAGCGAGATCCCACTCGATAGGCCTTCGTCACTTGTGGGAGGATTGCAAAATATGGATCTCGAGTGTTATGGACTTGGAGTCCCGTATCGGTATGAGGGTTATCGATTCGATAAAATAACACTATCATATAATTATCATATAAGCATATAAATTAAGTACGCACGGTTAGGAGCTTAATCTTCATCATCCGTTTAGAATTATGTTTTCAAGCAAACACCAAATATATATCGATGAGATCGATATGATAGATGGCTTTTGGGTCGGAATTACCGTAATTAACCTTCATAGTCAAAGAATAGTTCTTAGACTTAAAGGAACGTGTTGGACACGGAAACGGTAGATTCGGGGCTCGAGGCTTTGGCTTTAGAGAAAGCCGGGTTCGATACACTTTAAGAAGGAATCGAACAATATTACGTGCCTTGTGGTGGCATGTGTAGACGCAAATTTCTCAAAATTGTTTTGAGAATTCGGGTGTATATGAAAATAAAACACAACGCTCACGAAATAGTTTCAAGAGCTAGAGCGCGTTGAATGGTTCAATGCGGCTCAAAGAGTTGGTTAATTTTGAGACGCCTTATGGGTCTTTGATTAATACTCGTGTGTTGTTGGTACGAGAGTTGATCTTCGTGACCAAATGTCATATGCATTCGATAGATAAGTCGATCCCTGAATTGCATGAGATGCGATTTAAAATTGAATTGGAGATGCTCGGAGTATCCGAGGAATCCAATGTATATAGATGCGTGGATGTACTTGTAATTCAAAGGAGGGATCGAAAGAAATGTATGTCTAAAGGTATTTTGGGAAAATGTTTTCCAAACAGAAAGTTCGGACAAGGAGTTGTCCAAACTAATGACTCAAAGAACGGTGAAATCCGAGGAGGATTAAACCTAGAAGTTGATTGCTTCTTTTGGCGTTGCCGTCATGGCCATATAAACGAGATACGCGTATCTAGATTCCATATGTTGGATTACTAGAATCAATCGAATTAGATTCAATTGGTTAAACGCGATACTTATTTATTAGGCAAAGACGACAAATTGCATCATTCTCCAAAGGTTGGAGAAAGATCCAACGAATTATTGGAAATTACATTTAAATGTAAATGTTCCGATAAGTTCGGAGGCAAGAGGAGGCTAACAGTATTTTGTTACGTTTATGGACGGTTAAAGTAGATATGAAAATATCTATTTAATGCGTACAGAAACGGAGATTTTGAAAGGTTCATAGAGTTTCAAAACGAAATACGAAATCAACTAAGCTAGAAAATCAAAGCCCTTTGATAGGATCGAGGAGGCAATTATTTGAGCTACGCACTTCGATAGGATCGAAGAGGCGATATTTGAGTTATGAGTATTGATGATCATTTATGATTGTGGAATCGTTTCACGATTACCTTTATTCGGAACATTAAAGATGTATTCGAAAAGAGGAAATGAACGCATGTTAAACATGGTTCGATAAATGATAAGTCAATAGGATCTCCCAAAAATATTTTGGGGATACGCCCTTGAGACAACGGTACTAATGAATGGTTGCATATAAGATATGGACCATAAACCTTCTAATCGGTATAAAAGGCGCCATATTAGATATGGATCGGAATGGTTCCGAAGTTGTCATTTGTACAGATTTGTGGATGTGAGTATATTTCGAAATTTGTTTCGGTTAAACTCAATCCCAAATCTGAAAATTGTTCGTTTATGACATATATCCTTAAGGAAACTAAAATGTATTAGTTCTAACGTCCCGACGAAAATAAGATTTTCGTGGCTCGAAGAGATGCCTTCTTGGAGGAGGACTAGATGCGCACAAGTTGGGAACTTAATGTCACTTATCTCTATGCGGGCTAGTGGGAGTAGAATAAATCTCAAAAGAGTTCGAGATGTCAAAATGAACATTGTACCGATGAATGTTGACACGACTTCATCAAGAGTTGATGAATACGAATCGAACACACAAAGGAATTATTTGTAGATCAAGTAGGCTATATCATAAGCTGGTAAATACGGATTTACCTTGGCTAATGATGATAGATCAAAATCATATGATGATTCGATATCCTACAGGGATGCTATGAAAGGTTGATTCCACATGACATGATGTCATGAATTCTGAGATTCGATCCGTGTAAAATTATCAAGTTTAGAACTTGATTTCATTACTTTCCGGGTTAGATCCGTGAAAAGACAATGGGTTTTCAAGATGAGAACCGACACGGATAGGAATACGCATATATGCAAAGCGAGGCTCGTAGCGAAGAGTTTCAAGAATTTCATAGTCGGACTATGAAGAAACGTTTTCGCATGTTGCCATGCTTTCACGTTCTCGAAATTCTGCTTGACATGGTCGCGTATTATGACTATGTGATGTGGCAAAATGGATGTCAAAACCGAATTTCTTGACAGAAATTTTATGAAAGGATGTGTACTTGACACAACCTTACGGTTTTGTTGATTCATAAGAATCGGGGATAAGATATGCACGCTTTAACGATCCATATGATGGATTAGAGAAAGCTTCTCGAAATTGGAATATTCGTTTTGATGAAGTTATAAACTACTATAACATTGTCGGAACGAATGGAAACTTTGTGTACACATGAAGGTTAGTGGGAGCCACGTTATATTTCTTGTAACGACACAAAATTTAGGCGAGACCGCTTATAAATTAAGCGTGAAGATCTATAGGATAGATCTAAGAAGTTCCTCGTTCTATATTATAGCACGTATATCGACATATTGTTGAAAAAAGATTTTCAACTTATAACTCCTTGGCGGAGTTAAATAGAGATGTCGGTTGGCAGAAATTTTCTACGGCTCGATGTGAGACATCAAGCACGGCGAAAATAAAAATATCATGCTTTACATTCGATGTGAGAATCTATTATATCTGTCATGATATGTATGTGGCTATATGTCGTATAGATGCAGCGTCTAATTCACCGTCAATAAAATCCAAGGAATCACACGAGTTTGAATGTAATGCGATTACAAGAGACTAACTCTTGTGAATGTATAATGGTTATACATATATATATACATAATGGTTATGTATATTTAAATTCATCGGGATTTATATTGATAGCGGTGAATGTACCCTTGAATAACTTTACAAAAGAATTCAGGATTTTATTTTATCTATAATGGTGTGGAGGACGTGTTGGTTATAAAGAGTTATAACAACGACAGTTTCCAAAGATTTAGCACGTCCAAATATGTAGCACGACTTTCGATCACAAAGTGTGTACATGATTTGCTTAAACGAAAACATGGTTATGTGGAAAGGTTCAACATGACCAATAATGATTCTATTTACGGGGGCGAGTATATTGTGGTCATGAATCACAAAAGGAAGCGGTATGGATCAAGGATACATGACCAAACTCGAGTAGTCACGAGTTATCGGATTTATGGTTGTATATTGCATGACACGCAATAGTACAAGCCAAAAATGCCGAGGTCACAACCACTTCTAGCCAATACTCAGAAAATTTCATTGATCCATGAAATTTTATGAAATGATGTGATCGTAGGTATTGGAAATGTTCCAAACCTGATGTTGATTAACACTAACGGCAACGTGCAGACCTGTTTACAAAACCGCTCTCTCTAGTCGCGCGTGACTGTCATGCGATGACTATGGGTATGGAGATACCTAGAGGAGGAAGAGAGAGTATAGTGTAGTTATCTAATACGATAGTCCTCGCAGGTTGTGGGTATGGAGATACCCATAGGTAAACGTTGTATCACCCAAATACTTAATCCGTATGAATGCATCCCTTTTAAAAATTTTGTTTACTTAAATTTTCATGCATTCAACTTATATGAAAACTGTGTGCGGGGTTGTGTAATATGATTACATGAACCTTGATTTGAACTTGTGTGGACGTCGACATGGTTGAGGACCATGTGCAGCGAAACCGTCACACTTAAAGTTTCATTTCTAAACATCCCTAGTCGCGGGTCAGTTTGCTTAAGAGAGAAGCATTTCTATTACAAGGGAATAGACTGAACGCGTACACTAGTACGTTAGCCGAGGAGATGATTATGTTTTGCTAATCATAGGACAAAGGTGTTTGTCGAATCGGGAACGTAGATATATGCTAGGTGACATATATTGGATATGACCGAAGCCGCGAGACCATGACATGGTTTAGTCATTATAGATGGACTCGCGACGAGTAGGGTATTAGGTTCTTCATACTTGAGGGGACCATTGATTGCGTTACGTGCGTAACACAATGCTTTGATATGATCTTACGCTCACCGTAACAGGGAGTTAAAACGGTCATCATTGGGTATTGTCCGAAACACGGAATTCAATGTGAGTCTCCAAGATAGGAATTGTTTATTCCGAAAGGAAGAGATATCTCTTTGGCCACTCGATGAATTGATTAACGAAAACTGTGGCCACAGTCAATGATATTAACGGTTAATATCGATTGAAATTTGTTAACTCAATTCGGACTCGAGGAATAAGTATAGTTAATCAAAATATAAGGATGACTATAACCATGCCTTTTGATTAACGGATATCGCTAACAAGAGAACTAATGACCGCTATTCGAGATAGGCACAATGATCACAATCATTCTTCGTGTTAACATGGGTAGCCATGATGGAGTGACTAGATCCCGCTCATGGGCTTGTAGTGCTATGGAAACAGCCTACTGCCATCGTTAACCGAACCTACCTGGTCACACAACGAGTCGTACTAAGTCGGGCTTGATTATAAAATTGGCACATAAGATGTGCGTAGCTTGGTATTTGATACGCGAGCTATATTCTCTAAAATCGTGCGTATTGGATATGCATGAGTACCTTTTAGGTAGATCTGAAATTGAGTGGGAGACTGAAGGAAATACAGTTTCAGGATCAACCGTAAATGTGTACACAAAGATAAACGAATGTAAGCGTACATTCGTGGTCATATCTTTCAGTAAGAAAATCCAATTTGAATGGTTCAAATTGGGTTAGATAGATAATAAGATTATCTACAACCTTCATATAGAAATATATTTCATATGAACGAAGTATCAGTGTCGTTTCTATGAAATACCGAAAGGCTGCAACAGTATGATATACAGTTAGTAAAACAGTCATAACTTTTGCATACGAACTCCAATTGGGCCAGGCCAAATTGGATCGTGTAGATAATAAGATTATCTACAACTTTCGTGTTGGGTGATTTTCTGTCAGAGGAATTTACCAATTTCGTATGGACAGAATACTGAACAGATACATGCAACTTTCTGTGTGAAAGAGTGTATATTGGATATACATGTCTTTTGGCCAATCCTAATCCTATATGATATAAATAGGATTTTTCTCTCTCATCTGGAGTGGTTCATTCAGTTAATTAATTCAGAATATTCCAGAGAATTGTGAGACAACTTTCTAGAGAGAGAAAGGGTGTAAAGAGAGAGAAACCGTGAAAAGGTGTTTTCCGGTATAGAGAATTAATCAATCGAGCAAGTTCGCCGGTGCATCGTCTAGGCAGTTGCACCCGCGACCGACGTCTTACGAGTCAAGGTGGATACAAGTAGAGGAGAAACATCTGGGGCTCTTTCGGTTGTGATCGATTCGGAGGAACGAAATCCGCCGGAGACGGAAACGAGCGAATCGAGTAACGGGCTGTGGAAGCATGCGGGCATGGAACGCACGAAGACAACCTGAGGCGTGTCAAGACGGTGGGAGACGTGCGGTATGGGACGTACGGGCTAGTCACCAACGTGACACCGAAGGAAAAGAAGGATGCGAGCGATCAACCCGTCGTGCGTGATCAATTTCACGCTGGTAATCGTCTATCCTACTTTGCATCGTACCCTCGAAGTCGTGGCGTGATCTTGGATTTAGGGAACCGGACCGGGCCTTCATATCCGCTGCGCGGGCCCGGGGATGGGTGAATTCCCAACATTGTGAAGTCTCAAGATGAACAAGACAAGAATAACACAAGGAAGGCCATTGGAATACATCAAGAATCAAGATGTTGAAGCCTTCCGTGAGTGGGATGCGCCACAAATAAACCATAGGTAGAAACCTAGTAGATCTCAAGTAAAATCATGTTCAAAATAACAAAGAGTTCAATCAAGCATGAAGTGCGTTCTGAACGAACTCAAAGTCCGTTCAGAACGGACTTGCCACATATCAAAATATTATCTCTTGATAAGAACCAAAACTGTCACAGGATTGTGTGCGTTCGAACGAACAAACATGTCCGTTCGAACGGACATTTAGAATCCGTTCACCCACCATTTAAGTGCGTTGAACGTACAATCCTTTCTGTGAACACAAAATGCAATGTATAATTGAGTCCGTTATGAACGGACTTTGTCCGTTCGAACGGACCCACAAATGTACTTGCACGTTATTTTGAAACGGCTAGTACAAACTGCAAGTGCGTTCGGAACGAACATTGTGCGTTCGAACGCACTGGCAGTTTTCTGAAGGATTTCTATAGAGAGTATAAATAGAATCCTTCTAGGGCTTCTCTCTCCCACTTCTTCACTTTCAAACTTTCAAAACCAAAAGAGAGAAACCCTAAGCTTTGATTATCCATATCCATTGATAGCTTGAGAAACCCTCTTTAGATCGTTGATCTACTTTCCAAATCCTCCACTAATCGTATCCCACTCACGTGACCGATCACGTTGTAGCTCGATTAGTGAAAAATTGTAATAGGCTAGTGCAACAAAGTGTAAAGAGCCTAAGCTATAGATCGATAGAAAGCGTGTAAGTCGATCTAGGCGACACCTTGTAATCGAGTGAGTTGGAATTCAATCGAAAGCCAAAAAGAGGCACAAGGCATTCCCGGAGACGTAGGTACTCGCAAATAATTGAGTCGGTCAATTAAGCGAGTAAAGGGTGAGTTAAAGCTACATAGCAACCACCTACCGAACTTCGTAAACAAACATCTTGTGTTCAAGTGTTAGTACGGTATCATCTTTATCATCTAAATTATTATTAATTCCGCACCGTAAATTAGGGTATCATCTAAAGTAAGTGTACGTTAGATTACCAAATTTACCCCCCTCCAGGTTAGAATTAACCAACAGACTCGCCCACCATTAATGTCTCGTACCTCATCATTCGGCACATGGAGTACGCCTTACAGGTAAACACCTCATCTCTTCCCTATGGCCATATCATTTCATTGGCATGCGTGAAATTGGGCATAGTCATCCCGGACACGGAATGGCCGCTCGGAGTCACTCCTACCGAGAACCTTGCGCACCCGGATCGACTCGAAACTCTCGGACTCACTCGAAAGGGCGAAGCGGGATCTCGCACGGAAACCTATCGCCGGTCTCACCGAGCCGGTCATTACTACTTTCCAGAAATACCGGCCGAGTGGGTTCGATTCGATCCACCGGCCCAAGACGCGAATAACCCACCGGACCAATCGCGACCAAGAAAACGCCAAGCCATAGGAGAACCGGGTGAAAGTTCCGGCTCGGGAACTCAACCGTCGCTCACTCTTGACGAGATTCGTTCACTTTTGGAGGCATCTAATTTACGTTCCGAAAGTGTGCGCAATCAAATGCTCGCGGACAATGCACTAACTCGCGAAACCATCCTCGCGGATAATGAATTCACCCGCAACACCGTAAACGCGGCCCGAGCCAAGATCCTCGCCGACAACGAACTCACCCTCACTACCGTAAATGCGGCCCGAGATGAGATCCTCACCGATAACCAACTCACCCGATCTCATGCCTTTAACCTCCGCATTGAAACGTATAGCCACATCGATCGCCGTTTCGACGCCTTGGCCCGTCGGTTCAACCAATTTCACAATGATGATGACAACGACGACGACAATGACGCCTCACCCGGCAATGATTAGAGAGGAGAGTGTGTCTAAATAGCTCATTAGAGCCACACAAAAAAAAAATCTTTATATTAAACTACTAGTAGTATATGCATGTGATCATGTCTATGTTTCATTTCATGTATTTTGCTTTATGTTTGTGCATTACTTGTGTTGAAGTTGTATGAACGTTAATCTAAATTTTAAGAAAGAAAAATTATCGTATATCTTATGTGTGTATGAATTGTATTGTTCCATTTTAAAATGATTTTCACACATTTTCGTATCACAATCATTCAAAATATATGTGAATTGTTCAACTACATACAAGCCTATAAATTGCGAAATGCAAGGATTTAGGGGGAGCTTGTATGTAGGGGGAGCTTTCCTTTATGATTGAGAAATTTCGTTACCTTTTGACCCATTTTCAAAAAGGGGGAGAAAAGATAATCATAGTGGAAAGATCCTTGGTAATCGATGCATCTCTCCAAATCGACATTGTTTTGAAATGAATCAAAAGGGGGAGTTTGTTGGTTCAAATTTCCGGTTGTTTGATTATCTCAAAAACAATGTCGATACTACTAAAGAAATCTATCGAGGAAAATGTGTAGGTGATAGGTACAAAATGAAGTGAGAAGATCAATCAAGAATAGCAACGAACAAGACATCGAAGAATCGCGAAGAAGATCAAGATGTAGAAGAATCACGGAATCAAGACATCGAAGATTCCGCAAGTTGGGATATCAATCTAATCACCAAAATATAGTATAGGTATCCCTAAACTTGTTTATGTATGATTAAGCTCAAAATAAAGTCAAACAATTATATTCGAAATCCATCAAATTGATGAATTAAAATAAAAGGCTGAAATCAGTATGTCCGTTACAACGGAACTCATTGTCCGTTATAACGGACATACTCGTCCTATTCAAGATTGGAATTCACAACATATTCCGTTATAACGGATTAACCAATCCGTTATAACGGACTTAATCAAAGCGTTCTAACGGAATAATGTCCGTAACAATGCTAATTAAATCCAAACTTGAAGGATGTCACAGAAGTATGTCAGTTACAACGGACCTATATGTCCGTTGTAACGGACATTGAACTCACTTTAGTATAATACTCCTCTCTTCATGTACGTTGTAACGGATTAACCAATCCGTTATAACGGAATGCCTTATAGCGTTGTAACGGAGTACTCTCCGTTACAACGGGAATTAAATTCTAACTGAAATAGAGTTCGCAGTATGATGTCCGTTATAACGGACACAATAGTCCGTTGCAACGGACTTCATAACACAGACTTCCGTTATAATGGACATATGTTCCGTTGTAACGGACAGTGTAACAATTCGAATATAACAGCTGTAACGGCTAGTTTTGACTTATGGTCCGTTATAACGGACATTCAGTCCGTTATAACGGACTATGCAGAAAATACAAGGTTGGGAAGGGTCTATGTGTTCTATAAATAGAACCCTTCCCTCATTCTCTCTTTTTTACTTCAACCATTCAGATTATACATTTAAAAGAGAGAATCCTTGCTAGACTTTTGAGCCTTTTAATCTTCTAAAACAATCTTAGAGATTAATCATTCTTTCTTTCCCTTCTAAATACTATTCCCAACTCGCGTGACCGATCACGTGTTAGTTTGTATTTAGAATTGTAATAGGCTAGTACACTAATTGTAAAGCCCTCTATAGATCGATAGAAAACGTCTAAATCGATCTAGGCAAAACCTTGTACGAGTGAAGTGGAATTCAATCGAACGCCGAAAAGGCAAAAGGCATTCCCGGAGACGTAGGTACTTGCCACTAATCGAATCGGTCGATTACGCAAGTAAAGGGTGAGTTAAAGCAACAAAGCAAACCACCTACCGAACTTCGTAACAAACATCGCGTGTTAAAAGTGTTCGGTATTATCTCAATTTCAATTATATTATTTTAGTTTCCGCACAAATTGAAAATCGGTATACCATAGTCGAAAATTGTACACTAGGATTACCTATTCACCACCCTCTAGGTTAGAATTAACCAACATCCCACCATTTTGACACGTCTCCGGTTGTCTTCGTGCGTCCCATGTCCACACGCTTCCACAGCCTTTCACTCCTTTACTTCTCCGGTTTGATCACAAACGAAGAGCCACAAGTGTCACTCCTCTACCCGTATCCACCGTGAGTCGTAGCACCTCGGCCGCGGATGCACCTGCCTAGATGATGCACCGGCGAATTTGCATGATTGCTTTCGATTCTCTAGACGGATAAAACTCTTTTCTCCTCTTTTCTCTTTCTCTCTTTCTCTTCGCACTCTTTCAACAACTTGATAAGAGTCTCTTTAATTTCTAGACTGAATTAGACTTCAATTGATAGAATAATCTGATCTAATTCTGAATTCTGAATTGTCTAACGAGAGAGAGAGAGAGAGAGAGAGAGAGAGAGAGAGAGAGAGAGAGAGAGAGAGATCCTATTTATACAACATAGGATAAGGATGGGTCAAAAGGTATGTATATCTACTATCCACCTTTTCAAACAGAAATTGCATACACCCTTTCAGTATTCTATTGCAACGAAATTGGTAAATCGTTCCAACCGACTTTAAACCTTCACGAAAGTTGTAGATAATCTTATTATCTTTCCACCCCAATTTGTCCCAGCCCAATTAGAGTTCGCATGCGAAAGTTATGACGGTTTTACTAACTGTATGTCAAATTGTCGCATCCTTTCGTTATTTCATTAAAACTACACTGATACTTCGCTCAAATGAAATATATTTCTTCATGAAAGTTCTAGATAATCTCATTATCTATCTAGCCCAATTTGAACCATTCAAATTGGAGTCGTTATCAGAAAATTATGGCAGTTTTACTAAAACTGTTTCTTATGTCCACGAACGCGTACGTTCGTTTGTCCTTCTACGTACTATTTTAGCGTTGATCCAAAACTGTATTTCCTTCAGCGCCGCCTCAAATTATCCGTTTAAGCTCACGATCCAAAATACCATCAAAGAAAATTAATAAAAACTTGTCATCCTCGGCTCAAAAAACAAAAGAGGTTAAGGATAAGTTATCTCAAAAAAAAAACTAGGTCCAAGACTTTAGTAAATCGATTAAGAAAAGAGGAAATCTCCGAAAAACCGCTTAACCCCGACATGATTTTAAAAATTCACATGGGTTAGGCATAAACCCTCCCCAACTAATTCTAAAGGAAAACGAAATAATAGAAATAGGAAAAGTTGAAACCGAAAACCGAGCCTTTTGCTCGCGGCTGATGAGCGGGATTTTGGCGTGTAAAATTATCGTTGTATTTTAAAACCCGATTCAATCAACAAGTATGGAAATATATGTGTATAGTGGAAAATATGCAAGTTCGTTCCACGAGGAGTAAGTGCATCAAAGATTTAATCAAAACTAGACAAGACATAACAAAGAGGAGTCACAGAAGATAGTCTGTTACAACAGACTGAGAGTCCGTTACAACGGAGTTGCTTGAGATGCTAACGTTGAGTGTGAGATGAAAGTTCGTTACAACGGATGTTATTCCGTTATAACGCACTATACTAGTCTGTTACAACGAACTGGGATAGCGTTGTAACGGATTGGTTAATCCGTTACAACGGACCGCTATGTCCGTTATAACGCACTTATATGAGTGCTCTTGAATGTTGTTCCTCACAAGTCCGTTACAACGGAATTCTAGTGCGTTACAACGGAGTGCCAACAGACTGAAAGTCAGGTACAAACCGAAATGTCCATTACAACGCAGTTTGAGTTCCGTTATAACGAAAGTTATTCTGGATTTGAAATTGCAGTTTGGATTGAAGAGGTGAATTAAGGGTTTGTTTTGGATTCAAATTGAAAAGTAATTAAACTAAGTAACAAGCATTTAGATCACACAAACAAACAAGGAAGATTTCGAAAACAAAAGATTCATTATGTTGGTTAATTCTAACCTAGAGGGGGGTAAATTTGGCAATCTAACTTACACTTAGTTTAGATTTAAACCTAATTTACGGTGCGGAATAAATAATGATTTAGATGATAAAGATGATACCGTACAAACACTTTGACACAAGATGTTTGTTTACGAAGTTCGGTAGGTGGTTGCTTTGTAGCTTTAACTCACCCTTTACTCGCTTAATTGACCGACTCAATTATTTGCGAGTACCTACGTCTCCGGGAATGCCTTGTGCCTCTTTTTGGCTTTCGATTGAATTCCAACTCAACTCGACTACAAGGATTTGCCTAGATCGATTTACACGCTTCTATCGATCTATAGCTTAGGCTCTTTACAATTTGTTGCACTAGCCTATTACACCTTTTTCACTAATCGAGCTACAACGTGATCGGTCACGTGAGTGGGATACGATTAGTGGAGAATATCGAAAGTAGATCAATGATCTAAAGAGGTTTCTCAAGCTATCAATGGATATAGAAAATCACAGCTTAGGGTTTCTCTCTTTTTAGGTTTGAAAGTTTGAAATTGAGGACGTGGGAGAGAGAGACCCATGAAGGATTCTATTTATACTCTCTATAGAAATCCTTCAGAAAACTTGTAGTGCGTTCGAACGCATACAGTCCGTTCGGAACGCACTTGAAGTTTGCACTAGCATTTTGCGTTCACAGGAACAAGAGTCCGTTCAACGCACTGAAAAGTGGGTGAACGGATTCCAGGTTGTCCGTTCGAACTCACATGTGTGTTCGTTCGAACGCACACATCCCTGTGACGTTTTCCGTTCACAGGAAGGATTGTCCGTTCAACGCACTCAGAAGGTGGGTGAACGGATTATAATTATCCGTTCGAACGGACATGATTGTTCGTTCGAACGTACACATCCCTGTGACACGTTTGGTTCTAATCAAGCTTTAAAGCTTTGATATTTAGCAAGTCCGTTCTGAACGGACTTTGAGTTCGTTCAGAACGCACTTCCTGCTTGACTGAACTCTTTGTTATTTTGAACATGATTTTACTTGAGTTCTACTAGGTTTGTACCTATGGTTTATTTGTGGCGTATCCCACTCACGGAAGTCTTCAACATCTTGATTCTTGATGTATTCCAATGGCCATTCCTTGTGTTCTTCTTTTCTTGTTTATCTTGAGACTTCATGTCCTGATTCTTGATGTAATCCAATGAAATCCTCCTTCACAAGTCCTCCTTCATCTTCGTATCGTACCTATGTTATCCTGCACTTTTCTGGATGTATACATTAGTAATGACAGTGTTTTGAAATAATCAAACTATCAGGAAATTTGAACCAACAAACTCCCCCTTTTGATTAATTTCAAAACACTGTCGGTTTGGAGAGTTTCACCATTTAGTTGAGAACTTTCCGTACGATCGTTTCTCCCCCATTTTGAAAGAGATCAAAAGGGCCAATGAGACTTCATCAACGGAAGGCTCCCCCTAAATGCGAGCTCCCCCTCAAAGAATGAATTGATGAATGTATGAGCTCGTAAATATGATCAAATTCTTTTGTTTTGCTTCTTGTTCCTTCGATGCTCTTCATCATCTTCATTCATGTGCGTCTTGATTTTCTCCGTGATTCTTCGACGTCTTTGATTCTTGTTATTCTTGATTGATCATTTCATTTTGTACCTGTCTCCTACACATTTATCTTGCTAGATTTTGTTAGTAGTATCGACATTGTATTTGAGATAATCAAACAATAGGAAATTTGAACCAACAAACTCCCCCTTTTGATTCATTTCAAAACAATGTCGATTTGGAGAGATACATCGATTATCGGTATCTTTCCAATACGATTATCCTTTCTCCCCCTTTTTGAAAGTGGATCAAAAGGGAGTGTAATGGAAAAATCATGAAGGAAAGCTCCCCCTACATACAAGCTCCCCCTAAACACGTGCATATCGCTCGTGTATAGGCTTTGATGTAGTTGAATACTCTTTAAATTATGAATGATTTTTGAGATTAGTATGTGATATAGTTTTTGAATTTTAGTAATGAAAATGTTAACTAAAAATATAATACTCATTTGCACAAATATTTTAACCAAATCTATTCTTAACACAATTTCAATTTTTAGCACAACTAAACAAGAGTTTCGAAAACAAATATGTCAAAGAAACATGCAAATAGCTACTAATTTTTAGAAAATATTTTTATGCTCTAATGAGCTAGGTAGACGCACACAACTCTAATCGTCTCCGGTCGAGTCTTCCTCCTCGGGATCGTCGTTGGTTTGAAGGCGACGGTTCAATGCCTCGAAGTGGGTGTCCATGCGTTCAAATAGTTCGGCACGAAGTTAAACCGCATGGCTCCGGGTGAGAGTGTTGTCGGCGAAGATCTCATCTCGTATTTCTTCGGTGCGAGTGTTTATGGCGAGGGTTTGGGCTTCGAGAAGTGCTTGGATGTCCTCGAGAGTGAACGACGGTTGAGTGGATGAGCTCGAACCATCATTGAGTGAACGGCGTTTGTGCCCGCGGGAGGATTCCGGAGGATTGGCGGTCTCTTGCGCCGGAGGGTCAAAAGAAACCCATGCGGAGGGAATCTCGGGAAAGTAGTATGGATCGGCTCGGTTGTTTCGACTATAGTGGTCCGAGAGTGCTTTCTTGCCTTTGCGAGTTAATCCGAAAACTTCGAGGCATTCGGGAGTCAAGAGATTTTCGGTTGTTACCTTCCCGAATGGCCAATCAGATTCCGGTATCCTAAATCCGAATTTGAAACATGCGAGAGTGATTATGTGTTCATAGGGAAGAGAGGAGGTGCCGACTCGCAACGAGTATTCCATATGCTTGATGATCAAGTTTGGAACGTTGATGGTGGGTGTATCTTGGTACCAAAGGTTGTAGATCAAAACCTTGTTTCGAGCTTCGAGATTCGTTTTGAGTTTTACAACCGGGGTGAGAACGTTGTTCCCGATTTGCCAAGTGACCCGGAGATTTGGTTCGTGTTTCGTGGCGTAATCGTATATTCTATCATTCGTGGTGATTTTGTCTACCTCGTCCGAGTCGTTTCCGTGATACGAATAACCACGACTAATATAGAACCTCTCACCGTCCGCGGACAACCCAAGCCATTCGATTAAATTTGATTCGGAAATAGTTATCTCCTTACCGAGGAGATAGCTTCGAATGAATTTCTCATCATCGTCGTGCTTGGCATGAGCGTAGAAAAGACGCACAATTTGGTTGTATGCGGGGTATTGAAGACTACACAACCCACCGAGACTCCAATTGTCGATTCGATGTTGCACTTTTTCGCGAAGCGTGATAGCCTCAGGAGGAATTTCCACGCAAAAGCATTTCGCCACCGGACACTCTTTGAACTCGTCCTGAAATTTGCGTGCTTGCGTAATTGATTCGAAGAGGTAGTGGTTTTCGGTATTATTGAACTCAAATTAGCGATTGCCGGTTGGTAATGGTCGTTTGGCCCTCTTTGTAGACATTTTCGAGAGAGAGAGAGAGTGTTAGGAAGAAAGCAGTTGAACAGGTTTTATGCAGTTATCGTGAACTCCGTTGCAACGGAAGTATAGTTACGTTGTAACACAATCGTCGAATTTTTGGGGGTATTCAACTGGTATTTCAGTAGTTCGTTACAACGAAATAGGTTCGTTGTAACGCACATGTCCGTTATAACGGGTTGGTTTATCCGTTATAACGGACTTCTGTGTTTGGAGAGGCTTTCTGAGCTGAGGTAGACCGTTGTAACGCAGTAAATTCCGTTACCACGGAGAGGGCATATCCGTTGCAACGGATTGGTTTATCCGTTGTAATGAAACTTGTGATGTAGCAGGTTTTAGCTCGCCTTATTGAGTTCCGTTGTAATGCACATTGGTGCGTTGTAACGGACTATCTTCTGAGAAGAAGTTTTAAAATTTTGATTTTGAAGAGGCTTTGTGTGTCAAAAATTCCAAAAATATATATTTTTATTTAAAATAGGTTTTATGGATGTGGAAGTATGTAATTTTTGAAAAATTTGTGTACAAAAATTTTATAAAAATGAGCATGCGAGTATTCAAGACAATCGATGATATTTGTATAATTACAAATAGCTTTAATGCTTAAGTTATTTATGGAGCGATTATACCTTTGCTCCGGTCATGGACCCGAGAACCAAGCTTACGAAGGAGAACTCTTGATCGATTTCTAGAGCTTATTTTTCTTCTACGATAGATCGTGAAGTTTTGTATATGATGAGCTTTTCGACTTCTCTCTTCGTTCTTGTGTGCCTACATGGAAGCAAGAATACCTTTCTCGCCCTTTTCGTAAGTGTGTAGATAATTATAAAAATAGGGAATTCATATTGAAGGTTAATCTAATATAAATTCTTGTACTCATACTCCCCCTTAATGTTTGGCTTATGGTAGTGTGGTGAGGGAGTGAGTTTTTCACACGTGATTTAGGTCCTTGGTGGTCCAACACCCTTTGAGGTGGAGGGGCCCATGGTGTGTCTATCTTTACGCATCCATACAAATTTTGGAGTGGATTTTGGGTAGCGAAGATCACAACTCGTGGATATGTGTCCTAACTTACAACAATAATTGCAAAAAGCAATTGTTGGTTTGTTGATGGTTTCGGAACTCTTGACAAAGTAATTTGAGAGTTGGTTTGTTAGGGGTTTCTTTTGAGGTATCGGTTTGGTTGAGTTGACAAAATTGTCTTTCGGTTGAAAAGGTTTGCGCGTACGGTTGTAAGGTCTAGGAGCCCTCGGTTGATATGGACGGTTGGCGGGGTAATTTACCTCATAAAAGTACCCATTTGATCCCCGTTGAAACCAACACTCGGGTCGTCCCAAATCGGTACGTCTCTGGGATGATGGTTGCGTAAAATGGTTATCCCTATGATAGAACCGATTATTTGTAGGGTGTTCCATTCTAACATTCTTACCTTTGTTTTGGTCACGGTATATGAATGCATTTCCGCGATTGTTTCGTTGATTGTTCTCCCGTTTACCTTTTTGATCATTGGATTTTGAGAGACCGGGTCTACTCTCCTTTTTGAACCCGAGACCCGACTTATCGTTTGGCTTCTGTCCCACTAACGCCCCTTTCAATATTTGATCCAATGATGGGGTGCTTGGTGCACGTGATGCACAAGCCTTCTTCAAGGATTCATTTTCTACTTTGGAGTTTTGGAGTTCTAGTCTTAGGTGTGATATCTCAAGGTTGAGGGTTTTACATTCACACTTTGAGAAGCCTTGGAATTCCTTTAATTGTGCTTGGTATGCTTTTACTGATAGTTCTAGGGAAGCTACCTTTGCATTTAGAGCTAGAATTGTGCTCTTGTCTTTTCTCTCCTTTGAACATGGTTCATCAACGTCTCTTAAGAGGTCGTCGAATGATTCAAGTTCGAGTTTCGTGTTGAATTTTGGTGAGGAACATGAACTCGAGGTTGGACTAATTGAATGGAATATAGGGTTGAGAATTACCTCATTACCTCGGTTATGTGGTGAACTAGATGAGGATACGTGAGAGGTGAAGCTTATAGAGTGCGGTGTACATGGTTTCGGTATTGAAGCTCGTTGGACAATCATAGCTTGAATTGCTTTTTCTACCACATCATCCATCGATGTTACCATTAAGGCCTTGATCGTTATACAAATTGTCACCTTTACTCAAAGAGACGGTTAGTATTTTGCTCTGATACCAATTGTTGGTTAATTCTAACCTAGAGGGGGGTAAATTTGGCAATCTAACTTACACTTAGTTTAGATTTAAACCTAATTTACGGTGCGGAATAAATAATGATTTAGATGATAAAGATGATACCGTACAAACACTTTGACACAAGATGTTTGTTTACGAAGTTCGGTAGGTGGTTGCTTTGTAGCTTTAACTCACCCTTTACTCGCTTAATTGACCGACTCAATTATTTGCGAGTACCTACGTCTCCGGGAATGCCTTGTGCCTCTTTTTGGCTTTCGATTGAATTCCAACTCAACTCGACTACAAGGATTTGCCTAGATCGATTTACACGCTTCTATCGATCTATAGCTTAGGCTCTTTACAATTTGTTGCACTAGCCTATTACACCTTTTTCACTAATCGAGCTACAACGTGATCGGTCACGTGAGTGGGATACGATTAGTGGAGAATATCGAAAGTAGATCAATGATCTAAAGAGGTTTCTCAAGCTATCAATGGATATAGAAAATCACAGCTTAGGGTTTCTCTCTTTTTAGGTTTGAAAGTTTGAAATTGAGGACGTGGGAGAGAGAGACCCATGAAGGATTCTATTTATACTCTCTATAGAAATCCTTCAGAAAACTTGTAGTGCGTTCGAACGCATACAGTCCGTTCGGAACGCACTTGAAGTTTGCACTAGCCGTTTCAAAATAACGTGCCAGTACATCTTGGGTCCGTTCGAACGTACAATGTCCGTTCGTAACGGACTCAATTATACATAGCATTTTGCGTTCACAGGAACAAGAGTCCGTTCAACGCACTGAAAAGTGGGTGAACGGATTCCAGGTTGTCCGTTCGAACTCACATGTGTGTTCGTTCGAACGCACACATCCCTGTGACGTTTTCCGTTCACAGGAAGGATTGTCCGTTCAACGCACTCAGAAGGTGGGTGAACGGATTATAATTATCCGTTCGAACGGACATGATTGTTCGTTCGAACGTACACATCCCTGTGACACGTTTGGTTCTAATCAAGCTTTAAAGCTTTGATATTTAGCAAGTCCGTTCTGAACGGACTTTGAGTTCGTTCAGAACGCACTTCCTGCTTGACTGAACTCTTTGTTATTTTGAACATGATTTTACTTGAGTTCTACTAGGTTTGTACCTATGGTTTATTTGTGGCGTATCCCACTCACGGAAGTCTTCAACATCTTGATTCTTGATGTATTCCAATGGCCATTCCTTGTGTTCTTCTTTTCTTGTTTATCTTGAGACTTCATGTCCTGATTCTTGATGTAATCCAATGAAATCCTCCTTCACAAGTCCTCCTTCATCTTCGTATCGTACCTATGTTATCCTGCACTTTTCTGGATGTATACATTAGTAATGACAGTGTTTTGAAATAATCAAACTATCAGGAAATTTGAACCAACACATTAAACCACAAATTCTTTACACAAATCCAATTCAATTAAAACTACAAGAATTTCAAGAAAGGAAAGAAAACACCTAGAGAGATGAAGTGAGCTTCGAGTCTCGTCTTGGATGCCTTCCTCGTTGCCTTGAGATGCTAGTGAGCTAGACGCCTCGCACAACTTGTTCCTTTCGTACCAATCCACTCGCCAATCGAAGTGAGCTCCGTACCGGTTGAGTGAACTCAAGATTTGGAAGGTAGCAATTGGAAGGAAGCTCCCAATTGAATTAGAGTAAGCTCGATTCCTTGCTTGCGTGGATTCGGATGAAGGAAGCTCCAACCAAATCCCCACAACTCGATCTTCGTCGAAGTGTAGACCAATTCACCGAATGAAGTGAGCTTCTATTCGGTGATCAATCTTAGAGAATTATCGTTCGATTTTGCAATTCTTGCGTGTTCTTGAAGGTTTCTTGGACTTGCTGAGAGAGAGAGAGAGAGAGAGAGAGAGAGAGAGAGAGAGAGAGAGAGAGAGGAGGGAGGGAGGGAGGGAGAGAGAGAGAGAGAGAGAGAGAGAGAGAGAGAGAGAGAGAGAGAGAGAGAGAGAGAGAGAGAGATAGAGAGAGAGAGAGAGCAAAAAGGGTAAAAAAAGCGTCCCCAAACTCGTGGCCCTTTGGTCTTATTTATAGCACTCACGGAGTCTTCTTATTGGCCACGATTTGGTGGAGAGGATTGAGGGTAATGAGGTAATTTCCACCAAAGGTAGGTGGGAACGATAAGGGCTAAGGATTGAGTGGTTTTCGTGTAGACTTTTGTGTAAGTTTGTATCATGATAATTGTTTGCCTCCCGTCTCATTCATGTACCGAATATATCGGTATAATATATCGTTTCCACTCCTCTTGACGTGTTGGAGACAACCACACTCTCCAAATTCCCAGAAATTCCTTCTAATTCCTGTGATTAAGCAATAAAATACACTTAGTGAAGAAATATTCATGTTATCTCAAATATGATTAATAAAGTATATAGAATTGTTCTTCACAAGGACTAAAATCCCCAAATTAAGCATTAAATTTGTACCTTATTTGCCTCACATCAGCGGCCCAAACCGAGGAGAAAAAACAAGGAAAAAATCTAAAGCAAATTAACCAATTTTCCGGACCTAGCCAAAATTAAACAAAGCAAATTCTCAAAAATTAAAGTAACACATCCATCTAATTCACCTTCATCTTCTTTACTTAAAGGGAAAACACTATCAAGGGATTCTATCAAGGGAGTCGGAGAAGGTAAGGATGACATGGAAGAGGAAGAGGAAGAGGAAGACGAAGAGGAAGGCTAGATCTTCGAGGAAGCCGAAGAGGAAGGAGACATGGAAATTGAGGACGGAGGCGAGTATATCGACAAGGTCGATTACGGAGATGAGCCGATCGTCTAGGGTTAGCCGAGAGGACCACCACTTGGCTTGTATCTTTTGTGCTTTTTTAAGGATAAAACAATGTTTTCATGTTTTGTACGAACTTTAATATTTTGTCGTGGAATGTTAGAGGCTTAGGCCTACATGGAAAATGTAACATCGTTAAGGAAATTATTTCTAAGTCTAAGGCAAATGTGATTTGCCTTCAAGAAACGAAATGGGCACTTACAAATGAATTCCAAAATCGCTGCGTCCTATCCCGCCGATACAAAAACGCATTAACAAAGGATGTCGTCGGCTCCAAGGGAGGGTTATTGATGGCATGGGACGAAAAGGTCTCCCTCATAGACTCGTCCCTCTCGGCCTCATGTCTAACCGCATTTTTCGCAGATGAAAAAGGAAATAAATTTAAAATAACTAATACTTACGGCCCCTCATCGGCAAGGGGAAAGGATGAATGCATTAATGAAATTAGGAACCTTAACGACAACCACGACAATCCGTGAATTTTAATCGGTGACATCAATTTAATTCGGTCAAGGGAGGACACCACGTCTCATACTATAAACACTTGCCTTATTCTAAAACTAGATGAGGCAATTGACACTACAACAATGTCAGGGTTTGAAAGCATTTAAATATGCTGTTGAATGCCTGTTTTAATGCTGTCACGCACATTTGGCAGCATTAGGCTGAAATGCTCTCCGGGTTGGTGTCCTCTAAAGTTACGAGAGCATTTCACAAAATGCTACGTAATTGTGAAATCAATAGCATATATTTATGTCGCCAATGATAATGAGACATCGATAGCATTTATTAGTGTCGTCATTTGTTCATAAAAAGTGCATTTACAAATGCTACAATATGTTTAGACAGCATTTTTGAAGTGGACGAGAAATATCTAATGACAGCATTTTCATATGCATTGAATTTTAACAAATAAAAGCATTTTCCAATGCCTGGACTACAAATAACAAAATGTTATAATGTTATGAATATAGTAATTGACAATATTTAGAAAGTACTTGGTTAATATACGAGAGCATTTGTTAATGTCATTGTTAGTTCAAAAAATACATTTACAAATGCTACAACATGTTTAAACAGCATTTTTTGAAGTTGACGGGATTTAACTAAAGGCACCATTTACAAATGCATTGAAATATTGACAATTAAAAGCATTAACGAATGCATGGACTACTAACAACATCATTTTATAATGCTATGATTATAGTAATTGCCAACATTTAAAAAATGCTTCGATTGAATAAAAACAACATTTAAAATTGCATCCATTATTCAAATGCCGACATTTATATAATTTCAAGATTATACAAAAATATAAATATTATATTAAAATATAAAATTTCATTTCATTTAATACTAAATCCAATTACTATCATACAAAATAGACATTAAAATTTACGAAATTAAATATAAAAAAAATGATGAATATCAAAATTAAGCTAAATCCAGAAAAACATACTCGATCCAAACCATCATATTTAACATTCCCCACAAATTGTTAGTTCCGATGCCAAATCTTCATCTTCCTTTGCTAGTTCCTCAAACTTTTGGGACCTATTTGAAATAAAATCACATTACATTCTAAAATTTGAAGGGATATGGTATTTTTATTATCATAGGATTTAAATTGCTTACGCTAAACAATCATCAGCCTTCATTCAAAAACAAAAAATAAGTAAATATATTAAACCGAAAATATCAAATACATGTTCATGTGAAATATCATTGGTTAATTAATCAAAATTTGGAATTATAACAATAAAATACCTTGAGTTCTAAAAGGAGGTGCTCGAGATGGTATGCAGTACCAATTATCGAGAGCTCAATCTTGCACTTGGACAAAAAAGACCCATCTGAAATTATCGGATCAACCAATTATTCAAACAAATTTGCAAAATCACGAACATGGCACAAACAAATACCGAACTATCCCATAACCCCTCCAAATTACTGAAAATTGCAAGAAAACCCAAGAAAACATTGCTTTTTGCAAATAAAAATTAAAACGCAGAAAACTAGGCAGAGGAAATCCATTAGGAATAGAAACCTCAAGAAAATGAAGCTAATTTGCAAAAAAAACCCTTGAAAATGTCAAAAAATCCAAACCTTAAAAATTATTATTTCCTCAAAATACCCTGGGATGAAGAAATTCACTAGAAACATAATTAATGAGGATTAAAAGAATAAATTACTTGAATGGAAGTGATGATTTTTTTCGCTGATATTTTTGTACATTTGTCTCTTAGTCCCTACCATGGCAGACCACATATAATTTAAAAACGAAAGCATTCGAATTTTTTTTTAATTTTCCAAAACTAAAGGGGCTTTTTGTAAAGTGTACCAATTATTACATTGTTCCCAAGAAGTACATGAGAATGTGTCCGAGGGGTTCCATATCATTTCTCTTGCTTTGTTCTGATACACAAAAAAAACATAACAAAAAGAATAAGGAATAATCATAGTGCATAAAATAAAATTAATATAGAAAGAAGTATTAAGAATTAAAGTAACCAATGCCAAGATGGGTACCGACTCTCCAATATCACGCTGTTCTAGAAGCAATTATTCTCTCTGTAACTGAAAAGTTCAACACAATTTAACATGAATTAAATAGTACAATGACCTCAACTAATGATGATTGAGTCTCAATTTAGGTAGGATGATGTAATGTAAGCCTGCAAGTATTATTAACAAATGTACCTGAAATTTAAAGTACCTGAAATTTAAAGTCAAAATTGAATATTATTAACAAATATATCGAATATATAAAGCCTGCAAGTACTTCACATTGCCGAATATTAGCATACCAATCCTTTTTAAGGTCAGTCTTAACCATTTAACAGCAGCCCCGGCAATGTGATCTCCAATTTGCAAAACAGCCCCTGCAATCCCTAATTATGCATCAGTCCGCGTGATCTACAATTTTATCTCCAATTTGCAAAACAGCCCCTGCACTGTAAAATTTTGCATATCAGCCCCTTTAGTTTGTAATTTCACATACAAGTCCCTCGTTAGGTGTAGATAAAAGCAGACTTAAAATTTATAGTTCTCACTCCACTCTAACCCTAAAAGGCCTAAATATTTGCATACCGACCCCTACGATAATTTTGCCAAACATAACATCAATTCTACAAGGAAATCATATATTTTCTGCCAACAAGAAACATAATTGGATATTTGCAAAAAAGACCCTTAATTGCTGAATTTAGGGTTTCACACCCTGAATTGTTATAAAAACCACCCCTAAATTATTGAAAATTGATGTCTTAGCTGCATTATGATCAAAACAATCCCTACGATCCAATGAAATGCATGGAAAAACTTGCCTATACTGAAATACTCAGCACCATTTCTCTGCAAATAGAATGAAAAAAAATTCAGAACTCAAACAAAGAGGCAACAACAAGACAACATTGTACAAAACATAATTTGCGATGGTATCATACTCCTCACCTGAGAAAATAAAGGGTCGGTTAGGACATTTTCACTCCAATAAAAGTATGCAACAAACTCTTTGCCCCCCTTTCGCCAGTTGTACTTCCCTCGTTTACCAGCCCATGTACACCACACTAAGCACCAAACCAAGATTGCTACGATTAAACATCAAAATAACTAAGATAGTTAAAACTAAGGTCAAATCACTTTTATATTAAATACTTTGAAATGTCACAAACTAAAAGCTTTTAGAAATATCAAAGGCATTAATAAATAGTTAATAACTTGATCAATATCTCCTAATTTAGAACCCTGAAACTGTAAAACGAATTCAAATTCCACGCACATAATTCTTGAACAGAGAAAAGAAACATGTACACACCTGGAGATGATCAATCTGGACTCTTCTTTAACGGAAATTTGAGCTAAAAATCAAAAGAGAAAATCACCAAGTTAATCAAAATAATCTAACAACAATTAATCAAAACACAGTAGTATAAACACATGATTCTTATACATAGAATTTTTATACTATCTTAGTTAATCTGGAGACACCCATGTATTCACCAAGTTTATACCGTCATTAAAGTCACAATCACAAAATCACTTGATAAATCAAAATCAATCACAAAAAAACAGGTAATTGAACATATATGCAGCAATAAAAATCATGCCATCTGATCAAAATTAATCACAAAATTAATCACTTGATAAAAGCAAGGCCAAGAAATTGAACATATATGGAATAAGCTTTCAATAAACCAACAAAAAAAAGGTATTGAAGAACAAACTACTAACCAAATTTTGGCGGAAGAGCAAATCAGTAACAATGGGCATCTGAATCCTTGTATAGATCATACGTGGCGGCAATTTATCATTTGGGGGAAGCAACGCCAATTATTTTGCAAATTTAGGCGCGAATGGAAAAATTGGAAGCCAACGCCAAATTTTCGTGAAAAAGCACGTACGGATCGACGACAGCGTTTCTTTCCCGCCGTAGAATCTTGTGCCATGCCGCAGTAGTAGGTTTTGGCGTGCGTTAGAATTTCCGGATTAGTCGGTTTGGGGCCACACAATCACGACTATGGAGTTTGTGGCGTGCGTAGTATAGCTACTAGGTCTGAGGAGTTTGGGCCTTTGGGGATGAGATAGTGCGGGGGGTTTGGGCTCTGTGGGTTGGGAGGAGAGGTTGAGGCGCATGAGAATAAAGTGGGGGGGTTTATGCTCCGTGAGTGGGGATGAGAGAAGGGTTAGAAATTGGGCTGTACGGACTCATGTGGGTAATATTTAGGCTGTAGTTGTTTGGAGTTATAATTATGCAATTTTTGGTGCTGCATTTTGTTATTTTGAAAAAAAAAAATGTATGCATTAAATTTCATAAATATATAATCCAAATAGGTTATGCGAGCATTTATGATTGATGTGTGTTCATTATATTGGCAACATTAGATATAAAATGCTTCTATATTATAGTATTGTAGGGATTAAATACGAAATGCTGTTTTTTATAATGTAATGGAAGCATTTATAAGTTAATGCCGTCAATTGTACAAGTAACGGCAGCATATATGCAAATGCTAGAAAACAAGTGTCACCGTATAGCAGTATTGTTGTAGTGTGACTCGGCCCAATTAATTGAAATCCCGTTAATAGGTAGGAAATTCACTTGGTCCAATAATAGAGAAACCCGACCCTCGCGCGCCTAGATCGAGCTTTCGTCTCCAAACACCCCTTCTTCGACAATTCGGCTATAACACTCCACGACCTCCCGATGATAACCTCGGATCACTCCCCCTCCTCCTCTCTATCAAATCAATGAGGTCGAGGGCCCCTAAGTTCTTCTGATTCGAAAGGGCTTGGCTACACCTCCCCTCCACGCGGGAAATTGTAACCTCATCTTGGGCCGAGGACCACTTAAACCGAAGGGAGCTACTAGATCGGCTACAAATAGGGCTCAAACAATTGCGAGGGGAATTCAAAGAATGGGCGAAGGTGCACTTCAAGCCGAACCAAATAATACAAGATTGCAAGTTATTAGTCAAGATACTTGACTTGGTCGAAGAAACGAGAACTCTATCTTTGGATGAAAGGCGTCTAAGAATCTTGACGAAGGAAAAATTATTTGATTTGATAAATAAAAAAGAGGCCATTTGGCAACAAAGGAGCTCATGCACATGTCTTAAATTAGGAGACGCAAACTCAAAATATTTTCACACAATAGCCTCTGCAAGAAATAAAGGAAATAAAATAGGGTTGATCCAAGTTAACAACGTACCAATTATGGACCCGGACTTGATCCATACAAGTTTCAACACCTACTGCGAAAACATACTAGGCCGGGGCCCGAACGATTTAACGTCCCCGGAATTCCTCTCGGTCGGGCAAATCGAGTCTGAGAAGTCAACCTGAGCCGACGACCTAAGGGATCTAGCTAATCCATTCTCGACCGAGAAAATAACGAAGACGATCATGGAAATGAAGAAAGGCGGTTGGAACCGAGGGTTACCCCCCATCGAATTCTATCAACAACACCTCGACGTTTTCAAGCCGATCTTCATAGACCTTTTCCATAACTTCTTCGAAAACACACTAAGGCTTAATGGCCTTAACGAGGCGTCCATATCGCTTATCCCGAAAAAGAAAGGGGCCACGGAATTGAAAGACTATAGGCCGATTAGTGTCATCAACACAATTGGGAAAATAATCTCCAAGGTGTTAGCAAACCGGCTCCAACCGAAAATGGAGGCGCTAATCCATCGTGATCAAGCGGCGTTCATCCAAAATAGATCAATCGGGGAGGTTTTTCTATCGACATGAGAACGCCTAAACGTGGCACACAAAAGATATCATGGAGCTACCTACAAAAATTGATTTTAACAAGGCTTTTGATACGATATCATGGAGCTACCTACAAAAAGTCTTAAAGGACCGTAGATTTCCCCCGAGGTGGATCCTTTGGATCGCCAATCTCTTGAGCTCGGTCTCATCGAGAGTCAAAGTTAACGGGACTCTAGGCAAGAAATTCCTCCATAAAAGGGGAGTAATGCAAGGGGACCCCATATCCCCAATGATATTCAATTTAGTGGGCGACTCGATCCAAATATTCCTCCACCGAATAAACTATCTAATGAATTCACCTGTTAGATTTGCAACAATGGCTCGAGATTATGTTTTTCCATTCTTTTCTGTTCTGAAGAAGAGAATGAGCAATTCGAGTTTGAATCGGGCCCCGCGGAGTCGATTTCGGTTGGGGAATATTCGGACAGAGGATAGTTTGTTTCGAACCGATTAGCTTTGATCGGTGGGGGATTGGATTTGCCGATAATCGCTGAAAGTATTCCTCTAACGGTGTTGTATCCGGAGCTCGGAAAAAGTATGAAGTGTGTTAAATTGCTTTTGGCACCTCCGCCATTACTTTTCTCGTGAACCCTCCCCCATGCACCCAGAGAAAGGGGGGTCTGATTTCCGGGTCAATTGTAACCACATCCACTGTGATTTTGTTTACCACAACCAAGGATTTGAGTGGGCCATAGTGCATAATTATCCCGAAGTTCTTGACCAGATCATCTAGTTCCCTTTTGCACCATGCATGGAGTGGTAAGTTTGACATAACCACTTCCATCTTGTAGTTAAAGTGAGCTATTTTTGCCCCGATCGCTAACGTCCATGGGTAAAGCACAAATCCCGCGCATCGAATCGCACTCGTGCTGTATTCAATATAGATTCTTCGTTCCATATCGTACGGCAGTTTTAATATATACTTCTCATTTCCCCAATAAACTAATTCGTAAGAATTCTCCCAATTGTAGGATTTGTGGACCAGGATTGAGATTGCGTGGAGCGTGTGGTTAGTTACCAGTCTCGCGTCAAGCACAAATGCTCTTTCCAGCTCTTTGATTTCAGCCATTTGCTCAGAGACGTCTTTGAGAAAGACATGGATTGGGATAGCTGAGGTCGGGGGGAGATTCAGTAGTGGCTTATTGTCCGGATTGAACGTGTAGCTGACTTTTTCTTGCTGAATTCGCTCAATACAATTAACAAACAAGTGCCCTGGCTTTTTGCAGAAGTTACAAGCTCGCGGTTTTTGACATTGTGCCAGTTCGTGGCCATATTCTAAGCATTTTGAGCAATGCTCTTGGAGATAAACCGGTTCCTTCGTCGTCGGATTAGGCCTGAGGTGAGCTTGTGAAAGAAATACAGTTTCGGATCAACCGTAAAAGTGTACACAAGGATAAACGAATGTAGTCGTACATTCGTGGCCATAACTTTCAGTGGGAAAATCCAATTAGAATGGTTCAAATTGGGTTAGATAGATATTGAGATTATCTACAACCTTCATATAGAAATATATTTCATATGAACGAAGTATAAGTGTCGTTTCTGTGAAATACCGAAAGGGTGCAACAGTATGACATACAGTTAGTAAAACAGTCATAACTTTTGCATACGAACTCCAATTGGGCTGGGCCAAATTGGGTTGTGTAGATAATAAGATTATCTACAACTTTCGTGTTGGTTGATTTTCTGTCAGAGAAATTTATCAATTTCGTCTGGACAGAATACTGAACAGGTTCATACAGTTTTTCTGTGTGAAAGGGTGTATATTGGATATACATGCCTTTTGGCTAATCCTTATCCTATTAGGTATAAATAGGATTTTCTCTCTCATCTTCACTAAGGAATTCAGAAGTAATTCAAAGCAATATTCTGCCCAAGACACAAGAAAAAAGAGCAAATTCAGATTTGATCTTTTGTGAGTGAAAAGGCACGAAGAGAGATTAATAGAGAATCGATCGAGATCAAGCAAGTGCACCGATACATCGTCTAGGCAGGTGTATCCGTGTCCGGCGTCTTCCGACTCAAGGTGGATACGTGTGGAGGAGCAACACTTGGGGCTCTCCGTTGTGATCGAACCGAAGGATCGAAGAACGGGAACGAACGGTGAAGGACGCACGGTGTGGGACGCGCGTAAAGTCACCAACGTGACCGGAGGAATAGGAGGCAGCGATCAACCCTTCGTGTTCCATCAATTTGGAACTGGTATGGATCTAACCTTCTATTTGCATCGTACCCTCGAAGTCGTGGCGTGATCTCGGGAATCGGGGAATCGGACCGGGCCTACATATCCGCTGCGCGGGCCCGGGGTCGGGGATATTCCCCTTCAGCTTGTGCATTTGGGTGTGGGGTGTGGGCCCGGGGTCGCAACGGACACTGTAGCAGATACAGGAAATTGAGAATTTTTCGAAAAAACACATATTCCGTTGTAACGGACTTGGAGTCCGTTGCAACGGACCCTGTATAGGATGCGGGGGTGTGAAGAGAACTGTGAAAAACGCATATTCCGTTGCAACGGACTTGGAGTCCGTTGTAACGGAACCTGTATCAGATACGAGGTTGCGGGGATGCCAATGGTGTCTATTGGAGTCCGTGGTAACGGACTGGGTCCGTTATAACGGATGTCTTCGCAGTTTTGTCCGTTGCAACGGACTATATGTTGCGTTGTAACGGACAGGTTTCTGGAAATTTGGACAAAGGTTTGCAGAAAATAGCGTTGTAACGGACCAAGGTTGCGTTGCAACGGACATGTTTCTGGCAATTTTGGCCAAACTCCGGAATAAATAGCGTTGTAACGGACTGGTATTCCGTTGTAACGGAGTGCCAAGTATACGGGAGGTCCGTTGCAACGGACTATGTTGCGTTGCAACGGACTGGTTTCTGGTTGCTGATTTTGTTTTCGTGATAACTTTGGCTACACAACTTGGAATTTTGAGTTCTTTATATCGATTTGATCGGCATCAATCATACTAGCATATAATTAGAATGCATTTATGAAAATCTTGTGATAGTGATATAATTGGATTATGTCACGAATTTAGAAACATGCAATGGCATGATCCCTCATAATATTTAAGTCATGGAAATGCCTTCCATATCCACAACCATCGAGATTGATATGACATAGTGCGTGGTTTCAGGCCATAGTCGGGCACGTACTATTGTATATATTGGTGCGGGTGGTAAGCGTTAATTGGGGACTCACGTGGTTTCAGGCCATAGTCGGGCACGTGAGTAGTTCAATTGAACGATACGATGGATATGGTTATGACTTAACCGTCCAAGCCAATCCGATTGGAGTTCGGGGCATAGATAGGATGCACACACGGAACTGAGATTGTATTGGATACGATCCATCACCGAAATCCTATAAAGGTTCAAGAGTCGTATTGGATACGATTGGATTTAATCCTACCTAAAATATCGAGATCTCATTTGTCGGCCATAGTCACTTATGGGAGGATCGTAAAATATGGGTCTTGAGTGTTATGGACTTGGAGTCCCGTATCGGTATGAGGGTTATCGATTCGATAAAATAACACTATCATATAATCATCATATAAGCCCTATAAGATAAGTACGCAACGTTAGTAATCAATCTTTCACTTCATTTGTAGATCATGTCTTCTAGTAACACCAACACCATGTCGATTAGATCGACTTTAGAAAAGGATAAGCTAGTGGGTCGGAACTACTTTGACTGGCACCGAAACCTGAGAATAGTTCTCAGGCAAGAGGGCAAGAGTCACGTATTGGATACGGAACTAGTGGAACCGGGCCCCGATGCTTCGGCCGAAGAAAGGGCCGCGTTTGAGAAACTTAAGAAGGACTCAAATGATGTTACGTGCCTCATGTTGGCATGTATGGACGCTAGTCTTCAAAAGCAGTTTGAGGACTCGGATGCGCACATCATAGACGTTGTGCTCAAGGAAATGTTCCAAGAGCAGGAGCGTATTGAACGGTTCAGTACGCTCAAAGAGTTGGTAAACTGCAAGATGCCTTCGGGGTCTTCGGTTAGCTCTCACGTTTTGAAGGTGCAAGCTCTCATAGACCGTCTTGAGAAGCTAGGAGAGAAATTGTCGAAGATTATGCAACAAGATTTGATCTTGTGTGCACTTCCTCCAATGTTTTCTCCGTTCGTGACTAACTATCACATGCATTCGATGGATAAGACGATCCCTGAGCTTCACGGAATGCTCAAGAATTTTGAATCGGAGACGTTAAAGTCGTCCGGAGAGAACAGGGCAAGAGTTGCCGGAAATGTTCTCACAATTCAGAATAAGGATCGTAAGAGATCAAAGTCCAAGGGCGGTTCGGCTAAGAAACGTTCGAAGCCGAATAAAAGGGGAAAGGAGAAATCCAAGGATGAGACGTGCTTTCATTGTCACAAGGCTGGACATTGGAAGCGCGATTGCAAGTCATACCTCGAGGAGGTGAAGAAGGGCAAGGCGGTTTCAGCGACCGGCCTCTCAGGTATTAACGTTATTGAAGTTAATATTTCAACTATGACTAATTGGGTATTGGATACCGGTTGTGGGACTCATATTTGTCGAAATATGCAGGTTCTTCAAAATAGTCGAAGGTTGGAAAAGGGTGAAGTCGATCTACGCGTCGGGAATGGAGCAAGAGTTGCTGCGTTTGCCGTAGGAGTAGTTAATTTGACTTTACCTAATGGACTTATTTTAGTACTAAATAATTGTTATTATGTACCGACATTATGTAAGAACATAATAAGTGTGTCGAAACTGGCCAATGATGGCTATGAATTCGTTATTAGGAATAATGAGTTTTCGATATGTAAGGATTCTATTATCTATGGAAATGTTCTGTTAGAAAATGGTCTTTATGTGTTGGATTTCGATCACGGAAATAATAAGTCTATATATAACGTTAATGCAAAAAGGATTAAATCTAAAGTTGATAATCGGACTTTCTTTTGGCATTGTCGTCTCGGTCATGTGAATGAGAAACGCATTGCTAGACTCCATAAAGATGGAATGCTAGACTCATTTGAATTGGATTCATTTGGGAATTGCGAATCTTGTTTACTTGGCAAGATGACTAAGGCGCCGTTCTCCAAGGTCGGAGAGCGGTCCAACGATCTATTGGAACTCATACATTCCGATGTGTGTGGACCGATGAGCATCGAGGCAAGAGGAGGCTATCGATACTTTGTTACGTTTACGGACGATCATAGTAGATATGGATATATCTATTTGATGCGTACTAAAGCGGAGACCTTTGAAAAGTTCAAAGAGTTTCAAAACGAAGTTGAAAATCAACTTGGCAAGAAAATTAAAGCCATTCGATCGGATCGAGGTGGCGAATATTTGAGCTATGAGTTTGAAGATCATCTAAAAGATTGTGGAATAGTTCCACAATGGACTCCGGCAGGAACGCCACAATGGAATGGCGTGTCCGAGAGGAGGAATCGGACCTTGTTGGACATGGTTCGATCTATGATGAGTCAAACTTCCCTTCCAAAATCGTTTTGGGGATTTGCCCTTGAGACAGCGGCTTTCTTGTTGAACCGCATACCTTCTAAATCGGTACATAAGACGCCATATGAGATGTGGTTTGGAAATTCTCCAAAGTTGTCTTTTGTTAAGATTTGGGGTTGTGAAGCATATGTTCGAAAATTGATTTCGGATAAGCTCGAACCCAAATCTGAAAAATGTTTATTTGTCGGGTATCCTAAGGAAACAAAAGGATATTATTTCTATCTTCCAATCGAAAATAAAGTTTTCGTAGCTCGAAGAGGAGTCTTCCTTGAGGAGGATTTTATCTCTAGGCGAGTGAATGGGACTGAAATAGATCTTGAAGAAATTCGAGACCCGCAAACGAATGTTGAACCGATGAACGCTGATCCGATTTCCTCAAATGTTGAGGATCCGGAGTCAAGTGCACAAGGCGCAGTTCGTAGATCGGGTAGGATTCGTCAAGAGCCTATACGATATGGTTTTATCGTGGCAAATGACGATGAAGTCGAATTCATAGATGATGAACCGACATCTTATCGCGAGGCTATGAAAAGCGAAGATTCTGATAAGTGGCAAACTGCCATGAAATCCGAGATTCAATCCATGTACGATAATCAAGTTTGGAACTTGATTGATCCACCTCCCGGGGTTAAACCAGTGGGATGTAAATGGGTCTTCAAGAAGAAGACCGACATGGATGGGAATGTAAACACTTATAAAGCACGGCTTGTGGCGAAAGGTTTCAAACAAATTCATGGTGTAGACTATGAAGAAACGTTTTCTCCAGTAGCAATGCTTAAATCCATACGGATTTTACTTGCTATTTCTGCATATTATGATTACGAGATTTGACAAATGGATGTCAAAACCGCATTCCTTAACGGGAACTTAGAAGAGGATGTGTACATGACACAGCCCGAGGGTTTTGTCGATTCGAAGAGTCCGAATAAAGTGTGCAAGTTGCAACGATCCATTTATGGATTGAAGCAAGCTTCTCGGAGTTGGAATATACGTTTCGATGAAGTTATACGAGATTATAATTTCGTGAAAAACGTAGAAGAACCTTGTGTATACAAGAAGGTTAGTGGGAGCCGCGTAGTATTTCTTGTACTATATGTAGACGACATCTTGATCATAGGAAACGACATTCCGATGCTTACGGATGTTAAGAAGTATTTAAATACTCGTTTCGCTATGAAAGATTTGGGCGAGGCCGCTTATATATTAGGCGTGAGGATTTATAGAGATAGATCCAAGAAGTTACTCGGCTTGAGTCAAAGCACGTACATCGACAAAGTGTTGAAACGGTTTTCAATGCAAAATTCGAAGAAAGGACTTCTTCCAATGTCGAGTTCCATATCGTATTCTAAAGCTCAATGTCCGACATCGAGCGAAGATAAGAATGCGATGAGTATTGTTCCATACGCTTCGGCGGTTGGATCAATTATGTATGCCATGATTTGTACGCGCCCCGATGTGTCGTATGCATTGAGCGTCGTTTCGCGTTACCAATCTAATCCAGGGGATATGCATTGGATCGCGGTTAAGAACATCCTTAAGTACTTACGAAGAACTAAGGATCAATTTCTAATTTATGGTGGAAAGACATCCGGGTTGGTCATCAATGGATATACCGACGCCAGTTTCCAAACATGTGTCGATGACTTTCGATCACAAAGCGGATACGTGTTTTGTCTAAATGGTGGAGCGGTAGTTTGGAAGAGTTCCAAACAACCCACGATAGCAGACTCTACAACTGAATCGGAGTATATTGCGGCTTCCGAAGCAGCAAAGGAGGCGGTTTGGATCAAGAAATTTGTGTCGGAGCTTGGTGTAGTCCCGAGCATCTCGGAACCTGTAGTTGTGTATTGCGACAATACGGGCGCAATAGCACAATCCAAGGAACCGAGGGCACATCACCGCTCCAAGCACATACTCAGAAAATTTCACTTGATCCGTGAGATTTTGCAAAGAAAGGATGTGATCATTGAGAAGATTGATACTGACAGGAATGTTGCGGACCCGTTTACTAAGCCACTCTCGCAAGCTAAGCACGATTATCATGCGAAAGCTATAGGTTTGAGATACCTAGAGGAGGAAGAGAGTAGTTAGTTATCTAAAACGATAGTTTCGTAGGACGAGATTAGTCTAATAGATTAGTAAACGTTGTATCACCCCAAACTTATCTTATAGTAATGCAATTTCAGAATTTTAAAATTTTTCATTTTTGCATCTATCTTATATGAAAATTGTGTGCTGGGTTGTGTAATATGATTGTTACATGAACCTTGATTTGAACTTGTGTGGACGTCGACATGGTTGAGGACCATGTGCAGCGAAACCGTCACACTTAAAGTGTCATTTCTAAACATCCCTAGTCGCGGATCAGCTTGCTTAAGAGAGAAGCATTTCTATTATTAGATAATAGACTGAACGCGTACACTAGTACGTTTGCCGAGGAGATGATTATGTTTTGCTAATCATGGGACAAAGGAGTTTGTCGAATCGGGAACGTAGATATATGTTAGGTTACATGTATTGGATATGACCGAAGCCGCGAGACCATGACATGGTTTAGTCATTATAGATGGACTTGCGACGGATGGGGTTTTAGATTCTTCATACTTGAGGGGATCATTGATTGCGTTACGTGCGTAACACAATGCTTTGATATGATCTTACGCTCACCGTAACAGGGAGTTAAAAGGGTCATCATTGGGTATTGTCCGAAACACGGAATTCAATGTGAGTCTCCAAGATAGGAATTGTTTATTCCGAAAGGAAGAGATATCTCTTAGGCGCCGCTCGATGAGTCGATTAACGAAAACTGTGGCCACAGTCAATGATATTAATGGTTAATATCGATTGAAATTTGTTAACTCAACTCGGAATCAGGGAATAAGTATAGTTAATCAAATTATAAGGATGACTATTACCGTGCCTTTTGATTAACGGATATCGTAAACAAGAGAACTAGTAACCGCTATTCGAGATAGGCACAATGATCACAATCATTTTTCGTTTAACATGGGTAGCTATGATGGAGTGACTAGATCCCGCTCATGAGCTTGTAGGCATTGGAAACAACCTACTGCCATCGTTAAGTCGAACCTACATGGTCACACAACGAGTCGTACTAAGTCGGGCTTGATCATAAAATCGGCACATTGGATGTGCATAGCTTGGTATTTGATACGCGAGCTATATTCTCTAAAATCGTGCGTATTGGATATGCATGAGTACCTTTTAGGTAGATCTGAAATTGAGTGGGAGACTGAAAGAAATACAGTTTCGGATCAACCGTAAAAGTGTACACAAGGATAAACGAATGTAGTCGTACATTCGTGGCCATAACTTTCAGTGGGAAAATCCAATTAGAATGGTTCAAATTGGGTTAGATAGATATTGAGATTATCTACAACCTTCATATAGAAATATATTTCATATGAACGAAGTATAAGTGTCGTTTCTGTGAAATACCGAAAGGGTGCAACAGTATGACATACAGTTAGTAAAACAGTCATAACTTTTGCATACGAACTCTAATTGGGCTGGGCCAAATTGGGTTGTGTAGATAATAAGATTATCTACAACTTTCGTGTTGGTTGATTTTCTGTCAGAGAAATTTATCAATTTCGTCTGGACAGAATACTGAACAGGTTCATACAGTTTTTCTGTGTGAAAGGGTGTATATTGGATATACATGCCTTTTGGCTAATCCTTATCCTATTAGGTATAAATAGGATTTTCTCTCTCATCTTCACTAAGGAATTCAGAAGTAATTCAAAGCAATATTCTGCCCAAGACACAAGAAAAAAGAGCAAATTCAGATTTGATCTTTTGTGAGTGAAAAGGCACGAAAAGAGATTAATAGAGAATCGATCGAGATCAAGCAAGTGCACCGATACATCGTCTAGGCAGGTGTATCCGTGTCCGGCGTCTTCCGACTCAAGGTGGATACGTGTGGAGGAGCAACACTTGGGGCTCTCCGTTGTGATCGAACCGAAGGATCGAAGAACGGGAACGAACGGTGAAGGACGCACGGTGTGGGACGCGCGTAAAGTCACCAACGTGACCGGAGGAATAGGAGGCAGCGATCAACCCTTCGTGTTCCATCAATTTGGAACTGGTATGGATCTAACCTTCTATTTGCATCGTACCCTCGAAGTCGTGGCGTGATCTCGGGAATCGGGGAATCGGACCGGGCCTACATATCCGCTGCGCGGGCCCGGGGTCGGAGATATTCCCCTTCAGCTTGTGCATTTGGGTGTGGGGTGTGGGGCCTCTTTCTTCCAGTTATCATCTTAACTTGTTGAGAGTTTACCGTGGTGAGTTGAGGTTTAGGCTTCCACACTTGCTGCTGCGTCGCTGGCCCACTTGGAGCTTGTGAGCCTGTATTGTGGTGGTTATTTTCTTGAGTCGGTTTTGTTTGCATGGCTGGAGGTTTGGAGGGGTTTGTGGTTTTGTATTTGTAAGACAGGTGGGCGTGGCGAGTGTGGAGTTTGTGGCTTGGGATAGAATTATATGGAGGGTAAGGTTTGCACCATTCTTTTGGGGGGGTCCTTTCAATGGCCCACCGGCCATCTCCCTGGTCAAGCTTAGAGATTCTCCCTTTTCGCTTTGGGAAGACTCTCTCTCTCCCATTTTTTCTCGACCAGAACTTGAGTTTGTTACCACCATGCATCAATTTATTAACTGATCATTCAAGACACATGCATATTTAAAATAATTTTCTTCAGATGCACAAACAATCATTTAAAAAAATTCTAGGAGAATAAAGTGCTTGCTTTATCATTTCCAATTAGTCTTGAAATACCTGATTTAAAATTTTATAGTTATAATATAATTTTCGAAGACATGGCAATCACTACTACAAATACATAAATACATGCCCCCTCGTATTTACAATAACTAATGAGAAAATATATATATCTGCACAAAAATAAGATAAACATCATCGATGAAATTATTAAGGATACGTTAATTGGTCCGTACATATCATAATCTTAATTAAAATTATTTTTTTGTTAATTTATATGTTTGTTAATTGGTGTGTACATGTCATATTTAATTCAAATTAATTTTCTAGTCAGATTAACCATTAATCTAATGAATCCGTTCACGTCAACGAGAATTTTTATCGCACTTTCGTGAGACTCAACATATACCCTCATAACCAATTGACTTGCGATTATCTTTATACTAGTCCTGCATTGTACGAATGTACGATTTTACAGATCAACCCTTAACTCCTTGACGTGGCAATATCATATGACTTTATTTTTTATATATAGCATTAAAAAAAACCCAGATTACATAACTACCATCAAAAAATTCAATTGCAGACCTAGCACTTTCTCAACTAGCTTGACAAAAATAAAAATACTTCCTCAAAAAACCTGACGAAAATGATTAAATTGGGTTTAGCACTTCTAACACGGGTCAAAATACAATCATTATGGTCAAGATTGCAAAATCCCCGACTTGATGACTTTCGTAATGTAACTTGGCGAAACACAACAAATCCAGAATTTTGCATCCTTGACCATATTAATTGTATTTTGATCCGTGTTAACGGATCAAAATCCATTTATCCACTTTCGCCTGATCTTTTGACGAAAGTGTACGTTGTTGGATTTTTCTGTGTTTTGCTCAAAACAATAATATTGTTACAATTCGTACAATGTTTTTGACAAAGTTATGTTGAGAATTAGAAAATTTGTCAACTACCAAATATGTAGATCTCATTAAGTAGCACAATTTAGATATTTTGTTTGTAAAATTAAGTTGTCATGTTAGGCTCTAAAATATGTCCACAAAAATACTAAAATAAATATTCCGTAAACGTCATGATTTCAATATAAAACACACAACGCATAATCAATACTAGTGTTCGGAGTATAGGTTATAGGGTTCAGAATATAGATTGAATATAGATTGTATGATATAATCAATAGTAAATATCAGAGTATGACTTATAGGGTTCAAATTTCAATATATATATATATTCCATGGTCTAATTAATATTATATAATAAGATTCACGGTATATGATTGTATGGTTCGGGGAAGATTTATGGTTGTAGGGTTCATGTTATATATTTATTTTGAGTTATATTTGTAGAGTTGCATATTTTATGTTATTATTCATCTCTTTTATCTAAATAATCATCTTATTCTTTGTTTTTTCTTCCACTAAAATATGAATAACTAAACACCATCTTTTCGTATCATAGGGATACCATTAGTAACGATCCGAATGGTTTCACATACAAGGATACTCAACCAAGTATACAACCACATAAAATTTCGGATGGTTGTGTTCTGAAATTTATCGTTTGACTGACTGATAACCCGAATTTGCAAATTAATGAAAAATGTCTGAGGTTATTAAATAATCGTTGGATCATATTTTTTCTAACCCCAATTACAAATGCTATTGACTTTGATGAGTTTGTTAGTTTCATTTTATTCGAGAATAGTCTCTGGGGCTGGCCTATGGTTCAATTATATATAGCACCGTCCAAAAAAACAAATGTGGGTAGTAATAGTGAACATAACCAAACCGATCCTGTCGAAACCAGGGGGGATCCTAATATGTCCCGAGAGAGGTCTTCGTCCCTTTTCATAGTTTTCGCCGAACATGATATATAACTAGTGATTCATTGTATTGTACCAATATAACAGTGTAAATTCTACTATTTTCCCCTCCCCAAAAAAGAAACGTAGTGTAATGTTAGTAACTATTTTTTATTTTCCCCCTCCCCCAAGAATACCCGTCAAGATCCATCGAAACGCTGACAAATGAATTTGACGAAGCAAGAATGACCAACCATATAGAAAGCGAATTTGAGGACGAGGAGGATGAAATATTGAATCCGGATTTGAACTACACAAACGAGGAGGACATGTATGGCACAAGAATACCGCAAATATAACAATTACTATAGAGTTGTCGTTTATTAGATATTACTACGAACATGATATTGAGTTCAATAAAATAGATACATGTTTACAAATTGTATTCGGATATGAATACAAGCCGGATCCGGATTGTACTGAAAATTTAACTCTTGTGGACATTGAAGGAAATACAGTTTTGTATCAACGGTAAAAGAGTACGAACAAAGACACACGAACGTACGCGTTCGAGAAGACGGATGAATGCACAATAGGATTGTGAAGAATTTGGTTTTTGTACACAGTCCGTCATGACGGACCATATGGTGCGTCATGATGGACCTAGTGTACGTAGTCCACAACGGTTGTGGACTTAGCCATATTCAGCATACACATAAGGTCTGTCATGACGGGCCATATGGTGCGTCATGACGCACGGGTCCGTCGTGACGGACAGTGTGTCCGCCATATATGGCCATATTCAGCATACATCGATATTAAAATATCATTTTCAACAATTATTATATATTTTTGAAAAATACTATGATATCTTTTCCAACAATTATTATATCTTTTCAAAACTAAAAATTAATATATACTTTTGAATAATATAATTATATCTATTTTAACAATTATTATGTGTTTTATGTATTTGTATATAATATTGTTAGTATCTATATATTAATTTCAAAGCATGGATATTTTTTAAATTAAAATCTTGATATTCATTTGTATTGTTTTAATGGAATAAATCGTGGAAATAAAAATTATTTCAGCAACAATTGTTTTCAAAACTTTTTTGCTAAAATATGTTGAAAAAATAAAAATAAATGATATTTTAATATCTATGTATTATTTATAGCAATATTTTAATATCTATGTATTATGTATTATAATATTTAATATTCATGTATTATTTATTTTTTGTATTTTATTAAATTATGGGGAAGGGGGTGTAATAATCATCTTCCAAATCATCAAAAAAAGATAGGCGTTACGGGGAGAATATAAAAATGTTATGGGGGTTGGAGAAAGCAAAAAATGTAGAGGTTTTTTGAGCGAATCCAAAAAGAGAGATTTTTTCATAATTTTCAGAAAATTTAGAGGGGCTTTGAAAAATTGTATATATACTTGTCATGCACAATGTATGAATGGACGATGTCACTAGAGACATTCATTCGGTCGGTTCGGTTTCAATCGAACCGAATAAGATCAAACCGGTTTAAATCGAGCCGGACTAAATTCGAACCGAACAAAACCTTTTAAACTTTCAAATAGATTAAAAATCGAACCGAACAAACCGAACACTTATTCGGTATATTCGATTGAACTGAATAAGAAACATTATAATTTTAAAATAAAAATAAAATATTATATTTATCAAAAATATTAATAAAAATTAAAAATTATAATTATATTACTGTATAAGATTATTATATCAATTTTGTATATCTTAACATTAACATATTAACATATTAAAAAATTATATTTACCAACAGGCACACCAACATGCAAGTAAAAATTCATGATTTGCATAATAAAATGAAAATTTAATATGCTGTCAACATTAAATAAATTTATGGGGTCCATACAAAAACAAGTAAGGATTTGATACAGAAAATCATATCAAAACGATGAGGTGTAAGCATTAGATGCTACATGCATGCATGAATGCCTATGTTGCGCGGATACTTCAAAAATCAAGTTGTATCGTATCGGATGCCGTATCGGATATCGATACTCGTTGGATACTCGTCGGATACGTATCGAATACTCCACGTGGCGTATCCGAATATTTAAAAAACCTAGGATTGGTTCGACTATTAATTTGACATAGACTTGAGAGATTTGACAGACTTTAGAGATTTAGCGATCAATCGGAGATTAGTCGAAATTAATCGGAGACTAGCTGAAATATGTAATTTGTCCAAACTATTATTTTTTTTCATATATTATGTTATATTTGTCGACTATTAATTTAACATATGTTACTAATTAAGAACTAAGATCACTAAAAATTGCGAACATAAATATCATAATTCTATGTCCAAATATAATATACTTAATTTTACATAAATATGAAAACAAACAAACGAAACAAACACTTAAATCAAATGAACATTCAAATTAAAATTAAAAACAAAACTACCAATAGAAAAAATAAGTGATTTGGAAATGAGATACATAATAGAAAAAATTAGTAATTTTAGGTCAGAAAAATAAAGTTCAACAAATAAGTGATTTGGAAATTATAATTTGTGGATCTAATCGATCAAAAGTCGTAAAAAAACGAGAGAAAAAAACAGTCCACATCAACCCTAGTAGGATATGTAAATTTTTACGAAAGACGTGATCTTAACTTGTCGCATAACAATTAATTTAAAATTAATATCGAACTAGTCGATGTTATAAATCGAATTTTACAATACTATATTACATCATACAATCTTTCGTTATCTAGAATAATTTATAATTTTACACGTCAGCCCTAAAATTAGTGACGTGTTAATATCATATATATCTGCAGGGTTCCAATTATTGATTACCCACTGTACCGCCTCGGCGTTCAACTCGTAATAATTAACGCTCTCCATTAAAATATTTACAGACAGATATATATATTTATAATTATGAGGGCACTGCAGTTATATTTGTATAAATACTAGTAACTCCAGTATGTTAAAAATGGAGACAAATCGCACTCTTTTATTAAGAAAGGCGACCCTTCGCGAAATGACGCATCGTATCGTTCATAAAAAAAGTTAATAAATCTGGTCCGTCCGATTTACTTTCCTCAAATCCACTTTCCAAACGAAAAAGCTCTATAAAGAGTCACCCTATTCGTCTTCTCCGTTCACGCCTCTCTCTCTCTCTCTCGCCAAATTCTTTCTATCGACTGGATTTTGGGTGTATATACCCTCCTCCTCTTCTTTCTTCAGATCCGATTCTGTACTGGAGATTAGTTTTTGGGTCTATCCGTATTTCTGTTTGGTTGAAGGGGTTTCTTCTTCTTCTACTACTACTAAGCTAATCAGCGCTTGTTTGTTGGAGCAAGAAGTGGATCTCGGCTTCTACAATCTCTGAAAATGGTACGTTTTCTGAATTGTTTGTTTGATTTAATTGCTGTTTTCTTCTTCTTTTTTCTTGATTTGTTTTATCTAGTTTTGAGGGGTTTTAGTGCACATTGTTTCAGAATATTCAAATATCAAATCTAGAATTTAAAATATCAGATCTAACAAATTCATGATCCTGAATTTCAAGATTTTGATTTTTACCAGTTAAGCCTCAAATTTATCTTTATAAAATTCGAATATGTTCAATTTTACTGTTCGAAATATGATAATTATGAGTTTTAGAGTCAATACAGTAAATTTCAAGTGCATTGTTTTATGAAAAAGTTGAATACAAAGAAGGAATTTTGTAGTTTAGATTCCAAGTGACTCATAATACGAGTGAGTATGAAAAGCCAATAATTTGAAGCCTAAATAATTTGAAACCCGAATGAAACGAATCTCAAACGATCTGAAGCCAGAACGATTCGAAAGCCCGAATGATTCGAACCCGTAGACAATTGGAAACCTCGAACAAATCGGAGGCTCTAACGACTCGGAGCCCGAACGATCCGGAGCCCGAACGATCCGGAGCCCGAGCGATCCGGAGCCCGAACGACCCGCAGCCCGAATTACTCATAGGCCGAACGATTCGGAACCTAAACCACCCGAAGCCCAAACGACTCGTAGTATGAACGATCCGAATCTTGAACGAACGATTTGATACTAAACAAACAACCCGAGACTTTAAGGCCCTAACATACGATTTGAAGCCCAATTGAACGGATCGAAGCTTGAGCGAACAAATCATATCTTAAACTCTCGAACAACTTGAATCCAAAAAACTCGAAAGATGCCAAACCAAATGAGTGTGATCCGAATGGTTTATAAGCTAAGGTGCTCGTAATTCGAGTAAACATCAACTTAAACGATCTTTAATGAGAAATATTTATAATTAAACTTGAGTGCTGAAGTCCGTATGGCTCGAACAAGAAAGTTTTTTAACTAAAAAAATCTATAACTAAACACATACCACTTTGAAACTTGAGTGTTGAAGTTTGTATGGCTTGAAACCCGAACATGCCCAAAACTACACAAATCACAAATCGATCGAGTCATGAATTTCTCTTTTTAACATTTTCTCATTCTTCTTTAAGTTATCTTAACCATTTATATTATTTCTAATTTAGAAATTATATATTTTTTTTTTACTTTTTGACATGGATTTTTAGTATTATAATTAAAAGTCATATTTTTATCATACGAACCATCTTTTAACTAATTTTAAACATTAATTCATTGTAGGTTTCTATTTGCCATAAATGTGGTGATCGTGGGTATTCGAATCTTCTTGTTTTTTGTTGCGGGTGTTATAAATATGCCGAGCATCAGTATGTAGAACTCTTTCTTCTATTATTTGTTTGTTAATTTGCATTGCATTATATTTCATATACTTCCTAGATTGCAAAAGAGAATACTTGTGTCTCTTGTCCATTTGCATTGCTTAGTAGGTAATGCGAAGTTGGAGTTCATGATACTAGCCTTAACAAAACCTATTCTTGATTTAGGTTCAAAAAGATAGTGATCACTTGGAAAAAATGTAACAATTAGCTAGCAATGTCACAATTGATGAGTTCGTTATTATGAAAGACATCACACCTAATTAAGAGTGACATTGTTAAGACCGAATGGCGTTCATAACTATGTGCATTATTATTATATGTATTAGGATGTTTATTATATGCAAATTTAGTGTGTTTATTGTTAGTAATTTAGACATCACATAACATATGTGTTTTTAATGCGTTGCAGGTATTGTTTTGATGAAATTCCGAAGCAACAAGAAAATGTTCGATGGTTATGTGAAGAATGTGTTTCGAAATCATGCGATCCTTTATTGACTAAAGGTGAAAATTCTAAGACCCATGATGAAATTCTAAAAATTGGTAATTATTCGTTTAGAGATAGGAAAAATCATGCTATGAATAAATCAAATGTAAAAGAAGTTGGAGATAAGAATTCAATTGATGACAATATTTTCGAGGCAACTAATGTTTCTCATAAGAAGAAACGTGAATTATCTTTGCCTCCTAAACCGCGTAAATCTCCCTTGGGTGCCAATGTGCCCAAGCATGCAAGACCGCAATTGAAACCCGGTACTTATTTGTTTCGAGATAGGGAGAAACATTCTATGAAAGCACTAAACAATAAGAAAATCGTTCGTGCTAAGAAAACGATTAACGATGATATTATTAATGTAGCTGATGTTTTTCAAGAGAACAAACATGAGCTACATGTGCCTCCATTCGAGCATTGCTTGAAGACATGGGGGAGGTATAGGAAAAGAGTGCTTAATCCTCGAAGATCTCCTACCTCTTCAAATTATTTTAAAGACGATCCGGCATTGCATGACAACCTTGACGTGAATGAAGCGAAGTCGTGTGAAGTGGCAAAATCGGGTTTGCTCAAAAGAAAGTTGATATTGGCGGTGGATGATGATTTGGTAAACGACTTTGTAGAAGATAGAGTTGGTGTTGAAAACACAAAACAATGTGATGTGTCAAGAGAAGTGGAGGCGAGTATCTTGTTAGAGGAGTATTCAACTTCTAAAAGAAGGAAGTGCGAGAAGCCATTACGAGTAGAAGAAAATCACAAGTGTGATGTGATTGAACAACAAGTTGAACATGGCGTCGAGGCAACGAATGAATTCTACTATGTCTCTGCATGGCCCATCGTGGACTACATTTGGAGGTTTGTCTTGTTTTTTTGGGCTTACTTTTTAAAAGTTATAATTTGATGCCAATTAACCTCTCACTAGGAAGATGACGAAGATAATTGAGTATCATAAGATTTGATACTTCAATTTTTTTGACCATCAGATTTGTTTTGAGATATGCGCACTTAATGATTTGGACAAATTTTGATGATCGTCTTTCATAAAACACAAATTTTAAGAAATAAATTTAATCGTTAAAAGTCTTAAAAACCCTCCCTATTTATTTAATTATTCATAATTAGTGTTACCAAAGTTCTTACAATTGATGATTTTTGCAAACTTTGATTATGTATCAACTTTAAAATACATGTTAGGTTTTAACATAATACATGTTAGGATTGAAATGATTTGCAAATTTTGATTATGTATCAACTCTAATAATTTTGTTTATGAATTTTTATTGTAGGGGATTTTTCAAGATTAGTGGCAAGACCTACGGTCCATTCAATGCACACTTGTCCACCAAAGCTTGTGCGGAAGTTTTGAATGCAACAAAGGCTTTGCCTCCAATTGTTCATTTGTCAAAGGTGTCGAGATCGCATGCGTGGCCGAAAAGTTTGAATGTTTCCCCACCTAATCCCGACCACATCGCTCTCTTTTTCTTCCCATGTTATTCTTGGTATGGTTCTCTCCTCGTAATGGTTTTTTCATCAAGTATAAACTATGTTTTCCATTTGTTAACATTTTTATATTATAATAATATAATGTGACTTCAATGATTTGTAGGGTTGAAGAAATTGTTGAGCCACTAATGCAAGAGATAGTTAAAGGCGACCTTGTGTTAAAGATTGTGATGGATCAGGTTGAATTGCTTGTCATTCCGTCTAATTTGTTGTCTCGAGATTATGAAAGTAAGTGAACCAAAAACTCGAAACCTTCTTTCGCAAAAATACTATTATAGGATTTAACTCGACTAATCCTGATTACAAAAACAATGAATTTTGCAGAATTTCAGGGCAAGTTGTATCTATGGGGGACGTTTAGATCGAGACAACCTGATCCTACACAAAAGACAGAAAACCAACCTGTAAATAACCCCACAAAAAAATATTGTAATTTGCGCGCGAGTCCAGAGAAAAATCAGACGAAAATGTTTGAAAAAGAAGAAGAAGAGGAAGAGGAAGAGGAGACCTCTCATTTGACAGATGGCGGTAATGGATCGGATCCAGAAATAACTGCATGCAGTAACGAAAAATCGAGTAAAGATGAGTTAATCAAGAGAAGGGAAGAAAAGGCTGGATCTTGAGTTGGGCCTATCCTTGCCTTTCACACAGTAAGGATTCTTTTTTTTTTATTTCTTTTGTTGAAATATTTCTTTTTTTGGGTTAGGGTAGACAATCCGTGTCTAAGTTTTCTCCAAAAATCATTAATTATGAGTTGATAAATTTCTGTCTTTAGTGGCATGTTAGTTAGGTTGCCATTCTCTATAGGAGAACTCTGAAAGAATAGTGAATTTTCCAACTATTTCCTACATATAAAATTATATTATTAAAATTAAAGCAATTTTGAGTTTTATAATGTGTGATCTAAATAATTCTAATACTGGCTTGTTGCTAATATCCAGTGAAGAGAAATGAAGCTTTTAAGAAATAAGGATTGGCCATATCGGCCTAATATGAGTAATATTAAATAAAATATTGCTCTTGTCAATGCTGGGTCATGTGGGCTTAATATATTATATAATTATATAATTTGTAATATATTGTCCCACCTATTATGCAAAGCAAACTTTTGCTGTGGATTAGGTTAATAGTCACTTCGATTGTGTCAAACAGCATATAACTAAGCCCATGTAGGAAAATTTTCATTTAGGACGTTAGTTATGGTTGGATGCCAAGGCCATGGTAAATTGAGGATACAAAATGGTATCAATTGACAGTTTTCTTTTGGATACCCATTTTGGATAGGAAAATGTTGGACATACCTTCCCCTACCTCTTCCAAAAAACGTGATATGGTTTAAGACTCTAAGAATTAACATTTTAATTAATGATTTGATATTTTAATTGGATGTTCAATAATACATTAACATAATTTAATCATAAATTAAGATATTAAATTATGTATTTGTGTTAATTTTTAATGTATTAAACAATATCTACGTCATCAAGATTCTTCGGAGAGAATACTTACGGAGTGTACATCACTACTCTTTTGGATAATATTCTCGGGTCATATAAACCTCTCACTAGTTAGATTATAATCGTCTCCTTAATTAGATGTTAATTAGATGGTTGTAATTTTTGTATAAATATTTATGGGAAGAGATTATAATCTTCTCCTTAATTAGATGTTAGGGTTATAATTTTTTTATAAATATTTATGGGTTTCATTGTTTTAACTTTGAATTTGATTATTAAAATGAAAATCATATTATCTTACATCAATGTGATAAGGTACATTGTATTGGTACTATTGACTATTCATTTGTTTTTGAAAAGAGCCTAAATTTAGCATTTCAACTATTGAGTTGTTGCATTTTGTGTCCCTCAATTTTTACGTGGTTTATTTTTAACCTCTCAACTATTATGTTGGTTCAAATTTAATCCTTCCATCTATTAAATGTTTATGTATTTGTTAACTTGACACATAAACAATGATATGTCATATATTTTACCACATAAGAAATGTCGTGAATTTAAAATCTATATATTTTATTCTTAAAAAATAAATTCACATTCTATTGTCATAAACTCTAATATTCAATAATACAAATATATACTCTAAAACATAATCATTCTCAAAATATCACATAATTGATTATGTGGCAAAATATTTGTCATGTCACTTTTTATATATTATAATTAATACATCTGAATAGTTTGGATCATTGAACTTGTCAAAAAATTGATGTTCGTATTATCGAATATTAGAATTTATGACAATAGAATATGGATCTGATTTTTTTAAAATATCAAAATATATATTTTAAATGCCACAACATTGTTAATACGTTAGAATATATGACGTGCCATTGTTTATGTGTCAAGTTAACGGACACATAAGCATTTAACGGATGGAAGGACTATATGTGATCCAATATAATAATTGAAGGGTTGAAAACGAATCACGTAAAAGTTGAGGGACCAAATATACGCCAACTCAATAGTTGAGGGACTAAATTTAGACTTTTCTCTTTGTTTTTTTAACTTAAGTCATATGATAAAATATAATTACAAATGTAATAAGGGGCGTTTGGTTCGTTCTTTAAAATTACTATGATTTGGCATCCATCCTAATTTATTCTATTTCCATGTTTGATTTGCACTCTCGATAATAAAGTAAGCGAATATTCCATTACCTAAGGCATAGTTGGTGGGAATAGGATTACCATCAAAATTGGTGACTTTTCTCTATTCCCATGAGGAGGGAATACATTTTTTTTTCCTTTCCAAAAATTAAAAACTCGTCTTCCATACATAAACTCAATTTTATATTTTTAGAGCATGTCATGGAATAAATAAACACACCAACCAAACATGACAATAAATTATGTCATGGAATGATATGCCTTGACATGAAATTCATTGGCATACTTTATGCCAAGGCATTCTCCAAAGCACGAACCAAACGGCTCCTAATTTATATAAAAACTACTATCATAAATATGAATGTATTTATTAGGTTTATTTTGTATGTATTTATTATTCACGTCATGACACATATATGTACATATGTCCCCATACATGTATATGGTATTCATGCCATGACACACACACACACACATGTCTTATTGTATGTAATTATGACCCCATGCAATGACATTTGTAAGTATGTACGTGAATGTTATAGGTTATATAAACCCTTTTAGTGATATTTCGAGATAAAAATTCAAGAAAGAAATATCCATGATTTTCTTTTCTCATTTCCCTTGAATCTTATTCTAATTTCTCTCTCTAGTTTTGTTAATTTTTACAATGCGTTAACGGTACGAAGCTCTATCTCCTTCAATCTTGAGATTTTGATGATGGCGAAATTGTTTTATTATTTTTCTCTTACCCACAAAGTTTGTATTACGGCAAATATAGCAAAAACAGAAGAGAAAATTACTTATTAGATTTGCCCTATATAAATGGAGAAAGGCGATAAATCTTTTCAAGATCATTTTTCTGATTTGATTTTCATTATTTTAAATTTGCGATTTTTTGTGTTTTCCTTATTTTATTTTGTTATTAAGAGTATCGATGAATTTTTTTTTGTCATAATATAAATAAGAGATATGCCTTGTATTGATATCAAAAATGAAATTTATTCGAGCACCAATCGGGGTAATTCAAATATAATCAAAATTTCTTGAAGAGATTATATATGCCTACGAAAGGAACAAAATGAGTTACAAATAATATATGTTTTTCCAAATCTTTGATTATTGATCAATGTATCAATCGAAATGGAAAACATATCAATACTATGAACGAGATGAATATTGAATATTTATGCATTTTGAGTAATATTTCAGACAAGAAAAATATACATTAGCAAAAATTATCAGTTTCATCAACTGGTTTGTACTGTTCACAAATTAGTACATTTTATCCCAGTGGATTTTTTCCAGACAATTTTTAACGAGACAAATTTATTATGCGTACAAAATCAAGTACATACAATGGGGATATTTTAAATATGATTGTACTTGTTAGGTTTATTTTGTATGTATATATTATGCATGTCATGACACATATGAATACATGTGTCTCCATACATGTATCTATTGTCCATGACATGACATATGAATACATGTGTTCATACGTGTATCTATATCCATGATATGATAGGGCACAATGCAATGACATGTGTAAGTGTATATGTGAATGTTGTAGGATATACGAACTCTTTTTTAGTGATATTTAGAGATAAGAACTAAAGAAAGAAATATCCATGATTCTCTCTTCTCATTTCTCTTGAATCTTGTTTTAATTTTTCTCTCTAGTTTTGTTATTTTACAATAATTAAATATATATTGAATATTATTTGTATTTTTAAAATTATGTATATTTTTTAAAAGATCCATGAAATATATTCACTTTAATTTTATCTTAATTTGACATTCATGTTAGTACAGTTTTTTATTAGAGCTGCAAGTTTAACTCGTGGATTTTGACTCGTTTGTGCTTGATTTAAGTATAGCTCGGTATAGATTGTTCGGTATCAACTAAAAATTAATTGAGCCGAGTCGAGTTTAAGCTTGACCCTACTCTTTCGGAATAAACTCAATTTCGAGCTCTAAATTTTCAACCAAATTATTTTCATCCCAAATTTCATAATATAAAATTTACCAAGAATTAAAAATTTCCTTACTAAAGACCCAAAAGGAGTAAACAACCTTAAAAAAACCCTAGGCGCAGCAGATCCATGGCGGCTAATGTAGCTAAGGAAATTCCTGCAAAAAATGGCAACTTCTTCACCAGGGGAAAGATAGCTAAAATCCCTCAAGGAGATGGATGGTATCTCCTCTCAAGGCAACAAGCACCTATCTTCATCACCCCATATTCTCTTTCCTCTTTCTCTACATCCTTGATCTCCAAAAATAAAACAAAACCATTAGATATCTCTTCTCTTCACCTCTCTCAAACCCTAGCCGTTGCCATGGAAAAACGAAAAGGTAAGCAAAGGATGCTACCAACAGATCGCGCCACCCATCAAATACCTCCGAAAGGATCCTATGCCGGTATACTTCAAACCCCATTACCGGATCAAATAACGAATCCTTACTATCATCAAGGTGCATCTTCAAAAAATGCTAAACCTAGTCGCAAGCATAGTACCCAAGGACAAATCGGCAAACAAGGAGAAAATCAGATTCCACCAAGACCAAACATGCCATGGGCTCCATCTTCAAACAAACCTCGGCACAACTCTAACAGAGATTATTGCAACCGATGCGACAAAACGGGACACAAGACAGAAAATTGTCGGCTCCTACTCTTTTGTAATCGCTGCAACAAGCATGGCCACTCGACAGCCAATTGTCGTCGACCACAGTCAAAGAAGGACCTAGTGCAACCCCGATCTAATCTCGTGGCAGTCCAACACTTCGCACAGCCGGTTATCCATCCTCACACAAATGCGACCGAACCAAAAGATAGTGACGATCCGCTAGTACCTCGTGGCATATCGGGACCCGATGCCCTACTGACCAGACGTCCTTCTTCTATGGTTTACCATCTCACACAAACCATGCGTCAAGTTCAAGAAGCGGCAAGATGGCGTCAAGGTGTACTCATAGACGCTCGCCTCGTGCCGAATCACAACCTCGACGCCATCCACATTCTCCTACTCAAGTGCCGATCGTGGAAAGCACCGTTTCAACTCGCATACATGGGTAACAATAAATATGTCGTTTTATTACCTCCATCTATCAACCGCAATGATTTTATATCAAAAGATTTAGTTAGCTTGCGAAGAGCTAATTTTGTTAATTATACGTGGGAAATTTCGATTGACTCTTATCGTGTCTATTATCCGTTTCGAGTTTGGTTTCGCTTAATAGGACTACCTCCACACGCATGGGATCAAGTCGAGTTATCCTCCATCATAGGCGGTTTTGGGGTCCTCGTCAACCATGGCTCTCTTCAACAACCCTCCACCATGGAATCACTCGATATCGTAGTCGGAGTCTCAGACCTATCTCTCATCCCCGACTATATACACCTAGCCAGACTAGGTCATGGTAAGGTGGTGCAACTTAAATTCCTTAGTCGCGAAGAAATTTTTTTACAATTCTATTATCCGGAGGACCCAACTCCTCCTAATGTATTATTTGATGCCTTGAAAGAGGACATCGAAAAACGAGAAGACGAAAACTTTTTGAGAGCCAAAAAAATAACAAACCCAATTTCTCCATTCGATCGGCCTCGGATGAAAGTTCAACACAACCGACACCTCCTTCACTTGCCGAGCTCCACGGTCCACCCACGGCTCCTCTTCCTCCGGGTAAAGTTCTAGTCGACAAAGCTTGGTTACAAGCACTTTGCAAATTAATACCATCTTCCATAACTACAACCGCGGCAAAAGAGGTGGTACCCGAGATCCCCAATAGGCAAGTTCAAGATTCGACAAAAGAGTTGGTACCAATCACGAAGGAGAACGATGCGCCAAACCGAATAGATGATTTGTTGCGCCAAGGTATGGCAATCATTGAAGAAGCAAATAATAACAAGACCGAATCCGATGAATACCATCCGAAAAAGAGGCAATGCAAGAAAAAGACGTCTTCTTCCGATGATTCGATGAAGTCGACATCATCCAAAGGTATTAATATATTTTTATCCTCTCTCTTAAAATCGAAAAAACGTAAAATACTTGGACCCGTGGGCAAAAATAAAGGCCTCAAGATTAAAAAAACCACTCTTCTCTTAATAAAACCCTTAACGGGTCTGTTGCTAAGGTTCATTTCTCAACCTCTACCAATAAAAATTCTGATAATACAAATCCTGCTAACGGGTATGTTGAAGTTAGTAATAAAAACCCTGCTAACGGGTCTGTTATTATACCCGCAGCAACCTCTTCCTCTCTTGAAAATGGGTCTGCTAAAGGGACTAATATAATTCCTGCTAACGGGCCTGGTAATATACCCGCAACCTCCTCTACTCTTGAAAAAGGCTCTGATGGCTGCGGGTCTGGAAACAAAATGCAATTAATACCCGCAACACTCTCTCTCTCTAAAGATAAAGAATGTGCAAATAAAATGCAATTAATACCACACCCGCACCACTCTCTCTCTCTCTTAACGGGTCTGATCTCTCTCTACATAATAACTCTTCAATAGGGGCTCATTCTAATTTAAATAATACACTCCCAATATCTCACGAGAATATGGCTCTCAATTCTCCATGCAAAAATTTGAATTCTCAAGAACTAAATATGAACCCTCATTCGCCCCTCCTCCTCCTAGGATCGGGTTACCCCCTAATTACTAACGAGTCATTTGTGGCCCCTCAAAAAGAAATAAATGCCAAAAAACGCTCCAATCATAAAAAAACAAAGAAAAAATTTCTAAGAGAGAAAATAATAACGGAACTACAAAGCGAGAAAATCTCGAAAACCCCACTATCTTCAAACATTATTGACGAAATTCAGGACATGTTGGGTCTCCCTCAAACCGAAAATATAACATCCTCCTCTAGTACCGAAATAAATAAAATCAAATCAAAGTCAATATCTATTATTGAACAATTAAAATCTTGCACTAACTCTTCTCTCTTGTTGCAAGGTCGTGGTGTCGAGGAGCTTCTTGATTATGAAGGGGAAGAAGACCCGACAAGGGTGCCTTGACGCCCCCACTCTCACCAATCTTTATTATTATTTTCTCGCTTGTCTCTTTTCTTTCTTGTTTAATTGTTTATCCCTCATTCACTTTTCATTTTATGGACCCAAGTATATCTATTATGATTAATCAAATAAACTTCTCTCTACTTACATGCAATGTAAGAGGTCTAGGTTATAAAGAAAAACGCAACCTAGTACGCGAATCAGTAAGAAATTCCAAATGCACTATAGCGTGCTTTCAAGAAACTAAATTATGTAACCCGAATGTCTTCTTAATCAAATCTTTTCTACCCAACTCTTTACACTCCTTCGAATCGTCTCCCTCATATGGGACAAAAGGAGGACTCTTGACATCTTGGTCAAATCAAATCTCTCTAATATCCACCTACACTACGGAATTCTCTCTCAACACCATACTATCACTAATGGATGGAACTATATTTCTACTATCCAACATTTATGGACCCTCGAGTCACCCACAAGAACAATCCTTCTTACAAGATCTTCAAAACCTTAACTCAAATGGATTGCCTTGGATCCTTATCGGTGACTTCAACCTACTACGGTCCCCAAATGATACGACGGGAATTAATCCAAATTTAAGTCTCATCACGCAATTCAACTCAGTAATCGACCAACTAAATCTCATTGAGGTGCATTTGGTCGGACGACGATATACGTGGTCCAACAAAAGAACTTCACCAACCCTCTCTAAACTAGACCGTGCATTCATTTCTAATGATCTCCTTGCTCTAAACCTCGACATCTCCTTTGAAGACTTACCAATGACCACCTCAGACCATCCACCACTAATTCTGAGAATCAAAACTCCATCACTCAACAGAAAAAGACCATTAAAGTTTGAAAAACACTGGCTAAAGTGCCAAGATCTCACTCCAATTCTTGAACAAATATGGATTTCGAGGTATCCTCTACATCCGGTTAAATCCTTCATACAAAAAATGAAAAACTCCAAAACGAAAATATGCCAATGGGCTAACGAAAAATTCAAAAACATTAATCATATCTTAACATCAGCAAATGATGTCCTACACTCTCTCGATATAGCTGAAGAATCTAGATCTCTATCTTACACCGAATATAAGTTGCGAATAGAACTCCGAACTAAAATCTCCGAATTAACTTCCATATCGGAGGAAAAATGGCGACAACGAAGTTCTAACAGATGGCTTCAACTAGGAGACAACAACACGACTTTTTTCCATAGAGCCGCGACTTATAACAAATTCAAATCCAACATCTCAGCCATTAAAGTCAATGGCCAAATAATCTCATCACCTACTTCAATCCTCTCTCACTTCTCCAAATTCTATAAAGAACTCCTTGGCTCTTCAAGCAATACACCCGGACATTTATATCCATGCTTCTTTCAAAAACTATATTCGCAAACCAACATGGATAACTTATCCAACCTAGCTTCTCCCTTCTCATTGGAAGAAGTTAAATCAACGGTAATGTCGCTTGCAAAAGGAGAATTAGTGGGTCCAGATGGATTTGTCTCTGAATTCTTTCAACAATACTGGAGCTTCTTAGACACAGATATTTTCTCTGTATGTGAATCCTTTCATAATAATTCTATATCCTCTAGAGATATGAAAAGGATCAACTTCGCAGATATATCTCTAATAAAAAAGAAAACGGATGCATTAGAAATGACTGAGTTTAGACCAATTAGCATCATCACCCCAATCTCCAAAATCATTTCTAAGATACTTTCTAATAGATTACAACCGATGCTCTCAAACCTTATCTCAAACAAACAAGCCGCTTTTATCCGGCAAAGATCCATTGCTAAGATGTTTATTTCAACTTGAGAAATTCTATCACACTTACACAAATCAAAGACCCCTTCAATCATGCTTAAAATAGACTTTCGAAAGGCTTTTGACACGGTCTCATGGGAATTCCTATATAATCTACTATCTGGCGGGGAATATCCCCGACCCCGGGCCCGCGCAGCGGAATGAAGGCCCGGTCCGGTTCCCCGATTCCCGAGATCACGCCACGACTTCGAGGGTACGATGCAATTAGAAGGATAGATCTATACCGGTGCAAAATTGATTGCACTCGAAGGGTTGATCGCCGCCTTCTATCTCCTGTCACGTTGGTGACAATCTGCGCGTCCCTGATAAGACATTAATTATACACATTTTATGCCCTATACATAAGTGATATTGCACCATAATATGCATTAATTGTCTCCTTTATATATAATAATCACAATTTGAATGTTGATACTACTAATTAAATGAATATGTGATTTGAGGTGCAATTTGGATAAAGCATAACATGAAGATCAAAAGAGAAATGAAGAGATGGCCAAGATTCGGATTGCTGACCACTGCTTTGTATTTCGGCCATAACTTTAGTTATGGGCCTTAGATTAATTCATGCAGTAGCTTGTTGGAAAGAAGACACAAAGGTCCAACTTTCAATTATTTTCACCAGAGTCCAATTCGGACCAGAAGAAGGGTCAAATCGAGCATCTTCCAGGGTCATGCAATGGGCATGCCTCTCACACCTTAGGCATGTGTACTTCACAAGGACTTCACACACTCTTCATGACCACTTTTTGGGTTATATAACCAGGTGCAAGGGCACCTTCTCTCTTGTTCCCCTTTTTACCTAGCAATTCTCCACCATTTATAGTTTAGTATTTTAGTTATCATGTTTCTAGCGTAAGCCTCTTTAAGGCATAGTTAGTGTTTGTGTTTTTGTGTTGTATCTTTTGAGACTTTTAGTAATGAATTATATTTGATTGTAGTTATTCTTTTCGTATTTTAAACTTATTATTTTCATGCTCAGTGATTCTTGTAAGTTTAATTAGGCCAATTTCTATGCTCAATAGCAATTTACAAGGGCCAAAAATCTTAAATGGTTGCTTTGCTGAATAGTTTCCATTTAGGGTTTGAATAATTACTAGTGCAAATTTCTTTTTAACGGACTCAATAATCTCTGAACAAGCTCATTGTTTAGTAGGTTGTGATTTGTCTAAGTAGCCATTGACTTCTTTATTTTTGGTTATGATATTCAAATAGGTTAGTGTTTTGATTTACGAGCTGATCTAAATTGAAACTCTTTCTTTTCGTTTAAGTTATTTATCGGTTAGAGCTCATCTAACTGCACTTTGATCTTAATATAATTTCATTATTGAAGTCAAGGATAGAGTTACACGCAAAACACTACACGAAACTGTGCCTTATCTCTCACAAACACCAAACCTCGTTTTTACTTTAAGTTTTTCTTATTTCATGCTATCAACCAACCAACGAACACCCCCCCCAATTGTGTGTCTCTTTCTAGTTTTTGTGTTTGGTTTGGTTTATCTTCTTTTCGTTTCTTTCTTTTAGTTTTGAGTTATTTTAGTTGGAGTCTTTTCTTTTCTTTTCTTTTAGTTTTGAGTCTTTTCTTTTCTTTCTTTCTTTTATTTCTTTTCGTTTATTTTAATCTAATCTAGTCTACGCAGCTCTCTGTGGTTCGATCCCTACTTTCACTTTCTACATTTTTAAGTTTAGGGTCATAAATTTCTTTTGGTAAACCTTTTAACGACTGTAAAATATTGGTTATCAAAATGGCGCCGCTGCCGGGGAGCTGGTAACGGTATTAGTTTAGATTAATTTCACACTTTTCTTGTGTTGTACTTTTGTGTCAGAGTCAACCAAATTCGTAAAACTTTTTGTTAGTTTTTATCTTTTTCACTTTTTGTCAGAGTCACATTTTATTTACCTTTGTAACTTTTTCACTTTTTGTCAGAGTCGCATACTATTTATTTTCTTTTGAGTCTGCATATTGCATTTACTAACTCTCGTTTGTAGACTGTGTTCTGTTTATGAGAGTAACTCGGAGTGCCAAAATTCCACTTACACCGCTGGATCTAGAGATTGAAAGAACACGCCGGGAGCAAAGAAGAGCAATTCCGGTGACACTGGAGTTAGGCGAGAGGTCTGGAAAGGTGGAGTACACGGACAACGAAGGCGAGTATCCTACCCCGCCATCTTCTCCTCACGCTACAACAGGTAACATTTTAAGAATGGCAAATAATGATGATAGAACCCTTAGGGACTTGTCTACCTTTGATTTTGGTACCAACCAGTACGGTATTGTCTTACCACCAGTCCCAAACTTTAAAATTCATACGGGTCTCCTCCAATTGTTGCCTACCTTTAATGGGAGTGTGGGAAAGGATCCACACTCTCATATGAGGGAGTTTAATCACATCACCGCCACTCTCATGCCGGCGGAGATTGTGGATGAAGGCCCGTATAAATTGCGATTGTTTTCATATAGTCTTAGAGGCCTAGCAAAAGACTGGTACTATCATTTAGCTCCATTTCCAACAACTTGGGTAGAACTTCAAAAATTGTTTCTGGATAAATATTTTCCTGTCTCTCTCACTGCTTCTATTAGAAAACAAATATGTAGTATTCAACAAGAAGTAGGGGAAACCCTATATGAGTATTATGATCGTTTTCAAAAATTATGTGCAAAGTGTCCCAATCATCAAGTGCCAGAAAATCTTTTAATTCAACACTTGTATGACGGGATGCTTCAAGAAACTAGGGATAATGTAGATTCTGCTAGTGGGGGTGCATTCATAGATAAAACTGTTAGGCAAGCACGTACCCTGATTGAAACCATGGCCAAAAATGCCCAATCTAGTAGAACCAGATCCAGAATTAGGGGAGTTAGTGAAGTGAGAGATTGTGATTTAGAAAAACGAGTGAGTGGAATAGACGCCAAGTTGGATAACCCAATTTGGCCCAGCCCAATTGGAGTTCGTATGCAAAAGTTATGACTGTTTTACTAACTGTATGTCATACTGTTGCATCCTTTCGGTATTTCACATAAACGACACTTATACTTCGTTCATATGAAATATATTTCTTCATGAAGGTTGTTGATAATCTTATTATCTATCTAACCCAATTTGAATCATTCCAATCGGATTTTCCCACTGAAAGTTATGGCCACGAATGTACGCCTACATTCGTTTATCCTTGTGTACACTTTTACGGTTGATCCGAAACTGTATTTCTTTCAGTCTCCCACTCAATTTCAGATCTACCTAAAAGGTACTCATGCATATCCAATACGCACGATTTTAGAGAATATAGCTCGCGTATCAAATACCAAGCTATGCACATCCAATGTGCCGATTTTATGATCAAGCCCGACTTAGTACGACTCGTTGTGTGACCATGTAGGTTCGATTAACGATGGCAGTAGGTTGTTTCCAATGCCTACAAGCTCATGAGCGGGATCTAGTCACTCCATCATAGCTACCCATGTTAAACGAATAATGATTGTGATCATTGTGCCTATCTCGAATAGCGGTTACTAGTTCTCTTGTTTGCGATATTCGTTAATCAAAAGGCATGGTAATAGTCATCCTTATAATTTGATTAACTACACTTATTCCCCGATTCCGAGTTGAATTAACAAATTTCAATCGATATTAACCATTAATATCATTGACTGCGGCCGCAGATTTCGTTAATCGACTCATCGAGCGGCGCCTAAGAGATATATTTTCCTTTCGGAATAAACAATTCCTATCTTGGAGACTCACATTGAATTCCGTGTTTCGGACAATACCCAATGATGACCCTTTTAACTCCATGTTACGGTGAGCGTAAGATCATATCAAAGCATTGTGTTACGCACGTAACGCAATCAATGATCCCCTCAAGTTTGAAGAACCTAAAACCCCATCCGTCGCAAGTCCATCTTTAATGACTAAACCATGTCATGGTCTCGCGGCTTCGGTCATATCCAATACATGTAACCTAACATATATCTACGTTCCCGATTCGACAAGCACCTTGTCCCATGATAAGCAAAACATAATCATCTCCTCGGCAAACGTACTAGTGTACGCGTTCAGTCTATTATCTAATAATAGAAATGCTTCTCTCTTAAGCAAGCTGATCCGCGACTAGGGATGTTTAGAAATGACACTTTAAGTGTGACGGTTTTGCTGTGATGAGCGGGTTTTTTAGACACTTGAAAAGTATCGTCGTTGTTTTAAACCTCAAATATCAAAGAATTTAATCTCATGTTTTTACAGTGGTAAATATGAGGATCGATCCACAGAGAGCTGGTGCATCAATTATGATTCAAAATTTTTGATTTAAACTACTCACAAAAACTTCTAACTTTTGTTTCTATGGAATTTCTCACTTGACTATGGTGTTTTAGAGGTTAAAGAGAAGTTCTTGACCAAGAAATTCCATTGAAACCAAATTTTGAGAATTTCATAAGGGTTCAGATTTATACACGATTTAAAGCACATCAAACTAGTCAAGAAAATCAAGAAAACGCATATTTCTGCGTTTTTGCAAACAAGGCTGAAATGAGATTTTGAAGTTTATTTCAAGCAAGACAATTAACCTAGAGCTTCACGAGAGGTTCAGAGTTATAATGTAACACACAAATAACCAACTCAAGAAGTTTCAAGAACGATTAAGAGTTGGTGCATTTTTAACTAGATTGACAAATAAGGCTGAATTATGGTTCAGAAACTAATTTCAAGCAATTCAAGAAGTTGCAAGAACGGTTCAATTACGGTGCGATTATAACTAAAATTACGCACGATTCAAAACTAGAGTAACACAAACAAGCAAGAAGTTTTGAGATTAAAAGATTCAATAAATCGCAGAATTTTCCATACACAAAGTTTAGACTAAACCAAACAACAAGAACATCAAGAGATAAGAAAGAGTACACCTAGAATGAGGGAAACTCGTGATGCAGCTCTTGGTCTTCTCTCCTCGTGCCGAAAGATCGATTTCTCACGTCACGTCGAGGACTGGTCGAAAGGAGATCGAGCTCGAGTCGTGAGGTTCGCGAAATCACCCTAAAAGAGCAAGCTCTGGTCAAGGGGTCTTTTCCACTGATCTTCACAAAAACTCTTCTCTCCGAGTCACGAATCCAGCTCGCTGCGAAGAAAACGGATCGAGTCACGGTCACTTCTAAATCGCCCGAAAAGGAATGAGCCCTGGTCACGGTACGATCTTCGAGGAGGAGGAGGAATCGCCCGAAAGGAATGAATCCAGGTCACGGTACGAAACCTCAATGGCTTTTTTGAAGAATCTTGAAGTATCTTGGATTGTCTTGCATGTGCTTGGAAGAGAGAAAGAAGAAGAGAGAACAGAATGAGGGGGAAAGAGTCAGTCAGAGAGCCACAACTCAAGGCCCTTGGGTCTTATTTATAGCATGCAAGATGTATTCTGATTGGCCAGGGGTTGATGGAGAGGATTGGGGGTATTGAGGACATTTCCACCAGGATAGGTGGGAAGGATAAGGCATTGGGTTTGAGTGGATTTCGTGTAGCTTTTTGGGCTTTCTTTAACATGGGTTTATTTGCCTCCAGCCTTGTCCGTGTACCGAAAATAGCGGTATGATATATCATTTCGACTCCCTTTGGCATTCTGAAGACAACTACACTCTCCAAATCTTCAGCAAATCCTTCTAATTCCTGTGAATAGGCATAAAACACATTAAGTGAAGTAATATTCAATTTATCTAAAATATGATGAATAAACTATGCAGAATACACTTTCACAAGGCTAAAACCTCCAAATTAAGCATGTAAAACGTGCTCTATTTGCCTCACATCATGCTGCACATAGTCCTCAACCATGTCGACGTCCACACAAGTTCAAATCAAGGTTCATGTAATCATATTACACAACCCAGCACACAGTTTTCATATAAGATAGATGCAAAAATGAAAAATTTTAAAATTCTGAAATTGCATTACTATAAGATAAGTTTGGGGTGATACAACGTTTACTAATCTATTAGACTAATCTCGTCCTACGAAACTATCGTTTTAGATAACTAAATACTCTCTTCGTCCTCTAGGTATCTCGAACCTATAGTTTTCGCATGATAATCGTGCTTAGCTTGCGAGAGTGGCTTAGTAAACGGGTCCGCAACATTCCTGTCAGTATCAATCTTCTCAATGATCACATCCTTCCTTTGCAAAATCTCACGCATCAAGTGAAATTTTCTGAGTATGTGCTTGGAGCGGTGATGTGCCCTCGGTTCCTTGGACTGTGCTATTGCGCCCGTATTGTCGCAATACACAACTACAGGTTCCGAGATGCTCGGGACTACACCAAGCTCCGACACAAACTTCTTGATCCAAACCGCCTCCTTTGCCGCTTCGGAAGCTGCAATATACTCCGATTCAGTTGTAGAGTCTGCTATCGTGGGTTGTTTGGAACTCTTCCAAACTACCGCTCCACCATTTAGACAAAACACGTATCTGCTTTGTGATCGAAAGTCATCGACACATGTTTGGAAACTGGCGTCGGTATATCCATTGATGACCAACCCGGATGTCTTTCCACCAAAAATTAGAAATTGATCCTTAGTTCTTCGTAAGTACTTAAGGATGTTCTTAACCGCGATCCAATGCATATCCCCTGGATTAGATTGGTAACGCGAAACGACGCTCAATGCATACGACACATCGGGGCGCGTACAAATCATGGCATACATAATTGATCCAACCGCCGAAGCGTATGGAACAATACTCATCGCATTCTTATCTTCGCTCGATGTCGGACATTGAGCTTTAGAATACGATATGCCACTCGACATTGGAAGAAGTCCTAATCGGACGCTCCAATCCTTTCTTGAGGGGTTCACCACCTTTTCCAGAATAGACTTGATTTCTCGGTTCGAGACTTCGGCTTGCCCGTTTGATTGAGGGTGGTACGCTGTGGAGGTTCGGTGGCTAACGTGGTATTTTTCTAGCACGGATTGTAAGCTCTTATTGCAGAAGTGACTCCCTCGGTCGCTGATTAGCACTCGTGGCACGCCGAAACGTTGAAAGATATTCTTCTTGAGAAATTCGCACACTGATTTCGAATCTGCTTGCTTCGTTGGAATTGCTTCGATCCACTTTGTCACATAATCTACACAAAGAAGAATGTAAGTATATCCAAAGGACGGTGGAAATGGTCCCATAAAATCAATGCCCCATACATCGAATGGTTCACATGGTACAATTTTGTTCAGGGGCATTTGATCTCTTTGACTCACATTTCCTGTCCTTTGGCATTTTTCGCAACCCTTTACAAAGCTTGAAGCATCTTTGTAAAGAGTTGGCCAGTAAAAACCGCATTCTAATACTTTGCGGGCTGTACGTGTCACTCCAAAATGTCCCCCACAATGCAAATTATGACAAAATGACAAAATAGATTTAACCTCGTTTTGATGAGCACACTTCCTTATCACTTGATCTGCACATACGCGATACAGGAATGGTTCGTCCCAAATGTAGAATCGCGAGTTGCTTTTTAATTTGTCGCGTTGAGATCTGGTGAAACTCGGCGGAATTTGCTTGGCAACCATATAATTTACCAAGTCGGCGTACCAAGGCGTATCGATTTGAACCGCGAGGATATGCTCTTCCGGAAACTCCTCTCGAATCGGTACATCATCGTCTTCTATGAACGGGAGTCGGCTTAGGTGATCCGCCACGAGATTCTCACAGCCCTTCTTATCCTTGATCTCCAAATCGAATTCTTGCAACAAAAGGATCCATCGCAGCAATCTAGGCTTGCACTCCTTTTTTCTCATTAAATGCTTCAAAGCGCCGTGATCAGAGAACACTATCACCTTCGCACCTACAAGGTAAGAACGAAATTTTTCTAAAGCAAACACAATCGCAAGAAGTTCTTTTTCAGTAGTTGTGTAGTTTCTTTGTGCGCTAACGAGGGTCTTCGAGGCATAGGCAATCACGTGAGGATCTTTGCCGATTCTTTGGCCAAGCACTGCCCCCACACTCGTATCACTTGCGTCGCACATGATTTCGAATGGAAGCCCCCAATTCGGTGGTTTGATAATCGGTGCAGAGCAAAGCTTGTCCTTCAAATTGTCGAATGATTCCTTGCACCGTGAGTCGAATTCGAACTTTACGTCTTTCTGGAGAAGTTGGCACATGGGCTGCGAGATCTTTGAAAAATCCTTTATGAACCGTCGATCGAAACCAGCGTGGCCTAAGAAAGATCTCACGTCCTTCACCGTCTTTGGATAGGGCAGCGTCTTTATTACGTCGATTTTTGCCTTGTCGACTTCGAGCCCCTTTTCTGAAATTGAATGACCTAAAACAATTCCATTGCTCACCATGAAGTGGCACTTTTCAAAGTTTAAAACGAGATTAGATTCGATGCATTTTTCCAGTATTTGGGACAAATGGTCTAAACAGGAATCAAATGAGTCTCCAAACACCGAAAAATCATCCATAAAAACTTCAATAAATTTTGAAATGTAATCACTAAAAATAGAGAGCATACACCTTTGGAAAGTGTCCGGTGCGTTGCAGAGCCCAAACGGCATGCGTCGGTACGCGAAGGTACCAAACGGGCATGTAAACGTCGTTTTTGCTTGGTCCTCGGGTGCAATCGGAATTTGGAAGTATCCCGAGAATCCGTCGAGGAAACAGTAGAAAGGGTTCCCTGCGAGTCTCTCCAGCATTTGATCGATAAAAGGAAGTGGGAAATGGTCCTTTTTGGTGGCCTTGTTAAGCTTGCGGTAGTCAATGCACACTCGCCATCCATTTTGCACTCGAGTTGGCACTTGATCGCCTTCTTCATTCTCGACAATAGTGATCCCCGTTTTCTTTGGTACCACGTGAATAGGCGAGACCCATTTGGAATCAGCGATGGGGTAAATTATACCCGCATCCAACAGTTTTATCACCTCCTTTTTTACAACCTCCATCATGGGCGGATTGAGCCGCCTCTGTGGTTCGCGAGATGGTTTGGCTTCGTTTTCGAGTTGTATTCGGTGTGTGCACAATGATGGACTAATTCCTGGAATGTCGGCAAGTGACCACCCAAAAGCCTTCTTATTCTTTTTCAGCATGGTGATGAGCTTCTCTTCTTGCTCCGTCGTTAGATTTGAGGCGATGATGACTGGAAGCGTCTGTGCTTCATCTAAGAAAACATACTTTAGCTCAGATGGTAATTGTTTTAATTCTACCTTTGGAGCTTCCTCAGTTGAAGGTGGGCTTCTTTCCAACGGAATTTCGATTTCCCTTGAAAACATCACTTCAGCTGCATTCGAAACTGCTTGTGTTTCTGGCTCAGTTTCGAATAGAGGATTGTTGAATTCTTCAAAATCTTGATAAGTAGGATTCTTGTAAGCCTTGAATTCCTCGAAAGTTTGATTCGCGACTTCATGCACACATTCATCGATTATGTCCATAGCGCTCAAATTATGTGTACCTGCAATGGGTTCTTTTAGTTTATCAAAAATATTGAATTTTATTACCTCGTCGTCGAACTCCATCGTAAGCTCTCCTGCATGAACGTCAATCTTCGTTCGAGCTGTCTTCAAGAATGGGCGGCCAAGGAGAATCGGGGTCGACTCGTTATCTCCATCATTCATGTCGATTACATAAAAGTCGGCAGGGAAATAGAGTCCGTTTACCATAACAATCACATCCTCGATTAATCCCACAGGTTTTGTCGTAGATCGATCAGCCAAACTAATCATCGCTTGTGTATCTTCGAGAGGGCCGAGATCTAGAGTCTTAAATACCGATAAAGGCATTACATTTATGGATGCGCCCAAATCGAGCATGCATTTGGGCAATTCGTGTTGCCCGATTTTGCATGGAATTGCAAACATCCCTGGATCTTTGTGTTTTTGGGGAAGTCTCAAAATTGCTGAAACATTCTCCCCCACACTTATCATTTCGTCCTTTTTACCCTTTCTTTTATTGGTGCTCAATAGTGCCTTGAGGTATTTTGCCAAGCGAGGCACTTCCTTGATAGCTTCGACTAGAGGAATGTTAACCTCTACTTTCTTTAAAATGGCCAGCACGTCGTCATTCGATTCGGTAGACTTTGGGAGGCGACTAGGAAAAGGTGGCTGGACTTGAGTCGATTCAGGTGCCTTTGCTTGAGTTGGTAAAATCTGGACTTGAGATTGTTTCTCCTTAGGCACATGTAGCTCGATTTCTTTTTCTTCTTCCACCTCTTTTGCTTTTCTTGAGCTTTCACCAATTTCAGTACCGCTTCGGAGCGATATTGCATTGACGTGCCTTTGCTCGGGAGGTGCTAAAGATTGAGATTGGAGTCGAGATGTACCTTGAGATTCGATTATGTTCACGCGAGTGGCGATTTGAGCGATTTGAGTTTCTAAGCTCCCAACGTGGCGATTCGTGTTCGCAATCTCGCTTTTTAATTCTTGCCTCACAGAATCCACATTTTTATTAACCCCACCGATTTCTTGTTTCATCAAGCTCATCATGCCCTCCATCATCGTTTTAAGATCTTGCTCCTGAGTTTGAGCCGGTTTTGCTTGAGAGGCATTCGGGTGTTGGTAAGTGGCTGGTTTTGTAACTGGTTGGCGATACGGATCTGGTTGAGCATTGTTGGGATTCGACCAAGAGAAATTCGGGTGGTTTCGAAGATTAGGATTGTACGAGTTCGAGGCTTCAAATTTTCTGTAAACGGCATTTGCTTCTTCAACCACACTAGGGCATTCGTCCGTGTGGTGGGTGGTTGCACTACAAACCCCACATTTCTTCGTTTCTTCCTTGCCCAGCGCTTTCATTATTATTTCGAGTTTGTTATTTAACATGTCGACATTGAGGTCGGTACATGCGTTCACTCGGTACTCCACGTTGCGTCTTGCTTGCGAATTTGACGCCATCATCTCTAACAGTTTCTGAATCTCCACGATTTCTTTATTCGCAATGTTTCCTCCCGCACATGCATTGAGGAATTGGTAATCGGAGTAGCATAGCCCGTTTATGAACTGTTCGTAAAGGTAATGCAGCTCGACACTGTGGCTGGGGCATTCTTCCATCAATCGCATAAAACGGTCGAAATACTCGTGGTAGACCTCATTCGCCTTTTGTGTGATTGCCAAGAGTTCATGCCTTATCGCTGCTAATCGAGACGCCGAGTAATACTTCTCCTTGAATAGGTTTGATACATCGCTGAAAGTAAGAGGCCCCCTTAGCTTGTAAAACCAGTCCTTTGGCCCTTCACCTAATGAATATGGAAATATAAGAAGAAGAATGTCATTAAAACCTTCATAGTTCGAATATATATTTAACTGTATTTTGAAGTCTTTTAAATGCTTGTGAGGGTTTTCAGTGGCTTTCCCGTGAAAAATAGGCAATGAGCCTAAAATGCTCGGATCAGCTTTAAAATTGGGTATATTCGGCCTAATGAAGTTATAATTATCATCTACGTGTCTTGGTGCTACAAGTTCTCTCAAGGTTTTTGGCCTTGGAACTCTTGTTTCATCAGCCATATTGAATTGTAAAGGAGGAGAGAAAGAAAAAAAAGTTTGTGTTTGCGGTTCTGGTTCAGCTTCTTCTTGATCTTCTTGAAGAGGATTCTTGCTCTTCTTCGTGCTGAATTTTTTTTTTTCGATATCCTCGTCAATTGGTAGTAATGTGCCTTTGCGAGATCGTGTATTGTGCATAGATTTCTTCCACCACAAACACACCTAAAATGATCACAAAGAAAAACCAAGATGTGAGTACAATTTTTTATGAACTAAAATTCTGAAAATTTAAATCGAACAATTGACTTAAACACCGCTCCCCGGCAGCGGCGCCATTTGATGAGCGGGTTTTGTAGACACTTGAAAAGTATCGTCGTTGTTTTAAACCTCAAATATCAAAGAATTTAATCTCATGTTTTTACAGTGGTAAATATGAGGATCGATCCACAGAGAGCTGGTGCATCAATTATGATTCAAAATTTTTGATTTAAACTACTCACAAAAACTTCTAACTTTTGTTTCTATGGAATTTCTCACTTGATTATGGTGTTTTAGAGGTTAAAGAGAAGTTCTTGACCAAGAAATTCCATTGAAACCAAATTTTGAGAATTTCATAAGGGTTCAGATTTATACACGATTTAAAGCACATCAAACTAGTCAAGAAAATCAAGAAAACGCATATTTCTGCGTTTTTGCAAACAAGGCTGAAATGAGATTTTGAAGTTTATTTCAAGCAAGACAATTAACCTAGAGCTTCACGAGAGGTTCAGAGTTATAATGTAACACACAAATAACCAACTCAAGAAGTTTCAAGAACGATTAAGAGTTGGTGCATTTTTAACTAGATTGACAAATAAGGCTGAATTATGGTTCAGAAACTAATTTCAAGCAATTCAAGAAGTTGCAAGAACGGTTCAATTACGGTGCGATTATAACTAAAATTACGCACGATTCAAAACTAGAGTAACACAAACAAGCAAGAAGTTTTGAGATTAAAAGATTCAATAAATCGCAGAATTTTCCATACACAAAGTTTAGACTAAACCAAACAACAAGAACATCAAGAGATAAGAAAGAGTACACCTAGAATGAGGGAAACTCGTGATGCAGCTCTTGGTCTTCTCTCCTCGTGCCGAAAGATCGATTTCTCACGTCACGTCGAGGACTGGTCGAAAGGAGATCGAGCTCGAGTCGTGAGGTTCGCGAAATCACCCTAAAAGAGCAAGCTCTGGTCAAGGGGTCTTTTCCACTGATCTTCACAAAAACTCTTCTCTCCGAGTCACGAATCCAGCTCGCTGCGAAGAAAACGGATCGAGTCACGGTCACTTCTAAATCGCCCGAAAAGGAATGAGCCCTGGTCACGGTACGATCTTCGAGGAGGAGGAGGAATCGCCCGAAAGGAATGAATCCAGGTCACGGTACGAAACCTCAATGGCTTTCTTGAAGAATCTTGAAGTATCTTGGATTGTCTTGCATGTGCTTGGAAGAGAGAAAGAAGAAGAGAGAACAGAATGAGGGGGAAAGAGTCAGTCAGAGAGCCACAACTCAAGGCCCTTGGGTCTTATTTATAGCATGCAAGGTGTATTCTGATTGGCCAGGGGTTGATGGAGAGGATTGGGGGTATTGAGGACATTTCCACCAGGATAGGTGGGAAGGATAAGGCATTGGGTTTGAGTGGATTTCGTGTAGCTTTTTGGGCTTTCTTTAACATGGGTTTATTTGCCTCCAGCCTTGTCCGTGTACCGAAAATAGCGGTATGATATATCATTTCGACTCCCTTTGGCATTCTGAAGACAACTACACTCTCCAAATCTTCAGCAAATCCTTCTAATTCCTGTGAATAGGCATAAAACACATTAAGTGAAGTAATATTCAATTTATCTAAAATATGATGAATAAACTATGCAGAATACACTTTCACAAGGCTAAAACCTCCAAATTAAGCATGTAAAACGTGCTCTATTTGCCTCACATCATGCTGCACATAGTCCTCAACCATGTCGACGTCCACACAAGTTCAAATCAAGGTTCATGTAATCATATTACACAACCCAGCACACAGTTTTCATATAAGATAGATGCAAAAATGAAAAATTTTAAAATTCTGAAATTGCATTACTATAAGATAAGTTTGGGGTGATACAACGTTTACTAATCTATTAGACTAATCTCGTCCTACGAAACTATCGTTTTAGATAACTAAATACTCTCTTCGTCCTCTAGGTATCTCGAACCTATAGTTTTCGCATGATAATCGTGCTTAGCTTGCGAGAGTGGCTTAGTAAACGGGTCCGCAACATTCCTGTCAGTATCAATCTTCTCAATGATCACATCCTTCCTTTGCAAAATCTCACGCATCAAGTGAAATTTTCTGAGTATGTGCTTGGAGCGGTGATGTGCCCTCGGTTCCTTGGACTGTGCTATTGCGCCCGTATTGTCGCAATACACAACTACAGGTTCCGAGATGCTCGGGACTACACCAAGCTCCGACACAAACTTCTTGATCCAAACCGCCTCCTTTGCCGCTTCGGAAGCTGCAATATACTCCGATTCAGTTGTAGAGTCTGCTATCGTGGGTTGTTTGGAACTCTTCCAAACTACCGCTCCACCATTTAGACAAAACACGTATCTGCTTTGTGATCGAAAGTCATCGACACATGTTTGGAAACTGGCGTCGGTATATCCATTGATGACCAACCCGGATGTCTTTCCACCAAAAATTAGAAATTGATCCTTAGTTCTTCGTAAGTACTTAAGGATGTTCTTAACCGCGATCCAATGCATATCCCCTGGATTAGATTGGTAACGCGAAACGACGCTCAATGCATACGACACATCGGGGCGCGTACAAATCATGGCATACATAATTGATCCAACCGCCGAAGCGTATGGAACAATACTCATCGCATTCTTATCTTCGCTCGATGTCGGACATTGAGCTTTAGAATACGATATGTCACTCGACATTGGAAGAAGTCCTTTCTTCGAATTTTGCATTGAAAACCGTTTCAACACTTTGTCGATGTACGTGCTTTGACTCAAGCCGAATAACTTCTTGGATCTATTTCTATAAATCCTCACGCCTAATATATAAGCGGCCTCGCCCAAATCTTTCATAGCGAAACGAGTATTTAAATATTTCTTAACATCTGTAAGCATTGGAATGTCGTTTCCTATGATCAAGATGTCGTCTACATATAGTACGAGAAATACTACGCGGCTCCCACTAACCTTCTTGTATACACAAGGTTCTTCTACGTTTTTCACGAAATTATATTCTCGTATAACTTCATCGAAACGTATATTCCAACTCCGAGAAGCTTGCTTCAATCCATAAATGGATCGTTGCAACTTGCACACTCTATCCGGACTCTTTGAATCGACAAAACCCTCGGGCTGTGTCATGTACACATCCTCTTCTAAGTTCCTGTTAAGGAATGCGGTTTTGACATCCATTTGCAAAATCTCGTAGTCATAATACGCAGAGATAGCAAGTAAGATCCGTATGGATTTAAGCATTGCTACGGGTGAAAACGTTTCTTCATAGTCTACACCATGAATTTGTTTGAAACCTTTCGCCACAAGCCGTGCCTTATAAGTGTTCACATTCCCATCCATGTCGGTCTTCTTCTTGAAGACCCACTTACATCCCACTTGTTTAACCCCGGGAGGTGGATCAATCAAGTTCCAAACTTGATTATCGTACATGGATTGAATCTCGGATTTCATGGCAGATTGCCACTTATCGGAATCCTCGCTTTTCATAGCCTCGCGATAAGATGTCGGTTCATCATCTATGAATTCGACTTCATCGTCATTTGCCACGATAAAACCATATCGTATAGGCTCTTGACGAATCCTACCCGATCTACGAACTGCGCCTTGTGCACTTGACTCCGGATCCTCAACATTTGAGGAAATCGGATCAACGCTCATCGGTTCAACATTCGTTTGCGGATCTCGAATTTCTTCGAGATCTATTTCAGTCCCATTCACTCGCCTAGAGATAAAGTCCTCCTCAAGGAAGACTCCTCTTCGAGCTACGAAAACTTTATTTTCGACGGGATTATAGAAATAATACCCCATTGTTTCCTTGGGATACTCTACAAATAAACATTTATCAGACTTGGGATCGAGCTTGTCCGATAATAATTTTCGAACATAAGCCTCACATCCCCAAATCTTAACATAAGACAACTTCGGAACTTTTCCGGTCCATATCTCATATGGCGTCTTAGGTACCGATTTAGAAGGTATGCGGTTTAATAAGTAAGCCGCTGTCTCTAGGGCATATCCCCAAAACGATTTTGGAAGGGAAGTTTGACTCATCATAGATCGAACCATGTCCAACAAGGTCCGATTCCTCCTCTCGGACACGCCATTCCATTGTGGCGTTCCTGCCGGAGTCCATTGTGGAACTATTCCACAATCTTTTAGATGATCTTCAAACTCATAGCTCAAATATTCGCCACCTCGATCCGATCGGATGGCTTTAATTTTCTTGCCAAGCTGATTTTCAACTTCGTTTTGAAACTCTTTGAACTTTTCAAAGGTCTCCGCTTTAGTACGCATCAAATAGATATATCCATATCTACTATGATCGTCCGTAAACGTAACAAAGTATCGATAGCCTCCTCTTGCCTCGATGCTCATCGGTCCACACACATCGGAATGTATGAGTTCCAATAGATCGTTGGACCGCTCTCCGACCTTGGAGAACGGCGCTTTAGTTATCTTGCCAAGCAAACAAGATTCGTAATTCCCAAATGAATCCAATTCAAATGAGTCTAGCATTTCATCTTTATGGAGTCTAGCAATGCGTTTCTCATTCACATGACCGAGACGACAATGCCAAAAAAAAGTCCGATTATCAACTTTAGGTTTAATCCTTTTCGCATTAACGTTATATATGGACTTATTATTTCCGTGATCGAAATCCAACACATAAAGACCATTTTCTAACAGAACATTTCCATAGATAATAGAATCCTTACATATCGAAAACTCATTATTCCTAATAACGAATTCATAGCCATCATTGGCCAGTTTCGACACACTTATTATGTTCTTACATAACGTTGGTACATAATAACAATTATTTAGTACTAAAATAAGTCCACTAGGCAAAGTCAAATTAACTACTCCTACGGCAAACGCAGCAACTCTTGCTCCATTCCCGACACGTAGATCGACTTCGCCCTTTTTCAACCTTCGACTATTTTGAAGAACCTGCATATTTCGACAAATATGAGTCCCACAACCGGTATCCAATACCCAATTAGTCATAGTTGAAATATTAACTTCAATAACGTTAATACCTGAGAGGCCGGTCGCTGAAACCGCCTTGCCCTTCTTCACCTCCTCGAGGTAAGACTTGCAATCGCGCTTCCAATGTCCAGCCTTGTGACAATGAAAGCACGTCTCATCCTTGGATTTCTCCTTTCCCTTTTTATCCGGCTTCGAACGTTTCTTAGCCGAACCTCCCTTGGACTTTGATCTCTTACGATCCTTATTCTGAATTGTGAGAACATTTCCGGCAACTCTTGCCCTGTTTTCTCCAGACGACTTCAACGTCTCCGATTCAAAATTCTTGAGCATTCCATGAAGCTCAGGGATCATCTTATCCATCGAATGCATGTGATAGTTAGTCACGAACGAAGAAAACATTGGAGGAAGTGCACACAAGATCAAATCTTGTTGCATAATCTTCGACAATTTCTCTCCTAGCTTCTCAAGACGGTCTATGAGAGCTTGCACCTTCAAAACGTGAGTACTCACCGAAGACCCCGAAGGCATCTTGCAGTTTACTAACTCCTTGAGCGTACTGAACCGTTCAATACGCTCCTGCTCTTGGAACATTTCTTTGAGCACAACGTCTATTATGTGCGTATCCGAGTCCTCAAACTGCTTTTGAAGACTAGCGTCCATACATGCCAACATGAGGCACGTAACATCATTCGAGTCCTTCTTAAGTTTCTCAAACGCGGCCTTTTCATCGGCCGTAGCATCGGGGCCCGATTCTACTAGTTCCGTATCCAATACGTGACTCTTGCCCTCTTGCCTAAGAACTATTCTCAGGTTTCGGTGCCAGTCTAAGTAGTTCCGACCCACTAGCTTTTCCTTTTCTAATACCGATCTAATCGATAAGGTGTTGGTGTTACTAGAAGACATGATCTACAAATGAAGTAAAAAATTGATTATTGATTACTAACGTTGCGTACTTATCTTATAGGGCTTATATGATGATTATTATATGATAGTGTTATTTTATCGAATCGATAACCCTCATACCGATACGGGACTCCAAGTCCATAACACTAAAGACCCATATTTTCGTTCCTCCCACAAGTGACTTTAGCCTATCGGGTGGGATCCCATTATTTAGGTAGGATTATATCCAATCGCATCCAATGCGACTCTTGAACCTTTATAGGATTTCGGTGATGGATCGTATCCAATACAATCCCAGTTCCGTGTGTGCATCCTATCTATGCCCCGAACTCCAATCTGATTGGCCTGGACGGTTAAGTCACAACCATCTCCAACGTATTGTTCAAATGTACTAGTGAGTCGACTTTAGCCTGTGCCTCACAAGTCCCGATTTAACGCTTGCCACCCTTTCGATAATTACAATATCACGTGCCCGACTTTAGCCTGAACCCACGTGAAATGTAACACCAAACTCGGTGGTTGTGGATATGGAAGGCATTTCCATGACTTAAATATTATGAGGGATCATACCATTGTATGTTTCTAAATTCGTGACATAATCCAATTGTATCACTATCACAAGATTTTCATAAATGCATATGTATTTATTTGGGAGTCTAATTATTCTAAATAATTATCTAATTATATGCTAGTATGATTGATGCCGATCAAATCGATATAAAGAACTCAAAATTCCAAGTTGTGTAGCCAAAGTTATCACGAAAACAAAATCAGCAACCAGAAACCAGTCCGTTGTAACGCACCATAGTCCGTTACAACGGACATTCAGTACTCAAGGAACTCCGTTACAACGGAAGTCCAGTCCGTTACAACGCTATTTATTCCGGAGTTTGGCCAAAATTACCAGAAACATGTTCGTTACAACGCAACCTAGGTCTGTTACAATGCTATTTTCTGCAAACCATTGTCCAAATTTCCTGAGACCAGTCCGTTACAACGCAACATACAGTCCGTTACAACGGACCAACTGCGTAGAGCTCCGTTACAACGGACCATGTCCGTTACAACGGACTCCAAAAGATACCCTAGGCATCCCCGCAACCTCGTATCAAATACAAGGTCCGTTACAACGGACTCCAAGTCCGTTATAACGGAATATGCAATTTTTCACAGTTTTCTTCGCATCCCCGCATCTAATATAGGGTCCGTTGCAATGGACACCAAGTCCGTTACAACGGAATACGTGATTTTCGCAGAAATTCCCAATTTCCTGTATCCAATACAGTGTCCGTTGCAACGGACTAACCAGTCCGTTACAACGGACTATGCGATTTTTGCGCTGTTCAGCCTGTTTTCGCTCGTTTCCAAAACGATCAATCATGAAACCTTTTCACGATCATTCCTAGATACTCTCAATCAACTATTGATCAATCTCTAGCGAATTTCACTTGTGATTTTAATGGAATTTGACATTCTATATATATAACATCATGCAAACGGGTACGAACTTTGATAACCCGTGCGTATATCTAATATACGACTATGATTCGACCCTCGAATCGATGGCGATCGCTCTGATACCACTGGCGGGGAATATCCCCGACACCGGGCCCGCCCAGCGGAATGAAGGCCCGGTCCGGTTCCCCGATTCCCGAGATCACGCCACGACTTCGAGGGTACGATGCAATTAGAAGGATAGATCTATACCGGTGCAAAATTGATTGCACTCGAAGGGTTGATCGCCGCCTTCTATCTCCTGTCACGTTGGTGACAATCCGCGCGTCCCACACCACGCGTCTTTCACCACTCGTTATCTACGCCGATTCACTCGAATTCGTCTTCGTGCGTCCAAGCGTTTCTACCGTCTTTATCACTCGAGTCGATCACAATCGAAGAACCACAAACGTTGTTCCTTTACTTGTATCCACGTTGATTCGTAAGACGTCGGTCGCGGATGCACCTGCCTAGACGATGCACCAGCGAACTTGCTCGATCTAATCGATTCTCTATCACTCTCTCTCTCTTCGCACCTTTTCACTCACGAAAGATCAAATCTGAATTTGCTCTTTCTCTTAGTGTCTTTGGCAGAATGATTACTTAGTTAAGATGAGAGAGAAAATCCTATTTATATCTAATAGGATCAGGATTAGCCAAAAGGCATGTATATCCAATATACACCCTTTCACACAGAAAACTGCATGAACCTGGTCGTATGCAAAAGTTATGACTGTTTTATCCAATATACTTCGTTCATATGAAATATATTTCTTCATGAAGGTTGTAGATAATCTTATTATCTATCTAACCCAATTTGAATCATTCAAATCGGATTTTCCCACTGAAAGTTATGGCCACGAATGCACGCCTACATTCGTTTATCCTTGTGTACACTTTTACGGTTGATCCGAAACTGTATTTCTTTCACTATCTGCTAGAGGCTTCCCTGAAAAATGGATCCAATGGATTAGACTCTTAACATCATCCTCTTCTTCTAGGGTACGAATCAATGGCCAACAAGGATTTCTATTCAACCATCTCCGAGGATTAAGACAAGGAGATCCCCTTTCTCCCTTACTTTTTAATTTAGTAGTGGACTCACTACAAAACTTATTGAAAACTATAAACCCAATTCTTTCGTCTCCAATTAAATTTGCACCAAAAGCTATGCAATACGCGGATGACACAATCCTCTTTATCGAGGCTAGACCTACAAACCTCAAAATTATATCTCTTGTGCTAGACATCTTCTCTGAATTATCCGGTCTCCAAATAAATTGGGCAAAAAACTCTTTCGTGCCAATTGCAGTACCGGAAGATCTACATATTATACTTTCGGACATCCTCAAATGCACCAAAACATCCCTACCTATCACATACCTAGGTATACCACTCTCTATCCGTAAACCTCCAAAAATTTCATTTGCGCCTCTAATCCAAAAGACTAGAAGCAAACTCTCCTCTTGGAAAAGACTCCTTCTATCTACTGGAGGACGCCTAACTCTGGTCAAATCAGTGCTCAACGCTATACCAGTCCACTATATGCAAGTCCTCAAATTACCTCTATGGGTCATTAAGGAACTCAATTCTATAACTAGAGCATTCCTATGGAAAGGTGACCAGAAATGTCTTGGAGGACATTGTCTTATCAATTGGAATAAAGTCACCCTACCAAAAGAAAATGGGGGACTTGGAATAGCAAATCTAAAACTTCAAAATGAAGCTCTTTTGATGAAATGGATACATAAATTTAATCATGACCACTCATCCCTCTGGTCTGAAACAATAGTAGAGTTATATAACACTACAAATATATTCCATACATCAAGCTCTCAACAACGATTGTCTTCTTTCTTTATCAAAGACTTGGCTAAATTAGTGCCATTATACAATACATTCAACTCTCTCCAATCTGAAGATTTCAACGACCAGATTCAACCATTCAAGGCCAAAAATATTTATTCTTTCTTCATAAACCCAGGAATTATCTGTCCATGGAACACTCTGATATTTAAGGCTAAAGCTCCTCTCAAAGTTCGTTTCTTTGGCTGGTTAGCCATACAATCACGCATATTAATGAGTGATAAATTGCAACAAAGAGGATGGCCAAATGATCAGGTTTGCCCTATATGCAAATCAGAAGAAGAGAAATCCAAACATCTACTCTGTGATTGTGCTTTTTCCAAAGAAATATGGGGCAAGGTCATCTCTCGAATACAAGATCCAGCTCCACAGGTTTCGGTCCCGTCAGAATTCTGGTTCGATACTCACACCACAAAACTGTGGCAAACAGCTTGGCTTGCAGTCATATGGAATATTTGGATGTCCCGGAATGATGCCATCTTCAACGACAATTCCCAATCGCCTGATCAGATCTTCAACCTAATTCTACAAGACACGGAGGCTTGGAATAAATTCTGCTAGTAGTACTTTAGGATATAAGTATAACTAATATTTTAGCTGCGGTTTAGTCCTAGTTTGTATGGTATGGTCCAAATAGATAAACAATAAGTCTATCGGCCTTCCATCCCTTTGTAAAATGCATCTCTTTTGATAAACAATAAGTCGAACCTCCTTCAAAAAAAATTTTACCAAGAATTAATATATAATATGTATGCAAGTCATGTATGCAAAATAGGTATGTTATTCCGTCGATTCGGTTTAATCGGTACTGACAACTTGAAAACATAACCAAATTATTTATTGAATCGAATCGAATCGAATCAAATAAACCACTCTCCTCTCTTCATAATTGGAGTCGTCAAAATTAAGAAGTCATGGGCCCCACTCTTTTCTCTCTTGTTAACGTTAATTAATTTAGTACAACATCAAAAACAGCGTCCATTTATTAACACTCCATCAATGATTTCCTCTTTGTTTCTTTTAATAATCCTAGTAAGAATAATGATATTGGCACAAAAATCAATCACAATGTGACATAAATATCTAAGTTTATGTTTGATTTATGATTTATACATACACAATTAATATTATGAACTTAATTATTTGAGACACATTTATGATTGATATTTGTGGCCCTATCACTTCTCATCCTAGTAACGAGTATAATATCACTCAAAATCGACAATAACGATAAATCTCTTTCTTTTTCTTTAATGTTTGATAAATCTAATTATATTATGGGTTTGTATTAATAAGATATTACGTGTCATACTTTTTGTTAAAATTATTTTATTTTGTCTTGAAAATATTGGAGTCAAATTCAAATTATTTGGGTAAATCAAGCTATTTCCAAGATGAACCAAACTAGTTTGATTCAAAATGAGTCGAGTCTGAGTTTGCAATTTAATATCAAATCTTAATGATAAACGAGCCTATCTGCACGAGTCGAGTTTCAAACCGAACTTGAGCTGCGCTTATTTCGCTCGAACTCGAAAATATATTTGTCCCTTCTAAATTTCACTACATCAATTAGTGTGTAAGTAATTAGTGGTAAACCCAACAAATATGACAAAGACGTGAAAATGAAATCACTTATGTGTAAAAACTAGATTCGTTTACATGTACATGTGTTAAATTGGGTCCGTTTACTAATGTATTACTTATTTCACGCTAAATGACAAATTGACACCTTATGAATAAAATATGGAGATTGTAAGAGTTTTATATCATTACCCTGAGTATTTTAAAACACACCGAACGATTACTTGTCAAACACGCTAAATTAGATTGTCACGAGAATTAAGAAATCTTCCTCAACTTCGAACGGGGAACATTCGCCACTTGTCAAACTGCGAATATGGGGCAAAAGAGAGGATTTACACCATATATCGATCTTTACATATCTCAATCCACACCGAACGATTTACTCTTACTTCTTTTTTCTTTCTGGGATTAGTACTAAGAAAATATATTGGGTGAGAAAGGAGAAGAGTGATAGTACTCCTCACTTGTCAGTAAGAATCACTCGAGAATATTTTAAAAGTGGAGTTCTATCATACACCCTTTTACAAGGGTATTTTGGGTATTTTAGCAATTAATAATATTTGTAAAAGAGTGTATCATAAAATTTATCTTTTATGGAGATTTTTGTTTAAATTAACAACAAAAAATTCCAATTTAGTTAAACATTAATTGATAAATATATTTGATATCTTACCTTAAATATTCATAAATGAATAATTATTCCAAATACCCTTGAAAATGGGTGTATGATAAGAAAATAAGTGTACGATAGAAGCCCCCATTTTAAAACACGTTCTCCTTTTGTCACTTCACTCTTCTCTCAGGAAGAACTGGTAACAATGGTGACAGATAAGGCTTTTGATACCTCTATAACCACCCCCATTGCCATATGTTGAATCCATGCCTCTTGTATTTCCTATGCATGCTCAGAGCATAAACCGACCAATCTGGTTCCGAAGGTGTTATAAATGCCTTGAGCTAGGTCATACAACTGCAGGGTGCACCAACCCAAGACGTACAAATTGTGGCCTCATAGGGCACTCGTACACAAACTGTTCAATTCATGAGCAACCATCGGTCGAGTGCATAGACCCTTAACTTCCCCGGGGAAGATTTGGCCCCTCATGCTTGCCAGAAGGAAGACCATAATGTTTGCCGGTCTTCTTGCATGAGACACAAGCACCTGGCTCTCCTAGCTATGCTCCAGAACAATGCAGTCATTATAGATGGCCGGCTTGTTAAGAATCACACTCTACGTAAAGTTCGGACATCAATAGAATCTTTGTGTGGTTGGACAAATAAGTTTGAGCTCGCCTTTCTTGGGGATGATCGATATCTCTTGACTCTGCCAGAGTCTCACCCCCGAGAATCGTTTATTTCAGATCACATAACCCCTCTTTTGCTTGATAACTTCATTGTCTACCCCCTGGAAATATTGCAGTCGACTCTGTCATGACCCCGTTCCCCTACAAAGTCTGGTTGAGTTTCCATAATATCCCCATTCAAATCTTCTGCATTGAGCAGCTGGCTCAAATGACATCTGGCTTCGGTACCATTCTCTTTCACGGGCCAGTAGAAAATGTTACTTACCTTGACTCTATCACTTTACTAGTCGGTACCACCGATCTTATGTTCGTACCCAAATTTTTGTACCCGGATAGCATTGCACCAGGGCGAGGCCAGCGAATCCTGGTTGAACCACTAAGCACTATCATATAACCCCTACAAAATCGTTACCCAAAGGACCCTACCCTTGATGATGATCAGCTTGCACTTATGCAAGCTCGCCTTCAAGGAGGTGAGAATGCCCATGGTTTGATTGCTAAGTCTGACAAAAAGATTGGTAAGAGCAAAAAAAAAAGATCGTCAAACAATGGGTGGCGAAGCAATCACAGCGTGGTGTGTCGGAGATGCCTAAAAATTTCCATGATGATATAGCCTCGACTTCCACAAAGAAACGAAGAAAAGTGAATGCTCCTTCGGGCCAAGGAGTGACCCCATCTCCAACCTCAAGAGATCTTACTTCTGCAACCCCATCCCTTATCCCCGACAACTCAAGAACTGATTGCACCGAACCAACCAATTCGAAAGGATGATGAGCAACAGGTTGTCTCACCGGGGCCGCACGGGTTTTTATCTAAACTGAAACCCGATTAGAACAGGTTTTCATTTTTCCAACCCAACACAACCCATGATACCTATAAAAAATTTCAAACACATCTTGACCGGGTTGGACAGGTTGGGCGGGTTAGCCGATTTTTTTTTTCGTAAATACATACTATAACGATATATGTTGATATGTTCACAAAACAAATATGCAGTAAAAATTATATTTGTAATTAGATCATCGAAAATTATTTTACAGACACACAAATCAAAATTAAACATGCATAATCAACATCTCATTATATTTATGTCATATTTTTTGACAATAAATCTAAAACACAGATTATAAGAAAATTTTCTAAGTTCGAACTAATTATATATTCCATGAAAAAATTGATATAGTGATATCATAAAGAAATTAAAAACCTTCTATTAAAGAAAACACAAAATAACAATCAAAGACGAAGCTTACTCTTAAACAAAATAAAAAATATCAAAAATAAAAATACTCATTTTTTATCATAAAACAAAACATGTCATATATGATTTAATTTAAGAAATTGTGTAGTTTAATTTGAGAAATTTTAATTACTTGATAAACATAACATTCATATAAGGTAAAAGAAGGCAAGATACTATATAATATTGAAAATAATTAATAATAAATAAATCATAACAATATAATTTACGAAAAAATAGCTTACCATATAATTTATATTAAAAACTTAAACAATTATTTGAAAATTTGGAATTATACGGGTCGGGTTGGGTTAATGCGGGTTTTTAGTTTCAAACCCATAACTCAACCCATACATTCGAGTTTGTCAAAGTTTCAACCCGGACCCGACCCAACAACTTCGAAACCCGCAAAAAACGGGTCGGTCCGGGTCGGGTTGGGTGGATTGGAGAATTTTGTGTACACCCCTAGTAAATATGACATTTCGAGTTTTTAAATAGTAACTATGTAAATGGTAAAATAATAATTCTAAGTATTAACCGTTAGTTTTAATGGAAAATTGAAATTTGGATGATTTTAACTTTTGGGTAAATATGATATTTACATCTATAATTGGATAAAGGTCAAATTTCATATGTATCCCTACAAAGTTCCACAAGATGGATGTCTTTTTTGTTTTATTTCTATTAACTACCCATTAAGATTGCCGCTATTTTTTCCAGTTTTACCTCCCATGTTAATAAGGAATAAAATCTATGTCGGAAAAATCGAAAAGGCACAATTTAGAGATAATTTTAAGGGAGAGTTAACCGAAATCTAACAAAGATGACATTCATAAAATTTTAGAATTTTTGTAGATGTATTCATTATATTTCACGTTTTGCAGTGGTATACGTGAAATTATACGGTTTTGTAGGGGTACATATGAAATTTGGCCAAGGATAAACATTATATTTTAATTTTTGGAAGTGTAAATATGTTATTTTGAGTTTTATACAAGGTAAATATGTGAATTCTCCTTTTATTTATACTCGAAAATGAGTTATTAATTAAAAAAAAACCCTAATTTTTAGATTACTTGAAACATCCCCTATAGATTGAGTTTAATTCTTCAAAAAAACTCTAGGTTAATTGTAATATTTCATCACTCTATTTTAACACCATTGACTACATAACACTAATAAAGAAATTATTTGATGAAAATACACTGTTAAAATATACATTATATTATATTTAACAAATAAAACAATTCAAATTCAAAATCATTTCATATCAAATTTAACTATACAAATCTTTTTTAATATCAATGGAGTATTTTTATAATTACAGTTTTAAAAATAATAATTTAAAAAATTAACACCGTGTTATTCGATCATGTTATAAAGAAATTAGAAAAAAATAGTAAATAGTTTCCTTATGGATTAAATCATAACTGGATTTAGAAGAATCACTACAAAAGTAAATATAAAAGAAAAATGAATGATGAGATATGTTAAGTAGTCCAGGGACCACCGTGATTATCTATCTATGGTAAATCAGAGATAAAAAGAATAGCTTGTTATGTTCTTCAAGAATTAGGAGGATTGATAAATTGACATTTCATGTTCTTTGGTCATATCAGGGTTGTAATTCTGGAGAAGCGTAGTATTTACCTTATGGGGAGTACATGTTAGCAATATTATTATACAATTAGCAAAAACATTTCATCAAAAGTGGGCATTTGGTCTAGTGGCATGATTCTTGCTTAGGGTGCAAGAGGTCCCGAGTTCAATTCTCGGAATGCCCCCATTATTTTAAATTTTTTTGAATAAATTATATCTTCTTTCCTTTCTTTTAATGTTTGGATAATTTTATATGATTCAGGGGCATGATAAGATATTTAATCGATAATACATGTATTATTTCTGAACTGAGTAATAATTTTAAATAAGTGTAATTTGAAGAAATTCTTACAATTATATTAAACTGACAGCTTATCTATGCAGTGAAGAGACGTATAGTTCAACTTACTTCTGCAAAGGATCGGTTTTTATCCAGATGATGATAAAGTGGGTCCATTTTGAGGTAGTAGAATTTTAGTAAAATACATTTGCAAAGGATATATTTATTTATTATTATTATTATACAAAGTACTAATCCTGAACAAGTTGTATGAACATGACACGTGTCAAAAAAAAATTTATTTTTTAATAGGTTTGTTTTTATTGCAACCCAAGTTACACCCAGGTAAAAGAAAAAAATATGATTGACCCCCAAAATAATCACAATATTTTATTTATTTGGTGTAAATTTATAATGATGAACCAATTACATGAACTCTTATTAATTATAATGCATAATATATCCATATTATACAAATTTCATTCATGAACATTTATTAATTATAATATATTTATTGACATCAATACATTTGTGAACATTATACAAAGTACTAATCCTGAACAAGTTGTATGAACATGACACGTGTCAAAAAAAAATTTATTTTTTAATAGGTTTGTTTTTATTGCAACCCAAGTTACACCCAGGTAAAAGAAAAAAATATGATTGACCCCCAAAATAATCACAATATTTTATTTATTTGGTGTAAATTTATAATGATGAACCAATTACATGAACTCTTATTAATTATAATGCATAATATATCCATAATAGACAAATTTCATTCATGGACATTTATTAATTATAATATATTTATTGACATCAATACATTTGTGAACATATCATGATTATATTATTGAGTTTAAACGTACACGCGCAAATTCTATTTAAACAAATTATACAAAAACATGTAAAAAAATGTCATGAAGTCCTGCGCAATTATTGCGCGGGATATTGCTAAATTATACAAAAGCATGTAAAAAAAAGGGTATGAAGTCCCACGCAATGTGTATCCTATCATATCCTATAATCTTAGAAAAGAGAAATATTTTTGTGAGAATATAAATTTCATGTTGATTCATATAGATTATATAGCGCAATTATTTACTTCTTCTTTTCCATAGAAAATCCCATGAATTTCCGAAAATCCCCTTGAATTTACCTTCAGTGAGTTCGGGTTTCGGGTGTGAAAAATTCTACAGTGAGTTTATCTTTTAGTCGGAATACGAGAAGAAGAAGAAGAAGAGAGCTCAATTTTGCGAAAATTGGGGAAAAGCACTCGGAATTTCTTTGCATTTTTTGCAACTCTCACATTTTCATCGTTTCGAATATACTTATTTGTTTAAATTGAGTTTAATAGTTCTCAAATAAGTCTAGGGATACCTATGGATTGTTTTTGTGAGTGTACTATATCCCAACTCGCGAAAGTCTTCAACAATTGATTTCTTCACTTGGTTGAATACTTCCGTCTTGAATGTTGATTCTTCATTTGCTGATCTCCTTCTTCTTCAAAATAATCACTACTTGAATATTGATTCTTCACTTGATGATTTCGTTTACGGGTCATATCTATATCTCCTACACTTGTCACTAAAACAAATTAATTAGTAGTATTGATATTGTTTTGGGATAATCAAACAATCGGAAATTTGTACCAACAATAATTTCATATGAATCACTGAAATTTGTTCGGCAATCATGGAATAGCAAAGAACGGATGAATAAATATCTCAATCCTTCATATTTTTGCCGAACAAAATGAGAAGAACAAAGAATTCATCGGAAAATTTGTGGATTTGGTTTCTTTCATGTTAAACATGGAATTGGACTATTTTGAAAGAAAATATGGCTTAAGAATTAACTTGGAAGAATTTATATAATTAGGCAAATATACAATCAGAATTGGGCCAGTTCATAATCTGGGCCCGCTCAGAATTTAGGATTTTAATCTAATTCCTAATAATTAGATTTTCATCAGAATTTTGGGCTTATTCTGATTTTATTTAGTTTTGGGCTTTAATTCTGAAATTAGGGTTTCTTAACCTAATTTCGGATTTAACCTAAAATTGCCTATATATATATTCAGAATTTCATTTTTCTCTCTCTTCTCTCTCTCATTTTTCTGACCTAATTCGGCCGCCGATTTTTCCTCTTTTTCCCACAATACGAAAAGAGATCTGGTGAGTTTCAGAGAGAGATTTTGAGCAGAAATCTTGAGAGAAATAATCGTGACATCGGCTAGAACGGTGTTGGCGATTCCGATCAGACGAAATCGAGGTGGACACGAGTAGAGGGAGTGCAAGAGCAATCCTTGGAGAAGGTTCACGAGATCTGGACAAGAAGGCATCACGTACTAACTTGTACGAGGTAAAATTCTGAATATCTCTTCCTTTTTCGGTGTTTTTCGAGTGTGATCCAGGGTAGAATTAGGTTATACATACGAAATAATTCCGCTGCAAACCTCTAAATTCGTGTGTATAATCCTACATATTTAATTGATTAAGCAAATTTTGTTGACGAAAGTATCTTTGGTTGTTTCTATTCTTTGCTTACGCGGCCTTAAATTATATTATATATTTCTCATTTTCTTTTACTCCTCATTCATTTTTGTTATTTTTTCATGATACTTAAGTTTGAATCGTTATTTTTTTATTATTTTGTACTTATTTTTAATTAATTAAAATGACTCATTAATATCACGGAACGCTAACGAAATAAAGTTGAACATAAACTATTCTATATTCTTCTATTCTTCTATCCCTTGTATTCTATGTTGCACGGATACGGATACGGATACGGATACGGGTATCGTATCCGATACGATATGGATACGGCGATACGGCAATTTTCAAAAAATCACGGATACAGATACGGCTATATAATTATTATTTTAATATATTTATATTGTATACAATTATTAAATAAATAATATTTTAAAATTAAATAGCATGACAATAAATAAAATCAACATAACAATAAAAATATCATAAATTTATTCTAAAAGTATCCTAGATTTAATTTAGAATTATCCTAGAAGTATCTTAGAAGTATCATATATAATTTATTTAAAAATATTATGGGCCAAAATATATAATGGACCGAAGTATCATAAATGGAGTATCTCAGCCGTATCATAAGCGTATTCCAGTCGTATCCTACCGTATCCGGAAAAAAAATATTAAAATAATCGGATACGTCACGTGGCGTATCCGAGCCGTATCGGATACCCGTATCCTCAGGATACTTCTGCATTTTTGAAGTATCCGCGTAACATAGCTTGTATTGTGTAATTGTATTGCCAACTTTTATATGTTAAATAATAGGATGATAATTTTTTCACAACAAAAAAAAAAATACTTTAAATAACTTATTAGTTTATTTACTCTATACATAAAAATATAAGAGCTTCAAGTATAATATAATATAATCATATTATGATTTTGCCTTTGTTTTAATATAAAAAATGTCTTGTGGTCCCCGAAATACAGTTCGATACATGTGTGAAAAAACAAGTTGACCATCTCTCCTCCTCCCCCATCTCAGGGGTATTTTCGTAATTCTTGACCTCGTCTTCTCCATCTCTCTGCCGTGAAGCCATCATCTCTCTATGCCACCGCCATTTACTTCTTCTTTTCCATAGCAAATCCCATGAATTTCCGAAAATCCCCTTGAAATTAGCTTCAGCGAGTTCGGGTTTTGGGTGTGAAATTTTCTACCGTGAATTTATCTTTCAGTCGGAATACGAGAAGAAGAAGACAGCTCAATTTTGCGAAAATTGGGGGAAAACACTCGAAATTTCTTTACATTTTGAATTTAGATATTTCGATTGAGAAAACATGAGGCGAATGGAAACGATACAAGATCTGATAGAGGAGGCCAAGGTCCGAACAGTCGTCTGGGCTATATGCATCTTTGCAGTTTCCTATTTCTTAACTCGTAAGCTCGAATTTATTGAATAATTCTTCATTTGAATTTCTCATATTAGAACTGTTCATTATAATTTGATACTAAGCTCATGCATTTGTTCAATTTTGGGCATTTGAACATGTAATTTGACAATTTAACTATAGAATCAGTAGAATGAAATTGACATGCTGATTCCCAATTAAAGGAGGGGAGATTATTATTATCAGAAATTGACTTGAATTACAAGCCTAAAATAGATTGAACACAATACCAGTACCAGTACCAATACCAAATAACCTCCATTAATGTAATCATTTCATTTAATGTTTGTTAATTATACAGATACGAGTAAATCAATGTGGATAAACATACCAATGTCAATCCTCATAGTAGCATTTCTTCGGTACCTCTCATACCACATAGAACTCCACTGGAAATCTCCAGTTCAAAAACCAACCTATTTATCCCACCTCGCAAAAAGACAACTATCCACCACCGACCACCGTCTCCTCACAACCGTCCAGTCCAGCACGAAATGGAGAAGAAAAATCGAATCCCCCTCTGTAGAAAAATCAATGGAGAGCTTCATCGACAAATTGTTAAAAGATTTTGTGGTCGATTTATGGTGGTCCGATATTTCTGACGACAACGAAGCTCCTGAAATTATGAAAGCGGTATTACTCGATATACTCGGAGAAGTTTCTAGAAGGGTCAAGCAGATAAATCTCGTTGACTTGTTGACTAGAGATATGGTCAATTTAATAGCAAGCCAAATGGATCTGTACCGAAAAAATCAAACTGAAATTGGCGTTAATTTAATGAGAACTCTCTCGTCAGAAGAAAGAGACGAAAAATTGAAACAGCATTTAATGGCCACTAAATCTCTTCATCCTGCTTTATTTTCCGCTCAATCCGAACACAAGGTAAAAAAAAAAAAAAAAATTTTGCATTGAATTAAATCAAATTAAATTATTTTTTTTGGGTAATTAGGTGTTGCAGCAATTAGTTGGAGGGGTATTGGCGACCGTATTGAAGCCACAAGAGTCACAATGTGCTTTGGTTCGAAGTATTTGTCGAGAATTATTGGCTTGTCTTGTTTTGCAACCCCTTATGAGTTTTGCATGTCCTAAGTAAGCTCACATATTAATTATTAATTTGTATTTTTCATATTTATTTCTCTTATTTATTGTTTGTTTGATTAATTTCAGTGATATAAACGAGTTGATCGAGTTAATATTCCTCACAAACAAAGAACCCGACACGAACAACAACAAAGAATCCAACTCGAACCGCTCAACGAACTTCTCCAATCGCTCTGACGGACTGGATGCCTCCAGTTCGAATACTCCACATGCCCGTTCCGACTTACAACTAGCTGAAAGAGAACAGAAGATTGATAATTCCAAAAGTGCCCCTGAATGGGCCTTGGGTTTAGACGCAGCCACTAAAAGACGAACTCAAGTACTCGAACCAGAGAATCTAGAAAACATGTGGACGAAAGGACGACACTACCAAAAGAAACTCGAGAAACAATCCGGTACAAATCCCACCACAGGTACGCTCACTGGTACCGAACTGTCAGATAATTTCAACGAGAGGATAACTAGCATTGACGACAAATACATGGTAAATCTAATGCAAGGCGGTGATGATCCAAATAATTCACACGACGTGGCGATATCTGTTAGCGCGGCTGAGAAAAACAAAAATCCTTCGAGTAGTTCTAAAAAAATAGAAATTAAAAAATCAAGTAGCTCTCCTGATATGGAGACGGTACTTAGTTCAGAAATCGGTGAAATTATTAGTAAAGAAAGAATTAGCGATGGATCTCTTCACGTACCGAAAATTCGATGCAAAGTGAGTTTTTTTAGTTGCATTAATTTTGTCATTATGTGCTAAAAAATCTGAAAATATCATTTATACCCCTGTACAGGTTGTGGGCGCGTATTTTGAGAAATTGAGATCGAAAACATTTGCGGTTTATTCTATTGCCGTCGCCGATGCTAATAACAAGACTTGGTTTGTCAAAAGAAGGCATGATTGTATCTTTTTTTATTTTTTTCGTTATAAACACCAAAAATATCGTATTTACCCTTTCAAAATAAAATATCATATTACAGATATAGAAATTTCGAGAGGATGCATAGGCTTTTAAAAGTAATACCGAATTATTCGTTGCATCTTCCTCCAAAGAATTTTCTTTCGTCCAGTACTGACGATCAACTTGTTCACCAACGATGCATTCTTCTCGATAAATATCTCCAGGTTTTTATTTATTTATCTATTCGGGTCAATTTTAAAAATATTGTTTTCAAGAGGGGCTAAATTGTAAAATTGGACTATTTTTTATTTATTTTGCAAGGATCTCTTGTCTATGGCTAATGTAGCAGAACAACATGAAGTTTGGGACTTTTTAAGCGATACTTCGAGGGTACAATTATTTCAATTTTTATTTTTAAATTTTGAAATTTTATTCTCAATATTTTCTCGTCTTTTTGCAGAATTACTCTTTTGGGAAATCAAACTCGGTCATAAAGACTCTAGCCGGTACGTTTCTTTTCATTTCTCCAATATTTTGTAAGGGGTATATATGATATTATGACATTTTACCTGACAGTGAACGTGGACGATGCAATGGACGACATAGTACGGCAATTCAAAGGAGTCACTGACGGGTTGACCCGCATCGTCAGCATGCCACCCTCGCACGACTTGGCTTCTTCATCAACCAACATGGCCATGTCATGGGCGGGTCCAGAGACCCGTAATCTCGACCCGCTTGCGACCCGTAGTCTCTCTGACGACGAGAACAATTATCCAGACAAGCGTAATGCTGTCGGGAATAACGAATCTGGTTGGCATTCTGATAACGAGGCCAAGTATGATGCTAAAGTGTTAACGGGTCCTAATCGAACCCATTCGTTACCCGATTCGTTTCAAAGTCCTCATGGCATGCCCCCTGAGGTGAACATTTTTTTTATATTTAATTATTTATAAGACTTTATTTAATTTATTATTTTTTTAATGTAGTGGGCACCGCCAAATGTGAGCGTACCGTTATTGAATCTGGTGGATAATCTATTCCAGCTTAAACGGAAAGGTTGGTTAAGGTATGTTTTAATTTTAATATTATATTTATTAATAAATAAATAAATTAATATATGTATTTAATCAGGAGACAAGTACTGTGGATATCGAAGCAAATAGTTCAATTGGTAATGGAGGACGCAATCGACGATTGGATTTGTCGACAAATCCACTGGCTACGAAACCCCTCAATCGTCTCCAAGGGAATTCGTTGGGTCCAAGACGTGTGTATTAATTTATTACCCTTATTAAAATATTAATTTTTAATTTTTTAATTTCTACGAATTAATTAGGTGTTGTGGCCGAACGGAACTTTCTTTACGAGAGTAGAAGGATACAAGCCGAAAACGGAAAAAAGTCCGAGTTTTGGAAAGAGACCGACGGAGAGCGCGAGTCAATTGTTCGAGTCGCAATTCGAGGCCTCGCGCAGAGCACACGACGTTAAAAAGCTTCTTCTCGGTAACATATCATTTATTTATATATTTATTTATTAAACTTGTTTAATTAATTAAAATATTATTTTGGGTTTTTGTAGAGGGAACTCCGCCGGCTTTGGTTAGCTTGATTGGCCAGAATGCGTATCGTCGCTGTGCGCGCGATATCTATTTCTTTTTACAGGTAATTAAATTATATTAATATTTTTTATATGATTTATATTAATTAAATCATATTTTTTGTGTGTGTTGCAGTCGACGGTATGTATAAAGCAGCTAGCATATTCGATGCTGGAATTGGTAATAATTACGACATTTCCTGAATTACGACAACTCGTTACCGAGATTCACGAAAAGGCGCATAACGAGCTTTATTAATTTTTTATTATTTTCGCGTGGAATTTCGAACGAAATGGGAAAAAGAGATAATCATCCTTCTTTGGTAGGTCCCAAAAAAATATTTCATTTTAGCGAGAAGAGATTTGCGTTTTGTTTGTTTGTTTATAATTTTGGATTTGTATAGATTTTCTATGAGTACATTCTAGTCTTGTAAAGATTCACTAGGTTTTGTTCATATCCAACAAAGAAAGAGAAAAATAATATTTTACTTCATTTTGCTTTTTAAATAAATATTTACTTGTGAAAATAAAAAAATTATAATTTTCGTGATTAGTAGACATTGTTGGGTACAGAAATGGGGATATGTAAGGGGCTGTGATTGTGGGGCCAATAAAAATGAAAAGTCAGAAAGCGACAAATTAGGACGGGTCCCGCAATTTGAATTTTGATTGGCTGGTAGATTGACCTTTTTGTCCTCGGCTAATGTGGGACCCTATAGCGACACTATTGGGCCCATTAACCACCGACAACGACATCCGGACCCATTGCCCACTTCATTTCTCTTATCATCCGAAACCCGATTAAATCGCGTGCAGAGTTCATAACTGCAAACAGCGTTGTGAAAGGAAGAGAAAGGATACGTGGCGAGTAGATAGATGAGTTGCAGGGATGGCTACGGAGAGGGAAGAGAGAAGGAGGAACGGAAAGTCGACACGTGGTAATGGACCAAGAAAAGTAGGATTAAAGAAAGTGGTGTTGTGGGGTTGAATATTGATTGGGAACTCCGGCGTATTATCCCACCGAAAGTATACTATACTACTCTACCTAGGGAAGGAGGCTTCAATATTTCAACATGCCTAACCTATATGTAGTAATGGTTTATAAAATGTAATATTGCTAATTATTTTGATATATTTCAAGTTCTTGTCCTCTTTTCGGTATTTCATTTGTTGAATTTTTAATCTCAAAATAGCTAAATTAAGAGTATTATTTATACAGTCCCCTTTTTGGTATTTCATATGTTGTGGACTTTTTGGAAATTAAAACATACATTATAATATGATAATCTCATATTATTATTATTATTATTATTATTATTATTATTATTATTATTAAGTTTCTCTCCATATATAGATCAAATATATGTGATATATGCACAACTTATATAAATAATATAATATAAGTGTGGCTAACCTATATTGATGTTGTAATTGTTATCTATAAGACTATATCTAATATATAACATCAAGTGTGATTCATGATAAAAAACAAAAGTTTTTTTATGTAGTGGTTTACGGTGTTTGCGAGTGCTCTATGTTCGAATTTCACGAAAAGCGCATCCAAATTCGACACTGAAATATGATACTTGATCCGTATTCGAATTAGATTAAAAGCATCGCATACGGATATTTTCATTTGATACATATACTTTTCGAATATTGTTCGGGTCGGAGAATCTAATGCAGTCTGTTTTTATTTAGTGTGATTTATTCGTATTTCTCGTAATATATATAAATGCAAAATAGAACAATTGAGAATTTGAATTTGAGATTTGCTTATAGAATATATTCCTGTATTGGCAACAATTCAAGAAATGAATCACTTGACAAATGTAATGTAATAACATATAGTTAATTGCAACAAAATCCCGCTATGATTATGTTCAAAACTATATTTTTTAGTGCATGATAATATTTTATAATTAATATATTTCTATGTTAGCAAATCACTCCATTTTCTTATTAGAAATGATTTTGTGCTATATTTGTCTATCAGTACTCTAATCCAAACTATTAAACTATCACATTACAAAGTGTATTATCGCCTTCATACATATAATTTATCATCGCGTTCTTACAATATTCATTTTTATCGAAAAGAATGTAAGTGTTCGCATATTTTATTCACTCGAAAGGCATCACACATTTTCACAAATATACATAGATCACTAATAAACTAACAAAATTAGGTATAATTTAGTAAAAGATTAAATCAGAGCTCTTAAACTAGCAAAACTATCAATAGAAAAAATGATGTATGATAGAACTTTCTTTCTTCTTAACACACTAAATTATCGCCATGCGATTGCGTTAACTTCCCTAAAATTCTATAAAAGATACATCAAGAAAAATCAGCCCATAGTATATCAAAAAGGACTTGTAATATTCTTACTAGCCATTAATGAAAAGGGGTTCAATGTGGGAAAGCAAAAAGTTCAAAGTGCCAAGACAAGTGATTAGGTTTATGTGGTTTAAGATTGAGAACAAATAAATATCAAAGAGTTTCGAGGAATTCCAACTTTTAAATACACAAGGCTAATGGCAAGCACACATTTTTCTAGTGTATGGAGGGGTCCTTTAGGTTAAGATTCCCTCTATCTAGCCTTATCTCCACAAGGAAACGACTTTTAACATTTAATTGTGCTGAAATGTTGAAATTTCAAAAATGGAACAAAGAAAGAAAGAAAATCGTGTTACTGGACATATTTAACTGTGGAAAAATATCTATTGCTACATAATTTAGGTCCATTTCATGAAAGAGCTCCTTGATATTTTTATCCATCATGACGTGTGAAAATGATTAATTAATAATTATTACTTTTGCAAATATTCCATCTTAACTATACTCAATTCTTCTACATCATAACTTGTTAGATCCCGAACATCGAATCGTATTCAGTCCATTCAATTTCGTGTCGAAATTTTAGAGAACGAAGTTCATATACATTATTATTTACAGCAATATTTGAAAAATTGAACAAATGAGTCCTAATCCCCTTCATTGTATCAGCAAAAAGGCCTTCAAGCCACATAACTTTCCAGAGAATTGGTATATAACTTTTTAGTTCTGTGCCTACTTTATCTTATCTCTCTATCATTAACATCTCGTATCTTATTTAATACACGTTATCATCTTATTGAAAGTAAATGGCCCCTCCTCTCTCTCCTCTCTCTCTATATATATCTCGCTAAGAAGGGTAGGTTTAATGGTGGTGGTTGGTTGCGTTACTTACCTATCAATTGCTTTTATCGTCCAACCACATAAATTAATCAAGTGATTAATTAATAAACAAAGTAATGTAGCAACAAAGCAAACAACAAGGACATGATGAAATGCAATAAACAAATCACATAGGGACAAAAGAAAGAAAGAGAGAAAAATTACATGTCTATTATTTGGGTGCAAGTATTAAACAAACATATCCTTGTTATCAAACAAAGAAAAGAATAGAATCTATGTATGAACTTCCCCCTCAAGCATGCCCAAATAGATAGATTGTTTTAGGGTTCTATTTTTCTCCATTTCCAAATGATTTTTTTAAGAGTATAAATTCAAACTTAAATTTGTTATTTTCTTTACAAAAGTCCAATAATTCCAAATCCCTATTTCTTACTCACAGTCACAGCTTTGAGTTAGTTTACAAAACAAGTCCAATAAATTTCATCTTTGATATTTGATATGACATGTCATAGCTTTATGTGGCATAATATATATCCATACAAATGGAGATGATGATGATGATTGATATGAATGATACATTAATTAAACCAATAAGACCTGATCAAAAGTAAATAAATAAACCTAGACCTTTAGACATAGACGTTACCTCGTTTCTCTGACAATTATGTCAGGCCTTTAACAGTCTCTCTCTCTCTCCCTCTCTCTCACCATTTCTCTTTCTCTATATATAGTCATGAAATAAAATAGTATATCTATGTGTATTACTATGTGAAACTTTCTATTTGTCAATCCTCACATAACATCAGAATAACATAGGATTTGGGGGGGCCTTTCTTTCTTTCTTTCCTTCAATAAAAGTGAGCTAATCATGATGTGAGAGAAAGATAGTATATGTGTGAGAAAGAGAGAAAGTTCAGCAAAAGAAAAAAAATTTGACCTAATTTGGCTTCTAAATATAAATTCGTTCACATTCACCTCATGGTATTTATTACATAAAAAAACAATATAATTCGATCTATTTATTGCCATTCCATTTAATTATATCTATTGACTTGCCTGTCCAAAGTCTTAATAGTACTATTACTTATTTTCCCCTTCAAGTAGTTGTTAAAATACTGTATATATACTGCCATTGATTATATAACTACCTAGTTTTGGCAAGTAAATTAGTGGCAAAAATGGTAGATACAATTACTTTTCCTCAAAAATAAAAAATGAAAAATATTATTTTGTAGATATCATATATATAGGGTATTTTTATCATAGAAAAATATATATGTATGATATTTTGTATTTGTACAAAGATTATTGGAAAACAAAGTGAGGAAATGTGGGGTTAAGTGGATAATGGAAGTGAATGGTGGGCATCTCTCCTTACCTCTTTCAACCTTTTTTCTTTCTTCCTGTATTTGGTCTCTATAATTACTTCTTTTCCCTTTCGTTTGGAGAGAGAAAGAGATAGGTAGTGAGAGAGAGAGAGAGAGAGAGAGAGAGAGAGAGAGAGAGAGAGAGAGAGAGAGAGAGAGAGAGAGAGAGAGAGATTAGTACCACGAGTCTGACAAGAGAGTCATATATACCTTGATAGCTTCTATTTCTCCCTCATTTCTTCTTTTTTATTGAAGAATATAATTATGTTCCTCTCCCCTCTTGATGATCACTGAGAGAGAGAGAGAGAGAGAGAGAGAGAGAGAGAGAGAGAGAGAGAGAGAGAGAGAGAGGCACAAAATCCATTCTTAAATCAAAGAAACCCACGTGCTCATGGTTTCTAGTTTCTCAGGTATTTGGCAATCATATGTACAACATAAATATACTTAGTTAAATCACTTGATGAAGATGGCTATCTTTATCTTTCCGTTCTTCCTTTCTTTGTCTCTCTATTTCCATTTCCATCTCCATCCTTTGTCTCTCTAGATTTTCAGACTTCTCTCTTATGAAACTTTTCGTGCGGATCCACCCAACAAAATTTTAGAGATAAACTCATGGATACTAAAGATTTTTTTTTTCGTTCTTTGCAAATTCTTTCATCACCTCTTTTCCGTTTCATGATCTCTCTCAATCATATATACAAATCAATACATGTATGCAACGAGTTTCTCTCCAATTCAATTTGAGAACCAAAATTTATTCAATTTGTGTTGTTTATATATGCATCTTAAAATTTAACTACTACTTCTGTTTTTTATCTAGCTAACATATATATATTTTTCTGTTTCAGGGAAATTCTCAAATTAGGTTACCCCACAAGACTAAACCCTCAATCAATTTGCGATAATGGCTTCTTATTTTCACGGTCATGGAAACGCGGATATCCAGGCACCGGAAGGGTTACAAACTCTCTACTTGATGAACCCAGGCTACACCGGGTTCGCAGACCCGATCGGCTCATCCGGGCCTACCAACATGGTCCTTTTAAACTCCATGTCCATGAACTCCCTCAACCCAATCAGCTTCAGCCACATGTCCAACAACCAGCAACATTTCGTGGGTATTCCTCTTCAGCCATCATCCCAACAGGACACCTCCAATTCACCTCCACCAGCTCCTCAGACACAAGTACAATACAATTTGTGGACACCACCGCAACATGTGCCTATGCCAGGTCAGCAAGGCGGCTTGTCTCTCACTCTATCTTCGCGCGAAATGTCGGTACCGTCCGTCTTGCCATCCCAGCACGGACCCAACTCTTCATCACCGTGCGATATGCATGGATTTCTGATGGGGTCGAAGTACTTGAAAGCGACACAAGAAATACTCGACGAGGTGGTGAGCGTTGGAAAAGGAGGGATTAAAGGGGTTAATTGCAATATTAGAAAAGGAGGGGGGTTGAAGGAAAATAAGGAGGAGATCACCGGAATGGGTGACGAGGAGGAGACGGTGGAGGGGAAGAAGAAGACGGCGGTGCTAGAGTTAACCACGGCCGAAAGACAAGAATTGCAGATGAAGAAGGCTAAGCTTGTTAACATGCTCGATGAGGTAATTAATTATCAACTAACTAATTTGTTGATTTGTTAGGTAATTCATTTATTACTGGATTACTGGATTCTGCATTTTTTTTCGCTCTCCGTTATCTATATTTGGATATTATAATTATAAGTGGTAATATTACTAGATCATAATATTGACTAGAAAAAACCTAGTAAGCACATGAAATGAATTTTTAAAACTAAAATATTTTGGGGTATTTTTAACATTTCATGTGTCAATATGATAATGGTTGATACAAGATATAACCCACCAATCCAATTGGTCATAATGCTCTGTCAATTTGGTGAATGGACCAATAAGAACAGCCCATGTCAGCAATTCAAGCGACATGTCGAGGAAACCATGCCATCTAATTAATTAGTTCTCATGACTCGTGACCTAACATAGGTAATTATTGGAAGTAACTTTTTGAGATACGGAGTAACTTTTGTCTAGAATATTATCATGTACCTGAAAATGATATTCGAAACAAGATGATACTTCTTTCTTTTGGTGACGTGTCCCAACCAAGAAGAGAAACTATTGGGTGCATGCCTGGTCCAGTGGTCCTCCGTGCACCCAACCAATACAAAATGTCACGTTATCCATATTTTCTCTGATTATTCGAGTTTCTGACCGTTCGGATTTCGGATCTTTCGGTCGGGTTTTAGAACCATTTTTTTCCGGTAATTCGGGTTACGAAATTTTTTATTTTCGGATTATTCGGATTTTGAAACCTTTAGTTTTCGGTCATGCCGGTATATATCACTGGCCAGTTCAGGATTTGGATAGTCGGTATGTATAATTTTGAATATTTGAATTTGTTTTTCGGATCATTTCGATTTGTGCTTTGGGTCATTTGGTTAGTGTTTCAGATAATAGATTTATAGATATGTCCGTAATATATGTATGTTCAGTACTAACATATATCATTTTTAGTATTTTTTTTAAGGAAGGGTCAAATTCGTGCTCAATTCGTTTTATTTAATTAATTTAATAAAATTAAATTACACAATTCAACTCGATTGATTTTTAACACATTATTATTCTACTACTATTTGACGCATATCCATGCTTTCTAATCGCAACTTTTACAATATATTATCCAAATTCGTGAGAGATCATCGATCATTCTTTGCATTACCATACAGTTATATTAATATATATAATTTTAGTTCTGATACATCATTTTTTTTTATTTTCAACGATATATTGTTTATAGTGTTTACCGTTAATATATTGTTTATTGTTATTTCGGTTCATTTAAATTGGGTCATTCGGATCGTGAAGAACTCGTGTCACGGGTCAATTAGACGACGGTTCACAGATCACAGGTCATATGGATCACGAGTCGCTTGGTTGACGAATCCTTCGGGTTCCAAGTCATTCACGTTTCAAATTATTGATATTTCTAACCTTTCGGGTTTCGGGTTTTCAAGTTCGGTTCGAGTTCATATTTGGATCCTCAATTTTTCAACACTTTTTGGTTCGGATCGAATCATGTTTGGATTTCGACGGGTCGGGTGACATTTTGCCTGTCCAACTAATTATTTCTTGGTATCTAATATTACGAGCTTGTCCATAGCGTTACCGACGCGCCAGCATCGTTGCTTTTTAAGTTTCAAACGGCAATATATTCACTAAAAAAATATTATATATGCCCATAGAAAAAGGATAAATTAGAGGAAAATATATACTTGGATAAAAGGTTTTTTCTGAAAATAGAAACAGTACATATTTTTCAGAAAATAAACAAATTATAGTGATAAAAAAAGAGTATATAGGATCCGCAAAAGTGTATATAACTGGGTTCGAAACCTCAACAACCTTTTATTAATCTCACTATCCATAAATTATCCACTATCATGTATAAATAAATAAATAAACCGATATTTCTTTTAACATTTCAGGTGGAGCAGAGGTACAGACAGTACCACCACCAAATGCAAATCGTCGCAGCGTCCTTCGAGGCATTGGCGGGACCCGGCTCGGCAAAAACATACACTTCTCTTGCCCTCCAAACAATCTCAAAACAATTCAGGTGTTTACGTGACGCCATAACGTCTCAAATTCGATCCACCAGCAAGAGTTTAGGCGAGGAGGAAACCAAGACCGTTGGATCGAGACTCAGATTCATCGATCATCACCTTCGTCAACAACGCGCCCTTCAACAACTCGGAATGATTCAACACAATGCGTGGCGCCCTCAGCGTGGCCTGCCTGAGCGGTCTGTTTCGATTCTCCGCGCTTGGCTTTTCGAGCATTTCCTCCACCCGTAAGTTTGTATTCATTTCATGAATTACGCGAATTTTACGAGTTTATTGGATTAAAATATCATATTTGTCCTCCCAAAACTGATAATATCATATGAGAAATTATTCTTGGACCCAAATTCCACAACTTTTAAATGGGCCTACAATTAGCCCAGTTAGTAAAGGAAGTAATATCAAATCTGGAAGGGCAAATATGCTATTTTAAGTTTTTATATGGGAATTTTTGTAAGGGTAAATATCTTTTTTGCTGAGGTATTTGTTTGACAATACTAATTTCACGAATTTTATTGGATTAATTGTAGATATCCAAAGGATTCGGACAAGATTATGCTTGCCAAGCAAACTGGGCTTACAAGGAGCCAGGTATGCAAAAAAACCGAATCACTCGTAATAAATCAAATAAAAAAAAAACACATAATAATTTATATACCTTGTTTAAAAATAAAGGTTTCGAATTGGTTCATCAACGCGAGGGTGAGGCTTTGGAAGCCAATGGTAGAAGAGATGTACATGGAAGAGACGAAGGATCAAGAACTCAACGCGGGCACGGGAGAGAACTCGAGCAAAACCGATACCGACAAGGACACAAACCCAAATTCAAAAAAAGAGCAGAAACTCGGTGCAACGCAATCCAACCCAATGGATCAGATCGACTCGGCACCGATGCTAGCTCAAACAGACTCGTTCTACGACAGTGACGAAGAATTAATGCAACGTAAAATAAAAAAGACACGAAACGAAGAATCATACCAAACAAACAACATTTCAAACTCAATCGGTGTCGAGACGCAACACGAAGAGGCCGCAAATAACAGGGAACTCTTAATGAAGTTCATGGAAGGTAATGCACGTGTCGGGTTCGGTGCAAACGGGTACGCCATCGAGGACCCGATAAGAAGATTTGACACGGACCAATTTACTCCTAGGTATGGAGGAAATGGCGTGTCATTGACTCTCGGGCTTCCGCATTGCGAGACATTGCCCATGTCGGGGGCACAATCGTCTTTTCTCGCTAACGAAATGGGCACGGAAGCAAATGAATGGAACAACGGTGCGCCCGATTCGTCCAATGCATATGACATGAATTTGCAAACTAGGAAATCTTTTGCGGCTCAATTAATGAGAAATTTTGTTGCGTGAAGAAGAATATTAATTAGTATAGGTTTTGTATAGTAGATTGGGGAATTGGGTATACATGGAGAAAGAAGAATAAAGGGCTTGTAGTATTAATTAGGTTGTACGTAGGTTTGTAATTGGGGATTTTTATAGGGGTGTGTGTGTGAAAAAGGATTTACTGTATAGAAGGGTTTAGTTGCAAACTTGCAATTGACAGAATTTTATACTTTGGTAAAGGATAAATTTGGAATTTGGGGTTTAAGAGGGGTTAAATAGTACATACATCCATAAAATAATGTAGGGGCTTTGTAAAACAATATATACATGTAATTATGACATCATATATTCATGTCATATTTATTCTCATAGCATTATATTTTTTTTTCTTAGCGTATAAAAGAACACATAATTATAAAATATATAATAATATATGATACATATTAAACATTGTATTAAGAGGCCGATTTGAATAATATCAAACTATAAACGATATTAATCTTTATTATCGTATTATTATCATACTTAAGCGGCATTAAAAAACTTCTGGAAAATCTCGGGAGGTTGGCCACCGCTAATATCAAACTTTCCATCAATCTGCAACAAAAAAAAATCGAAATTCATCAAATACAAGTTTCAAAATAAAAATCGAAATTTTCATCGTACCAGAAAATGCGGTACTCCTGAAATGCGTGAAGAATACTTCTCGAGTTCTTCATTAACCTTTAATAATAATAAAAAAAAATTAAGTTTTTGTTTATCATATATTATGTAGTCCAAATTGTAAAATGGTTTTGTGAAAATTACCTCTTGGACCCCACAAAAGGGATCGTCGAGTAGCTCCTTCGCTCCTTCGATTCCTACTTTGCTAGCCGCATCGATAAGAACTTGCCTAAAATTTACAAAATAATATATTTTAATATTTTATGATCATATAATTTTTGGTTCCGTAAATAAAATAATGAAACTTACTTGTCACCGATGAATTTTCCTTCGACGTGATAATTGACGAACAATTCTCCAACGAGAGCGTGTTGTTTTTCAGGCGCTCGAATTCCTGCATAAGTTATGAGCCTATGACAGTCTAGCGTACTTCCTCTGCATTAAATAATAATAAAAAAATAAAAAATAAATAAATTATTAATATGCACGATATATATGGTACGACTTACGTGAGCCCCTCGGTGTCGTATTCGTATCCAAGTCCTCGAAATATCTGTGAAATTTCAAGATGAAGAATCGAGTCATAAACAATTTGAATCGATCCAAATATTTGTAATTGGGGAAAAGAAAGGAACCTCTCCCATGCGAGATTGCATTTTCTCGAATTGCGCAGCTCCGAATCTCGCGTTAAAAAAATCAGATTTCTTTACGCCTTCCTTTGGTGCGGATGGATTGAGGTAAAAAGGATGCCAACGTACCTATCATGCGAAATAACATGCGAATTTACTTCAATTTCATAATTTCAATTTGGAATTGAAATGAAGTTTTTCGTACGAATTTTAAGGAACCTCGAAATCGAACTTGTCCTTGGATTGGTCCATGGCTTTTTCGAGATTTTCTTTTCCTACGAAGCACCATGGACAAACGATGTCTGAACTGACGTCGATTTGAATCACCTTCTTGCTGCTAGTTTCATCACCCATCTTTCTTATTAACCTACAAATGTAATCAAATTGAATACCAGTTGTCTAAATAATAAAAAATTATAATATAGAAAGAGAACGAACGATAATAATAATTGCAATAAAAAATGCAAATACATCGTATTTCTGAAATTCAGAAGAAATTTGACAAAATTGACGATTTCTTCAGAAAAATACCGAGTTCGCAAAGGTCAAATCGAATTAACACAAAAACAAATTCAATAAAAGAGCAGAAATATCGCACCTTTGAGATATCAAATTCGTAATCGCAGAAATGAATCAATGAATCTTGTCGTCTCGATTGAAAAGTATAAATAAGGATCTCTGATTTCCTTTAATCTATTTGGCAGCAAAACGCGGGAAATAAGATCTGATCTGAGCCGTCGTTCCTTCAACTTCCCGCAAAGCAGGACTCGATCAAATCCCATTCTCCGATGAACGCCACGTGTCCCCTCCCCAATTTTAAACGGTGGATCTGTATTTGCGAAAATCAACGGTAAAATACGAGCTTCCAAAATTTGCACGCTGAGTCACCTCCACAGTATTCTTTCCGTTTCCAGAATATTCTTTTTCCAGCTTTTATAATGACCTCTTATAATCTCATCTCACCCTCTCCATTTCCAGTTCAAACAGAGCAAATCACCTCGTCAATATAATTTGAATTTTATTACTTAGCGATTGAATATTATATACTCACTTTATAAAAAATACAAAAGTTATTTAATTATAAATATAAATGGAGATCTCCAGTAAATAAAAATTTGGAGAGATTTAAGGAATTCATAGAGACCGCTAGAAGTCACAATCTGATCATGTGATCTCCACCTCTCTTATTGCGCCACGTCATCAAATCGACCCCGCGAAATCTCACAATTCTTTTGTAGGAAGAAAGAAAGTAAGTAAGCACAACCAGACTTTAACGCTAACTTTCATGATAAACCTAGGGATGGAAAGCTCTCCGCCTTCCGGCGCCGCCTCATCGGGGACGGCGGAGAAGGCGCTGTCCTTCCTCTCCAAGGGGTGGAGAGAGGTGAGAGACTCGGCCGGAGCTGATCTCCGTTTGATGCGTGCCAGAGCTGATTCTTTCAAACACTTGGCGGACAGAGAACTGGAGAATTTTCTTCATTCTGCCGCCTTGCCTCCGCCTTTGGTGGACTCCGGGTCAATTGCCGAGATCGAATTCGTCAAGAGGCTCACGCCCAAGCTTTCTGAGATAAGACGCGTCTATTCCTCCCCAGAATTTGGTCGAAAAGTACTCGAGAAGTGCGTATCTTACTTAATTAGTTAAATCAATTCTGGTTTTCAATTCCTCACGTAAGTGTATGAACAATTTCATTTTACGCCATGAATACAGGTGGAGTCCAAAAGCCACAGTTAAGATCGATCTATCTGCAATAAAGAAGGCAATAGTTTCTGAAGTGGATGAATTTGGGGGTGTTGTAGATTTAAAAAAGATGGATTTGGGAAGGTGGAAACAAAAGGAAGATGAAGAAATCGAATGGGAACCAATTCGAAAATTAAAAACGAGTTTACGAGAATTTGAGAGAAAGAACAGTCAATCGAGTGATATTTTTGGAAATTTCAACAGCAAAGAATTGATGGAAAAAGTCAAATTAAGCCTAGTAAGTCCTTCATTTATATTTTTCCCATTTATTTACTTGTTTATTTGAATAAGCCATGATTTAGCTACTCGTTTATTTGTGCAGAGATCAATGGTAAAGGAGCCTGAAGAGTCGCAGGTAATACACATTTCCTCTCTTTTTCTGTTCGAAAACTATGAATTTCGAATTAAATATTTTTATTTTCTTGGATTACTATAGGAGGTTGCGCCTTTGGATTTTCCAGAACTTTTAGCGTACCTAGTAAAGCAATCCGAGCCGTTCTTGGACCAACTCGGTATTAAAAAAGGTACTAAAAAACAAATTATTTTCTTATACAAATTTTATGTTATTTATAAGTTTATAGTTATTTACTTATGTTATCCTCGATTTTATTTTGTAGACACGTGTGAGAAGATAGTAGAATCTCTTTGTAGCAAAAGAAAAGACCAAAATCTCTCGTGCCAGTCTCTCGACCAACCAGAAAGCGACGCCTTAGATTTACGAATCGCCAGTGTTTTACAAAGTACAGGCCACCATTACGAAGATCAAGACTACTGGTACGGTACCACTCGAGAACAAAAACCTGACACGAAGAGACACGTAGCTATCGTAACCACGGCCAGTCTTCCTTGGATGACCGGTACGGCAGTTAATCCTCTCTTCAGAGCCGCCTACCTTTCCAGATCGACCAATCAGAAAGTGACACTTGTCGTCCCGTGGCTCTGCCAATCAGATCAAGAACTCGTGTACCCTAATAACATGACTTTCAGTTCGCCAGAGGAGCAAGAAACGTATATTAGAAAATGGGTCGAAGAGCGGGTCGGGTTTAGCACGGATTTCAAGATCACCTTTTACCCTGGAAAGGTAATAATATTATTATTTTTATTTTTTTTAAAAAAACTCGTTAATTATATTTTTTACATTTTTGTTAATAGTTTGCGAAAGAAAGGAGGAGTATACTGCCAGCTGGAGACACGTCACAATTCGTACCGTCAAAAGAGGCTGATATTGCGATATTAGAAGAACCTGAACATCTAAACTGGTACCATCACGGCAAGAGATGGACTGATAAATTCAACCACGTGGTTGGAGTGGTACACACGAATTATCTCGAGTATATCAAGAGAGAGAAATACGGCGCTTTTCAAGCCTTTCTCGTCAAACACATCAATAACATTGTTGCTCGTGCCCATTGCCACAAGGTGGGTAAAAATGAAATTTTTTAAAAACCCAATTTAAATATTTTTATTTATTTTATTAATCGGGTAATTTTTTTAGGTTTTGCGGCTCTCGGCTGCGACGCAAGACTTACCGAAATCGACGGTATGCAATGTGCACGGAGTAAACCCTAAATTTCTGGAAGTAGGAGAGAGAGTCGCAGCGGAGAAAGAAAAAGGCGTACCGGCCTTCTCCAAGGGTGCTTATTTCTTAGGCAAAATGGTTTGGGCAAAAGGGTATAGAGAATTAATAGAGTTGTTAGCAAAACACAAGAACGATCTAGAAGAATTCAAATTGGACGTGTACGGTACGGGTCAAGACTCGCTCGAGGTACAATCCACCGCTAGAAAACTAGACCTCAATTTGAATTTCCTCAAAGGACGCGATCACGCCGACGATTGTCTTCACGGGTACAAGGTTTTCATAAACCCTAGCGTGAGCGACGTGTTGTGCACCGCGACGGCCGAGGCATTAGCCATGGGTAAATTCGTAATTTGTGCGGATCATCCGTCGAACGAGTTCTTCCGATCCTTTCCGAATTGTCTGACGTATAAAACGTCAGAAGATTTCGTTGCGCGTGTGAAGGAAGCGATGTCGAGAGATCCGCAACCTTTGACTCCCGAAGAAAGGTACAATCTCTCTTGGGAAGCCGCCACGGAGAGATTTATCGAATATTCTGATTTGAATAAAGTGATTAGTAGTAATAATGGTGATGATGGGATGAAGAGGAAGGCGATGGGGAAGAGCGTGTCGATGCCGAATTTGTCGGAGATGGTGGACGGGGGACTCGCGATGGTGCATTATTGTTTTACGGGAAATGAGATTTTGAGATTGTCGACGGGAGCGATACCGAATACGAGGAATTATGATAAGGAGCATTCCGTTGATTTGGGGCTTTTGCCGCCTCGCGTGCAGAATCCGGTTTATGGATGGTGAGGTTAGTATTTTATTATTCTTTTTTGGGGGAGGGCGGGTTGGTTATTTTGTTACTAATTATTCTTGTTTTAGCGTGTGTGATTTTTGGTTTTGTAGATGTAGTTTGTAGATTTTGAATAGTTTTATAGTTTCTATGTGATATAATTCTGGAAGGCGGAAAGATAAATAATGAGCTTACTAGGCTCGATTTGACCTTCTCTATCAATACTTTACGGTTGATATTTCAGAATATATCAGTCCATTGGTTGTTCTTTCTCTTGAAATTTGTCGGTAAACCTTGCCGTAACATGTTGTAGGTTACTTTTTTTTCTAGTAAATACTCAAATTATTGAATCGATGTGTAATGGTTTTAAACTCTTCTCAAATCAAACCGCATTAGAAACTTGTGAAGTGATTGACATAATCAGGTCATTCTTGTAGAATATGCATAAATTTCTCCTTCATAATTTGAAACTGCATTCTCACCCTAATCCTCGTTATTACAATGACCGATAACTTTTTGTTCGTCTCGAGTCGAATAAATATTTGTTGTTCGGCATATATATCCACAAGCAACATGGATAACGCTTGAAAGGAAAAATGGCATACGCAATATTGCGGAATTCAATTATATTCCCCCATGCGTGCTCGCTGCATTTCTCCATTGTAATATTCTCAATTTCTTCCGTCTCCAAATCCATCTCGAAACTTCATAATAATTAACTTCATTTAGTATTTCGTAGAAGAAATTCGTTGGGGGGGGGTTGTCAGAACTTTATTTCGCCGGGCTTTCCTTCGCACAAAAGATGAGGGCTTTTATCTCGCGATAGATGAGGGGTTTTCCAGGGCTTTCTCTCGCGATAAATGAGCGGTTTTCACGAGAGAAAGGTGTTCGTCCTGGTTTAGGGCTAACGCTAACGGGTTTAGTATTACATTTTGATAACAGGTTTAATATTTCATTTTGATAACAGCTAAGGTAATTAAAAGATATTCTGATTAATTCAAATTTGATGATTTAATTGAGTTTAAATTTGTTAATTTCAACGGTAACTTCACATTTGATACATTCAATATTGGGAAATTATACCATGCCCCCAAAACCCATCACCACACCCACGATCCCATTCTCTTTTGTTTTTTTTGGGTTGGGTGTTAATCCCCAACTCCAATTTGCACCCCACTCTCTCTCCAAATTAATTAATGCTTCGAATTAACAGTTAATTTTGAGTAAATTAACACCTCATATTAGTACCTAATAATTCATTAATTCAATTAACTGTTAATTCGAAGCATTGTTAATCGAGTGGGTAATTTTTGGGAGATGGATAGGATATCAAGGATGTGGTGATGGGTTTGGGGGGTACAGTAAATGGCCCTCTTCGATATTTATGATTTTTTTTTTTTAAAAAGGGTTACCATTTACCAATGATAAGCCTTATATCATTAAACAAAGAAAAATATAGTTTACACGGTTTTGAAAGTAAAAACTATAGTAAGTAAAGTTATAGCTTTCCTAACTTACTTTTTTTATGCTCTATTTGTGAATTGTGAATGTCATTCTCCATGTTCTTAATAGGTCTATTGTTGAATATTTTAGAGTTCCGTTATTTCCATATAGTTCATGCAGACGCTATCCATAAGAGCATTCTCCTCGGTCCATTGATCTTGCCGCAGTCCCTCTCTACTCGCTAACCAAGTATCTAGGAAATAATTTCCATATAGTTCATGCGGACTGCGACAAGATCAAAGGACCGAGGAGAATGCTCTATAGATAGTGTCCGCATGAACTATATGAAAATAGCGGAACTCTAAGATCTTCAACAGTATATCCGTGGTGCAAGGGTGGTGGCTAAAGGGTGAACGACATTCACAATTTAAATTTAATGGGTGTTGACTCATGGTCCTCTAACATTCTTTTGTATATTGGAATTCTATAAAGAGACGTTTCATGGTTTCCGGTTGTGTTTGGCATAGCATACACACCGAGGCGATATGTGTGGTCATCATTTGTTTTGTATTCGGTCGGCCGTGTTGATCCTACCCAAAATGGTTAATCACTTAAAGTAGATATATGGAATGGTTCAAATTGAGTCCCACAAATTTTAATATGTAAGAATTGAATTCGGTATAATTTCGGTCCTACATTTTCCATAGTGGAAGGTGTCATTTGTTTATTACTCCCGGATTTATTAGGAAATTGTAAGTCGCGGATTGTCGTGCACGAGGTACAAGTAGGCCGGCACCATTTGCACTAGTTGTTTTAGGAAGAAGGACAACCTAATTCTTGAGTGATTTCTGAAGTCCAAAAATGAGGATATTTCATATAATTCATTCCCAAATGTTTTGGTCTTGACAATCAATTTTTCGAAGGACTTTTTGCAAACAATGCTTGGTTGACGGATGTTATGTTTAGTACTCCAAGTCTCATGTTTCTTTTAGGTAGATTGTTTTGTCAATTTATCAAATAATTGTCGAGATTGCATTCCTCCTTTCCTTTTCAAAGAAATGTACTTATTATTCTTTTTTATTTGGTCGCATACCCTTTTAACTAACTTCATCGCTCGCATTTGATATATAGGTATGGACATGAAGGTTGTATTTATTAGCATTAACATTCTTCCCAAAAAAAAAGTAATTTTTCTTTTCAAGCCGACACGAGGCGATTTTTGGTTGTCTTGTACTTGGAGTATTCGAAGATACGTTGCGGGGAGTTCTTGTTTTCAACACCTTTAATAGGTTGTTTTGGTGGAATTGTCCGGTGCAATCGAAATTATTTTTAAGTTTCTTGAATCGGCCTCGACAAATAGCACCGTGTATTGAATAAAAGTAATATTTGTTTTAATTTAATACTAGTTATGTTTAAGTAACCATAAACATTATATTAATAATTTCAGAAAAATAAATATGTAGGGATATACCAAAAAAAATTTAATTTTAAAATTACAAACTAACTAATTTGTTTACTATATAAAACAAACATTGTCGTCAGAGTTCGAATGTTGCCTCGTCACTCCCTCCTCCGTTCGGCGCCAAAGCCTCCGTTTCAAAACCCCAACCTACTCCCCGCTTCTCCTTCAATGGAGTCGGATCCGAGCCCGCTAAGCTCAACGGCCGTACGCCGGAGCACCCGCATCTCTAGTCGCACACCGGTGGTTCCGGTACCAGTACCAGTACCAGTTACCACCACCGCGACTCAACAAAAGAGAATGAAACCGAAAGAGCTCGAGCTTGCTCAAACGGAACCAAAAGATATCGAAGATTTCTCTAGAGAAGAAGCTGCGAGCATACGCGAAAGACTTCTGTTATGGTATGACGAGAACCAGAGAGAGCTTCCATGGCGTCAGAAGAAAGGGGGAGACTTTGATGAGGAAACAAAGGAAAGAAGAGCTTATGAGGTTTGGGTTAGTGAAATCATGTTGCAACAAACTAGGGTTTCGGCTGTAATTGCGTATTATAATCGATGGATGAATCGCTGGCCTACTGTTCATTCTCTTGCTAAAGCCTCTCAAGAGGTATGTGCCATTTTTTTCTGAAATTTGTAATTAAACTCCGAATTCAACTTTGAATAATGCTGAATCTTCATAAATATGAATTGAAATTTCAATTCACAGGAAGTGAATGAAATGTGGGCTGGTTTGGGATACTATAGAAGGGCTCGATTTCTACTAGAGGTAAATTAACACCCATTAATTCATCCTTAAATGTATCACGCTTACAATCTGTTTGAATTTGTTCCTTTTTTTTTGTTATAATTGAATTAAAATTGGGATAAATACAGGGAGCAAAATCAATTGTTAAAAAAGGAAATTTCCCTAAAAATGCAAAGGAACTCCAAAGCGTACCAGGAATTGGAAACTACACAGCTGGCGCTATCGCTTCGATAGCTTTCAACGAGGTTAAATCTTAATTAAAGCACTCTTAATTTTCTTCTGACTTTGTTTGACTTCGAATTGACGGTTTACCCCTTAAAAGGCGGTACCAGTTGTAGATGGAAATGTGGTACGAGTGATAACCAGACTCAAAGCCATTTCTTCAAACCCTAAGGAATCTTCAACCGTCAAACAAATTTGGTCAGTACTTAAATTACTATTTATTTTGTTTTCCTAAATTTAAATTCTACCATTTTATTATTTGATTTATATTACATTTTAGGAAATTGGCGGGTCAAATTGTTGACCCGCTTAGACCAGGAGACTTCAATCAAGCCCTAATGGAGCTTGGTGCTACTCAATGCGTCCCCATAAACCCTAATTGCTCCAACTGCTCTCTCTCTCATCATTGTCGTGCATTTTCTCTCTCTAAAACCAAAAATTCCACTGTAAAAGTCACCGATTTTCCACTTAAAGTCATGAAAACCAAACCAAGAAATGAATTTGCGGCCGTTTGTGTAGTCATAATGCAAAGAAAATTGGATAAAAGTGAATTTAATGATTTGAATGAAATTGAGAATTTTTATCTTTTAGTGAAGAGACCTGAATTAGGGTTGCTTGCTGGTTTGTGGGAATTTCCTTCGGTTTTGGTCGAAGAGAAAAGGACTGATTTGAAACATAGGAGAAATGAAATGGATAAATATTTGAAAAAATTGATCGAATTTGAATTTGATTTGGATATTCGAGAGGAAGTTGGAGAGTATCTTCACATTTTCTCTCACATTCGTCTCCTCATGCATGTTGAGATCATGATTTTGAATTTCAAAGGTCTGAAATTTTCTTTTTGATTAATTCTTGAATTATATTATACACCTTTTTGTGGTTTTGAGATTGAATTAACGATGTTTTGGTGTTTTGAAGGTAATTTGGATCAACTGGAGAATCAAGGGCGAAATGGTAATTTGACATGGAAATTTATAGATGAAAATTCCATGGAACCAATGGCATTAACATCTGGTATAAGAAAGGTAAACAATGCACATATTTTCAGATACAACCCTCTAAACTTTTTCATTTTGCACTTTTAACTCCAAAAATTCCGCATTTGGCCACTTGCCCTAAAAGATTATGCAATTGTTTCGTTCAAATATTTTTTTGGAGCTAAATTCAAAATTTATTCTTCAATTGTAGGTTTATAATATGGTTCAAGACTTCAAAATGAAGCAAATTTCGGCAAAAGAAACTTCATTAAAAAGAAAGTCGAAGAGAACAAGGTCTTGAGAGGAACCATTAAAAAATATAATGATTTTTAGTCAAAAGAGGATATTTTAATAGTTGTAGTTCATTTTTGTGATATGAGGTCCTGTAGGGGTGAGAATGAAATTACCTATTTAAATTGCTCCTTGTTCTTTATTTGCAACAACAATACTAGTAAACAAGATGAAGATAAAAAGTAAAAAAATATGACATGAAAACAAAAATTTTAACATTAATGGACATTGGTAAATAAGTAATTTGTAGAAAATAAATCAACTTTTTTTTTTTAATTTGTAGAAAGAACAATCTTGAAAGTTTTCTTCCATTCAATAATCCCTTATTAAAGGAATCAAGTACAAAGTTTGATCAGTTAGCACAAATTAGATCAAACAAGTTTGTGCCTAATCGCGCGATCTGATTGGCGTATCCAAGAAATTGAATTAAGGGAGAGTGTTGAAATATTTAATTCGTTTCCTTAATCAGTAAGTTAAGGAATATTCAAGAACACTTTAGAATTGGATATACCAACTTTATATGTCGGCTAAAGAGAGTCCATGCATCTTGTGGATTGGCTAGTATGTTCTAGTTTTGTTGCAATACCTCATTTGTGTTTTCTCGCAGATACATGTTTCGAAAACAGTCATGCAATAGCAGCGCTGATTTCTGATAGTATCGGGGGAAAAAATGCCAACAATGATCAACCAAGCAATCCAGAACATTTCTGATAAGTGTCGGCAAAAGGAATACCAAACAATCAACAGAGCACAAATTCAACGGACGAAAACTCACTGCATACACATTGCATCCTAACCGAGCCAGTCAAACTTGATCGCTCATGAATAACTTTGAGATCGGAAGAAATTTAAACAACAACGGTCTGCACAAAGGCAAAAACAATGCACATAAGTCAAAAACAAAACAAAAAAGATGAAATAAAATGCGAGAGCCTCTGACTTTATTTTTATTTTTAATGTTACCCTTCGTATATAATCCACACACATTAACCAGAAAGAACAAACTACACATATTACCATACCTTAATCCGGTTTACTGGTCATAAAAATCATCATCGGCTCAAACATTCCTGATAAAACTGAAAAACAAATATACAAAACATAAGAAGCAAGGAAAGACACAAAAAATAAGAAGCCAAGAAGAGGACATGAAAAAAAAAAGAAGAAAAACACATCACACACAAAGCAGAAGAAGAAAAAGAACAAAAAGGAACATAACACAAAAAATAACCAGGCATTCCGTACAATGTTCTCCGACAAATCCAACAGTAACATACAAAAAATAACACTCACAGAAAGAACAACAGCACGCGACCAGAGAAGAACATAATGCATACACGACAATCGCAACAACACTCACCAGAAGCAGAGAAAACCGACAAAGCAAAGAGCGCCAAAACCCTAGGCACGACGAAGAAGAGAAAGAGCTTGTTTTTATGAAGAGCGGAAAAACAACGCACTAAGTAATAGGTATGTCGGTCTAAAAAGAAATAACATGCAGAATGTGCACCGATTCTATTAGAAATAAAAGCAACAGAAAGGAAACATGAATGGACCCGGAATGGGCCCGGAGGAACTGAAACAACACACGCTAACCATGACACGTACATGAACCAAGAACAGGAAAAAAAAAACAGTACATATGAACATGAAGAGTGATGATAAGTACCCAGATTCACAATCAATCCATCAAATGAAGATAATGAACGGCTCAGATCAAACATCACAATCGAACGAACAGGAAGAAACAGGTGACGTGGAACCATATCTTCCGAGATAGAAGTGTAAAATTATATAAAATAAAATGATCCCTCAATTTCGCAAAATAAATCTAAATAAGAACCAAATTAGATTAATATGGGTAGTATGCTTCCCATTTTCAGTGGAACAAGAAGTCTATGCAGTTCTTGAAAATTTAAAGAAAGAACCCTAGTTTTTTTTTTAGTTTGATAATATGCACTTTGCCTGATCTTGAAACTTTGCATGGTTTCATCCAATGGCTTACGAAATAAAAGTATTTGCATCTTCTTTAAAAATATATGCAATTTCTTTGGCATTTAAAAATATAGTTATTCCGCTCAAATTTATATGTTCTGTTCTCTACTAGATAAAAGTTAAATTTGTTATTTTATAGAGAGTTCAGTGACACATTTATTTCTCAGACACGCTAACGGTGTGAACGGGCAAAAAACAAATCATGCTTATTAGATGAGAGACTATAGACCCATAAGTTTGCGAGTACGGCCAACAAACAAGTCTTTAGACTTGACCATTCCAGGAAGGACACCTGTCACCGTCATGAACGGCAACTCGGCCAGCGCGTCTCTTCTCCCCAAAGTCACTATTGTTGGCGTTGACGTGTCGGTTTTATACTTGTACAATTTCGGCTCTTTCGAATCGTCTCCTTTAATTAGCAATTTCAAGTTTTTCGCCACCAACATTGCGTGTTTTTGCGCCAAGTACCCTTGTTTAGTTTCTTTAATATCGGTAATGTCCCCGATAGCAAAAATATTCTTCGAACCACCTACTCGTAAATTCTGATCAACCATTAATCGACCGTTCGTGTCGAGATGGTCCTTCAATATCGACTTCTCCAGCCATTCTGACGCTACTTTCATACCTAAGGTTAAAATTGAAACCCTAATTTTCAGTATGAATTACTCGTATAAAGACAAAATGATTTAATCGTACCGGTACAATCGAAAAAAGAGTCGGCGAAAATAGTTTGGCCAGTAGAGGTCGTGTACATTCTATCAGCCTCGGAAATGGAATCCATATCGATAGATTGGTCGAGAAGAACCGTGACTTTTCTTGAAATTAACCAATCGAGGGCTTTTTTAGAGGATTTTGGACTTATAAACTCGAGCAATCTCGATTTTTTATGAACTAGGGTTAATTTCTTGTCAGGATAATCTACTGCTATTTCTGCGGTAAGCTCCACTCCTACCGGTCCCCCTCCTATTATCAGTATCGATTCGGATGCCTTAATCTTTTGATTTTCTGTAATGGGATATTAAAAAACGTTAAATGGACTAGAAAATAAATTAGGAAAAGTTAAGGGTTTTTTACAAATTGTTTACCTTCTTGAAACAACTCGATGCGGTCTCGTCGTCGCCTAGGGCTAGCGGTGACATGGCCGGTGGCGATTACGAGATAGTCGAAGGCGAACACTCGACCAATTGAAGTCGAAACCGCGCCTTCTTGCAAATCTGTGGCAAAGGCGGTTATGATCCTCCCGTGTGTTAAATAATCTTTGTGTTGGATTATAGATCTCTCTGCTATTGCTGGCTCCACTTTTGCTCTCACATTACCCCATGGTATTTCAAAATACTCTTTCCTGATACGAGAAAATAAGAATCAGATAGATTTCATTTGAATAATTTGATTCAATTTTGACCGATTTCAAACAAAATTATGAATCGAAGAAATTCATAATTTGAAAGCGTGTAGAATTGAAAGAGGGAAATCATACGGATCGATGAGAACGAGATCGACGGAGTTCTGAATCAATTTGGCGACCAAGCCGCCGGCAATGCCGCCTCCGACAATGACGACCCTTTTCTTCATCATCTTGCTGATCTGTAAGCGGATCGTCGTCGTATCGGAATATAATTAAGGCCATGTGTACGTTATTAACTTATAACTCCGCTATGAGAAGTTGTGTTTAGGTTCTTTCTCGCTCATATGAATCATTTCATATCCCAGTTATTCCTGTTAATGCGAATCATTTTATTATAATATAATTATTTTATTTCTTATTAAAATGTTGATCCATATAATAATATAAATGATATCATATAAATATAATATAATTATTATGTATAATCATTATTATATATATAGTATAACAATATATCATATTTTATTAAATACATGAATTTTAATTACAATATTATTATTTTTTTATTATAAAATTTTGTTCCAATTTAACACTTCTCAAATTTAGAGAATTAAATTTTACTAGTTTTATGGAAGAAGATTCCAAAATAATATGATTTCATTATTTTTCATAACTAAATCAGGAATTAGGTTACAATGGGAATAGTATTATTTAACTTTTTCCCTTCAACTATATTTTTTTGCCCAAAATATCACATTTAATTATTTGCATATTGATATGACCAGTCAATATAATTAAAATATTTTTCGACATAATATTTTATGTTATTATTTTAACGATATTTTATGATATATTTCGCAATGCATTGATTTATTTTATAATATTACATTACACAAAAATTCTATCATTTTCTATGTAAGTTATAATGTTATTTTGCCTCAAATACAATTATTATTATTATGTTTTTACGATTTTATTTATATTTTAATATTTATTTATTTATTTTATACTAAATTAAAAAATATATATATTACTTGATTAAAACAAGAAAATAATGAAATTTTATAAGAATACAAAAATAAATATTTTGATGGAAAAGATTAAGTTTAACTTCATCGGGATAAAAAAAATTAACTTGTCTTGTAGGGGGGTTTCGAGATAATCTAATACATGAAGAGCTATATTGTTGCACGGATAGAGATACGTATATCGTATCTGACACGACACGAATACAAAGATACACCAATTTTCAAAAAAACATAAAATACGATACATCTGTTATATATTATTTTATTATTTTATTATTTTTATTTCATATATATAATATATATATATTTTATATATTATATTTTTGGCATAAAATATACTAAAATTTTGTTATTACATAAATAACTTCAAATTAAATAAATGTTTATCATATTTAGTTATTTACTTATATGTGTCTGACAAGTATCCGAAAGTATTCGAAAAGTATCAGATGTTATATTGAAATAAAATATCGGGATATGTCGCGCGGAGTATCTGATACGTATCCAACGAGTATCCGACGAATATCGGTATCCGATACGATACTACTTCATTTTTGAAATATCCGCATAACATAGATGAAAAGTTTTTTGATAATTTTCCGAAAAGTCGGGAGATTTTTGAATAATTCTCCTTTTGATTAAAATTATGGGAATTTTGCTAAAATTCATAAAAGTAAGGGATTTTTGAAGGGGACAAAATATATAAGAGTGTATTCATAATATTCAGAAAAATTAAGGATTTTTTATAAGTTCTCCCTTTCAAAATATTCAGAAAGTTTTTACAAATGTTTACATTGGAAATGGCGGGAACAAAATAAGTCCCGCCTCAAACTAGCCCAACTAGGCAACCCAAGAAAGAAAACCAAGTCCCGTGAAGGGGAGCCGCTCTTCACACTCGCACGCGACGGGATCCACTCTACTCCAGCCAGGAGACGACGACGACGACGACGACGATATCCACTGCGACTCCGCGAGGAGACCACGCGACGGGCTGTAGACGACGGCCAGGATCCACTGCTCGACGCGACGGGCTGGAGACGACGATTTATTGCTGCAATGTCAAAGACGAAAATCAGCGCCTTCTTCAAGCCCTCGCCGCCTCAATCCAACTGTTCATCTCTCCTTTCCGATCCCATCTCGCCGTCCATTTCTCGCCCGTACTCTCTTTCTCACTCTGTCCCTTTTTGTCCACATGCTTTCAAAATACTAAAATTCAGAACTTCTTCTTGATAATTCATCTATATGTCTTGAATTCAGCTTGGATGGCATCAATGGAGAATTCGAAAAGAGGAACGAGTCAGCAAATTCGACGAAAGTCGTGATCAAGAAGAGGAGTTATGCGCAATACCATTTGGAATTGGGGCAGCGTGATTTCATGTTGCAGCGATGTAGCGTTTGTGGTATGATGTATGCACGTGGAGACGAAGCGGACGAGAAGGTTCACAAGGCATACCATAAAGAGTATTACGAAGGGATCGCCTTCAAGGTGTTTGCTCTAATGTCCGTTTCAAAAATTCAGTCTTGTTCGAAGCATGAATTAATTGCTAATTGATTTCTTTTATTGGATTTTAATTTTGTTACGCAGGGTTGGAAAAATGAAAGGGTTGTTGCGCGATTTTGCAATAATACTGACCGAATCATCATGGTTCAAGACGATGATTCTTCTGTTCAGAAGCAAAAGGTGTTCGTATATAAATTTTTGCGTAGTTAATTATTGTCATTTAAGGATCTATGAAAAATATAATATATTTACATAGTTTATTTTGCGGGTATTTTTCAGGTTAGACAGGTCATCAAAACAGTCGAAAAAGAGCTCGGATTCGGTGAAGGCCAGCTTCTTCATGGTCTATGCAAGGTTCGTTAATCATGAAACCCTAAAATCATTAATAATAATAATCTCTCTTTATTCATATAGGTATATATGTACATTTCGAGCCATAAAATTGTTGGGTGTTTGGTCGCAGAACCGATAAAAAAGGCTCATAGAGTTATCTCAAATAACACTCCTTTAAAGACCGTACCGAATTCGACTGCAAACAATAAAATCATGAATTTCGGTAAATTTAGTTTTAAGAGGGAGGTTTTCAGAAAATGTACCTCTTCCGAGAAGAAGAGTAAAGAGGAAAATTTGGGTTCCAGCGCGATAATTTGTGAAGAGGAGGGCGTATCTGCAATTTTAGGATTTAGGGCTATTTGGGTCGCGCCTTCGGAAAGACGAAAAGGGACTGGTTCTCATTTACTGGATGCAGCTCGGTAAATTTATTCGTCTTTTTTTAAAAAAAAAAAATGTATATTAACTCAAATTCTTATTTTTTTTTTCAGAAAATCATTTTATGAAAATGAAAATTTGGAAATCTCTCAATGTGCATTTTCACCACCAACATCTTCGGGAAAGGAACTTGCCCGTAATTACTGTAAAACCGCCTCGTTCTTGATTTATAAAACTGATCAATAGACCTAATTGCCGCATTAATTTTATTTTCATAATTTTAATTAGAAATGTTTTTATTTTAAGATTGAGTACATGATTTATTTAAAATGAGGGATTTCGTAGATGCTGTCAATTCTCTTATATTAAAAAATAGCGTAGTCTGTTTCTTAATTTTCTATTTTTTACCAACTATATATTGTACAAGATCCTGCATTCAAAATGTATATGTATAGTAGAGCAAAATGTTATATTAAATATATAATAAGAAATAAAAATAAATATCGAAATGTCAAATGCATATTAGATACGTAAATAATGTATTTGAAGGATAGTAATTTTTTTTTAATAAACATATAATATAAGAGAGATATATTAGAGATTTTTTTTTTTGTTGCTTAAAGATATATTAGAGATTAAAAAGGTTATATTGGATGTTAAAAATGATACCTCGTATTCTAAAATAGAGGACACATATCACATATGGTGTCTAATGAAACTCATGAAAGTGAGATAAAAAATTTGGATATCGTCTTCATGTTAATTGAATTAATAATTAATTGAGTTGAAAATTTAATTTTAATAAAATGTGATAGAAACACTAATCAACAAACATAAAAATTAATAAAAAAATTAATTTTAATTAAAATTATGATGATGGATTAACACACATGTTATCGAAAATATTTATCTAAATTTTGTGATGATAAATATAATTTTCCGTTCTAAAATCAGGGTCAATATCCATACTAAATAATTTGTCTATAACCATGTTCGATGTCTTTTTCTTTTCCGATAATATAATAAAATTAAATATTAACAAAATCAAGTAAAAATCAAATCAAATCTTCTATCCAATTTATCCACTGGCGGCTCAATCAAAAAAGTTAGAAAAACAATAAGATTAGGCACCCCGCAGATATAATCCCGCAATCAACCCGCTCCTGACGTGGTACCTGCACCTTCTGCCACGTCAACAGGTCAAAAATCTATTGAGTACTGGATCGGATCTTGATTTAAGCCCGTTTAACTGCACCCAATAAGAAATTAGCGTGTAAATTAGTAAAATAATTCCTGCGCCGCTTCTCGCGCGCTCTCTCTCTCTCTCTCTCTCTCTCTCTCTCTCGTCTGCTTCGTATTCTTTGGAATGAACGTCCATATTCTCTGTTTTTGCACTGGTTGATACTCTGTTTTTTTTGTTATTTTTTTACACAAAAAATTAATAATTGAACTTTGAGAATCAGTTTTATGACGTATTGAATAGAGTTGATTTTTCTAACTTCGTAGAGACTGAGACAATAGAACTGAAATTGAACATAATTAATTGATTTAATTTTGTTTCTTGTTGATCACCACCAAATTGGCAGCACAGCTCCAATACTACACACCTCCAAAAAAACTTGAACTCAAATTATGAATTAATTACTAACGAGAGTAATAAATTAATATAATATTAATAGCTCAAATGAATTCATAACTCAAATAATTCTAAACTGCATCCCGATTATTTAATTATGTACAATATCAGTGATTCAGTATTATATACCAGTTTTTATTTTTATACAAAGTTAAGCCCTAAATAGTAAATACTCTCCATATAACAGTCGGTTTCAAATTTCAAATTCCTCGTTAGGAGATAGCCAACCATTGAAGCAATGACCCAAAATGATGCAGCCAAGCTGACCATTAAGCTTGTCCAGTAGGACCTCGCGACATGTATAGTTTTCTCGCATACAAAAGACCTCCAATCGGAATGTAGTATCCTGAACAAGAATGTTCTTTTGCCAACATTTGTTAACATTTGTTGACATCCGCTTGAAAGGGAAGTGGAGCTTGGCTCCGTCGCAACTTGCATCATAATATAGTACTCCTTTAATTTTGTTGGCGTAAACCTCATAAATTTTACCATGTCTTCCCGTCCCGATGGAGCCTCGGTTTCGAATTGCATCCGTCCTCCTTGAAAAGTTCTTGTAGTCTTACTTGGTCTCGTTCACGACTATTACGAACTTGACCGAGACACCCCCACCATTTTCCACCTATTTATATCACAAACCAAATTAATATTTCGTCTAATTAAATCTAAACAAAGTTCAGAAATTAGTAAATTAGTAATCGAGGGCTATGAACTTAAAAATGTATTAATTCAGATGAATTAAGCAATATTTAAGATTTGAGTTATCCAGGTCACTAATAACCCTTAATTAGTAAATAGAGAAAACAACTTTTTAAAATAAACATAACCTCATCAGCACCGACAATAGCGAGATCAAGTTTTCGATAGTCAATACAATTTTGGGGTACACCAATAATACTAAAAGTTTACCAGACGACCAAGAGCAACCCAATTTCAGCAATAAAAAATGCGACAACGGAACCAAAGACCCATAACCTTAACACTCCAAATATACTCCACAACTTTCATGGCGGGGAACTTTTTAAGTTGTTTTGGGTCAAAACCATAGTGGGAACGGAGAGTGCTCAGTGGGGAATCATATGGCTATGTGAGAGAGAGAGAGAGAGAGAGAGAGAGAGAGAGAAAGGATGATGAAGATTCCGGGGTCAGGGAAATTGCAGTATACTCTCTGATTGTGTTAAAGAACGAAGCAAATTAGCGGAGGAGATTTAGGATAAAGTTTCGTTATGAAAAAAAAGGAAGACCAGGAGAAGTAAAAATGGCAAGACGAAATGGAAGAGATGGGTTTATCATTTTTTTATCGGGCACGTTTTTTTATCGGGTTAGTATTCTTCCATCCGTTTGCAATATGACGTGGCGGGTGCGGGGTAAGTGCGGGACAATACTTGCGTGGTGTCTAATATTATTGAAAAAGTTACGGCAGTTATATTTTAAAAAGAGAGAAATCCCAAATTAAAGATTACGTATGAACAGAACTTGGCTATATATAGACATAAATCACTAGACATAATCAGTGCAGAAAATGAGAAAACGATTAGTTTTGGATTTTGACGATTTTGCCCCTGGCTCTCGCAACGAGGCACGCCGTTCATCATTGCATTTGCCCCTGAGAAAAATTAGCCGTGCATTAAGTGCAACGTAATATGACGTAACTACCCTCCTCCGTTTCTAACTATTGCTCATACCTAAGAGTACATACGAGGGTAGATTGGTCATTACGCGAAATCATGAGCCGCGACTCCGTTTGCAGTGTTAATACACGAGACACGAGAGACGCAACCCAGCTTGTCACGTGACAACACAGCCCTGTCACAGTCCTTATAATCAGAAATGACACGTGGTGAGCGGTTATTTGATTGTTCTGTGTACGCTGTTATCATTGTCTGACCAGATAGATGTATAAAAAAACGTGACTGGATAAGACTAGTTATTTACCAAATCATGACAGGTCTTTTCTAAACATAAAAATCAAATTTAATATTTTTGTATTTTACATTAAATCATTCAGGTTATAAATTTATTAAAATATTTTATTTTATTTATGTCATTTTTTTTACAATAAATATAAAACACAAATTATATATTAAAATTTGAAAAAATTCAAATTAGTTATATATTTTATGACAAAACCGACATAATAATATTATAATGAAATAAAATCCTTACAATTAAAGACAAAAAAAATACAAACCATACTCTTAAACAAAACAAAAAATAACGAAACACCAATATACACTTTTACATAAAACAAAACATGTCGTAGATGATTTAAAATAAAAAAAATTGTATTTTAATTTGAAAAAAATTTAATTATTTGACAAATATAATAAAAAAAAATCATATAATATAATTAATATTAGACAGAAATAATAATAAATAATAGCTACAATAGCTAAATAATTAAGATTAGACAAAAATAATAATAAATAATAGCTATATAATTTATGAAGAATAGCATACCACATAATTTATATTAAAAAGAAGTAGTTATTTGAAAATTTGGTTGTATGTATCAGGTTGGGTTAATGCGAATTTTTTTATTTCAAATTCATCCCGACTTATACATTCGGATTTCTCAAATTTCCAATCCGGATCCGACCCGACAATTTAAAAATCCGCAAAAAACGAACTGCACCGGATTGGGTTGGTCATGTTGGAGAATGATGTGTACACTCTTATATGGGATCATGAGTAAGACTCACGAGTAAGACTTGTTCGAGTTTGGTTTGAGAATTTATCTAACAATGTTCGGTTCGTTATATGTTTAAACAAATTTTTTCGGTCGGTTCATTTTAATTTGAGTTGATTCAGATCGGTTCGGTTCGCCTCAACAATAACTCAATTACAAAACAAGTTAAAATTAACTAAAAGAAATCGTAACATTTGAATATACAAAAACGTTTTAGGTACCAGATTCTAATACAAAATATTTCAAAACATAACAATAATAAACCAAACATGTTAATCCAAACACAAACTAATAAAATCAAACATGACAAACACCACAATATACTAATTATATCGTACCAAAACATGACAAACAAGATACTATATAATTGTTCCATAATACACAAACTACATTGATTGATTTTGAGTATAAGAATTTTAGATATTTAGAGATATTTGCATTAATTTAAATTTAGTATGATTATATATATGTAAAAAAGACCAAACAAGCCGAGCTCGAGTTTCAATTGATCTTCTTTACAATTTTAACCAACTAAATTTGAAACCTGTTATTGTCGACGAGTTCGAATTTGGATATTGGATTGATTGACCAACCTTCTTTATAATTTTGCCCTAAAATTTTAACCAACAAAATTATAAAAAAAATACAAAATATAATAAAAATTATAGAAGTTTTTTATTTTGTTTTAAGAAAAATATAAGTAGTAGAAATGAAACATAATAGAAAAAAACATCTATTTTGGTTGTCCATTTGAAGTATTCTTCATTTTCTCGTTTTTAGGGTTTCAAGGAAAACAATGAAGAAATACAAATTTGTGAGAATATGGTTGATTGAGGCTAGGGGTGTCAACGGTTCGGATTCGGTTCGGATAGTGGTCATACCAGATCCATATCCATATTTTTTTTTCGGATACGGAATTTTCCAGATCCGGATACGGTTCGGATAATAAACGGATACGGATACGGTTCGGATATTGTCGGATACGGATACGGATACGGTTCTCTTTCGGATATTAAAACGGATACTATGTTATCATAACATAACTTACTTTTTAGCTATAAATATATATAATTTGTGACATAAACGATATATATGATTATATTTAAACGTAATTTTACGATTGTGAGTTTAAATCACTCACAAATCATTAATTTGTATATGATTTTTCAAATAATATCAAATATAATACATAAAAATAATATATAATATGCGTATCCGGATCCGGTTCCGGATACTCGAATCTGGTTCCGAGTATCCGGATCCTAAAAATACCCGGATCCGGAACACGGATCCGGTCCTCGGACCAAAACATAATATCGAATCCGGTTCCGGATCCTAAAATTAGCAACCAGATCCATATCCGGATCCACTTGGATCCGGATATTTTTTTCGAATTCGGATATTTCTTCGGACACGGTTCGGGTCGGTTCGGGTAATATCCACACCATTGACATCCCTAATTGAGGCAGAGGTAAAATAATTAAATTTCTTACTGTTTTTCTTTTGTTGCCTTTTGCGATTTTAAAGTTGATTGTAAAGATTTAGGGTTGTCTCAATTTCGATTTTCTATCTTTATTTGAGATATCTGGCCTTAGTTTCATTTCTCCATCGGAACTTGAGTCACGAGTTCACAATAGCATGCTGGAGTTGGACAATCGAAAGAATAATAAAAGAGACAACAATAATAGAAGGTTTGAAGTTGGGCCGTGTAAATGGGCTTGCAATAGTGAGATGAGTTTTAACTATGAATAATGATATTGACAAGAAATAACAACAATGATACAATGCAGGAATCAATCCACCGAACTTCCACCGAAATACAATTTATGGAAAATAATATTCATGGGACCCACTCTATAATTACCTTAAAAAGATTGTCGGGACAATATTTGTGATTAGTATCGGTAAGCATAACATTTTTGCAGGAAATAATATTACGGGGAACATGAAATTTAAATTTGAAATGGTAATTTTACTTTTAATTCATGTCAAATTTACATGAAATTTTCTATATCTAGTATTTATTTTTCCTGTCAATATCACTATCCTTGATTATATACTTTTAGAGAAAAAATTTCACTTGGCACGCCAGACCGTCATATATTTTTTATACTATAAATATAAATTTTGTTCTTGTTTATATTTTTTCTAGTGTGGATGAAAATCAGTGATACTTATATCTTGTTTGTTATTATTTATACATTTTGTAATATTTGTTGTAGAAAAAAATATAAATGCTAATGTTTTTTATTATGAGTCGTATAAACAAATATAAATATGAAGATAAAAAGTTTATAGCAGCATGACGTGCGTTAAGAGCGAATTGTGTTAGCAAGCCTCGTATTTTTAATCATAATAGTATATGTATAAATATGAATTATTGATGATAAAAATATTTAGTTTTTAAAATCGAGTTATAGTTTTTTTCGACCTTAACACGAGCCAGCTGGGTCTGGCTCAAGCTCGGATCGATAAATGTTCGAGCTAGCACGGCTCGGCTTGATTAATTTCGAGTTAATGTCGAGCGAGCTATTAACGAGTTATTATGGAGTCGAGTTTGAACGAGTCACGAGCCGTGAACTAAAGTTGCAGTCCTATATGAAATAGAGTTAAATCATCTTATTCTATTTTCTTTAATTTTTTTTCAGTTTTGTTCAGTGGAATAAAATCATTTCTTTCACTATCTTCAATTATTCCATTCTAATTTCACGTTATCGAAAGGACCCGAAGAAATGACATAGATAAATTAATTACAACCAATATACAACCAATATATCCACGGAGCACTCAATACTTTACATATGAAATTGTAATTAATCATATACATATACGATCAATCATTTGTGTGAACGAGTGATGACTAAATGATTTTGAGTACAGATAAAATTGATGTTCAATACTTTCATCACCGAAGAAATGAACAAAACAAGTGATGAGTAAAATTGTTGTTTAATCAACAAAAGAATGTGATCAAGGAAAAAAATATCTTTGTGATATCCTAATTCCTAAACTCTAAAACTTAAATCTGGCAACTGGAATTCAAAAGAAACAAGTCATTTTTCCAATCTTGCTCAAGGAGAAAGAAATTAAATTGGAAATGAAAAAAATCGATCTAATAGAAGGAAATATCTAATTCCATGACAAAATTTCGATGAAATGGAAAGAAGGTGGATTGTTTTGGTATATTGGATTAGAAGGAATTATCATGCAGATTAAAAGGAAATTATCATCCATGTACATTTGGGGACTTAACAAGAAAACTTTGTTCTTGAATCATTAGTATAATCTATTATATACTACGTAACAAAATTATATAACAAATATCTGTGGGGCCTTGCATGTTTTTGAGCCGCCCTTGTGAATATGAAAATGAATATGTTAACTATAAGTTTAGTAATATTTTGAACTTGTTTTAAATATTTATTTAATTTTAATTAAAAGAAATTATATTTTATTATGACTATGAAATGATATTTCTTAATTTAAAGCATCGTGATATCATACCACATCCTCCAATTTTACAGGACCGAAGTTAGTGGTAGACGTATGTTTTTCATTTTCTCATCCTTGTTCTAAGTTTCCAACCCTAAATCCATTTTGGATGATTCCTTTCTTTTTATCTTCGAGCTATGTAATTTTTTTCTTCATACCATTCGTCAATTAGATGATGATAAGAAAACTCGGCCCACAGTAAAAAAAAAATCTCTTTTAAAATTTGACGCAAAAGGGTAAAAGATCTTATTTTAGTATATGTCAGTATTAAACTATAGGTAAATAATGGATATATTTTTACTTTCTCGTATAAGGAAGTAAAATAAAAGTAACAGTAAAACATAAGAGCCCATAACTAGCAGTTTTTCTTCTTCACCCTCACTCTGGCCCAAGCCACTACGCCGCATCGTGCATCGTGCATATTAAAACCACCATCCAAACTACTCTAAATAACCATTTTGCCCCTCTTAAATGCCCAATATACCCCTCAACCCTCCCCTCAAATACTCAAATCTCCATCCCGCCACAATCCTCTCTCTCCCCCCCCTCTCTCTCTCTCTCTCTCTCTCTCTCTCTCATTTGAAGTTTTGAACTAAAGAAAAGAGGAGAGAGTTCGCCTCAAAGCTGTCAATGGCGGATATATTATTAGAGAGACGAATTAACGACGAGAAATTGGCCATGGAGCTCGAAGCTTTCGGTTTACTCGGCCGACCCAATGTGCTCGCTCCAGTTAAACCGGTTCCTTCTTCAAAGCCTGTATATCCTGAAGTACATTTCTCCTTCTCTCTGTTTTTCTAGTAATTTCTCACTATTTTGTGTTGCTCGTTTAATAAAAAAGTTTTCTTCTTTTTAATTTCGATTTTTAGGTTACGAGAAGAAGCTACTGCAATACCGGTGCAAGGCCAGCTCGCGAGCTTTGTTCAATGAAACCGGTTTATTTGGAGGTACTACAATTTATACATAGTTTTCTGCAATTTCAAACTTTACAAGGGCAAAACTGCAAGATAACAACTTTGAACTATTTTCTATCAGAGTGAAGCATTAAATGCGGTTTCTTTTTACAGGGAGAAGGGTTCAAAGGATGGGTTTTTCAGAACGAAGAGGGAAAATTCCGGTTCAGTCCGGTTCGGTCCACGAGAACCGGGTTTTTTGGAAAAGAACCAGACCGCTTCCCGTACCTTCCTGTTTTCTCGAGACAATCGGAGAGAATAAACCCTAGAACCGGGTTTCTCGAGACCGAACCGGCTCGAGTCCGGTTCGTTCCGATCCGGCCGAATTTTTGTCCGGAGAGGAAAAGCGGCGGAACCGGAGTTTTTTTGCCTCGCGTCACAGTCAAAGATTACGAAGCCCACAAAAGATATAGTAAGTTTTTATTGCTTTTATATACTTTTTACATAGAGACCCTTGCTTTTTAGTGCATTGAATGGAAGCAATTATATAATATTGTAGATGTGAAAGGGTGGGAGCAGAAAAAGCAACTGAACTATAATCAGAAAGTGGGGCCCACAAACATTGAAGGAACCGAGAGAAGGGAGCCCAAAGATCAGCCTGATACTGACTTGAGGTTTGGGCTTCCTCGTGAATGGATTTATTGATGTGGCAAAATTTCATCTGTACCCTTGCAAATTTTGAAAATCTTATTTATGTTTTATGTAGGGGTACGAATGAAATTTTTCCTAGGTTAGAGAGTATAACGTGGCCTATATTTTATTTTGTTGTTGTTGTCTTGAAGAAAGTAAGCAAGAAGCAACATATAATTAAATAAGAAATTAGTTTGAGGGGTTTTATGCGAAAGGTGGCTTAGTTTATATATAGTAGTGTTAATTTGTAGGGTTATTTATTAGGGTTGGTTCTTTTGGGTAAATTGGATTAGGGGTTAGTATTAGTTACTAATACTAATTGTTATGTTGGTGGTATTTGTTTATCAATTATGGCATAATAATATGAAGAGTTATGTCAATTTTTGTGTGTGATTTTGACCTATATTTGAATTGAAGATTAAACAAAATTGCATAAATTGAAGCTTTAATATAATATAATATAATATAATATAATACCAATTTGATCAAATTAACATTTGTGATTACAATTACATTACATGCAAAAAGTATCTAAAAAAATCAAATTAAAGCAAGGGTTAAAATGAAGAACACTGCCAATGGGTCCATAGCCTAAGTTGGTTGAGTGTGAATCACAAAAAATCATATGTTGTGAGAGGTTGTGGGTTCGATCCCCATTGGCATCAAAAAAATTAGGTATCAGTAACGAAAGCGATCGCTTGTCGGATACCATTCAAAAAAAAAAAATGAAGAACACTGCGAAAAACAAGCTACAAAAACTCGAAACACCCCCAAAAACTCTTGTAGCGTCTGAAGTATAGAAGTAATAATACGGTGCAGCGTTTCCTTTTTTATCCGAACCTGGCGGCGGTGGCGGTTCTTTCGTCTGCGAAGGCGTCGATGGCGTATAAACGAACGGATCAGTTTGCATGGGCGGAGGCGGCCTGTAATCAAGGACGAACCAGAATTGTTTGTTATGATCATTAAACAAGACATTACAGACTCGAAAATCTAATAATATTAGGAACACTACCAAAATGTTATTTTCTCGAACAACCAACAAAAAATAATTATAAACACAGAACTTTGCCGTCAGGAGGATCTTCCTAATCTACCTGTAAATAGTAGGAGTCAGAACTTCTGGTGGAGAAGGGGTTGTCGTCTGCGATGGCGGGGGCGGGGGCGGGGACGTACATATTGTCGGACACGTGCCGCATTCGCTGATGCACAAAACACTCATTTCCGGTGATTCTGCGGTGGTTCCTAGCTCGTCAGTTCTGACGCCGGTGATCAAGAAAAGTATCGTAATCGCCGCAGCGAGTTTTGTTAAGGTCTCCATTGATTATTTTTTCTCTCTCTTTGTGTAATGAAAGTTTGAAAGGGTGATATAACTAGTAACAAGGTTCTTTTGCAAAGTTCTTTTTTTTTTAAGTAATGAAAGTTTTAAAAAAGATTAAAAAGATTAAGGGAATATCGATCCAATGGTGCAAAGGATTTTGCTGTAAAGTCGATGCAAAGATGCTTCTTGGATGGGAAGACTAAGAAGATGCTCGAGATGAGTTGTGTCTAATACATTTGCAAAAGGGCATTTTAGAATTTGTTCTTTGCTTAGACATAACTTTCAAGGTTGCCAAATGCACATCTAGTTTGTAGAATTCACAAATCGAGCACGAATCGTGCTTAGTGTTCATTTAAAAAACTGATAATTGGGCCTGAAAATATGAGATAAACTTAAATAGAAACTGAATTTGAACCAAATTGTTATTTAAGACCCTTAGAGCTTTACGAACTATCAACCTAATAACGATTATTGTACATCTGTTATGAGAAATAACAATGAATTCGTTATGAGTGGTCAAGACTTTTGGGTTTTTCGTGCATCACTTAACAAAAATAATATAAAAAAAATTATAAAATGTTATTAATAATTTTTTTTTTATTTTTATAAAATGTTAATTTTGATTACCAAAAAGGAAGGTAAGTTTGTATGTAAATTAGATATTGGAGGAAACAATAAAAAAATAATATGAGTTAGTATAGGGCCCTTTGTTTGTAAATGTTAAATATATAATAATATCTTTCAACATATGTTATGTTAAGAAAGTAAGGGAGGTCTAAATTATTTAAACGTAAATTGTATTAGCAGGCTATTTGAGTTTCACTGACGTTATTTTAGGTTACAAAACATTCGTATCATTAATAATTTGATGTATTAAACAAGCCCTTATGACAACTAAATATAATTCATCTGTATGATTAATTATTTAAATCAAATTTAATGTTTTAACATTGAAAATAAGTAAATAACACAGATAATTTTTTTTTTGAGTAAGATAAAATTTTATGTGTACCCTGTAAAACTACGCCAACCTTTCTTGTTTTTTTCTCTATTCTTCAAAAAACTTCGTTTATTTTGAATTTTTTCTCTTCATATATAAAATCATTTGAATTTTCGTTATGTTATGAGCTCCATATTATATAAATTTGTTTTTTTTTTTCAATTTAGACCTTAGAAGTCCGTAGGCACACATTTCTTTTTTTTCTCCGGTTCCCATCGAGAATCGAGCCTGGGTCTTGAGCAAGAAAGTCATGTCATCCATCCAACTGCGCTGCTGTGATTTGGCATATAAATAAATTTGTTTTTGAGTTATCACGATCACACTATATATGACACGCGGAGTAAAAAACTACGTATTACATAATTATATTTTTATAATAAGCTATAATAATAATATTTTATTAGTAATGAAATAAAAAAATTGTAGCGAATCACGAAATTTCTTCTAGCAACTTCCAAAACTCGAGGCAGGTTGCTCATGTCCTGTGATGTGACTCAAAAAAATATGAATTCGAATTTCATTTAGGGAAAATATACTTGGGCAACTCCAAAAAGATGTCTTGATGAGGTGACAAAAATGAATTAAGTGGATTGATTAGTTTTTCTAATTGACGTGATTAAATATTAATTGATATGTTTAATTGATACGTAAATAATTTATAATATGTTAATATTAATACATGTTAATTGACGTGTCAATTCGATTAAACAGTCAATTAAATCGTTAATCAAATCAATTAATAATACTAATCAACCCATTTAACTCATTTTTGTCAGCTCATCAAGACATTTTTTTGGAGTTTGGGGATGAATATATAACCCCTTTCATTTATATACTTTTAATTTAATAATATGTACAACAATTAAGGTAAAAATTGATGAATGCCAGTGTGAAGAGGAAGAATGTTTTTGGATTGATAATGAATTTTTGGACTGGATCGTGATATTTTGGGCTGGGATAAATTTACTCGAATTTGAATTTGAAAAAATTTGGTGTTTATGCGGCTTTGATGGATTCTTTTGCATGATCAACCCAATAAAGATTGTACCTCTATTGTGAGTTACGACTAATTACCATCAAGTAATTTTGACTGTTCATTATATTCTTATATTGTTTATTCAAAGGTTTTTCAAATCGGTCAAATAAACGGAAAACAATATTAGTTTGTTAATTTGGCTATTCTTGTATAGTTAGATTTATTTTAAATCATACAAATATAATAATTCGATATATAAATTATTTTTTATGAAAAATATTTTTTAATTTATTAAATAATTTATTTTTGTTCAAAATCAGGAAATTTATTGATAGTTATTAATATTTCGTGTCTTAATCTTTGTTCGAAATTTAAGTTTTTGTTATTTGTATAAAAAATATATATTATAAGACAATATGTGTATAATAAGTGTTTTTACAAATATTATTAAATATGCAAATTATTTTCTCCACACAAATAAAGTTTAGTGAAGAAAGAAAGTAAATACTTTTAGTAATACTAGGACAATATCCCGCGCTTCGCTGCGAGGTATATTATTTGATAAGAAATAATATAATAAGCAAAAGTAATAATTTTATATATTATTTGATATATTTAGAATTGGTACGAATCAAAAATATTATAATAAGCACAAAAAAACGCAGCTTGGTACCAATCAAAACTGTTATAATAAACCAAAAAAAATAATAATACCAGCTCAGGCTAACAAAAAGTATTTGTGTGAATAGTATTTTGTTAACAGTAAAATTATAGTATACAAATTATTTTTATTAATACGATGAAAAATTCAAATATTTTATTTAGAACACAAGACATATGTCAATTATATTTATTAATACGATGAAAAATTCAAATATTTTATTTAGAACACAAGACATATGTCAAATAAAATAAAATTCAAAAAAAAAAAAAAATACGAACAGTACCGGATAAACAGTAACTGGATGAACAGTAAAACGGTGAACAATATTGATGAACAGTAACAGAGTGACGTGGTCTCACCATATCTCTAGTATTCAAAAATTAATGGGAGGGGAGAATTATAAAAGGTCACATTTTTTCAGAGAGATATGCATTTGAGATCAGAGAGGGACAAAATAGTCATTAACTTATTTTATTTTATAATATTATCACCCATTAATAAAATATCAATCATCAAGATTGGATATTTAACTTGTAACTGGCCTCAGCTTGTGCTGTTTACTATCATTTCATTTTTATGAAACTTTTTTCTTATGGAAAAAATATATTTGGTCCCCGTTTACTAATGATTTCATTTTTCTATTCTGGTTTCTGAAATAATATACGGAATTTTGTTCTGTTTGGTCTTCAAAAGTAGATGTTTTCACTTTGAAAATCGAAAATCCTATTTAATGATAATAATTAACATTGTATTATTTTCATTGTAATTAATATGTATTTTCCTATATTTGATAGTAAAAAAACGTTTAATATTGAAATATACAATTTTTTATATGTCTATCATTTTCAGCATCAGTATAAAGTTTCGAATGTCAATATATAATTTGCAGAATAAATAATTTTAAATATAGTTTATAGAATAATTATAACATTTTTATCTCCATTATATTTTTTTCATCATTTTTAGTAGGGGGGATTACAGTCACGTCCTTTCTTAACATCCAAATTACTTATTTATCTCTTTATAATTTGTAATAACATATTTGTCCTTGCTAAACTCATTTTATATCAAATTTATCCCAATTAACATTTTATGTTAAATATAACAGAGACATATGTAATTTTACTATTTTACCCCTCCTTTGATATTACAATATCTCCTCTCTATCCTTTCACGAGATCTCTCCATGTCTCACAATTTATCATCTCTCTGTCTCTTCCTTGTTATCTTGAAGTCATGTGTTATAAACGGGAGCCATTAGAGCGGAATAGAGAGCGATGTTTCAGTTCAAGCTATTCCCTGAAGATTCCGACTACTCTGTCCCTAGCAGTTCCGGTTCTTCTTTCTTCTAGACCAGTAAAATTCGATGAGCTTCCGAACACATCGCTCTGAAGTGTGCAAATCTGTAAGTTTCCTCTTAATTTTTCAACTTTTTATTAGTTGCCTTTTAGATGTTTGTCGAAATGCCCAAGCTATCTCATGTGATTATTCTTTACTCTTTTGAACTTCTTAGGTTTAAATTTTCTCAATTCTGCAATAATTTCGTCTGATTTCGTCTTCTTTAAGGTTCTTACGAACTATTTCCATACTACAAGAGAGAGAACACAGTTCTTCGCGAGCTTCTTTGGCTGTTTCTGTCGAGCATCTTGACCGTTCATCAAAAGTTTCAAGAATGATTGTAAATGGTTCCACAACATACAACATTTAAGTAGACACAAATTTACAATCTGAATCTCGCATTATTTTGCCACGATACACCCAACAGGTACAAGATACTAAACAATCCCAATGTAACATTACTCTCCTCCGACACATACCACAAAAACAGATAAAAACGTAACTAAAGTGTCGAGCTTAATTTACTTGTAATTTTCTTATATCTCGACGTCTTGATTTCTCCTCGCAAACTTCCTGTACAAATGTAAAGAACCAAAAACATATGTTATAAATAAATTTTGAAAACAAGATTCAAGTTGAAAATCAATACGCTTTAGTGATTTCATTTCATTTCAAATTAATTGGAACCTTTAAATTGACTAAGATTCAATTTCCTAACTGTTAAACAATAAAAAGAACTTTAATGCTGAATATTAATGTGAGAATACAACAATGCCTAAAATTCAATGAAAAAGCAGGATCAATTTGACAGCAAAATTTGAATCTCAATTAATTGAAGCTTAGCAAAGAGTTGAACTAGGATCAATCTCGTAACATAAATATAATATACTTCTAAGGAAAAAGTTAGATAGATGAGAAAATATCGGCATGATTTTGCAATTAAAATTTAGCTCAAATGTATGGTCTCCAATTAAATCCGAAAATCAATTGAACATGATTTTGCAAATTTTCTTATTCGATCATTTCTTCGAACAGTTGATATATTGCAACAAAACAAAGAAACAACAAATGATAATTTTTTATCCATACCAATACCTGCTTTTCCAGCACTGATATACTATTTTGGGTGTTATTGTAACTTTTTGGAGTCAATATATTGCTGGCAGTCCTAATGTTTCATTTTTTTTATCACGTGGATTATGCTTTCTATGCTAATGTACAGTTTTCATATATTTTCATACCAGTGTATTTTTTGGGTCAATATATCATTTCGATGTCGACATAACATTTTTGATACAAATATAAATGTCTGGTTTCTTCCGATAAATAACTTCGTTTAAATATATACGAATTTGATTTGTTAAAATAAAAGTGAAAACATCTTTTTCTCATTTTCAAAAATCTTGTTTTATTATTTTTTATTTGGAAAAAAAATAAAACATGATTATGTGCCCAAACATGTTTTCATTATTTGTTATTTATTTGTGGAAAGAACAATTCTATCAAAGGTTCTTTTCCCTTATCTTTACTTATCTAACTTGCAATTTGTAACTTTTAATTATCCCGAATCATTGTTCTTATTATTTCAAAATCAAGCCGTATTTGTTCTTTTAATTATCCCGATTCATGGTGTGAACATCAGCGGAATTACGGACTGGACCAGTGAAAATTCATGCCGACACGAACCGAATATAATTCGGGCTTTTTAGAAAATGATAATTGGGCCTATATAAGAATATGAGATAAATTGAATTTGAACCAAATTGTCATTTAAAGTCCTTTCAGATGTAATTTTCAGACCTGACGGGGATCAACCTAATAATGTTGGATGTTTTAAAAACGAACCAGAACCCGAAAAATCCCCAAAAAATACTCGAAAATATCCGAAAATATCTCATAATATAAAAATATTGGATGTTTTATGGATTAATTATTTGTAATATTTGAATTTTTAATGTATTTGTACAAATTGTTTGTTTTATTATTTAAAATTGTTGGTAATTTTACGTATTTTTATAATATTTTTTTATTTTTTATTTTTTTAGATTTTTTATTAATAATTTTCGGATAACGGGTTCGGATTCGGGTATACCCGTTACTCCGCTGGTTCGGATTCGGATATGATTTTTTATCCGCGGACATTTTTCGTTCGGGTTCGGGTAATACCCGAAAATTCGGGTTTGGGTATGGAAGAAGCTTATCCGAACCCGTCCCGTCCCGTTGAGATCCCTAACTATATATACCAGTTAAATAATCAGTCATGTAAAAAAAGTTATAAAATGTTGATTTTGATTACTAAAAAGAAGAGCTAAGTTTATATGCTAATATGCATATTAGATATTGGAGGGGGAGCCAATAAAAAATATGAGTTAGTATACGGCAATTTACTCGTGAATACTAAATACATATTTGAGCATATGTTACTATGTTAAGAACCTAATGGAGGTCTAGATCAAGAAACAGCATATTTGAGTTTCAATGATCTTGCTCATTACTTTAGGTTACAAATCATTCGGATTATCAATAATATTAGGCACCACGCACAATTTACCCGCATTTTACCCGCAATTGATTGATTAGGAAATTTGTTGCATTAATTACGTTCTTAATTAATATATGCGGGGTAGATTGGGGGTTTATTTAGCGGGGTGTATAATATATTTCTTCGGATTATGAATACTCTAATTTCTATCATTCGAGTTACGGTCTTGAGTTTGTCAAGTTGGTTTGTAGTTATAAAATGACATCATCATAAAAAAAATTTAGCCGTTAGATTATGTGATGTTTTCTTTATCTCATATTTTTTATATTTGATTTTTTTTATTGTTGTTATAATTGTGTATAATCATTTATTTGTCATGTTTTTTAATTATTTCATGTTGATGTGATTTGATCTTATCAATTGATTGTGTTTTTGAATAATATCAATTTTCAAGCATTCTATGTAATTAATATACTTATTAGCGTGTTCTCATTTTGAAAATTCATATTCTACGAAATTATTTGTGCGTTTTTTTTTATATCAAAACTTTAAGTACTCTAATTGAGCATATTTTCTTTACTTTTTTTAATAATCCAAAATATACGATTAGAACCGGAATTTGATGCAATATCCGCATGAAAATAATAGGAAACTTTTTGTTTAGCCCCGAAATTTAATAGATTGCAGTATTGGATTTTAGATATATTTACACTATATCGGTGCTATTTAGTTAATTGTTGTCTTGCAATAATAAATTTCAAATAAATTCTACATAATTAGAAAAATCAATATTTCTTGTTTTCTTTTCTCTTTTTTAAAAAATATCCGTTTATTTTGATTTTTTTGTCATCACATATGAAATCGTATGTATTTTATATGTTTATATCTTATATTTTTAAGTATATGAAATCATAAGTATATCTAATATATCATTATTGATATATCATTATAAGTGGTTGTATATTTATTTCTTCACTTAAAATATATTTTTTATTTTTATTCGTACCAATATTTGTTTTTTTTTCCAGCACTCAGTTACTATTTTGGGTGTTACTAATTACTATAGGAAAAATTGAGCCGATAACGAGCACGTTTCGTGCTCTAGGCCCACTTCAAAAAAAAAAAAAATTACTATAGTGGAATTACATACTGGACCAGTGAAAATTTGGGTCGACACAAATCGAACACGAATCGGGCTTAGTGTTCTTTCTAGAAAATGATATATTTGATTGAAATGATAATTTAAAAAAATGATAATTGGGCATAAAGATAAATTGAATTTGAGCCGAATTGTCATTTAAGGCCCTTTCCGATGTAATTTTCAGCTCTGATGGGGAATTTTTGCATGATGAACCTAATAAAGCAGTACATATGTTATGGCTAATTATAATGAAATGATCGTGATGAGTCATGACTTGTGTGTTCTTGTGCACTATAATTCAATTACCAAATATCAGTAATGTCAAAAAATCAATAAAATGCTGATTTCGATTACCAAAAGTGAAAACCAAAATGCCAAGTTGATATCAAAATCAAATATTGGAGGAACACAACGGAATTCTCGAACAAAAACTCAACTCTAAAAGGCATGAAGTCTACGAAATTACTAGCACCGACGAACCAATCATCTCTCAATTATTTTTTTTATTATTACTATAATTCTGAATAAATTTAGAGTATGTACTTAACACATCATATAAAGCCTTGTTATTTATTAGAATGAAATTTCAATAGACCTTTTGCCCATGAAATCTAATGAAAACATTTAGTTCAGAATGATCGTCTATTTATTGGTTAGTCAAATCAGCGGATATTAGAAAAGATAAATCGTTACCGATGTACTGTTATAATAGAAATAACAATTTATAATTAATATCCTAAAAAAGCAACAAAATCGCATGATTTGTAAGATAGATTACTGAAATCATATTTAATATTGAAAGTAAGTATATAACAAAGAACTTCTTCAATGAGGTCAAATTTCACGTTTACCCTACAAAAGCTACTAAACTTTTGGAGACGAGAAAAAATAATCATGTAAATACGTACATAATTACATGGAAAACTAATCTTTTCCGTTACAGCAAAAATTACTATTTTCCACGTCAAAAATTTGTTACGCAACTCCCATGCTAATAAACTGAACCCCTTTTTTATTGGTGAAAACGTAGTGATATTATTTCAGACCTAATTTAAGTATAGTAAAAACGACATATTGCCAATTCCATAAACAATTGAATCGAATTCACTTTCATGGGAAATCAATCAGGTGTTAAATAACAATATAAAAAGATAGTAATCGAATATTTACCCGTCTATTTCGGTCTGATTATTAGATTGGTTAGGTTTTTGACTCACAAATTGACCTTTCACTCTCAGCCTTTGTTCTGCCAGCTTCTTCCTATTATAATACCTCACCTGCATAAACTCAAAATGTTATATAACCTGCAATAAATAGTATATTTGAAAATTACATACCTTTTTCTCGAAGCATCGATCTTTTCGTTTCAATCGAAACTTGATCAATGCAGCTTCGCGACGAGATCGATCCCCTGTTTGGGCAGTACTTTCGTTTCCACTCTCCAATGCTGTACCCAAATTATTAAAATTTCGTATTTCTCCACTACCATTATTACCATTTTGTTGAATCAATTCTCTACAATTGTCTTCCTCTACAATCACCTTGCAATTATTATTATTATTTTCATTATCATTATTATTTGGTACCGGTACTGGTACAGGAGGAGCAGGTACGTCCTTTGATGGCGGGACAGAAGAAGAAGGGTAATAAATAGGGTGTAGGATGGTTGTGTACCAGTACGGTACGGATCCAATAGAAAACGGTAAGGGTATAAACCGGTACGAGTGGGTGTTATCTTCTTTGGATTGGAGAGATGAGGTAGGGCTTTGATCGGTATTTTTGAAACAAAGGGACGAAGAGGATGAAGGGTTTATTATATTTGAATTTTGGATCTTGTTTGCTCCGTACCTGTTAATTTTACAAACCCTAATTAAAAATTATCAAGGGTGATTTGTAGATGAATATATTTTGTACCTTGCGAAAGCAGAGCCTTGAGAATGGTTTAGCACGTGTTTCGCTTTCAGATTTAGCTCAATAACATGAGATTTTGAACTAATTACAGATTTGCCCCTTAGAGTTTCCTCTTTATTAAACAACGGTGCACAATTACTATTACTATTACCATTTTCTTTTATGGAAATATCGCAAGTTTTGCTATTTATTGTACCGCACAGGTCTAATGGACCTTCATTAAATTCAGTTGTGCTCGTACCGGTTCTCTCTGAAAGAATAAAAGGAAGAATTGTTACCAAACTGTAAAATTGTTAATTAGTATCAATCAAAATAATAAGATGAGTTTAGGTACCTAATTCATTTTTATCGCTTAATAACCCATCTGATCGGACTGGTACGGTACCAGTATTTAGATCTTGTTTCTCTTGTATTTCTTGAGAAGAGTTTGAGTCGAAATTTTGTGCACTCTCAACTTCCATCTCTTGTTTGTTCTCTGAGCTCTAATTTACGTAACACAAAATATTTAGTAAAATAAATAAGTAAACTAAATATAAACTTTGTTTTCTACTTGGGCTCCATTTGCATTTTCACAGTTCTCTCCAGTTTTAGACACATCGTCATCTGCAATGACATTCACACTTCTATTACTAGCCACGTTATTCTCTGACGCATTTGCTTGGCTTGAAGACTGCACAAAAATCCTCACTATTAGTTCCATTTTTCAAATTTACCAAAACTGGCCAAAATTAGAGGAAAAATAGAAAACATACAAATTGTTTCCTCCAAACGTGTTGCCAAAGATTTTTAAGCTCATTCTTTCTAACCGGTTTTACCAAGAAATCCGAGGCCCCTTTGAGCATGCATTTCAATACCACCCCAATTGAATCTTGAGATGACATCACTATATTGTATATAAAACAATTTCGAATAAAAAATTGGAAGGAAAATAAATATTTTTGTTACACCGATTCTAAAAATGAAGAAACTTACTTATTACTGGTATGTTCTTGCATTCTTCAGTTGAAACGATCTTGGTTAAGAGGCCGATTCCAGAGAGAGAAGGCATCGCTACCTCCGTCAATACCAAATCGAATGCATATCGTCTCTCTTGCATGATTTCCCATGCCTTCGATCCATGAGCTACTGCCATAACTAATCAAATCCAAACAAAATCCAAATTAGAGGTTTTCACAGCTACAAAACGGTTTTCATCGCTACCTCCGTCAATTATCATCCGATGAAACTCAAATCGGATCTGAGAATCAATCGAGAAATCCGTACAAGTAACTGAACTTACCGAGGTAACTACATTTACGCAGAAGAGCAGTAACGACATGTCTTGTAGAATCATCATGCTCTACAAGAAGCACTTTCAAAGATCTTCTCGGAAAAATCTGATCCCAACGTACACGATTGCTCTCCACCGATCCTCCAACCGTCGCCCCGGCGACCCCGGCAGCTGCCGAAACTCCTCCTCCTCCTTCTCCCCCTCTAATTCTGTCGTCGGCCGGTTCACCGCCAGATTCTCTAGTTCCTTGTTCCATTTGGAGAGTAAACGAATTAGTGTTGTTTTGAAAGAATTAAAAGTTTGAGATTAGTTAATTGATTCGATTTATCTAGTAAAATTGGTGGTTCAGCAGAGAGAATAGAAAGAAAGGATAATTAGTGGACACGCGTACGCCCTACTTAAATATCTTACTGAGTCCTCCACGTCATCCCCCACCCCAGATTAAAAACTCCGACTCCCACTCTCACAATTACCAACACTGGAGATCTCCGGTTCAAATTAGAATGGCCGAAGAAAAGATGGGGTCCGATATGGGTGGATCACGGACACGTTTTTTATTTTATTTCGGTACGAATATCTAATTTTTGATATGTATGATTACTAGGGTGTCAAGGTTCGGATACGGTAGTGGTCGTATCAGATCCATATTCAGATTTATTTTCGGATACCGATCCCTATCCGGATCCGGATACGATTCGAATATTAAAATACGGATAGTGTTCGGATCTTGTCGGATACGAATAAGAATACGATCATATTCGGATATTAAAACGGATAATATGATATAATAATATAATAATATTTTTAAAATTCAAGTGTTGATTATTTTATAATTTTAAAACAAATTATATATAGTGATTATTGATTATTATGTATTATTATAAATTAAAATATAATTATTATATATTATGTATTATTATAATTTTGATTATGATTTCAACAAAACGGATACTCGTTTACAAATTTTATTCGAATCTGGATAGTATCCGGATCCATATTCGGATACATCAAAAATTTAGCTCCTAAATCCGATCCATATCCATAAAAATAAATACGATTCCGGATCCGGGTTCCATTCGGATCCGGATATTTTTTCTCGAATCCGATTCGGATACATTTCGGAACGGTTGGGTAATAATATTGGTTCCATTGACATCCATATAATGATTATTGATTAGGGATGTTTATATTTGGGAGGATGTGAATGGAGGAGCGGGGGCCACGACCTCTAGATATTTTTCAGATTTTGATTTTGTGTTTGCTACATTTTCAAGTCTTCTCAATCTAATCTAAACCCTCAGAGATATTTTGGGGTTTGTTGAATATTACTGAATTTTGCAACATAACCTCTCTGCTTTACTTTATGCTCAAATAGAAAAAAACTATGCTGTCAGAGTGTTCGCTGTTACTTCTTTTTTTGGGAACACAAATCGCCAATTTAGAAGATATTCCAAATAAACTTATATTTTTTTTGGAATTTTTTCAAAAGAGTTCCTAAATTTTTTTGAATATTTAAAAAAAAAAAAAAATTTAATACTCCAAAAAATAAGGGTGGACAAATGATTCAGTTTATTTGGGAACCGAATCGAACCGGTCGAATTCGATTTAATCGGTTTGATTTTTCGATTTAGTTGGTTCGATTTGGTTGTAAAATTGATATATTTCGGTTTGTTCGCTTCAGTTATATTTTGGTGTTTTTAAAAACAATTAAACCGAACTGGTCGAATTACAATATATTTTTCAATTTTTTTTTTATTAATATAAAATATTAAAATTTCATATTACAGTATAACAAATAATATATTATATGATTTGTTTATGTATTTTTGTTAAATAAAATTTAAATTTTATTAAAGAAATTTTTTAAACGGAGAAAAAAATATATATCAGATGTGAGAATTATCAAAATGGACACTTAAGTTTAAAAATTATTGAACTAAGTATGCATTAATCGTATTAGACACTAGCCAATCGAAGAATGATTTAGCCCATCTATTAATCATAGTCAATTGCAAAATATTAATTGAATAAATTAACATAGGTATAGTATAAATTAGTAGATTATATAAGTAAGGTATAAATAATATGAAAAGAGGAAAAAAAATGAACCAGATACATTTAGAGATGGCAATCGAACTGGTCGGATCGAGTTTGGATCAGGTGATTTCGAATTCGGGTCAATCAAATTGTCGGTTCGTCGAGTCATGCAGGTCGCGTATCATTCGGTCACGGGTCGTTTTGAATTTGGGTGATTCAATTCTGGATCGTTTCGATTTTCGTGTCGTTCGGTTCCGTTCTGTTTTCGGATCGTTTTCATTTTTGCGTTGTTTGGTTCCGGATCCTTTCGGTTTTCGGATCGTTCGGTTCCGCTCCCTTTTTGGGTCGTTTTTGTTTTCGTGTCATCGGTTCCGGATTGTTTTGGTTTACGGATCGTTCGATTCTCGATCGTTTGACTATTAGGTCGTTTTCGTTTTCGCGTCGTTTAGTTTCGGATCGTTTCGGCTTCGGGTTATTCGGTTCCGGATAGTATGGATTTTCGAGTCGTTCGATTCCGATTCATTTCGAGTTCGGATCGTTCGGTTTCTGTTCGATTTCGGCTCGGTTTTTGGTAATTATATGATTATAATACTAGAAAACGACTCGTAACCGAACGACTCGCGACCCGAATGACCCGTAACCAAACGACTCGTGACTCGAATAACCGACGACTCGCGGCCCGAATGACTCGCAAATCATATGATGTTAACCCGAAATCATCCGATCCGAACTCGATCCGACCCGCTCAATTATCACCTCTACTTTTTTTATAATTTATACTTTGTTTATATATTTATAAGATATACTAATACTAATTTATAGTTTAGTTATATTTATTTATTCAATTAATATTTTAAAGGCTAGAGTTGGTTATGGAGTGTATATTTAAAGAGTACATGATTAAAATTGGCCTCTTGGCCATTCAAAGATCGGATTCACGGTAATTAATGAATTGATGAGTGTTTAAGGAATATTAAAAGTCTAGCCATTCGAACATTGATATTATACAACCTCTCGACTTTCTGTGTGTTAATTCAATAATTTCGAAACTCAATTTTTTATTTTAATACATCCCAAACATATGTTGTCTACATTTAGAAAATACCCTTTTATTAGTGACATATTTAAATTTTAAGGTTATAATTTTTTTATTAGCATCGATTTTAAATCGGCTGAAGTTTAGTTGTTTCGGTTCAGTTGATCTTATTCAGTCGGTTATGTCCATCCCTAACACCGGAGACGAAACCTGAATGGAATAAATAATTCAATACAAAAATTATATAAAATTTTCATAAATATACATACGTGTCGAAATTCGGGGGGTGGGAGCTGGGGACCAGCTTGCCCCCCAATTCCGTCCGTGCCTACAATACAAAATCCCGCCTTAACCAAAATTTTGTTATCAAATATTCTTTATAAGGATTAAAACTAATTTTGATGTTGTTAAAAAAAATTGAAGCAAAATATCCTTCCATTTACATATTTAATAATTCAAAAAAAAATTGTTATTTTTTTAATATATAAATTATAATTTGTTTTAACATATAATAATTATCTATCTACATAATTTATTATAATTGTACGAAAAACTAACATCAAATAATAATAAAACAAACACAATGAAAATATATTAGTAGAAATATATTTTTTTAACCGCCCGTTTTTTAATTTACACTTTTTTTATATGTTTTTTAATAGTTTCATGATTTTTTATTTTTTAAATATTTTTAAGGTGTTTCTTTTATTATTATTTTATGTTACTTTTTCATGCAAAAATATAGGAAAAGTCAAAAATATATAATGAATGAAATATTATAATTATATAAATATAACATATAATTATTATATGCTACAAAATATTTATGATTCTTTTTTTAAATTAAAAAAATAATAATAAATTAATTTAATTACTAAATATGACAATAGAAGAGTATTTTGGTCCAAAAAATGTTTAACACCATCCGAATTAATTTTAACCCATATAAGAATATTTGAAAACAAAAATTTGGTTAGAGGATTTTTTTGGAATATCCAAAAGGTGATTTTTTTTAAAATATCCAAAAAATTTAGGATTGTTTTTTGTTTCAATTTTTTTAAAATGTTAAAAAGGATATTTTCACGGGTTCAACTTTCAAGATACGGTTATGATTTATAATTATTCTTCGTTTACAGATTTATTGGTAGCCGATCGTTGTCGCCCAACATAAAATCTCAAGTCCAAGTTAAATTTATCAGTTATCTAGTATGTGATGCACATATTATATATTTCTCCTTAGACAATGACGGCTCTTAAATTATGTTACACGGATACGAAAATACAAAAACATAAATCATAAATGTAAGAAATTATGATATACTAGCTTATATATTAATTGTATAATGAAATATCAAGGGAACCAACATCTGCAAAAAGTATTGATCTTCTTGCGTTAATCGATCAAGTGCAATAATTTATTTTTCCGAATAGTGTATTTAATTAGTGATTCGGTATATTTTATCAGTATAGTATAAATTTGACTGATTATTATTTGATCCCCTCAAAAATTTGTATAAATAATTTCAATAAATATTATTTGAATGGCCCTCCCACAGAACTCGTCAAAATCTGCCTATGCTCCAAAATGATCCACTTGAGAAAGATATTTTCTTTTTTTGATTAATTGAGGCGGGTTCGATGTCGCGCTCTCAAAATATTATATTTATTAACATAACATCAATTAATAGTAATGTTGTGATATTTATAACACTTCAGAAAGATATTTTCCTTGCACTTTTAGGGATATCATTAATCAATTAATGTTGTGAGATTTACAACACTTAAGAAAAATATTTTCCTTGGTACTTTTAGGAATATCATTAATCAATTAATATTGTGATTGTGATATTTACAACACTTCAGAAAGATATTTTCCCTATGTTATCCGGATACTTCCAAAATGCAGAAATATCATGAGGATACGCGTATCCGATACGGATACGGGTGAGATACGGCTCGGATACGTATTGGATACGTATCGGATACGCCACGTGGCGTATCCGAATATTTTAATATATATATTTTTTTGATACGGCGGGGATACAGCAGGATACGTCCAGATACGGCTGAGATACTCCATTTAGAATACTTCGGCTCATTATATATTTTGGCACATAATATTTTTAAATAAATTATATAGGATACTTCTAGATTAGTTCTAAATTATTTTTAGAACAAGTTTATGATAATTTTATGATACTTGTATTGTTTAGTTGATATTATTTATTATCATAATATTTAATTTAAAAATATTATTAATTTATTACTTATTTATTAATTATATATAATATAAATATATTAAACTAATAATTATATAGCCGTATCTGTATCCGTGATTTTTTGAAAATTGTCATATCGCCGTATCCGTATCGTATCGGATACGCTACCCGTATCCGTATCCGTGCAACATAGTATTTTCCTTGCACTTTTAGGGATATCATTAATATTATACGTTTTCCATGCATGTCATGTCTATTCTATTCTTGTACTACTTCCTCTACTCGCATACCAGCTAAAAATACCACTTAAAAGTAAAATTTTCCTCAATTTGATTTTCCTGCTTTCAAATCAAATTAAAAACGGTTTGCTACCTTTTGAAGGATATGACGACTCTTGAGTCGTACGCATGATCTTTGGGTTCGTTTAAAAAAAATGGATGGTTACAATTACATTTATCTATTTATCTATCATATACAATTCAAGAATTTGTCGATGTTTCGTCAAGTCAAATTTTGTAATATAATCTACACGACTACACCATAATTATGATATCCAAGTTGTATTATTTATAATAAATAATATTAAATTTAATGCTTTGATATTGATAATTAGACTAATTATTTGTTTCATGATAAACAATTAGGTTAATTATAATTGCATGTTAAATGCAAATTATTTGGTAGATATTTAAACTATAATAAAATATAGCTGTTATAAAATAATTGAGAGGACATATGCGATTTTAATGCCATAAATATTTGGGTTTTAATTGAGAAACATTTAGAATCACGTAAACGAAAATACGAAGATATTAACCAAACACCCAAAATCTGAAGAACACATAAATATCAAGAAGAAGCAGAAGACTTGAAGACATGAAGTTATCCTAGCGAAGCTCTCGCAAAAATTCATAGAGCGGTTTTAATTCATAGAGCGATTTATCCTAGCGAAAATACGAAGATAGTAAAAATTATCCTAGCGAAGCTCTCGCAATTTTTATAACCAAATATCCTAAATCTTTCCAACACCAAAACCAAAGTTAGGTTAGTTTTAATTCATAGAGCGATTTATCAAGATCATGTGGCTGATCTAGCTAGGATCGAAGTTATAACCCGTTGTTAGTAAGGTTAATCTTAATTCATAGAGCGGTTTTTCGGGATCGTGTGGCTAGTATGGGATCGGCGTTATATCAATTAGTTGGTAATGGTAGTTAGTTGTTGTGGAGGTCTTATGTCATTGTTAGTATTTTCAAAGTTGAAATAGTGAAAAAATTGTCACAGTTGTTGGCGGCAAAGATATTTTGAAAACGTAGATGCATTATTAAGACCAATCAACTATGTTGGTGCGTACTCAACTTCATAACAAATTTGTTACTCTCTTTATTTTATTTCTCACTTTACGTTTATGCATTTTATTTTTCTTGCACTTTACGTCGTGCACTTTACTCTCTCTCTCTCTCTCACTTTTACAATTATTAATTTATCGTATTTTTTGTTAATTAACTCATCTTATCAAAAGTACCAAGATTTTAAAAATAGATGTACTTCTTTCTCGAAACACCAATCTTTTCATTTCAAGCAGTACTTACTCGAGGCAGCTTCATCGTGAGATAGATCTCTTGTTTGCATGTAAACTATTCTAATTGCATATTCTCCATTTCCATTACCCTCATTTTGTCGTATTATGTATGTACAATCTTCTTCCTCTCCGATATTGGCACACGATCAAGGTATGTCTTGGAAATTGAGAAGAGGATGAAGGTGCTAGGTTTTTTAATTTTTTATCAGTATTTTTTTTTAAACAAAGGGTTGAAGAAGATGAAAGGTCTATTATATTTGAATTTCAGATCTTTTTTCTTTCCGTACCGACCCAACTAAAATTATTGAGGGTTTATTGAATTAAAGAACAAATAATTTGTAGAAAAATAATTTTTGTATGTAGCGAAAGCAGAGGCCTTGTAAATGAATTAGTATGTCTTTAGTTTTGAGATTTAACTTGATAAAACGAGATTCTCGATCAGGACTGGAGGTCCGGATATTGGGTCCATTTTTTGGAAGGGGTTCAAATTTTTTAGTAGTATGCATCTATATGTATGTATTATTATTTATTAGTACTAAAATATGCAATTATTATCCAAAATAGTCCAATAAACACAATACATCCGGACCGGGTCGGACTCATCATATTCGGATCCAATAAATTACAAACGGACCCGATTAGAACCCTCTGGCCGAAATCTGATTAGCCTCCTCACGCAGACCGAAATTCTCTTTCTTTCTTCGTTACTTCTCCTTCTTCTTTACTCGATCAAAGAAATACGAAACCAACTCCCGGCTCCTCCTGGCATCGCAGAAACGAAACCAACACCAAGTCGTTGTGACTCTTGCCAAGCCGTCAAGCCTCTTGCCTAGTCGTCACGCCTCTGAAATTCGCCACCCCTGATTTCCGAACTGCCAAACCGCCTGCCACTTGCGGAGACCCAAAAAAAAAATCCAAAAAAAATTCACGCGTGCAAAATATACTAATGAAATTAACAAAATATAATTTTTAAATTAACAAAATATACTGATAAATCCAATATGTTAACATTGTTAAAATTGAGAATAAAATAATATATATTCAACAGTATGTTTTAATAAATACAAGAATATATATTTCTAATTTCTGCAGTATATTTTGGTCCTTGAATTTTTTTTGGGATTTTTTTTTATTGATTTTTTTTAGCATATATATATTTTACTTTTTATTCATAAATTAGTTTGGTTTTTTTGATTAATTTGCATATTTTGTTTATAATTGATTGTTTGATCAACACTTTCGCGTTGTTAATTTATAATGAGATTTAGTATGATAATTCAATAAATTATGATTTCATGTTGCTAATTTATATGCAATTTATCTTATTTAGATATTAGAAGTATTATGGCTCCATCTGGTGTAAAAAAAGGATAAATATTGAAGACATTGATAAATTCTCAAAGAAAAATAATTAATAATTTTTCTACAAAAACTACGATTCAAAACAAAATGGAGAATGAAGTCGATGCGTTGATTGAAGTAAAAGAATTGCGAAAAATTCTTATTGTTTTTTGCGATTTTATTTTTTAGAATGATAATCAAAGAATTCATTCTCGACATAAGTCTCGGATCGTCCAAAATCTAGGACCGGCCCTGTGTATGTTTTTTGCAGCTGTGAGGGGTCTTTTCGCACGATGAACCTAATAAAACAGCACATCTATTATGGCCAAGTATAATGAAATGATTGTGATCGGTCATGACTTATGTGTTCAGTGTTCTCTTCTCGTGCACTATAAATCAATTAACAAATACCAGCCATGTCCAAAAATTAATGAAATGTTGATTTCGATTACCGAAATTAAAAATTGGAGGAGCCAATAACAACATAATATCTTTCGGCCTATCACTATGTTAAGGAATAACAAGAAAGTTAGCTCATGTGTGAGCATTCCATTTTCCATCACAAGTTATTTTAAGTTGCATGTCGTTCAAATCATGAATCATTCAAATTTTCAATTATTCAAATGCAAATCCTTCCAAATTCCTATACAATGAAGAAACCGTCAAAAAGAATCTTAAAAATACAATGAAGATAGAAGATTTTCATAATGCAACGATTTGTTGGCCACTCTAGAAAGAAGGAACAATTGAGTTTTCGAATATCATGATTTGACGTATTAAGCATGCCGTGTCACGACAACTAAATATAATTAATATCCTTAAGAAACAACATAAACCATATATAATATTGAAAATAAGTAAATAACACCGATAAATTCTACTATTAATATTCAGATCATATTACGATTTACATGTAAAAAGGACATATTGCCAATTCCATAAACAATGGAATTGAATTTACTTTCATGGGAAATCAATCAGGTGTTAAACAACAATATAAAAAGTTGGTAATCGAATATTTACCCGTCTATTTCAGTCTGATTTTTAGATTGGTTAGTTTTTTGACTCGCAAATCGACCTTTCACTCTCGTCCTCTTTTCGGCCAGCTTCTTCCTATTATAATACCTGACCTGCATAAACTCACAAACGTTATATAGCCTGCAATAAATAGTATATTAGAAAATTACATACCTTTTGCTCGAAGCATCGATCTTTTCGTTTCGATCGAAACTTGATCAATGCAAGTTCGCGACGAGACCGATCCCCTGTTTGAGCAGTACTTTCGTTTCCACTCTCCAGTTTTGTACCCAAATTATTAAAATTTCGCATTTGTACACTACCATTACTCCCATTCTGTTGTATCATTTCTCTGCAATTCTCTTGATTTATAATCTTCGTGTAATAATAATTATTGTTGTTGTTTTCATTATTATTTGGTACGGGTACCGGTACAGGAGGAGGAGCAGGTACGTCCTGTGATGGCGGGAAAGAAAAAGGGTAATAAATAGGGTGTAACATAGTTGTGTACCTATACGGTACAGATACAATGGGAACCGGTACGGGCATAAACCGGTACGCATGGTTGTTATCGGCTTTAGATTGGAGAGAAGAGGTAGGGTTTTGATCGGTATTTTTGAAACAAAGGGATGAAGAGAATGAAGGATTTACTATATTTGAATTTTGGTTCTTTTTCGCTCCGTACCTGTTTATCATAAACCCAAATTAGAAATTATCAACGGTTATTTGTAGATGAATAAAATTGTATACCTTGTGAAAGCAGAGCCTTTAGAATGATTTAGCACATGTTTAGCTTTGAGATTTAGCTCAATAACACGAGATTCTGAACTAATTACATATTTGCTTCTAAGAATTTCTCTAATAATTTCATCATTATTAAATACCGGTGTACTATTACTAGTACCATTTTCTTTTATGGAAATATCGCAAGTTCTTCTATTTATTGTACCGCACGGGTCTAATGGACCTTTATTAAATTCAGGTGTGCATGTGCTCGTACCAGTTCTCTCTGAAAGAATAAAAGGAAGAATAGATACCAAAATGTAAAATTATTTATTAGTATCAATCAAAATAAGATGAGTTTATGTTTATTTATATACCTAATTCATTTCCAGTACCTAATTCATAAGTATTTATGTCTTGTTTCTCTTGTTTTTCTTGAGAAGAGTTTACTTTGAAATTTTGTGCACTCTCAACTTCCATCTCTTGCTTGTTCTCTGAGCTCTGATTTAAGTACCAGAAATAGATAGCAAAACAAATAAATAAATAAGTAAATAAAATTTGTTCTTACTTGGGTTCCATTTGCATTTTCACTGTTCTCTCCAGTTTGAGACACATCATCATCTGCAATTACATTCCCACTTATTCTATTACTGGCCGCGTTATTCTCCAACACATTTGCTTGGCTTGAAGACTGCACAAAAATCCCCACTATTATTTCCATTTTCAAATTTCCAAATAATCCAAATTGGCCAAAATTAGAGCAAAAAAAACATACAAATTGTTTTCTCCAAACGTGTTGCCAAAGATTTTTAAGCTCGTTCCTTCTCACAGGCTTTACTAGAAAATCCGAGGCTCCTTTCAGCATGCATTTCAACACAATCGCAGTTGGATCTTGAGATGACATCACTACATTGTATATAAACAAATTCCAATAAAAAGATTGAAGGAAAATTCACAATGTTATTAGATCGATTGCAAAAATGAAGATACTTACTGATAACTGGTATGTTCTTGCATTCCTCAGTCGAAACGATTTTGGTTAAAAGGCCGAATCCAGAGAGCGAAGGCATCTCTACCTCCGTCAATACCAAATCGAATGCATATCGTCTTTCTTGCATGATTTCCCATGCTTTCAATCCATCTGCCACTGCCATAACTAATCGAATCCGAACAAAATCCAATCGAATCTGAGAATCAATGACGCAATCAATCGAGCAATCTGTGAAGTAACTGAACTTACCGCGATAAGCACATTTACGCAAAAGAGCAGCAGCGATTTGTCTCGTAGAATCATCATGCTCTACTAGAAGCACTTTCAAAGATCTTCTCGGAAAAAACTGATCCCAATGCACACGACTGCTCTCCGCCGATCCTTTAGCCGAAGCTCCTCCTCTTTTTCCCCCTCCGTCCTCCGCCGGTTTACCGCCAGATTCTCTAGTTCCTTGTTCCATCTGGAGAGTAAGAATTTGTGTAGTTTCTGAAAGAATTAAAAGGTTTAGATTAAGATTTGATTGTTAGTTAATTGATTGATTTATCTAATAAATTTTGGTTAATGAGCAGAGCAGAGCAGAGCGAATGGAAAGAAAGGATAAGTAATGGACACGCGTACACCCTACTTAAATATCCTACTGTGTCGCCCACGTCAGCAGCCCCTCCAGAATACAAATTCCGACTTCCATTCCCTCCATTACTAACACTGGAGATATCCAGTTCTAATTAAAATGGTTGAAGGCCTGAAGGGAGACATGGGTGGTGACTACAGGCACGTTTTTTTTTATTTTATTTCGGTATATATGATTTGGGGATGTTTATAATTTGGGAGGATATGAATGGAGGAGCTGGGGCCACGTAAGGAAGTTTGGCCGTCCTCAAGATATTTTTCATATTTCGGATTTGTGCTTTCTACTTTTAAGTCGGGCATCTCACCATCAGAGAGGTTTTTGGGGTTTTTTTTTTTTTAGACAAACAAATAAAATCTGTTGCGTATATCATTAAAGGAAAAAGATTTTTGGGGTTTATTAAAGGGTTATGGAATTTTGCAGAATAACCACTGCTTTGTGCTGAAATAGAAAAAACTAAAATCATATACTATTGAGTGTTCACCGTTCCTTTTTCGGCGAAAAAAAGTATTTTAGAAGACGTCCAAAATAGACAAGATTTTTTTGTTAAATATTCAGAAAAATTAAGGACATCTAAAAAAAATCCATAAGTATATCTAGATGTTTGATAATCAATTATAATGTTATGATAAATTGATCAAATTTAGTTAATTATATTAGGTATCAATGTGTTAATTAAGATGTGAACGTTTAAGGTATTTATGTATATAATTATCGATAAATATTTCTAATTTTTTATGATGAATTTAATTAAAATATTCACATTGGGAAACAAAAAATATTTTTTGGATTATAATACTAAATGAAGTCTTTTAATACAAGATACATGTTGGTTACAAAATTAATTAATAATTTTGTCTCAAGTACGCACATTTGACGAATAAATCACACACTCTGCTAGTTTAACTTTCCACATCATATTTCAAAAACTCGACGGGTTTAATTGGAATTCTACCGAGTTAACTCCCCAATTCGAGTCAACTTGGCCTATAAATCGGACTGTGTAAATATTATATCGACGAAAAGAATTATCGTTCTTTCCGATCTTCCTGAGAATTTTTTTGGGTTGTTTAATCTTCCTGAGAATTTGGGTTGTTTATTCTCACGAAAGTTATGCTCTTTCTTAAATCCTCTTTACACTTCTTCAAAATTCTGATCTCAATTGTGTTTATTATGGCTAAATCCCCTCTTGCACCGAAACCGATCAAGCAATAAATATTTCTAAAATTATATATCACTATGTACTAAATAGCGGCGTAATAAAAGTAATCACGTGTAAATTTCAATTCAAAATCAACAAAATAATGCATCACAATTTGAAACATTGCCTCGATAATAAAAGTAAAAGTCATTTTTTATCCTATATTTTTCCTCGATCTTCCTCCAATATCCCACTTAATTTTATTTCTTCTGGCCTAAATTTCATATTTGAGAATTCTATTTTAAGAAAAAATGAACATCTAAGATGAATTTGTCATATTTAAATATTAGCTGATTTCGAGCAACATGGAAATTAACATGAATTCAACATGCAAAATGCATGATTGATATTAAGGAGAATACATGATATTTTGAGGCCAACTTTTAATTACCAGGTAGGCTGTAGGTGTAATATATATGAAATCCTACAATTATCAATTATGATTTATAATTTTTTGAGATTATTTATATATGCCCATTTCTAAGCAATTAATTAGTTAGAGTACTGCTATTCTGTGGATATTTTAAAAATTATTCAGTCTAATAAAACATATTGTTATTACGTATAGATAACACCACGGTATTATTTGAAAATAAAAATAATATTATTCTTCGTATATTTATAAGTTGATTATTGATAGGGTCGGCCCAAATATTTTAAGAATTCGAAATCATATTTTAAAAGGACCTTCTAAATTATTTATTAAAAAAACTAACATGTCAAATGTGATTGTGTTGCTTATTGGTTAAGACTTTTGTTTTTTAATGAGAAAGAAAGTAGGTTTCATGGATGTGTTGAGTTCTTGAATGGCCTTTTCCAAATAGTCAGCCTAGATTGGAAAAAGCGGGTCAGTCAGATATGGTACGGGGCTCTATCTATAGATCCAAGGTTCAAATTTTTTTAGACCAATTTTTTCTCATATTTTCATTCTGTTTTGGAGAAAAAAAATTAAAATTATAGTTTGTATGAATTCGAACTTATGTTCTCTCACAAAATAAATAATTATTCTACCAATAAAACACAAGATTTTTTATGATTTATAACAATTTTATTGATAGTAAACACTTTCAATTCATGTATTGATAGTAAACTCCAAAATATATTGGAGACTAATTCATTAGGGTGAAAAAAACATTTTTCATTTTTTTAATGAAAAAATCAAACTCAATCAGAACTTTTCATTTTTTTCTCTCACATGCTCTTTATATTTCTCTCTTGCACGTTTCCATTCTACCAATCCGTCCACTAACGAACCATAACTCATAAGGTCACCCAAGAAGTACGCCCTCACTCGGCGCCACAACCTTTCTTGCTTCTCTCCCTTAACAAAATATATTTTCCGAATAATTTATAGTCATAAAATAATTTGATCACTAATTATTATATTATATTATTATTATTATTTTATTTTATTCCTATATACAAAGTTGGGTTTTGTTTCAAAATTTGACACGTGTTCATTTTGAGATTTTTTTATTTTATTTCTTATGTAATCTAACATGCAATTAGTCCTAAAATACATTAGATTTTCATATACTATACAGTTTACACGTTGTCTCATTAAACATGAAATATACTTTGACAACTTCATAATTATACACGTTCATCTGTGTAGTATGTCATATAGTGGGTCATATAATAGGGGTAGTTCAACCCGTTATGCGCTTCGCAAGTTCTGTCATTAAGCAAAAAATTAGATTGATACTTTGTTAGTTTCATAACCATGTAAACTTATCGACATAGTATATTTTATAGTGAGTTATAATTTATCGAAGTTAGACCCGTTATACTTTCTCATAATAAAATTGTAACAAGTACAACATATTTTTGGAATCATTCTTTTCATAAGACCGTGAGATTCATATTGGATGTGATATTTCTAAACAAAACCCTCCAATTTGTAAATAGCTACGAATATATTAAAAAATTAACTCTCAAATTTGTAAATACCCACAAATATATTGAAATATCACATATACTTGTAAATTTTGAAAATATCATGTGCAATGTAAAAATAGAAATAACATGCATACGTTATATAAACTATAGAAATACCACTATAAAAATATCATGTGCAATGTAAAAAAAATTTAACACCATTCATGATTAATATTAATCCCATAGGGGTATTTGAAAAAAAAAGTTTGGTAGAGGAATTTTTTTGGAGTTTCCAAAAATATAGGAGTTTTTTTAGAATATCCAAAAAAATAAGGGGTTTTTTGAAAATTTCCCGATTTATTATATATGTGTCATGACACAACCCATGATTTTGTATTCATGATAGGGTAATGATATTGACAGGAAATAATATTACTGGGAACAGGAAATTTAAACTTGAAATGGTAATTTTACTTTTAATTCATGTCAAATTTAAATGAAATTTCCTGTATCTAGTATTTATTTTTCCTGTCAATATCACTATCCTATTATATATTGTAGACATCATCCATGGTATTGCATAAGAACACATGGTATTGTGTAGGCTATAAATAGCCCCCACGTTCTCATTGTAATATAACGTGAGTTCAATGAAATCGAATTGAAAATATTTATTTTCTTATTTTTTTTTTCTTGAGTGCTCTTCTATTGTTTTGAGTGTTGCTTCTTGAGTTTTGCAAATTTCACAACACTTTTGGGATTATTTATATAGGCCCATTTTTAAGCAATTAACTAGTTGGAGTACTGCTATTCTGTGAATATTTTAAAAATTATTCAGTTTAATAAAACATATTGTTAATATGTTATTACGTGTTAACACAATAGTATCATTTGAAAAAAAAAAAAATATTATTATTCATATTTCTATAGGTTGATTATCGAGCAAATTAACGGTATTCGGTATTCGATAGAGTACTTATGATATGGGTTGATTTTCCACAAATTTATTTTGACATCTCGCCTTTTCAAAAGCCCAGTTTGTAAGGATAACGTTAGTTTTGACCAATTTGCAAACTAACGTTTTTGCCAGGAGACTGACGAAAGAGCCGTGTCTTTCGTCAGAGAGGAGACTGACGAAAGAACCGTGTCTTTCGTCTGACGAAAGTGTTTAAGCATCAATTTTGACTGTTAAGAGAGGTCTAAATCCAATCAGTACGTGTAGAGATGGAAATTCTTGGACTTGTTGTCTTTTGCTAGGCCACTTGAAAAATCTTGAAAGATACTATGATTTGAATGATTTCTAGTGAGCAAACGATCCACGAGTATAACAATGAAATCATGTAAATCATAGTTCTTAAAAAATTCTAAAACATTTGTGTCCCAAGTATTTTCCAATTATAACTCTAAATGTACAAAAAAAGATTCAAATCGGAAAAAACAAAAAGAAACTGAAAACAACTTTTTCGTCAGACTTTCAAGAGAAAAAACAGAAATCATATTTCCCGCCAATTCCAAGACACTGGGGTTGGAGTCATCTAGTCCATGCATTTTTCCCAGAGGGTCTGGTGAAAGAGTTTAACAATGATTAATCATGTGATTAAGATCCAAATTAGTGTATGAGCTCTTTCGCCAAACGCCCTGACAAAACAACATTCTATTTCGTCAGGAATCCTGACAAAAGAACTAGTTTTACAAATTGGACGAAATTATAGCAAATTAGGAAGGAATTTCATTCCATATCAATCCTCCTCCCTCCGCACATGTGATCTCAGTTCGCTAGTTCCAATCCGATCAATTGCGAAGAGACCAAATGAGGGTAATACCTCAAACAAAGGAGGCGCTCACCGTCAAAGCGAGCCTTTTTGCGAGATACTCTTTTACATGAGAGCAAGGCCAATACCGATGTATCATGCACAACGAGCAATATGTATATCTAAAATGCATTTTATCGTAATAATCATATGATGCAAACCAATATATAATAATTGATTAAACATCTTGTCATACATTAGTAGATTACTTATTTGTTCTTGTAAAATTGAGTCGAGTAATCGTCATGACATTTGAATTACTACCAAATAATATATTATTTGATATTGAATTTAGACTTTATTGACAAATAATAATAATACTTGTTAATTCATATACAAAATATTTTAATACTAATTCAAATTATGCATTCAACATAATCATACATAAATTGAGATTGTTTACAAAATTATAGTGCGAAATAATTGGATTTTATGTATCAATGAGCCATATACAACATCTAAATAGATCATTTCTGTTCACAAAAAACAATTGTTCAAATTGACACGAGGCCACAACGTATTTTTCCATTCTAAACGATGGACATTACATCGATGATCAAAAGGAAAGTCAAATTTTTTCTAATATTTTTCATTGATCTTCCTCCAATATCCAACGTGATGAATTTCTTCATGCCTGAATTTTATATTTGAGGATTCCGTTTTAAGAAAATAATAGACATCCAAGCTGAGTTCGAGCAACATGGAAGTAACATGAATTCAACATACCAATCCCATGGCATTCAGAATACAAGATATTTTGAGGCCAATTTTTTTTATAATTTATGAGTTGAGATAAAATTACTATGGACTTGTTTTTAATCTTAGCTTTGGGCCTTCTATGTAGCCCCAGTAATTAAATAATGAGCCCTTCTGTTGTGCTCCTTCTACTATTCCCCTGTATTTCACTCCCATCTTTCGTGACGTTGACGAACGCAATTAATTCAGGAAGCAATTTGCACGGGAATATCCTCAAATATATTTGAAAAACCTCTCAAATTTTTAGATACACACAAATATATTGAAATATCACATATACCTTGTAAATTTTTAAAATATCATGTGCAGTATATATCCGCATAAAACAAAGAACATATCATATATACCAGTAAAAACAAAATAACATGCAAACATTATACAAAGTTTCATTGCACATGCCGTCTTTTAATCAAACCAAACCGGAAATTCATCCGGTTCCAGTTTATTTGGTTGAACTGGCCGGTCCGGTCCGGACTTAAAAACACTTAAAACAATATAATATAACACAAACACCGGCTATCACAGTTGGTTAAAATCTTGCGCGCGACTCTACAGGTCGCGGGTTCGATACTGCTTTTCGGGATTCTTTTTAAACTCATCAAGTACTGCATAAATTGAATAAAAATCTTCCAATAACACAAACGTTGCGTAGCGCATATGGTGACGAGTACATGTTCTTCATATCGACGTCCCGAGTTTGAATCGGCGTGAGCTCATTGTTTTTGGGTTCAAACAATATTCTCTCACACGCATTATTTATTTATAAATATATTAAAAATCCTCAAATTTCGTAAAATTTTTGTAGCGCAGATGGTGAAGAGGTCGTACCTTGTTTCCTTTGATCCTGAGTTCGAGTCTATGCGAGCTCATTTTTTTGTTCTCAAATAGAATTTAATTTCCTAATCCAGATTACTTGATAATTAATGCAGGAAAAAAATCAGAAAAGTCCCTTATTAATTTTTTTCTCTTCTTTTTTTCTGCAATTTTTGTGAGACAAATCAAACCAAAATTATTTCATAATTTTGAATAAAAATTAAACCAAAGTCAAAATAATTCATGCCTTTGAGAATTTGATTATTTTAGTTGAACGTGTTCAATACAATTAACGAAATATTATATATATCATGTAAACTATACATGTACTATGTATGTATATTGTTTTCACTGAATTTATCATGCAAAATGAAAATTGACTTCAAATGTTATTTTCAAGTTCAAATTAAGTATTTCTTACATTATTTACAATGTACTAATTATACAAATACGTCAAAATTTTGGACATTATTTTCAAATAAACAATACGAGCTATTGATATAAGTAGTTATTGTGATTAATCATTCATTTATTATAATATGTAAGTATGTAAGAATAGTACAATGAGTCCAAATACAACATGTGTGATGTGTGTGCATAATTATACTTATTGGTGCGACTCGCCCCTGAAATTTAAAGAAGCGAACCATCGACAAACCTAGCAATGGAAAAAATTTGCGAGATTGAGATCAGACATAAACGATTCACCTTAATTTTGCGAGAAGAGATTGTCGAAAACCTGTCAATGGCGAGATGGGGTGAAGGGATATGAGCTCTCGAAGCCACGATGTGAGTGGATTGGGACTGAGGTGATGTAGGCTCTGGACCGACTTAACGGAGATGAAAATTTTCGATTCGGCCCTGGATAATAGGTGTGATTTGCCCTTGAAACTGAAAGAAGTTCGAAATAGAAGCGATTCAGCCTAATTTTGCGAGAAGAAGATCATTGAAACCCTGTCTATGGCCTTTTTGGGTGTGATCTTCGAAGCCGCGATGAGAGCGGAGTGGGGCTGAGGTGAAATAGAATCTGGACCGAGTTAAAGAAGAGGAGAAAATTTGCGATTTGCCCCTGAAAATGGTGTGATTCGCCTCTCAAATTGAAAGAAGCGATTCACCCTAATTTTGCGAGAATCTGGCTATGGAGAATCTGAGCGAAGGAGATGAGAATTTTTGCGAGAACTCGTTGGAAAGAGATCAAAATAGAAGCGATTCCCCTAATTTTACGAGAAGAAGATTCATCGAAAAACTGTCCATGGCGATTTGGGAGTGAAAGGATGTGAGCTCTTCAAGCTAAAAAGCGAGTGAAGTGGGACTGAGATGAATCGTATTTTTCTTTGCTATTTGGGAGTCAAAGCAATTACTCATGAAGTAGGATCTGGGCCGAGTTATATGGTCCATGGTCAATTTTCTTTTTTAATCCATAGAAACAGCATGTAAATAAACTCATTTAATTATAAAAAAAAAAAAAATTCGGAAGGGGATCTTTAAGCCCTCTCTGACTCTCTTTAAAAAAAAAAAAAATTAGCGAAATGACAAATTTTTTTTTACGTCTCATATAATACATTTATTTTAAAATAATTTCACATATTATTTATTTTAATTGTGAAATAGCTAAACCGAAGCGGAGCGAGGGTAACTTCTAGTATTATCAAAATTCCAAAAGGAACATTCTGAAAAGAACACGTCGAAAAACATTTGCTAAAAAAAAAGACATTAGGCACAAAATTAAAAGAACTCTTCTACTAAGAAGAACAACTTTTTCAATAGGACTTGCGGTGATGTGAAAATTTCGACTATTCTTACAAGACGTGTACATTTACATTATGAAAAATGTTGGACATACCCCCACCTCTCCCTCTAGAATCTTGATGACGTGAATACGATTTAACACGTTAAGAATTAACACATTAATTCATGGTTTAACATCTTAATTAGATATTCAATAATAAATTAAGACAATTAAACCATAAATTAAGATGTTAAATCATGTAATTATGTGTTAATTTTTAAGGTGTTAAACCATATCCACGTCATCGAGACCTTGGAAGTAGAGTACTAGGGGATGTACATCACTACTCTTACATTATAGTCCTCCATCTCTTTTCATTCTCGTTTTTTCATAACTTTCATTTCACAAATAGGATAAATTAGTAAATTACCTCGAGCTCCAAAATACTGCAATTATTGTGTTCCTCGTAAAGTCACTTGTAACAAAATAAGATTATATTAGACTTATAATTCATACAAATGCTCTCAAGACTACAAATATCGAAATCGCTCTTGTACGAGTATATGACAGGTACACAAAATCTATCAAATTTGCCTTCTTATCGAAATCGCCCTTGTACCAGTATTCACTTTCTCTTTTGTTTAATTTTTCTTTTGCAACTAGGAAGTTGCAAATATCAATGTATCATACATAATCTCTATTTTCTTTTTGGATCTATGTGATGGGCTTGCATTTTCATTGTACTACTCCATTATTCAATGACTAGATATTAAACATATTTTTTTGAAAAAAAATCAAAAAAATTGTGCACTCAATTACAAACTTATACATAGCAAAATTCACTAATATCATCAGTTTAATTTTCAATAAAAAAACCCAAACTGGCAAGTCTACTCTAGCAAAATTAGACATGGCATGTTTATTACACACTAAAATAACTAACTATTATAATCAAATTATATTATCATCAATCACCCATTATACAAAAATGCATAAATAATAAACACACATTTAAATTTTACAATTATATATATACATGATTTAGACAATTACGCAAATACCATAACCATCCCGCTATGTTTGCCTTGATATTACAAAATTTACAATGAACATAAATGAAACCAGCAAAACAAAACAGTCATACTATTATTAAATTAAAATCATATAAAAAATCATAATCAAATATAATTCTAGCAAACTAAAATCAAATAAACACAAAACTTCGTGTCAAGCCTAAATTCAAAATAGCTTACAAGAATTAGGCATAATAAATTAATAATACATTTCAGATAAGTCACCTGTTTTTTTGCTTCACACTCAGAAATAATACATTTCAGAATCTAGTGTCAAGCCTAAATTCAAAATAAACTACGAGAATAAGACATGATATATGGTTTCATTTTGCAATTTAGGCATAATGCAATGTTTTTATTTTTATTTTAAAATTGATACTGCACCGTGATGACTGGTACTGTGGTACAGCATTTTTCCGTAGCACACAAACATTTGTTTGGTGATTTATAACCAAATGTGGTCCCTAAATTAAAAGAAAAGTTGTTATTTGGATACTTGAATTTATGAACAATTTTGGATTAAATTGTGCAATGAATTAAAATAATTACCTCAATTGATTCTGGTGAACATATAGAATGACCCACCAATTTTGAAGAGGTTTATTTCCAACTTGACCCATATCCATCCAATGCAAAATTGTAAATTTACTTTTTGAATTAATCGAATTTTCCCTCAAAAAAAGAAAAGAATTAATCGAATTTTAGGTCTATACACAAGACTTGAGAAAAAGACATTTCTATAAGACATTTCCCAGTCGGCCCAGACAAGACACATTTAGTATGTTGAATTTGTAGTTTGTACTCCTTAATTGGATTTTCAGCATTCTTTAAAAATATTTGCTTGATTTTTTAGATAGAAAAAATATATTTTCAAAAAGTCCTATAAAAATAAAGATTATCGTACGAGAAATTACCTAGTTTTTAAGAGGAATTAGATCTTTGAATTGGTTAGGCGTTTTGTAGATTAATCTCGACTCATGCATAAAACACTACAATAGTTTGTCTCAAATGGACTGAATATCACGGACGAAAAAAGGATTGGCAAACGGTGCTTTGTTCTTCGTATGGTGGAGTCAGAGATAATCATCGGTACAAATCGGTACCGGTTAATGGAGAAGAGCAACAAGAGGATGTGGGGAAGAGGCAAACGTCAAGAGTAAAAGGATGTGAAGATGAAAGAGATGAGAAGAATAGATCGGTGGAGGGGAGAAGAGTTAGTGCGCTAATTACTAAGGAATAATGAAATCCTGGATGTGCTTTTCCTAGAATTTCTAGAGAATTTGGGTATTTCAAATTGATTTTTTGTAAAGGTTTCAGGTTTTTAGAAGTTTAGGAAATTAATATCCATGTGGGGTATTATATCATACTAAAAATCCTTATTTTTAAGGTATTGTACATTTGAGATTAATTAATACAACAAAATGATGTACATTCGAAATCCATCAAAATGATGAAATAAAATATAAGGCTGAAAGTAGGATGTCCGTTATAACGAAACTCATTGTCCGTTGTAACGGACATACTCGTCCTATTCAAGAATGACAAACACAGTATAGTCCGTTATAACGGACTAACCAATCCGTTATAACGGACACCAGCAAAACGTTGTAACGAAAGAATGTCCGTTACAACGCTAATTAAATCCAAACTTGAAGGATGTCACATGACTATGTCCGTTACAACGGACATATCTGTCCGTTAGAACGGACATTGAACTCACTTCAGTACAACACTTTTCTCTCCATGTCCGTTGTAACGGATTAACCAATCCGTTACAACGGAAAGCCTCTCAGCGTTGTAACGGAGTATTCTCCGTTGTAACGGAAATTAAAATTAATCTGAAGTGAAGTCCCAGTATGATGTCCGTTGTAACAGACTTGTTAGTTCGTTGCAACGAACCTCTTAACACAGACTTCCGTTATAACGGACATGTATTCCGTTACAACGGACTGTGTAATAATTCGAATATAACAGCCGTAACGGCTAGTTTGACTTATGGTCCGTTACAACGGACTATGCAAAAAATGCAATTCTGGGAAGGGTCTATGTGTTCTATAAATAGAACCATTCCCTCATTCTCTCTCATGATCTCAACCAATATATTTTCCCAATCAAAAGAGAGAATCCTAGCTTTAAATCTTGAGCTTAATCATCTAAACATTCTTAGAGATTATTAGATCCAATTTCGAATCCACTACTAAACGATTTCCAACTTGCGTGACCGATCACGACTAGTTCGTTAGTAGTAAATTGTAATAGGCTAGTTACTAATTGTAAAGCCCGTCATTGATCGATAAATTCGTGTAAATCGATCAAGGCAAACCTTGTAATTGTTTGAGTTGGGTATTCAGTCGAAAACCGAAAAGGCGCAAGGGAACCCCGGAGACGTAGGTACTTGCAATCAATCGAGTCGGTCGATTGAGCAAGTAGCCGGTGAGTTAAAACTACAAAGCAACCACCTATCGAACTCCGTAAACAAATATCGCGTGTTATTTGTTTCGGTATTGTATTTCTTTCTCTAATTTATTTACGCTTCCGCACAAAATTGTAATTGTATCCCTTACCGTGAAAATTGGACCGTAGGACTTCCTATTCACCCCCCTCTAGGTCTAAATTAAACAACACGAACAAACAATAAAGGGGATCGAGCCATTACGTGGAATAAATCTCTTGAGAAATAAAAAAATATGTTACATGGATTAATTAGTCTTAAGTGTCAGAACAAATAATAAAGGGATCAAGCCATTACATGGATTAAATTTCTTAGAAATCATAATATATTACTGAAGGAAATAATGCCCTAGGCTGAATGAAATAATGCCCAGGACTGAACTAAATAATATCCTAGGCTGAACTGTTCAGTTTGTATGTAAACGAATGATCATTATTATTTATGTTTGTTAATCTAATATTTTAATATTGAATTAAAGTTTCATTTAATACGTGTACTGGTTATTTAACATATTTAGGAATATGTGAATAAGCCTTGAATTGTATCACTAGTTTATACATCATCATAATACGAGATTATGATAGTAAAACTGTATCAATGAACGTAATACGATTCTAAATGTCCCTGGTCATATATATGATGTATATAGAGAGATATACATGTCTAAGGAAATAGAATATATATGTACACCAGTATATTCGCATATGAGATGATTATGTTTTACTGATCATGGACATGGAATACATAGAGATGCAGTGATGTCAAATATGGAATATAGATATGTATTAGAGACTACATATTGGACTGACCAACTTATGAGAATATACATGGTTATTGTCATTATATATATTCTCATAAACAAATAGAATTTTAGTTCTTTGACCTGAGGTTATCATTAGATTTCTCACATGTGAATTGTGATACTTAGATATGTTTCTTTGTTATCTTTAACCGGGTAATCAAGATCATCATTGGGTATTACATGAAGCATGTTGGAGGATGTGAATAACCAAGATGGAAGTTGTTCCTTTCATGATTGAAAGAGATATCTCTCAGGGCCCCCTGATGAATTAGGATTGAAGGAAATGCGTGGCCACGCTCAATAAGATTAACATGTGTTGTTAATATTAATTGAATATTCAATCTAATTCTATATCGGGAAAGAGTTAAGTTGATTTAGAAAGGATGACATTTGACCATGTCTTTGATCAACATATATCGTATGAACAAGAGAGCTAGTAATTTGTCTATTTGATAAATAGGTTATGATCACAAATCATTTATTTAATTTGGGTAGTCATAATGCCTTGCTAGAGGCCAATTATGATTTGCATATTTAAATAGAGATTTAATATGCTGCCAACATTAAATAAACATATAGGGCCACACACAAAGACAAGTTTGGACTGGACACAGAAAATCAAACGAGGATATTATTCTGTTCAAACGAGGATATTATTCTGTTCGAACGAGGATATTATTCTGTTCAAACAGAAAGGTGTAAATCATTAATTGAATGATACGTGCATGTATGGATGCATGGTATTAATACTCAGGATATCATTCATTTGATGAAGATATTTTGTGGGATGCAATCCTAAGAGTTTTCCACTTGATTTGGAATCCTAAGAGTTTTCCACTTGATTATTAATACACACCAAACCTCTTTATGATGAAGATTGATTCAATCTTTGAGGCAGAATTTCTTTGTGAAAGAAAAGAGAAGCCAAGTAGATTTTCTGAAGGGAGGAAGGATCCGACTAGCATCGGAGGTCTTCACATTCAGTCTAGACGAGTCGCGTGTGGATACCGATAGAGGGTTGTGCCGGTTCGAGCACACCAACGTGATCTCTGCAAGCTTCCTTCAACCAGATTTGAACTAAATCTGAGGTGAAATTTTTGAAACTCTTCCTTCGTATCTAATTAGCGATACACATATCCATGGCTTAAGGGGTTCGGGTAAGTTCCGCTGTGCAATATGCATGCCCGAATTCCTAACAGTGGTATCAGAGCCACGTGTATCGTTTATTAGATCGATTTAGTATATTAGATGTACTAGTTTAGAGTTTCTGAGAATTATAAAAATACATATGTATTTTGATTGATATTATGCATAAGAAGGTGCACTGTCTCGAGCAGGGTATTATTGCATGAGATGCAAGATGTTATTCTGTTTGAACGAGGATATTATTCTGTTCAAACAGAAATTTACACTGTCTCACGCTAAGATTTACTGCATAAGATGCAGGATATTATTGCATGAGATGCAGGATATTATTGCATGAGATACCGGATATTATTCTGTTTGAACGAGGATATTATTCTGTTCAAACAGAAGGTGCACTGTCTCACGCTGAGATTTATTGCATGAGATGCAGGATATTATTGCATGAGATGCAGGATATTATTCTGGTCGCACGTGGAGATTATTGCATAATTATTAGTCAAAATGTATATATGTATTTTATAATTCAACGATATATGATATAGCATGGCCAAAAAAAAAAATTTTTGTGTTGTGATTGAATGATGTGATTGCATGTTGTAAATTTAATTTATGGCGACCAGTGAGTTGTCCAAGTTGTAAATTTAATTTATGGCGATCGGTGAGTTGTCCAAATTGTAAAAGTAGAATATGTTGTTATTTTATTTAAATGAAGATGAAGGAGTTCATCGACGCAACTATTCTCAAGATGAACGAGTTCATCGCCACAAGCAATCACAAGATGAAGGAGTTCATCACCACAACCGATCACATGATGCAGAAGCTCATCGCCATAACCGGTCACATGATGAAGGAGTTCATTGCCACATCCACTGTTATAATGAATGAGTTCATTATAAGTAATTAATTAGAGATCTTTATAGTGGCTTATAAAGATCATGGTCATGCTATATCATTTAATTAATTCTGTGATGTGTGATGTGATATGCTTAAACATGTGATAAATAAATTAGAAATCCCTCTACTAATTATTAAGTTGAGAAAATGCCTCCCATATTCTGAAATTCTCAGGGCCTTTATATCACTCACATGGGTCATGCCAAAGCCGGGTGTGTGAGCTTATATAGTTGGCGGGAGAATATGCATTGATTAATTACCAACATAGGTCATGCCAAAGCTGGGTGTGTTGGTAAATTAATTGGATGATAATCAGTTATGGTTAGTACTTAACTAAGTAGCAAGTCGGACTTGAACTTAGGGCATAAGATGAGATATGTACACACGTGGATTTTGAGTTGGACTCAAAAACCACGATCTCATAAATGATCTCAAGAGTTGCATGGAGATGCAATTGGATTTGATCCTACCTAAATAACAGAATTCTGAGACGAGCCAAAGCACGCTTAGGATTTTGCGAAATATGGATCTTGAGCCACTATGGTACATGTAGTTGGAATGTATCCGAACCAACACAGTGAGGGTTGTTGATTTGATAAAAATAGTGGGAGTATTTTAAATGAACTAAAACATAAATGTTATCATCTATAAATGTATTAATTTTGCACATTTTATTCTATGTAGAAAAATGTCTTCAAACAGTTTAAATTTGCGATCCCTTCTTGAGAAGGAGAAATTGAATGGTAAAAACTTTCTAGATTGGGAGCGAAATCTAAGAATTGTTCTTAGGGCTGAACATAAGGGTTATGTTCTTGATGAGCCTCTCCCAACTGAAGAACCACCAGCAGATGCTGAACATGTGGACCAAGAAATCTATGAAAAGTTCATAGATGATGATGTTGAAGTAACTTGTCTCATGTTGGCTACTATGTCATCGGATCTTCAAAAACAGTTTGTTGATTCGCATGCATATGTTATGAACAGACAGCTCAAGGAAATGTTCCAAGAGCAAGCCAGACTTGAGAGGTTTAACACCCACAAGGCGTTGTTCAACTGCAAAATGTCCCATGGTACATCTGTGAGGGGGTGTTTGGAGGTAAGAATTTCAAGAGGAATTAGAATCTTAAGATTCAACAAATTGAAATTTTTTGTTTGGACAACTTTTAAATGTAGAATTAGCAAATGAGGGTAAATATTTCTCCATACAAAACCTACAAATTGTAATTCTCCAAATATCTAGAGTGCCAAGATGATGGAAAGTTTAAAGCTAATAAAATGCATGCTAATTAAGTTTAGAGCTTATCTTAATAATAATAATAATAATAATTACTACAACAATTATAATATAAATATAATATAATATAAAATAATACAACAATGCATTTAAATTTTATAAGTTACAATATTAAAGTATTTTTATATATTATTATAATAATTATATTACTAATGTATTAAAGTGGGGTAAAATATTATAATTACAGAATAATTATAATATAATAATTAAATATATTATAATATTATATATCATTATAATAATATATAATAATTACTGTACATAATAATTAAATTATATATAAAAACAATATAATATAATATATATTATTATATGAATAAAATACAATATTATAATAATATAATAATGTATTTAAAATATTATATTATTATATCTATTATATAGATAATATGATATAATTATTTGTTATAATAATAATAATAATAATAATAATAATAATAATAATTTATTAATATGTAAATATTATTTAAATATATTTATATAAATATTATTACTAATATAATATATTTGTATAAATATGACTATATAAATATTTTAAAATAAATATATTATTATTATTATTTAAAATATTTTAATTTTAATATTAATATTATATTATTATTTTAATTAATATTATAATATTATTAAAATTAGTACCGTAATATTACTACAATTAATAATATTATGATAATTTTATATTGCAATAATGTTATATTAATTATAATCATATTATTAATATTTTCAAACTAATATTATTATTATTATTATAATATAATATAATAATAACGGCAACAATAATAATATTATTACAGTATTATAATAATATAATATCATAATAACAATAACAATAATAATAATAATAATAATAATAATAATAATAATAATAATAATAATAATAATAATAATAATATAATAAAATAATAATAATAATATTGTATTAATTTAATATTATAACAATACTATTATATTTTATTAATTTTAATGAAACATTAGTTTTATATTTCCAATAGCGAAATTCCAAAATTTTGTAAACAACCAAACAGAGAATTATATTTTCCAGCATCTTATAATTTAGGCATCCAAACAAACTGTGGAATTACTAATTCCAGAACTTTTTACTCCTCCACCTTAAAATCCGATTCCACTCTACTAATTCCGATTGCCAAACGGGCCCTGAGTGCGCATGTTTTGAAGATGAAAGGATATGTCGATCATCTTGAGAAACTACAGTTACAAACTGCCACACTTACATCAAAACAAACAACCCCTTATAGTTGGATAAGTCAAAGCAAGTTTATTCATGAAGCTGAGTAAGTACAAATATAATTAATCATATCGTTTATCTATCCATCAAAATTTTGCTAAGGGTCTTTTATTTTTTGTGGCCCAAATCCATGGCCTTGTCTGCGTTGGACAAGGGTCCGATCCTGAAATAATAAATTATTAATTTTTTTTTTGTATACATTAATTTGTATAGTAAACCTCAATAGGATAGGAATGTCAATGGGTTGGATAATATTCGTTTCCGACGGATATCCGACTCGGACGGGTCGGATAATACCCGGTTAAGTCTACCCGCGGGTCGGGTTTTAACTGATTAAAAAATATCCGACACGGGTACGGATAGGATATGGGTGAGGTCGTACCCGACCCGTGGGTATACCCGACTCAAACCCGGTCCTTAATAATCCTAGTTATATTAATATTTTAATATATTCTTTACTATTTTTTGCTTTTTTTAAATGGCTTTAATCTATTTTTTGTACTGTTTTTTATTATACAATTTATTTTTATTTTTTCTATTTGTTTAGTAAATAAAATTAAAACAAATAAGTTCCTAGATTTATATTTATTTATTTATTTACTGCTATTTCACGTTTCTATCAATTTTAGCTTTATAATACAATTTGCACTTAAAAATATTTGTTGTCTAATTTATGATATTATTATGTTATGTGGTGATATTTTAATTTGAAAAATATATTTTTCGCTAGTATATTTTAATGTTTTTGTATATATTTATGTATGGATAAAAAATTTCGTGGATAACTCGAAAACCCGCGGGTACTAAACGGGTAAGGTATAGATATTACCCGATTAAGATGGATAAGGTATATATATTACCCGATTAATATGGATAAGGGTATGGGTAAGCCTATATCCAATCCGAACCCGACCCATTGACATCCCTACAATGGGATACACACCACAAACATATTACCCCCGCATCAAATAACATTAATCATACACACTTTTTTATGAAATCCAAATAAATATCAATTAACTTTGTAAAATAAATAAATTATTTGTTCACCTATTTTTTTTTTATAAATTATGTGTACATTTGTTTAACATGTATTAACGGATGATTAATTCAACACCGAATAATTTATTTTCTAAATTTAAAAAGTTATAGTTAATTGAATATGAATGATGGTAAACAATATTATTTAAAATATTGAATGCATTGATGATGTGTGAAATGATGAATTTAACACGTACTAAGCCATGTAAATGTATTATATACATCAGTTTTAACAATGTTTCTAGACCCGATCCGGACATCGACCCGGTTGAGTCCCGGGTCACCGGTTCGCCGGTCGGACCGGTGGGTCAAGCGATTGAACAGCCGATTAATATATAAATATTTACAAGTGCAATTAGAATTTGAAAATGTAAACAATAAATATCAAATATGACAGAATAACTTACAATAATGCGATAATTTAAGAAAATCAACACATAAACACAAAGTCAATACTTAACTAACTTATAATAAACTACTAACACCACAAACATTAATCATCTAATTCAAGATATCATCTACCATATCATACAAAAGAAAACTTGCAATTGAGTAACTTAATTGCCTTGATCATTTCATTAACTTTATTATAGTTTCATATTGCCTTGCAGTAAGTAGCTAGATAACTCCAAATTTGTACATAGTATAATTTAAATAGTTGTTATTATACACTAAAATTTTCATCATGTTAATAATTAATACTCAAGATAAAGTACAATCATTAACCTGTCAAAAAAATTCTTTTATTATAGTATAATTCGTACATATGTAAATTCTCTTTTATTATTAATACAACACCAAGGATTAGCCATTGGCTATCCTACTTCAAAAAACAAAAAAAACCTGTCAAATTTTTTGAGGAGAAAGGTTAAATTTAGTGGAATGAAATTAAAAAATTGAAATTAAGGACTCAAAGTCAAAGTACAATCCAAAAATTACATAAAATATTCCAGATGGTAATTGTGACAAAAATATATACATATATTCACAGGCTACTGAAATATTTATTGAACAAAAAAATAATACCTTGTTTCAATTTTAAAAACATCAGTACAAATGATTATGCGTATCCATAGATAAATTTTAGATGTGTTTGTTAATAATACTAAAATTTGCATCAATATTCGTACAAAATTGAGTTAATGTTAATAACTCTGAAATTCAGACTCAGTTTAAATAATAATTGAATTCAATTCAACCAAAAAACGATAACATCAATTTTGAAAAATATTGAGTAAAAACCGACGAATCATTATAATCCATAGAAATTAGAATACTTGTGCTTTATTACCCTCCTCCGTTATCAAATTGAACTTGAAATTAACCAGTTAAAAACTATCAAACCAAGAAATTATTGTAAAGAAGTTGAGTTCTTACCTCACAAAAACAAAAATCCAAACAAAACAGCAAAGAGGTTTTTGAAATACAAAATCTCAAACCTGAAAATAAAAATCTTTCGATTGAAAATAGAGGGAGGATACTGGGGAAAAATCAAGGTTCCAGATGGTAATTATACGAACTTTAAGCAAAAAATGTATAATTTCATCGTTCAAACAAACTCAAATAATGATGAACAACATAAAAATTTAACTCAGTAATTGATTAAATTAATTATTGGACTTATAATTGTCATCATCTTGTTACTTACTTTTTTATTTGTGTCAAAAATAAATTGTTTCTATGAAATTTTAGAAAGTCAAAATTATAAGAAGTAATCACTTAATTTTAATTGTCATTGTATTTTCAATAATATATGACTTTATAAAATCAGATCACTTTGTTAAAATTTAGTCACGCTTAGTACTGAATTATATAATTAGATCAGTGAATTTATAAATTCACACGATGCTACTTAATTTTTTATTTACTTTTTAAAAACTACATACTTTTCTTTCAAATCTTGTTACAGAAATACATTAATCGTACATTTGTTGTCATGTATTTCTTATTAATTCAAATTATATTATTTCATAAATTGTACTCTCATTTTTTTACTTTGCAAATTGTTCATTAATTTTAAATGTACTTTATAATACCATTAACTCATTTATGTCATCGTAATTTGAACTAAATTGCACAAGAAAAATATTCAAACAATCTAAAATTGATCACCCTATTTTTATTTCGCACCCTTGTTTGGACAGTGTAAAGATTATATTTGAACTTGTTCACTTTTAGAGAGAAAAAAATCACAATATGATTTAATACATGTAATACAAGAGTGCCATATGAGTATATGACTTGATCATGAAGCACATTTATACTGTTTCTTTCCATCAGAAATTTCAACACCTCAAAAGATAATTAAAGTATCAAAACAAAAAATATTTTCTCTTAATTAGGGAACAACTATATTGCAGTTGAAGAATATTATAAAAGAATGTTATAAAATGAATAGTACCACAATAGTCGATGGACAGAATTACGCCAACAAAAAGAACCGTCCGAAGTTTTGCCTCGAGCTAACTGCAATAAATCAAGATTTCAAAATAGCCTTTTATTCTTATGGAAATTGCAAAAAAAAAAACCTATCATTCAAAATATCTAACAACACTAATCAAACTCATGGTTGAAAAGGTGTGTGACATTTAGATAACAGTAGGGACTTGTTTGTAAATTGTTATGATCCCTTTAAAGAGGGGATGTTTTTGAGCTCTCACATCGAGCCACCTCATATCTTTGATTTTCTATCACACATATTAATATTTATATAATTTCCATATTTATTTTATGATTTGATTATATCCATTAATTTATATCATGTATCCATTAATATTTATATCATGTTTTCATATTTATTTTATGATTTTTAATAATTTATTTAATGATTAATGATTTCATATTTATTTTGTGATTTGATATTTATTTTATGATTTTATGATTTCATATTTCCCATTAAAGAGGGGATGTTTTTTAGCTCCCACATTGAGCCGCCTCATATCTTTGACTTTCTATCACACATATTAATATTTATATAATTTCCATGTTTATTTTATGATTTGATTATATCCATTAATTTATATCATGTTTTCATATTTATTTTATGATTTTTAATAATTTATTTTATGATTTTATGATTTTATATTTATTTTGTGATTTGATATTTATTTTATGATTTTATTTCATATTTATTTTGTGATTTGATATTGATTAATTTATATCATGCTTTACGCATTTAATATTTTTTTCATATTTGTTTTGTGATATTCATTAATTTATTTTATGATATAATTTCATATTTATTTTGTGATTTATTAATTTATATCATGCTTTACGCATTTAATAATTTTCATATTTGTTTTGTGACATTCATTAATTTATTTTATGATATAATATTTTTTTCATATTTGTTTTGTGATATTCATTAATTTATTTTATGATATGATTTCATATTTGTTTTGTGATATTCATTAATTTATTTTATGATATGATATGATTTTTTCAAATTTATTTTATATCATGCTTTACGCATTTAATAATTTTCATATTTGTTTTGTGATATTCATTAATTTATTTTATGATATTATATCAAATTACACATTTAATAATTTTCATATTGGTTTTATGATATTTTACTGTACACATAACAAATAACAATTAATAAGTGAATACACAATTTTTTACCTAATACAAACAATTACACTAAAAATCCGCAGCGAACCGCGGGCAAATTTCCTAGTGCATTCAGAATGCTAAGCTTCTTTAACAAATTTTGCAAAATTTAGATTGCAATAAATGTAAAAATAAAAGATAAAAACATACTGAAGAATATAAAACATACTGAAGAATATCACATAAGCACAAAAATAACATGATCTCTAACTTCCTTCAGTTGTTAAAACGGTATATTGACAGCCAAAATCAATAAATCGCACAGTAAAAATTAAATAAAATAAACAAAATAAATATATTGACAAATTCATACTTAAGCAGGGGAGAACTCGTGGGCCCGACCCACCCCCCCCCCCCCCCCTCAGCAGGCCCCGCGTGGGCCCGACGCCAGCCAGCCGGGCCCGTGTGGGCCCGACCCCGTCCCGGCCGAGCCCGCGTGAGCCCGACCCCGCCCCGGCCGAGCCCGCGTGGGCCCGACCCCCCGCCGGGCCGGGCCCCGCGTGGGCCCAACCCCCCAGCCGGGCCGGGTCCCGACCCCCCGCCGGGCCGGGCCCCGCGTGGGCCCGCCCACCTGCCCGGCCGGGCCCCGCGTGGGCCCGCCCCCCTCCTGGCCGGCGCCCCCCCTCCGGGCTGGCGTCCCCCCTCCGGGCCTCCGGGCCGGGCCCCGCGTGAGCCCGCCCCCCCTCCGGGCCGGGCCGGGCACCGCGTGGGCCCGCCCCCCCTCCGGGCCGGGCCGCGCCCCGCGTGGGTCCCAACCCCTCACCCGGGCCGGGCCCCGCGTGGGCCAGACCCCCCTGTCGGGCCCGCTTGGGCCCGCCCAGCCCCCGTCCTTGCCCCCTCTGGGCCGGGCCCCGCGTCGGCCCGACCCCCTCCTCCCGGGCCGGGCCGGGCCCCGAATGGGCCAGACCCCCACACACACACACACTCACACCCATGCATTACACACATACAGAGACCCCGCACATACACAGCACAGACACAAATAGACTTACAGACACAAACACAAAAATAAATACACACACACGACACACACAAACACACACATACAAAGATGCACATATACAAAGGCACAAACAGAGAAGCACACACAAGTTGGTTCTTTCTGACACATCGAAATTTTTTGTCTTGAGATGTCGCAGTTTTGTTGAGATGTCACAGTTTTGTGTCTTGGGTAAATCGATTTGACCGTCCAATTTTTCCATCTGTGCAAACTGAGTGAAAATAAGTTAGAATGAATACTTGCAAAATATTTTAGTTAATTTCAGTTTTGTTACCTGGTCGATCAGCTCTGATCTCCACAACGCCAAAAAAATCGCATGAAGTTGAAGCAGTAACAATTTCTTAAATCTTGATTTCAAGCCTGAAAGCACAAAAAAACAATTTTTAGGACTACAAAATCAATTAAACCAGAAAACAACTGCTTTTGCGTATAATGTTTATATAGCAAAATTGACCAGAAAACGAAATTTAACCAGAAAACGTTTCAAACTACAACTGCTTATAACGCAAAATTGAAGAAGCAAGAATAAAAATTGACAACAAAGAAAATCGAAGAAACAAGAAATAATAAAATTAGTCACAAACAGAGATGCTTATAATGCAAAATTGACAACAACTTATTTTGCGTGTGGCTTTGATAGATATACCAAATCCTTTAACCAGAAAACGAAAATCGAAGAAACAAGAATAAAAACGACCAAGAGAAAGAATTTCTGGCTTGATTCGTCAACAAACAAAACCATGAACCAAGATCAAAGAGAATCAAAATAAAATGTGGACAAGATTCACTTACATCCTCGTGTGCGTCCATTAAACAACCATGAAAATTGTAATTTCGAGCGGTGAGTCCACAAGGAAAGAACAACGTTCTTCTCGAGTGCCAAAACAGGGGAAAAGAAGCAAGATCGACGAAAAAGAGAGGAAGAATAACTTCGTTGTTAAGTATCTGGATCGATCCATGGTTTTTCCATTCCTCTGTGAGAGAGAATAGACAAAGGAGAAGGGATAGAAGAGACAAGAAAGAAGGAATGTTGGGGACCAGAGAGAAGAAGAAGAGCTTATTTATCGATCAACTATAGAGGCGTGTTAGAATAGTTAACAACGTCCGAAGACTCGGTGTACAGGTTTAAATATTTATACCGTTAGAGAATGGTTATTTGTTTGTAGTCATTAAACCGTGGACCAAATGTATTCTGTTTAATATGAAGAAATATTAACTTTACATTTAGATCTGGATTAGAATTTGTTACCGTTAAGATTAAGATTGGAATTAGATTATGTTAGGTTTGAATTGTTGTTTATATGTATTTATTGATCTGCTTTTAATGAAAAATATATGTATTCCACTAATTCTATTGTTCCAATTCAATTTGATTATTATGAGATAAATAAATATTTTTAAATATTTGGCAAGATTTATGCCCCAGTCATTTGAGATTTAATTTTTTAATTAAGTTGAATTACATGGTTTAGAAATTGTTTGGAAGAATTTTAAGATTTAATTTGATGGTTATGGATTGAATTTGATGTTTTGGATATGTTTCATGGTGTTTGAGTATTTTTTTAGGGTATTGATTATGATTGGTTTTCTTAAAGTTTTGAAGATGACATTTAAGGTATTTATGAATGTCAAAATAATTTTATATAATTTTTTGCATAATTTTTTTTTATCATTACAGTCCTTTTTATTAAATTTTGTTCCAGTTTTTTATTGAATTTCATTTTCGCTTGTACCAGACCAAGCCTCGCCGATTGTCCGTTCTTATCTCGTATATTAAGTTCAATTTTGTCTCTCCGTAAGCATCAATTAATTTCTTTTCAATAAAAAATAAGGATAACAATTAATCTTGATTTCTTGATTTGAGTTGAAAGAGATGAAAATAGTGGGATTTGCAGGGTTATATAGATGTGGGAGTCCGAGAGAAGACATAAGGGTTAATGTAATTTTTACAAGTGCAGGGGTTAATATGCATAATTACTTTCTTAGTTTGGTTAATGGGTTTGCATAATTACTTTATTATAAGTGCAGGGGTTTGAATAATCAGTGGGTTAATGGGATTTTCAGGATTAATGTAATTTTTATAAGTGAAGGGGTTAATATGCATAATTACTTTCTTAGTTTGGTTAATGGATTTGAATAATCAGTGGGTTAATGGGTTTGAATAATCAGATGGGATTTGGGGTTAACATTATGTCGTAAGAAGAAGAACGATTGGAAATGAGATGGTGAATTGATATATGATTTCGATGTTTGTACCGACTACGAGTTTGTTTGTACCGGTTGAGAGAAGAAGAGAGAAAAACACTGCGACTGTACCTGTACCTGTTCCAACCGTATTTCGATTGTATTTTAGATGTTATTTTGATTTTGTTTACTAAACTTAATTATCATTATGACATATTTTGCAAATTTTTAGTAATGTAGTGATTTCTATGTAATTTTAAAGTTTAGGGTTTAGGATTTAGGATATATAATATCACCGACTATTTGTATGTAATTTTTAGTAATGTATAATATCACGAAAAGTCGGTGATATTATACATTCACATTCTAATTAACATCATGGTTTAATTTTGGTAATGCATGCCCATAGGTGCCATATATGCCATATATACATTCACATTTTAGACTATAAAAAATATGCACATTATTAAATATTAACATGCCATATATACATTCACATTTGAAAATAGCAAAAAAATTACATTATTAAATAAATATTCATGGCAAATAGGCAAGTTTCTCTTTTCATCTACAATTTTACATAATTAAACCATTTAATATAAGAGGAATAGCAATATCCATAATCAAAATAAATTTAAAAAAAAAATCAAATAATTATTTTCCAATATTGCTTCAATTAGAGTGTGCAAACATCCAAATCAAATCATCAAAAAAATCAATCACATACCTTATTTTACATCACAAGAATTTACAAATTATATATAACCGATTTCATGGAAATTTACAAAATAGCCCCTGTATTATATCTAGATTGCAAAGAAACCCTCCATTTTTTAGGGAAGAGGAATTGACATGCTATTTATACTGGGTGGAAACGGTACACACGCCGGTACACAATCCATACACGGAGAGGTGAAAAAACATGGAAACCTCTCTATTTTCATATATTCCAATTTTATCCCTGACATTTTTACTAATTTTTTCAATTTTAAACCATGTAGTGTACAAAGTGGAAACTAAAGATGCCAAAAACAATAGACAACGAAAGAAGTCTCATTGATTCTGGTTGATAAAAGTACCATTTTATTAGTAAATATGTGATTAAATTATATATTAGAAGTGAAAATTGAATGTAAATAAATAGAGTGAAATTATTTATTTATCATCCGAACCATTTTTTTAGGAGTATAACACTACTGAAGGATTATGTGGAAAATGCGCGAGATCAACACCATATCTCATGCTATTACTTGTTCTTAAGCACCTAAATCAAATACCAAATTGGATTTAGATAACCAAAATAATGCCGTTAAATCAGAAATTAATTACTGAAAACGGATTAAAAGAGTTTTAAAGAGAACTTTGAATATCATAATCAAAAACTTAGTAGCCTTGCTATGAAAATCCACCAAACTTATTGTACCATTATGCTTACATGAAGCAGGATATAAACATGGAGGTGGGGCATTAAAAGGCTAAATATGTAAATTCCCTTTTTCAGCAAATTTCCAATGAAGTCCCTGCATTTTCTCAAAATTGCAAAAGGCCCCTGACCTAAGTGCCGAGTTGTCCCTGCATTATCTCAAAATAACCTTTAGTAATAATAAAATCTCATATAAAAGACAAGCTTAGCTTTCAAATTAGAAAAATAGTCCTTGTTTTTTCTTTTGTGAATTAAAAACCCGTAGGTTGTAATATAAAAAAGCAACTGTAGCATGAACATATTACATAATTAAAACCAAAGAAAAAACTGAGTATAAATAGGAAAGAAGGGTAGACGGCTAAAAGCGAACGCCATGACGGATTGTCCCTTCATCTAGGAGCAGGAATATAAACTGTAAATTTACGGTTCGCAAAAATTACAGAAGGCAGGGGATATGGTATACTATGTATGTCCCTCTGTGTATGCCTTTGTAGTTGTAGACCTAGCATATTTAGCCTGTTTGTCGGCCTCTGCATTTTCGTTTCTCCTGATATGCTTGAAAGCGAAACTGGGGTAAGGTTTGATGGAGTTCTATATTTCCCATTCGAAAGTTTCTAGTCGCCAATTGATCGGGACCGGGAGTTGAGTTTCGGAGTCTGAGAGGAAGAGAGCCCTGGTGTAACACATTGGGCCACGCATTCTATCCTATATCATTTTACTTCCTACTTACTACATGATGCCCCTTCACATTTCGCTGCCCTAGCCCAGAGATCCTTCCGAGAAACATTTTTTTGTCAATATTTATCTTTGATTATTTGTGTCCATAGTGGAGAGGAGTTAGATGCAATTTTCCAAACATTTTTGCACATAAGACCTTGATTAAACAGGTTTAGATCCCGAAACCCTAAACCGCCTTGTTCTTTTGGTTTACATAAATTTCTCCAATTCATCAAAGGAAGAAAATTCCCTTGCATTTTACCCCACTAAAAACGTCTGATGAATGATACATTTAATGGATCGGATTGTAGTTTCGATTGAATTTTCGTTATTAGGTAATTGAAGTGTACCGGCCTAGAGGCCATAATAGGGTTACCTAGATACGTTTCGGTTTGTGTAGCAAGTTTAGCAGGCCAATTCCTTAATATATATGAGCAGTGATGCACTTCCCCCAACTCTCCCCCACACCTCTTGATGTGTCATTGTAACGCTTAACACCACTATGGTTTAACATCTGAATTATGATTTAACACCTTAATTTATAATTTAATATCATAATGAAGATGTTAAACTACAAATTAAGATGTTAAATCATAATTATGATCTCCTTTAAGAGAGTGACCAATGGGATAGTCGATCGTGGTTTCTCTTGTTAGTCCATGTGTCGACAGGACCATGGTAACCAAGATCCAATAAACCCACATCAAAGATAAATCTATTGAAATCTTGATTGTTCTTCGATAAGTATCTAGATCCAATAAACCCGCATCAGAGTTGAAATCGCCAATTATTAGAACGGATTTGGTGGTTCGCAAGAAAAAAATAGCTTTTTGTTTTTATTTTTCCTTGGTTCGGAAAAAAAAAAAAAGTGACGTGGCATTCCAAGAAAGGAAAAAAGTTTTTGTAAAATCTATTAGTAAGATTAATTTAGAAAAGGAAAGAAGATTTTTGGAGAATTCCGATATTTTGGGAAATTAAAAAAAAAAATAGTTGTTTACAATGAGTTTTTTATAACAATTAATGAACAAAAAATAAAAAATAAAATAGTCCCCTCCTGCTACCTGATTCTCCTCTCCCCGCGAATCCCTCTTTAAATTTCTTCACTTTTCATTTCTCCTCTGCCTTTTTCAACAAATACAACGACCCTTTCGTTCCATCTCAATCCTCCTCCCTCCCCACCTGAGATCTCAGATCGCCAGTTCCAATCCGGCCACGGCGCAGAGACAAAATGGGGGTAATGCCTCAAACAACGGAGGTGCTCACATTCAGAGCGAGCCTTTTGCGAGACTCTTTACACAAGAGCAAGGCAAATACCGACAGCATGGTCACCATTTTAGGATCCTTTGATCACCGGCTTTCTGCCCTCGAAGCCGCAATGCGTCCGACTCAGGTGAGTCTCGATCATTGAATTATATACCCCTTCTTCTGGTGCATTGTTTTACTGTTCTTTCGATTTTCTTTGTTTTATTTTTAATTGAACAATTTAGGGTAACATGAGGCTAAATTAGCTGAAAATGTGACAAAATTGAGTTTTAATTAAAGGGTAATTTCACAGCCGAGGGTTAATTAATGCAAAATTGGATGTAAATACGGCTATTGAATCTTGTTTAGCACTTACATTGAGCTTAAATTAGGTCTAATTGGAGAAACAAACCATTCAGACCCTTATTGCCATTAAATATCTTTATAATTCAATTGTTTATAAATTCTTTTCTTCCTTTCTCTTTTTGAATGGTTTAGTTGAGAACACATGCAATTAGAATGGCACACGAGAACATTGACCAGACTCTCAAGTCCGCTGATGTCATCATATCACAGTTCAACATTTATCGCAAGGTTCATTTCTCCCCCCTTTTCACATTCATTCTTAATTTACCAAATTTTATTTACCAATTTATCAATGAACCGTGTTTAGGCCGAAGCGACTATACTTGGAGGACCGCACGAAGATTTAGAGAGCTACTTAAAAGCAATCGATCAATTAAAAGGAATTGTCAAATATTTCGCCGCAAACAAAAATTTGAAAAGCAGTGATGGACTTCTCACAAACGTCAATAACTTACTCGCCAAATCCGTTTCCAAATTAGAAGAAGAATTCCGCCAACTCATGACCAATTACAGGTACGACAAAAATCTCTTAAATTACAAAATACCCCCCCAAATATATTTTTTAAAATTAATTATTTTTTCAGCAAGCCAATCGAGCCAGACAGACTATTCGATTGTCTCCCCAAATCACTGAGGCCAGCAACTGGGGGCGAAGAAAATAATAATAATTCTCGCTGTGAACACAACGCGAAAAGTCTAGAAGCTGCGATATATAAACCGCCCCAATTAATGCCACCTAGGATTTTGCCCCTCATGCACGACTTGGCTCAACAACTCGTCCACGCTGGCCACCAACAACAATGCGTCAGAATTTATCGGTACGCACTTATTCTCCCGGTACAAACTGGTACGAAACATCTGATTTTTTATTTCTTTCTGTCAGAGATTGTCGAGGTTCGGCACTCGATGCAAGTCTGCGAAAACTCGGAGTCGAGAAGCTAAGCAAAGAAGACGTGCAAAAAATGCAATGGGAAACTCTCGAGGCCAAAATCGCGAACTGGATCCACTTCATGCGCATCGCGGTATTCCATTTTCTAATTCTCTAAAACCAAGAATCCATTTCCTAATTTCCGTTTTTCCCGAAAACAGGTGAAGCTACTATTTGCGGGAGAGAAGAAAATCTGCGACAACATATTGGACGAAATAAACATACCGAAAGACCAATGTTTCGCCGAAGTGACGGCCAATAGCGTCGCGACGCTTTTGAGTTTCGGCGATACCGTCGCGAGGAGCAAAAGATCACCGGAGAAGCTGTTCGTGTTGCTCGACATGTACGAGATTATGCGAGAGCTTCGCAGTGAATTCGAAGAAATTTTCGAAGGAAAAGCTTGCGTCGAGATGAGAGACGGCGCGGTGAATCTGACGAAACGATTGGCTCAGACCGCGCAAGAAACTTTCGGCGATTTCGAAGAATTGGTCGAGAAGGATCCGTCTAAAACTGCTGTGCTTGACGGTACCGTTCATCCTCTCACTAGCTACGTCATCAATTACGTCAAATTTCTCTTCGAGTAAGTTCTTTTTTTTTTTTCTCTTTTTCTCTCTCGTCGCTTTCTCTCTCTAAATTTTTTTTTTGGAATTGTAGTTATCAATCGACATTGAAGCAATTATTCCAAGAATTCGAAACGGGAAGCGAGAACGAGTCGCAACTGGCAATAGTGACGAATCGAATCATGCAAGCGCTTCAAAGCAATTTAGATATAAAATCGAAACAATATAAAGATTCGGCTTTGACTTATCTTTTCCTCATGAATAATATTCATTACATGGTTAGATCGGTCCGCAGGTATATTTTACCCCAACCCATTCAATATTTAATATTTACTTGAATAAATTTGAATTTTTTTTTTTATTATAAATTTTAGGTCAGAGGCGAAGGATATATTGGGTGATGATTGGATACAGAGACACAGAAGGATTGTACAACAAAATGCAAATCAGTATAAAAGAGTAGCTTGGGCCAAGGTTAATAATACTAATAATAATATAATATAATATAATATTAATTAATAATATATTATTTATGTTGTTTTATAGATATTGCAAACATTATCAGTGGCACCGAACTCAGGATCGTCAATGGGGAACGATAGTAGTGGAATCTCTCGAGCTGGTATTAAAGAAAGGTACTGATATCTTCAATAATATTTCAACTTTGCCACTGTAAAAATATAAATTAAATTAATTTTAAATAATAATTCAGGTTCAAGCAATTTAACACGCAATTCGAAGACCTGCACGTAAAACAGTCTCAATGGACTATACCCGACCCGGAATTACGTGAATCACTCAGACTTGCAGTTTGCGAAGTGCTTTTACCTGCTTATCGATCTTTCGTCAAACGTTTCGGGTAATTATTATTATTATTAATTAATTAATTAATTATGTTCGATAGTTTTTATTATTGTTAATTATTTTCGTGTTTTTGTTCAGGCCGTTAGTGGAGAACGGAAAGAATCCGCAGAAGTATATAAGATATACTCCCGAAGAAGTTGAACGGCTTCTCGGCGAATTCTTCGAGGGCAAGCAATATTCTGAACCCAAACGCTAATTTTGACACGGTTTTGTGCAAATTTTACTTTATACGATATGATATGAAATGAGATGATATGATGATTTTTTTTATATTTGGTTTGTTTTTATACGGGGAATGCACGATAAGAGATAATGGATTGAGTTGTATTTGTGACTTGGTTTATTTTAATTGATTTGTACTCGAAGATAAGTTTTAATGGATTGAAATTGTATTTGTGACTTGTTTTATTTTAATTCGATCGTACTTATTGCCTTGTTATGAAATTCCGAGTTTACAAATATGACTGTCATAGCCGATATAACTTATGTGATTATTATCTATGTTGCACGGATACAGATATCGTATCCAACACGGTATGAATACGGCGATACAGTAGTTTTCAAAAAAAAATAAAAATAAGATACGATATGTCTATTATATATAATATTTTATTATTTTACTAATTGTAATTTATACATTTTTTATTTTTTACATAAAATATACTACAAATTTGTTATGACGGAAATAACTTCATATCAAGTAAATGTTTATTATATTAGTTATTTACTTATATGTATTATTCATTTATTTCGATTGATTTTTTTTTTTCAAATACAATTATCGATTCGTTATAAGTATCAGACAAGTATCCGGAATTATCCGAGAAGTATTTCGTTATTATTTTGAAATAAAATATTTAGATATTGTTACGTGAAGTATTAGATAAGTATATGATGAGTATCGGTATCCAATACGATGCGGTTCGATTTTTTTTAAATACAATACATGTTATATCATTAATAAATATATGATATATCTTTGTTGTTATACTTATTAGATATATCATATACATGTTATATACATGTTATGTTTTTTTAAATACAAATTACCTTTTTATATGAATGATATACTTATATGTATATGTTTATATGTATATGTACGGTATACATTTTAAGGCAATGTTTTACACAAGCGGACCAAATTTATATTTTTTTTATAACAATTTACTTTTTTATGATACACTTATTCAATCAAATTATCCAATACACAAGTAAAACAATTATTATTATTATTTTACTATATTGTTCGAATAAAATTGAGAAAATTAAATAATAATTTTACCAAACATGAAAAAATATACAAAATTATTAGTTATGACAGGTAAGTATAATTGATTATTGATAAAAATGAATTGTAATGCATGTATGGGAAAATATATCCAACAATCATCTAAATCATTTACAAATGTTGTAAAAGAAGCAAAACTAAATAATCAACACTCATGATGAGAGAAAATATTCATGAAAAAAAGAAGTGAGAGAGTGAGTAATTATTTCTCTTTCATTGGATTCATTTATCTTGAATTTCATTACAATGGAGGGATATATATATATATATATATATATATATATATATATATATATATATATATATATATATATATATATATATATATATATATATATATATATATATATGGAGGAGGATCCCTGGACATCAAGTTTGGACTCCCAAATTTAGACCGTTGATCCATTCAACACCATGGGGGAGGATCATATATATATATATCCTAAACAATACCATGAGTCCCTACATATAATACCATGGATGATACCCACATTATTCAATACCATGGGTACAATATCATGGGTGGTGTCATGAAACATATATAATAAATCTAACACTCACAACATCATGTACAATTACACATGTACATATATGTGTCATGATATACACAATAAATCTAATAATACATTCACATTAATATATACAATATATTTATAACACTCCCCCTTGAATGTATTTGATTTTGTACGCCGGAAGAAGCGGCCTCCATAAGAACATTGAAAAAGAACTGAAGGTGTAGTATCAAATTAATTGAAGTCATGGAGAAATACAAAACTTTCGTGATTGAAGAACTGATGATATGAAGTTCTCCTTTGATATTAATATCATAAAAATATGCCTCGTTAAAACCTTACTAGGTAAAACCCAGTGGGACAAAAATCCTAGTGAAGGAAAAAGAGTGCAATATTATTATGTTATATAGGCATCATAATAGCCTCATTAAAAACCTTGTCATGAAAAATCCATTGGGACAAAAAATCATGATCAAGGGCAAAAAGAGTGCATTGCATATTATTTCTCCCCATCATGGATACAAATATTTCAAATCATATAAAGTTCAATATTTTGCACTAGTTGTTCAAAACGTTATTGCTAGTTATACATAATTCCTCCAGGGAATTATTTAATGTAGTTGCAATCCATAACAAAATATTTTGTATCAAATATCTTTCGTCTCAAATTCGTTAATTAAGTAATGTGTCCATTTGGAACTCTTCAGGAGTTTTAGTAATCATAAATTAAATACACATTATCTACAAATTTGATCATTGATACAGACATATAGAATTTCAAATATTAAAAATGATTATATCATATATACTCGGATTACTTCAATTCATACAAAGATCTTTGTTATTTAATACAATATGCTTCGTGCATATCTCTCGAGAGTTTAAATAATATGCTTCGGGCATTCTAAATCCTTCATTGATTTTCATGAATATAATAATCCAATGAACATATGAATAATATGTTATAATGTATACGTGACACATTCTGAGTCCTTCGGGGACATTCAAATGAATATACCTTTTCATTATCATTGTAAGGTACAATCTTTTTCTATACTGCAAGTCCATAAATTTCACATCGTCATGTGAATCTAGTTTTGGCCAATACTTAGATTTCGTCGACATTTTTTTTTTCAATTAATTTAATACCAGATCCTCGTTTTCATTGATTATCAATTGTAAGTGCATATGAAAATTTCTCAATAACTATAATTTCATTTCGGTTCTATCTTTCTCTAGTAGAGACATGATTTTGAGATCTCATTATTTTCAACATATTCAATGTTGACAGGTACCTGAATTCATTCATTCATGTCATATATTGATTAATCTTTCAATATCCTTTTCAGAAGGACGTATTTTGTTAAACAACTTCTATTATACCGACCTTGTATCATGCTCTTTCTTATTTCATTGATTTATCTTGGTGGAACCGATTGGTCGACCACGCTTCGGGCGTATATCAGACTTAAAATTATCCAAGAATATTATATTTACAATTAAGAGCATTTACACTGGAAAATTCTAGCATCAAATCATTTATTTGCAATTTGTTGCAAATAATTAATTCATGAACTCCTAGCTCATATTTACTTTTCCGAGGATCTAATTTGATGATGCATATAAGTTCTTACTTTTCCTGTTTTATTTCTCTCCCCATAATGTAAGCATGAGTAATCGATAATACCTAGTGAAGTTCTTCGTGACTTCCACGGTATATTATATATTGAACTGTTTTACTCATGTTTGATCATCTTATTCATTTATTTCTTTTCTACTTCAATAATTTGTATATCTATACTCAAATGTCTATCATGCTCCGAGCATGTTTTGTTGGGAATTCACCCCGACCCCGGGCCCGCGCAGCGGAATGAAGGCCCGGTCCGGTTCCCTAAATCCAAGATCACGCCATGACTTCGAGGGTACGATGCAAATAGAAGGATAGATCTATACCAGTGCCAAATTGATTGCACACGAAGGGTTGATCGCCGTCTTCTATTCCTCCTGTCACGTTGGTGACAATCCGCGCGTCCCATACCACGCGTCCTTCACCACTCGTTAACTACGCCGGTTCACTCGACTTCGTCTTCGTGCGTCCAAGCGTTTCCACCGTCTTTCTCACTCGAGTCGATCACAATCGAAGAACCACAAACGTCGTTCCTCTACTTGTATCCACGTTGATTCGTAAGACGTCGGTCACGGATGCACCTGCCTAGACGATGCACCGGCGAACTTGCTCGATCTAATCGATTCTCTATTTCTCTCTCTTCGCACCTTTTCACTCACGAAAGATCAAATCTGAATTTGCTCTTTTCTTGTGTATTGGGCAGAATAATCAATTGCTTAGAAATGATTCAACTATATTGATGAGAGAGAAAATATTCTATTTATACCTAATAGGATCAGGATTAGCCAAAAGGCATGTATATCCAATATACACCCTCTCACACAGAAAACTGCATGAATCTGGTCAGTATTGTGTCATTTCGAAATTGGTAAATTTCTCAGACAGAAAATCACCCAACATGAATGTTGTAGATAATCTCATTATCTACACGACCCAATTTGGCCCAGCCCAATTGGAGTTCGTATACAAAAGTTATGACTGTTTTACTAACTGTATGTCATACTGTTGCACCCTTTCGGTATTTCACATAAACGACACTGATTCTTCGTTTATATGAAATATATTTCTTCATGAAGGTTGTAGATAATCTTATTATCTATCTAACCCAATTTGAACCATTCAAATCGGATTTTCCCACTGACAGTTATGGCCACGAACGTACTCCTACATTCGTTTATCCTTGTGTACACTTTTATGGTTGATCTTGAAACTGTATTTCCTTCAGTCTCCCACTCAATTTCAGATCTACCTAAAAGGTACTCATGCATATCCAATACGCACGATTTTAGAGAATATAGCTCGCGTATCAAATACCAAGCTATGCACATCCAATGTGCCGATTTTATGATCAAGCCCGACTTAGTACGACTCGTTGTGTGACCTTGTAGGTTCGACTTAACGATGGCAGTAGGTTGTTTCCAATGCCTACAAGCTCATGAGCGGGATCTAGTCACTCCATCATAGCTACCCATGTTAAACGAATAATGATTGCGATCATTGTGCCTATCTCGAATAGCGGTTACTAGTTCTCTTGTTTGAGATATCCGTTAATCAAAAGGCATGGTAATAGTCATCCTTATAATTTGATTAACTACACTTATTCCCCGATTCCGAGTTGAGTTAACAAATTTCAATCGATATTAACCATTAATATCATTGACTGTGGCCACAGTTTTCGTTAATCGACTCATCGAGCGGCGCCTAAGAGATATCTCTTCCTTTCGGAATAAACAATTCCTATCTTGGAGACTCACATTGAATTCCGTGTTTCGGACAATATCCAATGATGACCCTTTTAACTCCCTGTTACGGTGAGCGTAAGATCATATCAAAGCATTGTGTTACACACGTAACTCAATCAATGATCCCCTCAAGTTTGAAGAACCTAAAACCCCATCCGTCGCAAGTCCATCTATAATGACTAAACCATGTCATGGTCTCGCGGCTTCGGTCATATCCAATACATGTAACCTAACATATATCTACGTTCCCGATTCGACAAGCACATTGTCCCATGATTAGCAAAACATAATCATCTCCTCGGCAAACGTACTAGTGTACGCGTTCAGTCTATTATCTAATAATAGAAATGCTTCTCTCCTAAGCAAGCTGATCCGCGACTAGGGATGTTTAGAAATGACACTTTAAGTGTGGCGGTTTTGCTGCACATGGTCCTCAACCATGTCGACGTCCACACAAGTTCAAATCAAGGTTCGTGTAACAATCATATTACACAACCCGCACACAGTTTTCATATAAGGTGAATGCATATTAATTTAAGTAAACAAATTTTTTTAAAAGGGATGCATTCATATGGACTAAGTATTTGGGTGATACAACGTTTACCTATGGATATCTCCATACCCATAACCTGCGAGGACTATCGTATTAGATAACTACACTCTACTCTCTTCTCTTCTTCCTCCTCTAGGTATCTCCATACCCATAGTCATCGCATGACAGTCACGCGCGACTAGAGAGAGCGGTTTTGTAAACGGGTCCGCACGTTCCCGCTAGTGTTAATCATCATCAGGATTGGAACATTTCCAATACCTACGATCACATCTTTTCACAAAATTTCATGGATCAAATGAAATTGTCTGAGTATTGGCTAGAAGTGGTTGTGACCTCGGCATTTTTGGCTTGTGCTATTGCGTATCACGCAATACACAACCATAAATCCGATAACTCGTGACTACTCGAGTTTGGTCATGTATCTTGATCCATACCGCTTCCTTTTGTGATTCATAACCACAATATACTCGCCTCCGTAAATAGAATCATTATTGGTCATGTGGAACCTTTCCACATAACCATGTTTTCGTTTAAGCAAATCATGTACACACTTTGTGATCGAAAGTCGTGCTACATATTTGGACGTGCTAAATCTTTGGAAACTGTCGTTGTTATAACTCTTTATAACCAACACGTCCTCCACACCATTATAGATTAAATAAAATCCTGAATTCTTTTGCAAAGTATTCAAGGATAACATTCACCGCTATTAATACAAATTCCAATGGGTTTAAATATACATAACCATTATGTATATAAATATATAACCATTATACATTCACAAGAGTTAGTCTCATGTAATCGAATTACATTCAAACTCATGTGATTCCCATGAATTTTATTGACGGTAAATTAGACGACTTATGTGTACGACGTATAGCCACATACATATCATGACAGATATAATAGATCCTAACATCAAATGTAAGGCATCATATTATTACTTTTCGCGCTGCTTGATGTCTCACATCGAGCCGTTGAAAATTTCTGTCATTCGACATTTCGATTTAACTCCTCCAAGGAGTTAAATGTTGAAAACCTTTTTCAACATTATGTCGATATACGTGCTATAATCTAGAACGAGGAACTTCTTAGATCTATCCTATAGATCTTCACGCTTAATTCATAAGCGGTCTCGCCTAAATTTTGTGTCGTTACAAGAAATATAACGCGGCTCCCACTAACCTTCATATGTACACAAAGTTTCCATTCGTTCCGACAATGTTATAGCAGTTTATAACTTCATCAAAACGAATATTCCAATTCCGAGAAGCTTTCTCTAATCTATCATATGGATCGTTAAAGCGTGCATATCTTATCCCCGATTCTTATGAATCGACAAAACCGTAAGGTTGTGTCAAGTACACATCCTTTCATAAAATTTCTGTCAAGAAATTCGGTTTTGACATCCATTTTGCTACATCACATAGTCATAATACGCGACCATGTCAAGCAGAATTTCGAGAATGTGAAAGCATGGCAACATGCGAAAACGTTTCTTCATAGTCCGACTATGAAATTCTTGAAACTCTTCGCTACGAGCCTCGCTTTGCATATATGCGTATTCCTATCCGTGTCGGTTCTCTTCTTGAAAACCCATTGTCTTTTCACGGGTCTAACCCGGAAAGTAATGAAATCAAGTTCTAAACTTGATAATTTTACACGGATCGAATCTCAGAATTCATGACATCATGTCATGTGGAATCAACCTTTCATAGCATCCCTGTAGGATATCGAATCATCATATGATTTCGATCTATCATCATTAGCCATGGTAAATCCGTATTTACCGGCTTATGATATAGCCTACTTGATCTACAAATAATTCCTTTGTGTGTTCGACTCGTATTCATCAACTCTTGATGAAGTCGTGTCAACATTCATCGGTACAATGTTCATTTTCAGATCTCGAACTCTTTCGAGATTTATTCTACTCCCACTAGCCCGCATAGAGATTAGCAACATCAAGTTTCAAACTTGTGCGCATCGAGTCCTCCTCCAAGAAGGCATCTCTTCGAGCCACGAAAATCTTATTTTCGTCGGGACGTTAGAACTAATACCCTTTAGTTTCCTTAAGGATAAACGAACAATTTCCAGATTTGGGATTGAGTTTAACCGAAACAAATTTCGAAATACACTCACATCCTCAAATATGTACAAGTGACAACTTCGGAACCATTCCGATCCATATCTCATATGGCGTCTTTTGTACCGATTAGAAGGATTATGGTCCATATCTCATACGCAACCATTCATTAGTGCCAATGTCTCAAGGGCGTATCCCCAAAACATTTTTGGGAGATCCTATTGATTTATCATTTATCGAACCATGTCCAACATGCGTTCATTTCCTCTTTTCGGACACGTCTCAATGTTCCGAATAAAGGCCATCGTGAAACGATTCCACAATCATAAATGATCATCAATATTCATAACTCAAATATCGCCTCTTCGATCCTATCGAAAAGTTTAGCTCAAATACTCGCCTTATCGATCCTATCGAAAAGCATTGATTTTCTTGCTTAGTTGATTTCGTATTTCGTTTTTGAAACTCTTTGAACCTTTCAAAAGTCTCCGTTTCGGCACGCATTAAATAGATATTTCCATATCTACTTTAACCGTCCATAAACATAACAAAATACTGATAGCCTCCTCTTGCCTCGAAACTTATCGGATCATCTACATGTGAATGTAAGTTCCAATAATTCGTTGGATGTTTCTCCAACCTTTGGAGAATGATGCCATTTGTCGTCTTGCCTAATAAATAAGTATCGCATTAATCAATCGAATCTAATTCGAATGATTCTAGCAATCCATCATATGGAATCTAGATACGCGAATCTCGTTTATATGGCCAAGACGGCAATGCCAAAAGAAGCAATCAACTTCTAGGTTTAATCCTCCTCGGATTTCACCATTCTTTGAGTCACTAGTTTGGACAACTCCTTGTCCGAACTTTCTGTTTGGAAAACATTTTCCCAAAATACCCTTAGACATACATTTCTTTCGATCCCTCCTTTGAATTACAAGGACATCCACGCATCTATATACATTGGATTCCTCGGATACTCCGAGCATCTCCAATTCAATTTTAAATCGCATCTCATGCAATTCGGGGATCGACTTATCTATCGAATGCATATGATATTCGGTCACGAAGATCAAATCTCGTACCAACAACACACGAGTGTTAATCAAAGGCCCATAAGGCGTCTCAAAATTAACTAACTCTTTGAGCCGCATTGAACCATTCAACGCGCTCTAGCTCTTGAAACTATTTCATGAGCGTTGTGTTTTATTTTCCTATACACCCGAATTCTCAAAACAATTTTGAGAAATTTGCGTCTACACATGCCACCACAAGGCATGTAATATTGTTCGATTCCTTCTTAAAGTGTATCGAACCCGGCTTTCTCTAAAGCCAAAGTCTCGAGCCCCAAATCTACCGTTTCCGTGTCCAACACGTTCCTTTAAGTCTAAGAACTATTCTTTGACTATCAAGGTTAATTACGGTAATTCCGACCCAAATGCCATCTATCATATCGATCTCATCGATATTTTTGGTGTTTGCTTGAAAACATAATTCTAAATGGATGATGAAGATTAAGCTCCTAACCGTGCGTACTTAATGTATATGCTTATATGATACTTATATGATAGTGTTATTTTATCGAATCGATAACCCTCATACCGATACGGGACTCCAAGTCCATAACACTCAAGATCCATATTTCCGTTCCTCCCACAAGTGACTTTAGCCTATCGGGTGGGATCCCGTTATTTAGGTAGGATTATATCCAATCGCATCCAATGCGACTCTTGAACCTTTATAGGATTTCGGTGATGGATTGTATCCTATACAATCCCAGTTCCGTGTGAGCATCCTATCTATGCCCCGAACTCCAATCTGATTGGCCTGGACGGTTAAGTCACAACCATCTCCGACGTATCGTTCAAATAAGCTACTAGTGAGTCGACTTTAGCCTGTGCCTCACAAGTCCCGATTTAACGCTTGCCACCCTTTCGATGGTTACAATATCACGTGCCCGACTTTAGCCTGAACCCACGTGAAACGTAACACCAAACTCAGTGGTTGTGGACATGGAAGACATTTCCACGACTTAAATATTATGAGGGATCATGACATTCATGTTTAAATAATTCGTGACATAATCATATTATATCACTATCACAAGATTTTCTAAATGCATATGATTTAATTAGGTAAATTAATTATTCTAAATAATTACTTGTCCTATATGCTAGTATATTTGATGCCGATCAAATCGATATAAAGAACTCAAAATTCCGAGCTTTGTAGACAAAGTTATCGCGAAAACAAAATAGCATCCAGAAGGGGATCCGTTATAACGGACTGCCCCATCCGTTGTAACGCAGGGGCCCAACGGGCGCGAGAAAACCTCGCCCGGGAGGCGTCCGGGGCGCCAAAAACTGCCCCCGGGGCGGCAGAAAACTGTTTTTCTGCGCCCTTTCGGTATTTCATTAGAACGATACTAATACTTCGCTCAAATGAAATATATTACAACATGAAAGTTCTAGATAATCTCATTATATAACTAACACAATTTGAACCATTCAAATCGGAATTTCCTACTGAAAGTTATACCAGTTTTAGTAAAATACGAACAAACGAAAAGGTAAGTATATCCAATACACACCTTTTCAACCAGAAAACTACAGACACCGTTTCAGTATTCTGTTGAAACAAAAATATTAAATTGTTCCAACCGACTTTGAACGTGAACGAAAGTTCTAGATAATCTTATTATCTAACTAACCCAATTGGATTGGACTCAATTGGGGTTTCGATGCAACATTTACGGACGTTTAAGTCTCTGTATGTCAAACAGTCGCACCCTTTCAGTATTCCATAAAAACGACACTGATAATTCATTCAAATGAAAAAACTTTCTGTATCAAAGTCATATATAATCTCATTATCTATCTACACAAAGTTGATCCAATCAATTTGGAGTTTTCCACTGAAAATTATCTTAGTTTTACTGACTGTTTCGTATTCTAATTTTCTGCAGATTTTGCCGTTTCGTCCGTTTTCGCTCGTTTCCAAAATGATAAATCATGAAACTTTTTCACGATCATTCCTAGATACTCTCAATCAACTTTTGATCAATCTCTAGCGAATTCCACTTGTGATTTTAACGGAATTTGACTTTCTCTATATGTAACATCAAGCAAACGGGTACGAACTTTGATAACCCGTGCGTATATCTAATATACGACTATGATTCGACCCTCGAATCGATGGCGATCGCTATGATACCACTGTTGGGAATTCACCCCGACCCCGGGCCCGCACAGCGGAATGAAGGCCCGGTCCGGTTCCCTAAATCCAAGATCACGCCATGACTTCGAGGGTACGATGCAAATAGAAGGATAGATCTATACCAGTGCCAAATTGATGGCACGCGAAGGGTTGATCGCCGCCTTCTATTCCTCCTGTCACGTTGGTGACAATCCGCGCGTCCCATACCACGCGTCCTTCACCACTCGTTAACTACGCCGGTTCACTCGACTTCGTCTTCGTGCGTCCAAGCGTTTCCACCGTCTTTCTCACTCGAGTCGATCACAATCGAAGAACCACAAACGTCGTTCCTCTACTTGTATCCACGTTGATTCGTAAGACGTCGGTCACGGATGCACCTGCCTAGACGATGCACCGGCGAACTTGCTCGATCTAATCGATTCTCTATTTCTCTCTCTTCGCACCTTTTCACTCACGAAAGATCAAATCTGAATTTGCTCTTTTCTTGTGTATTGGGCAGAATAATCAATTGCTTAGAAATGATTCAACTATATTGATGAGAGAGAAAATATCCTATTTATACCTAATAGGATCAGGATTAGCCAAAAGGCATGTATATCCAATATACACCCTCTCACACAGAAAACTGCATGAATCTGGTCAGTATTGTGTCATTTCGAAATTGGTAAATTTCTCAGACAGAAAATCACCCAACATGAATGTTGTAGATAATCTCATTATCTACACGACCCAATTTGTTCCAGCCCAATTGGAGTTCGTATACAAAAGTTATGACTGTTTTACTAACTGTATGTCATACTGTTGCACCCTTTCGGTATTTCACATAAACGACACTGACTCTTCGTTTATATGAAATATATTTCTTCATGAAGGTTGTAGATAATCTTATTATCTATCTAACCCAATTTGAACCATTCAAATCGGATTTTCCCACTGACAGTTATGGCCACGAACGTACTCCTACATTCGTTTATCCTTGTGTACACTTTTATGGTTGATCTTGAAACTGTATTTCCTTCATGTTTTTCTATTTTATTTCCTTTACAACAAAAAGCATATAGTCATGTGGGGATACTATATTTACAACATGCATATTTTACTATTGCAACTTTCTTCAATGTAAACTTCTTGTTTACGTATATATTTTAAGTTTTCGGATTAATCATATCATTTGAACTTCTGGTTCAATTAAACAAAATGTTAAATTTATGAAATCATGGAGAATAAATCAACCCATTATATATGTCGAACAATATTTTGTTTAACTCATCCTTGTATGATATGTAGTGCTACTGGCACATCTACTACACATCTAAAATTTACTGAGTACTTCTGGTTCCAGACCAAACAAAAGTTGTAATGGGGATTTGGGGAGTACTTCTGATAAATAGTTGGCTTTAATCTAATTATTATGTGGCATGCATATCTTATGCTTAAACAATTATCACAAAAGCATTACATTATTCTTATCAATAATGAATTGCTGGTTTAACCAATAATTTCAATTGTACTTATACATACCACAAATTACTCTTCTAGAGTAATCAAATCATGACTCTTTGAGAGCCAACGATCATATTCATTATTTCAAATATGTTTATATTTATTCTTCTAGAGTATTATAGATAATTACTCTTCCTAAGTAATCAAAACAATGAATCATCTAGTGTCATATAGATAATTAATCTTCTAGAGTAAACAAAACAATGACTCTTCCGGAGTCACTAATCATATCCATAATTTCAACTATTGAAATATATGTATGTCTATTTGTTTATTAAACAAACAAAATAAATACAAAACAAGTTTTGTATTAATGATTGTTTCAATCGACAAAATTGTCATTTTAATTCTTTTTCATTCTCCTCTTAAATAAGTTTGATAAATTAATTAAAATTGTATGTTGTACTACTTGTACAACCATTTCAAGCCAGATCTTGGAACATATATTTTGAGATAGCTTTATATTATATTTTGCCATATCTTGTTTCTCATGTGATTTTCTTACTATAATCAGCTTGATTTCAATTATATATTTGATCCTTTCAGGCAACATTCACTTCTGGGAATGAGTGAAATCAATCGAAATTATATCTCAATTAATCACTTGTCGAAGAAGACAAGATAATATGAATTCAAATATTTTTGAATTATCTTCTTAGCTTTGCTTATACGGGAGCAAATAGAAAGCATAACAAATAGACAACGATTGATATAGAATATCTTCAGATATTCTTTCTCTACGAAATATTCATTGAGATTCAATATTTAATATTTTGGAGTTAGATTCAATTACTAACTCATAATACTACAACTTCTAGTGCATTTAATAAAAGATCGGTATAATAAGATCCATAAAGCAAAACAATAAAAATATGGCATATAGATAAATCCTGAATAAATTATTTGAATAAATAAGAAATATTCATAATTTTTTTTACCTGGAATTTTGGATGAAACAGAAGACTTACATTGGCATTAAAGATTTGTTATTTAATAGAAAAATTCTCGTTCTAGGATTTTCATCCTTAGATGCAAATAGCATACAACACTTCAAACGTGCTTTAAGAATCATTTGCTAATGATATTTAATGGTCCTTCTGGAATATCAATTCAATTTGTGACATTTGCAACGCGAATATGTGATTTTTTTTCTTAGAATGAACAAATGCGTCGGGCAAATGTATTATATTTTTGAACTTCTAGTTCATTAAATGTTGAGTGGATATCAAAATGAGACAACGATATAATTTTTCATGTAAGATATGCTTAATTTCATTTTTATTTTGTCCATAATAAAATGAAATTTGTCTCATCAAATATATTGGCAATCAAGAATTTATTCTGTGAATAAAATCTCATGTTAAAAGTTCTAGTCAGAAGATTGGGGGTTATTCAAACCCAACATATATGTTGAATCTTCTTTGTGAATTCATCTTATCACGGTGTGATGATACTATCTGTACACAACCGGACAACCAAAATTATAAGATGAAAATATTGGTTTATGACCAAAAATTGATATGGCCCCAAATGTTGGTAATCTTGATTTCATGAGCAGAGATCGTGCTTTCAATTGAAATCTTTTAACAAATGATTCTTCTAGATCATTATGTGTGTCTACATGAGGTTCTAATAAATGATTCTTCATGATCGTTTTGTATGTGAACATGAGTTACAAGATGTTTAATTTCTATTCCAATTGTAAACACAAATTATGAAAAATATAACATGTAAAATTTGTAATATTATCAAGACGGTTCCTTATTCCATTATTTGAAATATTTTGTCATAAGAAAATTCTTTGTGCAACTAATTTTGAAAAAGTTCTGTGTTGCGACTTGATAATAAGCAAACATTAAGCCATCTTGATGAAGCATCAATCAATATCGAAATTGTTCACATGGTTGATCTACAGGTCCACAAATATCCCCAAGTATATATATTTTTGAAATGTTGGGAGATTTAATTCCAACTTTATTTTTCATGGACTAGTAAACAATTTGCTTTGATAACCTGTACAAATAAATCCATTATTTGTTAGGATCTTATGGGTTCATCATTGATGACCAATTCATTTTTTTTCTTCACATGATAGCACAATATATAATGTCAAATGATTAATAAATTCGAGAAAATAAACTTCTGATTTATTACCAAATATTACTCAAGCGTACTAATCTGTGAATAGTACAAATTAGTTAAACAAACTGATAATTTTCTAATATATATTTTTCATCTCTGAAATATTACACAAAATGCATAAATATTCAAGATTCATCTTGATATGATATCCATTTGAGTGGATGTCATTATAAATAATCGAAGACTTGGGGAAACATAAATATATTATTTGTAACTCATTTTGTTCCCTTTTGTGGGCATCATTAAATTCAAACTAGCATAATTGGTGTTTCCTTTTGTCTTATTCATAATATAATAAGAGAAATAAATTGCATTTGCAATATTGTATCTTTTTGTTTTTTCTTGAGTTGATGCTTTGTTTTTTTTTTTATGGTGTCTCCGAGACCCATGGTCTCTAAATGTATTTCCGCATCAAGAACTCATGGAAAGTAGTTTGTGGATGATATGTCCAAGACAACAAATTGTAGCTTTGCTAGATTTGTCATAATACAAACTTCGTTTGTAAGATAAGGAAAAGAAAACAAACTTTGTTTGTAACTTTGTTTGTAAGAGAAAAGAAGAACAATACAAACTTTGTTTGTAGGAGAAGAAAAAAAAAGAATAATACAAACTTCATTGGTAAGAAAAGAAAAGAAAAAGAATAAATATTCTTACCTTCGCTAGAAATCTTGAGATTCAAGACAATAGAGCTTCGTACTGATAACGTGTTGTAAAAGAAGCAAAACTAAATAATCAACACTCATGATGAGAGAAAATATTCATGAAAGAAAGAAGTGAGAGAGTAAGTAATTTATTTCTCTTTCATTTGATTCATTTATCTTGAATTTCATTACAATATATATATATATATATATATATATATATATATATATATATATATATTGTCACACCCCAAAATATAAAAAGAAAAAGGATGCGGCAACCCGCCAGTATACAACTCGTATACCACAGGCTCTCATATGAAAACATCACAAAACAAGATACTAAACTGATTCGAAAACAACAACACATACATATACATACATTAGGAATTAAAATAATAATACAAAACTATTGCGTAAGGATTTAATATCTAAATACGAAACTCAGATATCGTAGACGTTCTCACTCTCGAAGTACCCGCAACTCCCGATGACATGTCCGTTTCACCTATACTTAAAATATGTAATAAAAAGAATTAGTCACGGAAGTGACTAAGTGAGTGAAACCCCGTTAATAATAGTCATAATTAAAATAAGTATTTTTAAAATGAATTCATAAAATAATCTCGTATATCTTCAAATCATAAGTTTTCTAAATATATCACAAAATACTTGCCCCGGTTTTCGAAATCAAAATCACTTACCTTCATACATAATCATAATCATACCGAAATATATACCGGGGTGAGGGCGCTAATAACTCTCGACTGAAGTGTCAACCCGAGTTGATAGCGAATCACACACGGGCTGGAACAAAACAAAAGGGGAACACATCCACTCGACGACTGGATATCCTTGCGCCACAGCCAGACCCCTCATGGGTCGGGACTTTGCACTACATCAAGTTAGCTATGCATTTCCCTCAATAGAGTCTCCCAGAGACCCTTTCTAAAATCGCAAGTCTCAGCTTACGTTTTAGACTAATTCAAATCATACATATAGAGAGCCTCCCGGAGACCCTCACTAAAATCGTAAGCCCGACTTACGTTTTATCCAAATAAAATTCTCTATATATATATCAATGTTTTAAATTGCGATATTGCGGTCCATTGCGGTCGGGTCTTTTTTGCAGCGGATTGCGTTTGCGGGCGCAATTGCGGCGCAATGAACTTATTGCGGACAGTCGTTGCGATATTAAATTATGTAAAAATAATAGTTTGTTTAAATATATTTTTCACAATATTTTCTTCTAAAAAGGATAAAAAAGTTGATTGTCCAGGAACATTTTCAGTATAAATAAAAGTTGATCATAAAATTTTCATTAAAATGGCAATTATACGGGATCTTTCGATTTGTATTTTGTTGAAGAATTTTTTGTCGACATCCAAAAATATCAAAACACTATAACTCAAATTTTAAATCGAAACATCAATGAAATACAATGAAAATTATGAAAGCCATATATTTATAGATGAAAATGACATATTTTAGAAGTTATGTATGTTATGAATATATTTTATCAAATATTTTGATAATAAAACATGGAAACTAAGTATTAAATAATCTCAAAAATTATGTTATAATGTTTATATTAAATAATTCTCGACGAAATTAATTTAACGTTTGTTTCGTATTTAATTCAGGGTAAAAGAGAAAATTTCACAAATTCAAGCCCATCATTGCGTTCCTCTCGTCGAGACGAGCGATTTCAATATAAATTTCGTGTAATTTGATGGAAGGATTTGAAAATTACAACGATTTGAATATTATCCCGCAATTTGTACCCGCAATTACCGCAATTTTCCCGCAATTGCGCCGCAATGGCCGCAATTTTTCGAAAACGCAATATACCGCTATATGTTATTGCGAAATTGCGATTCTAAATTTCGGGCCGCAATTTCCGCAATTGCGCCGCAATTTAAAACACTGATATATATATATATATATATATATATATATATATATATATATATATATATAGTCTCTTTAAAATCCTTCTCATAATATAATATTATAACCATATTATTTACTAAGTATCTTTATTAAAACAAAAACGCTTTTTAACACAAATCATTTCTGAAAACAAATTCGAAATATACTTTCTATACTTGAATGAATATCGAAATTCAAAATCATAATTTCGCAACACATTTAAAATCATAAATCGTCGTGCCTGTTATTCAAAATCAGTTCCAAATATATAATGACATCATAAACTAAATAATATAGATTTTCGTAATTCAACACGTTTTTTTTGGAACAAAATCCGCTTTAATCAAATTAACCAAAATAGGTATAATTAACGGTGAAAAGTGAGAATAACACTCACGATATCGTAAATAAAATAATTTTTATTTTCATAACTTAGCACGGTTTTTGGAACAAAACTCGTTTTATCAAAAATAACCAAACTAAGTATAATTTATAATTTTAATAAAGGATAAGTGAGAATAGCACTCACATATTGAACGCACTTGATCAACGGCAAATCGGAATCGAAAACCTAATTCCGAGATCGAAAACGAATATCAAACGAAAATAAGTCAAATTGAAAACTCGAACGGAATACCACCCATCAGTTGCCATGCCATACATATATACATCTGGTGTTGTATTCCATTTGATATGAACCATTTTCCCTCTTTTCTCTCACTATTTTCTCTTGGCGAAATGAAGTTGTCAAATGGAGGAAAATGAATGGTCTATATGTAGAAGGCCTAAGTTATAGAGAGGAAATGAATGATCTTATCTCTACAAAGCACTGGCCGCTCAGTACAAAACTCGGCCCAATCAAAGTGAAAGGAATCGAAGTTCTTTTTATATATAACCCTAAACCTATTTTATTTGCAAGATTATAAAACATCTGAATTAAGTATGCAAATAATAGTTTTGCAAAGAAGTCCAAATAGTACTATAATTTACAAATGAGACCTTATAAATTATTTACTTAAATAACTCTATAAATTATTTTAAGTTTTTTAAATAATTTGATCATTTCACAAATAAAATCTGGTTGAGTAACTATTTAAATGGTCTTTATGAAATTTTTACGACTAAGATCTTACTAAAAGCCGAACCAACTGAACTATATTTCAAGACTCCAAACAAATTTAAATATTGATTATTCAATTTTTTGATTCCAAATATTTTTATTACGAAAAACGACAAATGTCAAAATCCTTCTTTGCAAAACTGAAATTGGCAAGGTCTGTCGGGAAAAGAAGGATTAATCAATGGGTATGAGAAAAGGAAAGTGGGGTAGATAGATATTTGGGCAGCCCTTTAGATTCATTTTGGACAGCCTTCTAGTTTTATCAAATCTATACCACTCATCACAATGTAATCAACGGCTTATATCCGGACTCAAAATAAGAACTCGAAATAAGATCTCAACGGAACCGGTCCCATATATATATATATATATATATATATATATATATATAGGGGCTGATTCCATGGAGTCTTTATTTGGAATCCCAATCTAGACCCTTCATCTAAATTGATGAAAGGCTGGGATTTAATTAAGCATTATGCGCTGCCCAGATCTCATCTTTCACTTCCCGTACCCTAGACCTTCCTCCCTCCTCTCTCACGAGTTCTCCTAGTCTCCTCCAGACGGGTCTAGCTTCAACTTCTCCTTTCCGGGCGACTGAGCCTCCTCCATCGTTCGAGCCCCATTCTACTCTTATTCTCGAAAAAAATGGCCTAATTGCTGGATTATGGACCAGTCGTGACTGGTAGCTCTCTGGATTACTGCTCATTCGATCTCCTCCTTCAAAATATCTTGAATTCCCTAATTTTAGGGGTAGTTTTCTTCGTCTAGATGAAATTCGATTCTGTTTTTCATTGATTTATAGACCAGGTTGCCATTAAGGTATGATGCAATATACTTTTATCTTGGATTCGCTCAAAAATTTAGTTAAAGATCGGATCAATGCTAACAATTTTATTTTGCAGGCCTCGGTTTTCGAAAATGTCTAGGATGGTGTGCAATCCTGATGTACAACATACTTCTGCATGAGAGAGAGAAGTGGAACGAGGTCAAGGCACTACTAATACAGCCAGGTAAAGCCAGCCAGCAGAGGAAAGCTGTCCAGTTCCTCTTTTAATTCAGTTGCCGAATACGAGTTTATCCCAGCAAGGGAGCAATCCAAATCCAATTGAAGACAAAATTGGTAGACTACCAGTACCAATTTCATCTGGTACCACTTGTGCCATACAGGTATTATTGGTACCATGAGGGACTAGTACCGATATCGGTTGGGGATATTAGGGACTAATATTAGGTGATTGAGATGGTACCAATATTCTGTTGGCATCGATTAGAAACGAGTAACAATATAATGTTGGCAATATTGTGTTATTATGAGATTATGTGCTATGGTAATTGGGAATGAAGTCGAAAGTACAAGGATTAGGGTTATGTAATTGCATTTAATTTGTAATTGATTTGAGTGAAAAATAATTTTTTAATACAATGATGTTTTTTCTTTTTTTTTTTTCAGTTTGTATGAACTAAATAGTTACATTAATATAAAGATGACACAACCAAGAATATGGTACTGAAAACATTAACACTTGAGTTAACTAACAACAATAAAAAAAAATTTACATGAATATAACCATACCATTCACATGAACATAAAAGATGCAAAAAAAAACATTCATAGAAATTTTGAACTTGAATGGTGCCAAACAGTACCACTAATATCATTGAATTACAAAGAGTTAGTAATAGCTTAAAAATTGTAATTAGGTCTGCACAATTGAGTAAATTTACAAAAAAGTTCATTCTATCATAAATTTCAATGAAATCCATAATCTCATAAAGTTATAACAATTACATTACAATTACATCGAAATACATCAATAAAAGCAGAAATTTACACATTCAATTGCCTTGATCAGTACATTGGCACTAATGACGAGCTATACTCAATAAATTTCATCAGAGAGAAAGGGACAATCTTCGTCGTGTTTTGTGTACTGGTATTTAAAGACAAGTTTCAGTTCGGGTCAAATTGCCTCCTCGATTTAGAACTCAAATTCCATAGAGAGATTGATCGAAAAAACATGGATAGGTTTTTTGGGTGAGTGCACTAGATGAGGAGAGATCAAGAAAATACTCGTTCTCTTTTTTTTTTAAATTACTGCACACACTAAATGAACTACTCTGTATAAACCCTAAAACCAATCAAGACGTAACACCTGTACCGCCACCTCAAACCAGTACCGGTACTGGTACCACTCCCATTCCCAGCGATGCATGCTTGGTACTAATCATCCTCATTCTCGCTTCAAAGGAAATCTTCAATTTCACTATCTGCACAAAGTGGGTTTGTACTAAATCTAATATGCAGAACTTCAGGGGCTATTCTGCATAACTTCAATGAAGACATGTCAAATAGGTACGGAATGCTGAGCGAACTTCAATAATCTTTGCAATCTTCACTTGAAGCCCCCTTAATTTTCTGGCTCGTACCTAGTCATTGAATTTATGTGTGTAACGATCAAGTTAATTAGAGGGAAGGAAGAAAAAAAACATGATAATAATTTGAAATTAACTAATCTAACCTGACATTTATGACATTTAATATTAAATTTAATACTTCCACCAGTAACTAAATAACGCAATGCTATATCACGTCAACACGAATTCAACACAAATACTTTGAATATTACTAATTCATTCTCTTTAATCCATCTCCTTAAATTTCCTTGCAAAATAAGAGATTACCTAGTAAAAACAACAACTACGAGGGATGAACTAATTAATCAAAACAAACAAATGTTAATTAGTAGTTCATAAACAAACAAATGTAAATGAACACAAATCTGAACGATAGGGAAATGTAAGAACTTACTGGATCGAATTGATTAGTAAAAATGGATGCTGGTACCAAAACACGAGGACCTTCCCTGGATCCAAAGGCAATTTCGAAAAGGTCTCCACTTCGATTCGATTCATTAGTATCTGCTAATAATTTTTCGACCTAATTAGGGGATAAACTTGAGTACGGTGAACTGAGAGTATAAAACGTTGTCGTGAGCCTTCCTTGCTGTCGAGAGCCTTCATTGAGTACTGCTAATCATTTTTCAACTAAGAATATGCTTTTACGAGGAGAAATGGAGGAGGCACGATTCAGAAAGAGGGAGGAGGAGGAGGGGGGAAGGAGGAGAGACGGCAAGAGTAAACGGGGCTAGGGCAGGGTGGGCGGCCTGTTCTTATCATTCAATCTGGTCCACTCATCACAGTCAGATAAAGTCAAATAAAGGATTATGATCTGGATTCTAAATAAGGACTCCAAATAAGGACTCCATTGAACCATTCCCATATATATATATATATATATAGCCTAAACAATATCATGGGTCCCTACACAATATCATGGATGATACTAGGGGTGTTCAAACGGTTCGGTTTATTTGGTTACCGAACCGAACCGGTCTATTTTGGTTTATTTGGTTCGGTTTAAATACTTATTTGGTTCGGTTTGGTTTAAAATTAGTGTTATTCGGTTTTGTTTGGTTCGGTTCGGTTTTGTTTTCTGAAAACCGAAAAAAACCGAACCGACCAATATAATTATCATCTCATGCAAATATATACACGATGTAATTGAAAGTCGGAGAGTGTAAAATATTTGAACGGACAAAGTTTATAATAATGTGACCATAGTTTTGGAATGATAGAGTTAGTCCTTATTTAAAGTCATACACCCAGAGCATTTGATAATGTATCAAGATGTCATTTTCAAGGTGTTAATCGGTTTGAACTGAATTTTATAATAATGTGACCATAGTTTTATGAGTAGTTTGAACTGAATTTTATTTTAAAAAAATTTGAACATTCTTTTCTTTGTTGTGTTAATCGGTTTAGATAATCAAGTATAACATGACAATTTGAATGTGATTTTTTCTTATTTATATATATGAATGTCGTATATTTTAAATTGTATGAATTGGTTACACTATATTTTTATTTGGTTTGGTTAAACCGAATAAACCAGTTTAACCATTTGGTTTAATTGGTTCGGTTTTAGTTTGGTTCAAATATTTATTTGGTCGGTTCGGTTTAAATCTAATTCGGTTTGGTTTAATATGGTTTTACTTTAAATGATTTGGTTTGATCCGAACCGACCGTTTGAACACCCCTAGATGATACCCACATTATTCAATACCATGGGTACAATACCATGGGTGGTGTCATGAAACATATATAATAAATCGAATACACACAACATATTGTACAATTACACATGTACATATATGTGTCATGATATACACAATAAATCTAATAATACATTCACATTAATATATATACAATATATTTATAACAAAAACATATATTCATGATTTTTTTTTATGGTATTTGTGAATATGTCCTGATTATATCAATCCAATTTAGAAGCACCTGAGCAAATGATATTTATACAAATTATATTAGAAAATAATATTCGTGATAGACTAATTTCGTGAACCTTATACATCTATTGACATCATGATATTTGCAAATATGTCATGATTAGATTAATTTAGTTCAAACGCATGCGCATTAATTCGCACATTCGTTAATTCTATTTAAATAATTATATAAAAAACATCCCGCGCAATTGCGCGGGGATAAAGCTAGTTTCATTATAGTTTTATGTAATTGATTCTATACCATAAACAATCTATACGTCTTCTGAAAATGATTACAATTTTTTTTTTCATTTTTTATTTATTACTAAGAAAATTATAGTTATAGTGTAATTAAATTTTCCATAACAATGTAATTGCAATAAAAAAATTTAGAATTATATTTCATTGAAATTGAAATTGATTTTAGTTCGGTCAATAAGTCCATATCACAATTGGTTGAGTATGAGAAACAAAAAAAAACATGTATTGTGAAAAATTGTAAAAATAAGTTTTATTGACATTAATTGAATGGAAGATCGTAAGAACTTTCTTCATTTATTATAAAAAAAATAAAATAAATAATATTAGTTCAACAGTAAACAGGCATTATACGTTAAAAAATTATAAAACTATACCGAAATTGTGGGACGGTCACAGACTCACATTATATACTATATATTAAGAATATAGAGTTTTCACCAGTGACTGACACGTGTCCGTCAGAAATAAGTATGTTAATTATTTTTTATGTTACAAAAAATTAGTTGACACATCTTTGACTTAGTTCAATGGTAAATAACTTTGGCTCTCACATGGATGACCCAGATTCAATTCTCTTTGGTCACAATTTATTTTACCTTATTACTCTTTAAAAAAAAAATTATTATATAATAAAAAAAATGAAATAACTCATTTATGTATACCAAAAAAAAAAAATTTAGCTTTTTACTCTAAATTTTTTTTACTACAAAAATAAAAATAAAAAATGAAACAACTAATATGTATACCAAAGTTAATTTGAACAAAAAAAAACATAATACCTTTTATGTTCTTTATTTTATTGGTTATAGTCAAATATGAAGATACAAAATATATTTTACAAGATGAACATTACTGAAAATCATACGAAATGATAAATTATTATTTTGACTCTATGGATAGAAAATTTCAAAATATAATATTTGCCCGTTTAGTATACATATTAAAAAAAAAATGTAATGTTAATGTTCGAACTTCCGTGTATCAAAATATTACTAATTCATTATTCATATTCAAATATTATAATTACATTGTAAATCTAATTTTAGCAATACAAAGATAAAAGAAACATATACATAGATCATCTTAATAATACACACAAAAAAATTTATTAAAAAAGTAAAGAAATGAAATAACTCATTTATGCATACCAAAAATAAAAAATTTAGCTTTTTACTACTACTACAAAAAAAAAAAAATGAAACAACTAATATGTATACCAAAGTTAATTTGAACAAAAAAAAAACATAATACATTTTATGTTCTTTATTTTATTGATTATAGTCAAATATCAAGATACAAAAATATTTTACAAGATGAACATTAATGAAAATCATACGAAATGATAAATTATTATTTTGACTCTATGGATAGAAAATTTCAAAATATAATATTTGCCCGTTTAGTATACATATTAAAAATATATATATATAATGTTAATGTTCGAACTTCCGTGTATCAAAATATTACTAAACTCATTATTCATATTCAAATATTATAATTACATTGTAAATTTGATTTTAGTAATATAAAGATAAAAGAAACATATACATATACATAGATCATCTTAATAATACACAAAACATGATATAACTTAGAGCATTTTAATGCCTTCAAAATTTCAAAATATATCTCGGTAAATTAGTACGTTTTTCATTTCTTTCATACGCCTTTAATAAAAAGTTGGAAATCTATTTTTTATGTTAATAAAAATTGGAAAGTTTTTTTTCTCATAAAAATGTTATGTATATCCATATGAAATGTAAATTATAAATTTTTTTCCAAAAAATACAACTTAAAAATAACTATTTTTTATTTGTATAGTTCAATTTTCCTTCTATATTCTTTTGCACAATATTAGTTATGAAAATTACAAAATCATATATAACACATTAAAATATAGAATAGCATCCAACTCCAATCAACATCATTTGTTTTCATCATTGTTAAATGACAAATTAGTATAATACAATGCTGAAGCGAAGCGAGGGTAAATCCTAGTTAGTATCACTTCTGTAAGTTTCTTTTTTTGTTCTTTTCGAAGGGAAATGTGCCCATGGGCTCTTTTGTAAGTTATTCATAGTTAAGGGGCTATGTTGCAAACTTCCCTTATCAACAGTCCCCACGGGTTCCTTCAGCTCCAATAAGACCGGCTCACTATGAACCGATCCAATAAAAACACGACACGTATGAAATACTAAATTCGCTAGTGAGAATAAAGAACTGAGAAAGGAAACTTGCTCAGAGCAACAAAAGAGAGGGCCTTTCTTTTTCACACTTCCTTTTCCCTTCAAATCGGTACCTTCCCCACCATTTCCGCCTAGATCCAGCGAGCTGTAGTAACTCTCTCTTCCTCTTCTTCTTCTTCTTCTTCTTCTTCTTCTTCTCTCTCTCCATCTTTCCCAATTCAGCTAATTGTGATCGACGATGAGCACTTCTACAAACGAGCCTAAACCTCCAGTGATGGGCTATCCTGCCCCTCCTCATGTTTCCGACACCACCAACCCTGCCGGTGGAGGAGGGGTGAACGGAAGCGGTGTAGCTACTGCATATCCTTGTCCAGCGCCGCCTACTCATTCCGTCCCGTATTACTACTCAAACCCTAACCCTAGTTCTTATCCGGCATATTCAAACCCTCACCCTTATCCCTCATATCCGAACAATAACCCCAATAACTATTCTTCTCGTAATCCTCTCTTTCTGAGACGTCTTATAATTTTCTGTGTATCCATCATTGTCGCCGTTGCTGCAATCTCCATGATTGTCTGGCTTGTTCTCCGTCCCCGTTACCCTCTCGTCTCCGTTTCCTCCGCTTCTCTCTCTAACTTGAATATCTCTGGTTCCAATTCTCTCTCTATGGATATATCCTTGACTCTGACCGTCCAAAACCCTAATCGCAAGCTAGGCATGACTTACTCGGCCATTTCTACTGATGTTTTATACAGTGGCGGAACCCTAGCTCAAACCACTCTCTCTCCGTTCTACCAGCCAAAGCAGAACACGACTCAAATTAGCGCGAGACTCGTGGCGGTACAAGAGTACGTCACTGATGATGTGGCAAATGGGATCCGTATGGATAAAGGGAACATTAAGGAAGGTGTCCGTTTTCGAGTTAGGGTTTATTCGTGGGTGTTTTTTAACTCGGGAATTTGGCGTACTAGAAGACATGCTCTTAGGGTTTATTGTGACAACGTGGCAATTGGGTTTAAGAGCTCGAATGCTTCTTCAGGAACTCTTTTGGGGGGCGCGAAGCAATGCACAATTAGCATTTAATGACTGGTGAGTTTGTATAAATTGGTTTTCGAATATATTTTAGATTTCGATATAAGTGTGTTGTTGTGGAATTGGTATATTGGCTTATATTGAATAAATAAATTATGGTGGTATTGAAAATGTGCATTAATTGTTTTAGGTTCTTGTGTGTGAAATGTCGTTTTATTGTGGGTTTTATTATAGGCGTTAATTCATTGGCATTTATTTTGAAAAAGTAATTAGAACCGCTAATTTTGTTTGCGGTTTCCAATAATTGGGAAATTCTATTTTTCTCGTAATTTGATTTGACTCGATTAGGTAAAACATAAAATGGTAAATCAAGTATTATACGTGTTTAGTTAGTGCAGTATGAAGTCGATACTTGATTACAAGTATAAAGTAATAATAAACGTGCATATTTGGCTTATAATTTTTAGTAGTGCTATTTAATGAGAATTATTTTTTTTTTGGTATTTTAATTTTTTGTTGTGTTTTCGCAAGTGTCGCAGCAGTAGCAGCGCGTATTATATTATTTTTTGGTGTAATAACTTCTCCCTTTTTATATCTGAAGTGTTGATTTACACAATCCGTGCTAATATTCCATTTTTTATATAAATATATTGTTTTCAGTGTTGATATACAATGTTAATATAATTTTATTACTTTCGGTATCGTACACTTTTTCTGGTAGTGATATATCATTTTATATCAATATACTATTTTCAGTATTGATACGTTATTTTTGTTAAACTGGCGATAAAGAGAGTTCGATATTCAGGTTTCGAGTCATAGGGTGTTCGGTTATAGGCCGTTTGAGTCCCGGGTCGAACATATTCAGGTTACAATCGAGCAAACTCGACTAATTAGTTAACATTTGCGTCACGAATTATTATTATTTTATATTATTGGATCACTCGAATAAGATATTCATCAGGCCGTCGAAATGTCGGTTCTTGAACAGGTTTAATTACAACTTTATCTCAATAGATTTCATATTCGGATGATTTTCAGCATAATTCCAATTTAGGTTCAACATGATTTTTCTTTTTCAATTAAAGTTTGTGTTTTCCTCAATTTTTTCCAAAGGTCGTATGTGATTGAAAATTTTCATCTTTTTTTCTTAGTTCCTTATGGGCTGTAATTTGGGAATTCAACTTATACATTATAGCATTCTAAACCTGAATAATGATTTGTAATCATTTAGATTATGAATTCGAATTTTCCACCCAAAGTAGCCCGAACTGGTTTGTACCCAAAATAAATTTATGTGTTATGAAAAAGGTCCAATCCAAATTACCCGTGACCTGAATTGCAACGACAACTTAAACCCGATTGACTTTTAGCCCGTGCCTATTTGGTTCATAACCAAAATTAGTTTGATTCATAATCTGAATCGACTCCATAATGATTCCATACAAACCTAAAATCTGAATGATTCAAAATTTTCAGGATCCGATTCCATAACGACCCAAAAAATGAACAATTGGGATTAGAATGATCTTAAGATCGGAGTACTTACATTGAAATCATAAATTTTTTTTATGATCTTTGTAGGAATGATCTGTATTTTTATTTGATATCTAGATTTTTAGAATCTAGGACCATAACATATCTTCTCTACCGGCCGAAATTCTTAGCCCAAATCAGTCTCGATATCTAACCTGAAAATGGGTCAACCTATAACACTTTAATATCTTACATTTTATTGATTTATTTTCTCTCCACTAATAATCTTGCACCAACTGGTCAAAAATATCCATAGTTAATTAATTAAAAAAGGTCAAATTATAATTATAAAATAGAAAGTGCCCCTCCATTACATGGCTTTAATTTTGTCTGTTTTAACTTGAGTCGTCTAAATTATTATACAAATCTCCATGTGCACATTAGCTCTCCCTGAAGTAATTAATGATGACCACGAGATTTATGTACTCCTTCAATTCAACTCTTATATTTATTTATGATTTATTCTTTAACACATCCATTCACCTCAAAACTTTTGGAAGAGACAATTAGTGCTTAGAGAATGCAAATTTGTTCTCGAATCTTGAGAATGATAACTATTCTAGACTTAATTAATGGTTTGCTTAATTACATTTGGAGACCAAGTGTACCAATTGTGTTTGTTTGACAATAGAAAGTTGAACATGATTAAGCAAAGAGTGTAGTTTACATTATAAATATGCACGATAAGTGCTTTGAATACGGTCAATTAGTTGGTTAAGCATAATCATTGTTACCAAACCTGAATGTGGATCCATAATATAGAATATTTTATGTTCATAAAATTCGTACATTGGAAGAAAATATATACAGTTAGATATAAGAGCTGCAAAGTAGAACTTGTAACCCAAGTAAACTTGTAATCTAAGTTAAAGAATATTTTTACTTTAGTTTGTTCATTGTCAGAATTCTATCATTTACTTCATATTTAAATATAAATCACATAAAAATGTCTAGATATTAACTATTAAGAATTTAACTTCAAGAATAAATTAAAAGGGGGTGACACCTACTATAAATTAAAAGGTCGCAACACTAATTATTCTACTATGCAATTGCAAGTTGTTATTTTGTAAAATGAAATGGAGCAAAATTCACCAAGTTCTTCTTCTCTCAGAAGAAGCTTCTCTCTAGACTTTAGCTGTTTGCAAGTTGCAATTTTGTAAGCCCTCTTGTGGAGGGTTGACATCAACTTGGCAGAAGTTTTCTTATATACATGCAATTCAAGGTTCACAACAATGGAAGGAGGAAAGGCTTAAAACACCCAAATATATGGCTGACCCATTCATCTCCATTCTCGATCAAGAACAAAGGCGACGGGAGGATGGAATTAAGATGAAGGTCGCATTGGTGGCCGGTTCAACCGGTCTAGTTGGACGAGAACTTGTGAGCTCACTCCTCACATTAGGAACTGATTGGGAACTAATATATGGCGTTGCTCGCAGGCCAGCATATGCGGACGAGAAATTGGTCACCGATTGCCAAAATGAGGATGCAACAAAGTATCAGTTTCTGCAGTGTGATTTGCTAGATCGTGACCAGACCGCCGAGAAGTTGAGCCCGCTGGCTAGCCAAGTGACCCATCTCTTCTGGGTGACTTGGGCTAGCCAATTCCCTATCGACACATCCGAGTGCTTTGCTCAGAACCGGACCATGCTTTCGAACACCCTTGATGCTCTCCTCCATGCTCCATTTCATAAACTACGTCATGTGAGTCTACAGACCGGCACGAAGCATTACGTCTCGCTCACGGCACCCGGCTCGAATGGTCCCTACATAGAGGAAGATAAAAATGAGGAGGAAGAGCAGGAAAATGATGAGGGGAATGATAACTTCTATTACGCCCTCGAGAAATTGGTTATGGAGCATGCGAAAAAGAGAGTTTTCAGTTGGTCGGTTCACCGGCCAAGTCTTCTTTTCGGAGCATCAAACCGATCGTACTACAACATTGTAGGTACTCTATGTGTTTATGCTAGCTTGTGTCGGTACATGCACATGCCGTTCCATTTTTACGGGACCGAGTTTTGCTGGGAGGAGCACTATATTGACATGTCGGACGCAAGGCTTGTAGCTGGCCAGCATATTTGGTGGGCATCATCGTCTCCGCCACTCGGCAAAGGTGAAGCCTTTAACACGGTAGATTTTTCTCCTTTCATTTGGAAGGAGATTTGGCCAGTATTTGCTTCCAAATTCAGCATTGAAAAAACAGAAGATATGAATTGGGTGTCTGAGGAACATCGATACAATGAGATCATGGACGATAAAGCGAAAGTGTGGGAGGAGATAATAGAGAAAAATGGGCTTAGAAAGACGAAGATTGAAGAACTCGCTAACTGGGAGTTACTGGATTCCTTGTTAAGATTTCCAGGCAAATTGCTCGCTAGTCCGGTCAAGGCCAAAAGTCTTGGTTTCGCACCGGTTTGCGGCCAGTTCACTGCAATAGAGTATGTTTCTTACTGGGTTGATCGCATGAGAGAAATGCGCCTTGTTCCATAATTCATTGATTTTGCACAGCAGTCTTTACTATCATTATATTAGTTTGAAATAGATAGGCAAAATTAAATATATTTTTTTTCATGGTTATTTATGTTGTGTGATCATAAGATCTGCTGATTTTGGCAGCGTTTATTTTTTGGGTTTTAATGATTGGGGGTGAGTTTATTGTGTTAAACGCTTTTACATATATAATATCTTTTTGCAGCGTTTATTTTGTTTCTTCTGGCCGAGTTACAAATATACTAGCGCTTCGCCCGCGCAATTGCGCGGGTTTGGTTTGTGTGAGTGTTCTTCATGTTGTTTGCATGTGTGTTTGATGGGCATTGCTTTGGTTAGTTATTGTATGTGATTAAATAAATAGTACCGGTTTGGAATGTATTGATTTGCAATGTTGAAAAGGAAAATAGGTTTTGCGTAGGTCCTAAGTTATTTACAAAACATATCTGAAAATGTTATATTCAACAAAACATATCTGAAAATGTTGAAAAAGAAAATAGGTTTTATAAAAATGTTTTATATTTATAAAATTATATATCTGAAAATATTTTAAAGTATAAGAATGAATTTTAGAAAATATGCTTACAAATCATATTCATTTTTAAAAAAATTGCGTGTCTACTAAGATATTTCATATTTTATAAAATGTTATATTCAAAAGTATTTTATTTAAAAAATAAAAATCATATTTTCCAAATAAATATTATATTTATGTATAAGTATGAATTTTATTTTCATTGTGTTAATATAATGAATTAATCAAGCACCATATTACCAAAAATAAATAAAATATTGTTTTTACAAAAAAAATTTATAAATCATGTTTTATTATCCTCAAATGCTAATTATATTAAAAATAATTTATCATATTTTGTCATATTTTATAAAATTCGCAAATTTTAATTATATTTAAAATATAAATAAAATTAGTAAGTATTAATCATGTATTAATGAAATATTTTTCTTTTTTGATATTTTTTTCTTAAATGTAATATTTTTTGAAAAATACGATTTTTATGTACGAAATAAAATATTTTTAGATATATCATTTTACAAGATATGAACCATATTTAGTAGGCACACATTTTTTAAAAACAAATAAATATGATTTTCTATGATTTAATAACAAAACATATTTTCTAAGTGTCATACTTATATTTTATAATATTTTTACGTATATCATTTATAAATATGAAATATTTTTAATAGGTACACATTTTATAATGTTTTTAGGTATATCATTTATAAATATGAAATATTTTAAAGATGATAATTTTTAAGATTAATGACTTAAATATAATATTTATTAACATATGAATTTGGTGATAAATAAGGATGTGATATGGGATAATGTATCCTTGAAAAAATAATCTTGTACATCTCTCGAAAGGTCGAGAGTGGTATTTTTGCAATTTCAAAACTATGATGGCTCTTTTAGTATTTCACACTCTATAGTTGTCTAGTAATAAAAATTTCCCTTGATTACTTTGTTACTATTAACGTACATGCCAATTAATAAACATGCCAATTACTAAACAAGTCAATTACTAAACAACTTAGGATCAATTTATCATCATCTAAATTGGCTGTTTGTAGTTTCTCTTTCGATGCAATTTATCTGTAAATTCTGTTGTATAATGTTGTGATAACTGAGATGTATGATTTGGATTAATTACAAACTATTTTCAAAATTACTTGTGTATCATTTCAATTTAACTTGTTATTTTCAATTCCACTTGTTCATTCGTGGAAATTGTGGAATGGCAGCTTAATGGTAAATTGGGTTCAAAAAATAAACTAACTTACATTCAAATTATTACTTGTTATTAAGATATATTACTTAACTAATATGTCAATTCATAAACAAGTTGACTAATGACCATATACGGATGAATATAAAAATAAGATCAAATAATTACATGACATCAACATGACATCAATTAACAAATGAAATAACGAAACAAAACCTATGAAATTATCATTACCTAACAGAATACATTTTTTTAAAAATTATTATGACCTAAAAAAATAATGAAATTTAAATAAATGATACTTCATCAAAGGATTAAAAAATTAATGAATAATGCATTCAATTAATCATGACAATTATATGGAAGACCATGAACTCATAAACCCTTCTGTGAATTTTTAGATAAAAAAAAATCCTCAACTAATTATAAACTATAATTGAAAATGATAAAATACCAATTAATCCAATACCTTCACAGAAAATATATCATATCCAATAAAAGGAATGGAATTGCAGTATGAAATTAAAAAGATAAATAAAACAAAAATTAATCAACGCATAACAATATGTATGTCTTATTTATGTGTTTATGTTTAAATGGTTTCGAGTGTTTCTTTGATCCCATCTTGAAAAGAAGTAGGTTTCGTACCAATCAATTCGATTAGCCTCGTAATATCCATCGATATATCTGCTGGAGAGACAACTCCTCTGTTAATCTAAAAAATTAAACAAAAATAATAAATACTAGTTTTATACATAAGAAAGAAAAGAAAATAATTAATTAATTAATTACCGAAGAAGCTGAAACGGATTTAATTAGGGTTTGATTATATCCTCTATATTTTGCAACCGATTCTGCCATTTCTACCCTCGAAACCCTATCTGGCCCTCCAGCATTCAATACAACTTGCATCTTCTTGTTATCTATTGAATTTGAGTCTATTTATTTACAGTTATTTTTTAAAATGTAAGTTAATTCAATTTGGAGTATAATTCAATTTGTTACCTGATATCCACATTTTTGTTAAAAATATGATAACATTTACCATATCTTTGACATAAATAGGGCATCTAAATTCATCATAGAAGAAATCAATTTCTTTGCCTTGCGAAAGTACACCATCAATCCACTACATTATAGACAAAAACCCGGGATAAATATTTTAATGTAAAAAATTAAAAATTCTAGCAGGGGCGTTAACGAAATTTTGAGGTTTTCCAGGGTCATAAATGGAAAATTCTAAATTTGTTTTAACAAGTAACCTGAACAGGGAGAGATCTCGCAACTGGAGAAATAGTTTGTGGTCCATAAATAATGCTGCTTCTCAAAATTGCATAATTTACGCATTTTTCAATTATGAGTTTCTCTGCTGCAACTTTGGATTTTCCATACATATTTACCGGTACCGTTTCGTCGTCCTCTTTATAAAATGATTTTATACCTTCATAAACTGTTACCATTCGAACCAATATAATCATATTAAAAAAAATATCTAAAAAAATATTAGATAAGTTAAAAACTTAAAACAAATAAAAATAACAAAATAACAAGTATTAATGCCTTGGTCGGTGGAGAGATGGATAAGAAGAGAAATGGGATTTCGAAATCCAAGAATCCAATTCACAAGAGATGAAGGTTGATTGGTGGCCATGGCTGTTTTGGGGTCTGTTTCGCAAGCGCGAGGTATAGAAATAGCTGCACAATTCACTATCACATCTGGCTGAAATTTATAGTATGTTATTAAGAGTGAGATTATATAAGCGACGATTTTGAGAAAATTTGAAAAATTCAAGTAATGAAAACAAGAGTGGACAAAGAATTTATTAATTTAATCGAAAAGAATTATAGTTGTTCGTATTTGTATTTGTGTCGTGATTACTTTACACTATCATAAATAATTGATGAAGTCTCAAGATCTAAAGTTAGAGTTTACTAAAAACACACTATAGATGGTCAAAAGGGGTTGATTTACTGTCATCAATTACATCACCGTAGATTAAGGGATATTTGATGAAGTGTTGAAAAAATCCAGACTCGAATTGTAGGACAATTGCATTGATGCAAATCTAAGTTTCAAAAGAAAATCTGAATTTCAGTTCATCGTTCACTAATAATGTACCAATGGGGATGATTCATGAATTTAGCAGTAACATCCAAATCCAGATTTAAAAACATAAATCTGGCTACAAATGGAAGATACAAAAAAGTTGAAACAATGCGTGTTTGGGGAAAAAAAAACCTGGCCGAAAGAGGCAGAGATGGCATCCAATCCATCTCCAGTCTGGATGTCAACCGGGAAGGATCGCACGGCAGGGAGGGCTTCCAGAAGCTCCTTGGGCGGAACCGGACGGTGGTGGGTGAATGCGATTTCATAGAAAGTACTGGAGGCAGCAAGGGAATGGAGAAGATGTTGACCGAGATAGCCCGTGCCTCCTACCACTAGTAATCTTCGTTTCGTCCCCTCCATTTCCGATACTCTGCGAGACATCAAGCAAGCCATGCCTATTTATGCTATGTGAAATTCGGGAATTGATTTCTCGGGTATAGTAAGTAAGAAACAACCGAGAAACGTGGTCTCGTTTTTAAGTTTTGGGCCGAGGATTTTCTCTAAATACTTCTGCTGGGGCGAACTGTGGAGCTAACCTTTGGTACAGATTGTAAATAACAGACTACAGTTTTTTCATTCTTTTACATATAATTGTTATTTGTGTAAAAAATCAAACAAGTTTTTATGTAAAGCTTTGGGTAAATGTTAAAAAGTAAAAAATAATGGTATCTCTAATACACGATATAGAGTATTTTTCACGTGAGATTTATTCACTTGAATCATTGATTTTTTTATGGGATGCAATTTGTCTTAATTAAAGTAATTATACTTGGTAGCCACTTATATTGAAGTAATTAGATGTTGTTAATGGATAGGATTACACAAAGACATATAATTATTAGATTTATGTAACAATTAATTTGAAATTTTTTGAAAAAAAACTCTTTAGTTAGCCTCAGAGGCGCCTCGAGTTTTTGTGACTCAACAAAATATAAATCCCAAACTGAAAATCTATCCCTAAGAAATGAAATCCATAAATTAAAAATCATCTACTTCCTTCTCTCTTGTTCATTTCTCTCCAAAAATCAGTGTTCTTTTTTTCATTTTGAAGTCCTAAATCCTCATATTCCGAATTTCATTTTTAGGGTTTGAGACCAGTCAGGTATTTGGCACGGAGTTATGTTAACATTGTGAATGGACTATGACATGGCCATGGACACAAGTTTGCGCGTCAAAATGGAAACAGGCCGACCATTCGGCACTAAAATACTCGATCACAAATCCTCCAGATAGTTGTGGCTCATAGTCATATATCATATCGATGGTGTATATAGTGTTGATGAACACGCATATCTCAAGCAACATCGACTCGTCTCTTACCAAAACCAAATCAATGATAAGGCTGCTTGTTAAGGGTTAAGAATCTTAGTATTAGAGTTGTTTTTAGTTAAGGGTTAAGAATATTTTATGATTGGGATTTCTTTAATGTCAATGTTGTTGTTTTTAGTTAGATTAGGATTAGGATTAGGATTAGGGTTGAATGTCAAATGTATTTTTTGTATTCAAATGCATATTGGAATGTGAATGCATATTGGTACAAAGGATGTGTTGGATATTTATTGATCACTGAATCGAAATGAATATGTTTCCAGTAGATGAATTAGTCTCATCTCCAATATGACAAAAGATGAATATGTATTGAATATGTGATTAGTCTCATGTCAAAATATTATAAAGTAATTTCATGAAATTTCAACAAAGTACAACATACAATTTTTTTTTTGGTGTCAGTCAATTCAATAGAGCAACTATATATTTAACTATATATTTAACTGGTACTAAGTAAATGAAAAAACAAACATTACAAATAGATTAAAATCAACAAAATTCATAAAATTTAATTATAAACATTAAATTTGTATTAAATTACACCGTCGCTTAAGATATCAAATTGTCTAATATGAAATGAAATCAAAGCAATTATATCATCGGACATTTACATAAAATCTAATTCTAAGTTTCTAACGTATACACCATATTCTGACTCTAAAATCATTCAACTATAAGACTAACCCTAAACAATATTTACATCACCCCCAATCCAAAATCTTTTAAATATAGTGTGCACCAGTCTTTTGAAAATCGTCATCTCTTTGAGTCAAGTGGGCAACTCCTGCAAATATGAATACATAATTTTAATCAGCCAATTCGACCCAATTCAGCCAATGCTAATAAATCACAATAATGGAACCTAGTTTCGATTGAGATCAGCCCCGACTCAAAAGTTCAGATGCTCCCATTTCAAAATCAGACCCCAATTCAGTGAAATTGTCTGTTTATGTTCTTCGCAAAACAAAACAAAAATAACTGAAAATCGATTTCACCAAATTGGAATAGAAAACCAAATGATGACTTCTTTGAAAGTGTCGTGGCTGCAAGGAAAATATTGGCAACAGGGAAGACACGCTGGGTCGTTAAAAGGAAAAGAAGAGGTTTGTTCGATCTGAATTTGCAAGAGAGAGAGAGAGAGAGAGAGAGAGAGAGAGAGCGCGCACCTTGAAGAAGATGATACTGGGTCGGAGAGAGAGGACAAGGAGAAGTGGCTGTGAGAGAGAGAGAGAGAGGGGGGGTCCTTGCAGTCGCAGAGAGGCTCAGGATAAATGGGAGTGAGAGGAAAGAACGAGAAGAAGCAAGTAAAAGGTAAAGAGATCAAGTTCAATTTCGGAAAAGAAAAAGGAAAGAATGAAAGGGAAAAGAATCTGACAGTCTGACGGAAAGACAAAGAAGAAAATAAAATTAACGGAGCAGAGAGGCACGTATCTTGATGCCAATCAAAGGGTGGAGAAATCACAAGAATTTTAGTTGCATTCCTCTTAATAAGGTTTCGATTTTACCTCCTCAATTGACGGGTCGGATTGACAACCCACTTACTCGCCCGATTGACCGAACCCACTTAGACCCGACCCATATATAAGCTCTCAAACCATAACATATTTTCTCTCTCCTCCCATTTGAATAAACAAAGCTGCAGCCACCCAAAAGAAAAAGCGATTTTCAGATCTAGGGTTTCGAACATAGTGTTTTTTTTTAATATTTACTATAATTTTCAATCGTTTTTTTCCTGCGATTGAGTGGGGCCATTTGATTTCGAGTTTGAATGGATTTTTTCGAGTTTGTTTGGCTGGTGCGAGATTTCGAGATTTTGTACAGTAATTTCGATTTTGTATTGATTTTTTCGATTTGTTGAGTATTAGGATTTTGGAAATTGTTTCATATATCTTATGTATGGTATTATTTCTTCTTTGATTTACTAAAATGGATAAAATCTAGTTATTTTCTTGTTAAATTTCAGGGGATTTTTGCAATTCGTTAATTTTCAGGGATGTTTTGTAGTTCTTTACTTTTCAGGGATTGTTCTGCAATTTTTTAAATATACTGGGGCTTTTTGGCAATTTTTTCATTTTCTGGGTATATTCTGGTCCAGATTTTTTTGGTTATTTGAAGGTGCTTTTTTGCAAAAAAAAAATTCATAAGCATTTCCGCCCATCTCACATACATTCCCTCTTCTTAACAAACTATATTTTACCCTAAACCCTAAACCCTAATAGGCACGAAACCATCACTATAACCATCTTTTGGCAGCGACGGCCAGCAAAGGCCACCAAACTTTTCTTTTGCCAGCCCTTGTAGACAACACCAAAACTACCATTTGGCAGCGATTACTCCAGTGGGTTCCATACTATCTTTTGCCAGCGGTTACTGTAATCGACACGAATATAATCTTTTGGCTGCGGCAGAGAGTAAAGATACCAAAACTATCTTTTGCCAGCGTTTGTAAACAGCACCAAAACTATCTTTTGGCAGCGGTTATTATAAGAGGCACCAAAACTATGTTTTGGCAGCGGTTATTATAATTGGCACCACTCCTATCTTTTGGCAGCGGCGGACCGTAAAAGGCACCAAAACTATCTGTTGCCAGCGCAGGTAAACTGCACCAAAACTATCTTTTGGCAGCGGTTATTGCAGTGGGTACCAAAACTATCTATTGGCAACTGCAGTCTGTAAATGGCACCAAATCTGTCTTTGGCCAGCCCTTGTAAGGTGCACCAAAACTATCGTTTGGCAGCGCAGACAGTAAAGGGCAGTAAAACAATCTTTTGGCAGCGACAGGGAGTACAAGACACCAAGTCAATCTTTTGCCAGCGCTTGTAAATTGCACGAACACTATCTTTTGGCAGCGGTTGAGTTAATAGGCACCACAACTAGCATTTGGCAGCGGCGGATCGTAAAGGGCACCACTACTATCTTTTGCCAGCGCTTGCAAACTGTTACAAAATTATCTTTTGGCAGCGGCCGTCTGTAAATGGCACCAATCTGTCTTTTGCCAGCCCAGGTAAACTGCATCAAAACTATATTTCGGCAGCGGTTACTATAATGGGCTGGAAAACTATTTTTTGGCAACGGCAGAGTAAAGGGCACTAAAACTATCTTTTGGCAGCGACAGAGAGTACAGGTTACCAAATATATCTTTTGCCAGCGCTTGTAAATTGCACAAACAATATCTTTGGGCAGCGGTTACTGTAATTGGCACCACATCTACCATTTGGCTTCGATGGGACTTAAAGGGCACCAAAACTATTTTTTGCCTGCGCTTGTAAACAGCAACAAAAATGTTTTTGCAGCGGTTACTGTAGTCGTTACCAAAACTATATTTTGGGAACTGCGGACCATAAAAGGCACCAAAACTATCTTTTGCCAGCGCTAGTAAATTGCACCAACACTGTCTTTTGGCGGCGGAAGTCTTTAAATGGTACCAAATATATGTTTTGCCAGCTCGGGTAAACTGCACCAAAACTATATTTCGGCAGCGGTTAGTATAATATTTAGGAAAACTAACTTTTGGCAGCGGCAGAGAGTAAAAGACACCAAAACTTTATTTTGCCAGCTGTTAATGTAATCGGCACGAAAACTATCTTGTGGCAGCGGCAGAGTAATGGGCACCAAAACTATCTTTTGCCATCGCTTGTGGACTGCACCAAAACTATCTATTGGCAGCGGTTAAAGTAATTGGAACCAAAACTATCTTTTGGTAGCGGCTGACCGTAAATTGCACCAAAACGCTCATTTGCCTGCGCTTGGAGACTGCACCAAAACTATATTTTGGCAGCGGTTACTGTAATCGACAAGAAAATTATCTTTTGGCAGAGGCTGACAATAAGGCACCAAAACTATCTTTTTCCAGCGCTTGTGGACAGTAAAGGGCACCAAAACTATTCGATCCTGATTATCTTGATAACATAATTATTATCTGACTGATATCTTGATCAGGATCAGGTCAGGTTCATCAGATCTCGACTGTCAAATTAGGAACCACAGATCAGGATCATCACAAAGGAATAATTAGAAAAAGATTTCAAATTATTATGAGAATTGAGCTTCATATATAATTCATTAAAAACACGTCAATAAGAAAAGTGCAAATGAAAATAGCAGGAAAATATAGTCTTTAAGACTACAAGCTAAATAATATAAACCGTTAAAATCAAAATTCGCAAACAAAGTAATAAAAAATCACAAATGACCGTCGTGCATCACAATGTATTACATATATTTCATGTGTTCTCTCTTATAGATATTCATTTTCATGATAATCAGTACAAGAATAAACTGTCAATAACATTATATCAACAAGTAGATTTAAACAGAACAAAAAATTAAAATACACGTATACCTGAAAAATAACATAATTAATAATTTAATATCTAATGTAGTTATATCACACAACAAAATAAATTTGTGAAATATACTGTTCTAGAGTGCATGTTGATAGGCTTTATTTTACAGATTACAAGATTTAGCAGAGTTTACTTGAATATTTTTATTAGAGTGCGTTGGGTGTTCTTTTTATCTCATTATGATGTGTGTTTATGCTCGAGTTCATTATAATGTATGAAATGTAAATGTGTTGCATAGATTATGAAGTGTGGTGACAGGGCTGGCCCGGGATTCTCAAGTACCCGAAGCCGAATTGAAGAATGGACTTCTAAATCAATTAATTTATTAAAAAAATATCAAATGTAAAATTCAAAAAATATTACGATAGTTTTACCTTTAAAAAAACCCTCATTTCACTTCTCCGACTACATCATTTTCTTCTTTTTCTTTGTCTCACTTCTTCAATTTACCCCATCCTCCTCTTCTACTTCATCAAGCGATTCAATCGATTTTTTCGACAAAAAATTATCAAAAGCCCTTGCTGAGAACTAATAAAAACATTGATTTTTTGTTAATTTTTACTTTTTTGAGAACCGAAATAGGCATGCTACACTTAATTATAAAATAATTTCAACATAATCGATAATTAAATTAGTAATAAAAATTAGTTAGCAACCAAAATCTACAAAATACACAATCAAATTTGATCAATTTACAAACAAACTATAAACAATTTCAGTCCAATTTGTAATCCAATCGTGAAAACGACAACTAATTTCAGCCCCAAATTCAATTTGAACTCAAATTTGAGTGAAAAACTATGTTAAAGATAAAATTACTTGGAGAGAGAAAGAAAACATACTATATCGATGTCACTAGAGAATTAAATAGCGAGAAATCCGAAGGAAATCGTCTGAAAACCCGTCAAAAACCAGTCAGAAATTCGCCGTCAGAAAACCCAGAGCTAGGGCACCAAATTGCGAAGAAATGCGGCCACCAAACTAAAGAAAGAGAGGAGTAGGAGTTAATCGGCCAAGAAATCCGGCCACCAAACTATTTCGCGACCTAGGGTTCCCGTTTCCAGTCGTGCGTCTCCAGAGAGGAATAGGCGAGAAGAGAACCGCGGGGGGAGAGAGAGAGAAGAATGGAGGGTCGGATCTGTTGTGGGTTGGTTACGGGTCCGGGTTGGATGGTTTGCTGGTTTGGGTCGGGTCCGGATCTGTGAAAATAACCAATTTCTCTTATATATATATACATGTACACTAAAAATAAATTTGGACCCCATAAAATATGAACCCGAAGCCCATGCTTCACATGTCTTACACATGAGCCCGATCTGTGTGGTGACTGGTGGTATTTTATATTTTTATTTTAGATAAAAAAAAATATATATATATATATAAATATATTATTGCAAATAAATTTATAACTTCATAAAATTGTCAACATAATGCATGTCTATTTAATTAGAAGTTCATAGAATTGTAATATTATTTATGAAATTTGCAGTATCTAAATATTATCAACTTATCATTTTAAGTGTCAATATATTTTTTGAACAAACCTGGAATCAAGGATCTCTGTTTTTGGTCATTGGAGTCATGATTTAAGAGTCAATTTGTTCTAATGGAAAGATTAGTCGAAATGTGATATATTTGAAGATGGCTTGGGATTCATATTACTGATATTAGAATTAAAATTGGATCATTTTAGACAAGACCTTTTGCTTAATTGTTCGAATTCGGCGTCATAGGTCATTTCAATTGCTAGGTGTTTGAGTTGTTCGAGTTTAAGTTTGGATCATGAATCTTTCGGGTCACTTCGGTTTTGAGTCTTCCGAGTTCGAGTTTAGGACGAGGTTCATCGAAAGTTAGTACATATATATATATATATATATATATATATATATATATATATATTACACAACACATACATACCAGATTACAATATTACATACACACTGACACACATAACGAGATTACAGACACATACGTATCATGCACTTGTAAAATCACACACACACACACACACATACTAGATTACACACGCACATATCATCCATTTGAAACATACAAGAAATACATATAATAACATAAAAAAAACTTATAAAAAAAAAAAAAAAAAGGTATTTGCAGGGGTGCCAGATCGGTTTGTTGCCATACATAATATTAATTGCAGGGTATTCAAACTTGGTTTAATTTGAAGTTCAATTAATTGCATAAATAATATTAATTCATACCTGTACAAGTTGTTGAATATAAATAATATTTTTAGTTCATTAAACATTTAACAATCTCAGGAACCTAAAAGTCCTTTTTTTAGTAGCATCTAAAATAGAAACATAAATAAGATGATTGGTGTTCATAATATTATCAAGCAAGATTCACAGTTTTGGGAGGGTACATTTGATACGTTGAGTTTATAAAAATTTCGAAGTGCCCCAAAAAATTAAGAGAGCATATATGATGCCTCTGTATCACTGATGAATCAGCATGTCGTCAGCTTGTTAATGCAAGGAGCTGCTAGCTGTCCCAAAAAAACACTTTGCATTAACAGTTAATGCGAAGAGAATTTTGGTTGGATACAAATAACACTCCCCTCCCCGTAATTTCTCTCGCCTACCGTCATTTCTCTCTCTTCCCGTCGTTACTCTCTCGAAGAAGCTAGATCCATGATTTCTCTCTCCTCCCGACATGCTGATTTCTCTCTCTTCCCGTCGTCTCGTCGAATAAGCTAGATCCAGGCGACGGTCTCACACCAGAAGACCTAGCCGCGAGACCAGCTAGCACACTCTCATTCACCAAATAGATCAAGGTGCCCAATTGATTTGTTTTGTGTCTTGTTAGTGTCTGGCTTTTTGTATCGAAATGCATTATCCAATTTCCATGTTTGAACGTTTAATTGGATCTATGATTCTTCATTCCATGATGGCTCATCAGTTGTTACAAACAAAGCGAACAAATTAAATAATTAAAATCACACAAACAATAACTGTAAACAACATTTTATTCTTCATCTTATCCAAATCCGGAATTAATGCCCAACTCGAAATGCCCCAAGATAATTCGAAAATTTCGTTTTTAGGACACGTCCATGAAAACGTCTTCTTCAACACCCAACTCGAAATAGTATATTGTTTGTATAACATGGTATATAGAGATTAATATGGAGATTTCGTTTTTATACCAGTTTCCGAGTTCTCTTGTTTGTCCAATTTTCCTGCTTTTAAAGTGGTTTGATATTTCAATTAAATGTTGATTCAACTAAATTTTTTACTGTGATTTCCTAATTGGGTGAATTTTCAGGGACTCCTTGAATATTTGTAGCTAATTACTAGTTAATTGCCAGGTTTTCATCGATTTTCGAAATTTGTTAATTTGTCAATGGATTGATAATGCGAAGGAATTATTTATGTTAATTAGTGCTAATTTATATTTTTTCAGGGACATAATTGCAAATGGAAGGGTTGTTACTTGTTATATGCAAATATGAAAGGTTTGTTTTGCAATTTGCTGATATTTTATTGAGGGGGAGTTCTATAATACACCTTATTTTCCTTACTATACACTCTTTTTTGATCGAACGCTTGAGATGAAAATATTGATGTCAATCTAAGAGTCACGATTAAATCATTTAATCCAATTTTTCCTTACTATACACCTGAAAAGGGCAAAAATGTAATTTCATGACCCATTATCTCTCTCTCTCTCTCTCTCTCTCTCTCTCTCTCTCTCTCTCTCTCTCTCTCTTGTAATAGAAGTCATAAATACATGGCTGTTGAGAGAAGATTGGAACTTAGTAATCAAATTATCCTTTGACTAGAGGAATTACTCCAGAAATCCAAATAAAATGAAGAATAGTTGTTATCCAATGTTTCTGACGTATCATGTTGAGAGAGATTTATTCTATTTATTGAAAAAAGCAGGTAATTGGCTCAATAATGAAACGGATATTCGTAGAGGATTTATTAGAACGTACAAAGATAATTTGATGTTAACAATGACCCTAATCATAAATCTAATCATAAATATGGAGTCATTATTTTGTAAAGGATTATTCACATGTGTGTTTTAAATATCTTGGGTAGTTCAATTAAAGATACTACTTTTAAAGTCACTTACCTACCCATATGAAGGTGAGACCTTACTTATGAGAATAGTCCCGTTTATTGTGATTAAATGGTGCAAATTCAATATTGGATATCATATGAGGATACTAATCAACTTACTTACCATTCCCTTGCCACCTCATCAAGCATGAAGCATACTAAATGGTGCAAATTTAATATTGGATATCATATGAGAATAATCCCGTTTATTGTGATTAAATGGTGCAAATTTAAATGGTACAATTTTGTTTCGAAGTTTGTATTCACATCTGCATACTAAATGATAGATAGAGAGTGACGAACGTTAATTAGTGAGAAGAAACTCTGTTTTCGTTGTGGAAGTAGTGAGCACTTTAAGAAAAATTGCAAAAAGCTACTATGCTTTACATGCCAGAAACTACTAGGGCATGTTGCAAGGAAGGGAGTCGAACAAGAAAGAGGAGGGAAAAGAGAGAACCCATACACAACCACAGTACACATGAACTCGACAATATTACAACCAGATTTTGCAAAAAAATTCAACAACAAATATGAGGAAACAAGAATTTTAGTGAGAAAGCTACCTGAAGAGATGTGCAATTTTGAGTATTTAACTCAACTTATCCACTTTGCAAGATTGATTAACATTGAAGATGTAAGAGGAAGTAACTTCCTTAAAGAAGTACAACTCAAAATTCTGATTAAAGAAATGCAAATGTGCCCAATGTCATTATTATTCAAGAAGATGGTCATTCAAAGCTTTCATTTAGTCGAGAAGAAAAGTGAGCTCAAGAAAGAATGTGAAATGAATCCACAAGAGATTCATAATTCAGTAATGGAGTCACTACCGTACCCCATCATAAAACATCAAGGCAACCATATTCACCAACATTCTCCTGAAATTGTAAATTCCACTCTTTTACGCTTGGGCCGGACCCCCCCCCCCCCCCCCCCCCCCCCCCACACACACACACACCCACCCCACCCCGAGGCCCGGCCCCAATTGGCCGGAACCCCCCCCCCCTCGAGGCCGAGGCCCGGCCCCCATTGGCCGGACCCCCCCCCCCCCCTCCCGAGGCCCGCCCCCCATTGGCCGGAACCCCCCCCCCCCCCCCCATTGGCAAGAAGAAATGACTAATGAGAATGGGTCAGCGAGAGAATATAAGGACATAGAATCCAACGTTCGGATTTAACAGCTGGAAATGACCGTTAGGATCTAGTGTGGATTTTATTTTATTGTTATTTGTGTTATTAGTTTGAATTGGAGTGTTTAGACTTATATTTCTTAAACGCACAAATAAGTTTCAGAAGATCTAATAAATTATTAAGTTATATAAAAGACCTTTAAGATTTTTGAAAGTTAAAGAGTTATTCATGTAAAATGACATGATTAATACCTGGCTGGCACTCTATTAAATTAAAGTAGTATTTGGTATTTGGTATTGGTTAAAAGATTTTTAATACTATTCCATATTTTTTTTTTGAAAGAATACCAAAATGGTATCCGGTCATATTTTATAAATGTAAAAAAGTATCTACATTTTTATACTCCGGAGAGTTTACATTTTTATTCTCGGGAGAGTTTGTTTCCTAAGCTAGCCGGACCATCGTGGGCACCCTAGTTCTATTTGCCTTCCAAGCTAATAGCTCTTCCCTTGCTTTTGTCGCCGTCGCGGAGGGTGGGTTCACTATGTTCCTAAATATTCAAGCGTTTCTCTCCTTCCATACGTGCCACGAAGTCGTAGCCCACATTTCGTCCCATTCTTTTCTCATATCTTTTTGGACTTTCTTTCTATTTTCCGACCATGTCATTTGTAAGTTTGTTTCGGTCGTGAATTGGTGCGTGTTGTTTTCATATGCTTGCATTATCATCTATACGTCCTTTGTCTATGTGCATTGGACGAACAAGTGATATGCCGATTCACCCTTTTTTAACTAAGATGTCGGTTGTATTTAGCTTTTCTAGCATCATCAACCATATAAACGTTTTTATTTTTGGTGGTACTTTCATTTTCCATAGTCGTGTAGCCCATTCCATCTTGACTCCCGAATTTCTTAAAAACGTATACGCCACTTTGGATGTTAGCACTCCGTCCTTTGACCATTTGCATGTTATTTCATCGGAATTGTCATCTTTAATGATTGATGCTAGGTAAACGGGTAGGACTTTCTCTAAATCCTTGATGAAATACGATGCCTTGGATAACGGTAGGTATTCTCACAATGTCCCTCACCTCTTCTATTCCATAGATAGAGGCCATTGTTTTTGTCCATAGACAATTTTTTTCTTTGTCTATTTTCCAAAGACATTTGAGTAATAGTGCTTCGGTTTTTGTTTCCCTGTTATGTATACCTAAACCTCCATTTTGTTTCGGTAGTGTTATTTTTTCCCAATTTACAAGACAATTGCCCCGTTTACACGTTTCGTTTCCTTTCCATAAAAATGCCCTTATTGCTTTGTTTATTTCTTTGATCACCCATTTTGGTAGTTGTAGTACTTGCATGTAGTGTGTTGGGATGGATGCCAAGGTTGCTTGCGCAAGCGTTAGTCTCCCCCCCATTGATAAGAGCTTTCCTTTCCAAGATGCCACTTTGGATCAATGTTGTAAATGACGGGATACGGGACGGAACGGTCCGGCACCGTTTTAGTGTACTAACTGTAAAACGGTCGTAAAACGGTAAAAAAACGGTAAAAACGGTAATCCAAAAATAGTAATATTTTCATTAAAATTTGGATATAAAACAAAATATATATAAATATAATTTTTTAATAGTAAAATAAAATATCAAATATCCAAAATACAAAAAATAACATAAACATCAAATAATATAAACCAAATCCAAATTTGTCAAATAACATAAACGTCAACTCCAAGTTCAAAATAACATAAACATCAATAACATAAACTAAATCGAAAAATCATTAAAATCATATGATGCCAAATTCATCGGAGTTGATCCCGCGTTCCCATCAAATTCAACATCATGCTCCGCCATTTCCATATCTCCACCCGAATCGCTCGAATCAAATTCTTCATCATTAACATCTCTCGTCTCGGATTCACTATCATACTCATCATCACCAATGTCGAGTCGTAACCAATGTTGAGCCATACGAGATTAGGATGTTTGAAGTGCATCTTCGATCGTGGCGCACTCCGATTTTCCTTTTCGAGCGTCCATCAACCTCGCATTGAATTGTACATAAACCAATTTGCTTAGCTTTTTCGATGTTAACCTATTCCGTTTTTTTTTGTATGGATCTATTTCAAATGAAAATACATAAATTATTATGAACAATTTGTACAATAAATTAAAAATACAAGCCACAATAAATTATTATGAACAATTTGTACAATGACAAAAATACAAGCCACAATTTGTATGGATCTATTTCTAGATGCAAAATAAGGATGGGTAAATTATCAGGATGTTTCTTGTAATTTCAACAAAACTCGCGGGGTTTCCTGGTAATATCTTCTTCTTCTTTTGTCATTTTACTTGACAGGTAGTCGGGTATTGTGCGACACCAATGGTGACAGAATTCATGTTCGTCGTGCTCCGAGATTTGAAATTGAATTGCAGAGAAATACATTCTAGAAAACCCCATTTTTTAGGAACCGCATCTCTGACAAGTTTAAGGAATCTAATCGAATAATTCTTGTCACTTACGAAGTCACTGATTGCAAGATTAATTATCCTGATGTAAGTGTAACCCTCGTTATTCAGGTAATTAGTTAATTAAATTAATTTAATTCAACATAATATATATTTGTTTCGTTAGGTCGGTGTTCCTTCAGATAGAGAGCAGTATATAAACAGGCTAGGAAGAACAGGACGTGAGGGCAAAATTGGAAAAGGAATTTTATTACTCGCTCCTTTTGTAGAGTATTTCTTGGACGAGATAAAAGATCTCCGAGTACAGAAAGTCAGAAATCTCAAGTGTCAGAATTAAAATCAGATTTAAAACAAAAGGTATTATATTTTTTATTAATATATTTTTGTGCCGTATACATTATTTTTATCATGTTTTTAGGTGGACGAATCAATTAAGAAAGTGGTCATTCATGGCATTCGCACGAGGAAATGATTTTATATTATTTTTCTTTTTGTAGGATTTTCTACTTGAATTGTATTTTATACGGGAGCTTTTTTTCTCCTCCAAACTCTTCTAGATTTAATACGCTTTTTTTTTTTTTTTTATGATTTTACTTCTTTTTTTTGTATTGCAAATCTTGAGGAGGAACTATATATATATATTTGTGATAAGCTAATAAGTAAACTTATCTTTGTGAGTTATAATTATAAAATTATAACATACAGTCGGCATTGCCTCGTGCAACTTTGGTAAGTCAATAGTGAACAACGTTTTAACGTTATATAATATTAGTTGCTAATTATAACCAACAAGGGCGTTTGGTCTAGTGGTATGATTCTTGCTTTGGGTGCAAGAGGTCCCGAGTTCGATTCTCGGAACGCCCCCACTTAATTTTATTTTTTATTTCGCGAAATTTTCAAAATTTTAAATCGGGCGCTCTCACCGACTATAAATAAATCCTCTCTCCTCTCTCCCTTATTTATCCATCGCGAGAAAGAGAGAATGAAGGCGTCTCTGCTCCAAACCCCTAAAACGATCGCCAGAATGAGATCTCGCCAGATCCATCCTGAAGGACCTGCCGTCGTAAAGCATGATAAGGTGTGTGTACAGATTTCGATGATTTGATTTGAAAGAGCATCTAGATTGCTGTAATTTGTGTTAATTGATTTTGTTCTCGTCGTAAGCTGGATTTGTAAGCATAATCACGTTTTTGACTCGATTACTCTTTTGAATTTGCAGGTAGTATCTAGATCCCTGGATGATGATTTTACGGTTGAGGCTGCTTTGTACAAGATGTCTGATCTGACGCCAAACCTGAGCAAAAATCGTGACAAGGTACATATTATCTAGATCTCTTTCAACCGAGACTTACAGGTCACTGAGCTCGATTTTTAAAGAGTACTTGAATTTCTTGTAATTTGAACTGTGGAGCATCTAATTTTTACCTGACCTTCTCAAAGATCAATTAGATTTCTTGCGATTTGGTACTAATTCAGTCCAAATTACTTAACAACAGCTCAATTCTAGTCGTGGAAATTTACTAGCTGATTGATTTTGTCTATTTAACTTACAGATTGTATCGAGACTGTCAGATTCGGATTCGTCAGTTGAATCACACCTTTTCTTGTCAGACCTGCCTGATCCAGTACCGTCTCCAGCTGAGTCGGTCATAACGTCAGATCTATTTGATACAGTGCCATCTCCTGCCGAGTCAATCATAATTCAAGAAGAACCAGCTCATGTGAGTTCAAATTCGGAATATTTGTGAAGAAAATGCGTATTAAATTTCAATTTGCTCATCTGTCAAAGTAACTTCCTCTTTTTTATGTTTTAAAGCAGCGTGTCCTAGAATCACCTGAGATCACAAATCTTGATGCATCCTCTAGAAAATCCCTCTCAAGCGAAGACAAGTACCGAAGCGAGATAAATTTGATAATGAAAGCGCTGGAAGAAACAAGCAAATCTGAGGACATCAGCAAGAAATCTAAGAAGATCATAGACGCGATGTTCGAAGCAGCAATCGAGCAATTGAAAGGGGAGACTAATGCAAAGAGAAATGGTTCCGAGACTGGTACGAAGAGACACAGATCTACTGGACCGGTACAGATTGCTAAGGTACGCATCGGTACACTTATATTGTTCATCATCGTGCTTATGTGGCCGATCCTGGTGCATTTGATCAATATCTGGTCTACTGATGGCCAGGATTGGCCGATCCCCCCTACCTGAAATAAAGTATCAGATATCTTTTAGTTTGTGATATATACTATCCAAAAATCCTTAATACAGAATTTAGTATTTACATAATTAGTGAAAAAGGTATGTTAATAATTTGAAATTTTGTTAGCCGTCTACCTGACATATTTCTTATATACATAAGTATCATTTTACAAAGCGCGCGTGCGCGCGCGCACACACACACACGCTAAAAAAGTAAACAACTTAACAACACAACACTATTAACATTCTGAAATTTCACATACGCCCATCAAAAACATGTTATTTATGTCCATCTTTGACGGGTTAATGTAAAATGATCAAACTTAGAAAGGCTGAAGTGGTAAGTCAGCAATTCTAACAGAGACGATCTAAGTATTAATAGGAACGACCACAACACCAATTTTTCTCATAATTTTTTCCATTTTTTTTATGACCCAATTCGGTAGCAAGAAAACGGACATGAAGTAAATCGGCATAGACATGAGAACCGATTGTATCAGAACTAATCTGCCCGAGAAGTTTAGAACGTTTTGTTTCCAACCTGCTAGTCTGGTTGAAATTTTTTCTATTAATTCGTGATAGTCTTGTTTTTTTAATCGTCCTGGCTTGAGCGGAAAACCTAGATATTTTATTGGGAATACGGTTTGTTTGCACCCCAAGACTTGTGTTACTTTCGTTAAAACTGAATTTCCTTTCCTCAAAGGTACAAATTCCGATTTGTCATAATTGACCTTTAACCCCGAGACCGTAGCGAAACTTTCCATAATGATCTTAAATCTTTGTATCTGAACTGGTATATTCAGTAGGAAAAAAATGGAGTCATCCGCATAGTATAATCCTGATGTTACTCCACGCATGATTGGTTGTATGAATTTCATGTGATTCAACTTTTGAAGAATTCTGGCCAATACATCCAAGACCAGTATAAATAGCAGTGGTGATAGAGCATCACCTTGTCTTACTCCTCGTTTAATATGTACTGATTTACCCACCGAGTTGTTGAGAATTATTTTTAAATACCCCCCTAATATTGCCTTTTTTATCCATGCCATGAATCCTTGTCCGGATCCTCTTGCTTTTAATACCGCAATTATGAAATCCCATGCTACTGTATCAAAGGCCTTCGCTATATCTGTCTTAAAAATGATAGCATCTATTTTTTGTTGTGTAGCTATATCAAGGAGTGATTGTGCATAACCAAATCCATCTACAATATTTCTAGACACTTGACAAAGCCTGATTGTGTGTTGTGTACCAATGCTGCATATTTTTGCAGCCGATTTGCTAATATTTTAGAAAATATTCTCTGGATTGCATGTAATAGACTTATCGGTCTGAATTGATTTGGCTTATTCGCACCTTGTATTTTAGGTATTAGGGTGATATAGGAAAGATTCAAACCTGTTAGTCCCTTTTCTTTTATTTCCGAGGAGTTGAATATATTCAATAGCTTGTTGTTATAGATTGGTCAGTATTTCTTATAGAATTCCCCCGTGAAACCATCTGGACCCGGTGTTTTGTTTCCTCCCCATTCCCAGATTGCCTGTTTCAATTCTTCTAACGTGATTTGGTCATCTAAAAATTGTAGGGTTGGGTCTAGATCGTAAATTCTGTCTAGGTTAATGAGCTCCAGATTGATGCCTCCATCTTTCTTACCCATTATATTTTTATAATAATCAAATAGAACCCTTGCTTTATTCGTATGATCTGAGAATATTCCTTCATCTGAGTGCAAGATCGCGATCTTGTTATTCCTGTTGCGTATATTTGCAGTGTGATGAAAATAAGTCGTATTGGAGTCGCCTTCTTTCATCCAAGTTCTCTTGGCTCGTTGTTTCCATATCTGCTCTTCATATTTAGTTAATAACAAGAATCTTTGTTTGATCTTACATTTAAGCCAACATTCCATATTTGAATGTGCTCGTCTTTCTCTGATCTGATCTATCCATTGTAGCGTTATTTTACACTGCTGAAGTTGCTTGTTAATATCCCCTATTTTTGTTTTACTCCATTCACCAAGCTGCTTTGCAATTTTCTCTAGCGTATTCTTCAGTTTGTGGAGATTTGTATTATCTTCCTTATTGAACTCATTGTGAACTATTTCATCCACTTGAGCAATACACAATGAATATTTTTTTTTCTTTCGTGGAGATTTTTCTTTCAATGAGGTATGAAAACAGATTAGTGTCAACACATTTTTTTTATTTGTGATATTAATGTTATTGGTTTTTTTTTTTAATGGATATATATTTCATCACTCGTTGTGACAAATGATTTTTTTCACACAGAAAACAGCATCAAACAAATTTACTAAAATAAATTTTCATTGAACGGATCATTTTTTTTCCCTGAATGTCATCGAACTGGCTTAATTGAATTGAATGTTTTAATCGCGATATATTTTTTTTGGAGACATGCATTTCACAGACCATTGTTTTCAACCTATTATTGTCATGAAAGACCAAACAAATGCTGTTGTATTGATTTTAACTTGCGAGTGAACTCTTTTTTTTTTTATGTGAACGAACTTAGCTTAAAAAAATTTAGTCTCAACGTACGTGGTTTTTTTTATGCGACAAACGATGCATTCGATGTACAAAATAGTCAGAAAGTAATTTAACAAAGTCAATTGGCGCTGAACGCATCATTTGATTTGCATGAGTATGGTGAAATCAGTACTTGGATTGAATAACACAATTGCAACTCCTTTTTTTTTGGCGGATATGTATTTCGTGGATCATTATTTTGTATATATCATTGTCGCGAATGAGTAAGAAACTTGATACACGTGAATCAAACATATCAATCAAGATGAAAGGAAAAATAATGGGATGATATCGGACGAAAGTATGTCTAAACTCGGTTCATGTGAACCGTACCACAGCAATATACATTCATCCATATACGCCATGTCCAGTCAATTGAGGACCGTTCGATGTTTCATTTTGGATATTACATGATCTCATCCGACGATCAAGGAAGAAACAACACAAACTAAACCACAACAAATCAAAAAAAAAATTGTGAGACAAGCTGCTGACGTGGCAGCTTGTGAGAAGGGAATTTTTCCTAAAAATAGAATCGAGATAGAATAGAATACGTTTGAAATTCAAACGTGACATGAGTTTTGAGCTTTTTTTGTTTATGTATTCCAAATAAGTCACATAAAATTCATTGAATCTATCTAAAAACATTTTCCTTAGAAGAAATTGTTACTTTACCAGACATCTTTACACAAATTATAAAAATAACAAGATTTGTAATGTATGTGTTTATTAATAAAATAATATATTTATAAATATCATATTAATAAAATAATCATTTTTTTTTAAAGTAAATTATTGATATATTGATTTATATGCATTGACTTTTTTTATTAAGTAAATACAACACACACGTATGAATACAATATATATTTATACACAATTATATCATTAAATATTATATTTTTAAACAAATAATTTATTTTTAGTTTATTTATTTATTTTTCAATCATGTCTTAAAATAATTTCCAATCCCGATTTCGACTTTCGAAACTAGTACCATGCTTAACTTATTTTAATACTAGCATTACCCCCGCGCAATTGCGCGGGGCTGTTCGGGTTTATAAGTAATGTAGTTGAAAAAAATTGTTGTTCATTTTGTGTATGCGACTTTCTTTTTGTAATCATTATTATATGTGTAATTTAGTGTGTTGTGTGTGAGTGAAATTTTGTAGCAAAAATCGTTTGAATATTTTAAGAGCCGGATTTCTTGAATAATCAAACGGTTATTGCTAAAAAAATTATCTATATTTTATACTTCATAAGTAAAATAAGGAAAAAGAACGAATGAGTCGTCATGAAATTTATTAAGAACATAATAGTTCAGAAAACATTGCTGAAAAAAAGAGTGTTTTTAATTTCACAAATCCTTAATTTCGCTACATATTTAGCACAAATATTTTTCGTCCTTTGTGTGGTCAGCCAACAACAAAGTTTGACGATGTCATCGCTAACCGTTTCGTTCGAACCTTTAATTTAAATTATGTCATGATTATTCGCACATCCATGATTTGGTATATTTTTAACCCCCTAATTTTTTTTGGATATTATAAAAAATTCTCTATCTTTTCGTAAACTCCACAAAAAAAAAACTCTTTACCAAACTTTTATTTTAAAATACTCCTTATGGATGATATTAATTTTTTTTTTCCCAAAATACCCTCCAAATCTCATATGTAATAATTAAAACTTATTTTTGTTATTTTTTATTAATTTTAAGAAAATTCATAAACACTTCTTAACACGTAGTGATTTAAAAAAATTTAAATTATTACATATTTTGTTTATATAATTTTAATATTACATTCTTTATTCATAAAAAAACTAAAATTAAATGATAATAAATAAACATCTTGCAAATATATTCATAGAAAATATCTATTCAAACATCTATTTTTTATGTTAGTTTTCTTTTTATGTATTTTTTAATAGTTTTGTGATATTTTATTTTTAAATATTTGCAAGATGTTCTTTTATTAATATTGTTCAACTTATTATAATTTTATTTTAGTTTTTCAAGAAAAATAATAAAGGACCAAAATGTAAATTTTAAAACTTCGAAGGACCAAAATGCAAATATAAAAAACTAACATTAAATGATAATAAATAAACATCTTGCAAATATATTCATAGAAAATATCTATTTAAACATCTATTTTTTATGTTAGTTTTCTTTTTATGTATTTTTTAATAGTTTTGTGATATTTTATTTTTAAATATTTGCAAGATGTTCTTTTATTAATATTGTTCAACTTATTATAATTTTATTTTAGTTTTTCAAGAAAAATAATAAAGGACCAAAATGTAAATTTTAAAACTTCGAAGGACCAAAATGCAAATATAAAGGACCAAAATGTGAAAAGAGAACCAAAATATAAATCGTTTTAAAAAATAGGACCAATTTGAGGCCCCTGGACTAAAATGTAAATTTCAAAACTTCGAAGGGCCAAAATGCAAATATAAAGGACCAAAATGTAAACAAAAAAGGACCAAAATGTAATTTTTTTTCGAAAAAAGGACGAATTTGTAAATAAAAAAGGACCAAAATATAAAAAAAAAAAAAAAATTTATAAATAGGCCCCTGGTGTCGTGGCTGCACCAGGCAAGAAAAATAATAAAGGACCAAAATGTAAATTTTAAAACTTCGAAGGACCAAAATGCAAATATAAAGGCCAAAATGTGAAAAAAGGACCAAACTATAATTTTTTTTAATAAATAGGACCAATTTGAGGCCCCTGGACTAAAATGTAAATTTCAAAACTTCGAAGGGCCAAAATGCAAATATAAAGGACCAAAATGTAAAAAAAAAAGGACCAAAATGTAATTTTTTTCTAAAAAGGACCAATTTGTAAATAAAAAAGGACCAAAATGTAAAATTAATATTTTTTTTCAAAACTTCGAAGGGCCAAAATGCAAATATAAAGGACAAAAATGAAAAAAAAAAAAGGACCAAAATGTAATTTTTTTTCGAAAAGAGGACCAATTTGTAAATAAAAAAGGACCAAAATGTAATAAAAAAAAATTATTTTACAAATAGGCCCCTGGTGACGTGGCTGCACCAAGCAAGAAAAATAATAAAGGACCAAAATGTAAATTTTAAAACTTCGAAGGACCAAAATGCAAATATAAAGGACCGAAATGTGATAAAAAAGGACCAAAATGTATTTTTTTTTTAAAAAACAGGACCAATTTGAGGCCCCTGGATCAAAATGTGAATATTAAAACTTCGAAGGACCAAAATGCAAATATAAAGGACTAAAATGTAAAAAAAAAATATCAAAATGTAAATTTTTTTTTTAAAAAGGACCAAATTGTAAATTAAAAAGAACCAAAATGTAAAAAAAAATATTTTTTTTACAAATAGGCCCCTGGTGACGTGGCTGCACCATTAGGCAGCAAATTTTTTCAAAACTTCGAAGGGCCAAAATGCAAATATAAAGGACAAAAATTTTTAAAGAAAAAGGACCAAAATGTAATTTGTTTTCGAAAAGAGGACAAATTTGTAAATAAAAAAGGACTAAAATGTAAAAAAAAAACATTTGTTTTACAAATAGGCCCCTGGTGACGTGGCTGCACCAGGCAAGAAAAATAAGAAAGGACCAAAATATAAATTTTAAAACTTCGAAGGACCAAAATGCAAATATAAAGGACCGAAATGTGATAAAAAATGACCAAAATGTATTTTTTTAAAAAAAACAGGACCAATTTGAGGCCCCTGGATCAAAATGTGAATATTAAAACTTCGAAGGACCAAAATGCAAATATAAATGACCAAAATGTAAAAAAAAAGGATCAAAATGTAATTTGTTTTTTTAAAAAGGACTAAAATGTAAAAAAAAATATTTTTTTTTACAAATAGGCCCCTGGTGACGTGGCTGCACCAGGAGGCAGCAAATCCCCTTGCATTAGTATATAGTATAGATATGTGTATGTAACATGTATAGCTAAAATATTTTAACTAATTCGATCAAGTTTATTGCCGAGCGAGACTGAATATAAGTATCCTAATAGTATATATTGTAGTAAAATAGTTGGATTTGTTCTTATAGTATTTATCAATTTTTGAATTGTTTTGATATTTTTCTTCATTTTTTACATTTTATTATCAATAATCCGATTTTTTTCCCCGAGTCGGCCGAGTTATCATTTATACTCTTTGCTTAAATTCATTCATACCCTTTGCTTAACTTTTAGTAACATTTATCATTTAACCTGCTAAAATATGTTTTTGTACATACAACCAATAACCATTGTACATGGCAATAACTATATTATTGTGCATACAATCAATAGTCATATTATTGCGAATAACATATCCTCTCAGTGAATGGCTAAATCAAGGCCTCGAGCATGGCGAGTGACTGAAGCATTCACGGAAATTCATTTCTGTTGTCGATTCTTTCTCCAATGGTACCGTCTCCTCTCGGTGAATGGCTAAATCAAGGCCTCGAGCATGGCGAGTGACTGAAGTATTCACGGAAATTCATTTCTGTTGTCGATTCTTTCTCCAACGGTACCGTCTCCTCTCGGTGAATGGCTAAATCAAGGCCTCGAGCATGGCGAGTGACTGAAGCATTCACGGAAATTCATTTCTGTTGTCGATTCTTTCTCCAATGGTACCGTCTCCTCTCGGTGAATGGCTAAATCAAGGCCTCGAGCATGGCGAGTGACTGAAGTATTCACGGAAATTCATTTATGTTGTCGATTCTTTCTCCAACGGTACCGTCTCCTCTCGGTGAATGGCTAAATCAAGGCCTCGAGCATGGCGAGTGACTGAAGCATTCACGGAAATTCATTTCTGTTGTCGATTCTTTCTCCAATGGTACCGTCTCCTCTCGGTGAATGGCTAAATCAAGGCCTCGAGCATGGCGAGTGACTGAAGTATTCACGGAAATTCATTTCTGTTGTCGATTCTTTCTCCAACGGTACCGTCTCCTCTCAGTGAATGGCTAAATCAAGGCCTCGAGCATGGCGAGTGACTGAAGCATTCACGGAAATTCATTTATGTTGTCGATTCTTTCTCCAATGGTACCGTCTCCTCTCAGTGAATGGCTAAATCAAGGCCTCGAGCATGGCGAGTGACTGAAGTATTCACGGAAATTCATTTCTGTTGTCGATTCTTTCTCCAACGGTACCGTCTCCTCTCAGTGAATGGCTAAATCAAGGCCTCGAGCATGGCGAGTGACTGAAGCATTCACGGAAATTCATTTATGTTGTCGATTCTTTCTCCAATGGTACCGTCTCCTCTCAGTGAATGGCTAAATCAAGGCCTCGAGCATGGCGAGTGACTGAAGCATTCACGGCAATTCATTATGTTGTCGGTTCTTTCTCCAACGGTACCGTCTCCTCTCGGTGAATGGTTGTCAAAGTCTCGAACATGGCTAGTGACTGACGCATTCACGGCGATTCTGATTTGAATCTTTTGCCGATTCTTTCTCCAACAGTACCGTATGTCCGTCTCCTCTCGGTGAAAGGCTAAGTCAAGGTCGAGCATGGCGAGTGACTAGCGCATTCTCAGTGATTCTGATGTTTATCTCTTGCCGATTCTATCTCCAGCGGTACCGTCTCCTCTCTGTGAAGGACTAAGTCAAGACCTCGATCTACTGGCGCATTCTTAGCTATTCTAATTTCTTTTCTTTCTTTGTGGATTGTGATGATTTTTCTCTATCGTGACAATTGATGTAACTTTTTCTATACCTTTTTAATGAAAATTTGCAGTAGGTATTTCCTACTGCCTTAAAAAAAAAACATATCTTTCAATGTAGTAATCTGAATTTTATTAGTTCAATTTGTTTTTATCATGTTTATTTATCAATTTTTAAAATATATTTTTGAGGGAGGCTAAACTACTTAATTAAGTACCAACATTTTGGTAATTAATGTTTTTTCACCATTAGATTTGCATTGGGATTTGTGTTTTTTTCATGATGATCATGAAAATTTCTGCACATCATTAAATGCACAAATCTCAATGCAAATTCAATGGTGAAAAAACATTAATTACCAAAATATTGGTACTTAATTAAATAGTTTAGCCTCCTCTATATTTTTTATATTTATTTTTTTTCTGATTTTTACCACCGTTTCATTTTTTTCTGACTCGGCCGAGTCTGGTCCGAGTCAACCGATTTCCGAGTCGACGGAATCAGCCGAGTCCGATATTCAGAATCACGATGAGAAGGCAACAACTTTTCTCATTTTGACTGATTACATTAAGAAAGCACATCATGTGCACCAGGGACGGAACCAGAGTCCAAAATTAGGGGGGACCAAGATTTTTTAATCGGGTATTATATATGCCCTTTGAGCTAGATCTTGTGAATTAATCGGGTATTCCCAGGATCACGTTCTATGGTGATTGTGCCATCTCCGGTATTAACTTCAACCATAGTAATTATTGGAACTTGAGAAATATGTTGTTGAGAACGAGAATGTACCGGAGATTGCTCGCTCATTAGGTTTCCTTCATTACTTGGCATGACATAAGAAGGAGCACTTGATCCACTTGTTTGAGAATTGACACCAATTTTATGGCTCTTATTGAAGAACGAGTCGATCGTCTTTCTTTTTGACATAATTTATCCTAAAAATAAGAACAACATAAGATAAAATTATTATGAATCTATATTATAAATGTAAAATTTGAATTGTTTTCAACTAAAAACTAATATTTGTTGCCATTATATTATTCATACATGAAAATTCTCAAGTAATTGTTCTAATTTAAACAATTAGCTTTAATTTTTCTTCTTATTTTAGGTTTTAAAAATTTAAGACAAGTACTATAAAATTAATTACTCACCTTGAGAATCTTAAGAAACTTGAAGATATTACTTGCTTGTCCTATCTTGCTTTTAATTTGTTCCTAATTTGAAGACGATTTTGGGTAATTTTGAAAAAATCGGTGGGATTTCAAGAGGATAAAACAGGGACCAGCATTGGGGAGCATTGGGGGAAGAAACATGAGAATTAAATATTGGGATGCCAAATATTCCATTTTTTTCATCGAATGGAAATTGGACCTAGCCCGTTTGTATTGTTTTATTTACAATTTTCTTACTCTCCAATGTTTATTTTAAAATTACACTTCATCAATAAGGTCAAATAAAATATTCTACTCGTATAAAATAAAAAAATTTAAAAATCATGGGGGGAGCCAAGGCTCCCCTTGGTCCCTCTTTGATTCCGTCCCTGATGTGCACCACATTTGTTATTATTACGTGTTTTGTGCTGGAATACGTAAATATGATCCACAATTTGGTTGTACCAAACGTCGCAATCTCTCCAAGCCAGGCCAGGCCTTCTTTTGCTTGTTTAACAGACCAGCCTCTATTATTCTATCATTACATTGGTACCGGCCCAACTGGTACATGTGCAATTTCTGTTCAATATTTGAATATGTAGGCCCTTATTTCCTCCAAACTATTTTTTTGCAAAGAAGATATAATGCAGGGGCTTTTCTGCTAAAGCAAATAACTGATTAGTTGATTATAAATTAATGAGGGGCACAATTATTACCAAAGATACGTATGTTTGTTAAACCTAATGTCTCGCCTTGCATCATGCCTCCACTTTCTACCTAACCTTAATTAGTCTTGAACTCCAAGTTAATTAATCAAGAATAATTAATGGCATGCTTATAGACAAAGGGGTGACAAAGTTGTGGGTGGGCATAAAAAGAAATGATGTATATGTATGTGTTCAATAATAAAGATAATAAATATATTGATCATGATCATATTGTTAGTAGCCTGAAAGGGAAGAGATATGCTATGATATGGGTCTTGTGGGGGATCTCACAAAGGGCCAAAGCCATGGTTGGTGATGAGTCCATGTATTGATTGTACATGTAGGAAGATTTTAGAAGATATCTAGGGCACTTTCTTTCTTCAATCCAAATTTGAACACATCAAGTCACTATGACTAATTAGGACCCCTCCCCCTATGTGTATTCCAATTCAAATATGAGTTCACAATCATACATGGCCCATATTTATAAGTAGGAAAATAGAAACTAAATTTCATTTTTTTTTTTAAAAAGTGTTTTGGTAAGGAATTAATTAGTGGATGAAGTTTACAAACAAGTACATACATGAGTCATATTAGTAGGTATACCCTTAGTTTAGGTGTGTGTATATTCTGTTTCTACACCTACTCACTCACCTAAAAACATTATCTCTATCATGTGTTTAATCAAACAAGGGTCCACTACAGAATGTCATAATCTACAGAAGGGAAATGGATTTTTCTTTATAATCGGATTTTGTGGGCATTATGAACATTTATGCATTTGAAAAAAGATGATCAAATTTGGCTTGCAAGAATTAAAATATATTGTACAAAATGTGGGTCATGGAGAGAGCACCGAAGTCAGAGAGAAGTTAAATGCCATTGCTTATTTTTCTGACATGTGATGAAGGTGTTAAATTTTCCGGAGGCAAGGTCCATTCAAACTTTTAATGAACAATTTATTGCAAATAAGATGTACTGTTTTATTAAGAGTAATGCTACGCAATAAAATATCGCAATAGAATTGGTAGCACGAAGAATTGGCATAAACATGCATGAATTCTTATCCAATCACAGTACATCACATCAAGAAAATATCATGCTACCAAAATATTATGTTTCTATCATATATTACGAAAGCATGTTGCGTGCATTTTATTTTTTATTAATATGTAATTTGATCTTTGGTTTTGGCTTCATATTACGTAGGGTTGTTAACGAATCGAGTCAAAACCGAATTAATATCACTTCGAGTTTGAATCGAGCTGACTCGGAATTTTCAAATAGTTTTTGTAGCTCGAATTCGAACTCGGCTCGGTTCGATCGAACCAACTCAAGTCAATTTGAATCTCAATATTTAGTTATATCATAATCCAATTGAAAATATTTTTATGACAAATTCAATTCAAGCAAAATATCAAATTAAAATAAATACAAATAAATTAAATATTATTTTAAATTTCGACATAATCCAAACTCAGTACATATTAAAAATTTAATAAAAATTCTCAATTTCAGCAAATAAGAAAAAAAATGCCATCACAAGCATATCAATACCCAAAAAATAACCATTATCTAAAAAATGAAAATTTTGCAACCACGAGCCAGATTCGAGTTCATTAATTAGTCTAGTTTTTATAATTTTGAATTGAGCCATGGGCGATTATAAATGAACCAACTTAGCTCGGCTCTCTTGGGACTCGAGGCAGCTCGGCTCGATTTCATTTGAGATGTATTCGAATGAGCTATGAGCTATTCACGGAGAATGTTAGAATCGAACTCGAACGAACGTCGAGCTACGAACTAAATTAAGAACTCTAATATTATGAATTATCAATCATCTAGGCAGCCCCATGAGAGGTTACACGAATACTTCAAAAATGCTGGAGTATCTTATGTATACGGATATCCGATAAAGATACATGAGCGATATGGACCGGATACACAACGTACAAATCACGTGAAATATCTGATTATTTTAATATTTATCTTTTACGGATACTTCAATAACGTTGGGATATTTAGTGGATGCTTCCCGGATACGACTAGGAAATATGTCTATAATATTTGTGTATAGAAATATGCCATATACTTCTAAAATTAGTTATATGATACTTCTTAGATAAGTCTATAATATTTCTATGATATTTTCACAATACTTGTATTGTTTGGTTAATTTTATTTTGTTATCATAATATTTGATTTAAATTTATTATTGTATATTATTTTAATATAATATAAACATATTAAAATAATAAATATATCACAGTAACGTAGTATTTTTGTAATTTATCATATCACCATATATGTATCATATCCAATTAAAGATACTCGTATTCGTATCCTTATCATATCCAATTAAATATACTCATATTCGTACTTTGCAACATAGGTTACAATTATAAATCTATCAAAACTGCACTAGATAGTTTTTTTTATAAATTATTATGTAGTTGTTTAAGTACGTAATGTTTAAGTTTTAAAATATTATAATATATTAATTCGTTAATTATAAATCTGTTTTGTAAACAAGTGACAAATTATTAGTGTTATTAATTTTAACAATTTTTTTGAAATTTATAATTAAATTATTTAACTATATCATTACTCCTAAACATGGTAAATAAATTATTGCATCCCAAATATTACTCATAGAAACCCTAATTTTACTATACTTGTAAATAAATATGCATTGAGAAAGAATAGTAGCTAATAAATGCCATGTGTCCATGCCAGACGGATAACAAGGAAAACTCATCTACTCGAAGTTGACTTCTCTCTACATTGGTGCACCAATCCAAATATTATTTCGTTAAAAACGAGTTATTCTTTTGATAATTGATTAGCACATGGATTAGCTAGATTAATTAATAGTTTAAATCAATAAATATATATTATTATTTAGGTTTAGTATCCGTCAAATAATAAAATTTACTTATTTCATCATTGAATTATGCCGACTCGTCCTCCAAATTCAGCATTTTAAATGAACGAGAAATAAATAATGCAGCCTTTAACTGTTCATCATGTGGGCTCGGTATGTTATTTCCATGTCACAATATAAGTGGAAATTCATAAAGCTATACCCTTTTTTTTTTATGTTGATTGATTGTTGACCAATTTATATATTTTTTTCCATTTAATTTTACATAATTTATCAAGATGAAATATATGAATAAACCAATGATAATATGTATGAATTAGTTGAATAAATAATACAATAAATCATAAGTAATAATTTCGATTTTCATTATTAACCAATAATAAATATGAGATGATCAACATTTTTCTTTAAATAAAAAACATGAAAATATAAATAAGAACAAAATGATAAAACATGTATAAATATTCTACATTTATTAATAGCGTAAAGAAACTATTATAATTTATTCATAAAATAGTTGTTCGGATGAGGAATTTGAACTAAAATAACAATTAGTAATAATAATAAAAAAAATCATTACGCAACATAAACTTTTTATTATGATATCACATTATTACTCATTAAATGATAACATTTTCAGAAGGATTTATCTATATTTATTCTTCTAAAAATTCAAAATATTATTTTTATCTTCTGAAAATTATAAATATCAGATTTACAATTTACAAAAATCTTATGTATCGTTTTTACCCTTCCAAAAATTACGGAATATCAAATGCATACAAACGGTTAACTAATTGTAAAATTCCTTTAACTAATAATGATTTAATTTTACAAATATAGTTAAATATTATGATTTTTAAGATTATTTAATACATGACCATTTAATTTTAAATATGTTCTTTATGGAAAATATTTTAAATGTTAGAAGGATAAATATGTAAATTCTCCAATTCTAATAAATATTTTATTTTGCTTCCATACTTTAAATGATCATCACTTCTTGCGGATCATCATACCCATGAACAATTATTCATTTGCCTCCATAAAACCAAAATTAATCATTCCTCCATTTATTCTCCAATCCCCACTCCTTCCTCTCATTCTCCCCCATAGAGCTCCTCAAAGCCAAACAAAATCCACAAAAGAGAAAGAGAGAAAAGATTCAAAAACAATGACAAAAAAAGAGTGTGGTCATCATGGAGAGTGCGAGAGGCGCCGAAGGTACCGGCGTCTTTGCGGCTGCCTTATGGCAATTGTGATTGTTATTTTGTTCATAATTTTGATCGTATGGCTTTCGCTCCGCCCAACCAAGCCGAAGTTCTATCTTCAAGACGCTACGGTTCGCCAGTTGAACGTTTCGGCCAATTCCGACGTTCTTAGCATCATTCTTCAGGTTTGTCGAAAACTTCTCGATGAATACTAAATGCCAGATTTAAGCTCTATTTATTTCAAAGATTTAATTAATCTTGAATACTTTTTTTGTCACAAGTCCAAATATATTAGTACTACAATTAAAGATTTTTATTTGAAGCCAATTTTATTTAATCGAAGAAAAATAACTACGGTAATGTACAATTATATGTTTTAGGTACGATACAGCAAAATGTAGGCACCCGTGCAAAGTCTTTAATAAAAAAGAAACCAAAATAATTAAGAATTATCAATAGTAACATGATAAATATCATAATCAAGAATTACGATAGTGATATCATGGGATACCATTGGTAACCCGATTCAAAAAAAAAAAAAAAATTATGATAGTGAAGATTATTCGAGAGATTTATATTGTGCTTATTCATTCGTTTGTTCCAAATATTCTCTTTTTATTATAGGTAACAATTGCAACTCGCAATCCGAATGATCGAGTGGGAATCTACTATGATCGAATAGACGTATATGCATCGTATAAATACCAACAAATTACTATTCCATCGGGCTTGCCGCCAATATACCAAGGTCACAACGACGTGGACATATGGTCCCCCTATTTATTCGGTGCCAACGTACCGATTGCTCCGTATCTCGGCAATGCACTTTTGCAGGATTGCCAGGCCGGTTTCATCCTGATCCACGTTAAGATCGATGGACGTGTCAGATGGAAAGTTGGGAGCTGGGTATCGGGCCACTACCATTTATTCGTGACGTGCCCGGCGTTTTTGGTTACTCAAGGAACGCAATCGTTTCGGTTTCAACAAATGACTGCTTGTACTGTGGAGGTCTGAATATAAATTAAGTGCCAATTTGATTTAAATTAGTAAGTGCTTTTTGTAAAAGCTCCTTTTAATGATCTTTTGAGTGGGTATAGAAAATTTAGGTGGACAAATGAGAAAATAATGGATTATGTAGTGGGATCAGTATAGGTGATCATATAATTTAGATGTGAATTAAGGGGAAAAGAAATATGGGATTTGATCAAGTGTATTACGTTACTGTTAATTTTGTAAACAATATTTGATGAAGAAATTTTGGTCTTTACGCCATGGAGGAAATTAATATTGGGGTTAAGTTTTCAAAAAGATCAATGAAATTTTTTGGGGAGCATAAATCTCGTAGAAATTCTTGTGTTTGGGGATCCAAGAGTCTCTTTGTCCGATGAGAAATCTTTCAAAAGAGTATTTTTCACGATAAACCTTTTCTTTCTAAAATTTATAAAATATTATATTTGTAAAAGTAATATTTTTACTCTTTGTATAAGCAATACTTCGTTACTTCCTAACAGACTCTTTATTTCTCACAATTTTTGAGATTTTTGTTTTCATATTATTCTTTCTTTTTATGTGTGACATTTTTCAAATTCAAGAAAACTAAAGAAAAAATGGAAAGCAATATTGGTTGCTTGCTTTAGAAATTTGTGGTGCACCTACAATTGCAATAACGATTTTGACATGACCATTTTGAAAGCAACCTCTTTGAGCTCAAATAACCTCAAAATTCAAAAGGGGATGAGTAACGTAACAGGACAAATTATAGGTGCTCTCTGCCTGCCCATTACTCTGACTCACTTTTTCTAGTTTCTACTCAAGCTAGGACAAATTTGAAATTTGTTTAATTTTCTGAGTATAAATTAGAATTATACTACTCGGCTTCGATACTCATCGACGAATGATAAGTTATCAACATCAGTTCAGAATTGCAAAACGTCAACGAAGCAATTCAAGTCGAGTTGACGATGTGGAGACGAATTCTACGAGACACGACAAAGACAAAGGATTAATTTATCTTTATTATATGCATGTAATTAACTAATTATGTCTGTCAAAATCTTCTGACCGATATTTATAAGACACCGATAAAGATATCTGAATTATACCTGAATGTAATTTAACAAATTACGATCGAATAATACCGATAAAGCAGTAATTACGAACCAATCTGAATTTTCCGCAACTCATTCAGATATATTTGAAGTATATTTTGATGAAATTAGTAAATGTCAATTCTAGACAGGAAAAGAATTGTATCATTTTCAATTTTTTTGTAATTATAGTTATTCCTTTCCTAGCTAGTGCTAATGGAAAAAGATGGATTTCTTCCTCCAACTACTAATTAATATTAAATATCATGCTAAATAATTCATTACTATTTCACTAACTGTTATTTCTATATGCTTTTTTGTGTATCAAAATCACAAAATAGAGGGCAATTCATATATCTGATAGTGATATTTTCTAAAATCTTGAGGACCATGGTCTCATTCAGTCACTATTAACAAATTTTGCCCTCTCTTTTATTGGGAACCTAATCCGAAATAAAGAAGGAATAGGGAAGAAAGAATATGCATTGAATTAGCTACCACATATCTTAAAAGGTAGGATATACATTATTCAATAGAGAAAGAAAGATGGTATTTTCTTTTCCTCAAAAAATATGATTGAAGAGGCAACTAGGTTCAATGGGACCATTAATCCATTATTCCTTAAAACTGAAATGACTTGCAATTATTTGTTTCAAAGCTAATTAATTATTCATTTTTAGATACAACTTATACGAGGATAATACTCGTGTTATCTCGAATTTCGGATACTCGGATCCGCATCCGACCAACTCTAACATCTTTCTCTTAGGGGCGCTTCCGGATGCGACACATTTCCAAATCAATTTTTTTCTGACGCGACGAGCAGGTTAATTATGTTTTTCAATGTAATACAAAATATGTTTTTTTATGATAATAATAATAATATCATCTCAAAATAAAATTATTTGAACTTATTTATGTAGGATTATGTATATGTTTTATAATTATTTACATTTTACTAACAAATTACTCATTTCTTTTATCAAATAATAATATATATTAGTATCAGTGTATAATAATATCTGAGGTATAATACAATTTTACGAAAAAATATGATAACAAATAATATATCATTGTTGTTCATAATTTTTTATGCAATACCAAATATAAAAATAGTGAATCATGTGAAATATGTAGTCACAATATATTATTAATTATATAGTACTAGTTTTTATTTATTGATTCAAAATGCAATTAAAATTGTAAATGATACGAGATTTAATAGTGAAAGTAATTTTAAAAAATAATATCAAAATTTAATTCAGCAAAATATAAAAAAATTCCAATTTAATTTAATTAATTTAATTTAATTCAGCAAAAATATAAAAAAATTCCAATTTAATTTAATTCAGCCAAATAAACAATGTCAAGAGGTACACTTACTTGTACATATTTATTAAATCCAAAGAAAATTGCAATATTTATTTAGCAACACAAAGTAGTGGTTCAATCATGGCAGAGTCGTCGTGCATCTGTGATATGTCATTGTGAAACCTACCAAGTACTAAAACAGAGTACAATAATATCACTGTTCAAGTTAATTTAATTAATTTAATTTAAAGATATCTGAATTATACCTGAATGTGATTTAACAAATTACGATCGAATAAACACCGATAAAGCAGTAATTACGAACCAATCTGAATTATCCGCAACTCATTCAGATATATTTGAAGTATATTTTGATGAAATTAGTAAATGTCAATTCTAGCCAGGAAAAGATGGGTGTCATTTTCAATTTTTTTGTAATTATAGTTATTCCTTTCCTAGCTAGTGCTAATGGAAAAAGATGGATTTCTTCCTCCAACTACTAATTAATATTAAATATCATGCTAAATAATTCATTAACTATTTCACTAACTGTTATTTCTATATGTTTTTTTGTGTATCAAAATCACAAAATAGAGGGCAATTCATATATCTGACCATTTTGGATGATTCGACCCAACAATGCAATGAAACCAAAAAGGCCCATAAGAAGCTAAATCTAAGCCTAAAAAGCCCAGTCCCCGGGCTCAAAAGATCTCCTTTTTTTATTTTTATTTTATTTGTCATTCAAATAATCAAACTACTGTTTTTTTCAAGTGGACATACCAAGTGGTATGGTCCTGTTTTCATTTAAATAAGAAAAAAATAGCTATTTGCATTTTGCATTTATTTGCATAATTTAGGTAAGAACTACTTATTTAATTTTAGCCATGTTTGAGCTTCTTGAATGACTTTCAATTTCGTTGCCGTTTGAAGCGGGAAGTTCTTGGTGTTGCGCGAGATCTGAGAGTTACGTTGTTTCCATATTTGCCAATTCATGTCCGCTCAAGGCGCATCCACGCTGCTCGTTGCTTCTTCGTGAGGGGTTCCTTACTCCTAATCCAAGACTCTTCGGCATTACAAAATAATTATACGGTTCTTTGTGCCCTTGCCATGCATTGTGCTCGTAAACAAACACATTTGGTTTGAGCGCAATCGACGAATAAGTGATTGGTTGTTTATTGTCTTTCATAAACGCGACATGTTGCGATCATCACAAACTAGTAAAATTATCTCCAAATAAATTACAAATGAATCAACTAACAAATTAACAAAACATTCTCAAATAATTAAACTAAAAAATTAACAAAACAATCCACTCAAAAGAAAAAAATAATATAAACTAAAATAGAAAACAAATCAACAATGCAAAAATCACAATATAAAAAATCCCTGAATCAAATTTAAACGTAACCGATAAGAATCAATAATGCACATCACATTTGCTCCCATAAGCCACACCAAATCCACCATTAATCAAAGGAAATTTCATCCAACAATTGATTTTGGGTTTAAAATGTACCTTCACAAACCACAATTTATGCCTCAATTTTGCATTCAACAACACATTCAAATAATATGCACCTTCACCTTTCTCTTTTGCAAACAAATCACTCACATCCTTGCTCAAATGATCTTCCTCTCCTGCAAACACTGGATAAATCACATTAGTAGTTTTCTTGTGTTGGAAAAATGGGTCGAAGTTCGAATCCGCTTCACCCAATTGCGATCCGCCATAGAATGCCGCAGCAGAGAGGTAATCGTAGTAAATTCCGACGCGGCGATTCGGGTTGCGGAGCGAGATCGTAACGTTCAAGCTATATGAAAGAGAAGATGCTGACTTGGCAGAAGAGGATACGTTGAAGCGCGACAACGTGGCAGTGTCCAAGTAAGCATGGATCCGATGTGGCTGGAAAATTAGCCAATAGACGAAGATTACGACGCCGAGGCTGAATACGAAGCTGCATAACTTTGAACAACAACTTACACAACAACTAGGATTAGGATCTGACATGAATGGCTATTAGGGGAGTTCCTTTTTTGGGTAGATAGATTATAGATAGATTGAGGCTAGATTTTGAAATGCTTTAAATTGGATTTATTTTGAGGAAACAGGAAAGAAATGGTAGGGAAATTGTGGGAGAAAGTGAGAGACTATGCATTTGTGTGTGTATGTATTTTTTTATTTTATTTTCCTGCTAACTTGTTGTCTGTTCATAGAAAGTCAAAGTCATTGCAAGTAATTTTATTTTCTTTTTGTTCTGTTTATTCATCTTTATCTTTTTGTGTTTAATTGTCAGAAATGAAAAGCTGGAGGATGGATTTATTGGATTGGAAATATAATTGTGGTCTTATTTTTTATTTTAAAGAGAAATTATTTTCTTTCCCACAAAAATGAAATAAAACCTCTCGATGATGATGTCATCGATCATGTTAATTGATCTGTAGCAGTTAAATTTCATTCAAATTAATTGTCTTGTTAATTCTTGTGTATGTTAATTGATCTGAGATTATATAAAATTATTTTTTATGATCTGATTAACTGTTATTTCACTGGGTCTGCTAGTATCATCTAGCAGTTTTATCCCACTTTCTATTTTAAATGTCTTGTTTTAGAGTATTTTAATTGTCTTTTTGGTCGTGGGATTATATATCCAATTCCCATAACACCAAAAATAATATTGATGAGGTGGTAAGTGATGGTTAAGCGATTTGATTAGTATTATTAATTGATTCAATTAACAATTTAATTGATCGTTTAATTGAATTAACACGTTAATTAATATGTACTAATATAATTTATTGATGTGTCAATTTAAAATGTCAATTAACAATTAATTGAGTCAATTAAAAGAGGTCAATCAACTCACATAATCAATTCTTGCCATCTCATCAAGGGCCTCGGAATGAGTTTGGTGGGTTGAGTTTGGGTACCAAGTATACTTTCCCTTTGGTCGCAGAGTAAATAGTAGTATATACAGATGGGCAAATAATGTTCAGGCCCACGCCAATTATGTTTTGGCCCACACTTGTGATTATGATCAAATAATGTTCTTTCTTAATCTAATTAATATGCATAGTTGTAACTTGTTTCCATCTCATATATATACTAGCAATAGTCCGCGCAACAATTGCGCGGGACTTCATATTCTTTTTACATACTTTTGTATAATTTGTTTAAATAGAATTTGCGCGGGTACGTTTAAACTCAATTATATAATCATGATATGTTTGCAAATATATTGATTTCAATAAATACATTATAATTAATAAATGTTCATGAAAATTGTCTATCATGGATATATGTATTATAATTAATAAGGATCCATGAAATTGGTTCATCGTTGTAAATTCACACAAAATAAATAAAATAGAACATGTTATAATTCAAACAAAATTTATGTTTGAAAACAAATAAGAAAAAATCATGAATAATACACATAAAATCGAAATATATATTTAAAATGTCATTTATTAACATAGAAAATATGAATTTTTTTAAATAAAGAACACAATTGTAAATTATACCATAAAAAATTAATAATTGAGTCATTGTTTCATGGGGAGGGGGGGGGGGGGGGGGGGGTGTGGGGGGGGGGGGGGGGGGGGGGGTTATATATGGAGCCCAATAACACAAAAATAATATTCTTGCTGAGGAGGCAAGAGAGGATTAAGTATGTTGATTAGTATTATTAATTGACTCATTGATTGACTCAATTAACGATTTAATTGACCGTTCAATTGAATTGACACGTCAATTAACATTTACTAATATTAACATATTATAAATGATTGATGTGTTAAGTAAACGTGTCAATTTACATTTAATTGAGTCAATTATAAATGCTAATTTATCAACCCCCTTATTTTGGACCCATCTTTATGCAATATCCTCATGCCACCTCATCACAACTCATGCCACATCATCACAATTATTTCAACCATTAGATTAGGATATGTGGCAACATATGAACCGTACATTAACCTTTGATTTTGTGTGATTATGTTTTATTTGTAGATATTTTTGTGTCCCTTATTTTACACATAGTTTTAAGCAATTTTAGAAGGCCACATCACCTTGCACTGATGACGTGTCAAAAAATTATTTGTTAGATTCATGTTGGACCAGTTGTATTTGATTTTGAATTTTTTTCACAATATGTTACATGATCAATTGTGAGTACAAATAGAATGTGAAGAGTTTAAATATCTAACATTAATAAATTAATATATAATATTATAAAACATACATCAAATATTGTTAGTATTTTCATAATATAATTTAAAAAAATTAAGAAATATATTCGCTTGACTTTTATCTTTATTTTGAGATCCATATTATCATATATTTAATATTTTTCTCTAACTTAAAATTATGAAAATAATTATGTATAAAAAGATATAAAAATAAATTTAATTACATTAATGACTTGAAGACTAAGTACTATTATTTGTAAAACTATAATTGAAAAAAATTGCACATACTACTAAGTATGTTATAATCATATATTCAATATTTTTCTCTAACTTAAAATTAAGAAAACAATATGTAAAAAAAGATATAAAAATAAATATAATTACATTAATGATTTGTAATCCTAATTATTATTATTTTTAAAAATATAATTGAAAAAAATTGCACATCCTAATTATTATTATTATTTTTAAAACAATTATGTCATATTTGTATTTTTACTTAAAACAGTTTCATATTAATCTTTAAAAAAATAATGAAAGATATTTATTTACTAAACACAAATAATTTCTTTAACTTATATAATATTTTTCAATGATAAACATGAAACATAAAATTTATCAGACACAAATAATTTTTTTAAACTTTTACAATGCTATTATTCTTAATTTTAGATATGAAAATTTAAAATATCATATGATTTTGATTTTTGTTTATGTCACGCATGTTGTTTTATTATTTTGTAGTGACATTTATTATTTTTGTATGTGTTACATTAAAGTACTAAATAAATATTTCGAAATGTGTCATATTAAAAAATAATATAATAATTTTGTCGTAATCAAACTTCCTTAATCAATATGATATTTATTTTCATAAAGTCTTATATTTGATCCGAAAAATCATAACTATGTATTATGTGTATGGTAAAACAAATGAACCAAAACCGCCGCGAAGCGCGGATAATCTCCTAGTAAATTTAATTTGTCACCTCATCAAAAATATTGTGATGAGTTTGGGAACTAATTATATATTTTTTTCATACATGGGTATAATTTGGACTGTAATAAAAACAAAACTCAAAAAAAGAAAAGAAAAGAAAACATGACACGTGTCACCATATCACCATCTGTTGAGAATTATATATATATATATATATATATATATATATATATATATATATATATATATATATATATATATATATATATATCAGTGTTTAAAATTACGGCGATATTGCGGCGATATTGCGGCCTGGGATTTAGAATCGCAATTTCGCAACGAAATATTGCGGCATATAGCGTTTTTCCGATATTGCGGAAATTGCGGCGAGATATCGGTAATATTGCGGATATATCGGATGATATTGCGGATAATATTCAAATCGTTGTAATTTTCTCATCCTTCCACCAAATTACATGAAATTTATATCGAAATCGCTCGTCTCGAAGAGAGGAATGCAGTGATGGGCTTGAATTTGTGAAATTTTGTCTTTTACCCTAAATTAAACACAAAATACACGTTAGAGTAATTTTATTGAGAATTATTTAATATAAATATTATAACATAAATTTTGTGATTATTTAATACTTAATTTCCATGTTTTATTATCAAAATATTTGATAAAATATGCTCATAACGTATATAACTTCTAAAATGTGTTATTTTCATCTATAAATGTATGAATTTAGTAATTTTCATTGTATTTCAGTTATGTTTAGATTTAAAATTTGAGTTATAGTGTTTTGATATTTTTAGGATGTCGACAAAAAATTCTTCAACAAAATACAATTCCAAAGATCCCGTATAATTTCTATTTTAATGGAAATTTTATGATCAACTTTTATTTACATTGAAAAAGTTTATGGACAATCAACTTTTTTATTCTTTTTAGAAGAAAATTATAAAGAAAATTTTATGATATTATTGGTGATAAAAAATATTGTGAAAAATATATTTAAACAAACTATTATTTTTACATAATTTTTTATCGCAACGACTGTCCGCAATAAGGTTATTGCGCCGCAATTGCGCCCGCAAACGCAATCCGCTGCAAAAAAGACCCGACCGCAATTGACCGCAATATCGCAATTTAAAACATTGATATATATATATATATATATATATATATCCTCTGAAATTTGTTACACTTGTCTAATAATTTTGTATATTTTATATATAACATTTATTTATTTATTTTGAAAAATTAGTATTTAACAACAAGTTCACATAAATGTTCTTAAAAGATGGCTTAGTTATGTTGTTTCATTTTTAATAATATACAAAAAGAGATTAGATGTTCAATGCATTCTTGTATATCATGATTTATGATTTGATGGCTATATTGATAGTAAAGTTTTTAATAGAAATCTATATAGGACAAATTTCATAACATAATATTTTTTTGAAATGAGAGATAGGATGATTAACAGGGAGAGCAAAGAGATAATCTTTCTAGGATTCGAAAGCATCAACTTTAAGGTCTAAAGACTAGATGCTTATCTCTTTAATATTTTTTTTCCCTTTGTCAAGCTTTTATCACCACACTACTACTTTGAGATGTGGAATGTTGGATTTATTAAATCTAAAGCATGATAAGGGTGATTCCTTTTTCAATTAACTAATGCAATCAAATTTAGCATTAAAAGATGTGTGTTTTTGATATATCTTATGGGAGATTAATTGCCCTAGTTTTTGAATCGTTCAATTATATATATTCTTGGTGATCTCTTCGTGTGTATCTATGATTCTGCGTGCCGGCAGATACGAGCTTATTAAATGTCTGTCTAACACACGCCGCTACTCATCCAGTAACATTTATGGATTCCTTATTGTACACGCATTCCTCATCCGGCTCATTTGTATGCTTTATACATTTTAGTTGTACGATATATTATTGCGAAGTACAATATATATTATATATTTTTATATGTATGATATACATTTATGTTTTAAGATGTATTGTATACATTTTTTTGGAAACAATACATGTTATAATTTTTTGCATGTATGATATATGTTTATGTGTGATTCATTTAAAGTATATCATATACATTTTAGATGTATGTCATATTTTTGAAGTACAATACATGTTATATATTTTACATGCATGATATAACTTTTTAAATATATCATATATGTTTTTTACATGAATAATCTTTTATATATTTTTTACTAGATTTATACATTTTGTATAACAATTTTTAATTTTTCGGTCGACGGCAGTTAGACAAAAAAAAAATGATAAAATATATCTATTTGTAAAAAGATAAAACTGCCACGCGTTTTTTGATATTTCAATTAACAAGTATTACAAGTTAATTAATCTTCCCAGAAACTAAGGACCAAATTGGAAAACAAAATTTTGAAGGATTTAAGATAGGAGAGCAATTCCATTTAATCAAACAAAAGCATTTTTAATAAAAAACAAACAAACAAAAGAATCACAAATTATCTTTCTTTTCAAACTCGACCACTTGATCTACAGCCTCTAAAAGGCATGCATTATCATATCTACCCTCCACATGATCTTCGACACACAAATTCAAATTCAAATCCAAACCTAAACTTGAATCCTTATGTTTTTCTTCATCATGATCAACCTTATGTTTCGCAGTAGGAGGATCTGCACGAGACCTCGAATCAAAGACATTACAGCTCAATACTATGATAGCATCCTCTACGCGGACTTCGTCTCCGCTGTGGCTCCTTAATCTACCACAATTAATTGCGCTTTTGATACATATTAGGCAATCATAATCTAGTTTGTCCACATCCTCGAGGAAGATAACACGGTGAGGGTTCTCGCTTAAAGCATCAAACACTTGTTCGAGATCATGACCACAATCGATTTCTAACCTTGTTCTCTTCTTGGCAATATCGCTAGTCGAATCGAACTGAGCGCACGGATATAACGTACTAAATTCGATGGCTATAAAGTGATTGTGAGAACCAAAGACAAGTCTTGCAAGTTCCCTAGCAACATTATATTTTCCTTGCCTATCGGTTCCTTGGAAGAAAAACCACGTCTCCTCCCTTGCGCCACATAGAACGTTAGACCTCTCTTTCGTTCGCATCATGCCAGATCGGCACCGCAACAAGGTACTAGCTATCTCCGGCATGATGTCCTTTTGCCATGGCACATTTTTCTCTAATTCATTGCATAGTGTTTTCAAATTCGCGGCATTTAGCTCCTTGAACTTGGTAAAGCATGTCGTCTTGGTAGTTCCATCCGAAGAACTCGAGCTAGGTTTAGCATTAGGGTCAAGGGTAGAATTCGAATTGTCCAAGGGCAAAAAATGGTTTCCAGAGGATAGAGAAAAAGTTTGGTGATGAAGAGGGTGAAAACTAGGGTTCATGCATATTGATGTAGAAGAAGACCGAAATGGAAAATTTAGAGTTAGATCAAACGCATGATCATTTTGGCGTCTAGGGGATGTGTTGCCTATTGAGTTCCATTTCATGCGCGCATCTTTCAATTGGGAAGACCCCTACAAAAATAGATAAAAAGGGAATATTAATATGAAAGATAAAAGAGAATATACATAGGAGCTTATGCATTTCAACAATGATATACAAAAAAAAAAAAAATGCTTCCAATATTTTTGGATTTTTTTTAAACCGTAATGATAAGGTTGAATGTTTTTTAAATTGTTACCCTGTTTTGTTGACTTTTCCACTATAAGAATGAAACAAAAAAAATGTTGGACTAAATTTTACCTGTTGGTTTTGTTCATCTTGGCTATGCCATGAAGGGAGACAATTGATGTCACTTCCTTGGCCACCCTCTATAGATGAACAACAAGAGCTACTTCCAATATTCCCTTTATTATTTTCACTGTAAAACGTTACACATAGTTATAAAATATTCTTATAATGTAAACAGTATTCAAGATTGGTTGGATATAAAATTATAAAAATCCATGAATATCAACAAAATATGTAGTACCGAATCATGAAAAGAGAGAAAGAAAAGAACAATACAAATTGAGACTTTCTAGTAATATTTGCATCCCTTAAAAAAAAGTAATATATTTGTACGTTGAACCAACCTTTCACAATTAAGGCTCAACCGGAGTCCACCGTCGCTAACGGAGATTGGATGGATGCACCAAAGAGCCTCCAAAGAAGGTTGGCCGGCCCTGCACTGCGCATAACTCTCAGATGTACAAAACCCGAACAACCAAAATCTCTCACCAAACATATTGCTATTAACCAAGCTACTAATTTCCATTATCATATGCTCGATAGGCGAATAACTATCATTATTCCCACCCTTTCTCTTCTTCTCGTTGGAAGTTTCCTCCCATGCCTCGCAAACCCATTTAAAATCTTCTATCACAAACATGGCCCCTCTTCGCCCTAGACAACAACTCTTCACGAGGGTTCTTAGTTCGAGTACTTTACTACGCACCTCTTCTCTCGTCATAGCCCTAAATAAAGAAAGCGGTAGTGGTATTAGTTCTGTATTTCTCAAACCCTCGGAGACTTTTGCTTTGGCTATCTTATCCATTACAACCCTAATTACACTCTCCGAGGTTGACGCGTACTCGGCTACAACCACAACGCATCTCTTGCTTCCACTAGATAAGCAATCCAAAACCGTAATCACATCCTCACTTCTTACTTGCATCATGACTTTATTTCCCGCAACCGTGGTTTCCTCCTTTTGATTATTTCCATTGTTGGTCTCGACAAACAAGGAGTTCTCTACATGGCTTTTCACTTGTGTGCTAGAGAACCCGGCCTCCCTCATGACCCTACTCACGCTCGGATCATCCAAGACAGAAACGATGAGTTGATCGAGCTCTATTTTAACCGCTAACAGCGGTTGTTGAGTTTCGACCGACCCACGCCTTTGGTGAGCTTGGGCCCGCTTGAAAGCCGCAATCAATGCATTAGACAAAGTTGGGTAGTTGTGATGATGATGGTAAGATGTTTGAGTGGTCAATACAGTAGACGTGGTTGGGAGGCGATTCAACGCGACATTGATGCATAGTCCGAGAGCCTTGCACCGAAGAGGATGAGAATGAGACTGCAAGCAAGCGGCAAGAAAGAGGCCCGCAGAAGAGAGCATAGTGCTTGCCACATGGAGAGGAGTCACCTATATTAAGAAGATCAAGATATTTATATACATTCAAATATATAGAAACATAATTACGACTTTGTAATCGTCTTTCGATTTAAAAACCTGAGAATGGCCACGTCGTCTCGCTAGGTTGACAGATTGCTTGACGATTATCGCCGCCTCGGATGCAAGTGCCTGTTGCGCCGCACAACCATCTGCCCTCATGATATTATTTCTAGGGTTTTGGATTTTGAGCGAGTTTTTTGGTGTTCTTGGTTGAAGAGTTTGTTAGTGAGGGTCCTTCATGGTTAGCTCAGTGAGAGACATGAGAGAGAGAGGTTGGAAGTCATTATCTAAGTGAGAGATATACTTTAAAGATTATGAGAGTGCATATTACAGGAAAATATATTGGTGTATAGTCCTTGCTTTACTACAAACTTTAATTTGTATTACTTTATATTTCCTTCTTTTTGAGTGTGCTCTTTCTTGTCGAGTAGGCAAGGGAAAAATATTGGTTCCAAATCACGCATATTGTATTGCAAAGTGGAATGCATGTGCTGGCCACGTGACCAACAAACCTACTTTGCCAAAAAGATGAACTATTTTTTCTTAAAAATAAATAAATTAAAACAAAACTTAGAAGCTCTAATATCATCATCATCCATTATTACCAAAAATATTAGATTATTGCCGAAATACAACAAAGTTTCTAAATGCAAGTAACGAAATAACGAACTCGTTTAAATAGCGGCGAAGTATTCCTTGCTGAGTTTCGGGTCGGGTTTCATCGACTTCTCACCCGGTTTCCACCCGGCAGGGCAAACCTCATCCGGATTGTCTTGTACAAATTGCAACGCCTATTATCAAAAATACCCAAAATTATTAGACCAAACAAAAATCATTAATTAGTGGCATGAATGTAAATAATTACTTGAAGGGTTCGCAAGGTTTCGTCGACACTTCGACCAATGGCAAGGTTGTTAATGGTGGAATGTTGAATTACTCCTTCTTTGTCTATTATGTAAAGTCCTCTCAATGCTATGCCCTGTAAATTAAATTTTGATTTTTTTTTTATTTTAAAATAATAAATAAGAAAGATGATAAATAAAATATTAAAAAGACGGCGCTATTTCTGGAACTATTTTTTTTGGCTCTAGAGTGGATTTTACCAAAATATCTCTGACTAATTATATAAAAAATAGAAATTATCAAAATTGCAAATAAACTAAAATCATTTAATATAAATGAAAGTATTATTATGGGATTTTTTTATTTGAATTAATGATAGTTTGTACTTTTGGTATATCAATTTAAGCAAGATCTAGAAAATAAATTAATCAAAGATTATCTTTTAAATAAATACTATAATGAAAAAGGATATTTTGGGGATTTTGATAAAAATATGGATGTCCGTTATAGACTCAGAAAAGTTAGCTCTAGAAAATGCGTTACCGATATGAAAATACCTGATCTGGAATTAGCACGCCAAAAGATTTTGAAATGGATTTAGTAACGTCAGAAATTAATGGATATTTCAAATCACCGAGCCCGCCAGATTTCCTATCCGTTTGTACCCACGCCAAATGAGAAAACTGCAAAATAAATAAAATATTAAATTTTTTCGGTATTAAAAAGAGAAAATTGAAGATTAAAAAAAAAAGGATAATTACCACACTGTCCACAGAAATGCCCAAAATTTCAGTATTTATACTCTCGAATTCAGAGTAGCGGTCACTGAAAGCAGTAATTTCTACAAAAAAAAAAATTATATTCAAAAAGGAAGAAAAAAGAGGAAAAAATAATGATTTGATTAAGTAAAGATGGGAGAAAGTCTTTTGGCCTACCAGTAGGGCATACAAAAGTGAAATCCAATGGATAAAAGAAAAGAATTACATATTTCTTCCCAATATAATCAGATAATTTCACCTGTAACGATGTAAAAAACTCAATTCAATTAGTACATACAAAGAAACTAGAGAAAACTAGTAATTTTGAAATTTTAATCCACGAACATTGATGAATTCCTGATCAAACACTGCTTCAGCTGCGAAATCTGGCGCCTTGTTGCCAACTAATGGCAGGTCCTGATTTATGCAAAAAAATTAAAGAAAATAGATCGAATCAATAATCAGTATCATCAAAAAGAACAATCTTATTCAAGTAGAAGTGGCTACATTGCAAACCAGACTGATAATCCAGGTAAAAATCCAACAAAATTGAAAGTAATTTCAACAGATAACCTCGGAAGAAGCCTTGACGACGAAATTCCTCCTGGAATTAACAGATGTGGTTCTGGAAACGAGTCGAGAAGAGCGAGAGTCGAACCCATTTTGAAAAGTTAGGGTTTTGGAGAGGAGACGAGTGGCAGGAGCAAGAGAGGCAACCGGAGATGAGAGCTTGCATGAGGTACCGGAGGCCATTGATGCCACCAAACAAGCCATGGATAAGAGAGGATATGGGGTATAAGGAGATAAGAGGGTTTTGAAGCACGGATGGATATCAATATACTTCGGTGTATACAAAATATATGAACCGAGTCCACAGATATTATCATTCATCGTCTCTCTCTGTTGCGTTGTGTGATATTGTGTGTGCCGGGCCCTCGTGACTATTTGTCGTGGAAGACAAAAGGACCAGACAACGAAAAGATAAAAACTTCAAAATTGATCCTCTGAAGAAGAAGGAAAAAAGGTGAAAAAATGGGGATATGTGTAACGATCTTGATCAGATTTGATCAATCGTTATACGAATTCACCTCAATTTGATGCGAATTACTTCAATTTCACTAAAAAAACAGTACAATTCTTCACTCAATAGATCCAGATAATTCCTCTTGGAGATTATCTGAATCAGATCGTAAAACAATCTAATAGAGACTATAAACGATCTGATTTTCTCCTATTACAACCTATTTATAGAGAGCTGTACTAAGCCCCCAGAGATCGTTAGTAACTCTAACAACCTCTCAAACTCCTATCTCATTCCCTACTCTCGGTCTATGGTGAACCATCGAGCTCTCCTAGCCTCGGTGTATTAGACCATATCCTCCTCCTCTTAACTTCGGATCCGTAAACCCGTTATTACAATTCTGGGTAATTATGCAATTTACCCCCTAATTGTCTTTTATTCACACACTATGTAATATTCCTTACATTACTCCCCTCTCCAATAAACCTTGTCTCAAGGTTTGAATTCCGGGTATCGCCTGAGCAGTGCGTCGTACTCCTCCCACGTGGCATCTTCCACCGGCAGATTAGACCATTGAATCAACAATTCGACAGCTGAAGAATTCCCCTTTCTAACCAAACGGCGATCCAAAACTGCAATTGGCTCGATCTTCAGCACTCCTTCCGGCCCTACTAGTGGTAAAGCTGGTACCACCATTTTTTTCTCCCCGATTTTCCTTTTTAATTGCGAGACGTGAAAGACCGGGTGGATTTGGGATCCCTCCGGTAATTTCAATCGATACGCCACGAGCCCAATACGTTCTGTAATCTCGAATGGTCCAAAATAACGCGACCTGAGTTTACCTCCTTTGGCCATCGATACCGACGTTTGGCGATATGGCTGTAATTTCAGAAAAACCATGGTACCCACATCAAATTCTCTCTCCGTTCTGTGTTTATCCGCCTGTTTCTTCATTCGTTCCTGAGCTTTCGTGAGGTTGTCCTTGAGTGACTGAAGAGCTGTGTGTCGCTCTTTGAGCCACGCATCTACCTCTGCAACTACTGATGAAGGAGAAGAACCGAGTTCAGGGTGTTGTGGTGGATACCCATATAAAGCCTCGAATGGAGAAAGCTTAATTGAACTGTGGTACGATGTATTGTACCACAATTCGGCTTGTGGAATCCAATTGGCCCAACGTTTAGGACCATTGCAGCACATTCCTCTGAGATACGCTTCCAAGCACTGATTCACCCGTTCCGTTTGGCCATCGGATTGAGGGTGGTAAGAAGTGCTGAATTGAAGCTTTGTGCCATGGATTTGGAACAGTTCCTTCCAAAATCGGCTCGTAAAGATTTTGTCTCTATCGCTGATGAGAGATTGAGGAATTCCGTGCAAGCGACATATATTGTCAAAAAATATTTTGGCAATCTGAGAGGCTGTAAATGGGTGTGTCAGCGGCACGAAGTGGGCGTATTTCGTCAATCGATCTACCACCACCATGATAGCGTCCTTGCCGGCTGATTTTGGTAAACCCTCGACGAAGTCGAGGCTTATACTTTCCCATGGCTGAGAGGGAATTTGAAGAGGTTGAAGAAGACCCGGGGAAGGCACGTGCTCCACTTTATTGCGTTGGCACAAGTCGCATTGGCGCACGTGTTCCATGACCTCGTTTTTCATCCCTACCCAGTGAAAGACACGTTTCAGGCGATGATAGGTGGCCAGAACTCCTGAGTGGCCCCCACATGGGTTGTCGTGTACCTCCTGCAGGATCTTGTCTTTGAGGGATTCATTATGGCCAATACATAAGCGACCTTTGTATCGTAGTATTCCATCTACATAGGAATACTTGGGAAACATAGATGGCTGCAGTATTATTTTCTCGATTAATCCTCGCAATTTGGAATCCTGCTCGTAACTCAGAATCACTTCTCTGTACCACTCTGGTGTCGATGTGCTAATGACTTGTATTTCTCCCTCTTCCATTCCTGAGCTCGCAGGTCGTCTTGATAGAGCGTCAGCCACACGATTCTCACAGCCACGTTTGTATTGGATTGAATAGTCGAAACCGAGCAGCTTGGACAACCCTTTGTGCTGCAGTTGAGTGTGCAATTTCCCGCTGAGCAAGAAACGCAAGCTTTCGTGATCAGTCTTCAATATGAATTTGTTACCTAACAAGTAATGACGCCATTTATTCGTGGCCATCAAAACTGCCAGCAATTCACGTTCGTAGACTGATCGTGCCATGTTTTTCGGGCCTAATGCTTGGCTTAAGAAAGCAATTGGGCGCCCATCTTGCATGAGAACGGCTCCTATGCCCGTACCACTCGCATCTGTCTCCACCACGAATGGTTTATCGAATTCCGGCATTTTCAGAACTGGAGCTCTCGTCATGGCCAATTTCAGATTGTCGAATGCCTGTTGAGCTTCATCATTCCACCCAAATGCGTTTTTCTTCAATAATTCCGTGAGAGCTTTGGCAATCGTTCCGTAATTTTTTACAAATTTACGATAATACCCCGTTAATCCGAGGAAGCCTCGGAGTTGCTTTATTGTCTTGGGTCTTGGCCATTCGACCATTGCTTTCACCTTCTCTGGATCAGTGGACACCCCCTCGCTCGATATGATGTGCCCCAAATAGTCGATGTGAGACACACCAAATGAACATTTGGTTAGTTTAGCAAAAAGCTTATTACTAGAGAGAATTTGAAATACCTCTCTAAGATGCTTGTAATGGGTTTCGATATCCTTGCTGTACACAAGAATATCGTCAAAAAACACCAAAACGAACTCTCGCAAGCATGGTTGGAATAGCTTGTTCATAAGCGCTTGAAACGTCGATGGTGCATTGGTGAGGCCGAAAGGCATGACCAGAAACTCGAAGTGTCCACAGTGGGTTCGAAATGCCGTTTTGTAGACATCGCCGTCGGCCATTCGAATTTGGTGGTAACCCGATCGTAAATCGAGCTTTGAGAAAACCTGAGCACCGTTCAATTCGTCCAATAGATCGTCGATTATTGGAATTGGAAACTTGTCCTTGATTGTCGCGTCGTTTAATTGACGATAATCAACACACATACGCCACGACCCGTCTTTTTTACCAACTAATATAGCCGGAGAAGCAAAGGGGCTGCTGCTTTCTCGGATCAGGCCTGATTCGAGCATTTCACGAATTATTTTTTCGATTTCAGCCTTTTGGAAGTGAGCATACCGGTAAGGTCGTTGCTGTACCGGCTTGGCATCCGGAATTAGCGGAATTTGATGATCACATTTGCGATGAGGAGGGAGGGACTGAGGTTCTTGGAAGATGTGCTCGTACTTTGAAATCAGGGATTTGATTTCTTGGTTTTCGGATGAAGCCTGAGAACTTGTTTCCACTCGATACATTTGGGCCAGCCAACTAACTTGATTCTTTTGGATTAATGATTGAAGTTTGGGCCCTTCAATTAAATGCACTGAACCCGTTTGTAGTTCGGATTGCAACCCGTCACTTAACTCCACCCGTTGCCCGTTAAGTGTGAATGAAACCTTCCTCTCTTTGTAATCGAATTCCACCGGACCCACCTTCTTCATCCAGTCCACTCCTAAGACCAACTCAACCGATCCCAGCTCGAGTAATCGAAGATCGAATTTGAAACTACGCCCTGCCATTTCCCATCCAAGGTTGGAACAAGCCCCATCAGTCACAATTTGAGTCCCGTTGGCTACGGAAACTAAAAGAGGACTGATCACCGTTGTAGAAACTCCAATTGATTTGGCGAATTTCAGATCGAGAAATGAATGTGAGGCTCCACTATCGATTAAGATAGAAAGAGGTTTATTGCAGCACCATCCTCTAATCTTGATTGTTTGATTTGTTGCTGAACTGTTGAGGGCAAAAACAGTCATCTCCATTGATTCTGCCATCAGTCCTGCCTCAATTGGATCTTCATCATCCGAAGAAGATTGAGAACTATCATCCTCTTTTGTTGCGTCTCCTTCGATTAAGTGCAGGGTGTTCTTCTTTCTTCCTGGACAATCATGGTTAATGGACCATTTTTCATCGCAATGGTAACATTTGCCCTCCCTTCTACGCCTTTCACGATCCGTCTCACCATTTTTTATCACCGTAGATCCTTTATTGGCTGTAGTCATGGAGACATTCGAACGGAATTGTTGTTTCCCTTTTGACGTCTCCTCCTCTGCTTGCTCTTTCTCCAAGGCATTCTCGTACGCTTCGTACAAATCTCTCGGCCGAGTAATGATCACATTTGATCGAATACTCCTCTTCAACCCTGCCAGAAAGCTTCGTAGAAAAAACACCTCATCAAGGGTGGGGTATTCATTCAATAGGCGATGTCTCAGAGTTTCGAACCGAGATCGGTACTCTTGAACTGTTCCTCTCTGTTTGAGGTTATGGAATTCCCCAATGGACCCCAAGAGGAGCTGATTCTCGAAACGCCGTAGAAGATCAGCACTGAAAGAGCGCCACGTAGGATCCGGATAGTGGATCTGATGCCCTAAGTGCCACTCTTCTGCGTCTCCTGAGAGATAGAGTACCGCAACTTCGACTTGCTGCCATGCCGGTACTTCATATACCCTAAAATAACTCTCGCACTTCCTGATCCAAGCTTTAGGATTCTGGCCTGAGAAGTATTGCATAGAATATTTCGGTTTGTGAACAAAACCGTCACTGTTGTGACGATTATTTCTGGCGTGCCTTTGTCGATTGAGATTAATTCGATAATCATCTTCATCTTCAATTGTCTCGAAACTCCTCGAAGATGTAGCTATCTTCTCCTCTTGTTGATACACTTTCTTCTTCCCTTTTGATCTGAAATCATGAGGATCTGTTGGATCAAGGCGCTCCTCCTCACCTCGAACTGTCGATTTCTGGTTGAGGAGCTGTGAAAACATGTTTCTAACCTCTGTCAATTGAGAGGAATTGGCGATTTGATTATCATCGATCTTCTGGTGCACACGTTGCAGATCAAGCGAGATCTGGTTGATCTGAGCTTGCTGCTCCATGGAATCAGTAGCGAGCTTACGGATCGCCTCTTCCTCGAGTTGTGTCTGCTTCTTTGCCATGGATCTAGTGATCGACGTGATTAGATCGGAGGATCGTCGAATCTGATACCAATTGTAACGATCTTGATCAGATTTGATCAATCGTTATACGAATTCACCTCAATTTGATGCGAATTACTTCAATTTCACTAAAAAAACAGTACAATTCTTCACTCAATAGATCCAGATAATTCCTCTTGGAGATTATCTGAATCAGATCGTAAAACAATCTAATAGAGACTATAAACGATCTGATTTTCTCCTATTACAACCTATTTATAGAGAGCTGTACTAAGCCCCCAGAGATCGTTAGTAACTCTAACAACCTCTCAAACTCCTATCTCATTCCCTACTCTCGGTCTATGGTGAACCATCGAGCTCTCCTAGCCTCGGTGTATTAGACCATATCCTCCTCCTCTTAACTTCGGATCCGTAAACCCGTTATTACAATTCTGGGTAATTATGCAATTTACCCCCTAATTGTCTTTTATTCACACACTATGTAATATTCCTTACAATATGGAGCTGGTGGCCATGGGCGAAAGGCCCTTCTGGTTTTGGGTATTGGTCCACGGCCGAGGAGGTTACTCATGGAGTCGATGCCTCCAATCTTACCGCCATTGTTACAGGTATTGAAATGGATATATACTAATAAAACAGCGCATACTGGTACGGCGGTACAGGCGTGATATACTGGTTTTTCTGCATCGCCATTAATAGGGGCGACCAGTGGTATAGGAAAAGAGACGGCTAGAGTACTTGCTCTGAGAGGGGCGAAGGTGATAATTCCGGCGCGAAGCCTCGAAAGCGGTACGATAGTGAAAGAGAGTCTCCTTGAAGAAAACCCAGATTCCAAATTTGAAGTATTGGAATTCGATGTTAGCTCTCTCGACTCTGTTCGAAATTTCGCCAAGAGTTTTGATAATTCAAATAAACACTTGAATATTCTCATGTAAGCTTAATTTGCTTGGTAATGATAATATGTTCTTATCTCTGATGCGACAAATTGGATATATTATTTTTTCTGCAGAAATAATGCGGGAATAATGGCTTGTCCGTTCCAGCTATCAAAAGATGGAATCGAACTGCAATTCGCGACAAATCATCTCGGTACGGTGCTATTTCTGTTTTTCTTGTCAAAATCTGTGATTGGAATGATTTTATCGATAAAAAAATGGTATTTTGAAAATCAGGGCATTTTTTGCTGACAAATTTGTTGTTGGAGAAGATGAAATCGACGGCTAAAGAAACAGGAATTAAAGGGAGAATTGTTAATGTTTCTTCTACGGCTCATGCAAGAAGTGACGGGTCTCGCTTCAGTCTCAATAAACTAAACGACCCATCAAAGTAATTTCTCATCATGATTCTCAATTTATAAAAAATTTAAATATCCACGATTAAAAATGAATACTACGTTGTGGAAGATAATAATATCATTTGTTCTTGTTTTGAAGTTATCGGGCTTTTAGTTCATATGCGGATTCAAAGCTCGCCAACATTCTCCATGCAAATGAGCTCACAAATCGTCTACAAGTAATTTATATATATATTATATAGTAACAATTATATACACGTTAATTTTAATTAGATTAATAATTGAAATTATATCTCGAATAGGAAGATGGATCTCTTGTAACAGCCAATTCTCTTCACCCCGGTTTGATAATCACAAATATTGTACGCCATCTCAATGTAAATGGTACTAACATTTAATTTCTGTACTTCTTTCGTCTTTCCTTTTTTTGAAATTTTTGGAACTATTTATTTTGTTTAGTTATAAAAATATTTGAATTCTGAATTGTCGCAGACGCAGATACTATAGTATCGCTGATTAGTATCTTGAACCCATTCTTCAAGAATATACCTCAGGTACGTTAAATCCAGACACTTTTCCTTCAATAAACTATTTTTTTTTTAATCTTGAAAAAAAAAATCGTGGTATTTCAGGGGGCTGCGACTACTTGTTATTTGGCACTGAATCCTACTGTTAAAGATGTAAGTGGAAAATATTTTTCAAATTGTAATGAAGTCATGCCGACTAAGAAAGCATGGGATATAAACTTGGCCAAAAATTTATGGAGTTTGAGTCAAGAACTTGTTGATAAGCGAAACCAACAAAATGAATGATTATATACTTATTTTTATTTTATTTTTGCCTAAATTTGTTTTAATCTCAAGCCCTTCCCCGCGTGAGCCCTTTCGTTCTCCAACTTTCAATCAGAGTTTTGAGTTTAAATTTAAATTCAGAATGTACATCATCAAATATTTAATCTCAACAAATATATCTCTTTAATTTGTGTAAACTTGGAATAGAGATTTTATAATTCAATATCTTCAATATTTTTAATAATTAATGATCCAAAAATGTCTCATAAAAAAATACAAAATCCATCCAGAAGTGTTTTGTTTTGAGGTTAAAAAAGAAGCGGGTCACAAATAATTCTTTCCATTCATTGATCTTTGGTAATAGTTATGTATTTTGTTTATATAAGAATATAATATAATTTTTATCAATAATGAAAAACACTTAGATTTCTTATTTAGATTTGCACCTAAAACTAGAAGTTAACATGACAAATCAAATTTTAGAAGTTTTAAATTTGACGATTACGTATATTTTTAGGTACAAATCTAAGTCCAAAATCTAGATACCTGTTATTGTTAATTTTTTATTAATGAAAAATTAGTTTTTTTTTCTTTTCCTTTTCCTTTCTCAGAACAATAATGAAACAACGTATTTTAAGTTAATTACGTTCAACAAACTCTTTTGTGCGGTTTTATTTGCTTTTGTATAGTTTCGGCAAAAAAATGTTCAATGAAAGTAACATATATTTATTTGATCTCTTTCGGGAAAAACTATCTAAAACAAACCAAAAAGCAATGAATATTGAAGAACAACAAAAACTAATTAGAAAATATCAAATGAAAATTAATTTGTATACATTAATTTTTGTCTTGAATGGACAGTCACACGCGGATTTCTATGTAATACATCTGTCGCTCGTGACTTGTCACTATCATGATCTAGTAAAAAAAATCAAAAGTTAAAAAATAGTTCATCATTTAAAATTTACTAAAATTCATTTTCTTTTTGAAATTTATGAGATGACAATTGACAAGACAACTTGTTTAGTAATGTAAAATAGTGAGATACCTTCTTTGAAAAAGATTGTATGATTTCCTCTAATAACTCAGTGAAAATTGATAGCATCAGTATGCAATTTACTTGGCATTGATAATTTTTGTTATCTTGTAAAAATGTATATGTTGCAGTTTAGTGATCTATCATGCATAATTATACATTTTTATGGAGGAAAAAACAACAATACTAATTGCGTGAATGGATGAATTTTTACACGCTCATTGGATGAGAGACCAACTAAGTGAGGCATTTATCTTTATTTATTTATAAAAACTAAAGAAAAGATGAAAAAAGTTGACACCTAAATGCTCATCGTACCTTTTATATTTATATTATATATATATATTTGAATATCATAAATATTCACTAAATATATTTGAATAACAATATATAATAAATATTCATTATACATATTTGAATGGAAAAATAGAATATAATAATATATAATACGTGACGTCATTTGTATTGGGGATATCAATTTGAATTTAACATGTATAGTATGTTTTTGACTTGGATCACTAATATAATTTTGCATAATTAGTAGATATCTTAATTGTGATAATATAAATTACCTGTTTAAGACATGGCTCTATCTTTTGTTTTTTTGCAGTTTTAAAGATTTTATATGATATATTTGTACTTTTAATATTACTTAATAAAATAATATTAATTTTATAAGTGAACTCTAAGAATATCTTGTAAACCTTGAACTATCAAATATTTTCATTTAAATTTTTTAAATGTTATCGCCCAATCATTATTAGGTTTTAGTATGTATCATCAATAAAGAAAATACTGTTTGTAACGTTTTTGATAGTTCTAAATTTTTTTATAGTGATGTGATGACTAAACGGTTTCATTTTATTTTTTTCTTATTAAAATACAATATGATAAATTATTTGTAATTTTTATTTTATTTTTACATTTACTTTTAGTATGAGTATTTTTTGAAATATGAGCAGTGGTACAAATTCATACTAGGACCGCGTGCACAAAATTATGCAACCCGCTCAACCCGAACCGAACCGACCCGTATTTTGTGGGTTTCGAAAGTGTTGGGTCGGGTCTGATTGGGACTTTGAAAAACTCGAAAGTATGGATCGTGTTACGGACTTGAAATTAAAAACTCGTATTAAACCAATCCGCCCATACAACTCCAAATTTGCAATTAATTATTTTTATTTTTATTATAAATTATATGATACGTTATGTTTCTTAAATTATATTGCCATAATTTATTATTAATTCATTCTACATTATATGATATTTTATCTTTTTATTTACCTTATATTATGTTTGACAAGTAATCAAACTTTATTAATTTTAAATGTACATGACATGTTTCTGACAAAAATTGAGTATTTCTCGTTTGTTACTTTTGTTATGTTTAAGAATAAGGTTTGCCTTTTGTTATTTTTTGTTCAGTTTAATAATAAAATTTGATTTTCTTATAATATCACTATATTAATTTTGTCATGAAATATACAGTTTGATTGAATTTTGAAATTTTTGTATATAAGTTTGTGTTCTTTTGTTTGTTTGTTTAAGATATTTCGATTATTTCATTAAAATTACAATTTTTGTTTCATATTTGATGGTTAAGATATGAACTTATATTGATATAGTATGTACTTAGCAAAAAAATCCGACCAAACTGTCCAATCCGGCCAAACCGTCCAAACCGGCTAAGATTGGTTTCAAATTTTTTATAAGTATAATTCGGGTTGGGTTGAAAAAATAAAAAAAACCCACTCTAATTGGGTTGGATTATATTTTAGATAAAAATCCGTCGAATTCGATCTACGTACATCCTTAATTGGTCCTTTTCCGAAACAAGAAAATGCCATGCCATTTTTTTCTTTGTAGGTTGTCCTATTGAAAGTTGGAAAATGTGGGACATACCCTCACCTCTCCCCCCACATTTTTTATGACAATACCTTAAAAATTAACAATTTAATTCATCATTGTTTAAAATCTTAATTGTATTTTCAATCATAAATTGAAATAATTAAATCATAAATTAAGATGTTAAAATCAACCGAAGTAACCTTGGCTAAAATTGAAGACTTCAAGCATCTACGTAGATCAATCCTCACACGAGTCCTTATTTGAATGTTGATGCCGGCGAAGTTGAAGGAGAGAGCGGTGAATGAAGAGGTTCCAGGAGACAGATCGATCAACAACGAGGAAGTAGGAGTAGGAGTTATGATGAGAGCGAGAAAAAGGAGAATTAGAGCTGCAGCGATAGAGAAGGGTAATGACGATCGATTGGAGGATTTATTCAGTAGAAGACGAGAAGAAGAAAGGAGTAGAAGTGAGAACAAAGGAGAATGGGCGGAAGGTGAAAGTGGACTATTTATACCTAGGGTAAAATGAAAAAAGGAAATAGTTTACATGTTTAAAATGGAAATAGTTTCATGGTTTCGCAAATGGATTTAATTTCTAGGTTATTCAAATAACCAGGATGTAAAGATAGGTTTTAAATCATATAAGACTCGTGAGAAGGTATTTAGGAGTAGTTTTTTTTTAATTTTTCAGGACAAATACCTTCTTCTTGAATGTTCTAATAAACTATATAAATAAAATTCAATAGAAATATGACATAAGAACTTATTCTATTATTTAAAAAAAAAAATGTTAAAATCAAGTTTTTGTGTTTTAATTTTGAAAATGTTAAATCATATCCACGTCATCAAAGACGTGGCAAAAAGAGTACTAGGGGGTGTACATCACTACTCTTGAAAGTTAGGATTAATTGGTACCGTTGATTTATAGGCTAACAGACGCGAGTGAACGATGTATCATATCTTAAACCCTCTTGGCATCTCTCTTATTGTTATACTGGCACTGGCATTGATTTTAAATAGTAAATAAATAATTAAAGAATTGTAAGGCATTATCTCGTATCAAAAACATCAATATTGATACGATTACAATAAATTTCTCCAACTATATTTACACAATTACTTGCATGATAAATTTGAACATCCTTGTTTGTATTTCAACCTTCGAAAAAAAACACAATCTTCTTGCCAAGCTCTGTTGTGGCAACAATACCTGTATCCCCAAACAATCCTAATTAAGTCAAGTAATCCTGCTATAATTAACCCTAGTTCGACATAATATATACTTTTTTTAACGCTAATAAAACATAATTCAATTTACCATAAAACAATGCCAATTAGCTTTAATATATAGTAATGGTAGACAAAGAGGGATTCCGACAGAGAAGGGATTGAGCTCGAACATACGGGTAGGGTTAAATGGTCTATTCATCAATTTACCGTTAAGTCTAACAGAGAAATCAATTTCTGGTTAATGTAATAAACTATATATTTTATAGGGTTAAATTTGATATTAATAATTTTAGAGGGATAAATTTGATATTATTTTTAGAACATAGAAGGAAATATCAATAAGCTTTCTACTCATTTGTATATAACAAAATTTGAAATGACAAGAGAAAACAAATAACATAAAAAAATGATAATAATGTATTTATTTATTTTGAAAATGACCAATTTATTGTTTTCCTTTGCAACATTAGTATCGAGTGCTTGCTATTGTGATGAGTGGAGCAAACAAAATTAGATGTTTCGAGATGATGATTTCATAACTCAGTTAGTTAATTGTTTGACACAATAAAATTAAATATTATAAAGATTATGAATTCGGATCTCATCGCATTATATATATAAAAAAAAAAAAGATAGATGCGTAAATCTTCTCTCAATCAGATTATTGGAATACGAGGTAAAATCAAAAGTTTTTCTTTAGTTCATTCGATAACCTATAGGTTTTGACGAATTTCTCTGTGATTTTCTCCATGCATGGATGTTAGAAAACACAATAAAATCTTAAATTTGTTTAATCTCATTTGGTATGCCATTGAAAACTTGTCATGTCCGATCCTCATATGTGCAACAAAACTTAGACTTTTTGGTAATAATTAATGATCACTTTTTCTTTCTTTCTTTTTCTATGGCCTTAGTGAAACAATATTATTTTACTTAATTACACTCATCGAACTCTTGTGGGTAATTTTAGTTATTGTGATATAGTTCCAACAAAATGAAACATGTTCAACTAAGGTATAATATTATTTATTTCATTTCTTTCGTAGAAAAATATAAATCAAATGGAATAGCAAAACATTTTTATTTGTTTCGTGTTTTGAAGGATATATAATATACTTTTATTGCATTTTTTTCTTTGTTTCTTGTTTTGAAGTTATCAGGCTTTTGGTTCATATGCTGATTCAAAGCTTGCTCCCATACTCCATGCAAATGAGCTCACAAATCGTCTACGGGTAATTTAATATATCTAAAAACAATTATGTTCAAGTCAATTTAATTAGATTAATTCTAATTGAAATTATATCTCGAATAGGAAGATGGATCTCTTGTAACAGCCAATTCTCTTCACCCCGGTTTGATAATCACAAATATTGTACGCCATCTCAATGTAAATGGTAATAACATTTCATTTCTATACTTATTTCTTCTTTCCTTATTTTGAAATTTTTGAAATTATTTATTTTGTTTAGTTATAAAAATATTTGAATTGTGAATTGTTGCATATACTATATTATCGCTTATTGGTATCTTGAAACCAGTCTTCAAGAATATGCCTCAAGTATGTTAAATGAACGTGTTTCCATCATTAAACTATTTTTTTTAATCTTGAAAAAAGATTCGTGTTATTTCAAGGGCTGCGACGAACTTGTTATTTGGCATTGAATCCTACCGTTAAAGATGTAAAGGCATGTTTGTTTCGCAGTAACTTAGTCAGATTGTAAGTCGAACTACTGCATTAATCTATTTTTTGTTGTTTGGTTTGATGTAATTTGTCAAACTACTGCAAGTCGACTTACATTGTCCCTCTCTTTTCCTGTAACTCAACCTCCCCTCAAATTTACATGAAGTGGAGATACATCACAACATAACCTCTCCTTAAATAGGGATTATATTTTCATTATGTTAATTTAAAAAATTAATCAAACACAATAATCTGAATAAATAAATAAACACTACCCACAATAATCTAAATAAATAAATAAACACAAATCTACGTCAAGAAATTATTACATTTAAATATAAGTATAAATTATATTTTCATTGTGTTAATTTAAGAATATAATTAATCACCATAATCTCAAAATAACTAAAATTATTTTAAATATTGATTTTATATATTATTTTAAAATATTTCTAATTATTTTGTCATTTTCTTAATATTTATAAATATGAATTATATTTTAAATATTTGTGTTTTCTAATAATTAGTAATGAACTGTAACGCTAGACTCATTACCAATTCAAAGAAACACGGAAATATTTTAAAATATAATTAATATTTGCAAAAATTATAAATATTGAGAAATATTATAAATTATTTTAAAACATTACTAGTATTTCAGAATATTAAAACATGATGTATACAAAATTAATATTTATATATTTCATTTAAATTATTGTGTTTGATTAATCTTTTAGTTATCAAATGAAAATATGATCCATACTTAAACTTGAACATAATAATTTTTATGTCAAAATCATTTTCTTTGAAAAATATGATTATTCTCGATATAAAATACTTATAATTTTAATTTATTAAGATTTGATAAAAAAAATTACGATTTTTATTTTGATGTTTTTTTTTCCAAATAATATAGATTTTAGATATACATATATATGGATGCAATATGGGTATATATATGGATGCAATATGGGTTAATATATCAAAGAAAAAACCAATTTCTACATTTTGAGGGTCATATCTCAAATTTTCAAACTTTTTGGTCTATTGTAGTAAATCTGAAACATATTGTGTCTTCTTATAAAATTTTGCCCAAATTTATTTGCAAATTTTAGTAGATATAAATCTTGAAATTCATAATTCAATTACATCAATCCAAACAAAAAAACTGTAAATCCAGTAGTTTCACTTTCGTTAATCCAAACATTTAAATTTGAAGTGCATTTTCGGGAAGTCGACTTGCGGAAAATTAATTTAGTTCAGGTAATTTCTAACACGGTCACCCAAAAAAATCGTGGTATTTCAGGGGGCTGCGACTACTTGTTATTTGGCACTGAATCCTACTGTTAAAGATGTAAGTGGAAAATATTTTTCAAATTCTAATGAAGTCATGCCGACTAAGAAAGAACGGGATATAAACTTGGCCAAAAATTTATGGAGTTTGAGTCAACAACTTGTTGATAAGAAAAACCAACAAAATGAATGATTATATAGTTGTTTTTATTTTATTTTTGCCTAATTTTGTTTTAATCTCAACCCTCCCCAGCGTGAGCCCTTTCGTTCCAACTTTCAATCAGAATTTTGAGTTTAAATTTAAATTTGGAATGTACATCATCAAATATTTAATCTCAACAAATATATATATATATATATATATATATATATATATATATATATATATATATATATATATATATATATATATATATATATATATATATATATATCAATGATTTAAATTGCGGTAAATACGCAATGCCGCAACGTAGTAAATTGCGCCGCAATATGCCGCAATATCGATAATCATATGTAAATTACAGTCCAAACGCAATAAACCGCTATATCGCAATTTAAATCATTGATATATATATATATATATATATATATATATATATATATATATATATATATATATATATATTGTTTATACTTGGATTACAGATTTCCCGTAGCGCATAAATGAATATTTTTAATAATAAATGATCCAAAAATGCTACTCTCATAAAAAACAAAATTTTAGGAGTTTTAAATTTAACTGCCGCGTATATTTTTAGGTGTAAATCTAAGTGCAAAATTCAGGTGTATGTTGTTATTGATTTTTTATTAATGAAAAATTGGTTTTTTTTTCACCTTTTCCTTTCTCGGACCAGTAGTGAAATAATGTATTTTCAGTTAATTACGTTCAACAAACTCTCTTGTGTTTTATTTACTTTTGTATAGTTTCAACAAAAAATGTTCAGTGAATATTTATTTGGTATCTTTCATAAAAAAATATCTAAAAGCAAAACATATCCTGCATGTGCAATTAATCCTACTAATACATTTTATAAATACTTTTGAAAAATCTGATTAAGCCAGGTCATCTTTTACATACAATCTGGATGTATCTGAAATACACACGCTTAATCATAATTAAATTATTATTTTCAATTTCATTATTCATGCCTATTCTTCATTTCTTCCCACTTGTCCTCATACGTCTACGTTCCCCTCTTTCCATTCTTTGTTGAACCGCCAACACTTACATATCTCTTCGTTCCCCTCTTTCCCTTCTCACATATTTCTTCCCCTCTGCCGTCTCATCCACATGTTGTTTCATATACTCACATATTTGTATATTTTTGTTTTCTTATATAATGTAATGAACTTTCCCAACAGCAGCAAAAAAAATATCATTATGTTGAAATTATAAATATAAACAGATGATTTCCAAAATTAGCTAAAATTTGATTTTTTTTGATTTTTTTTTTCCTGAATTTGAAACATTTATAATGTTCTTTAACTGTATTTATGGTTTTCGTTTATGTTTATTGCCCATATATATATTTACTTATTCAAAACAAACATTATTTTTTGTTTATTTGTTTTTTTTTGTTTATTTGAGGATAAATTACTTTCTTTTGTTTAAAGATAAACATGATATTTATATTTTTGGAAGAGTAAGTTTTCAAAAAGATACCCAACAAGCATCATCTATGGTCGCATCTCGCACCCGGGGGAAGAATGTGAATGGACTAACAAAATCCTTAAAATCAATGCACCGATCAAAGTGAAAAATTTTGGGTGGTTAGTGCTCAATAATAAGATCCTAACCGGAGACAACTTACTAAAAAGAGGGTGGCCACACGACCCGACATGTGTCCTTTGCACAACATCATTGGAATCGGCCGAACACCTTTTCATGACTTGCTCATTCACGCAAGAAATTTGGCGTCGAATTGAGCCAAATGCCCTTTTGCAAAATACAACACTATTACTTCTATGGAAGAAAACGAACAACTCCAAAGCTCTGGATACAAGAGCACGATGGGACACTAAATGGTTAGCAACAATATGATGTATTTGGAAGGAGCGCAACAATTGCATTTTTCAAAAAAAATGTCGAATGCACGAACTAGTTCTCGAAGACATAGAAGATTTGGCAAGAAAATGGGATTTTAGTTGCTAGGGTGGGAAACCGAGTAGGGTAGGCCTAGTGAGATAACAATCAAAGTTTGAGTTAGTAATAGGCATAGGAGAATTTTATAGGCGAAAATTTAATTTACCTTTATTTCTTAAAAACCATGTAAATAGTGTACTTTTCTTTTTTGAGATTTATAAAAATGAATGGATCGAGCGCGCATCGCGCTTGTCTTTCACCCAAAAAAAAAAGTTTTCAAAAAGATTTCATATTTTATTGGGGTAAATAGTAATTCAAGACTTCATAAAGGTGTACATGATATTTTCAAATGTTATAGGGGTATATGTGATGATTTAACAATATTTTAATGAAAAATTATGTTTGATAAGGGTATACATGGTAATTTCGTATTTTGGATGGGTTTACATGATAATTCATGCTAATAGGGAGATAATTTAAGATTTTAATTTTAATACATTATATATATGATAATTAAGCGTAAATTTGTCATTTAAGATATTATAGGGGTATACATGATATTGTAAGATTGTAATTTGTATGGGGGTATACATGATAATTTGAGATTATTCAAGGGGTGCCGGTGCACGATACTTTCAGAATTTATGAGGGTATAGATGGTAATTTCAGATTGTTGAGGAATACGTACGTAGTTATTATGTACATAATACATGTGTTATTGTCAGATAATTTAGGACTTATAGGGATATACATGGTAATTTTATATTTTTATAGGGATACATTTATACGTAGTAATTTCAGATCATAGGGATTTACATGATTATTTTCAGATATTACTGAGATATATATAATGGAGAATGTTGCTCTTCCCCCACTACATGTCTCCCACAACTCTTGATGTGTTGGCAATGGATTAACACCCTATAATTTAACACAAAAACATGAGTTAACATCAAAATTTGCGCGTTATTTATATTATGTTATGATTTAACATCAAATTAAGGTGTTAAGTCATGTACTCATGTGTTAATTTTTAGTGGTGACACGTCATCAAAAGTGGTGGGGGATGATAGTAGGGGATGTACATCATCACTCCTATATAATAGGAGTAATACATGATCAGATTTTACTGGGATATTATTTTCAGATATTACTGGGATATTATAGGAGTAATACATGATCAGATTTTACTGGGATATATATAACTAGCTTTATACCCCGCGCAATTGCGCGAGAGTGGGAGTTTGTCGGATTTTTGTAGTCGGGGTAATTACTTTTGTTTTAGAATGAGGTAATGTTTCAAAATATTTAATTTACGCTTTAAAAAAAATTAGTTATTAAGACATTTGTGATTTAGTATGTGTTCTATGGTTTATGTGTTGTTTGTCGTGTTTATGATTGAGTGCGTAGATTGAAATTAGATGCTAATAATTTTGTAGTGTCAATGAAATGTATCATGTAGTCCGTAGCGAAAATGATATGAGATTATACGCATACGATGGTGTTGTGTTCATTTTGCAAATTGTTTTGCATTGTTTTCTTATGCATACAGGAAAGGGGTTGTATCTGTGAGGAGCACACGTTGTTTTCCCCTAACAAAAACAATAATTTGTAAGAAACCAAATAGTAAAACGGCAAGAAATGCAAAATAATTTCAGCAAAAAAAACTGAAATTACAAAAAGCAGTTACAATTTTTAGAAAACACGCATGGTCTCCGAGTCAATCTATCTTCAAAATTCTCTCATGATACACTCTTGAACTCAACTTTCAAAGTTCAAATGACACTAAAACAAATCAAAATCAGAATATAATTTTGCAAAAATGCAGGAGCATTCCTGAAAGTTAAACGTACTTATAGTTTTTAGAAGACCCACCTTCTCTGACTCGATCAAGCATCTCTGAGACCTTCGTTTTCTGGCACACCGTCTTGGCAGTTGACCTACATAAAATCAATACAAAAATAAAAATGACGCAAACAGAAATTATAATATTTACAATAACAACCCTAAATTTATTCGAAACAACACATATCACCATGAAAAGACTCTATACGTGTTCAGGTACCCCATTTCGGCCTGCCAGAGATGGTACCGAATGCCATACCCGCCATCTTGGCTGGTCATCACTGGTACCGATATCATCATCACTCTCCCATCGCACAACACGTCATAGTTGCCCTACAAAAAACAAATACAAAAAGAGTAAATAAAAATAAAAACGACTCAAACATTTTTTTTTAATATTTACAAAGACAACCCTGAATTTCTTCAAAATCACGGATATCACCATGAAAAGACTCGACTCGTCTTACGGCACACCTTATCAGCCTGCGAAACATGGTATCGAACTCCATGCCGGCCATCATCAGCTGGTCCTCGCTGGTGCCGATACCAAAAGCCCTTAATCACACCCGATTAACTCTGAATTAGTTAAAAATTAGGTGTTAATCACACTGCAAATTAACCACATATATAGTCCCAAAAATGTAATTTGGCCTAAATTAAACTTTTAAAAATATTAAAAAGCAGAAATTGTGGAAACCCTAAAATAAGAACTAAAAACCAAAGAACAATAGAGAAATTAATTAATAACAAATAATGAATACCTCTTTAATTATCGTATTAGCTGAGAATAATATGTCAGTTTGAAATTGGAATACGTGCCCAGTAAAAATTGATCCGGACAGAAGTGTGCGTTCTTGACAACACAAATCACATTCTCTCGACTCGTCTGAACCACCTACTTTTAGTCGACATCAAATATAATGCATAATTTCTATTCAAAATGCTCAGTAGAGTTTTCGGTATTGAAAGGGAACGTGCATTGTTCTTCTGCCCCTTGTAAAATTCTTGTCGATTGCTATCTTCACATCATTCAAAATTAAGTAAAAATATTAATCACTAATTAAATAGTAATTATTCATAATTATTGCTCCAATATAGAAAAAAGATAAGTTATTGACTTGATAGAACCTATGAGCCTCGTCAATGATTGAATCTTCAGCACCTATATTTAAGCAATTCACCATATACCTGATCTCATCTTTCCCTAAAAATACAAATAAAAACAAAGAATTAGTTACTTACTAATCAGTATGGATAATTATTTATTTATTTATTTATAATAATAACCTCTCATTAAAGTTCTTTCATGCGAAGCAAAATAACCAGTCTCGATACTCCTCAATATATTACCTCGCAAACAACTCTAAACAACACAATCAAATAAGTACTTCAAATTGCAATAAAAAATCTTGGGAGGACTTTTGAGCTAAAGTATGAAAACCTGTTCAAATTTATCCTAGAAAAAAGTACGTTTGATATAACATATTTCTTGATCGATAATCTTCCCTTAAATTCCACCACAACTGTAAAACATCATAAAAGATGAAAATTGTTAGCAAAATATTTACTAAAAAGTCCGATAAATTTATTTTATTGCAATTAGAAGCGTTTACCTACATGTAACCCTTGTCAGCATCTTAAATTGCAGGACAATAATCACCACAGTGACTACAGTACACCATTTTATCTTCTCTTCACCTATGAATTTCCAAAATAAATTACTGATTATTATTTATTACACACAATGCAGAGAGAGAGAGAGGGAGAGAGAGAGAGAGAGAGAGATGAAATCAACCCAATTGGAAAATCGAAGATTTTAGGATTCCATACGAAATTAATGGAGTAAAATAACCATATTTCTTACCTGGTCAAGATGTACGCAAGATCGCTGGAGACGGCGCTCAAAGGTGGCAACAGATCCGGAGGAGAGCGGCGAATTGGGATTTTTAAGACTTGGGGAAAGATTAATTTCTGTTCCAGAGCAAAACCCTTTTTAATGCATATTCCCTTTTAAATTTCTGACAATTGAACCATCATTTCTGTCTCGTGCGAGGTCTGAATCAAGCGAAGAATTAAAAGATATCAGTAAAAATTGAAATCGAAATCATCAACTAAACAACTATCAGTGAAAAGAGTGAAAACAAAAACGAAATCAAAGAAAATATTGTCAAATCATACCTTCAATTAAACTCAAATTAAGCAAAACCCTAATTCAGATACTCTCCAAAGCACCAATCAAAAGCAACCAATACAATCAAAGAGAATGGAATAGGGCTTAGTTAACTCGCCAGTTTTGGCGAAACACGATCGAGAAAGGTCTGCTGCGGCTTCCGTCATGCTTCGCCTCGCACCGTCGCCATGCTCCGCCTCGCGCGCCGTCGCCTGCTCCACATCACGCCGTCACCAACATGCAAATCCCTGCAATTGAGAACGATTTGAGTTAGTGTGTTTTAGGGCTTGGGTTTCTTCTGAGAGCAAGAGAGGCAAGGCCGCAAGAGCAAGAGCAATAGGAAGAGAATCGAGAGGAAGGGTTTATATATTTTCATTTGAGACGACGTGGAAGCGGGAGAGTTCGGCCCAATCAAGCCGATTAGAACTATTAATAAAATATGTAGGACTATATGTAGGACTATATAAATTATGGGGTATATATGATAATTCGAAATTTTACAAGGGTATACATTATAAATTCTTAATTTCTTTATTAACCAACACAAAAATAATTTAGGCCCTCGAGTAAATGATTCTACAAAACAATATTTAATTTTTTAAATATGTACATATTAAAACTTTGTTGCCGGAAAGACATGACTACTATCAGGCCCGGTCCTGAAAATTTGGAGGCCTATGGCGAATAATGTCACGAAGTGATGAAAACAAAAAAAATTATGTTAAAGGACTTGATTATTACTATAATTACAAATAAAATTTTATGAGGTTAATCAAGAAATAATTTGGATTAATTATCAATTATCTCCAATAATCGAAAGCAATATAATTGAACCTTCAATTCCATGATAATTTGATAATATAATTACATCAAAAAAGAAATTACACCTTATATCAAAATTGACAAAGATGAATCAGATGCAAAAATTGATGGAATTTTTGACAAAAAAATTACACCTTAATCAGAGTCGCTTAACTAGACGACGAGGCGAGATGCGAAGAGATGGCACCATTACTTTGCTTCCTAACTGAGAGAAGATGAGAGTCGCTTAACTAAAAAAGCACAAAATTATTATTTAATACACGACACTCATCATGAAACTAAATACAAATTGAATCATCAACATAACTAGAAATTGAACATGAAATTGACATAAATTGCTGAAATTGACTGAAAAAAAGCGGGAATTGAATTTGAAATTGACATAAATCAAACCTGAACCTGAAATTGGCTGGCGACTAAAAAATTTGAACCAGAAATTGACAAAAAATATTGAAAAACGTGAAAGTTGCTTGCAAATGGTGAAATGGAATATGAAATTGACAGAAATTCAATACTATTAGTCGAATCGAGCTCATTATTGGCAAACGGCAAGTCGAATCGAGCTCATTAGCGAACACAGTTGGTAATGGCGATGGTGCGCCTGGCTTCAGAAATTCTGAGATTGAAAAATTGACGAAACCAAACAGAAATTAAAGAGAAATTACACGAAATTGCAACAAAAATTCTGAGATTGAAGAGCAACAGAAATTCTGAGATTGAAGAGCAACAAAAATTGACGAAACCAAACAGAAAATAAAGAGAAATTACACGAAATTGAAGACCAATTTGAAGAGGAGAGTGCCGCACGAAGATTGACGAAACCAAACAAGAAGATTGACGAAAAACCCGACGAAAATCACTGCCGCGGCGAAAAAAATGACGAAGAGACCAAGAGGAGCTGAAGCGTGTGAACTCGAAGAGGGGAGTAGTCTCCTGGGCTCCTGTCATGGTGGCCTCGCGTGCGTGCAGGTTTCCGGTCGCTTCAGTCGCGTCGCCGGTCGCTTCAGTCGTCGTAGAGCACGGAAGTAGCCAGTAGGGTTTCGTTTGCTTCTAGCCCTAGGGGCGTGCATGATTGAGTAATGGATCCGAATCCTTGCACAAGCGGGTCCGGTGCAAATAAGAGCTAACGGGTCGGATTAGTAATATGTATAATTGATTTATAGGTAAAAAAGGGAGGCCTGTGACCCGGGCCTGACTACTATCCAAGTTTAGATGTTCGATGCAAACGTGTTTGTCTTTGGTTTAAGTTCCTGAGTATGTGTACGTAGATGTTGTCAAGTTTTGTTAGTTTTTTTCTTAGGTAACAAGTTTTCTTATTTCATTATGAGTTTCATTACACTTTTGTCGTTACAAAGGCATGACAATTAACCAAGTGTAGATGTTCGATGTACAGGCCCGATCCTGAGTTTTCGGAGGCCCGTGACATGACGTTTCGATAATAAAAAATTACTAAATTATATCATCTAAATTAACTTATATTTATCCAAATTAACCCTAAACACGTGAATTTCGCACCCGCGGATGCTGGAGACTCAATTTGATCAATGTGAAGGCCAAAATTCATCGAAGAAAATTGAAGACTCAATGCCGGAGACTCGATTATGCAGAAAACACACTTGGAGATAAGTTAATTGTATGAATGTGAAGGCCAAATTTCAGAAAACATCACCGTAGAAAATCAATAAAATTCAAAGAAATTCCCAACAAAAAAATTACAAATTAATCAAATTTTCATGCTAATTAATCAATTTTTTAGCCAAATGCAGCGAAGACTTACCGGTACCAACAATCAATTTACCCACTTTCCAGACAATCAACCAATTTCCAACGAATCTTTCAAAATTTAAGGAAATTCCAGCCAAGAACTGCAAACTATCCAAATTATGAACCCATATTGAGCCAACATATGTGAATGAGAAGACTGATTAACCCCAATTTTGAAACTCAAAAAAAAATTAACCCCAATTTCGAGCTTCTTGAATTGACACGAAATCTGAGGTGAAATCCGAAGACGCAAAAAGAAGTCTAAAGACGAGAAGATCGTGAAGCGATTGGATATGGCGAACTCTGAGGTATGGAGTGGCGAGGCGACAACTTCTAACGTCTACGTGGCAGTGGTTGTCATCGTCTCGTCCGGCGAAGTGAGACTCGCCGCGTGGCGCTGTCCGGAGTCATGCTGCGGTGTCTCTCTGCTGTCGCGCGTGCGTACGAAGGTATGGTATCGGATCCGGATGAGTTAGTTCACGGATCTAATAAATAAGGTATTAGTGGGTTGCTTTTTGATATATGTGTGCATAATGGCTCTGCAATAAAAAAAAAGGGAGGCCCGTAAAAAAGGGTGGCCTGTGACCTGGGCCAACTCGGCCAAAGTCCAGGTCCGGCCCTGTCGATGTAGAGATGTTTTTCTCACATCAACTTGTAATTCTCGTGTGTGTGTGTGTGTGTGTGTGTGTGTGTGTGTTTATCTTTCTTCATATCTATTTCCGTATTTCATATTGATATAGTGTTGTAAACATATTAATAATGACCATTCACTGGTTTGTAAGCGCATGAATTAATGATGACAATTCACGTTATTCGTCTTTCATGTATGTGCTTGAACTTTTCTTGTATCCACTTACAGTGATATTATTTGGATATGTTTATTTATTTATTTTGATTGTCAAGAAAAAAACAATAACAAATAAGTTAAAAACAGTAAAGAGAAAAACTGATATAATAGAGCACATTACTTTATTACGTATTAAAACCCGCTGCGAAGCGCGGGCTATTTTCTAGTATTTGAATATTCAAGAACAACTAAAACTAATTAAAAAATATCAAATGCAAAAATTAATTTGTATGCATTATTTTTTGTCGGAAAAAGACCCATAATCTTTGGCCAGTTCGTTCTCAAAGAAATTCTAATTAATACATCTGTCGCTCTTACTATCATGTCCTAGTAAAAGATTCAAAAGTTAAGAAAATTCATCATTTAAAATTTACTAAAATTCATTTTCTTTTTGTAATTTATGAGATGACAACTTGTTTAATAATGTAAAATAGTGAGATACCTTCGTGAAAATTTTTGTATGATTTCCTCTAATAACTCAGTGAAAATTGATAGCATCTCTATGCAATTTATTTGGCATTGATAATTTTAATTGTCTCGTAAAAATGCATATGTTGAAGTCTCGTGATCGATCATGCATACTTATATATTTTATTGGAGGAAAAATCAAAATGCACAATTCATTCATGCTTCTGAAATACTAATTGCGTGAATGTATATTTTACACGCTCATTTGGATGAGAGACCAACTAAGTGAGGCATTTATCTTTATTTATTTATAAAAACTAAAGAAAAGATGAAAAAAGTTGACACCTAAATGCCGTCCATAAATATTTTATATGTGATTACACTTTTGTATATGCTTAGCGTACCTTTTTCATATTTCTATTATATATTTTTGCATATCATAAATATTCACTAAATATATTTGAATATACAATAAATGTTCATTATACATATTTGATTGAAAATATAAAATATAATAATATACTAGGAGATTACCCGCGTTTCGCGACGGTTTTGTTTCATTTATTTTGCCGTATACATAATATATACACATAATATATAGTTATGATTTTTCGGAATCAAACATAAGACTTTGTGAAATTAAAAATCATATTGAGTAAGGAAGTTTAACGATGACAAAATTATTATACTATTTTTGAATCCGACACAATACGAAATATTTATGTAGTACATATAGTGCAGGACATACGAAAAAAAAATGTTAATATAAGATAATAAAATAACATGCGTGAACATAAATCAAACGCAAAACAATATGATATTTTAAATTTTCATATCTAAAATAAGAATAATAATATTTTAAAAGTTCAAAAAAATTATTCGTGTCAGATAAATTTTATGTTTCATGTTTATTATTGAAAAATATTATATAAGTTAAAAAAATTATTTGTATTTAGTAAATAAATATCTTTTATTTTTATTTTTATTTTAAAGATTAAAATGAAATTGTTTTAAGTAAAAATACAAATATAACATAATTAGTAGTATGTGCAATTTTTTTCAATTATAATTTAAAAAAAAATAATAATTAGGCTTACAAATCATTAATTTAATTATACTTATTTTTATATATTTTTTTACATAATTATTTTCATAATTTTAAATTATAAAAAAATATCGAATATATGATAATATTGATCTCAAACAAAAAGTATATGATATTTTTTGCTTGAGTCGTTATATTAGATAATATAGATCTCAAACAATTATGTAAAAATATAGATCTCAACATGAACCTATATTCTCAAACACTATAGATCTATATTCTCGACAAAAGGTTGCAATGGTAGTCCGAATAAGAGCCAGAGAAATATTGGTGTATGCAATCATAACTTTCGTTTTATAAACTCAAAACTTAAAAAAAAATATTTAAAAAATTCATTGTTTTACCAAAAGCGGGTTATACCTCTTTTGTATATGGATCAGGATAAAAAATATTTCAAACTTCAACAAGCATGAACCCTTCTCATAAGCTATATCAATAAAAATAATAAAAGTAATGATATATATCACACTACTACAAAAAGTATCATTAGCAACGAAAATAGTAGCGACAAAGTTAATTTGGTCACTGTATGTCATTATTAGCGACTGATATATGTTTGTCCCAAAACAAAAAAAAATGTTGGGACAAAGTTTTTTTTTTGCTACTAAATTAGTCACAAAAAACAATTGAGTCCGTAAGTTAGTACATTTTGTGACAAATAAATTGTCGCAATATAGTTGACATATAAATTGCCAAATATTTGGGACCAAATTTGATCATTAATTACTGACAAATATGTTTAATGCATAACATTTTATAAGTTAAATATTTTTTTTTTCTAATGTTACAAAAGATTTAGACATATTGTAGTATTAATTTGACAAATATTAGTACTTGGTGTTGAAATTTTTTCCTTATTATTTTCCAATATTCAAGTTAACTAATATGATGAATATTAGGAGGAAATTAGAAATTAATGTTTTAATTTTAATTTTAATGTGAATTAATATATATGATAAAAAATTAACAAAATATTGAAGAAAATTTTCCCTCTAAATTTATTTTCATTCTTGACTAACAAAAAAATTTGGAGAAATTTTCCCTCTAAAATATTTTTTCACTGTGTCCTTAGTGAAAGAAATTAATGTACTAAATATTATAGGAAAAGTCTGTTTTTGGTCCCTAACAAATACCGAAATGTTCAACTTGCCCCATGACTAATTTTTGGTTTCTTTTTGCCCCATAAACTTGTTATTTTTGTTCGATTTGTCCCCTCCGTCAAATAACTCCCGCCCCCCCAGTTAAAAGTTGTTAAACCATGTTATTTTATACCTATTTTTCTATCCGACCCGGAATGTTTTAACCCGACCCTTCACTAAAACCCGACCCGTTTATACATATTTTCTTAGTCCCTTTGTTTTATACTCATCCAAATCTGACATTTCTCTTTCTTCTTTGAATTTCTTTACTCTTTCTTCTTGCAAGCCCCTATCTCTGGCCTCTCTTTCTCTTCCTCGTTCTTCAACTAGAATAGCGTAGAAGCACAAAATAAGCTGCTCAATCAAAACCCTCGCACCTCTCATCTCCCTCGTGTCTCTTCACTTCCCCTTCACTCACAGAGCCTCTTCACCAAGACAATCAAAACCCCAACCTTCCTCCTTCCTCAACAATCAAACTCCTAACCTTGCCTCTGTGAATATGGCGAGAGAGGGATAGAGAGATACACGCTGCAAGATCGCCACGATAGCTCAAGGGATGCCAACTGCGGATCGGGCGACGGCTCTAGGAAGGCCAAACGCGAATAGAGCCACCGTGACTTATCCAGCCATCATGCGGGTACAACCTGTTTGATGATCATGTTATCATTGATGTGTTAGCATTCAAATTATAATATTAATGATAATGATAATTATGATAATTTTATTTTGTATCATTCTATATTGGATAAGATTTTTTTTTTAATGTTTCACATATAATTAATGTATTTAATATTTTTAACAAATTTATTTAACATGTACAAAACAAATTTATGAAATTAAAAATAATAAGTTATTGGGCTGAATCAACGTATTGTTTAACATGCATGAATAAAACTATCATAAAAAAATATTTATCAAGAAAAATAAATATTTCAAACAATTATCCAATTTAGTATAATATAAAATAATTATCTAGTATAAAGGAACCGAGAGTTTTAAGAACACCCAAAACACAAAAAAGAACACGTACTTATTGGAAATAAATTACGAAAAAATCTCATAAAAAATCAAAGATTCCAAAAGAAAACACCAATAAAGAAAAAAAAAATCAATGCAGCAAAAAAACTCGGAAAATTTGTTACAATGCCATTGCAAGCAAGAGAGAAAAAAAAAGGAACACATGCAATCGGGACATGTGTGGATTTTCTAATTGTTCTCCATTTAAAGAGTGGATGTTTTTGAGTTCTCACATTGAGACACCTCATCTTTGACTTTCTGTCACACATAATTTCCATAATATTTATTTTATGATTTGATTACATCCATTAATTTATATCATGTATCCATTAATTTATATCATGTTTTACCCATTTAACCATTTAATTATTTATTTTATGATCTTTATATCATGTTCTACCTTAATTATATTATCATGTTTTCATATTTATTTTATGATTTCATATTTATTATCATGTTTTCATATTTATATAATTTTCATATTTATTTTATGATTTGATTATATCCATTAATTGATATCATGTATCCATTAATTTATATCATGTTTTACCCATTTAACCATTTGATAATTTATTTTATTCTTTATATCATGTTCTACCTTAATTATATTAATATTTATATCATGTTTTCATATTTATTTTATGATTTCATATTTATTTTGTGATTAATATTTATATAATTTCCATATTTATTTTATGATTTGATTATATCCATTAATTTATATCATGTATCCATTAATTTATACCATGTTTTACCCATTTAACCATTTAATAATTTATTTTATGATATTTATATTATGTTCTACCTTAATTATATTAATATTATTCTCCTTTTAAAGAGTGGATGTTTTTGAGGTCTCACATTGAGCCACCTCATATTTGACTTTCTATCACACATATTAATATTTATATAATTTTCATATTTATTTTCATATTTGATTATTCTCCTTTTAAAGAGTGGATGTTTTTGAGGTCTCACATTGAGCCACCTCATATTTGACTTTCTATCACACATATTAATATTTATATAATTTTCATATTTATTTTCATATTTGATTATATCCATTAGTTTATATGATGTATCATTAATTTATATGATATTTTACCCATTTAAGCATTTAATAATTTATTTTATGATCTTTATATCATGTGCTTCCTTAATTATATTAATATTTATATCATGTTTTCATATTTATTTTATGATTTCATATTTATTTTGTGATTAATATTTATATAATTTCCATATTTAATTTATGATTTGATTATATCCATTAATTTATATAATGTTTTACCCATTTAACCATTTAATAATTTATTTGATGTACTTTATATCATGTTCTACCTTAATTATATTAATATTTATATCATATTTTCATATTTATTTTATGATTTCATATTTATTTTGTGATTAATATTTATATAATTTCCATATTTATTTTATGATTTGATTATATCCATTAATTTATATCATGTATCCATTAATTTATATCATGTTTTATCCATTTAACCATTTAATAATTTATTTTATGATCTTTATATCATGTTCTACCTTAATTATATTAATATTTATATCATGCTTTCATATTTATTTTATGATTTCATATTTATTTTGTGATTTGATATTCATTAATTTATATCATTCTTTACATTTTATGAATTGATTATATCCATTAATTTATACCATGTATCCATTAATTTATATCATGTTTTACCCATTTACCCATTTAATAATTTATTTTATGATCTTTATATCATGTTCTACCTTAATTATATTAATATTTATATCATGTTTTCATATTTATTGTATGATTTTATCTTTATTTTGTGATTTGATATTCATTAATTTATATCATGCTTTACACATTTCATAATTTTTTCATATTTGTTTTATGTTATTCATTAATTTATTTTATGATATGATTTCATATTTATTCTGTGATTTCATTAATTTATATCATGCCTTACGCATTTAATAATTTTCATATTTTTTGTGATATTCATTAATTTATTTTATGATATTATATCAAATTACACATTTAATAATTTTCATATTGGTTTTATGATATTTTTTCTTTAAACATAACAAATAACAATTAATAAGTGAATCCACAATTTTTTATCTAATACAAACAATTACATTAGAAATCCCACATTGAGCCGCCTCATCTCTTTGACTTTCTATCACACATTATATAATTTCCATATTTATTTTATGATTTGATTATATCCATTAATTTATATCATGTATCCATTAATTTATATCATGTTTTACCCATTTAACCATTTAAGAATTTATTTTGTGATATTTATATCATGTTCTACCTTAATTATATTAATATTTATATCATGTTTTCATATTTATTGTATAAATATTTATTTTGTGATTTGATATTCATTAATTTCTATCATGCTTTACGCATTGAATAATTTTTTCATATTTGTTTTGTACTATTCATTAATTTATTTTATGATATGATTTCATATTTATTTTGTGATTTCATTAATTTATATTGTGCTTTACGCATTTAATAATTTTCATATTTTTGTGATATTCATTAATTTATTTTATGATATTATATCAAATTACACATTTAATAATTTTCATATTTGTTTTATGATATTTTTTCTGTAAACATAACAAATAATAATTAATAAGTGAATACACAATCTTTTATCTAATACAAACAATTACATTAAATATTCGCAGCGAAGCGCGGACAAATTTCCTAGTTAATATAATTGTTTCTGGACACATTTAAAGATGTATACAAATTTTTATTTTAATCATACGAAATAAATTTCAAAATAAATATAATAATTAAAAAATATCAATATCTTAAATTTTACTTAGTTAAGTATTCCAAAGCAATATCAATCCTCAACAAATAAATATGAGTAAATATAGTCTAGAGGGATTTACATATTTACCATTAGCTAAATTGAAAATTACATATTTATCCTTCTTAAAATAAAATACCATATTTACCTTTTCATAAATCTAAAATATCATATTTGTCCAGATATTAAAAACCATCCAATTTCTCCGTGAAATTTAACGATCAACATTTGAAATTATTATTTTACCCTTTGTATATTCATTCTTCTAAAAATTCAAAATATCGTATTTACCTCTTTAAAAATAAAAATATTGTATTTATGCTCTCAATAATAAAAATAACATACGTACCCTTACTCACTCGATAAGAAGAAATCACATACTACAATTTAATAATATTTTTAATTATGATTGTATTTTTGCAATGAAGTTTTTTTTTTAAAATTTTTTTTTTGTCATTTGAGATTGGTAGAATGATTATTTTTTATAATTTTATTGATGTATTTTTTGTTTTTATATTGTTATCTATAATATTATATTGTTATATTTCATGTTTGTTTTAACGAAAAAATTTGATGATTTTTATTTTTTGGGTAAATATGATATTTTAGATTTATGAAATGATAAATATGATATTTTAATTTTAAGAAAAATAAAGATGTAATTGTAAATTTAAGAAAAGATAAATATGTAAATCGTAAATCCCCTTATATTCTACATATAATAAAGGTACCATTTTTATCTTAGTTCTTGCACTAATAATTGAGAGTGAAAAGAAACTAGATCAGAGTCGCCCGGCCAACTGAACCCAACCCGTTATTATCATCAGGTCTCAACTCAGCCTAAACATTTCGTCTCAAAACCCAAACCCTCGAAGTCGAAACCCTAAACCTAATCTCCGTTGCTCTGCACTCACTCCGGCCATGCCGAAGTTGTACGGAACCGGCGTGTTCGACTTCCGCCGTCACCACGTGGGAGCACAACCTTCGCATGCTTTTCAGTCAGAGAAACCACCGCCAATCGGATCCTTAGCTGGATCCATTACTCTGTCCGAAATCGAGCGCGACAAGCTAACCCGCATTGCATCAGAAAATTGGGGCAAATCAGCTGTTACATATGTTAATATATTTACATCATTCTGCAATTAAATAAAGTAGGAGGGTTGGTATGCTTAATTCCAGTTGGGATTAAGACTAGCCGTAGGTAACGGGTTCAAACCCGATAGGGAAAGGGTTGGGCTTATATGATATAAAGATGAAGAAAGGAAAAGCCCAATTGAGTATGGGCTGGGAAGAGTAGTATGGGGCCAGTGAAGCAAGAGCCAGGTGGAGATGGTTATGAAGAATCTTCCGTATATCTCTCTTAGCATCCTATATACAGTGAGGAGAGAGAAATACTGTTTTTTTATGAAAATCCTGTTATTTTATGAACTGTGAGTTCTTGTCTGTAATGAAACTTCTATTTCCTGAGTTTAATTCAAATTGGAATTGAATTTGAGCGTGAAGTTGAGTTGATTTTATTCAATAAAATCCATAAATAGTGCGGGACATAACAAATTGGTATCAGAGCAGTTGCGATTGCGGAGGGAAGTGTTTTATGCCAGCCAGAACTAGATCAAAGTCAAATAGAGCGGAAAGAATGGCCGGTACCAGATCTGAGCAAGAAGAGTGGCAAGCTCCGGTGCATAAACTCATATCAGATTTTATGAGCATGTCGAATTCGCAAGCGAAGTTAGAAGAAGTGGTAGGGGGACTGGCTAGTGATATGAAGGAAGTAAAAGGGTTCTTAGCTAAATTGCAATCTCAGGCGGGTCCAGCAGGGGCGTCTGGCTTGATCTTTGGATCCACGTCCAAACAGGATCATGGAAAGGCATCTGTGCGAGAAAGGGTTGATCCAATACGATCAGATCCACATGACGACTTTGAAGGAGAAGAAGATCCACAATGGGATCGTGGTGGCAGAGATAGACACGGGGGTCATGATCGAGATCGATATCAAGAGCGAGGAGGAAATCGAGATCAAGAATGGTTTGAGAGAGGGGACCAGGCTAGGGGTGCTGATTTTCAACCGAAGGGACGTATGGAGATTGTGTATTACTCTGGGGAAAATCAAAATCCACGTTACTGGGTCTCTAAGTGTGAAAGATACTTTCGAATGTGTCGAGTTCCTGATTGGCAGCAAGTTGAAGTGGCGAGCATGTATGTTACGAAGACAGCTGAAGAATGGTTCCATGGTTATATTATCAATCGTGAAGAGATTTTGTGGGATCATTTTGTGAGGGATTTATGCCGTAGATTCGAGAGTAAATTGTTGATGGGGCCTGTTGGAGAATTCCATTTGCTGAGGCAGGTGGGAAGCGTAACGGATTATCGAGACAAATTTGAAAAATTGAAGAACTTGGTCCTGAGAGATCATCCCTATTTAAATGATCGCTTCCTAACCCCCTGTTTTGTGGCGGGTTTGAGAAAGGATTTAAGAGCAGATGTGGTGGTGTCAAAACCCAGAGATCTTTACGATGAGTACGACAACGCATTGCATTATGAATCGGGAGCTAAAGAGAAAGGGGGGATTAACGGAGGTTCAGTTCCAAAACAAGCAAACGAATCGAGAAAAGAACTCAGGCAATTCTAGCTCCTTTAAGGATAAAACGAACAAAGGAAGAATTGACTGGAAACAACGCAGGGAAGCTGGGTTATGTTACTGGTGCACCGAGAAATTCTCGGAAGCTCATGATTGTCCTAATAAACCAAAAGCAAAGGTGAATATGATGGAAGGGGAGGAGTTCGAGAATAGAGAGGAGGACGTGAGAGGGAAACGAAAGAGGAAGAAGAGGCTCAGGAGGGAGAAGGCGAATATATGGAGATCTCCATTAACAGCATGAATACGACCAGCTCAAATCAAACTATCAAGATCAAGGGAAGTGTAGGAAAGAAGGAATTCCTCATTCTGGTGGATAGTGGGAGTACGAATTCATTCATAGATCCGAAATTTGCTAAATCTGTGAATTTGGTGGTCACAAAAGCTTCGCCTTTAGGGGTAATCGTGGCTAATGGAACAAGGATTGTGAGTGACGCTGAGTGCAAGGGGGTTAAGTGGGAGATGCAGAACCAACAATACCGGTATGACATGAGAGTAATGGAGATGGGATCTGTAGATGTGATTTTAGGCGTGGATTGGATGAAAACGCTCGGGTCAGTAGCTTTCATTATCGAGAGAGAAGAATCGAGTTTACGAAACAAGGGGAGAAGGTTTGTTTGTGTGAAGAAACTCATTTCAATGGAAAAGCGGGAGAATTGAAGATGATGACAGAGTCAGAATTTGAAAGTCTGATTATGAGGGATGAAATTCGTTGGATGGCATACATGGTAAATCTGGAAGTTGGAATCCAGGTTAAGAAAAATCCAGAAATGGAAGAATCCGGAGTAGAGGTCCCAGACATAAATCCAAGAATTCAAAGGCTGATGAAAGAATACGAAGTGCTTTTCCAGGAAAGCAGTTCCTTACCCCCAAAACGTGAGATGGACCACTCGATTCCATTAATGGTGGGAGCGAAGGCTGTGCAGCTCAGACCTTATCGTTATTCGCACCAACAGAAGGACGCTATTGAGAAGATGACAAGAGAAATGCTGGCTAGTGGAATAATCAGACGCAGCCAGAGCTCCTTCGCATCACCAGCGATACTGGTGGGCAAGAAGGATGGGACGTGGCGTTTATGCATAGATTACCGGCAACTAAACGCAATCACGATAAAAGATAAGTACCCCATTCCAATTATTGACGATTTACTTGATGAATTGAATGGGGCTAATGTTTTTTCGAAACTGGACCTCAGATCTGGTTATCATCAGATACGCATGGCGGACCAGGATGTGTACAAGACGGCTTTTCGTACACATTCCGGTCATTTTGAGTTCCTTGTCATGCCATTTGGGCTGACAAACGCGTCGGCAACCTTCCAAGCACTCATGAATCGAATTTTTGAACCTAAATTGAGAAAATTTGTGCTTGTCTTCTTCGACGATATTTTGGTATTTAGTCGAACACTTGAAGAGCATGAGAAACATCTGGAAGAGGTGTTCAATGTCTTGAAGAAGCATGAGTTATATGTCAAGAAGGAGAAATGTTCTTTCGGTGTTCCATCTATTGAATACTTGGGACATATAATCACCGGAGAAGGAGTATCCACCGACCCAGTTAAAATCGAATCCATGAAGAATTGGCCGAAACCGAAGAATATCAAGCAATTGCGTGGGTTTTTGGGGTTAACGGGTTATTACAGGAAGTTTGTGAAGGGGTATGGAATTATCAGCAAACCCCTTACTAATCTGCTAAAAAAAGGAGGGTTTCGTTGGAATGAAGAAGCGAATCTGGCGTTTAATGAGTTGAAGGAGGCCATGTGTAACACACCAGTCCTGAGATTACCTGATTTCGACAAGGAGTTTGTAATTGAAACTGATGCAAGTGGATATGGAATCGGGGCAGTTTTGATGCAAGAAAAACATCCACTAGCTTTTCTGAGCAAGAATTTGGGGATCAGGTATCAGGGAAGATCAATCTATGAGAAGGAATTAATGGCGATATTAATGGCTGTTAACAAGTGGAGGCATTACTTAATTGGCAGGAAATTTAAAATTAAAACGGATCATGGGAGCTTAAAGTATTTACTAGGAGGGAAAATTCAAACTCAACTACAGCACAAGGGTCTCACCAGCTTAATGGGTTTGGATTATGAGATCCAATATAGAAAAGGAGTTGAGAATGTGGTAGCAGATGCATTATCTAGGAGGTGTGAAGAAGATGTTCCTGAGACCGAGATGTTTGTGATCACCACCATTACCCCTGACTGGTGCTTCGATGTGGAAACTAGTTACCAGAAGAGTGAGAAAGACAAAGAACTGTTAGAAGAACTGGTGGTTAAACCTGATGGAAACCCTAATTACACTCTAAATAATGGTCTGATCAGATACAAAGGAAGGTTGTTTATTGGAAATGATTCACAATTGAAGGAAAGGATCATTTCACAGCTTCATGAATCTTCAGTAGGAGGTGTTGGGAATTCACCCATCCCCGGGCCCGCGCAGCGGATATGAAGGCCCGGTCCGGTTCCCTAAATCCAAGATCACGCCATGACTTCGAGGGTACGATGCAAAGTAGGATAGACGATTACCAGCGTGAAATTGATCACGCACGACGGGTTGATCGCTCGCATCCTTCTTTTCCTTCGGTGTCACGTTGGTGACTAGCCCGTACGTCCCATACCGCACGTCTCCCACCATCTTGACACTCCTCGGGTTGTCTTCGTGTGTTCCATGCCCGCATGCTTCCACAGCCCGTTACTCGATTCGCTCGTTTCCGTCTCCGGCAGATTTCGTTCCTCCGAATCGATCACAACCGAAAGAGCCCCAGATGTTGCTCCTCTACTTGTATCCACCTTGACTCATAAGACGTCGGTCGAGGGTGCAACTGCCTAGACGATGCACCGGCGAACTTGCTCGATTGATTGATTCTCTATACCGGAAAACACCTTTTCACGGTTTCTCTCTCTTTACATCCTTTCTCTCTCTAGAAAGTTGTCTCACAATTCTCTGGAATATTCTGAATTTATTAACTGAATGAACCACTCCAGATAAGAGAGAAAAATCATATTTATATCATATAGGATTAGGATTGGCCAAAAGACATGTATATCCAATATACACTCTTTCACACAGAAAGTTGCATGTATCTGTCCAGTATTCTGTCCATACGAAATTTGTAAATTCCTCTGACAGAAAATCACCCAACACGAACGTTGTAGATAATCTTATTATCTACGCTACCCAATTTGGCCTGGCCCAATTGGAGTTAGTATGCAAACATTATGACTGGTTTACTAACTGTATGTCATACTGTTGCAGCCTTTCGGTATTTCATAGAAACGACACTGATACTTCGTTCATATGAAATATATTTCTATATGAAGGTTGTAGATAATCTTATTATCTATCTAACCCAATTTAAACCATTCAAATTGGATTTTCCTACTGAAAGATATGACCACGAATGTACGTTTACATTCGTTTATCCTTGTGTACACTTTTACGGTTGATCCTGAAACTGTATTTCCTTCAGTCTCCCACTCAATTTCAGATCTACCTAAAAGGTACTTATGCATATCCAATATGCACGATTTTAGAGAATATAGCTTGCGTATCAAATACCAAGCTACGCACATCTTATGTGCCAATTTTATAATCAAGCCCGACTTAGTACGACTCGTTGTGTGACCAGGTAGGTTCGGTTAACGATGGCAGTAGGCTGTTTCCATAGCACTACACGCCCATGAGCGGGATCTAGTCACTCCATCATGGCTACCCATGTTAACACGAAGAATGATTGTGATCATTGTGCCTATCTCGAATAGCGGTCATTAGTTCTCTTGTTAGCGATATCCGTTAATCAAAAGGCATGGTTATAGTCATCCTTATATTTTGATTAACTGTACTTATTCCTCGAGTCCGAATTGAGTTAACAAATTTCAATCGATATTAACCGTTAATATCATTGACTGTGGCCACAGTTTTCGTTAATCAATTCATCGAGTGGCCAAAGAGATATCTCTTCCTTTCGGAATAAACAATTCCTATCTTGGAGACTCACATTGAATTCCGTGTTTCGGACAATACCCAATGATGACCGTTTTAACTCCCTGTTACGGTGAGCATAAGATCATATCAAAGCATTGTGTTACGCACGTAACGCAATCAATGGTCCCCTCAAGTATGAAGAACCTAATACCCTACTCGTCGCGAGTCCATCTATAATGACTAAACCATGTCATGGTCTCGCGGCTTCGGTCATATCCAATATATGTCACCTAGCATATATCTACGTTCCCGATTCGACAAACACCTTTGTCCTATGATTAGCAAAACATACTCCTCGGCTAACGTACTAGTGTACGCGTTCAGTCTATTCCCTTGTAATAGAAATGCTTCTCTCTTAAGCAAACTGACCCGCGACTAGGGATGTTTAGAAATGAAACTTTAAGTGTGACGGTTTCGATGCACATGGTCCTCAACCATGTCGACGTCCACACAAGTTCAAATCAAGATTCATGTAATCATATTACACAACCCCGCACACAGTTTTCATATAAGGTGAATGCATCAAAATTTAAGTAACCAAAATTTTTAAAAGGGATGCATTCATACGGATTAAGTATTTGGGTGATACAACGTTTACCTATGGGTATCTCCATACCCACAACCTGCGAGGACTATCGTATTAGATAACTACACTCTACTCTCTTCTTCCTCCTCTAGGTATCTCCATACCCATAGTCATCGCATGACAGTCATGCGCGACTAGAGAGAGCGGTTTTGTAAACGGGTCCGCACGTTGCCGTTAGTGTTAATCAACATCAGGTTTGGAACATTTCCAATACCTACAATCACATCATTTTATAAAATTTCATGGATCAATGAAATTTTCTGAGTATTGGCTAGAAGTGGTTGTGACCTCGGCATTTTTGGCTTGTACTATTGCGTGTCATGCAATATACAACCATAAATCCGATAACTCGTGACTACTCGAGTTTGGTCATGTATCCTTGATCCATACCGCTTCCTTTTGTGATTCATAACCACAATATACTCGCCTCCGTAAATAGAATCATTATTGGTCATGTGGAACCTTTCCACATAACCATGTTTTCGTTTAAGCAAATCATGTACACACTTTGTGATCGAAAGTCGTGCTACATATTTGGACGTGCTAAATCTTTGGAAACTGTCGTTGTTATAACTCTTTATAACCAACACGTCCTCCACACCATTATAGATAAAATAAAATCATGAATTCTTTTGTAAAGTATTCAAGGATAACATTCACCGCTATCAATACAAATCCCGATGAATTTAAATATACATAACCATTATGTATATATATATGTATAACCATTATACATTCACAATAGTTAGTCTCATGTAATCGCATTACATTCAAACTCGTGTGATTCCTTGGATTTTATTGACGGTGAATTAGATGCTTCATCTATACGACATATAGTCACATACATATCATGACAAATATAATAGATCTTCACATCGAATGTAAAGCATCATATTTTTATTTTCGCCCTGCTTGATGTCTCACATCGAGCCGTAGAAAATTTCTGCCATTCGACATCTCTATTTAACTCCGCCAAGGAGTTATATGTTGAAAACCTTTTTCAACAATATGTCGATATACGTGCTATAATATAGAACGAGGAACTTCTTAGATCTATCCTATAGATCTTCACGCTTAATTTATAAGCGGTCTCGCCTAAATTTTGTGTCATTACAAGAAATATAACGCGGCTCCCACTAACCTTCATGTGTACACAAAGTTTCCATTCGTTCCGACAATGTTATAGCAGTTTATAACTTCATCAAAACGAATATTCCAATTCCGAGAAGCTTTCTCTAATCCATCATATGGATCGTCAAAGCGTTCATATCTTATCCCCGATTCTTATGAATCGACAAAACCGTTAGGTTGTGTCAAGTACACATCCTTTCATAAAATTTCTGTCAAGAAATTCGGTTTTGACATCCATTTTGCCACATCACATAGTCATAATACGCGACCATGTCAAGCAGAATTTCGAGAATGTGAAAGCATGGCAACATGCGAAAACGTTTCTTCATAGTCCGACTATGAAATTCTTGAAACTCTTCGCTACGAGCCTCGCTTTGCATATATGCGTATTCCTATCCGTGTCGGTTCTCATCTTGAAAACCCATTGTCTTTTCACGGGTCTAACCCGGAAAGTAATGAAATCAAGTTCTAAACTTGATAATTTTACACGGATCGAATCTCAGAATTAATGACATCATGTCATGTGGAATCAACCTTTCATAGCATCCCTGTAGGATATCGAATCATCATATGATTTCGATCTATCATCATTAGCCAAGGTAAATCCGTATTTACCGGCTTATGATATAGCCTACTTGATCTACAAATAATTCCTTTGTGTGTTCGACTCGTATTCATCAACTCTTGATGAAGTTGTGTCAACATTCATCGGTACAATGTTCATTTTCAGATCTCGAACTCTTTCGAGATTTATTCTACTCCCACTAGCCCGCATAGAGATTAGCAACATCAAGTTTCAAACTTGTGCGCATCGAGTCCTCCTCCAAGAAGGCATCTCTTCGAGCCACGAAAATCTTATTTTCGTCGGGACGTTAGAACTAATACCCTTTAGTTTTCTTAAGGATATATGTCATAAACGAACAATTTTCAGATTTGGGATTGAGTTTAACCGAAACAAATTTCGAAATATACTCACATCCACAAATCTGTACAAATGACAACTTCGGAACCATTCCGATCCATATCTAATATGGCGTCTTTTATACCGATTAGAAGGTTTATGGTCCATATCTTATATGCAACCATTCATTAGTACCGTTGTCTCAAGGGCGTATCCCCAAAATATTTTTGGGAGATCCTATTGACTTATCATTTATCGAACCATGTTTAACATGCGTTCATTTCCTCTTTTCGAATACATCTTTAATGTTCCGAATAAAGGTAATCGTGAAACGATTCCACAATCATAAATGATCATCAATACTCATAACTCAAATATCGCCTCTTCGATCCTATCGAAGTGCGTAGCTGAAATACTTGCCTCCTCGATCCTATCAAAGGGCTTTGATTTTCTTGCTTAGTTGATTTCGTATTTCGTTTTGAAACTTTATGAACCTTTCAAAATCTCCGTTTCTGTACACATTAAATAGATATTTTCATATCTACTTTAACCGTCCATAAACGTAACAAAATACTGATAGCCTCCTCTTGCCTCCGAACTTATCGGAACATTTACATTTAAATGTAATTTCCAATAATTCGTTGGATCTTTCTCCAACCTTTGGAGAATGATGCAATTTGTCGTCTTTGCCTAATAAATAAGTATCGCGTTTAACCAATTGAATCTAATTCGATTGATTCTAGTAATCCAACATATGGAATCTAGATACGCGTATCTCGTTTATATGGCCATGACGGCAACGCCAAAAGAAGCAATCAACTTCTAGGTTTAATCCTCCTCGGATTTCACCGTTCTTGGAGCCATTAGTTTGGACAACTCCTTGTCCGAACTTTCGTTTTGGAAAACATTTTTCCAAAATACCTTTAGACATACATTTCTTTCGATCCCTCCTTTGAATTACAAGGACATCCACGCATCTATATACATTGGATTCCTCGGATACTCCGAGCATCTCCAATTCAATTTTAAATCACATCTCATGCAATTCAGGGATCGACTTATCTATCGAATGCATATGACATTCGGTCACGAAGATCAACTCTCGTACCAACAACACACGAGTGTTAATCAAAGACCCATAAGGCGTCTCAAAATTAACCAACTCTTTGAGCCGCATTGAACCATTCAACGCGCTCTAGCTCTTGAAACTATTTCATGAGCGTTGTGTTTTATTTTCATATACACCCGAATTCTCAAAACAATTTTGAGAAATTTGCGTCTACACATGCCACCAAAAGGCACGTAATATTGTTCGATTCCTTCTTAAAGTGTATCGAACCCGGCTTTCTCTAAAGCCAAAGCCTCGAGCCCCGAATCTACCGTTTCCGTGTCCAACACGTTCCTTTAAGTCTAAGAACTATTCTTTGACTATGAAGGTTAATTACGGTAATTCCGACCCAAAAGCCATCTATCATATCGATCTCATCGATATATATTTGGTGTTTGCTTGAAAACATAATTCTAAACGGATGATGAAGATTAAGCTCCTAACCGTGCGTACTTAATCTATATGCTTATATGATAATTATATGATAGTGTTATTTTATCGAATCGATAACCCTCATACCGATACGGGACTCCAAGTCCATAACACCCGAGATCCATATTTCGCAATCCTCCCACAAGTGACGAAGGCCTATCGAGTGGGATCTCGCTTATTTAGGTAGGATATAATCCAATCGCATCATATGCGACTCTCGAACCTTTTAGAATTTCGGTGATGGATCGTATCACATACAATCCCAGTTCCGTGTGTGCATTCTAACTATGCCCCGAACTCCAATCGGATTGGCTTGGACGGTTAAGTCATAACCATATCAAACGTATCGTTCAAATGAACTACTCACGTGCATGACGAAGGCCTAGAAACACGTAAGTCCCCATTTAACGCTTGCCACCCATTAATACCATCAACATGTGTGCATGACGAAGGCCTAGAAACACACATATTGTGATACCAATTTCGATGGTTGATGATATGGAAGGCATTTTCACGACTTAAATATTATGAGGGATCATGACATTCATGTTTAAATAATTCGTGATATAATCATATTATATCACTATCACAAGATTTCTAAATGCATATGAATTATTTAGGGAGACTAATTATTCTAAATAATTAATTATCTAATATGCTAGTATGATTGAATTAATTGATTAGAGATAAAGATAGGCCTAAAGGTATGTATATCTCATATACACCTTTTTCAAACAGAAAACTGCATACACCCTTTCAGTAATCTGTCAGAACGAAAATGGTAAATTCCTCTGACAGAAATCAACTAACACGAACATGGTAGATAATCTTATTATCTTTCCAACCTAATTTGGCCCAGCCCAATTGGAGTTTGGACCCGAAAGTTACGGCCGTTTTACTGACTATATGTCAAACTGTCGCACCCTTTCGGTATTTCATTAGAACAACACTGATACTTCGCTCAAATGAAATATATTACAACATGAAAGTTCTAGATAATCTTATTATCTAACTAACCCAACTTGAACTATTCAAATCGGAATTTCCTACTGAAAGTTATACCAGTTTTGGTAAAATACGGACAAACGAAAAGGTAAGTATATCCAATAGACACCTTTTCAACCAGAAAACTACAGACACCTTTTCAGTATTCTGTTGAAACGAAAATATTAAATTGTTCCAACCGACTTTGAACGTGAACGAAAGTTCTATATACTCTTATTATCTAACTAACCCAATTGGATTGGACTCAATTGGAGTTTCGATGCGACATCTACGGACGTTTTAGTCTCTGTATGTCAAACAGTCGCACCTTTTCAGTATTCCATCAAAACGACACTGATAATTCGTTCAAATGAAAAACCTTTCTGTATCAAAGTCATAGATAATCTCATTATCTAACTACGCCAATTTGATCCAATCAATTTGGAGTTTACCACTGAAAATTATCTTAGTTTTACTCACTGTTTCGTATTCTAATTTTCTGCAGATTTTGCCGTTTCTTCCGTTTTCGCTCGTTTCTGAAACGATAAATCATGAAACCTTTTCACGATAATTCCTAGATACTCTCAATCAACTTTTGATTGATCTCTAGTAAATTCGACTTGTGATTTTTAACGAAATTTGAATCTCTAAATCTATCATCATGCAAACGGGTACGAACTTTGATAACCCGTGCGTATATCGAATATACGACTATGATTCGACCCTCGAATCGATGGCGATCGCTCTGATACCACTGTTGGGAATTCACCCATCCCCGGGCCCGCGCAGCGGATATGAAGGCCCGGTCCGGTTCCCTAAATCCAAGATCACGCCATGACTTCGAGGGTACGATGCAAAGTAGGATAGACGATTACCAGCGTGAAATTGATCACGCACGACGGGTTGATCGCTCGCATCCTTCTTTTCCTTCGGTGTCACGTTGGTGACTAGCCCGTACGTCCCATACCGCACGTCTCCCACCGTCTTGACACTCCTCGGGTTGTCTTCGTGCGTTCCATGCCCGCATGCTTCCACAGTCCGTTACTCGATTCGCTCGTTTCCGTCTCCGGCAGATTTCGTTCCTCCGAATCGATCACAACCGAAAGAGCCCCAGATGTTGCTCCTCTACTTGTATCCATCTTGACTCGTAAGACGTCGGTCGAGGGTGCAACTGCCTAGACGATGCACCGGCGAACTTGCTCGATTGATTGATTCTCTATACCGGAAAACACCTTTTCACGGTTTCTCTCTCTTTACATCCTTTCTCTCTCTAGAAAGTTGTCACACAATTCTCTGGAATATTCTGAATTTATTAACTGAATGAACCACTCCAGATAAGAGAGAAAAATCCTATTTATATCATATAGGATTAGGATTGGCCAAAAGACATGTATATCCAATATACACTCTTTCACACAGAAAGTTGCATGTATCTGTCCAGTATTCTGTCCATACGAAATTTGTAAATTCCTCTGACAGAAAATCACCCAACACGAAAGTTGTAGATAATCTTATTATCTACGCTACCCAATTTGGACTGGCCCAATTGGAGTTAGTATGCAAACGTTATGACTGGTTTACTAACTGTATGTCATACTGTTGCAGCCTTTCGGTATTTCATAGAAACGACACTGATACTTCGTTCATATGAAATATATTTCTATATGAAGGTTGTAGATAATCTTATTATATATCTAACCCAATTTGAACCATTCAAATTGGATTTTCCTACTGAAAGATATGACCACGAATGTACGTTTACATTCGTTTATCCTTGTGTACACTTTTACGGTTGATCCTGAAACTGTATTTCCTTCAGGAGGTCATTCAGGAGTTTTAGGTACTTATCAGAGAGTGAAGAGAAATTTTTATTGGATAGGGGTAAAAAGGGAAGTTCAAAAATTTGTACAAGAATGTGATGTGTGCCAAAGGAACAAAGGAGAAAAAATTGCATATCCGGGACTGTTACAGCCTCTACCTATACCTAATGAAGCTTGGGAGTGTGTTTCCATGGATTTTGTAGAAGGGTTACCAAAATCGGAGGGTAAAGATGTCATTTTAGTGGTGGTGGATAAACTTACCAAATACAGCCATTTTCTAACCCTAACTCATCCATTTAATGCTGTTCAAGTGGCTAAAAAGTTCTTTGAAGGGGTGTGTAAGCTTCATGGGGTACCTAAAGCTATTGTGAGCGATAGAGATAAGATTTTTACCAGTAAATTTTGGCAAGAGATATTCAAGATTTATGGGACCAAATTACAAATGAGCACTGCTTATCACCCCCAATCTGATGGGCAGACAGAAAGGGTAAACCAGTGCTTAGTGTTGGTTAATTCTAACCTAGAGGGGGGTAAATTTGGCAATCTAACTTACACTTAGTTTAGATTTAAACCTAATTTACGGTGCGGAATAAATAATAATTTAGATGATAAAGATGATACCGTACAAACACTTTGACACAAGATGTTTGTTTACGAAGTTCGGTAGGTGGTTGCTTTGTAGCTTTAACTCACCCTTTACTCGCTTAATTGACCGACTCAATTATTTGCGAGTACCTACGTCTCCGGGAATGCCTTGTGCCTCTTTTTGGCTTTCGATTGAATTCCAACTCAACTCGATTACAAGGATTTGCCTAGATCGATTTACACGCTTCTATCGATCTATAGCTTAGGCTCTTTACACTTTGTTGCACTAGCCTATTACACTTTTTCACTAATCGAGCTACAACGTGATCGGTCACGTGAGTGGGATACGATTAGTGGAGAATATCGAAAGTAGATCAACGATCTAAAGAGGTTTCTCAAGCTATCAATGGATATAGAAAATCACAGCTTAGGGTTTCTCTCTTTTTAGGTTTGAAAGTTTTTGAAATTGAGGAAGTGGGAGAGAGAGACCCATGAAGGATTCTATTTATACTCTCTATAGAAATCCTTCAGAAAACTTGCAGTGCGTTCGAACGCATACAGTCCGTTCAGAACGCACTTGAAGTTTGCACTAGCCATTTCAAAATAACGTGCAAGTACATCTTGGGTCCGTTCGAACGGACAATGTCCGTTCGTAACGGACTCAATTATACATAGCATTTTGCGTTCACAGGAACAAGAGTCCGTTCAACGCACTGAAAAGTGGGTGAACGGATTCCAGGTTGTCTGTTCGAACGCACATGTGTGTTCGTTCGAACGCACATATCCCTGTGACATATTTTCGTTCACAGGAAAGATTGTCCGTTCAACGCACTCGGAAGGTGTGTGAATGGATTCTAATTGTCCGTTCGAACGTACATGATTGTTCGTTCGAACGCACACATCCCTGGGACACGTTTGGTTCTAATCAAGCTTTAAAGTTTTGATATTTAGCAAGTCCGTTCAGAACGGACTTTGAGTTCGTTCAGAACGCACTTCCTGCTTGACTGAACTCTTTGTTATTTTGAACATGATTTTACTTGAGTTCTACTAGATTTGTACCTATGGTTTATTTGTGGCGTATCCCACTCACGGAAGGCTTCAACATCTTGAGTCTTGATGTATTCCAATGGCCTTCCTTGTGTTCTTCTTTTCTTGTTTATGTTGAGACTTCATGTCCTGATTCTTGATGTAATCCAATGAAGTCTTCCTTCACAAGTCCTCCTTCATCTTCGTATCGTACCTATGTTATCCTGCACTTTTCTGGATGTATACATTAGTACTGACAGTGTTTTGAAATAATCAAACTATCAGAAAATTTGAACCAACAAACTCCCCCTTTTGATTAATTTCAAAACACTGTCGGTTTGGAGAGTTTCACCATTTAGTTGAGAACTTTCCGTACGATCGTTTCTCCCCCATTTTGAAAGAGATCAAAAGGGCCAAGGAGACTTTATCAACGGAAGGCTCCCCCTAAATGCGAGCTCCCCCTCAAAGAATGAATTGATGAATGTATGAGCTCGTAAATATGATCAAATTCTTTTGTTTTGAATGATGACAAACTTTTCAAATTTAGCAGTTTAAAAACAGTTTTTGTGTGTGCGTTCCGAACGGAAAAAGTGGTGCGTTCGAACGCACTATCATCTGGACTGATAGGTTATAAAAATTAAAAAAAATCCAAAATAGATGCAACAGTTTAAACTGACAATATGACCATAAAACAGTTTGTTCATAACATGGCATGACACATAGACTACAAACACAACCAACACAAGTTCTCACACACATGCACGTCATATAAAAATAAACAGAACAACACAAGACACTTATAGCACCGCCGGTGATTACATCTCGTTGGGACCAGGGTAAGGGTTCGGGTCGGGATGATAGCTTGGACCGGACGCAAAGAAGTCGTCGACGTTGAAAGTTCCCGAATGGGACTTTGACGGATTCGCGGTGGGATTAGATGGAGGAGGAGGATTGTCTTGTTCTCGAGGTTCAGGGTATGACCCGAAACGGTTTTCAAGATGACCGTAAAGGTCGGAAAATTGACGTTCTACTCTCTCAAGCATCCTTGTCTCGGAAACTTGCATGCCCTCTCGAATTTCATTTCGAATCCCTCGTTCATGTCGCTCCATACGCTTATTCATTGCCTCTAACAATGACGTTATGTGAGCGAACCGCCTTTCATCCCTTTCCATCGGGACGTTCGAACTTCATACACTCTCACTCCTCTCACGTGGTCGAGCCTGGTTTGCACTGCCCTGGTCGGATGGAGCGTCACTCTCCAACCAACGGGTAGGATTTGGAGGAAGGTGGAACGCTCCCTCTTCATCTGGGTGATCGATAATCCATTCATGAGCTTGTGCCGAATACCGAAACCTTTGACGCAGAAGGTTTAATTTGGACGCAAGGTTGATCGGTGGTTCAGGTCGGAAATCCCAATCTTCCACTGGTATCGAGACTCCTTGGAGGTTCAACATTCGAGCGATCAACGTTCCATAGGGTAACGATGCATTCCTTATGTTCATGGCGCTTTCCATGTGGCTTAATATGAGATGAGGCATATGGATGGGTAGTTGGTCCTCGTACCACATGCGATATAAACACAAGATATTTCGATCTTCGAGGTTTACTCTCAATTTTTCAACTGGAGCGAGAATGTTATTACCAATTATCCAGACGAATTTTTCAGGAGCGGCCAAGTGTGACACTGCTGATTGTGATGCGTATCTATTCGTGACCACTTTCTTCATGGTTTCGAACCCTTCGATTTCAATTTTCCCCCTGCGGTCGTTGTACACCTTCTCTCCATCATCTTTGAGCCCGAACAAGTCGCACAAATTCTGCACCGAGATTACGACTTCCTCACCGAGAATAAATGAGGTTATCTTATCTTGGGCATGATCGAAAGTGGCGTTTGCATAGAATAGCCGAGTGATGATCTCATACGACCTCTCGTTGAGACGTGCAAGGTTTGCAAATCCCCATTTTCGCTCGATTTCCTCGACCTTGTTGGAAAGAATAGAACAATTTCGTGGAAACTCGTAATAGTAAGATTTTGAGAGGGGTCTCCTTACCACAACGCTGTTGAAGAGGAGTCCGGCTTCCTGGTCTCGAAAGAGATAATCGTTATTCGGATTAGTGAAATCGTAATCAGCTTGCATTCGTGCGCTGTGATTAGGCCTGTTGGCTGGCGTGCCCCTCTTCATGAGAACAATCGATGGAGGCGGTGGTATTTCTTGAGCTTTCGAGCTTTCTCCTGTTCTCTTATTTTCCTTGTATTTCCCTTTTGATATGAGGCTTCGATTGGCATCCATGAAATCAAGCTTTTGAGAGAGAAGAGAAGGAGTTTTGGAAAGAGAAGATAAGGTTAAGGGTTTTAAGAATGTAAGTCGTGTCCCTTTAAGTTTCTTCGTACGAGAAGAGGAACCAAGCGTCCATTGATGAGGGTCGGTTGCATGCAGATGGAGAGTAAATACGACGAGTTCGTTCGAACGGACATTCATGTGCGTTCGAACGTACATGCTTCTGGGTAAAAGGCGCCATTGTTTGGGTTTGAGTTGCAGGTGAGAGGGTTTTCGAGTTCGTTCGAATGCACTTGCAACTGTTGTGAAAGGCGCCATAATATGAAAAGCAGTCATAATCATACATTTCATCTGTCCGTTCAGAACGCACTGTTTGTTCGTTCGAACGGACTTGAGTCTGGAAGGATGGTATGTGTCGACTTCATTTGTCCGTTCCGAACGCACTCTTTTGTTCGTTCGAACGGACTTGAGTCTGGAAGGATGGTATTTGTAGACTTCATTTGTCCGTTCCGAACGCACTAACGAGTGCGTTCGAACGGACTAGATACTGAGCGGAGACCCGGATGTATTGACCCAAAACACTGACCCTAGTTCAACAACTCTATTTGTACTTATGATTATACCATTATGATGCAACTACATGAGACTAGACCCAATATGCTGAATTTTAATTCTTGAGAGATAACATACCTAGCTTTAGTCGTAGATCGGAGAAAGGAGAAAATGGTAACGGTTTTGTGAAGATGTCGGCAATTTGATTTTGAGTCTCTATCCATTCGAGTTTAACATCGCCTTTTTCCACGTGATCCCGAATGAAGTGGTGACGTATGTCGATATGCTTGGTTCGTGAGTGGTGGACCGGGTTTTTCGAGATGCATATTGCGCTATTGTTGTCGCACAATATGGGGATTTTACGGAAGTTCAAACCGTAGTCTCCGAGGGTTTGGTTCAACCACAGTAATTGAGCACAGCAGCTTCCTGCGGCGACATACTCGGCTTCGGCCGTCGATAAGGCTACCGAGTGTTGTTTCCGACTTGACCATGATACAAGTAAACCTCCCAAAAATTGGCATGTACCGCTAGTGCTTTTTCGATCAACTCGGGATCCGGCAAAATCCGCATCAGTGTATCCTACTAGGTTTAGGTTCCCACTATGTCCGTACCATATCCCAAGTTCAATTGTACCTTTTAAATAACGAAATATGCGTTTTACGGCCGTGTAATGTGATACCTTGGGGTTAGCTTGAAATCTAGCGCACAAGCATACGGCGAACATGATGTCGGGACGACTTGCCGTTAGATAAAGAAGGCTCCCGATCATTCCTCTATAGGACGTAATGTCGAACGATTCGCCCTCTTCATCCGCATCCAATTTTGATTCCTTTGCCATTGGAGTGTCACTCGTTTTAGTTTGATCCAACTCGAATCTCTTTAGTAATTCGCGAGTGTACTTTGATTGGTTGACGAAAATTCCTTCACTTGATTGTGTGACTTGAAAACCCAAGAAGAATTTTAACTCTCCCATCATACTCATGGCAAATTCACTGTGCATAAGAATAGAGAATTCTTCGGCAAGAGCCGCATCACTTGATCCAAAAATAATATCATCTACGTAAATTTGAACAAGTAAAATGGATACTCCCTTTTTACGTGTGAAGAGGGTGGTGTCGATTATACCTCTCACGAAACCATTTGAGGTGAGAAATGAGGATAGTCGATCGTACCATGCTCGTGGGGCTTGTTTCAATCCGTATAGGGCTTTTGAGAGTTTGCACACGTAATCGGGGAATTTAGGATCCTTAAATCCCGGTGGTTGCTCAACGTAGACTTCCTCTTCGATTTTACCATTTAGAAATGCACTCTTGACGTCCATTTGAAATAGTGTAAACCCCTCAATAGCGGCGTAAGCTAGGAGGAGTCGTATCGCTTCTAGACGAGCCACTGGAGCAAAGGTTTCTTCGAAATCGATCCCTTCTCGTTGTTTGAATCCTTGAGCGACGAGTCTCGCCTTGTTTCGTACTACGTTTCCGTGTTCATCAAGTTTATTTCGAAAGATCCATCGAGTCCCAATGATCGAACGATTCATGGGTTTTGGAACCAACATCCAAACTTGATTTCTTTCAAATTGTTCCAATTCTTCTTGCATTGCGATAATCCAATCTTCGTCTAGATTGGCTTCCTTGAAGGATTTTGGCTCGGTGTGGGAAAGATATGCGCAATGAGCTACGTAGTTGTGGACACGAGACCGAGTTCGTACACCTTCTCGGGGATCTCCAACAACGTTTGTGAGAGGATGGTGGGGTACTTCTCGGAGAACCTCGGGGATTTGGTAAGGAGTTTCACTCTCTTCTTCCTCTTCCTCCTGTTCTTCCTCTTCTGGAGGATCATTGTTTTCTCTCTGAGGTTCATCAAGAGTTATGTCGATGTGTTGATATTCCAGCTCGGCTTGTTTTCTCGGTGATTTAGCAATTGTTTCCGTGACTTCACCTACATTTAAGCTACCTTTCTCGGCTTCCTTGTTAGTTTCATCAAAATGTACGTGAACGGATTCACATACGACTCGTGTTGATCGTATGTAAACTCGGTATGCTTTACTTGTGCTTGAGTAACCGACAAATATTCCTTCAATGGATTTTGGATCGAGTTTGTCTCGATTACTCAATTCATCCAAGATATAGCATTTGCATCCAAATACTCTCATGTAAGAGACATTTGGATTTCCCCCATACCATAGCTCATATGGCGTCGTCTTCAAAATAGGCCTTAAGCTAACCCTATTCACCACATGACATGCGGTGTTAGTGGCTTCGGCCCAAAGGTATTTTGGAGAAGGATGCTCACTTAGCATGGTACGGGCAAGTTCAATTAACGTTCGATTTTTACGTTCAACCACACCATTTTGTTGAGGTGTGCGAGGAGCCGAAAATTCGCGTATATATCCCTTTTTATGACAAAATTCATCAAATTTTGCATTTCGAAATTCACCTCCATTGTCACTTCGAATGGTGATAATTGAGGTGCCTTTTTCATTTTCAACGAGAGTGCAAAATTTGAAGAAGTTGTCACACGTTTCACTTTTATGAAGTAAATAATGTATCCATGTGAAACGTGAATAATCATCCACAATAACAAACATATACCTTTTATTACCTGTGCTTGTAACGCTCATTGGCCCGCAAAGATCAAGATGGATGAGTTGAAGAGGTCGATTCGTGGTGACCATGTTCTTTGATTTAAACCCGGACGATCTAGTGTGCTTACCTTTTTCACACGCATCGCATAATCCTTCTAGTTCAAGTTTATGTGAGGGAAGTCCTCTAACTAATTGCTTTTTGGACAACCTATGTATAGTTTTCATGCAAATGTGACCTAACCGTCTATGCCATAATCGAGATACTGATTCTGATACAGTGAGACAATGGATTCCCGGCACGAATGATTCGAAATCAAAGTAGTAGAGATTTTCGTGTCGGGTTCCTTTGCATACTGTGGTATTGTCTTTCATTCGATCAATCAAGCATGAGAGTTGATCGAATTTCACACAATATCCGGCATCACATAATTGGCTTATGCTAATTAAATTATGTTTAAGTCCAGTTACAAGATAGACATTCTCTAAAGTCCAATTTGAGGTACCTATTGAACCGATACCGATAATTTTACCTTTTTGATTTCCTCCGAAGGTAACGTCTCCTCCCTTGAACGGTTCGAGAGATTTGAACATCTCTCGATCCCAAGTCATATGTCTAGAACAACCACTATCTAGACACCATTTTGATGACTTTGTTCTGGAAGTTAGGCCCATCTATAAGAAATTCATATTAGTTAAACCAAAAAGAAATTGAAATTTACTAATATGAATTCTTACTAACTATACTCCCCCTAAATATTTGGCTTATGGTATGGTATACTAGGGAGTATAGTGTCTCAAGTTAGGGTTTTACACCCTAGGGGGTCCTATACCAAAGGAGGTAGAGGAACCCATTGAGTGACGATCTTTACGCATCCACATGACGTTTGATGCCACTTTTGGATTGCGAAGATTACACCCGGTTGAGACATGACCGATTTTGCAACAATAATTACAAAATGCTACGGTGGGCTTATTTGTGGGTGTGGTACTCTTCACAAAATAGTCCGAGAGTTTATTAGGATTACTTCTCTTAGAAGTTATCGATTTTGGCATTTGATAAAGGTTATTTGATTTAAATTTATTTTGCTTAACATTATTTTGTTTAAATTGTTTGTATGTGTTGGTGAAATGTTTGGGGGACTCTTGTTGATATGAAGCTTCGGTGTAGTTTGTCACTTCATAGAAATATCCATTTGGTCCCCTTTTGAACAAACAATCGGTTCGTCCCACATTAGTATGTCTAGGTTGTGAATTTTGTGTAAAATGATTGTTCCTATAATTATTATTGACACGTTTAGGTTGTTCATTTTTAGCATATTTACCTTTGTTGTAGTCATGGTACATAAAAGCATTTCCATGACTCCTTACTTTATGGTTTTCCCATTTAGATTTTTGATTTTGAGATATTGAAAGGTCGGGATTATTACCGTTAATTTTCTTATGTCCTAAACCGAATTTATCATTGGGCTTTTGTCCCGTTAATGACGATTTTAAGGCATCATCCAATGAAGGGGGACTCAATGCTATCATTGTACATGCCCTCTTCAAGGACTCATTCTCAACTTTCATAGTTTGAATTTCGACTTTTAAATGAGAAATCTCACATTTCAGGGTTTTACATTCACATTTTGAAAATCCTTTAAATTCATTTATTTGAGTTTTGTATGCCAAGATGGATAGCTCAAGAGAAGCTACCTTATCCTTGAGAGCTTGGGTGGGACTTTCAAGTTTACCCTCATTTAGTTGAGAGTTACCTTCATCCCTAAGAAACTCGTGACAAGATTCGAGTTCTAGTTTGGATGCGGGAGAAAATTCAGGTCTAGGTAACGATTTGATACCATACAGAGAGTTAGTACGTACCTCATAACTTTTGTCATGTGTCGAGCTTAGAGTGGGAGAGGAAGGTTCTGCGTCTACAATTATGGGCTGGTGGTGTGTCGAAGTTAGACCTCGTTCAATACGGAGAGAGTGAATGGCTGCTTCCACCGCGCTCATGGGATTAACTTCGGCCATTAGATCGTAAGGTACAAGTTTATCCTTAATAAATTTAAGAGATGGTTAGTACCCTGCTCTGATACCAATTGTTGGTTAATTCTAACCTAGAGGGGGGTAAATTTGGCAATCTAACTTACACTTAGTTTAGATTTAAACCTAATTTACGGTGCGGAATAAATAATAATTTAGATGATAAAGATGATACCGTACAAACACTTTGACACAAGATGTTTGTTTACGAAGTTCGGTAGGTGGTTGCTTTGTAGCTTTAACTCACCCTTTACTCGCTTAATTGACCGACTCAATTATTTGCGAGTACCTACGTCTCCGGGAATGCCTTGTGCCTCTTTTTGGCTTTCGATTGAATTCCAACTCAACTCGATTACAAGGATTTGCCTAGATCGATTTACACGCTTCTATCGATCTATAGCTTAGGCTCTTTACACTTTGTTGCACTAGCCTATTACACTTTTTCACTAATCGAGCTACAACGTGATCGGTCACGTGAGTGGGATACGATTAGTGGAGAATATCGAAAGTAGATCAACGATCTAAAGAGGTTTCTCAAGCTATCAATGGATATAGAAAATCACAGCTTAGGGTTTCTCTCTTTTTAGGTTTGAAAGTTTTTGAAATTGAGGAAGTGGGAGAGAGAGACCCATGAAGGATTCTATTTATACTCTCTATAGAAATCCTTCAGAAAACTTGCAGTGCGTTCGAACGCATACAGTCCGTTCAGAACGCACTTGAAGTTTGCACTAGCCGTTTCAAAATAACGTGCAAGTACATCTTGGGTCCGTTCGAACGGACAATGTCCGTTCGTAACGGACTCAATTATACATAGCATTTTGCGTTCACAGGAACAAGAGTCCGTTCAACGCACTGAAAAGTGGGTGAACGGATTCCAGGTTGTCCGTTCGAACGCACATGTGTGTTCGTTCGAACGTACATATCCCTGTGACATATTTTCGTTCACAGGAAAGATTGTCCGTTCAACGCACTCGGAAGGTGTGTGAACGGATTCTAATTGTCCGTTCGAACGTACATGATTGTTCGTTCGAACGCACACATCCCTGGGACACGTTTGGTTCTAATCAAGCTTTAAAGTTTTGATATTTAGCAAGTCCGTTCAGAACGGACTTTGAGTTCGTTCAGAACGCACTTCCTGCTTGACTGAACTCTTTGTTATTTTGAACATGATTTTACTTGAGTTCTACTAGATTTGTACCTATGGTTTATTTGTGGCGTATCCCACTCACGGAAGGCTTCAACATCTTGAGTCTTGATGTATTCCAATGGCCTTCCTTGTGATCTTCTTTTCTTGTTTATGTTGAGACTTCATGTCCTGATTCTTGATGTAATCCAATGAAGTCTTCCTTCACAAGTCCTCCTTCATCTTCGTATCGTACCTATGTTATCCTGCACTTTTCTGGATGTATACATTAGTACTGACAGTGTTTTGAAATAATCAAACTATCAGGAAATTTGAACCAACACTTAGAACAGTACTTGAGGTGTATGGTCTCTCAAAATCAAAGGAAATGGAGTCTCTGGTTGCCTCTAGCAGAGTTATGGTATAACACAAACTTTCATACATCTTTACAAAAAAGTCCTTTTGAATTGATGTATGGATATACCCCTCCTCAACTTGAATTAGGATCGGCTCCAGTGAGTAGAATAGCCGCTGCGGATGATTGGTTTAAGGAGAGAAATCAAGCACTGAGAATCATTAAGGAGAATTTGAGGGTTTCTCAAGAAAGAATGAAATTGTATGCTGATAAACACAGAACTGAGAGAAAATTCGATATCGGGGATGAAGTGTTTCTAAAGTTGCAACCATTTAGACAAACCAGTGTTTCTTTGAGCAAAGGATCTAAATTAAATTCCAAATATTATGGGCCTTATTCAGTGATGGAGAGGATAGGGCAAGTGGCTTATAAGCTGAAATTACCAGAAGGATCCCTAATTTACCCAGTTTTTCATGTCTCGCAATTTCCTTCTTTGTGGGGGCAACAGAGAAAACCCACTCATTATGAGAGGATTTTATAGGAGAAGAATTTTCATTATTAAATTAGTTATTCTCAATTTAATCACATGATAATTCATAATTAATTAACTAATTTTAGAAATATTATTTATGCAAGCCACGTCATTATTGTTGACTGTGGAAGTTATTGAGCTCAGCGAGATGAAGGGATTTAGAATTGTGGAGACGAAGCAACCGAATATCGGCGAGGTGAAGCCTTCATCTGTTTATGCTGAGGTGGAATTTACCGTTTCGAGTTACCGCTCCCATATTCGGTCTGAATGGGACGGTCTTAAAGAACACAACGTGCTGTTTTTGTTATCCATACGTCCTTCGTTCGAACCGTTGTGTACCGATGCGGCGGATATATTGTCGGTAATGGAGCGATTAGGGTTACAATTTGTACGGGGATGCGAAGTGATCGAGATTCGAGACGAAGATGGCAATTTGATGAATGATTTTACTGGGAAGATTAAAAGGGAAGAGTGGAAGCCTCCTAATGGCGATTTGCGAAAGGTTAAAGTCGCGTTGGAACCGGCTCAGTATCATATCGACGTGATGGAGTTCTTCGTTTAACATATTGGTAAGGCGAAAACCAAAGGAAAATAATTGGATAATTTTACTATGCCGCCCAGTTTCCCCCCGCCACTCGTGATTGAATCACCATGCGTCATAGGGGAATGGTATTGAACCCCAATTTGAATTTAAATTTCCCCCCAAATGTATGTACCATTGTATTGTTGGTTAATTCATTTTCAAATAATTATGAAATACTAATTAATAAATATGATAAGTAATAAATATTTTGTAACATAATTTTCAGATAATTAACATGATTAAAAAATAATATTTTTCTAATACAACTAAAAAATATATGTTAACTTAATTAACAATATATCAAATAACAAATATTATTTAAAAATTCAATGAAGATATATATTTCACAATGTAATTAACAAACAAATAATTTACATTGTAACATAATTTCATTATATTTATTCACTTAATAATTAACTTAATTAATCGTTTTTTGGTAATTAATTCACATCATATTTCTTATCTTAATTAATACTTCTTTGCAAATATGATTATTAATTCACACCATATTTATTATCTTAATCATTTTTTTGGCAAATAGGTAATTAACAGGAATCAATTTATTTAAGAATAAAGTTTGCATTTATGGTAATTGAATTAATGAAATTTGATGCAAATCAAATTAATGAAAAAAAATACGGTAATACGATTAATAGAAAAAAAATCTGATTAATAGATTAATTGAATTGATGGAAAAAATTAATAAAATGTTTATTTAAAATGAAAACTTTATGGTTAATCGAATTAATTGAATTTGAGGCTAACTTAATTAGCAGTTATTAACTTAAAATTTGACTTCATTAATCATTTTAGGGCACTTCTGGTAACTTAATTATCACTACTAATTAATCCAAAATAACTTAATTATCACTACTAATTAGCATTTATTATTCAGTGGTTAATCGAATTTTATCTATATTGCAATTGCAATATTTTTGGTAACTTCATTAATCCAAAATAACAACTAATCCAAATTAACACTACAAATAATTAACAATTATCTTAAAATACAACAATACATAATTAACAGTTAACTCAAAGCACCACAAATAAATTTTTTTCGAGCAAAAATCTAGTTTTATTGACTTTCAAATTTCACACAATGTATTGTTTCGAGCAAAAATCCAGCGAAAATCCAGCCAAAAATCCAGCGAAAAAATCCAGCGAAGAATATAGATTTGATTATCCGAGTTGTATTTCGATTGAATATCGCCTTGATTCGTCTCTACCGTTGACGTGTTTTCCTGAAATTGGATGCAATAAGTGAATAAGTATCAAACTAAAAAAGAATTCGGAGAAAAAACTTAAATAACACACCAGTAAATTACGTACCACGGTACCAGTGAAGAATTCTCCCCTCGCAAGTTGCGCGCCTCTGCTTCGTTATCAACCTCAATTAATAAAAAAGAAAAAACTTAATTAAATCTAATTCCAATTCAGAGAATTCAGAAATTTCAAGTTCATTCCAATTAAAAAGTTGGAAATTTAATTAAGTTAGCCCGAATTTCAAGTTCATTCCAAATTACGTACCAGTGAAGAATTTCAAGTTCATTCTTGAAATTGGAAGCACTAAAGCACCGAATTACCTCCAAAATCGCAAAGAAATTACCCCAAAAATTACCCCCAAATTAGACACTGAATAGCCCCCGGTGAAGAATTTGCCGTTGGAAGCACTTAGACACCGAATAGCCTCCAAATTACCCCCAAAATCGATCTCGAAGTCAGCAAAATTACCCCCAAAATCGCAGAGAAATTGAGCAAGTTCAGCAAAGAAGCAAATTCAGCAAAGAAAACTCGAAGTCGAAGTCGCAAATTGGAGTCATGCACAATCGTTGAGCAGTCACAAATCGCAATTGAAGTCGTAATCGAAGTTGAGCAGTCGAAATTGAAGACGAGAGGATCCAACTTCCAAGCCCAACGACTCTCTGACTCCCGTCGGCGAAGTGACTTCCATCGCCATCCATCTCCCATCGCCGCGTGCGTCGCGTCTTGTCTACACTCCTCTCCGTCGTACCTCCTCTATGTTGAAGTCGGACTTCCATCGCCGTAAGCTATCGCCGTAAGCTAGGTAAGGTTTAATGGATCGGGAGGCCTGTGAAAAGACGAAAGCTATCGCCGTAAGCTATCGTCGTGACTTACATCTATGTATAATGGGAAAAAAAGGATGGCCCATAGAAAAGGGAGGCCTGTGACCTGGGCCAACTTGGCCAAAGCCCAGGTCCGGCCCTGGGTAGAATAATCATGGACCGCCTTAATAGATGATGATCATTTCGGTGATGATCATGAAAATATTCTTGTAGCGTAATGATTGGAACATGTGGACAATGTATTTGTATCAAATTGTTAGTTTGGAAACTATCTCATGGTGCAGTTTCTTTAATTTTCATTTTTTGTATTTTTGTGTTATTTAGAACACCAGGGATATTAAAATTTGGTTAGCATTTATTTTTTTTGAAAAATAATTTGGTTAGCATTTAGATAATTATTTCATGCGTTTATTTGTATTTTTGTTGAATGTTTTGATTAGCGTTTAGATAATTATTTCATGGGTTTATTTGTATTAATCCACAAACATGTAGTACTTCTGGTTAGTTTTATTATTTTATTTTCACTATTAAGTCGTGCAAATACATATATAGGGGGCTTCTATCATACACCCCTTTCCTTATCATACATCCATTTTCAAGGATATTTGGAGTAATTATCCATTTATGAATATTTAAGGTAAGATATCAAGTATATTTATCAATTAATGTTTAACTAAATTGGAATTTTTTGTTGTTCATTTAAACAAAAATCTCCATAAAAGATAAATTTTATGATACACCCTTTTACAAATATAATTAATTGCTAAAATACCCAAAATACCCTTGTAAAAGGGTGTATGGTAGAACTCCCCATATATATATATATATATAGGGAGTTCTATCATACACCCTTTTTGCTTATGATACACCCATTTTCAAGGGTATTTTGTGTAATTATTAATTAATGAGTATTTAAAGTAATTTTTCAAGTGTATTTATCAATAAATGATATGTTAAATATGAAATTTGAATTATTCATGAAAGAAAAAATATCTATAAAAAGTAAAATTTATGATACACTCTTCCAAATACCCAAAATACTCTTTTGAAAGGGTGTATCATAGAACTCCCATATATATATATATATATATATATATATATATATATATATATATATATATATATATCCAACATGGAGCATTAAAGGCAAGCGTCAAGGTATCGATATCGATGCCTCCTACAGTCCTACTAAACTCCATCGATCTTTCCATGTCATATTCGACACGCCAACAAAAAGAGACTCGCAATCAGGGCTAAACGAAATCACCAAAATTTCCCCGAATAAATATCCTTCCCATCATACACATGAAGGAAATAATTTTGTAATTTTAAAAAGTGAATTATTTTTTTGCAAGTGAAATTTTTTTTATTATCATTTTTAAATTCTAATATCAAAGTTTTTTTCATGGAGAAACACAACTACAACATATTTAGTATTATGTAAAATTATAATTTTATAAACAATAATAATAATTAAAAATCAATTATGTAAATATGAATTTGATCAGGGCCATACCAATCAATTATTCAAAAAACTGGATTTGTTTGTAATTATAATACAGGATTCGGAATCTCGGGTTGTTTAAATTCGGGATTTTGCATGCCGGGTTTGTATCAAGTGAGAAGCTTGCTCCTTTGCCTGAGTTCTAACGTCAATACAAAAACCAAACTGAGGACTGAGGAAATCATCTGTCCAGTGATGGTGGAGCTCGCATTCAAGGAGGCGTCACCGCTCGCCTCGCCGTGTACTACTTACTATTCCTCACAGCTATCGCCGGCGTCTCTCTAAACGACAGCCATTTTCTCCGCCTTTGTACGCCCCCTTCTTTAACCTTATCCTCTTACCCAGGTAGTGTGAATGCCATTGCTACCTGCAAGTCGTAATTTCTATGGTTCTTATTCGGACTTCAATTTTGGTGTTTCAGTTCGAACAAGAAGAAATTCTCTCTCTAAGCTTCTCTCTGTCAAAGGACTGAGAAGGATGAAGATCTCTCTCTAGCTGGTGAGCACTCAGATTTTTTGTATCGTCAGTAACACTGAATTATCCATTTGAAATAACTCTCGAGCTAATTCAATGAATCAATCTCTGATTTTTCCTCGAGGAAGAGAAAGAAACTGTCTCAAATTGACACAACAAACTAGAAGTTGATAAAAATGAAGATTCATCAAAAGACTCTTCTTTAAGAAATGTTGAATTATGCGTACGTAAAAAATTTCTCTGTCTTATTTCTATTTAAATTTACTTTTTAACTCGAAAATGTAATTTACAAAATCTTCAACTTTGGCAGGTCTTAGATGCGGTGACTTTTGGAATTGGCATTGCCACTCAAGAGGGAGTTACAAAAGCATCCGAATATTTCGATGGGTATATTATATTATTTGTTGAAATAAACGGTGGTTAAAATTAAATGGCAACAAAATTAAAAATATTTTATTATTTTCATTTTTTGTGAGGCAGATATTTGTTGGAACAGAGCTTGTCACTGGACATTTTTGTTCTCATTTGCAAATATTTCAAAGTACCAAAAAGTTCTCAGGTATATTACTTTTCTCTTCCGTTCTTTTTTGATACATTTTATATTTTAATTATGTGTTTTTTTTTTGTTCTCATTTGTTGTGAATTTCACGATTATGGAATTGTTGAATTATAGGGTATCATGTAACGACCGTGCTGTCGTTAACAACAATGGCATCGTGTCTGTGGTGGCATGTTTTTTAGCCTTCAAAAGAAATCTTTTGATTTGTGGACATTAATCACGATCAAGGTATTTTGATTATTACCTATGTATTATTATTCGTATATTATATAAATAATTTATCTTTAGATTATTCATATATTATTTTGACATGACCAATGTTGTGAGGTTTTACATTGTTAAATTAGCAAATAACACAAGAAGAAATAGCTTTTTTTAATCTTTCATTCAAATTAATCATACCAAATATTTACAAATTAATCATAACAAATATTATAAAAAAACAAATATTTACAAAATTCCAAATTAATTTCTATTTAATCGCAGACCATATTTTTGTTTGAAATAAAACATTGGCAGGTTGTGAATTTTTTGAGCGCCCCGAGTATTCTTCGAGGAATTGATCTTCTTCGTCTCGTGCCCAAATGGAATTCCTTTGGTATGGTTTGAAGATGTGGGCTGTAACGATTCGGCGGGGGAAGCACTACGGGGGATAGATAGTTCCTTATGCCCCGTGTTTGTGAATATGGAGGTAGTTGAGGCCATCTTGTGAAAATGGCTCGTCGCCCATCTATAAACGACATGTGCCAGTGTGACGGTTCTACCGATGGTAGAAGAGCGGAGGGCGTTGGAGGCAACGAGGACGCTGGCGGTGGAGGCAACGAGGATGGTGGTGGTCGATGGGCGGCGGACCTAAGTCCTCTAGGAGGGGGGGGGAGGAGGAGGAGGCGGTGGTGGTGGTCGTGGGGCGGCGGTCCTGAGTCCTCTAGGAGGGGGAGGAGGAGGAGGAGGTGGTGGTGGTGGTGGTCGAGGGGCGGCGGTCTTGAGTCCTCTAATTAATATACATCTCGTAACTTTGCATTATCATGACCTAGTAAAAAATTCAAAAGTTAAAAAAATTCATCATTTAAAATTTACTGAAATTCATTTTTTTTTTTTTTGTAATTTATGAGATGATAACTTGTTTAATAATGTAAAACAGTGAGATACCTTTCGTGAAAAATATTGTATGATTTCCTCTAATGACTCGTGAAAATTGATAGCATCTGTATGCAATTTATTTGGCATTGATAATTTTAGTTTTCTCGTAAAAATGCATATTTTGCAGTCTGGTGATCGATCATGCATAATTATATATTTTATGGAGGAAAAATCAAAATGCACCATTCATGCTTCTGAAATACTAATTGCGTGAATGAATGAATTTTTACACGCTCATTGGATGAGAGACCAACTAAGTGAGGCATTTATCTTTATTTATTAATGAAAACTAAAGAAAAGATGAAAACAATTTACACCTAAATGCCGTCCAAAAATATTTTATATGTGATTACTTTTGTATCTGCTTAGCGTGCCTTTTTTCATATCTATATATTATATATATTTTTAATAGCATAAATATACACTAAATATATTTGAATAAAAATATACAATAAATATTTTTTATACATATTTGAATGAAAATATATACACAATTAATCCTATTCGGGGCGATCCATGAATAATTTCACGGGTTAGGACATCATTTGGATTGGGGACGCCAATTTGAATTTAACATGTATATTATGTTTTTGACTTGGATAAAGAGTTTTGCAATACACTATTTTTTATGATGGCCATTTTTTCATAAAAAATATTTTGGATATTTGTCAATTAATAATACATACTTTCCTGTTGTACTTTTTACCTAGGGATTAAATGATAACATACACTTAAATCTTATTAGAATAAAATTATTAATTGATAAATATCCAAAATACCCTTTTGAAAAAAGATTTATCACAGAACTCTCCAAAATATAATTATACATAACTAGTTAATATCTTAATTATGATAACATAGATTATGAGTTTAAGGCATGGCCAGCTATATTTTGGTTTTTTGCAGTTATAAGAATTTTTTATGATATATTTATATTTTTAATATTACTTAATAAAATAATAATTATTTTATAATGAAACTATAAAAATAACGATTTGTCCTATTCTGAAAATAAATAAATCTGAATACAATAACGAGTTCATTTTTTGTATACAGTAACTATGTTATTTAGTCCAAATTTCTCAAATAAATGAATAAATCTGAATGCTAAATTTTTGCAATATAATACCAGATTTTACTTTTCACCAACAGCTGAGATGGAAGCTAATATACCATATACTAAGAGAGTAAGAGAAAAATATAAAGTATGTTCAAGAGAGATGAAAACTAATTCACAATCGCTTCAATGTTTACTTTCAATACTTGCACAAAAGCACAAAAAATAAAGAAAATAAATCAAACCTTAGTGAAGACTATGAGAAATTGTTTTCCAAATCAAGGATTTTAGGGGTTCTTTTTTCTCACCGAGACACGAGATGAAAAAGGATAGGATTGTGAATTTGAAAAAACAAAGTTTAAAGCTATTGTTTCTAAAATATCATGTCATGACTTATGTGGCAAAATATTTGTCATGTCATTTCTTAAATATTAGAATTAACGGACACGTAAACGTTTAATGAATGAGAGGATCATGCATAAACCAATATGATAGTTGAGGGACTAAAAATGAACCCTGCAAAAGTTTAGGGATAAAAAATATATCAACTCAATAGTTGACAGACCAAATTCAGACTTTTCTCTACATTTTATGTAAGAACTGAAAAAGATCCGGACCGGCAATACACCAGAATCGTATCCGGACCTGAATATGATTTGAGCACTATTTGAATTTGAATCTAATTACAATATTATTTCATTTGTTTTACATAGGGGAACTTCATTCAGATTATTTCCTAACAATAGACTACAAATTGTATTTTTTGCAAATTTGGAATAATCAAAGAAAAGGGTAATAATGATTTGACTATATTCTTGGTTCAAATAAAAAGCATCAAAATATACCAACAAATTAAATGATTGGTCCCAGGCTCTCCTACCACAGACAATCTTTATTTTTTGAGTCATCACCAACTCAAACATAAAAAAATACATAAAAGTTCTTCAAATTTGTGTTTTTTGAATATTAACACCTACCTCAATTAATAATAATAAAAGAAAATTAAATATCACCATAAAACAGGAAAATGTTTGCTTGTCTGCCATACATTCAATTTAACAAATATAACAAAACAATCAAAGAGTTTCATATTAGGACTTCCCTATTCAAAATCTCAAATATAAATAATTCAAAAAGTAAATAATAATTTGAGTGGCATCAAGGGTCATGATCAAGCCACATAGTCATCCATATCCAGACATCCTCACTCTCATAGGGCCAGCATTGTATTGTGACCTGATCTGATCTGATCTCCTCCCAATTATTGAAACCATTGACCTACTCTCTCTCTCTCTCTCTCTCTCTCTCACAGGAGAATAATCTCTTCATCCAACAGCCACAATTCATTCTCCATGACACTACATAACAAAACTTCAAAAATATCAAAAATAACAATCCCAATTTGATTGCATTGTATGAGAGAAGGTTCCTAATATTCTTGGCTGCTGCAGTCCGCTCTTCCCCCCCTTCAATCCATGTAATAATCTCATTAATTCTCTTGAATTACTACAAGCTATAAAATAGCAAACACTAATGCTCCACTTTCTTTCTCCTCTCTTCTCTCTCTACAATTATTCTTCTCTTCCGACCACTCTTCCCCATGACTAAACGCCGGCCGAAAGTGCCGGCCAACGGCGACTTCGAGCTGCGTCACTGGCAACAAACGAGGAGAAAACCCAAACACCGTCCTTCGGATATAAAAATCCCAAACGGGGATCATGGTGGTCATGAATTTGATGAATTTGAGGAGGAGGAGGAGGATGGAGAAGAAGGGTACGTGAGTTTGAGAGACATATTGAGTTCGCCGAGGTACACGGTGACCTCGCCTATGGGGGGAAGTTGCACGGAGATAAATATGAGTAATCCTTTGGTCATTCGTGCAGCTTATTTGTATTTGCAACCTACTCCGTCAACTAGAGAAATTGCAGGAAGAAGACCACTTGATTTGAAAAGAATTTGCTTGGATATTTTCTCGCCATGTTTCGATTTTTTAGGTGGGATTTTCAATTTCAGACAATAGCCAATCACTCGATTGAATTTTCAATCTTTCTTTGTTGATTTTTTTGGGTTCTTCAGTTTTCTGATTTTGGGGCTTTTTGTTCTTAGAATTTCACTATGGGAGTGTTTGTGTTTGATTTTTGATCAGTTGTAAATAACTAAAGAGATAGATATAGAGAGTAAATTATTGATATTGGACAAAAAAAATAGAATAATCCTACATTATTTCAATTCTTCCATTTTTATTTTCATTCGCTATTAGTTTAATTTCGATAATATAAGAACAAAAAAAAAAGAGAAATCTGGAAATCGAATACCGAATACCGAATTTGGTTCAATTATGAATGCCAACATAAACTATATCTAAGCCTATTCGATTTGTTGTTCTGTACATGTTTGTATTTACAGTAAATCTATAGTTGTACTAATGCTTCGACTTTGGGCTCGTGAGATAATGGGGTCGCTTCATCTTCTTCGATCGGCTACCACCCGAATTTTCTATCGCAGCGGTGCGAAGCGATTCGGCAATCGCTGCATCCATGTCAGAATCGTCAGGGATTATTTTCTCTCTGAATAATGGCTTCTTGATCGGAAACGGACTGGGCCCACTTCGTCTTTTCTCCTGCAATATCAACCAATCATAAAAGACCGAAATAATTATATCGAGAAAACATTGTAAACCATTTCATGGTTTGCTTGTATAATTGATTAATTAATTGAAATTATTAAGTGGCAAGGATCCAATAGTAGCCAATGAGAACAAAACAATCATTGAATTGGCTGAAAATTATTGGTTGGTCCTCCCAAGATTATTATTTTTCTCATAACGCCCAAATGAAGCATGTGCTGAATTTTAATTTTTGTCAAGATCAGGAGCATGTGGAAATTTTCAGCATCAAATCAAGCAATAGCACATGCATGCACATTGTCTAATTTATATGATCACATGAACCGGATCTATTTCTCTGTGATACGGAAAGACGGTACGCTCCGAATCGAATATCAGTGGCTCGGTACGGTAGAACCGGTCTATGTAATATCTTTTGAATTTTGAGAAGTTAATTCAAGTGATAAAGAAGGGCCAAAAAAAAAGGGTGTTTGTTCTTGTCTTGTTTAGCTTTGTGGTCCTCATAATGAGATTTACTTTAAAACAAATTGGTCCAAAATACAAAATAACAAAATTTTGATTTATGATGTACTATTGTAAAGATTTTGACATTTGAACAATAGCAGGATCATAAATATATGAATATGAAATCCACATGGTAAACATTGGTGAATTAAAACCGTCTACATAATTTCGATAAAACACGTCTCTGGTATTGAAGTTTATCAACGAAATTAATAACCTTGCTGATCATTTTCAATCGTTGTCATTTCTTTAATAACCACTTATTAATTTCATTAATAAACACAAAAGATCAACATGACCTTTTACTATTAGGGAGCAAAGAAATTTTGGAGATAATGACAGGATATTTATTTGACATTTTGTACAATTAATTTTAACTTAGCAAAGCAAAGTACAACAATAGTATATTGTCTTGGTCAAAGACTTGCATACCAGTTTGGATCATTAAACTTGGTAGAATTTCATATTTACCCCTCTAAAGATGAAAATATCAAATTTATCACACTCAATTTTCAGGGTTTACCTCGTGAATTAGAGACGCTCGGGGAGTTTGATCCACGACTTGATGCAAAACTTCGAGGAAAAATGCGGTGCCTTTATCAGAGAAATTTCTTATATAGAATACCAAAATTTCTCCCGATTTTGCCCTCAAGTTCATTAGCCTTTGTTCGATATCTGGTTCGTATTGCATCACAAATGGCCTCAAGAACGTGTCATACACCACATCACTTCCCTAAAATATAACAATTCAAAATAGAGAACTTCAAATTTAAACACAAAACTTTCGCAAAACCCTCTTTGGTGAAAAGGATTTGTTAAATTACCTTAGTTTTCGGGTACCAAAGATAGACGAAAAAAGCTAGCTTGACTTCTCCGTACATGGGCAACCTTATATAATATATAGAAAGAGACAATTAAAGGCAAATATTGTTTACCACCGGTCCACCACTAATAGCACCGCCATTTTTTTTTGTATGTAACGTTCATGTTGACTAAGCTATGTTTTTAAGATGTTCATCGTATTAATAATAAAGTTTTACTGCGTTATCACACTTTTTAACGCTACGCCAATATGTATATTTGTAGGCATAAATTTTTATCATGTAATATACTTTTCATAGTCTCGGTATATTAATATAGCTTTTCACACATACTGGTATATATTTTTATCATATCTTATATATTTTAGCAATACATCACAAATATATACTTTTATCTATCAATATACATTTTTTATAGTCAGGACCGGCCCGGGCCAAGCCCACTAGCTGGGGCACCATTTAGGTTTGGGTATTGTCAATCTTACTTAATAAAATAATAATTATAATTTCCAAGAAAAAATTATAATAATGATCAATGAAAAATAATTTTCGACTAGATGATATTTTGAAAAAAAAAATCTGAAAATAATAGGATGCTAAATTATTTTGTTTATTAGTTTTTTACTTTTACTTCTATTAGGAGATAATTTTTTGATAATTTGAGTAACGAGTATAAATTCGGGCTAGAGCACCCAAAATTTCAGGGCCGATCCTGTTTATAGTACCCATTTTATTTGTCCACTATATACTTTTATCTGTCAATATACATTTTTATGGTTTCGATCCGTCGCTCGGCATTGCAGTCGTCTAATTAGTTTGATCTCTCTGATTGTAAGTATCCTGATTCGCATGTCTGGTTCTTGTTAAATGTACTCATACGAGGAAAAAATTAAACTTTTTTCAAACAAATATTGTTAAGAGTCATTATGAAATTATGAATTCTTTTATCGAGTAAATTGCAACATCTGTTTCTTTTTTGTAAGAGTTATTATGTGAATTTTGTTATATAGCATGAAGATCGGATTTAAGTGACTATAACATTAACTTAATTTAGAAATTTTTTTTTTAAAAAAGTACAAATAAAATTAAACATTTTTTTATTAAAAAGGGTCTATCATTCTTACAAAAAAAAATTTGAATATGATATATCTATTTGAACATTAGTATCTGGTGCAAAAAAAGTATCAAAATATAGTTTACGAATAAATAATGGTTAACGTATTTGTTTCCGTCTTATTTTTCGAATACGGATACAAATACAAATAGTAATCAGATACGGGTTTGGTTTGGATACTATACGAATACGGATACGGTTAGGATATTATCGATAACAAATACGAATACTAATTGATTTCAGATATTGAAACGTGTATTATACCCTAATTATATTATTAACTATAAAATTATCCAATAGGAAAAAATACCAATTTCACTTCAACTATTAAATTTTATCATAAATATTACTTTATAAAATTATAAATATAATTAATATAAAAAAAATACTATGACAACCATAAACGGGATATTTAAGTATCATTAATAAAAATAAAAATAAAAACAGAAACCAAATACCAAAGAAATAAAAAAGAACAACCAAATATGATGGTACCATATATAAATAGTATTAGTATTAGTATTCGAATCTGGTATTTATATCCATGTTCGGATACGGGTATTATCCGAAAAAATGTTGACCGGATCCGTATCCGAAAAAAATATATATATCCGATATTTTTACGACGGATATTTTTTATTTTTCTTCGAATACGATTATTATTTTAAGGATAAGGTTACGGTTCGGTCGGATAATACTTGCTCCGTTTACACCCCTAATGACTAATGAGAGCCCATTCTTTAATAATAATGAATAATTAATTAATTATACTATTCTTTTTTCTTTTTTTTTTAAAAAGTGAATATGTCTATTAGTTATTGAGTTTTTTTTTCATTACCATGAAAGAAGACTCTCAAGTGCCACAACCATAGCAACAATACTCCTACACGTCATAAAAAAGAAAACAAGAAAAATATTATCTTGTGTTAATACAAAAATATCAGTAATTCTAATGAACTAGTCTAATACCGCGCTGATTAGAGCAGTTGACATAACCTTTGAATTATGTTGTGGTACCAATATTAATAGGCCTTATCATTATGTTGTGGTACCAATATTAATATAAGTACAGAAGGAATTTATTTGGATTAATTTACCTGTGAATTAGCTTTATTGGTGGTACCAAAAGTCATGTTTAGTTCACCAAAATCAATTATAAGAGCAGTTGACATAACCTTTTCTTAATGGGTCCCAAAATAAAGGCCCAAGTTTTTTAATTTTGGGGGAAAATTACACAAAGAACCTCTTGGAAATCGCAATTTGATCCCTCTTGTCTTGTTTACGAAATTCAGTTAACTTAATACCATGCACATAGGAAATTTCATAAATATGCAATAAAATATATTATAACAGGATAATTTCTGAATCAGAATCATAAACCTCATGCTAAGAATGCAACGTATATAGATATGTAATATAATAAATAAATAAATAAATAAATAAAACAATGCTGGAACCCTTGTGCTCTGAAATATCAATCAATTTAAATTGAATCAACGAATAAACACTCACCAATACAGACACCAAAATCGAAGCTGCTCGATCTGACCCGGCCTTCTCTCGATTATTTTAAAACACTCAAATGCTGGATATGCATATCCAAATAGCAACCTACATTATCCAATTCGACCCAATTTCTTCAAAAAAAAAACTCAATTCGAAGTCTATTGAAACGAAAAGAAAAAAACGCAACAAGAATACCAAGAAATTAGGCACTTACGTAAGAGTGGTAGTGAGAAAATCTCCCAGCATTGTGAAATTTCTAATTCGTTCGATCAGATTTAGGCCGATTTGGGATGGGAGCAGCTCATCAGTGGAGTGGTTCTCCCTTTGCGAGAAAGCGAGGATTCAGGGATTAATTTGGGATTTGATTATATTAGCGGAGATTGCTTAAAATGGAAGAGAGCATCGGTCGCTTATGTAATACGACTTGCCTTTTCCGAGATATTCTGTGAATAATTCATACTGCTTTATTTGTAACAAATCAGAACTATACAGTCTTGAAGATAATATATCCACACCCACTACATAATACTATTCATAGTAAAATTAACAAACAATCAAATTGTAGCTTTTAAAAGAGATGGGGCGCCGCTAAAGAACTACCATGTAGAAGCCCCAGTGCTAGCTTATGTGTGGCGAATACTGTTGTACCACGTTTTATAAAATTTACATGATTTTTTTTACTTATATAGTTATATACAATATAATATAATATAATATAATATATAATCATATTATTTTAAGAATTATTTTTCCTGAATATTGAATATTGAACGGTAAATCATAACTTTATCAAAAATCCCCAACTTAACTTATAGTACATTATTTTTAAAAATAATTAATTTATAATACGTTATTCAAATCGGAACGAGGAAACTACAATGCAAAATAAACAAAAATAAAGACTAATACTTTTGAAATAATTTCATAAACCAAAAAATATGTTTTTTTTTTCCAAAAGAAAACTAAAAATAATATTTATGCACATAAAGTTAATTATTTCAAATTATTATAGACGAATTTTTATTTGTTTACATAAGTGACTTTTTTATATTCTTGATAAATTAATTTAAGCAACATATAATAAACAAATTATTTAATGATTATGTTTTAAATACATAATATAATTATAAAGTTATATTTCGAACAACTTAGTACAAATATGAATGACCATTCTAGTCCAGCGAATACATAATATTATTATTATTTTTTTTCTCGATCGAGTCAAATGTATTATATATGTAGTTTTTGTTCTTCTTGACTCGAAAATGAGAGGGAAAGAAGGAATATATTTATCTTTTAGATTTTGCATTTAATTTGATTTTTTATTTCCATTTTTTCTTTTGTGTCAGATTGGGTATAAATATGATCCAAAAAATAATTTAAATCTAATTAATCAGTAAACAATCAATCAAGGTAAAAAATGAGAAATGTTATAATACCTCCTCCATTCTCATTCCAGTCTCATTGATGTGTCAATCGAGATGTGGTTAAATGAAATGAGAATGATTAATTAGAATGATTAACATTTCAATTAACAGTTAATTGATACATCCATTCAATTTAATATATAAATATTTCGTACATGTTAATTTAATTGACACGTCAATTCAATTAAAAAAATTAATTAATTGTTAAGTAGGATTATTGATTCTTTCAACCAAACCAATTGATAATTGATAATTGATAATTAATCAGAATTTTCAAAATATTGGCCTCGGGAGGACTAAAGGAAGAGTAAACAAGCAGATGGGCCTGTATCATGCGGGCCAATTTATTTTAGTATTATTTTTCTTTTATTTACGTGCACTCAGATTTGATACATAATTTTGGGCTCAAGAGTACATCTATTTACTAAGTGGCCCTGCTTAATTGATCCAATATTGTCATGCCTAGAACAGTTTTTTTTGTGTGTTTGATGTAATTATGCTGTTGAATTTATTTTTATTAAATGTAATTTCTTTTATCATCCCTTCGTTATTATTTGGTATCAATCAAAATTGAATTCGTGAGCTAGTATTATGATTTATTATGTGATGTATTCAATCACTTGAACTATGAGCCCGTTGATTGTGGTTGAAATTAATGTACATGACGAATAATTTATTTATTTATTTTTGTTTTAGGTATCGATAATTCGATATATCGAGACATTCGCATGAAATTGTAAACAACATGTGAAAAAATTAGCAAAAATTCATTTAGAACAGTAGTGAGATGTCTTCTTTGCTAGGTCTTGTAGAGTTGCGGAAAACAACTAGTCTCGGGAAATTAATAATAATATATCATGATACGACTAGTATATAAAATTATATGGAATTGGTAAAAGAAAACGTTCGATGAAATTTCAGAAATCTATCAATATAATCGAGTAAACTTTGATTTAAATTTTAATTCAATTTTATTTGCACCAATAAACTAGTTAATAGTAATAATAAATCTATTTAACTAATCTCATCGCCCTCTCCAAATAATTATTGAACCAAAGTGTGATATAATATTGATATTTAAAAAAATAGTCCTCAATTTTTTTTTTGTAATACTTATATAGGTCTTAGAGCATATTATGTTAATTATACTTTTTAATAGTATTTTATTAATTTGAAGAAAATTGTAAATAATATATGACAAATTTATATAATCAATTGCATATTTAATTACATCTAAGAAAGTTACAAAGAATCAATGACAAACAAGCAACGAAGAAGAAGAAATTGCTATGAAAATATCAATGTTCCAGAAATCGCTCGGCGCTCGCTGGTCGGCAGACGACCATCAAGCGCCCAGGATGATTAATCGGGATTAATCGGGAATCTCGGCGGACCTCGGCGGATTTTTATTTTTTTATATTTAATATTTAAATTAATTAAACAAAATTACAAATCACAGTTTTTTTAATAAGTTTTAAATAATTTAAGTAACAAAATACACTACGTCACTAAAACTAACATAAACTCAAATAATAATAATATATATATATATATATATATATATATATATATATATATATATATATAATATTAAAAATATGAAAAAATTTAGTCCAAATATATTTTTTTGAATAGTATCCGACAAACGATCGTTTTCATTATTGATGTCTAATTTTTTTGATGTCAATGAAAATTCATTGGCAATCCATAGCAAAAACGATCATTATTTTGAATAGTATCCCACAACCTCTCATAATATATGATTTTTTGTGCTTCACATTCAACCAACTAGACTATGGACCCGTTGGCAATTCAAAAAAAAAAATTTAAAAAAAATTGCAAAAAATAAAATAAAAATAAAACTGTACACATCTAAAAATCGGCTCGGCGGTGGCTTGGCGGTCTTGGCGGACCCTTGGCGGCCGCTTGGCGGAAATCCGCCAAGCACAAAACGCCAAGAGTTTATCTCGACGGCGGACCCTCGACTACCGATTAATCGGTGATTAATCGGCCGCCAAGGCCGATTTCCAGAACACTGGAAAATATTACGATATGTTAGCAAACACATAATTCGTAAAAATAAACGCAACACAATTTTTTTTTTCAATTTTAATTTACAAGTCAGGAGAAAAGAGAGTTTCCAAAATGTTGACATGAGTTTTATAAAACTTCCAATGCTGTTAATCCAAGTTTTTGAAGTTTTAGAAAGCTCATACTAATGAATCCGATGTAGAAGAAGAATAAATTTGTGAGTTTTAATATATAAAAACTATACTTCCCAAGCTTAAAAACTCTACTAGCTCTAAATAAAATAACTTCATTTTTTTCTGAGATTTTAATGCTGGACTCTAGATTTCAAATTTTGATTTAGTCGAAATTTTCTTGTTCAAATGAATAACTTCAATTAATTCCTATCTAATACTCAAGTAAGACTAGCTTTTAATTACGGGGTGTAATGATGCTGGCCTGGGCTGATCTTGAATGAGAGGATTGAATTTGTTCAAATCAAAACTATTTTGCATTCAAGCCTCATAATTTCATATCACGTGGTCTAGCCAGAGATTTAATTATCATCTATTTCGATAATTAATTTGCTTATATTCTAACCATCTCCATTCAACAAAAATTGGACTCCCAACCACAGAGCTAGCTCTAGAGATAAAACAAATTTATTGAACTATCCATTTTGGATGGAATGGAGATGAGAACAGGAACTAGCACAGTGCATTGTTCATGGTCAAACGAACAGGAACTCCTTGATAGAGCCCACATGGCCAATTCATTCAGATCTTTTCTCTCCAATTAATGAATTAATTCAATCCCCAGTACATACACACAGTCAAGAAAGGTATAATTTCATGTGGATGCCCACCAAATATAAAAAATACGTAGTATGCCCTCTCAAAAAGGAGAAATATCATGTGTGCCCTTGTGACCCACATGAAAATGAAAAAAAAAGTAACACTTACCTTTTTTAGCAAGATTTTCTATTTCTTTTATATTTTCGAGCAACAAATTGAATATTGAAACAAAAGCCTATTTAACTTGAAAAGGAATGAAAATTGAAATATCCCAATCAAGTTTGGAATTTTTTTAAAAAAATATGATTTTATCGTTGTTAGAGATGACAACTGGACATGTTGGACATGATTCGTGTTACTTTATGTTTGGATCGTTTCGGATTGCGGGTCATTCGATTTCCGAATCATTCGAATCGCCGGTTATTCGGTGTTCGGATCATTCGTTTTTGGGTTGTTCAGTTCTCGGGTCTTTCGGTTCTGGATCTTTCGTTTCAGATAATTCATGCTTACAAAAGTTTAGTTTCGAGATATTTGAGTTCCAAGACATTTCATTTCCGAGTTATTTGAGTTTCATATATTGATGTCCGAGTTGTGCGGATTTCCTCGATATTTATTTTTCAGGTTATTCTAGTACGGGGAATTCAAAATTTGATAAACAAATATAATTTTGATAATTTCAATTTGTTCATTTTTTTGAAATTATGTTTCGGATCATTTGGTTTGTGTTTCAGATAAAGTATCTAGAGTTACGTTTTGTAGTGTTAATGTGCACTTTCATTATTAATATATATTGTTTTTAGCATTACTGCATTAATATTCTATTATTATTGTCAATTTATAATGTTTAATATTCATATTACATTTTGATATGAAAATAAAAAATAAATAAAAATAGAGAACATGAGTATCTATATGTTTTCATTGAATTCACTTGAGAAAATTTATGATTATATTAGGAGGTCAATCGGTTCAGTTTTCAAATGATTCAAGTTCAGATTTCAGCTCATTTAAGTTCGGATTATGAATCATTCTTGGTACGTGTCAATCGAACATTCCGTCATTTGGATCACACGCCATTCAAATCGTGGGTCGTTTGTGTTTCGGCTTATGTCGTGTTTTGGGTCATTCAGATTCCGGGTCATTTGATTTGGTTCAATTTCGAGTTCGGATCACCCTGTTTTCGGACCGGTTTAGGAACCGAATGATTGACTTTTCAGTACTTTTCAATTCGATTCGGTTTTTTCTTGGACCGAGTCTATTGTCCAAGCCAATACATAAGAAATTGTTTAGAGATTTTTTATATCGGTCTCCTAATATTTCTCTGTTATTAGATAATTATAATTTTTTTTCTTGTATCGAAAGTGAATGCAATTTTGTGTGTGTGATCGTACAGTTTACTTACTAACTATATAATACCCGATGAAGATACAAAATGACATTTACTTACTAACTATATAATATCCGATGAAGATACAAAATGGCATGTCATCATTCCATATATAGAATGCAGATTCTTCCAATATATAGGAGTATCATGGGAATACAAGTACGAACGGACCGGCGTATCAGATATGCCAATGTAGAGTATCCTATTATTTAATATTTATTTTTTTAAATACTTTTCAGAATTCGATCGAGATATTTAAGATATTTCGACATATTATATATTTCCATTCATAATATTTCTATATAGAAATACATCATATACTTCTTGGATATTTCTCGAATACCTATAAATTAGTTTCATTATAATTTTGGACCAAGTTTACGATAGTTTTATGATATTTGTATTGTCATGATTTTTTATTTGAAAATATTATTTATTTATTAGTTTTTATATAATATAAATATATTGGAATAATAACTATATAGCCGTATACATATCCTAGATTTTTGTGAAAATTATCGCATCTCCATATTCGTTTTGTATCCGATACGATATCCGTATTCGCATCCGCACAACATAATATATTGCACATTTGATACTTTTCCTACTAAAAAGTTCATGCGATTTCCTAACTTTTTTGGGTATATATGTGATTATAACTTTTTTGGGTATATTATCAGCACCCCCCTATCTTTCCATCAAACCCCAAACTAGCGAAGCAAAAGTTTGTCTCTCAAAGAAGGAAAAAACACTCACACTAACCTAAATGCAACCTAAAGATCCTGAAAAGAAACCCTAAAAATCCTCATGTCGTCAAGTAGGAGAAGATTCGTGGTGAGGCATCCAGTGGTGGTGGACATAGGTTGTAGTTGTAGAAGGCCAAAGCTTCCTTCTTTCATCACTAATTCCTTCCCTAAACCAAAATCATCCAGAAAACTAAGGAGCAGTCCTATTTTTTCTTCCACCACTAGTGCCACTACAAGGACTGCCACAAGCACCACCTCTTCGTCTTTTTACGACACGGCTTCGCCTTCTCTAGGGTTTTCTGCGCCCGAAAGCCCGATTGCAAAGCCTAGGGAGAGGAAGAAGAACAACAAGAAAGGTTTGAAAAATAAAATATCATTTTTTTTTTAAATCAAACCAATTGTTTGTAGCAGGGCATTTTAGTTAGAAATTATAAATATGAATATAAATTAGTTTTTAAAATGTTTGTGTGTGTGTGTGTGTGTGTGTGTGTGTGTGTGTGTGTGTGTGTGATTTTTTCATGCTCCCCAACCCACTCACTTGAAAACTGTGATCAAGGTATTAATTGACTACGCTCTTTTCTATAACACTATTGCTACTTAAGGAAATTAGAAGAACGAGTCAGCATTTTAATAATCAATGATGATTTGATTTCCCAAGTTCTTACATTGGTAGAAATCAGAGACAATTAATGATCAATTACCCTGAATAAAACTTTGATTTCTTGTGTAACGATTTATAACAGGTACAAATAACGACGACGACGATAATGGTGTTGCAGTGGTGAAAGAATCATCGAACCCGTATGTGGACTTCAAGGATTCCATGCTTCAAATGATAGTTGAGATGGAGATATACGAATGGGACGATCTGCGTGAATTGCTTCACCGCTTCCTTGCGCTCAACTCACCATACCACCACCAATACATTTTGCGAGCTTTTGCGGAGATCTGGACCGAGGTTTTCTCACCCAACTCCACTTCAACTAGAAATTATTAGGGTAGTACACGAAGCCACCAATGAAACTACTTGGTGGTCTAATCTCGACTTTTTAGCAATATTAGTTTGAGAAGTCGTTACTTTGCCGGTAGCTTAATTCATCGAGACATGTTAGAGTCGAGATCCTGGTACCACCAGGTATACCGATAACCTGGTGGTGTTAGGATCTCGGTTTAGTTAAGTGTCTGAAAATGTTTACTCTAATTAGTAGTTTGTATTAGTAGAGCATGTAGTATTTATGTTTCTAGTGGGTACAAGTTTAGATACTTAGGTTTGTTGTGCACAAAAGTCCTGACAAAATTGGAATTCTGTTCACGTATCCTTTTCTTTGGAACACTCTTGTACTGTTCACTACAAAATCCTAAAGCAAGAGGACAAAATGGTTAAAAAAAAAGAATGGAAAGTAGAGGATTTCTGTGGGTAAGCCAACTTTTTGTGGTGGGAACTGAACTTCCAGTTTTTCAAGGCTGTTAGTGTTGTAGTTGTAGTGCTGTTTTTTTTTTCCTTTTTACTAAACTAAATTTGAGGTGCATTGTAGTGTGGTTATATTATTATATGATTACATTTTTAAGATACCCGTGTTTGTCTGTTTAATGTTTGTGTGTTCCTTTCTCAGCATAATTGTATTAACTTTCCCATTTATGATAATTAATTGCACAAATAGTATTGGAAAATGTCAAATAATCTCGCTAACCTCTACGAAAAGACAAATGCTAGGATAATACTCGCGTTATAATTTAATTCTTATGATGACAATAATAATATTATATCAAAATAAAATTATTTCACATCATATAATCTCATCATATTATTATAACTCGTTTTTGTATAATAATGTATGCTTTACAATTATATTACATATGGAACAAAAATAATTCATCTTTTATCAAATATTAATATATAAATTAGTGAAACAATATAATAATATCCGAGACATAATATAATTTTACGAAAGAACATGACAAAAGATTATATAAGTGTTTCTCACGATAATTCGGGCAATATAAAATAGGAAAACACCGAATGCCACAACCTATATACTCAATGCACACAAATAACTATATAATACTAATAGTTTTTTTATTGATTAAACACATTGAAAATTACACATACTATCACATTTAACAAAGAAAATAGTTTAAAAACAATATAGAAATTTAGTTCAGCAAAAATATAATTAAAATGTATTTGACATTGTATGGTATTTTTCAATTTGCAACTTCAATAATAATAATAATATTCGATATTTGTTTAGAAGTTCAAGAAATTATTTGTATTTTAATAGATAAATCATTTTTCATGTTAAATTCTGAAAATTTAATATTACATTTGTTTAAATAAAAACATAAATATAACCTATTTAATATTATATTGAATTACTATCCTATATAACATTTATATTGTATCCGATACAATACAAATATATAGCCTATTTAATATTATACTTATTTAATTTTCTAAAAAAAATAAATATTGAATATATTGACTATTTAATTTTCTAAAATAATATATAGCAAGATACTTTTGTTGAGTAAAGTAGGAGGAAGTCTCTTGTTGAGTAAAGTAGGAGGAAGGATAGAGTAAGATATCATTATATCTTTCAGTAGAAAGAACATAGTTGTTGAGTTCGTGTTGACACGTGACAATTTGATTTTCTTTTTTCAATAGAAATACGACACGTGACGATTTGATTTTTTTTTCAACTTTGATAGTCCAAACACATGTCGTAAAAAATAAATATAAATTGTTATACAAAAGGTATAAATCTAGTCCATTTGTGTAAAAAAAAACTTTACCTTGAAATCCTTGAAATATATATCATTCATATAAAAATGTATAACATGTATTTATATTTAAAAATATATATCATACATATAAAATGTATATATGATACATCTAAAAACATATAGGAAACAAAGATATAAAATATATATAAAAGAACATGTATTATATTTAAAAATATCTAAAGGTATAAGAAACATAAAAATTATATAATACATAAAAAATATATATCATACATCTAAATATGGTATAAAACATAAATGAAAGACGACATGTATTTTGAAGTAAGTTTGAGTGCACAAAATTCCATCAAAATTAAAAAAAAAACAAATCATGTCACGTGTTACTCTCGTATTGATAGTGTGCATATGAAAATGCACACCCATAGAATGCACAATATTTAGCCTTATTTTCTAATTTTCTAATAATTCTTCATAAGTATATTATATGCTCGTTATCTAACTAAACTAAACAATGGAAGTGTACGTTTAATGCATTAATAATGATACGAAACTTCCAAATAAATATACACAAATATATATGTTTAGTGAAAGTGATGTACTGTTGACACGTGGCAAAGAAAAATCAAAGCCCAACCCAAATCGAATTGAAGAAAAAATAATCCAATCCACATGCATACTCAAACGTGTACCCACAAGTATAGTGCGTAAATAAATTACTAAATCTATAAGAAATGTTATTGATATCGCATATCGCTTATAGATCGATCGGCGACCGATAAGCGATATGACCGATATATTTTTTATGTTGTTTTATGTTGGATATTGTTGGATATTGTTTTGATGTTATGTTTTATGTTGGATATTGTTTATGTTATTTTTTTTACTATTAAAACAATTAAATTATTATATATTTTTTGGTTTCATCTATAATTTTTAATTAAATTATTACCGATTTCGGAGACCGTTTTTTCATCGTTTTACGATCCCCGACCGTTTCGTACCGTTTCTCGTATTTTACAACATTGGTACCCACACGTGCAGTGTGTAAATAAATTACTAAACCTATAAGCAATGTTATAGATATCGCATATCGAGTACAAATCGGTAGGCGACCGATAAGCGATATGACCGATATATCGGATTATATCGGACCATATCAGTGGTATACCAATTTTGTATTTTTTTAATATTAAATATATATTATATTAAATTAATGTTTATAATATTTATTTATTCTAAATTTCTGCATTATTATTTGTTACATACTTTAAAGTTTAATGAAATCTCTTTGTTAGAGACACATGTCCACCAACAAATAACACGTATACTTACTATTCAATAATAGTTCACATCTCAAGTATATGTCTGATGGTTTGAATTGTTGGGTACTGCAGTGACGGCACGAGTTTGAGTCACGGCGAAACAATTTTTTTCAAAAATTAGATGTAAATTAGCAATAAGTATTTATATCCGTAAAAACAAATATAATCCAATATGAAGGTTTAACCCGATGATTTGAATTGATGGGTTGTTTAGTGACGACCCGAGCTGTGATATCAATTTTTTTACGAAATAATTATAAATAATATTATTTATACTACATTATTAAAAATTTCAAATGCATGAGAACGTGACACGTGACCATTTTTATTTTATGTTTTATTATTTTGTGGCCAACCGTGTAACGAGCGATAATAATGAGCAAGCTTAGTGTTCCATAATTTGTGTAGCCAATCGTGTAACGATTCACAATAATATCAAATAAACAACAACATGACATGTATCATTTTTATTCCATGTTTTATCATTTTTGCTGTCAATCGTGTAGCGAATCACAATAACGAACAAGACTTAGTCTCGCATAGTTTTTGTAGCCAGTCGTGTAACAAGACAAAATAATGGACAAATAAAATGAATGTACTAAGAATATATAAATAAATACATACTTATACTATTTTAATATCTAAATAAATTCATATTAATACTTATTTTATTATAAATAAATTCATAGTATATTTAAGATAATATTAATATCTAAGAAATTCATAATAATACTTATTTTCATATATATAAATAAATTCATAATATAACCTTTACGCAATTTTAGAAAGGTATTTATGCTCTCATGCAAGGGGATATGAAAAAAAAAACAAATATTTCTATTTATCAAACAATATTTTTCGTTTTAAAAAATTTACATGAGAATTAACAAGTTAGCTCTACTTGAAAAAAAATACTTATTATCTTTGAAATTATAGTGTATATATAATATTATTTAGGTAAAATAAAATAAGAATAACATATGTATAATATAATGAGTCGTGTATATTATTATAAATTTTAGAAAAAATATGAATAAAAAATTCTTGGTAATCTCACAAGTACCAACTATCAAAATAAAATATATTTCCTATAAAATTTAAAATACATAGCACTACGACTTCATAATTCCTTAACAAAAATAAAAAATAATATTTTTTTTATAATTTTCTAAAAAACAAACTATGAAAGAAAAATAATAATTCCGCATCGTAAAATCTCTATTTTGTGTTTTTCCAAACCGGAACGAGGATACCTCCTAGATTCACGTAAAAGTGAATACAAACATTTTGATATTAAAGTAGCATATGCACGTAAAAGTTATGGAATCACCCAAATATTTAAGGGGTGGGCATCCGGTTGAACCGAACCGAACCGAACCGAACCGAACCGAATAAGAGCAAACCAAATAAAACCGAACCGGACTAGATTCAAACCGAACCGAACCGAATAAAATTTGAACCGATTTAAAACCGAACCGAATAAACCGAATTTCTTATTCGGTTTATTCGGTCGAACCGAATTAGAAGTTTTATAATGTTAAAATTCAAACGTTATTTAGCAAAAAAATATTAAAACAAATCATATAAAATATACTTACGTTATTTTTAATTTTACAATATTGGATTTTAATTTTTTTAAATTAACATAATAGAAAAAGTGAAAAAAAAATATTAATTCGGTCGGTTCGGTTTAATCGGTTCTGAAAATACCAAAACCGAACCGAACCGAATAAACCAAACAATATCAATTTTTGAACCGAACCGAAACAAATAAACCGAAAAACTGAACCGTTTAAACCGAATTCGACCGGTTCGGTTCGGTTCCCAAATAAACCGAACAATTTGCCCACCCCTACAAATATATATGCCTAAAGTATTGACGAAATAAAATTTGTCCCCTACGGATAATATTTATGTTCAATGTTTTTTAATTAGATGTACATATGCTGAGTGATCATATGTACATATAGAAATTGTTTTGTTGGATGGAACAAATTAATGTTCTTTATTATTTGATTTTCTATTTACTTTTTGTTCTATACTTTATCTATTCACCAAAATAGTTTCTGTCGGTATTACTATCCCTGTATCCCATATGATATATGTACTTTATTGTTTTTAGTAACAAATATATAATACAGAATAATAATATTGATTTGAAAAAAAATACCATAGAGAGGAAATAATAATCAAAACTAGAATATATTGGATGTCAAATTACCATGTCAAATTTAAATTTCTATTTTCTGTATAATAAATTATGCAGTTTTGGGGACACCCAAACTAATAACTACTAATTAGTGTTATTTCCTCGATCCATCTATCAATTCATCTAAGTAATTGCGGTCTAAATGTGTGAACTGTGTGAGTTGTGCCTTGTAATTAAATTTAACTTTTTACCATTTTTTTCCAACAAATAGACACCACTCATATTTTTTTGTCGTCACGAGTAATGACAGGAACTAAAACCTCGAACTTCATGTGTCAATTTTTAAAACTTTTTCATTGATCAAGTAAGTATCTTTTGGCTACTGTTTCTTCCTTTAGTAATAATGGTAGAGATATATCATATGATTGTGTTTTTACACTTTTGAAGCCTACATTTAAGTACACGAAAATTTATGAAAATGTCCTCCAAAAAGCTTAAATGTAACGATAATACCTCCAATGTACCTAAAAATCTCTGAACAGAACTTTAAAAAACTCAAAATTTCTAAAAAAAAACATTGAAATCCCAAAACCTAAAAATGCCATATACTATGTCTCTAGAACATGTGAAAAATTGTTGATTCAGTCAACATGATGTCAACGTGTTAATTAGAAACTTCATAACATAATCCAAACAAATTTCGAATATATAACAGTTAATGCCAGTGTCATCCCGTCCCAAAAAATTCAATTTGGAATTTACTTAGCAACCCATATAAATTCCTAAACCATTTCTCTCTCCTCTCATCTCCCACACACGCACACGACGCGGCGCACCCCACTCGCACACACATATACTAAGCACACACGTACCAACGCACACCACGTCTAGATCTGATATTTTTCCTTCTTGATTCGTGTTTATTTGTTGTTCTTTTTGTTTATTTGTTCTTTTTCTGTTTATTTACTAATTTTGAGTATATTTTTGCTCATTTAGAGAATATTTTTGTTGATTTTGTATTTATTTCATGATTTATGTTCGTTTTTGTACTGATTTTGAGTTTATTTGTTGTTTGTTGTGTTCATTGTATAATTTTGTTTTTTTGTATTTATTTCCTGATTTGTGTTCGTTTTTGTGCTCATTTTGAGTTTATTTGCTTTTTTTTGTTTATTTGCTGATTTTTGTGTTTATTTTGTCCTGATTTTGCGTTTATTTTTGTGAATTTTGTGTATATATGTTGATTTTTTTTATTTTTGTGTTCATTTGTGTTTATTAATCAATACTTCCGACCAAATTTGAACTTTGGGTGATTGTTGTTGTTTCTGGATGTTTTACATTTTTGAATCTCGAATTAATGGTAATTGGGGACAATTTTTGGGATGCAAGTGTTAATTAATTTAACAATTACAATTACTGCCATATTCATTGAACTTAATAATTAACAAAAAAAATTTGAGAAAAATAGAGTAGGCTCTTGCGTCATACTTCTATCATATTTATATTTATTAATATTGAGAGAAATATATAGTTCATACAAGTGTGAAGATATTTGCTCTAAATTTAAAAATTAATCCTAAATATCTTCATTGTTACCTATATAAACTAAAACAACAATTAATAAAACTCTCAAGACCAACCTTATTTGCTTTCTTGGAATTTGATTCCCAGCTCTTCTTGAAATAAGGAAAGCTTTTACTGGATTTGTTTTGAGCTAGGTATAAAAACCCAAATCAATCCCCCGCCTCTCTCTACTTCTTCATTTCGCTCCTTTTTTTCTTCATCATAGCGCCTATTCCTTATGGTGCTTCATCACAACGCCTATTCCTTAATAATTAACAATTACAAGTTCCTATTAAAATTAATGTTTTTTAAATTAGATAATTTAATTAATACGTAATTAATAAATTAGTATGTGAACAAGTGTGAAAGGTAGTGTGTATGGATAAATTAGAATGTCATATAAGGGTGTTTTATCCATATGGATCAAATAGTTGTAATTGAAAGGGTACATGTGAATTTATAAATGCAATCTCATCTCATATGTTTTAGATAGAGAAAATAAAGAAAAAAAAATTCTATGAAAAATTAGAGTAAATAGTGCAGAAAACAATCTCATCCTGATCTCAAAACATTGTATCTATTTATCTATTAGTGTGTGCACAATCTGGTGCATTGTATCGAGTCATATATTTGTGTGTACACTCTTTTGAGTGTGTACCATTATCCAATAGAAAAAACCTACGTGTGTTTCGTGTTCTCTCTCTGCCTTCGTTCTTTCCATTAGTTAGTTTATTTTTTGTACTAATGATCTCCAAACTACAATCTCTCAAATACTCTCCAATATTCAAGAAATAACAAATCAACCCCAAAATCCCAACAGTTCCATAAGACAAAAAAGAAAGATAAGATTACACGTCGATAAAAGAGAAAGAAGGATCCTATACGAAACTGGTTGATATACACAAAAAAGGGAATGATTTTGCCACAAACTACTACTTCTGATTGTATGAACTTTTCAATCTTTTTCTTCATTCTCCATTCTTGGATTTGTTTTACTTTTTTTCTCCTCCATATTTGTATTACTTTGCTGGGTTTTAACACTTCTCTGATGGAGGATTTACTTGACTCCACTCCACCACATCAATGTTAACAAAAGTAAAATTACCTTTTTCATTAATAATTTTAAGTAATTTCGATATAACCATATTATGAATACTTTAAATGTTTAATCTAATTTCAGGAATAATTTTAAGTACATTTTTCATGCATACATTTTTTTTTTTAAAACTTGATTTCTCTCATTATTTAATAATCAATTTTTATTTAGGTATATGGTGATTTTGTCGTGTGCCCTAGATTGCTCCACAGAAGTATGAAATTTCATGCCTTTTCTCTTTGAATGATGAAATTGATAATTAAGATTTGTATTGGTTGGCTATGGGTTATATGATTGTTGTTTATTGTTTATATAGGTTGGTTTTGTATATTGTTGATGTGGGTTTATCAATGACGGATCTTTGGTCTTCCGTTGAATTGGGACTGAAAAAATGCATGGTCATGCTCAGAATGATATTAACACTTATTGGTAATATCATTTTGTATTTTGTTAGTCCAATTCTCGATCGGGAAAAAGAACGCTAATCATATACATACATATAATTATATTGATATATATATATATATATATATATATATATATATATATATATATATATATATATATATATATATATAATTTTGAATACCTTGATATGTATATCACATTATGATATTGACGGAGTCAAATCATTCAATAGATATAATGTTGAACTTGTCACAGAAACCTGACACGTGTCACAATTTTTTTTTTAATATCGCAACTCAAATTATATCCATGTATGGAAGAAAAATATAATTTGTCCCCAATCTCATCACAATATCCTTGATAAGTTGACAAATGGAATTAATTAATATTTTTAATTGACTCAATTAAATATTGATTGAAATTTATAATACGTTAGTATTAATAAATGTTAATTGACGTGTAAATTAAATATCCTTGCCGCCTCATCAAGGATTTTTGTGTTATTGGGGATCCATATATAATTCCCGTATGAAACTATGAGTTAATTGTTAATTTCTTATGATATAATTTACAATTGTGTTTTTTTAAAGAAAATTGATATTTTTTATGTTAATGGATGACATTTGAATATATATTTCGGTTTTATGTGTATTATTCAAGGTTTTATTTTATTTGTTTTGAAATATTGATTTTGTTTGAATTATAACATGTTATATTTTATTTATTTGGCGTAAATTTATAGTGATGATCAATTTCATGGGTCCTTATTAATTATAATACATATTCATAATAAATAAATCTAATGAATTTTTATTAATTATAATGTATTTATCGACGTCAATATATTTGCATATATATCATGATTATATAATTGAGTTTAAATGTGTCCAATAAAATAATTTAAATGGGCCCTTATATAATTGAGTTAAGGAGAAAGTAGCACATGCACACCGGTCTCAAGTTTAATTGACAATAAACAGTTAATTGCGGAAAAACCGTATAAATTGTACTAACTATTTTCCAAAATAGACATTGTAACAAACTTTCATAAATTATTTCCATTTGACAGGGACAGTCCATCATAAAATGACAATTTTTTCCATTTGATCAGCCCAATCGAAATAAAATGGACCCAATAAATTTGGGCTAAAGTACCACATCATCAAAGTACAAAAACAGCAATGTTCAAAATTGGAATTACGTGAACTTATTTTTTGAAAACCAAAAAACAAGGCGTGGATGTAAATTAAATGATCCCCAAATCTGAGTCGCATGAAACTGTGAATTAAATTAAAAATTAAATGCTACTTGAATTTGTGGGTATTAAAAAAACCCAAAATGTCAGACCTTGAAATATCAACACCAATAAATTGCATCCCAAAATCCAATGCGGCTCTAACTTATAGAAAAATCATCGACATTGTAATTCTAAACCATAATCTCACGCTTAATAAAGACTAGGAGAATACTCGCGCTACGCGGCGAGCATGTAAATTATGTTTTTTTATTGTAATACAATTATATATTTGAATGATAATATTAATAATATCAATAATATCATCTTAAAATAAAGTCATTTGAATTCATTTATTAATGATTATTCATATATATTACAATTATTTTACATTATGATAGCAATAAATCTTTTTTTTTAGTCAAACAATAATACTTATATTAGTGCCATTATATAATAATATATAAAAAATATAATATAATACAATTTTACAAAAAACATAACAACAAATATTATATCATTATTCACAATATTTCATACAATATCAAATATTAAAATAATGAATCATACAACATATGTAGTAACACATTATTAATTATATAGTAGTAATAATTTTTATTGATTCAAAAATGAAAAATATAAAATAATATAAACTTAATAGTGGAAGTAATTTAATAAATAATATCAAAATTTAATTTATAATAAACATAAATACAAATTATTTTATATCATATGATTTTTTTGTATTTTACATTTTGTAAAATAACAATACAATTTGATATGTGTTTATAAGTTTAAATAATTATTTAGATGGATAAACTTTTTTTTAATTCTATTATTTTTTGAAAAAAGTTTTGTTTGCTTAAAAACACAAACATAATCAACTTAATATTATATGAGATTATTATTTTATAATTTTGTAAAAAATAAATAATAATACCTAAAATTTTAATTATGCAAATAAAATTCTTAAAAATATATTATGAAAATATGTATTTTTTTGCATTGTATTTTCTTACATAATATCTTTACAAATTGAAATTATGAAAAACGGTATGTATGAACTATGCTAATATGGATGTCAAAATAAAGAGAAAAATAAAATGAATATATTTGATGGGTTTATAAAATTAAATTTCCAAAATAATACTAATATATGTTGTATTTTTTATAATATTAATATTACATTATTAGTATTTCATATATAAACTTTTCATATTCCATTGCATTCACATTTGATCATGTAATATTATATGAAATGTTAAACAATTCATTAGACTTGGTCTAATATGATTCTAACCAATAATAATATGCCACATCATTAATATAGGATGATGTGGCTTTCTAAGAATGCTTAAAACATGGTGTAAAATAATAACACATAAATGACTACACAAAATATAATCTTCAAAAAATCTAACAAAAAATTAATGATTGAGATTAAATCATATCACTACATCTAATGGTTCAAATTAATACTTAAAAATAATAATACAAAATACATGTCTTAAATGATTAAATATAATATTAATGCATATGATGAAGCCACATCACACAATCTAATGGTTAATAATCAAGATAAGCATGATGATGTGGCTTCATGAGAATGCTCAAAGATAGGTGCAAAATAAGGGGGTTGGTAAATTTAGAAGCACTAAAAAAGTGAGCAACAACAAATCTTGGGTCTTGCAGTTAATGCAATTATTAATAATCTAATCAATGCCTCTCTGTCTCTGGTCTTACAAATGGCTGAATTTAACAACTCAACACCACCCCTTTACCAATTTCAAATTTTCAAATTCATGAAAATAATGTATATATTGTTGAATATAGATATTTGCATATGTGGTTAAATAAATAAATAAATAATCTAGATATTGTTGAATATGCAACCAATGAAAACAAGCCCCTATTTGTGCAATGTTATGTGGTAACCTTTCCCTTTCCAAAATAGGGAGTTAAAAGTAAGAAGCTTCTCATTAGTCTAAATACATAAGAATATTGTTTAAAATTAATATATAATGTATTGTTTTAATTCATAATTAATTAGAATAGATCAGGCAAGAAACATGCCAGTTTCTTAAAGAAATTGCAATGACATCAAATCAAATAATTGAGAGAAATTTCAAGGATATCCTTGCAAAACTTCATAATATCATATTTACCCCATTAATGGTTTTAGATTTAATTTTTTGTGAATTAAATAAAAAGAAGTACATCGGATCATAACTCTATAATATAATATAATTATCTTTTTTAAGAAAATCATAAGCACTAAAAGAGGGCGAGTTTTTTTTTTTTACAAACCAATCAAAATTATATAATACAAATCGGCCGTAAAAACAAACAAACTAAGGAAGAAAAACTAAATCCATCCTTTCTAATCCATATAAATTTCAAATTAATTAATGTTTTATTATAACACTTCACTCCTTCAATCTTCACAAGTAATACAAGATGAAGAGGAAGTAGATTCTTCTGAGGAAATGCCAACGGGTACGAGACCCACCAAAATATCCACAAATGCTCCAATTATGAATCCGTGATTCTTCTTTCCGTTCACTCTTAAATACCACACAAGCAACTCTTCTAATCGGGTCCAATCCGTTAACCCGTACGTGACTACCATCTCCTCCATTGATGACCTAAAATCTGTATATGGGTCTGTCGACTCCATTGCCATGACAAAGCTCTCCTTAAACGGTGTCATGTCGTTCTTCTCCTTCTCTGTATCTTCTTTTGTGGAATTGTTTTCTAGGATTGAACTTGTACTGTTTGGCTCAAAGAAGAGTCGTCGATCTGAGTGTTGTTGATGCACCACTAATGTTTCGATTAGCGATTCTTCCTCGGGTTCGTCAATGGAGGAGGTGGTCTCTGTCTCTGTCTCTTCTTCTTCTTCGTCTTCTTCTTCAGAGTATATGTTGTCTAGGTAGACTGAGTTCATGGTTTTGAAGATTATGTCCGGGTCGGTGCCGGTACCGGCACGGAAAGAGCTTGTTTTGGGATATTTGCATGATAGCAGAGATGTCAAGCCTTTGCCCATTATGGAGAGAGAGAGAGAGAGAGAGAGAGAGAGAGGTGGTGGCATTAATGGAGGGAGAGTGGTGTGCTGTGTGCACTCGTCTTTAATGAAAGGGGGTGGAATGGTGGGTTGTGTGTATGGGCCCAGTGGGGCCAGTCATGTGGGCATTTAAAATCCTAGTTTGGAGAATTTGATGGGTGGTTAATAGTAATACAAAGATTAATACTAGATAATACTTGCCCATTTTAATTTTAGTATGTATTAATTACAATATATGATCATTTATGGGATTATATATGCAGGCCCCGTAACAAAAAAAAAAGCCTTGATGAGGTGACAAATGATGTTTTAGTGGGTTGATTAGTATTGTTAATTAATTCGATTAACGATTTAATTAACCGTTTAATTGAATTGACACGTCAATTAATATGTAGTAGTATAATTTATTAACGTGTCAATTAAACGTATCAATTAATAATTAATTAAGTCAATTAAAAAAATAAATCAATCCACCTAATTTTTTTGCCACCTCATCAAGGGCTTGGGGGAGCCAACTATATTTTCCCGTAAATTATGTTGATAATAATTTTATTAGAATTAATACTAGGGATGTTGGCATTTTCAAATCCTAGTTAGGAGAATTTGATAGTTGGTTAATACAAAAATTAATGCTAGATAATACTTGCCCATTTTAATTTTACTAGGTATTAATTACAATATGATGATAATTGATGTTGAAAATAGGTTTATTAGGATTAATACTAGTCATGTTGGCATTTTAAAATCCTAGTTACGAGAATTTGATAGTTGGTCATTACAAAGATTAATACTAGATAATACTTGCCCATTTTTAATTTTAGTATGTATTAATTACAATATGATCATAATTTATGATGATGATAATTTAAGTTGATAACAATTTTATGAGGATTAATACTAGTCATGTTGGCATTTTAAAATCCTAGTCAGGAGAATTTGATAGTTGGTTAATACAAAGATTAATACTAGATAATACTTGCCCATTTTAATTTTAGTAGGTATTAATTACAATATGACGATAATTCATGTTGAAATTAAGTTTATGAGGATTAATACTAGTCATGTTGGCACTTTAAAATCCTAGTTAGGAGAATTTGATAGTTGGTGATTACAAAGATTAATACTAGATAATACTTGCCATTTTTTAATTGAAAAATTATACTTGTCCCCTCTAAAATTCCCCAGAAAGCTTGATGTGTTGGCAAAGAAACATTTAATACGTTTAATAATAATAAATTTTACATCTTAGGTTTACCAGGTGGTAAACCTAACTTATTTATTTTATTATATTTTAATTAAATTTCACACGTTTCACATGTGATAAATGATGAATCGTTCCATTGGGTCAAATTTAATGTTATTGTCAACACATCAATTGTGTTAGGGGATTCTAAGATGATGTCTATCACCACTCTTTTTAATTTTAGTATGTATTAATTACAACATGCATGATCATAATTTATGATGATGATAATTTATGTTGATAACAATTTTATGAGGATTAATACTAGTGATGTTGGCATTTTAAAATCCTAGATAGGAAAATTTGATAGTTGGTTAATACAAAGATTAATACTAAATAATACTTGCCCATTTTAATTTTAGTATGTATTAATTACAACATGATGATAATTTTTGTTGATAATAATTTTATTAGGATTAATACTAGTCATGTTGGAATTTTAATATATGATGATAATGCCAATATCATCACAAAATAAAATTATTTCACAATTTATTAATATCATCGTATTATTAAAATTAATTTATGTATAATTAATAATTATGTACATATTAGTGAATTAAATAGCGATGTAATAACATCGCTATAGTGCAAATGGCGAAAAATATATCTAAAATGCAATACTATAATCTATTAAATAGAGTCCAATGGAGTACAATAACACAATACGAAAATTCCACCTCTTTGATAGTTCAAGTGGATGGTACCCATCCTCACTTCCTAGGAGGTGCAGTGTTCAAGTTACGCGTGCATCTGGATTATGAAGATATCGAGGCTCTTTACTTGGATATCATGCAGCCTCGAGTGTGTGTGTGTGTGTGTGTGTGGGGTGGGGTGGGGGGGGGGGGGGGGGGGGGGGGGGGGGGGGCTTTGGGCTTGTAAAAAAAACACAATACGTAAAAGATTAGTAAATCACACACAAAACACTATGGAACGGTATATCGTAACTTAAAATATTGGTGTATATTAATCTCATCATGTATAGAATCGCACGACTTGAGTACTCTCTACACACTATTAATTATATAATACTAACAAATTTTTTATTAATTTGAAATACAATAAAAAATATACATATAATATCATATTTAATAAAGAAGATAATTAAAATGATACTATCAAAATTTAATTAAACAAAAATATTTAATATCATATTTTCGTACTTGCCGACTCGTATTATATAGTCAACTCCGTTGCTTACAAGACTTCAAACGGTTGTTTACGACCTTATATATATATATATATATATATATATATATATATATATAAACTATCTTTTTTCCATTTCTATTAGTCTTTTTAAATGTTAATATTAAATTAAACAAAGACACAGTAACCCACTTACTATTATATATATGAATCTTAGAGTTAAAACTTTTAGTTTTCAAAAAATTAATAATAGTAATGCCTAAAATTTAATATGTAAATATTCATTCTTCTGTATTTTATTTTTTACATAATATTTTCACAAAGTTCAAATTAAAGAAAAATATTATCGCGAAACTATGATAATATGAATGTTATAATAAATAGAAATTTATAAACGATGTTATTTGATGAATTTTGAAAACTAAAATCGTAAAAGTATTATAAATATATATTATACTTTTCTAATATTATATACTAATTTATTAGTATTTTCAATTTTGTATATAAACTCACCATGTTCGCATTTAAATTGTGTAACTTAATATGAAATACTTAGATATATTTGGTCTAAATCAATAATTTAAATTTAATTCACATATCATAACCTAACTATTGTAATAATTATGATGATCGTGACATAAACAAAATTACACAAAATTAAGTGGAAAATAAAAGTTCGGATAAATCAATGCGCGAACCAATTCAGATCAAATGTGGGCCTTATTGCTTAAAATAAGGTCTAATGCATGGGCTAATTTAATAAAATGTGGGTCCTTCTCAACAATGTTGTTTTTAAGTTATACTTGTTTGCCTTTTGGTGTGGCAAAAAAACAAACTTTATTTTAAAAAAACTTGTTAATCAGTTAGGGAGAGAGCGAGAGGTATGTGATTATTATTATCTGCATGTCTGTACATATATGGTTCGAACATCTTTGTCCAATCTTGATTCCCAAGTTGTCTCGAAACCACTTTGATCCTCCTTAATTAATTATAGAGTCGATATAAATATACTTTTGTTTTTTCTAAGCTAAGTCCTAAGTGCTAGAGAATATATACTTTTGTTTCTTAGCTAATGTTTGTTAATCTTAATCTGATCACAACACGACAGAGTAAGAATCCAATAGTAGAGAATAATATCGCAGTTTGATAGTTAATATTTCATATTACTAAATTACATTCCTATTTTCTTGCATTAATTTAATTGTGATGTTGGAACTAAATTTCATTTGTTATTATGCGAAATTTAGTTTCATATTACTAAATAACACTTAATATACTGTTTGTTTTTATATAAATATAAACTTGTGAATAATAAAATTCAACCTACTTATTGATTTAACCATTGTGGATAAATATATATAACAAAATAAAAAGGTGTTTATAGGTACCCAGTTTTCGGGTTTAGGGGCTCCAGAAAACTAAAAAAATTGCATATACCTTAGAAAACTAAGATTATATCTTATTAATAAAATACAAAAATCATAAATAAAGAAGCGAGAAGGCAGGATGTTGGCGGCTAAAGAGGGTTTCAGTCCTTAAATACTATATCGTTTTCCTGGTTTTCAAAAACCTGGAATGGAAATTATGTTCTAATTCCTGGTTTTCACAGAACCAGGAATTGAAGCTAGGTTTATTATCTTAATTAGACTTAGTTACTATTTTGTAATAATTAGTTCATAGAGATAATTAGAGGTGTTTAGGATTAGCTTTTTATATTTATGACAAACATCTCAATTTGTATGAACGAAATTATTATAATAAAACAATAGAAGTAGGACACAAGAACCTACTCTATTTTTCTAAAAAAAAAAACTAATATTAATATAATTGGATTTAACCATTGTCAACTATTGCCAGATTAATTGTATAGACCATTATGAACTATTAGAGTTGTGAAATTGTGAAATTAAGATGCCAGTAAATTTCTATATGCATGTCAATTTCAATTAGAATGATCACTGATAAATAATTAGTATTAATATAAGAGAACTAATTAAAATAATGTAACTTCCAACCAAGGGGCACATTTAAGTGTGAGAACAGCTAATTAAGGACTACAAAAATGCTACTTATTTAAGAATAAGGGACATGGATATTTTAAATAATGTGAGGATACATTTCCTAATATTCCCCTGGTCTCATGGGAAGCCTTGCATTATTTGTATGGCACATGCAAAGTTGACTTTTCTTTAAAACAATGAGGATGTATATCAAATTCAAACAATAATACAATATTAAATTCAATGTAAAAATTATGAAAATGCAAAAAAAAAAAAAAAAAAATTTATAATAAATCGAATGAAATGTCCATAAATGAAAGCAAGGCCGGTTGAGGATTTCAAGTAATCCAAGCTGAGTTTGAAAGTGGACCGTGTTCAATTGATTTATTGGAAATAAAGTTAATCGTATTTAGTTATATGTGATTTGTGAATTATTGATTGATGTTCTAAATTTTTGTTATAGATTTAAGGTTCAATTTCGTCTAAATCAAATTTTTATCATATTTTTATTGTATGAAAAATAATTTAAATTACAACTTGTAGAGAATTTGAACTCATGACTTGTCACGAAAGTGATAATTCTTCTATGGTCCTATATATAAATCACAATTTTTTATATGATTTTTAATAGTAGGATTATAATTATACTTATTTTAATTAGATAAATTTTAGATCCCTTAAAATTTTGAAACCGAAATCCGAATTTCTTAGGTCTATGATTGGGACTGGGCCTGCATGAAAGATGGAAAATTGGGGATGAAATCTCTTATTCACTAAGAGCCCGTTTAATTAGAGGGAAATGAATGATTAAGATAAACACGAAAGTTGAATCTTGACAAAGATTGCATTCTTGTGTTTCGTACAAGGGATTAAAATAGAAATGGGAATGTTTATTCTTCTCTTTACTCCATCTCTCAAATAAGGTTTAATACATTTTTTTAGATGTGTGATATATTTTTATGTGTTTTATATTTTGTAGATGTTTTTTATATTTTTTAGATGTATGATATATCTTTATTAAATACAATACATGTTATAATTTTTTTGCATGTATGCTATATTTTTATTTGTTATACCTTTTTAGATGTAGTATATATCTTTTTAATGTATGGTTTTTTTTAATACAATACATGTTATATTTTTGTATATTGTATGATAATCATTTACGCATGTATTATACACCTTTTCAGATTTTATATTTTTTACATGACTAATATTTTATACAATTTTTTTGATCTAAATTATATTTTTTATATAACAATTTGTATTTTTTTTGGGGACGTGCGTCATGAGTGCACAAAAAAAGTCAAAATAGGATAAATACGGTCAAAATTAGAAATAAATCAAAACCGTCACATGTCACACTCCTATTGATGGCATGCACGTGGAAGTGGACACCCTTCATTTATACCACATTTTGAAAATCATATATTTTCGGTCTCTTGTAAACAATCATTTGATAGGTATGTCCCTTCCGGAATTCTTAAAATAGCTCGAAGTGCTAGATGGAATGCCTACCTGAGTTATCTCGTCAGCCGTTCGGGTTGGTGTTTCTGGTGCTGAACTCCAGGGTCTGTCACCCTATTGGGATATTTCCCAGCTAACATCGCTATTTTTTTTGTATATTTTAAAAAAAGTCCTAACTTTTTTGGATATTTCAAAAAAAAAAAAAAATATTAAATAAAGATTTGTTTCAAATATCCATTATAGGGGTTAAAACTAACTTTGAGTGGCGTCATCTATTTTTTGAACCAAAATACTTTTTTATTTTCATATTTAATAATTAAAAATTATATATTTTTTGTAATTTTCATTAATCTCAAACATTTACACAAATTGTTTTGAACACATAATAATTTTCGGAAAAAACAATATTATTTCATGAATTACTTATTTTTCATGAAAAAATAACATCAAATAATAATAAAATAAATAAAAAACCTTGAAAAAATATTTGTTCGAAAATATCGTTATGACAGTTATTTTATTTATTTAAAATTTAATTATGTTAGTGGAATTTAGTTGTTTTTTTGTAAAATATACAAATTCGAAAATTTTCTATTAAAGTTGTGTTCCCTTCATTTTAGTTCCTAAAACATTTCTCGTTCAAAAAGCAATCCGGTGAAGTAAACATAATTAATTATTAAAGAATTATATATTTCTTCTTCTTCTGAATTTTAGATGAATTGATTTTGAGGGTTTTTTTTTGTGTATGAGAGCAAATTGCAATTTCCTTACAATTTCTCGGCTTTCTTTTTATTTGGGCTAAAACAAAAAACCTTATTATTATACGGAGGCCCAAAGTTTAGACCCATTTATATTTCTTGGCCTTCAAGACGTGAACGCCTCTATCTACTTATTGTAACTAGGGCAATTTCAGATTTACAATACATTACACCGTAAAATCTCAAAATACCAACCATGCTTCTACAAAAATGAAATAATTTTTAAGATCGTGAATTTAAAAATCGGATATTGCTCCAATGGAAATTTATAAATCTCGAAGACTTAGGGGCCGATTGATGTAAAAGACTTGAGAGGATTTTAAAGGATTTTTGTATTGTTTATAGAAATTGAAGTGATGACAGAAATTTGAAGGATATGTATTTCTCACATGTCTTGTTTGATGTAAAGGACAAATTGTAAAGTACATGGAAATGATTTCATTAATTTAATTACAAAATAATTATTTTAATTATAATATATATTAATAGATAAAATAAAATATTTTAAAAATATCAATGCATACTAAATATTTCTAAATTATTGTAATAATAATATTATTATTTAATTGTTAATATTATAGTAATTATATTAAAATATTAAAATAATGATTTTAATTATAATATCTATTAATAGATAAATATAATATTATAATAATATAAAAGTAAACTTAATATTTTAATATTATTATAATTGCTAATATTATAGTAATTATATTAAAATGATAAAATAATTAGATAATATATAATATTATAATTATATAAAAGTATATTTTATATTTTTATATAATTATTAAAATACCGTTAATATTAAAATAATAAAATAATTATATTAAGTACCATATGTGTTAATAGATAAAATTTAATATTTTAATATTATTATAGTTGCTAGTATTATAGTAATTATATTAAAATATTAAAATAATTATTTTAGTTATAATATATATTAATAGATAAAATATATTATTATTATTATTATTATTATTATTATTAATAGTAAATAATTTGTATCAATAATTTAGTAAATTATAGTATGCATTAGTCAATAACTATAATTAATTATTTAACATATATTAATTAATGTGTAAATAATATTATACATGTAATATAAAAATATACTCAAATACTAAAGTGAGCAAGTCTTGTGTTTTCTTGTCATTTTTGCAAGACAACATTTGAAGGAAAAATAATAGGAGAACATGAAAGCAAGAATTCACATTCTTGTTTTGTCTTTCAAATCAAACAATGACAAGTATGACTTGCCATGGAAAATAAATCAATTTCTCTGATATTCCCTTGTAATCCCACACATCAAACGGCCCCGTACAAAAGATCTCGTATATCCGAGACATAGCATTATTGTTTTGTCGTGTACGATGTGCATGTGCATGTGGACAAGACCGGCACCGACATTTGGGATGCCCTGGCTAATGCTCGTACCCAATACTTATATTGTCGAAAAAAATTCTCTCATAAAATTAACTTTTTTTTAACATACTTCCACATTCACGAACAAATTTTAAATATCATGGAATCGGAATCATGTTTCATTCATCGCATTACTATAATTTTCTCTTAAAACTACCGAATACGGTTATTGTTTAATGACCAATAAAAAATATATCTCAATAATTATTGTGCTAGTAAGATTGAAAATACATGTATATCAAAGAAAATGGTCAAAAATACCAAAAAATTGCTAGTCAAGTTTCAACGAAGTATATATGAAATCACAATAAAACTTTCTACTAATTGTACTACATTATATAAAAGAAAATGATTAAAAATACATCTAATTTGGTCACTAAATAAATTATGTTTTAACTACGAACATCAAATTGTACTGTTTTTTTGTTGATAATTGCCTTAATTTTGTGGCCAAAAGTTTTTAGCGACCAATTAGCTTGTCACTACTTTTGTCCAAAATTTATGTTCCTAGAAAAACTAAATTCTTTTAGCGTAAAATTTGATGTTCGTAGCAAAAACTCAATTTTTTTTACGACCAAATTTGATGTTGGTAGCAAAAACTGAACCTTTTTAAATTTGATGTTTGTAGTTAAAACATAATTTATTTAGCAACCAAATTAGATGTTCGTAGCTAAAACATAATTTTTGTACTGACTAAAAATTTGTCGTTGATGATACCTAACAACAACAAGAATAGTCCAAAATTTCTCGCTGAAATTTTGGCCGCAAATTAAAAAAATTCTAGTAGCGATCATTTTTCCTCCTTGTCTATTTTTCTAGTAATTTTGCTTTATTGTTCATTTCTCCCTCCGCATTTAGTTTACATATGATGTGACATTTAAATTATATTAAGTGAATGAATGATGCGGCAAAATACTAATAAATTTTGTTAAGTGAATGAATGACGTGGCGAAAAACTTATGACATAACAATAAAATTTGAAAAAAAAAACCATTTCTTTTCTTTCCTCTCTCCCGTGTAAAATTGAAGTCTCAAAATTTGCTCTACTTTTGTGCTCGTAAAATGTGTATTTTTTAGTATATCTTTTACTAATTTTTTGTTGGTCGTAAAGTATTTAATGAAATGTATTAAATTTAAAATTCGTTTAGATGAACAACATATTCTTCATTTATCAGTGTCATCTAACTTTTGAAAAATTAACTATCATGAATCAAACCAATCTAAAAAAAAACCAAATAACTATAAAATAAAATATATCAAAAATTTAACCAACCTTGTACATGATCATTTTAATATCCAAATAACTACTGTAACTCACAAAACATAAAAAAATCATTTCCATACATGTCTTTTGTAGCATCTTCGAAATAATTACTAGTGTTACAAATTATAATTTTTCTCCTTATATTCATCTTTTTGTAACATTTTTTAAGTAACTCAGATATAAAAAAAATACTACAATTTAGCTCCTAAACTTTCATTTTTCAATCTTATCTTATAATTTTAAAATTTATAGTTAATCAAAGTTTAATTTTACATGTTCACTTTTCGAGGCATCAATTTTACATTGGAGAGAGAGAGAGAAAATAATTTTTATTTTTTTTTTCAAATTTTATTGCCACGTCATTTATTTTTGTCATATCATTCATGGGCTCATTAAAATTTAACCGCCACATCTTGTATTAGCTAATAGAAAGGAAAAATGAACAATAAAAGGAAACCAAGTGGCAAAATAGTTCAAAAAATAAATGAGGAAACAAAATGAATAGTAACAACAAATGAAAGGCAAATTAAGACTTTTTCGCCAATGGACTCATAGCCTTGATCGAGTGTTTTATATAAAACAATATGTGGTGAGTGGTTGTGAGTTCAAGTCTAATTTGTATTAATTGATGGACAAACGCATCTTCTCTATTTAGTTTTTTTAAAACTTTTCCTAATTTTTTTTTTTTTTCACTTTGTACAATCATTTCTTATCTTTTATATTTAAGTAACAATATACATTATTATCTATATATAATATTTTTTACAGATTTATTATATCATTTTGTATGTCTATTAAATTTTTTAATAGACTTGACGATTCAGCCGACAATTTAATACCAAGACCCTCTTATCCGAAACCACCTTATCATTCTTTGAAATTCCAAATATAACTACCAATACTGATGATTACGTTTGAATTTAAAAGAGAGGCACACACAAATCATAATAGAAGCAAAACTGAATTGAAGTGAAGATTAGTCTCTTTTACATGGTGTCTAAAAAGGCATAAAAAGATAAAACAAAAGGAAAATAATACTACCAAACTAAATGAGTAAAAAAAAAGAAGAAAAAAAAAAACTAACCTACAGATTGAAAACAAAAATTATCATCTCAGGAAAAGTTTCCTAGTGTTGTTGAGTATTCCAAACCTAAAGCACAACCATCCTTTTTTTGTGCTTTCTTGGTGAAAACATACACAAATCGAACCACATTGAGGTCGAATTTAGCGACCTCGCTAGTTCCTCCTACTTTTCTTTTTGTTGTTGTCGGAAGCGGCGTGACCAAGCAGGTCGATTAGTACGGGGCTCTTGCATTTAGGGCACGACGGGTCATCCTCCGATAACAAAACATACATAAAACAACGGGGACAACCAGCAAGTACCATCGATGTCGCCTCGTGCTCATTTTCTGAGGACAGACATGAGCTCGAAGATGATGAGAATGACGACTCGGTTGGTGACCTTCTCGAAGTATTGTAATTGTAACCGTAATTGCAATTATAATTATCGTTGTAGTTGTATTCTTCCGTGCTTGGCGGAGACAAATTAAGTTTCAGGTCCAACTTGGGGCCATTGCTATTCTTTCCGCTCTTGCGACTCATTTTTATACGAGTTTTTTCGTTCGATTTGAACCTGTTTGGACAGAAAATAGAGAAAAAAAAATAAGAGTGAAGTAAGAATTTATTTGAAGGAATGGAGACTAGTGATTAAGAGGTTTCTTAATTACCTTCAAGTGGGTTGATGAATTAGTTCTTATGATTTGGATTGTGATTGGAGAAATTATAGGGCTTTTGGTGCTTTTATATAGAGAATGAGAGGGATTCAAAAAATTAGGTCAAAGAGTTTATTTAATGTGAATAACCAAGCACTTAAGCTCACGTTTGTTTATTTCAAATGGGCTGTCGGAGGAATTAATAGTAGGTCAAGAGTTTTGCACCAGAACTTGATTGTGATAATTTCATTTGTGACCCTACACTACAGAACATAAGATTAAACTCATACCTACTCCACAATGAATATAATGGGCAAGGCATGGAAAATAGTATCTACCTTTTCAAACATTTTCTTTTTTTAATATGCTTAAAATGGCCTTACTTTTCACTTTGATATGCATATGCAAATAAGAAATGATAAAATGGTCTTTGAGAATCTTTTAACAGTAGAATATTATGGTAATTTGCAGGGTACACAAACAAATTGGCCCTTATTTGTTAGCTTGGAACCTTAGCTTCATGAGTATCTTTATGATCCATGGGGGTTTTGACAGTAATTTGCAGGGTACACAAACAAGGATAATTATACTCTTTCCCCTCAATTCCCCCGCTATTCACGATTTGTACCATATTCGTGAATAGTGTGGTGCGGTTTTAATTGCTCTCTCCAATTTGCATCCCCCATTTCAATTGACGGTTAATTGTGCTTTGAATTAACGGTTAATTCAAATGTAATTAATGATTAATATAATTGTATTACTCATCAATATAATTAATAATTTTAATTAATCATCAATTCAATTGGGAGGGTGTAAATTTGGGAGATGTATATGATTTCCCCCCACATCGTGAATAGTGAGGGAAATGGGGGCACAGTAAATGGCCTCCACAAACAATATTATGGTAATGCAGTATGGACCTGTGCTTATTGGACGAAAGAGAATCATAATTTGAATTGAGAAAGAGGCCATTTACTGTGCCCTCATTCAGTCATTCCCCTCACTATTCACGATGTGGGAGAAATAATATCCATCTCCCAAATTTATATTTCCTCATTTGAATTGATGGTTAATTGAAATTATTAATTATATTGATGACTAATACAATTATATTAACCATTAATTACATTTGAATTAACCGTTAATTCAAAGCACAATTAACCGTCAATTGAAATGGGGGGTGCAAATTGGAGAGGGCAATTAAAACCACACCCCACTATTCACAAATAGGGTACAAATCGTGAATAGTGGGGGGAATTTGGGGGGAAGAGTATAATTGTCCATTGAGAAATACCGACTTGGTTAAGTAATGCACACATAATAATGTTTGAAAGGGAAAATTGCATTTGTATCCTGCAAAATCTATAAATATCATGTACAGCCCTACAAAATGCGAAATCCTGTGGATGCCATTCAAAACATAAAAATATATCACCTATAATCTTACAAGAGATATATGCATACTCATTACACTTTTCTTTCTATATTAATTTAAAAACTATTGTTTTATATTTAATTATAAAAAAAAAATGAGAAAGCTAATCTAGGTTTCTTTTAACATCATTTTTTTTACTCCCAATACATCTTCTTTGTTTTAGTTTTCAGATTTTTTTTAGATTCAATATTTCTCCTTCAAAGCATTTGATATATATTTACTGCCGAACTAATACATGTAAACAAAACATTACTAGAGAAAATTAAAATTGTTGTTAATAAAAAGTACATGCAATTACTTTTTTGCTGATGTTTCTTCTTTTATAATATACATATTCCATACATATTGTGCTAGCACTTGCCAAAATTCATTCAAATAACCAAGATCTTTTGATTATAAGTTAGGGCCAACGTACTTTTGTATTGGGGAGATTAAACGTATTGTCATTATCATTTTCAGAGCAAAATATCATGTTTCGTGTCAATATACCACTTAGGGATTAATGAATTATTTTTAATATCAATATACCATTTTCTAACCAAATATACTATTTTTAATGTCAATATAACATTTTCAGTGTTAACATAGCATTTCTGGATTATTATCTTTTTTTAGTATCAATATAGCATTTTCAGGGTCAAATATACTATTTGGAGTATCGATATAATATTTTCAGTCATTGTATCATTCTCGGGGACAATGTATACCTTTTTTGTAATATTCAATTTTCACTATCATTATATTATTTTAAGGATAATAGTATATCATTTTCAATATGAATATATTATATTTATCTGAATATATTTTCAGAGTCAGTGTGATCTCATATTTTGAAAAAATGTAATGAAAAAAAAAGCAACATGTTTCTTTAGTTTTCAAAGTTTTATTTATTTACGTCACTTGGACTGAAAGAGAGAAATAAGACTTAATAGTTAAACATTTGTTCTTTTTATTGAATTTTTTCGTTCTATTTTATATTTTTTTATGTTTCCATTTGAAAAATTATAAAACCAAATATATAGTGACGATATTTCGATATTTTGTTGCAGTACAGGTGAAATTCCGCTTTTTGAAATTAATGAGAGAACAATATGTTTGAATAGCTAGCATTCTTATTTTGAAATTTGAACATTTCATGAAGAAAGCAAGTTGAAAAACTTTTCCTCGAGAATAGGTGAAAGTAAGAAATTAATCCCAAGATTAATTAGGCAATTAATCCACCTAGTTTACCGTTAAGAGGAGATTAATGGCCCCTCGTAAAACCAAACAAGGGCAATTAAGTGGAGTCGTGGAGTTCCTGTTCATGTGTGTACTTTCGGATCTGCAGTCATGGGGTTAATGTGCACGACAATCCAGGTTAATCTTTTTTCCACCATGCCCCCACCATTACCACAAACTTAAGTAATTAATTGTATGATTATATTTATCACATTAACTTCTTAACTAGAAAGGTAAAAACAAACTAGCTAGGTAAAATAATGAAGGATATCGTAAATAGAAAACAATATCAAGTATTGACTTAATAACTTATTCAAATTTATTAATTACGTAAGTACATATATACTAATAATATAGATATCATTAGTGCGCCAGTTCGTTTAGATTTAATTAAGTGCACGATCTGAGAAGAATGGAGAATTACATTCCCCAATGTAACAATCAAATGTATATTAAATAATTATCCTAAATAATTATTTATGTATGGATGGGATGGATCATGCAGGTAATCGAATCTACAAGTAACCATGCACTACCTAATTAACTTCCTGCAAGTTGACCGTACGTGCGTGTATTTAATTTGCACCTCTTTATCTATTTTTATGAATCCCTAATTCATGTCTATCTTCCAATTAATTCTCTCAATGTACAAATCATAATATTTAATGCACTGTTGGTCTGAATTTATTAATTTTGTGAGAAAAAGAAAAATCCTTATTATCTAGGACTACCATATATAACTACATCATTTGAACTCTTTTTGGATTATGTATTTTTAATTAACAGACATCCAATCAAAATTGTCCACCTGCTAAATTACAAGATTCCTCCTAATCATCGTTGACTATGCATCATTTACAAAAAAAAAATCTTAAAACATGTCCTTAGGCATCAGCATTATTAATTAAAAATCGATTAATTACATCCAGATAAATAGAAAATTCATAAAAATCAAACAAAACAGCGAACATATTCGAAAAGAAATTTAACTACTTGCTCTTTTCATGACAAGTTTCAATTGCATTTGAATGTGGAAAGAAAATGATAGGTGCTGGCTGGTCAAGATATTGTTGATATTGTTGCACCAGATCCTTTTAGTTTTAATATCTCAATAAGATTATCTATGGATTGCTGAAATTGATGTTTTGATTATGTATTTTATTTATTGTTGCCTATGCTATATGTACAAGTTGAACATGTGTAGCAGAATCCATAAAACAATAATTGAATTATGATATTGGTGAGTATTAGGACTGTCAAAAAATCTCGAAGATCGACATTAGTTCGAACTCAACTCGAAAATAGTTCGAAAAAAATTCATTCAGAAACTGACACGAACGAACTCGATCCGAGCAGAGCCAGTTCGAGTCAAAGTCAAGCCGAGCTCGAATCGAGCAAGGTCCAATTCCGAGCCGACATGGCTCGAGACAGGCTCGACCCGAACTCAAGCTGAAAAGCCGAGCTCGAATCCCTACCGAGCTGAGTTGGCTCGAATCAGAGTCGAGCTGAGCTCGAATGAGATTTCATTCATTCGAACTCGACTCGTTGCCGGTCCTAGTGAGTATCCTCGTTTGTAGATGTAACTTTTTTTTGCAAAAAGACCCATGGACTACTACTAAATAAAACTTGTACATATTTCAGAACAGTCTGTAATTAAAATTCAAAACTCAGGTATGAGCGGGAATGCCGTTCCCCTAAGGGTAACCTGGTGAATTCTCGTCCATTTCGCCAATTTGTCCGTCGCTTCGTTTCGTTTGTGCGGGATGTGATAGAAAGCCCGTTCTTCATTTCCTTTGGCTAGTTCTCTGCATTCCATTAGTGGGTAGTATGCTCTCCAGTTCTTCTAGGTTTTGATTGTTGATCGCGTTTATTAGATTGGAGCTATCTAAGTATATGCAACATTCTTTGATAGCTAGATCTGAGAGTTTAAGGAGAGCATTTAGGCAGGTTGTGGCTTCTATCTGAGCCGGTGATTGTCCCGGTATAAGTTGAGCTTCGTAGAAAACTAGGTTAGAGCCTTTCATTATTAGATAGGCAATTCCTGATCTTAAAGGGTTGAGTCACGATCCATCTATGAATACTGGGTAGTTGTGCTGCTTATTTCGGGTGGATTTGGATTGTATGTTCTAGTTATGGATATCGTGATTCTATTTACCTCTTGGATATATAATTTCATGTTATTAAAGATTAGATTGCATATTTCTTTCCATATTGCCCACAAGGTGTTTGAGAAAATGCAAAAGTCCATTTGTGCGAGGTTTTGTCTGAATTTTGTTATTATTTCCTTTCAGTCATCATTGTTCTGGATGCTATCCACTTTTAATGCCAAGGGGGGAAGTAAAGCAAACTATTTTGGATAGAGGGCAAGGTGAAGCATAGGTGTATGGTGTTTTCTATTTATGTTTGACATCAAAGGCACGTAAGGTTGATGGTAGGGATTCTTCTATTTAGGTTTGTCCGGTAGTTAGGGCTTCATTGCAGAGCCTCCAAATAAAAGTGTATGGGCTTATGCTTTTGATTTTCCATAAATCCTTCCAGAAAGGGTGACGGTTTGTGGTGTTTTGAGGGGCTGAATAGTTTATTATGTTGTAATACATCTCTTTGACAGTGAAATTGTCTTTGCTTGTTGTTTTCCATACTAATATGTCTGGGTGGGAAGTTGATGTATGTGTTAGTGTGATATTGTTTAAGATATGGAGGGTGGCTCGAGAGCCGAGGTGGTTGAGTAGTAGTTGCGTATGCCATGTTTTATCTTGTGTATTGATAAACTCTTCCACTTTTAGGTTCCTCTGATATGAATTCAGTGGTTTGTTTTCTAGCCAGTTACGGTACCATGGGGATCCTATGGCCTTGCAGGTTATTCTGACTAATGGTGATTGTTTGCGCCTTCTGATTTGTCGCCAAGTGTATCCTTGAGAGCTTTTGGATGAGTTCTGAGAAGGAAAGGGACGACATGAATGTTCTTGTGAGAAGGAGATGTCTGAACAAGGAAGATAATAATGTATTTCTAGGGTTTGTATGATTCTACGTTCTGATAATATATGAGTAACCAATGTTTATTACAATTTCTATGCAGGCCAGGTTCATAGCATTTAGCAGGTGGCCTTTAATAAACCACTTGGCTAGGTTGATATTGGGGCTTTTAGTTTTTATTTTGTGGGTCTGGTAATGCTTTAGATTCATTGGGACGCGTAGAAAGAAATGACCACCCTATTTTTGTCTCCTTTCTAATCGGGGGACCAGCTCTGATTTGGCCTGACAAAGAATCTGCCTTGTGCCTTCTATTCTCTGCAGTCATGTCAGGTGCACGGTTGAGGATTAGGTGTGGCATGTTGTTGTGATCATTGGTGTACCTATTAATGGTTGCCGGCATTGTAGTTATGTAAAGAAGCATTTTGACCATTGTAGCAGTTGGGAGATGGTTGCGAGCCTGGTAACGAGTGGTGGATTGCGAGGCATGAGGAGAGTTTCTGGAATTGGCTCTGAGTTGTGGCCTTACAAGGGAGAAGGTGGGCTAGAAATCTGGATAGTTAATAGGTTATGGGCTCGGGGGGAGGGGGGGTTTGGAGGGGTTATCGTCAAAGACGCCTGAACTAATACTCTCATCAACTCTGATGAGTGAGACGTGACATGCCAACCATGTCCATCCATGGACGATGTGGATGTGATTTGGGATCGACACGAGAGAGGGGCAGAGGATCTCGCACCGGATGCATGTCATGTCTTCTCCATTCATATTGGAAGGATCACATGGTTGAGAATGCCAAAAGTGACAATTGGATGTTTGATGAACTTGTGGTGCCAGAAGTGGAGTGGGAAACCCTTAAATTCTATTTGGACACGTCATAACAGGAGGATTACGGCTCTGGACATGAATGTGTCCCATCTTAGTGGGGTTAACTAGAGAGATTCTTCCCAGAAAGCTGCATCCTCTATGATTGTCTCGGGGTGTATTCCTTCAGGCGGTGAGAGAATGTAGGTGCAGTTTGCGTAGGATGATACCTGATGTTCATGCGCTAGGCCACCATATCTTCTTCTCATCGGCACACGTAGGATAACTTTGGCCGGTGTCTGACATGGGTTCTCCGGAAGTAGAAATACAGAAAAATGGAGTTGGTCCAACAACGTGTTTGAGATGTTATCCTCAGTGAAGAAGCAGATGATTGTGGGTAGGGGTTCATTCGGGTTCGGTATCAGTCTGGGTTGAGGTGGGTGATATTGGTGGAAGTCTGCATTTTCCATTTATGCCAGGAGATATTTGGTTGCTTGGATGTGAAGGAATCGCCGACCCCGCATCCCGCACAACGGATGAGGGACGCGGTCCGGTTCCCAATCTTGATGATCCCGCCGTCGACTCGAGCGTACAAATATGGAAGAATATACAATCATACCGCACCAAATTGATGGTGAACGTAGGGTTGAAGCATATCTTCCATCAAGCTTTCTCCATCGTGGTTTTCATTACCGCACGACTCGACACCGTCAAACACGTACTCCTCCTTTTAGGTCAAACTGAAACTATTTTTGTCAAACCCTAAATCTCACTTTGATCACAAAAAAGAATCAAAAGTATGATTCCTCTACCCGTATCCACCGTGAGTTATCGTCTATCGGTTATACACATATCTGCCTAGATGATCCGTGTATAAATTTTCTTAATCTCGATTGGAGAATCTCTAATGGAGAAAAATATTTTTTCTCCTCTTCTCTCTTCTTTCTTTCTTGTTCACACCTATTAGGGTGACTTCCAACTATTGGATATGTTAGACTGATGAACACAATGATTCAATTACTTAGGAGACAGAGAAACATCATATATATACTATATATGATAAGGATGGGCCAAGAGGTACAAACTCGTGCAGAATCCGGAACCACTTCCGTTCGAGCGGAACGTCCACTGTCTGCTTTGTGTACAATCTCATCGCATACTCGACTCCCTCCGTTCGAACAGATAAATCCTTCCGTTCGAACGGAATAGTCAATGTCTGAATTATGTGTACAATATTATTATACAAATTCAGACTATGTTTCGTTCGAACGGATGAACCATGCGTTCCAACGAAAGATATTTTCCTTGCTTCTCGTGTACAATCTCATTGTACACTCAATCCTTCCCGCAAATGCGTATGTTTTGTGAATTTGCTCTATCCATTTTGGCTCGTTGGAAGATATTGAGAATATATTGGTGTTGGCATAGATGAATGCCTTGAGAGGTTTTCGAGCTTCGGTACTTAGAAAGTATCGTAGAGGTCCAAGATCTTTAATGGAAAATTGCGAGTGAATGTCAAGTATGACATCCTCAACAAAGTAAGTTGAATTTTCGATAATAAGAATATCATCAACATAAACAAGGATCAAGGTGATTTCTTTTCCATTATAACGAATAAAAAGTAAGGTATCGATTTTGGAGACTAAGAAATCCCGATTAGTTAAGTTTGTCCTTGACTTAGTGAATCAAGCTCTAGGTGATTGTTTTAAGACATGAAGTATTTTCTTGAGTAAGCACACATGTGAAGGAAGTGAAGGATCACTAAGACCGAGTGGGTGATGCATGTAAACAGTTTCGTCAAGGTCGTCGTTTAGGAATGCATTGTTACCATCGAGTTGACGAATATGCCAATCTTTTGATATAGTAAGGGACAGTATAACACAGATGATTGTTGGTTTAATGACGGGACTAAAATTCTCGGTATAGTCGATGCCCCCTTCTTGATGAAAACCAATGGTTACAAGTCTCGTTTTGTAGCGTTAAATAGTGTCAAAGGAATTTTGGTTGATTTTGTAGACCCATTTACATCCAATGAGAAGTGCATTAAATTGTTTTTACATTGTCATTCACCATTGGGGATGCTTTTGAGTCTCCGAGAAACATGTGAGCTCACATTCATCTTGAAAAATAGAAATTGATTAGTCACAAGTCACTTATAGGACGAAGCTGATCACCAAAGGCGAATATGATCTTTAAATTGGCGAGGACGTCCAGCATGATCACGAGATCGAGTAGTCATCAAATATGTAGAGGAAGCGGAAGGAATGACATGAACCTCGTCATGAGAAGGTGCCACATAATTAGGAGGAGATGTAGGTCCGTATGATATCAAGAAGAATCATTGAATAAAGTCATGATGATATGGACAATTGTGGAGGAAAGTTCAGATGAAAGAGGTTGTTGAAAAGCAAAAGAAAATTTTGTTTCGTCAAACACCACACGACGGCTAACATAACCTCGATTTGTTGTCAAATGGGGACATTTGTACAATTTGCAATTGGATGCATAGCCTAGGATAATACAAGGGAGAGATCGATACTAAAGTTTGTGTGAGTTACATGATTTGGTATATGGAAAACATAAGCATCCAAGTACTCTCAAATGGTTATAATCGGATTTTTTTTTTTGAAGAACATTTGGTAGCGAGAGTTATTTGAGTTTTTGTTTGGAAATAGATTAATAAAATAGACACACTAAAAAAATATCATCCCAAATGGTGTTACGAATAAAAACTTGTGACATGGTGGAAAGAGAAAGCACTACAATGTATCGGATGTTTCCGCTCGGCCAATTTTTATGTTGAGGTGTGTGTGGTCATGATTTGTAAAAATAATTTTCAGATAAAGGTTAGCCAACGGATGATTCTTGGTTCCACCATAAGTTTGGAGATGTTCGATGGAATTGGAGACTTGATTCTCGACTCATTTTTTGAAAAGTTCGAAGACAATAGGCATTTGATTTGTCAATAAATCCAAGTGTACTATGAGAAGTTATCGATAAAGTTGACAAAATACTATGAGAAGTTATCGATAAATCGGAGTGAACAAGTTCGAGAGGTATGGTAAAACGAGGAGAAAACAGAAAACGACAACGTATTGTGAGTTGAAAGCTCTTTACAAATATAAAAACAACTCGCATAATTACATTTTTTTTTTGTAAAAAATACTTCAATTCAACTAATTAAATAAAGACCAGGCCCAATTATTGAATACATGATGTATTATGAATTACGTACTTGAGAATACAATGTATAACTGGGCCTGGCCCAACAATAAAAAATAAGCATGAGACCGAGTTGTCGGCAAGTCCAAAATTCTCCCAAAATAGTTGTTCGAATTAGTGCCCCTTCATCCATGATTGCATTGCCCCGTTTCTTCTCTGTGTCTACGTATTGCGAGTTGAAATAGGAGAGACTTACCTAGCGCAACTGAGCACGAGGTGGACGAGAAGGAGCTGAAAATGGGCAACGGTCAGCCTCAATCGCCGGCGATAGGCTCTAAATTACTCGCTTCCACGAGGTACGCCGTTCAATTTTGTTCAAAATACTGGTCGCATGCCCAATTTTTCCAGCCTTTTGTTTTACTTTGATTTTTTCCTTGAATAATCAAAACGGAAGGTCCTTCTCGAAGGAAGAGATAGAAGATCTTCGATCTTTGTTTAATTCACTCGCAGCCCAGTCTAATAGCAACGGCAAGTTCATCTCCCAGCAAGTTTTTCAGGTATATACTGTCTTTTGAAGAATCACACTTTGCTCTTTAGTCCCTGAAAAGTTTGATAATTATGTATTGAATAATTTGCTTAATTTGAACAGGAATTTTATGAGATTGATGGACCTTTGGCGAATAGATTGTTTCAATTGAGTACGCAAGAAAGAAATGATGGCAAACTTACATTTGACGATCTCATCATAACCAAAGTTTATTTCTATAATTATTACTGGTTTCTCATAATTTGGATTTTCAAAACTATTGTATGTATTGTTAATGTAGGCAACATATGAGAAGGGCACTAGAGACGAAATCGAAGAATTTATATATCAATTATGTGATGTCAATGGAACTGGTTTGTTAGAGAGGTAATCATACAAAATCAAATTTGAAATATTCGATCAAATTTGATACTCATAATGTTATTTATTTTTTTAGGGATAATCTTGAATGTGTTTTGGGTTCCATTCAAAAGATGCTTTTTCTGACAAAGAAGCAAAAACCAATAATAATAATACGAATAAAATGGAAATTTTCCTCAATTTGGCTACTTTTTCAAATTCAAATCAATCCGACGAAGTGAAATCCATGTCACTAAAAGATTTCAAAAATTGGTGTAAACATGTTCCATCTATCAAACAATTTCTTTCCGGTTTGTTGATTCCACCTAGTAAAGGTAATAAAAAAAAATTGTTTTATTCTTTGAAAATAAACGGGTAATAACTAATAATTATTATCAAGCAGGAAGACCGGGATTTCAAATGCCGAAACTAGACTACCCAGAAAATCTGGATTCTGAAATACTGGTTTTGAAAGAAGAATATGCATGGCATATAGGAGGCGTATTATCTCAACAAGAAACCGAAGAATGGAAGCTCTTATACCATAGCTCTCTTCATGGTTCAAGCTTCAATACCTTTCTAGGCAACATTTCGTATGTCTCTCTTTCATAAAACAATAATTAAATATATATATTAATAATATATTCTATTTGATTTTTTAAGGAATCGCGAGGATCATACTATTTCTATAGTCTAGGAAAAAGAAGGTTATACATATGGCGGATACGCGTCTCAACCATGGGAAAAACATAGTAATTTTTATGGTGACATGAAATCTTTTCTTTTCCAATTATACCCACAAGTTTCTATTTATTGACCCACCGGTGCAAATTCTAATCTTCAATGGGTACGTATTCATTTTTATTTTTTTGCTTTCAGAAGAAACAATAATAAATTTTTTTATTCGGATAGTTTGGAGTGGGTTTTACTTCGGAAAGTCTACCAAATGGAATTGGATTTGGGGGGGGGGGACGCATCATTTTGGATTTTTTATCTCTACAAATTGCGATCAAGGACAAACTTTTGAATGCACGACTTTCAATAGTCCTCCTTTATCGAAAACGAGTAATATTAAGCCCGATGTGATAGAGTGTTGGGGCGTTAAACTCGGCAAGGGGTTGCAAAACGAGAGTAACGAGGCAATTAAGGGTACGGTTTTGGAGAGGTTTAAGGAAGATCGTAACATGCTTAAGTTGATTGGCTTGGCTAATTCAAGTGAGTAATTAAGTGAGAGTTTTTTGTGGAAAATATGTGCGTGAAATTAATATATTTTTGTCACGTAAATATGATTTTTTTTTGGTGTACGTATTGCGGGGTATTGACGATATGTGTGTATTTTGGAGTGTACCATAAATATTTTTTTGTTTATTTAAGAACAACATTGTAAAACCCTCGAATGTTGAGATTTATAGTATCTAAGATAAACCCAAAATAAACAACATTAATCAAACTCTAAACATTGCTTTATTGTCTTAAGGGGATTTTTGAAATGTAGACCAAAAAAAGTTTGAAATACCCGAAATAGCCAACCTAGTTTGGAAATTTGAAATCTAACACTCTCGACTTTTGAAACGTCGAAAGCATCAGAAATCATTGACTTTTGAAAAATCGAGCTCTTTTTTATCTTAATTAGCTGCTAACCGTTTGCTAAACCTATCGACTTTTGAAAAGTCGAGTGGTTCCTTTCCCGAGGCTACTCCCCAAGCTCCCACCCATCTTTATTTAAACCGGTCGACTTTTGAAAAATCGGTAGCTTGATAAATACCCCCACTCCCCATCAGCCAACAAACAGCATTGATGAATTCCGTCGAGAGAATTCCTTTTATAACCCCCCCCCGCCCCGCCGCACAGCCCAACTCTCTCTCTCTCTCTCTCTCTCTCTCTCTCTCTCTCTCTCTCTCTCTCACTCACTCACTCATTCTCTCTCTCTCTCTCTCTCTCTCTCTCTCTCTCTCTCAACTCTTTTCCCAAATTAATTTCCACAAAAAATTATGTCATTTGATTTGGGAATTTTTCCGGGTCTGATTGATACGGATGTATTATTTTTGCAACATAATCATCGGTCCGAAAGAATTCGTCCATATCGAGACTCTATTAGATTCAAACAAAAATCCACAAAATGGAGGAGATGGCAAATTTCGGATCCGAGAGTAGTGTTAAGACTAAGACGATCGGGATTTTACCCGATTATGCAATGTGCGGTAAACGAGAATTCATGGCTACTTCTCACGGCTTTGGTAAGATGTCGTCCGGAAACGGACACATTTCACATGCGTTGGGGAGAAATGACTGTAACTCTTCGTGATGTCGCGTTACTCACTGGATTATGCGTGGACGGTAATCCTATGATAACTCCATATATTTCTTCACTTAATTTAAAAAGAGAAGTGATTAGATTACTCGGACAATGTCCGAATGTATGGACGAAAGAAAAACCCCGTATAAAGTTGAAGTGGTTAAGAACAAATTTCGAACAAGAAAGTGAAGGATGAGACGAGGAGTATTGTGATCAGCAAGCTCGTGCTTGTATTCTGTGCTTTTTGGGTGGTGTCGTATTTCATGACTCGACCACGAATTCGATTCCGGCAAGTATTTCTTACAAAAATAACAATCTTGCGACACAAACTTGTTATCTTGCGGGATGCATCCCAAGTCACTTATATCTTGCGACACAAACATATGTTTGGATGACTTGGAAAAAACACAGGTATACATTATTTAATATTTTTTTTGATTATATTTATATTTATAAATTTTTATTTATTTAGGTTGAATGGGACCCGTACACAGACGAGATGCTTTCCCAGGTCCCTCCTGCATGTATGGAGGAACATCGTGTGTGGAAGGCTCGAGTTCCTTTGATTTGTTTTGACACGATCGAGATTCATTATCCTGATCGAGTATTGACCCAATTTGGATTGAAGCAGCACATACCGGAAAATGTGCACCGACTAGCTTCGAAAAAATGCCTGGCAAAACAAAATATGATGAGCATATTCGATCTTTGTGTCCGGCCCAACGATCTGTAACAATACACACGGATCGTTCTTTTGTGACATGGTATTTTAACCGATCTAGAAACCACTCCCACGCTGATGCATTCTCCTGTTCTACTATGGCAAAAGCAATCGGAAATATCCCTATATTTTCGTCCACAGCTGTTGCGATAAGAAGAGTACCGAGATACAATCCATATAAAGATGTGCCATCAATACTAACTACTGGTCTACAATAACGAAACCCACTAATTGAGGGGCCTAATGCCCAAAAAAGACGTTTGAATTTATTACCTAAACCCCGATTCCGTGATCTTGCACCTAATACTTCTAATTGAATGTCTACGGCCGCATTTCTATCCGCATTAACAATCGCTTGTGTGTATGCAGGTAAATCAGCATACGACTGCTCCCAACTTCCATAAATCAGTTCTTTTGCTCTGCATCGAGCATCCCAAGCCCTCCGATACGAAATATCAATTCTGTACATGTTTTTAATTATATCAATAATATTCCTTGGAATTAGGGATATGGTTCCTCTCAAATGGGGCATTATAATCCTACGTATGTGTTTGGTTGTTAGTTGTCTACTACCACTACTACCGTTCTCATTTCTACAAGTGTGAGGACCGTTATACTTCGATATTTTCCAAAAATTACTATTTTTTGGATTAAATGCACGCATTCTCCAAGAGCAATCATTGTTTTTGCATGCGACATCCCATTCCCTTGGCCTACTTCTTTTCACTACAAAACTAACGAAATTTTTAATAGTCCATTCTTGTACCGCGTGTTGCAATGTTTCTTTATCAGAATAAATCATTCCAACCCAAGAATGATTTGCCGAAAGTTCCGTACACGGATTGTTAATATCATTTCCATATTCTTCACTCACCATTTCTTCTACCCATTCATCATTTTCGAAAACACCCGGCAATCATTCACCAATATTCATTTCATCCAAATTATTATTTCTTGCATTCATTACCTCATCGATATCTGCTTCTGGGCCATCTGTTTCCGCCTCATCATCATCTGATTCCGAATTTTCACTCGGTTCACCACTATCTCTGTCAGATTCCTCATCCGGTTGATCACCAATTGGTTGGTTCGAATAAATCAGATTTTCGGATGTTTGGTACGATGGTTGTGAAGGACCCGCTACATATGGTTGGCTATTGTTTTGGTAAGAATTATAATTAGCACCATAAAAAGAATTTGGATTTTGATAACAATTGTTAGGATTGAGTTTTACAAACAATTTGATCGTTTTGTTCTGAAGATTGTTTATCATCACAGAAAGGCTATGGTCATCAATGATGTCGATAACATCACTGGTTCCATCACCAAATGGCCAATTACATTTTATTATCTTTTTTGAAGGAGGATCGACAATGTGTCGAGGCCTCGAATTATATTATATCAAAAAGATTTATTTTACACAGGGAAGGAAGGCCGATAGACTTATTCTATATCTATTTGGTCCCTTCCTTACACAATAGGAGTAATCTAATGGACTAAACGTTAGCTAAAATACTAGTTATATCTTAAAGTAATACTAGCAGAATTTATTCCAGGCCACTACGTCTTGTAGAATTAGGTTGTAGATCCGATTAGGCGATTGGGATTTGTCATTGAAGATGGCATCGTTTTGAGACTTCCAGATATTCCATATGACTGCAAGCCAGGTTGTGTGCCATAGCTTTGTGGTGAGAGTATCGGACCGGAATTCTGACGGGTCTGTAACATCCGGAGCTGGATCATGTATTCGAGAGATGGTCTTGCCCCATATTTCTTTGGACAAAGCGCAATCAAAGAGTAGATGTTTGGATGTCTCTTCCTCTGTTTTGCATAGGGGGCAGACTTGGTCATTCGGCCATCCTCTTTGTTGCAATTTATCACTCGTTAATATGCGTGATTGTATGGCTAACCAGCCAAAGAAACGAACTTTAAGAGGGGCTTTAGCTTTAAAGAGCAGAGTGTTCCATGGGCAGCCAACTCCTGGGTTTATGAAGAATGAATTGGTAGTTTTGGCTTTGTATGGTTGAATCTGGTCGTTGGAATCTTCAGATTGGAGAGAGTAGAGTATATTGTATAATGGCACTAATTTAGCCAAGTCTTTGATAAAGAAAGAGGACAGTCGTTGTTGAGGGCTTGATGTATGGAATATATTTGTAGTGTTATATAACTCTACTATTGTTTCAGACCAGAGGGATGAGTGGTCATTTTGTAATTTATGTAACCACTTCATCAAAAGGGCTTCATTTTGAAGTTTTAGGTTTGCTATTCCAAGTCCTCCATTTTCTTTTGGTAGGGTGACTTTATTCCAATTGATAAGACAATGTCCTCCAAGACATTTCTTTTCACCTTTCCATAAGAATGCTCTGGCTATAGAATTGAGTTCCTTAATAATCCATTGAGGTAATTTTAGGACTTGCATGTAATGGACTGGTATAGCGTTGAGCACTGATTTGCCCAGAGTTAGGCGTCCTCCAGTATATAGAAGGAGTCCTTTCCAAGAGGAGAGTTTGTTTCTGATCTTTTGGATTAAAGGCGCAAATGAAATTTTGGGAGGTTTATGGATAGAGAGTGGTATACCTAGGTATGTGATTGGTAGTGATGTTTTTGTGCACTTGAGGATGTCCGAAAGTACCATATGTAGATCTTCCGGTACTGCAATTGGCACGAAAGAGCTTTTTGCCCAATTTATTTGGAGACCGGATAATTCAGAGAATATGCCTAGCACATGAGATAAAATTTTGAGGTTTGTGGGTCTCGCCTCGATAAAGAGGATCGTGTCATCCGCGTATTGCATAGCTTTTTGGTGCAAATTTTATTGGAGACGAAAGAATTGGGTTTATAGTTTTCAATAAGTATTGTAGTGAGTCCACTACTAAGTTGAAAAGTAAGGGAGAAAGAGGATCTCCTTGTCTTAATCCTCGGAGATTATCAAATAGAAAGCCGTGTTGGCCATTGATTTTTACCCTAGAAGAAGAGGAGGATGTTAAGAGTCTAATCCATTGGACCCATGCTTCAGGGAAGCCTCTAGCAGATAGTAGATTATATAGAAACTCCCATGAGACAGTGTCAAAAGCCTTTCGAAAGTCTATTTTAAGCATGATTGAGGGGGTCTTTGATTTGTGTAAGTGTGATAGAATTTCTCGAGTTGAAATAAACATCTCGGCAATGGATCTTTGCCGGACAAAAGCGGCTTGTTTGTTTGAGATAAGGTGTGGGAGCATCGGTTGTAACCTATTAGAAAGTATCTTAGAAATGATTTTGGAGATAAGGGTGATGATGCTTATTGGTCTAAGCTCAGTCATTTCTAATGCATCCGTTTTCTTTTTTATTAGAGAGATATCCGCAAAGTTGATCCGTTTCATATCTCTAGTGGAGATAGAGTTATTATGAAAGGATTCACACACTGAGAAAATATCTGTGTTTAAGAAGCTCCAGTATTGTTGGAAGAATTCAGAGACAAATCCATCTGGTCCCATAGATTTTCCTTTTGCAAGCGATTATATTTACATTTTATTATCATATGGTACATTTGCGGATTTATTTCGATAGTTTGATAAATTAAATATTTAAGATCATTATATGTACTGTAACTGGGCATGTTCAGCATTTTCCGATTACCACCTTCATAACAAGGAATCGGACCTTTCAAATTAACGATTCCGTTCCAGTAAACAACCAAATTTAAATAACCATTTTGCATTTTATACTACAACATATAAATACATCAATTAAGCACACAAAAATTTATTTACAAAAAAAATAATAAAAAATCATACCTTGAAGAAAAAAGATGATATATGATTTCGCTTATAGTATTACGGGAAGGAGATGATGAAAATGAATGAGGCCGGGGGGGATTTAATTAGGCAAATGTATCAACTTTTCAAAAGTCGAAAAATTCACTGATTCTTGAATTAACGGTGATCATTGTCTCGACTTTTGAAAAGTCGAGAAATTCACCGAAAATCCATAATTCTCGACTTTTGAAAAGTCGACAAATATTGCTCGACTTTTGAAACGTCGGTAGGTTTCTTTAGCAGTTAAATGGTTCGTTTAGTGGTTAATTCAGATGTAAGAGAGGTCGACTTTTCAAAAGTCGAGGATTTATCATGCTCTCGATGTTTCAAAAGTCGAGATTGTTAGATTTCAAATTTGCAAACTAAGTTGGCTATTTCGGGTATTTCAAAACTTTTTTGGTCTAGATTTCAAAAATTTCCTTGTCTTAATTATTCTTTAATGAAAAGCTACTAGCAAACACTAAATCCCGTGGTGGATGGATATTATGATCTTATCTTCTTAGAACGCAACGGCTCCGGTACTATTTACAGTATGGAACCGATTAACCTTACAATCAGTCGCATAAATATCTGATGAGACGAACAAGGGATCACCGCCCATGACTGCCATCTTTTTCCTCGCGTCTAATTTGTTCACAATAGTCTGGTCTATACGTATGTCCGAGCACACCATGCACATCATCAGTCATTATGTAGAACTTGAACCCTCAAATTCGTTCACAGAGTCCTTATGTGTAATCGTCAAAGGCAATGTTCAAGTGGTCCACATCACCACCCCACACAAAGCGAGTCGAAGAGTATCTCGAGTGATTAAATCCACGTAAAGATACGGTTGATTGATGGGTTTGTGTTTCCTGTGAAATGTGCGTTGATATGAAGATCTGAATCGGAGAAAATACAGAAGTCCTTGTCATTTCTTTCTTTCCGTGGAAGCAGGCCCGGCCAATCTGTACAAGAATTGAAGACTCCATTTCGGGTCCGGATACACACACAAAATTACGTAGTATAATTCATAAAATTTGGGGTCCATTTTAACAAATTACATAATATAATAAAAAAAATTAGGGTCCATTATAAAAAAAATTGAGTTAGGTTTATGATTTGGTTTATGATCTCTTAAACTCTTGGGCCGGCCCTGCGTGGAAGTAGAGTAGAAGGTGGTTCTGTCACCTCCGTTGAAAGATATTCATTAAATACTAAGTAAGAGAAACACAAATGTTTAAAAGAAGGAAACAAATATTTGCCACATTATATTTGGACTTAACAGCAAACGGCATGGCCAGCAGGGCAGAACACTAAGCACTCGTCTTTGCACTTATCCGGGCACGCCAACGTTCGAGGCAGATAATTTTTGTTCGTATCCGAACACTTCACTTGGAACGTATGCTGGACAAATGCAGGTCTCAAAACATAATGGGTACCGATTGACTGGCCACTTCCGCCATCGCGACAAGAAGAGTAACACAAGTAAGAAGAGACCCTAACTTAGCCATGTTTAGGGTTTTGCCAGAGAAGATATTGTGGCTGTGATCCTTGTATGCACAGATTAACTGGAATTCAAAATTGATCTGATAACTCGAGTAATTTGTTTCTCGCGAAATTATTTCGATTATGATGTACAATTCGGTTTGTATGACGACTCGATACTCGAGAGTCCGAGGTATCATTGTCAAAGATTGATGCCTAGGTAATTAAAAGTTACTTTTTGAATTCCTTATTGAGTTCATTTACCCTGACCACAGATTTATTTTCACCATCATATCATCTATATCCTAATTAACAGAAAAATACTACTAAATTGAGACAAAATTGAGGCAATAAGAGAAAAAAATATTTTAAAGTTCTAAAAATAAAATGCAAATAAAATTTTATCTTTCTTTATTTCCACTCAAACTAAAAATCAGTCCTAAGTTTTCTACGACAACCAAAGCACAAGATGCCACGAGAATATAATGCCTACAATTGATTACCACGTTTCGCAACTTCCACCTTCTTTGCGAGAATCTTTTTGTTATTCTTCGTTTGTGCAGTGTCCTCGAACATGATTTACCACATTTCTCATTTCTGCATTTGAACGTTTCAGACAATAATTGTCATTTTTAAGCTTGTCTATATCGCTACTTATTCTCATTGTTTTAATTAGTGGATAAGGTTCGGATCATGAAAAAAAATTCTCTAATTCATTGTAAATTCGGAGTTGTACGGACCGGATTGGGTTAGTACAGATTTTTAATTTCAAACCCATAACCTAACTCATACTTTCGGATTTCTCAAATTCTCAATTTGGACCCGACCCAACAGTTTGAAACCATCAAAAACTGAATCAGGTCGGTCCGGTTTGGACGGGTTAGGCGAGTTGAAAATTTTTGTATAATTATATAGAAAAATGTTGGATATGATTTAACACATTAAAAATTAACATTTTAATTAATGATTTAACATTTTAATTATATGTTTAATCATAAATTGAGATAATTAAATCATAAATTAAGATGTTAAATTATGTTTTTGTGTGTTAATTTTGAAGGTGTTAAACTATATCCACCTCAACAAGAACGTGAACAGAGAATACCACAAGATATACATCACTACTCAATTATATAATATAATATATATGGGCTAGCAATGGCCCAGAAACTCCTAGCGGTTTCCTTATTATTTTCAATTTAACGAGTCTAGCCCAATTATTTTCAATGTGCACCTTCCAATTTAGGCCCATTTTTTATCTTAATTTGAATAGCGGTGTCCGGTACCATAGTCGTGACAGACACAGTATGTTTTGCCCATTTAATTTAAGTTTTTTATCAACTGAACCTATCCTCGAACCAGTATCTTTTTGCGTTTACAATCCAGATTTTATTGGGTGAGTTGTCCAAATTACAAAAACAATATTTGATTCTTATAGTTTAGTCCATATCCAGACCCGGCCCCATAGGTAGGCCCACAAGGCCCAGGCCTGGGGTCCTTATTTTAGGGGGGTCCATTATTAAATATGTTTATCTATATATATACATAATAATAGTTTGGGCTGATATTTTTAAGTTTACTTAAACCACACGCACAGGAAAAAATCCATAGCGTATTGGATCTCCTAAACTGGATCCGAGAGCTACAGTAAACGGATCCTGAGCTATAGTAATTAGATCCGTTTGTTTAAATGGAAAGATCCGGATCCGAAAGCTCTTTCATTTTTCTTTTTCTCTCTCTCTTCGTTTCTCTCTTTTTGTCAGCCGACGATTGAAAACCTAGCTCCCAGATCGTCAAATTGCGAGCGCCTATATCCAAATTTTGTTAATTTCCGTTTCTCTACCTTCGTTCTTCTCTGTTTCGTTGCCAAATTCGTCCAATTCGAACTCAGGTACTTGTTTTTTCTGCCTAATTAAATTTTGTAAACTGAATTGATAGGTGGCCTAAACTTTAATACTTCACATTGATTAATTAGAAGTTTGAACTATAATTTGTGTATTTTGAAATGATAGATATCTTTACTTTTGAGTCTTCCAAAATTTGAAGAGAAATTAAAGAGAGAAAGAGAGAGTACCAGGTTTCGCCCAGTAGTAGTACTGATTTTTTGCTCCGGGTACATACCAAATTTTTTTTATAATATTTAATATGATTTGCTGCCGGTACAATGGTACAATACTGATTTGCTTATATTAATTTGTGGATTATACTTGCTTAATTAAAAATGAAAATGAAAAATGAAAAAGACATAATTATATTTGCGTAATTTGTATTTTACATGATAATATTTGCTGCTAATTATGTTTTTTTAAGAGAATGATAATTTAAGGGGTCCGTTCTCGACAAAAGCCTCGGGTCTTTCGGAACCGGGACCGGCCCTGCCTAAAAGTCTTAAACAGCCCCTCTCCTCTCCCTCACATGTTTCGGATCTTTTTTTTTTTTTTTTTTTTTTTTTTTTTTTGAGTAAATTTGGAGAGGGATCAAGGACCTACTCCAAACAAATATATTAAATAATAAAAAAACTGTTTTACAATGTCTCGTAACAAACAAGAAAAGAAAAACACTCAAAAATTATTTTACAATTTCTATGTTTCTATTCCTATTTTCTCCACGATGGCCCATCAAAAAGAGGCCCAAAATAGCTGAAATATCATTATCCAGCCCCTCCTTGTGAGACCTTGCGAACCAATTTGGTCTTCATTAGGTATCCAAGTTAACATGTGTCCCCACTTTTCTCTCTCCTGAGCTCCTTCAAATCGCCATTGATAGCTTTATGCAAGCTTCCTCTTCTCTTATCTCCAGCCCTTATTCCTCCGCTGAGACTTCTTGTTCAGGTAAGCTTTCTCCCGTTCTTCTTCTTCTCTCCTTAATCATCTCCCAATCTCGCATAATTTCATCTAATAGCTCTGATTTTTCCACTGTTCAGGTAAGCTTTCTCCCACTGAGTTTCAGATCATTTGTACCTTAAAATATATCTCTACTTGTTCTCAGTCTCACTTTTCCTTGGAATTTTCCAATAAACCAAATTAAATGCATTTACTCTCTCCTTCTTCCTAGCGCAACTGAGCACGAGGTGGACGAGAAGGAGCTGAAAATGGGCAACGGTCAGTCTCAATCGCCGGCGATAGGTTCTAAATTACTCGCTTCCACCAGGTACGACGTTCAATTTTGTTCAAAATACTCGTCGCGCGCCCAATTATTCCAGTCTTTTGTTTTACTTTGATTTCTTCCTTGAATTATCAAAACGGAAGGTCCTTCTCGAAGGAAGAGATAGAAGATCTTCGATCTTTGTTTAATTCACTCGCAGCCCAGTCTAATAGCAACGGCAAATTCATCTCCCAGCAAGTTTTTCAGGTATACTGTCTTTTGAAGAATCACACTTTGCTCTTTAGTCCCTGAAAAGTTTGATAATTATGTATTGAATACTTTGCTTAATTTGAATAGGAATTTTATGAGATTGATGGACCTTTGGCGAATAGATTGTTTCAATTGAGTACGCAAGAAAGAAATGATGGCAAACTTACACTTGACGATCTCATCATAACCAAAGTTTATTTATATAATTATTACTGTTTTCTCATAATTTGAATTTTCAGAACTTATAATGTATGCATTGTTAATGTAGGCAACATATGAGAAGGGCACTAGAGACGATATCGAAGAATTTATATATCAATTATGTGATGTCAATGGAAATGGTTTGTTAGAGAGGTAATTATACAAAATCAAATTTGAAATATTCGATCAAATTTGATATACTCATAATGTTATTTATTTTTTTAGGGATGATCTTGAATGTGTTTTGGGTTCCATTCAAAAGATACTTTTTTCTGACAGAGAAGCAAAAACCAATAATAATAATACAAATAAAATGGAAATTTTCCTCAATTTGGCTACTTTTTCAAATTCAAATCAATCCGACGAAGTGAAATCCATGTCACTAAAAGATTTCAAAAATTGGTGTAAACATGTTCCATCTATCAAACAATTTCTTTCCGGTTTGTTGATTCCACCTAGTAAAGGTAATAAAAAAACAAATTGTTTTATTCTTTGAAAATACACGGGTAATAACTAATAATTATTATTAAGCAGGAAGACCGGGATTTCAAATACCGAAACTAGACTACCCAGAAAATCTGGATTCTGAAATATTGGTTATGAAAGAAGAATATGCATGGCATATAGGAGGCGTATTATCTCAACAAGAAACCGAAGAATGGAAGCTCTTATATCATAGCTCTCTTCATGGTTCAAGCTTCAATACCTTTCTAGGCAACATTTCGTATGTCTCTCTTTCATAAAACAATAATTAAATATATATATTAATAATATATTCTATTTGATTTTTTAAGGAATCGCGAGGATCATACTATTTTTATAGTCAAGGACAAAGAAGGTTATATATATGGCGGATACGCGTCTCAACCATGGGAAAAACATAGTGATTTTTATGGTGACATGAAATCTTTTCTTTTCCAATTATACCCACAAGCTTCTATTTATCGACCCACCGGTGCAAATTCTAATCTTCAATGGGTACGTATTCATTTTTATTTTTTTGCTTTTAGAAGAAACAATAATAAAAAAAAATTATTCGGATAGTTTGGAGTGGGTTTTACTTCGGAAAGTCTACCAAATGGAATTGGATTTGGGGGGAAAACGCATCATTTTGGACTCTTTATCTCTGCAAATTTCGATCAAGGACAAACTTTTGAATGCACGACTTTCAATAGTCCTCCTTTATCGAAAAGGAGTAATATTAAGCCCGATGTGATAGAGTGTTGGGGCGTTAAACTCGGCAAGGGGTTGCAAAATGAGAGTAACGAGGCAATTAAGGGTACGGTTTTGGATAGGTTTAAGGAAGATCGTAACATGCTTAAGTTGATTGGCTTGGCTAATTCAAGCGAGTAATTAAGAGAGTTTTTTGTGGAAAATATGTGCGTGAAATTAATATATTTTTGTCACGTAAATATGATTTTTTGTGTGTATGTATTGCGGGCTATTGACGATATGTGTGTATTTTGGAGTGTATCATAAATATTTTTTTGTTTATTTAAGAACAACATTGTAAAACCCTCGAATTTTGAGATTTATAGTATCTAAGATAAACCCAAAATAAACAACATTAATCAAACTCTAAACATTGCTTTATTGTCTTAATTATTCTTTAATGAAAACCAACTAGCAAACACTAAATCCCATGGTGGATGGATATTATGATCTTATCTTCTTAGAACGCAATGGCTCCGGTACTATTTTCAGTATGGAGCCGATTAACCTTACAATCGGCGTCGCATAAATTTCTGATGAGCCGAATTCACCGCCCATGACTGCCATCTTTTTTCTCGCGTCTAATTTGTTCACACAGTCTGGTCTATACGTCTGTCCGGGCACACCATGCACATCATCAGTCATTGTGTAGAACTTGAACCCTCTATTTTGTTCAGAGTCCTTGTGTGTAATCGTCAAAGGCAATGTTCAAGTGGTCCACATCACCATCCCACACAAAGCGAGTCGAAGAGTATCTCGAGTGATTAAATCCACATAAAGATACGGTTGATTGATGGGTTTGTGTTTCCTGTGAAATATGCGTTGATATGAAGATCTGAATCGGAGAAAATGCAAAAGTCATTTCTTTCTCTCCGTGGAAGTAGAGTAGAAGGTGTTTCTGTCACCTCCGTTGAAACGCGGGTCGAAACATAATGGGAACCGATTGACTGGCCACTTGCGCCATCGCGACAAGTATTGGACACTAACGTATGTAATTTTGTCTCACGAACAATCATTGCAGATGATAGTGATAAAGCAAGCTATGACGACAAATACAATGAAAGGGTTGATTACAGAGACGAAGAGGACGTCTTTGGACCGGGAGGTCCATACTAGAGATCCAAAAGGATCCTAATTTATGCAACTAGGGCTTATCTAAAATAGTTTTGTAATGATATTAAAACTATTTAATTCGTTTTCTATTTTGTTTTGGAATGTAAGGGGAAGTGGGAACCCCGAAAAATGCAAACTTATTAAGGACACAACAAGGAATTCCAAATGTAATATTTTTTGTATTCAAGAAACAAAAAACAATGATATGTCTTTAATAGGAATGAAAACACTATGCCCTCCGCAAATAAATAATTATGAACATGTTGATGCAATACAAGCAAAAAGCGGCATCTTAACCTCATGGTTTGATGAGTTTGTACTAAAAGAAGTAAAAAAAGGAAGGTTCTCACTAGAAACAACCCTAAAAGGAAACGGAGGGTTCGAGTTCAAACTAATTAATGTGTATGGACCAACACATTTAGATGAAAAAGATGACTTCTTGAATGAACTAAAAGAAGCAATAACAAATGATATACCAATCATAATGGTGGGAGACTTCAACATGATTAGGACATTGGATGAGACAACAGGCAATGGTCATTTGCCAACACACATTTTGGGTTTTAACGAACTAATTGCATCGGGGAACTTACTAGAAATAGCTAACCATGAAAGAAGGTATACATGGACGAGTACGACACTAACGCAAACTCTATCCAAGTTGGATAAAGCGCTAATCTCAAACCACTTCCTCACATACAATGCAATCATAATAACAAAAGAACAACCAACAATAACCTCCGACCACATACCGCTCAAATTGACCTTCGAAATACAAGTCATAAGAAGAAAAATTAATCACAAACTAGAAAGATCTTGGCTAGTACATGAAGAGGCAAGAAAACTATTTCAAGATGAGTGGTCAAAAGAGACATCAACCACTAACAATCCGGCAAAAATATTCATAACGAAAATATGTAATACCACAAGGAAAATGGCCGAATGGGCTACTCTAAATATAGGAAATGTAGATGAGAGTCTAGGAATATGTAAAGAAACACTACAACTAATAGACAAATTAGAGGAATCGAGAATCCTAAACGCAAATGAAAGTGACCTAAGAAGAGAGGTCAAAATTAAAGCACAAAGTTTAGCTATACAATCCGAACTAAAATGGCAACAAAGAAGCTCGGAAAAATGGATAAAACTAGGAGACCAAAATAATGCATACTTCCATGATTTGGCATCGACAAGAAGAAATAGGAATTTTGTCCATACCTTGGAAGTGGACGAAGAAAAAATAACCTCGCAAGATAGAATATTGAATATTTTTTATGACCATTTCAAACAAACAATGGGAATAAGGGCGTTGACTAGTCAAGCTAACTTTCATAACCTAATAAGCCAACAAGAAGAGGTGGTAGAACTAGCAGAACTTGATAGGCCATTTCGAGAAGAAGAAATAAAAAATGCTATAAGCCAAATAAAAAAGAGAAAAGCCACGGGACCGGACGGGCTACCGGCCGAATACTTAAAGAAATTTTGGGACACGTTAAAAATGGACTTTCAACAAATTCTCGAACACTTCCAAGAAAACAAACTTGATCTTTGGAGAATAAATCAAGCAAATATTACTCTAGTACCCAAAGTACAAGAGGCCACCAAAATAGAAGAGTTCCGTCCAATTAGTGTCATCAATACGCCCATCAAACTAATAACGAAAATACTAGTCACAAGATTAGGACCAATAATGGGAAAACTAGTCCACAAAAATCAATCGGCTTTCATAAAAGGGAGATCCTCAACGGACTCATTTCTCGTAGCACGAGAATTATTGAATTATTAAAAAAAAAACAAAATCCCGACCGTGGTGATGAAAATAGATATAAAAAAAGCCTTCGACAATGTATCATGGGAATTCATGATAAATCTATTGGAAGCCAAAGGGTTCCCGAATAAGTGGAATCTTTGGATAAAAAACTTGCTAATCTCTTCATCATCGGCAATAAAATTAAACGGACAAATCTCACCATATTTCTTCCACCAAAAAGGGCTAAGACAAGGGGACCCATTATCCCCTCTACTATTTGATTTGGCAATAAACCTTCTTCAAGATATTATAGAAACAATAAAGCCAATGTTACAAGCTTCCTCAAGAATAAAAACACAATTACTACAATACGCGGATGATACATTGCTAATGGTTGAGGCGGATCCAAAAAATCTCAAGATAATAGCAAAAGCGTTGGAAATATTCACCGAAATAACGGGACTAGAAATAAATTGGAATAAGACAAGTTTTTCAACGATTAACATCCCGGACCACCTATCTCAAACGATTTCCGACATAGTCAAATGTCAAAAGAAAGACCTTCCCTTCAAGTATCTTGGACTCCCTTTAACCTCCAAAAAAACGAGGAAAGTGTTATTTCTTCCGTTAATAAAGAAAATACAAGACAAAGTGGCTTCATGGAAGGGGAAGTTGCTCTCAATGGGGGACGTCTAACATTGGCACAAGCGACTCTTGCCTCAATCCCAACCCATCACATGCAAGTAACGCAAATACCAAAAGGGGCTAGTAAAGAAATAGAAAAGATAATTAGAGGATTTCTTTGGAAAGGAGCGGGAAAATGCAACCCGGATAATTGCTTGGTTAATTGGGACACGGTGACACTACCAAAAAAGAACGGGGGGCTAGGGCTCCCCAACATGAAAATAAAAAATGACACTATTAATGAAATGCCCATGGAAAATAGATAAAGAAAAAGAAAGTACATGTGCTACAACTCTTAAAAAATTATATGAAATAAACCGAGCAATAGATATAAAAGAAATACCAATTTCCAAAAGTTCCATGTTCTTAAAAGAACTAGTCAAATACCTACCCACATACACGGTCGCGGTAGAAATTAACCAAGAAAATGACGAGGCGAGATTCAAGTGGGATAAAAAAGGAACATACACATCAAAGGCAATGTACACATTCCTAAGAGATCCCGGAATGAGAGTCGAATGCAGGCCCGGCCCATGTGTAAGGCAGGTGAAGCATGGGCTTCGGGTCCAATGTTTTATGGGGTCCAAATTTTTTAAAATGTACATGTATACATATAAGAGAAATTGGTTATTTTCACGGATCCGGACCCGACCCAAACCAGGAAACCATCCCACCCGGATCCGTAACCAACCCACAACAGTCCAGACCCGACCCTCAATTCTTCTCTCTCTCTCTCTCTCTCTCCCCGCGGTTCTCTTCTCTCCTATTCCTCTCTGGAGAAGCACTGGAAACGGGAACCCTAGGTCGCAAAATAGTTCGGTGGCCGGATTTCTTCGCCGATTAACTCCTACTCCTCTCTTTCTTTAGTTTGTTGGCCGCATTTCTTCGCAATTTGGTGCCCTAGCTCTGGGTTTTCTGACGGCGAATTTCTGACTGGTTTTTGACGGGTTTTCAGACGATTTTCTTCGAATTTCTCGCTATTTAATTCTCTAGTGACATCTATATAGTATGTACTCTTTCTCTCTCCAAGTAATTTTATCTTTAACATAGTTTTTCACTCAAATTTGAGTTCAAATTGAATTTTGGACTGAAATTAGTTGTCGTTTTTACGATTGGATGACAAATTGGACTGAAATTGTTTATAGTTTGTTTGTAAATTGATTATGGATAGAAAATGATTTTAAATTGATCAAATTTGATTGTGTATTTGTAGATTTTGGTTGCTAACTAATTTTTGTTACTAATTTAATTATCGATTATGTTGAAATTGATTATAGATATTGTTAAAATGGTTAAATAATTATGTTGATATTATTTTATAATTAAGTGTAGCATGCCTATTTCGGTTCTCAAAAAAGTAAAAATTAACAAAAATCAATGTTTTATTAGTTCTCAGCGAGGGCTTTTGATAATTTTTTGTCGAAAAAATCGATTGAATCGCTTGATGAAGTAGAAGAGGAGGATGCGGTAAATTGAAGAAGTGAGACAAAGAAAAGGATGCGGTAAATTTAAGGTAAAACTAATGTAATATTTTTTGAATTTTACATTTGATATTTTTTTAATAAATTAATTGATTTAGAGGTCCATTCTTCAATTCGGCTTCGGGTACATGAGAATCCCGGGCCGGCCCTGGTCGAATGGAATGAATATTTATGGAAGATGAAAATACCTCCGAAAATAAAGACCTTCTTATGGTTTGCAATATTGAAAAGATTGAACACGGCGGATATACTACAAAAAAAAGGTTGGCCAAACCAACATTTATGTCACCTATGTAACGCACATGATGAAACCGCCGAACACATCATAACCGAATGCGCTTACACAAAAGAAGTTTGGAGGGTGGTAGAAACATAAATGAATATTCAACCAACTTTCGTTGCATCGCGAGACGTAAAAACAACATGTACTACCAATCGAAAATCTAGAGACAAAGACAAAAAGAAGGAATGGGATAAAATTTGGACGGCAATTGCTTGGACAACATGGAAGGAAAGAAACGCACGGATATTTCGAAACAAGAACAACACGGCGATGAACACCGCCAACAAAGCGATGGAGGAGCTAGAGCTATGGAGGACAATAACATAGAAAGGGCTTCATAGAGCAAAGAATTAGATATCTAGTGCAAGTAATCTAATTACTACTCATGTAAATATATTTTTCGTTTTTATATTAGACCGAATACCAATTTGGTATTCTTTAAAAAAAAAAAAAAAAGAGACCCTAACTTGGCCATGTTTAGGGTTTTGCCAGAGAAGATATTGTGGTTGTGATCCTTGTATACACAGATTAACTCGAATTCAAAATTGATCTGATAACTCGAGTAATTTGTTTCTCGCAAAATTCTTTCGATTATGATGTACAATTCGGTTTGTATGTCGACTCGATACTGGAGAGTCCGAGGTATCATTGTCAAAGATTGATGCCTAGGTAATTAAAAGTTACTTTTTGAATTCCTTATTGAGTTCATTTACCCTGCCCACAGATTTATTTTCACCATCATATCATCTATATCCTAATTAACAGAAAAATACTACTAAATTGAGACAAAATCGAGGCAATAAAGAAAAAAATATTTGAAAGTTCTAAAAATAAAATGCAAATAAAATTTTATCTTTCTTTATTTCCACTCAAAAGTAAAAATCAGTCCTAAGTTTTCTACGACAACCAAAGCACACGATGCCAAGAGAATATACTCCCTACAATTGATTACCACATTTCGCAATTTCCACTTTCTTTGCGAGAATCTTTTTGTTATTCTTCGTTTGTGCAGTGTCCTCGATGACATGATTTACCACATTTCTCATTTCTGCATTTGATCGTTTCAGAAAATAATTGTCATTTTTAAACTTGTCTATATCGCTACTTATTCTCATTGTTTTAATTAATGGATAAGGTTCGGATCATGAAAAAAATTCTCTAATTCATTGTAAATTCGGAGTTGTACGGATCGGATTGGGTTAGTACAGATTTTTAATTTCAAACCCATAACCTGACTCATACTTTCGGGTTTCTTAAATTCTCAATTTGGACCCGGCCCAACAGTTTCGAAACCATCAAAAAATGAATCAGGTCGGTCCGGATTGGACGGGTTAGGCGAGTTGAAGGATTTTGTATAATTATATAGAAAAATGTTGGATATGATTTAACACATTAAAAATTAACATTTTAATTATATGCTTAATCATAAATTGAGATAATTAAATCATAAATTAACATGTTAAATAATATTTTATGTGTTAATTTTGAAGGTGTTAAACTAGAAAATATACATCACTATTCAATTCTATAATATATTATATATATATGGGCTAGCAATGGCCCAGAAACTCCTAGCGGTTTCCTTATCTATCTATATACTAATGCAAGGGGATTTGCTGCCTCCTGGTGCAGCCACGTCACCAGGGGCCTATTCGTAATTTTTTTTTTTTTTTACAATTTGGTCCTTTTTGATTTACAAATTGGTCCTTTTTTTAAAAAAAAAATTACATTTTGGTCCTTTATATTTGCATTTTGGTCCTTCGAAGTTTTAATATTCACATTTTAGTCCAGGGGCCTCAAATTGGTCCTGTTTTTAAAAAAAAATTACATTTTGGTCCTTCTTTATCACATTTCGGTCCTTTATATTTGCATTTAGGTCCTTTTTTCGAAAAAAAATTACATTTTGGTCCTTTTTTTTACATTTTGGTCCTTTATATTTGCATTTTGGCCCTTCGAAGTTTTGAAATTTACATTTTAGTCCAGGCAGCCACGTCACCAGGGTCTATTTGTAAAAAAAAAAAAAAATTTTACATTTTGGTCCTTTTTGATTTACAAATTGGTCCTTTTTTTAACAAAAAAATTACATTTTGGTCCTTCTTTTTTACATTTTGGTCCTCTATATTTGCATTTTGGTCCTTCGAAATTTTAATATTCACATTTTGGTCCAGGGGCCTCAAATTGGTCCTGTTTTTTAAAACAAATTACATTTTGGTCCTTTTTTATCACATTTCGGTCCTTTATATTTGCATTTTGGTCCTTCGAAGTTTTAAAATGTACATTTTGGTCCTTTATTATTTTCTTGCCTCGTGCAGCCACGTCATCAGGGGCCTATTTGTAAATTTTTTTTTTTTTTACATTTTGGTCCTTTCTGATTTACAAATTGGTCCTTTTTTCGAAAAAAATTTACATTTTGGTCCTTTTTTTCCTCATTTTGGTCCTTTATATTTGCATTTTGGCCCTTCGAAGTTTTGAAATTTACATTTTAGTCCAGGGGCCTCAAATTGGTCATATTTTTTTAAAAAAATTATATTTTTTTCCTTTTTTCACATTTTGGTCCTTTATATTTGTATTTTTGTCCTCCGAAGTTTTAAAATTTACATTTTGGTCCTTTATTATTTTTCTTGAAAAACTAAAATAAAATTATAACAAGTTGAACAATATTAATAAAAGAACATCTTGCAAATATTTAAAAATAAAATATCACAAAACTATTAAAAAATACATAAAAAGAAAACTAAAATAAAAAATAGATGTTTAAATAGATATTTTCTATGAATATATTTGCAAGGTGTTTATTTATTATCATTTAATGTTAGTTTTTTTATGAATAAAGAATGTAATATTAAAATTATATAAACAAAATATGTAATAATTTAAATTTTTTTAAATCACTACGTGTTAAGAAGTGTTTATGAATTTTCTTAAAATTAATAAAAAATAACAAAAATAAGTTTTAATTATTACATATGAGATTTGGAGGGTATTTTGGAAAAAAAAAATTAATATCATCCATAAGGAGTATTTTAAAATAAAAGTTTGGTAAAAAGTTTTTTTTTTTGGGAGTTTACGAAAAGATAGAGAATTTTTTATAATATCCAAAAAAAATTAGGGGGTTAAAAATATACCAAATCATGGATGTGCGAATAATCATGACATAATTTAAATTAAAGATTCGAACGAAACGGTTAGCGATGACATCGTCAAACTTTGTTGTTGGCTGACCACACAAAGGACGAAAAATATTTGTACTAAATATGTAGCGAAATTAAAGATTTGTGAAATTAAAAACACTCTTTTTTTCAGCAATGTTTTCTGAACTATTATGTTCTTAATAAATTTCATGATGACTCATTCGTTCTTTTTCCTTATTTTACTTATGAAGTATAAAATATAGATAATTCTTTTAGCAATAACCGTTTGAATTATTCAAGAAATCCGGCTCTTAAAATTTTCAAACGATTTTTGCTACAAAATTTCACTCGCACACAACACACTAAATTACACATATAATAATGATTACAAAAAGAAAGTCACATACACAAAACGAACAACAATTTTTTTCAACTACATTACTTATAAACCCGAACAGCCCCGCGCAATTGCGCGGGGTAATGCTAGTTATTTTTAATTTAACGAGTCTAGCCCAATTATTTTCAATGTGCGCCTTCCAATTTAGGCCCATTTTTTTTTCTTAATTTGAATAGCGGTGTCCGGTACCAGTTCTCAAGTCGGTACCATAGTCGTGACAGTTTGCTTTGCCCATTTAATTTAAGTTTTTTATCAACTGAACCTATCCTCGAACCAGTATCTTTTTGCGTTTACAATCCAGATTTTATTGGGTGAGTTGTCCAAATTACAAAAACAATATTTCATTCTTATAGTTTAGTCTATATCATTAAAATTGCATGAATTTCGTTGGAGTTACGCGGCATTATTCCTCTCGAAAGGTTTACATGTGCTTGATTTTGATGTTCCCCATGAATATATAATCCTACCATTGTTGAATAAACTTGTATTAAATTTTTTGGAAAAACCCTTTCATTCATGCATGAGGCCAAAAGGCCATGATAAGATAATAATATTAATAGAGAACTTCCATAAAATACTATATACCATTTTTAATACAAATTATGCACTGTTTTTGTATAGATTATATATTAATATATACTATTTATCATACTTCTCTACTATTTTCAATACATCCAAAAGCTGTTTTTTTTTTAAATGCCAAATTATGTTTTTATATTCCCTGTATTGTTTTACATGTACTTACTATACATTATTTTGAGCAAAAATATATTGTTTTTATTGTTGACATTTTACTATTTTGCTAGCAAAATATATTGATCTTTTGATGCATATATCCTATATATATTGTTTACAATATCTATAAAACAATGTACATGTAAATTTTTAAAAAAAAGTATCATATAGTAAAAAGTATATCAAGTTTTAACATTATATAATTAAAAGTACTACTATATATTGTTTTGAAATTTGTATCGTACTTGTATTAAATAGCAGCCAAATGATGTGCAGCATTAGTTGTGCCATAACAAAACTCAAATAATTATATTGGCGATCTCAAGTCAGAAGTCTACAAGTGTCTGTCGAGTTGACATATAAAAATGATAGGCACAGGTGGGTTGAATGATAGGAGTGGCTCGACTCGGTTCTAGACTCATTCAAAGATTTCAAGAACCCAAATAAATCCACATGGGGAACACACACTAAAATATACATATGTTTATCTTTCATTTAACTTCATAAATTAAGCAATCTACACAACATTTCTAGGCTTGTTTGAATTGAATTTGAAGAATATCAATGAAAAAATTACTAGCATTTATCACCAAGGCAATGAAAATATAAAAAGTTCGTTAATTATAGTTCAAATTTATCATTGAGGTTGTGAATTATATATTAGATTAGAGAAACATTTTAATGTATATATATAGTTCAATCTTATTGGAAAATGGTGCAGATATGATTGATTGCATGCCAGCGCAAATCTTTGCTGATGATTATCTATCTATATAAATTAATTATTTGTGATATAGAAATTAATAAAGTTGGAACTTGCACAAGCCATAAAGTAACCACGTGAGAAAATAAAAAACATCATGAAATTGTAAGGTCCAAATTCTTCTTCTTTAATTTTTATTAAAATTAAGAAATGACAGAATAATATCTCTGCACTGTTTTGGAATTTTGCAGCAATAATTGTGTATGGTTTAGATTAATTAATTGGACATTATGCCTGACAATGTCTCCTTTTAGTTTAGCTAATAATTAAGGCAGGTATTTGATTATTAAACATGCTTAGCTTTTGGGTGTAATTTCCAGTACAGATTCATCTAGTTGTCCTGATGATCATTTAATAGTGAAATTTCTCTCGCAACTTCCTTAATTATTAGATTAATGAAAAGGTTAGCGGTGCTGTTAAATATCTCGGATGCCCTAGAAAATCTCAAACAATTTGGATAAGTGTAATAAAGTCTAAAACTTATGTTTGAATTGTTGTAGTTGCTATATTATCGCAGTTCTATCTTCTTTATACCATTTTATTACAGCAATTGAGATTTTCATGAAAATTACAAAGATCACAAAAATAGAAATGGAATCGAGATAAGTTTGTGGATTAATTAAGTATTAAATTATATATTGTGTTTAGCGGTGTTCATTCGATCGGTTCGGTCCAAACCGAACCGAATAATACCAAACCGATTAAAATTCATTCGGTCGATTTAACTTTTAAACCGAACCGACTAAAATTCTAGCCGACCGAACCGTTTAACTTTTAAACCGATTAAAAATCGAACCAAATAAACCAAACTGTTATTCGGTCGAACGGAATAAGAAACATTATAATTTTAAAATAAAAATAAATTAATGTGAAAATTAATATTTTATTGATCAAAAAATATATAAATACATATTATCAAATATAATTATATTATTTTATAAGATTATTATATTAATTTTTATATTTGAACATTTAACATATAAAAAAAAATGAAAAAATCGATTTTATTTGGTTGGTTCGGTTTAATCGATTTCCAGAACTCCAAAACCGAACCGAACCGAATAAACAAAACAATACAATTTTTTGAACCGAACCAAACCGAAAAACCGAAAAACCGAAACGATTTAACCGAATTTGACCAGTTCGGTTCGGTATCCGAATAAACCGAACCGTTTGAACATCCCTAATTGTGTTAATATTTTTGTGAACAATGATGTTGTTCAAATAAGTTGTATATATTCAAGTTTATTAATATATTTTCAGTAATTTTTATTTAAATATTCCTAACTTCTAAAATTTGTACTTTTGTTGTTTTAGTAGTGTGACATGTATTTATTATATTTCAATCTGATTGAAATGACATATTATATATGTACAAGTATAAATTATTATTTATATTGTATAATTATGAATATATGTCATGATGTCATGATGTGCATACATAATATATTTGCATCAATCCAATATGTTATAGTTAATTCATATTTACAACACTTTATATTTACAATATTATTTATATTCATCAAAACATAAAAAGTTAAATAGTTACTACGAAAATTGTATCCGCATTGGTTCAAATTACTGTTGTAGTTTCTAACGCGGCCATTCACACACACACTTAATATACCTATTCTTAGAAAATGAAAAATTTCATGGATGCCCTGAAAAAAATCAGGTCCAAAGATTTAGATCAAGGTACTATAGTCTATAGCAAGTTATAGCAAGTTAAGTTCAGTTGATTTATGGAACACAGCTGGCAAGCTTGGTACCAGTTTGTACCACGGTTAATCAGAGCGGTACCTACGTGCATCGTGACATCTTGGTTTGATCAAGTGTGGGTACCACAGTACCAGTGCACACGTCCATTATAAATCACAATTCACAACTTCAAATTTACTTGTATAAATGTAACATGCTTTTCTATGACCGTTAAAGTTGTAATTTCCTGGTTATTTCATTAGCCATTATTTTGTTGAACTCATTTTTATATGTTCCCATTAATATATTATATATACATCGAAGTAAGAATTGACATAATATATTATAGTATGCAGATGTTATATATACAACATTTTATTGTAATAATTTGCGATTTTATCATTTATAATTGGTTAAACTTAATGTGTGACAAGTATTTGGTACAATCGTAAATAAACAGTTAAAAAGAACAGTGGTAAATAAATGACAGGTTATGAGGGTCCTTCCACAACTTAAAAGAAGCGCGAGAAGCAATGTTGTAAAAAACACCGAAAAACGGTCGAAAAACGGTGTTACGATGGAAGACCGTTCCGTTTCTTGCCGTAACGTTTTAAAAAATGGTCAAACGTTTTTTAACCGTATTTGACCATTTTATTGACCGAAAAACGTTTTTAACCCGTTTTACATACCGATTTTTTTTTCTAATTATTTTGGACCCGATTTTTTTAAATTTTTTGGGCAGTTATTTTTCTCGACACATGATTTTCTTTTTCACCAAGTCTTTGTTTTAGTTCTTCTTCAACTTCACGACATTGGTTGGGCAGCTTCATTCTTCAGTTCTTCACGGTTGACTAAAGGATGACGCCAACTTGGTTTAATTTACGACAATAACTGTTCTTTTCTTCTTCACAACAAAAGTTAATATCTTCTACACGAATTGTGATTGCGAGTGCTAAGTTGATTTAATTTGTGCTAATTTGATATGGCAACGGATGGGGAGAATGTGAAATTCGTCATTAACGAGGGATCAACTCCGACGTATTTGGTCCCAAATGATGTTAATGATTTTACGATTTAGTTTTTTATTTATTTAAATTAATATTTTGATGTTACATTATTGTATGACATTCGTTTTGATGTTACGTTTATGCTGAAAATTGTTTATGTTATATTTTTATTAATAAAAACTAAATTATTATATATTTTTTGTTTTATCCATAAATTTTAATTAAATTATTATCGATTTCGATGACCGTTCTTTCACCGTTTTACGATCGTTCCGTACCGTTTTTCGTATTTTACAACATTGATGAGAAGTAGTCCAAGGACGAACACACACAGCTATAATTTATCGCTGGTTGTACGACAAATCAGTTGGAAGCATTGAAAGAGACATGAACGAAAATTGAAGGATGCATGAGAAAATTGTTGATTAAGTTTGGTACAACTTCGAAGGATGCATGAGAAAATTTGCAAAAGGCCTTCGAAGTCGTCGATGATTGACATGAATTTGATGATCTTCAAAACTAATCTCAAATCTCAAATTACTAACGAATAATTTGAGTTATGATTAAGTATGGTACAAACATACGAAAGTGCACAAATAGAATATTCATGATCGAGTTAAAAAAGTGCAAACACATGAAAGACTTAAGAAATACACGAAGACAATACATGAATTAGATATCAAGAACACGAAAATTGAAGATAGATTAAAGATGGAATATAAGCACATGAAGCAAACACGCGAAGATCAAGAATTCAAGAAAGACGTCATCTCAAGTAATATTTTCCCAACGAACTCTTAATTCATGAACTCCGTTGTAACGGACATTATTTCCGTTGTAACGGACTATGAAAAATACGAATATATTGACCGTAACGGATAGTTTGACTTTTAATCCGTTGTAACGGACTACATGTCCGTTGTAACGGACTGTGCAGAAAAAGTAAGGGAAGGGTCTATGTGTTCTATAAATAGAATTTTTCCCTCATTCTCTCTCATCATCTCGACCAATATATTTTCCCAATCAAAAGATATAATCCTAGCTTTAAATCTTGAGTTTAAGCTTCTAAACATTCTTAGAGATTATTAGATCTCTTTTCATTCCATAAAATACGATTCCCAACTTGCGTGACCGATCACGTGTAATTCGTATTAGATAAATTGTAATAGGCTAGTGCAAAGATTGTAAACCCCGCCATAGATCGATAGAAGCGTGTAAATCGATCTAGGCAAACCTTGTAATTGCTTGATTTGGGTATTCAATCGAAAGCCGAAAAGGCGCAAGGTAACTCCGGAGACGTAGATACTTGCAATCAATCGAGTCGGTCGATTGAACGAGTAGACGGTGAGTTAAAGCTACAAAACAACCACCTACCGAACTCCGTAAACAAATATCATGTGTTATTTGTTTTGGTATTGTATTTTTCCTCTAATTTATTTACGCTTCCGCACCAAAAAGTAATTGTATTCCATTACCGCGAGAATTTGACCTTATGACTCCTTATTCACCTACTTCTAGCTCTAAATTAAACAACAATTTGCTCTCCTTATTTTTTTGTTCACGTTTTAGAATGAATTCACTGGATTGGACTATTTAGAGGAGAAAGAAACGTTCTATTTATATTAAATATGATAATGATTAGATCAAAGGTTGTATATACCCAATATACATTTCCAGCATCATGTTCGTTCGAACGAACCATATGCTTCGTTCGAACGAACCGCTTTCTGTCATGAGTATGTATATAACAATTTTATACTCGAAGTGCACCGTGGGTTTGTTCGAACTAACCACTCTATGCTTCATTTATGTGTTAATTTCAAATTACATTCAAAGTAGTCCATTCGAACAAACTTTATGGTTCGTTCGAACAAATCATTTTCTGGAACTTAACTTTGCATAATCATGTTATGCATTTAATTAAACTCATGAATATTCATGTTTATATATTTTTATATGTACATTTTTATCATTGATCAAAACTGTATTTCTTTTATTTTTTTCATTTATTTTCAATAGAGTAAATTCTAGTTAATACCTAAGATACCTTAATTAGTAGATAACCTGAAAAGTACATATCCACCCACCTCAGGTCATGGAGGGCCAACAATTAGTATCAGATGAGGTATACAAACTAGTGTATAACTTGTATTAAAGATCTCGATAACCTCAGTGAAAGCATATTACCCCCTTAATAATTACCCCTTAATAAATATGGAGAAAATTTGATTGCAAGAATTAGAATGTATAGAAGAAATGCATGTTTAATATTTTATTCTTTTCTTTATTTCTTTTATGGTACCTTTATTTTATTTGGTTTCATCTCTTGATTTTATTTATCTTACTTATATTTTCTTTCTTTTTTATTTATTTTGTTGGACTTTTTTTCTTTATTTATTTACGCGTAATCTATGATTATTTATTTTAAGTACTTTTGTTAATTAATACGCATCTATTCTAAAAGTACCAAGATTAAAAGGGATTAGAAATTAGAAATAATCTATATAACTACATAATATTAATTAAGTTTAGAAATTTCGCAATAATCTTAACCCCCCTCCCCTCTAGTCATTTTCGGACAACACAAATCAATTAGGGGCTGTTTGGCAAGTGAGATTAGTAAAGTGGAATCGGATTATAAGGTGGGGGAGTAAAAAGTTCTGGAATTAGTAATTTTGCGGTTTGTATGGATGTCCAAATTATAAGATGGTACAAAAATATAATTTTTTGTTTGGTTGTTTACAAAATTTTGGAATTTTGATATTGAAAATGTAGAATTAATGTCTCATTCAAAATTGATAAAAAATAATAATATTATTATAATATTATATTATTAAAATACTATTATTATTATTATTATTATTATTATTATTATTATTATTATTATTATTATTATTATACTATTTTATATTATTTTTATTTTAATCTCCTATAGTGGATATAATTTTGAACATATCACACAATCACGACACGTGTTAATTTTTTTTATTTTTTTATTTCTATTGCATCCCAAATTATACCCATGTATGGAAGAAAATATAATTGGTCCCCAAACTCATAATAATATTCTTGACGAAGTGACAAAATAAATTGATTAACATTTTTAATTGACTCAATTAAATGTTAATTGACGTGTTTGATTAACAAATTAATAATTAATAATATGTTAATATTAGTAAATGTTAATTGACGTGCCAATTCAATTAAACGGTCAATTAAATCGTTAATTGAGTCAATCAATGATACTAATCAACCTACTTAATCATCTCTTGGCGCTTCATCAAGGATGTTATTTTTATGTTATTGGGGCTCCATATATAATTTCCGTATGAAACTATGGATCAATTGTTTATTTCTTATGGTATAATTTACAATTGTGTTCTGTTTTTTTTTTTAAAAAAATAATATTTTATGTTAATGGATAACATTAAATATATATTTCGGTTTTATGTGTACTATTCACGATTTTCTTTTATTTGTTTTGAAACTTTAATTTTGTTTGAATTATAACATGTTATATTTTTATTTATTCGGTGTGAATTTATAATAATGGACCAATTTTATGGATCTTTATTAATTATAATGAAAATATCTATGATAGACAAATTTCATGAACTTTATTAATTATCATATATTTATTAACATCAATATATTTGCAAACATATCATGATTATACAATTGAGTTTTAAACGTACCCCGCAAATTCTATTTATACAAATTATACAAAAAAAAATGTAAAAAAAGGTATGAAGTCCCGCGCAATTGTTGCGCGGGCTATTGCTAGTAATATTAGTCTGATGAAAGATAATAATATTATTATAATTTAACATTATTGCAATATAAAATAACAATATTATTGTATAAAATAATACTACATTATATGCATATAATATATTATAATGATATCGAAATATTAAATGAAGATTATTATAATATTATATTTTATATATATTATTATTAATATATTATAAATAGACAAGATGCTCCACTTTAAGGCTCCAATTTTTTTTTGAAATTACAATTTACAATAAAAATGGAATAACGAGATGTTTCTTCATCCAATTCACTTCAATTTCAGGTGCTATATTACAAAAATCTTAAAATTCAATTTCATGTCTAATTTCATGCATCCAAACATCCTTTTGGGGAAGCCTAAGCAACTATCGCTCCAAACCAACTTAAGACCTGACGACCTGTTGTTGAGTCAAAAGCCCAATAATAAAATCGATTTATGGTTAAAAAAAACGGGTATGTACCGTGACTTTTCTACTAAACGTAATAATCTAAATCATAAAAGCATAAAAACGTGCCTTTTGGTATTTGTACAGTATGGTAACGACGTCACCTCTATTTGAAAAATGTATTACACGGTACCTAGTAATTGAGTGAATTGGGTACGAGCAATTGACAAAATCACCAACTCGTATCTGCAGAAACTTGATAAATATTATTAAATTCATAAAAATCAAACAAATAATGTATATATATACATCGTTAAAATAATGAAAGATATTAAAATGTTGAAAATCAAACATCCCCAAAGTAACGTGTAGGATGGATGATATGGAGGATATGGATGATATGGGAAGGGAGAGGAGCCGAAAGGGTGGCTTGTTGCAGAGGGTATAACTATAGACATTAGACATTAGACAGAGGTCATTGCATCGCATAGGTGCCAACTACCCACATGCAAGGAAAGCCACCATGCCCCTATAATTAAACCTTTGTGTTCTATATTAAAGTCCCCTCCTATTATTTGGATGGTCCTGATTCTTCCACGAGCTTTGCACTCACTTTCAAGCATGCCACCACCTGATCATTCATTCATTCATTCATTCATTCTTCCCTCACCCCTCACCCCTCTCCTATTCTTCCTTTGCATTCATATCCCTCCAAAATTTATTATTGTACCTTAGATACAAGATCATATATGTAAATTTATGAAAAATAAAATTTTATCACCATTCAAAAGAACTGGGGAAAGACCAGCCGGTGACTGGGGTTCACGAAAGTCTCGGTCTGATCGAAATGCTTCTTCTTATCGAGATGCATAATCGGGGGTTTCGGTGGATGGAGTTAGAAGATCAGGAGAATACGGCGTGCGGATATATATTATAGGGAATTGTTATAGTAAATTCATATCTACAAATCTACAATTAAAACAATTCACAAGGCAGAATAATATGTTTGTACTTGCAGAATAACATTTTTTAACTTGTAGAATAATATCTTAAAAACGTTTCAGGAACCGCATGTCAGAAATTACGTATTAGAGAGCGCGTCTCAAAAAACGCGTGTCAGAAATCGCATATGGACGCGATCCGTCATGCACAATACATAAAATAATATTTTGTATAGTTCAACATAATATCTTATATAATTCTGGATAAAATTATCACACGTATTCTAGATCTGAACTTTTTTTTTGGATTTTTTTTTTATTTCCACCTAACAAATCTGATTATTCTAATAGCTAGAAGTCCCAATTCCCATGTATGTAAGGAGTTCCAAAGGGGTGTACATGATAATATACATAAATGCCTTAAAAAAACGAAATGGCAAATTTGAAGACTTTTTAAGTAAGTGATCCCTTGATTCTTCCTGTCCACCTATGTTAAAAAAACTTAAAATACTTGACCCCTAAAAGTCTTTAAAGAGCCCCTCTCCTCTCTCTCACATGTTTCAGATCATTTGTACCTTAAAATATATCTCTACTTGTCCTCGGTCTCACTTCTCCTTGGAATTTTCCAATAAACCAAATTAAATGCATTTACTCTCTCCTTCTTTCTAATTTCTAATCCTATAAATGCCACATCAATATCACCTGCATGGTTCTCATTCCTCACACCACACTCCCTTCCTCCCTCTCTCTCACTAAAAAGGCCCTTCTAATTTTTCCCTTCTGCAGCTGCTGCTCTCTCTCCTCTTACATAACAATGTTAACAAACCCTAACCATCAAGACTATGTCCAAACTTGGTCTTGGGAGCCTCAAATGAATCACCAGTATCAAACAAACCACACACACCTATACTACTCGTATGAGAAAGAACACATGTTTGAGAAACCCTTAACCCCTAGTGATGTGGGCAAATTAAACAGACTTGTCATTCCTAAACAGTATGCCGAAAGATACTTCCCGTTAGATCCTGACTCCGGCGAAAAGGGCCTGCTTTTAAATTTCGAGGATGAATCGGGCAAGGCGTGGAGGTTCAGGTATAGTTACTGGACCAGTAGCCAGAGTTATGTCTTAACTAAAGGTTGGAGCCGTTACGTGAAAGAGAAGCAGCTCGATGCCGGTGACGTGGTTATTTTCGAACGGGTTAATGGAATGGTTGGTATGGGGGATCGACTATATATCGGTTGGAGAAAGCGCGGATCCAACGAAAATGTGCCTACCCCAACCCGGCCCGTCGACACCCCGAAGTCATATCCTGCTAGCCCGGTTAGCTCGAGCTATAACACATACACTTCTTCCATGATAGTACAACCGGATTGTCAAGGTAATTTTTGTTAGCATATCATATATATCATGCCAGTGGACTCTTGCTAATTATGTGTATTTGCTTTCTTTATTGTAGGTGGAGAAATTAGGAATGGAGAAAGGAGAAGAAATGCAAACACAAAGAGGCTCAGACTATTTGGTGTGAACATGGACTATGTTTTGCCTGAGCCAGAGCCAGAGCCAGATCATCAAATGGCTGGATCAGAGTTTGGTTCATACACGCAAGCATCTTCCATGCCTACTCATTGGTAATTAGTGGTCCAAATTATTATACTCGGTCTACACTACTTAATTACTACATTTAATCTCTATACGTTATTTGGGTAGGTAGCTTTTAATGTTTTTTTTATCATTATCACATGCAAGAATTAAAACTAGACTGAGTTACAGTTATCATGTGACAACTACTACTTGGCTCCTTCATTTTATTTTCTAATTTTTCTCAAAAAAAACAAAGTATATACCCCAATTGTCTCTTTTTAAAGTATTAAGTGATTTATACTAGAGTGTTAATCGATTTCTTGTTACTTGCAGGGGTGGCCCTTGAGTGATGAGGAAAGACAGAAAATAAGGAAGAGAGAGAAGTTCAAGGCAATCTTGAGGCCATGCCTAGAAATCCTACCAACTAAATATTTTTGCAACTCAGGCAAGTGATCACAGCCATCATCATTGACTGACTTTTTGCAAAAAAGACCCGAGATTTCTTAATTTCCAGCAAATTTTCGGTTCTGAACCTTTTTTTTTTTCTGTTCTTTTCTTTTTTGTTAGAGATTTTGTTCCTGACATAAGAAGCATGGTCTTCATTGTTTCTCTTTTAGTCTTTGATATTTATTCTGTGATGGATGAATAGATGGATTTGACAGGATTGAAAATTATGAGGGTTTTTCCAATGATATATCAGGTTTGAATATGATGTAATATGTGCTGCATGTGTGGGGTCTAATTTAACCTGGAAAAAGTGTGTATTCCGTGGACGGTCTAATTTAACCTTGCATGTGTGGGGTTTGAATATGACATAATACTATTCTAACTACGGGGCACTAAACTTTAAATGTTAGCTACCTTGTGATGATATCTATTAAAATATATCAATATATTCCAAATTAAAGTATATCAATACAATATCATACATCTCATGTTGGGTCATGGGTGAGGTCTTCAAAAGGGTTTCTCAAATTAATTAATAGTCCCTTTTATGGATAATTAATGATTTCCAACAAGCACTATGAATATATATAATTTTATCATATTTATACTTATATTAATCTTATTCACTTTATTTTTATATCAAGTTTTCGCGTCACTTAAAAAATTTGGATAGTTTATTTTTGATAATTCAAAGATTAAAATCGATTTAAGCAGTGCATTTCTAGAGCATTTTTTTTTAATAGACTTGATTTTGTACGTCCAAACACCAACAAATAATATTCATTCACTTATTCTCACTTTTTTTAATAGACTTGATTTTTTTTTATAGACTTAGACCGTATCCCATAAATAATCATGTAAACTTTTTTAGTGCAACACTTTTTGTATTTTAAATAACTTTATTTTTAATTTTTAATTATTTTAATTTAAAAACTGCTTTTCTCAATTTTAATTTCTTTTTATTTCAACGCAGCTCTATAAAAGGGTAATTTTAAGAGGATATTTTGGGTATTCAGAAGGGTGTATCATAAATTTTATTTTTATAGATATTTTTCGTTTCATGAACAATTCAAATTTCCTATTTAGTATATCATTTATTGATAAATACACTTGAAAAACTACTTTAAATACCCATTAATTGATAATTACACAAAATATCCTTGAAAATAAGAGTATCATAAACAAAAGGGGTGTATGATAGAACTCCCCTTATTTTAAAGACTTGTTATAATTATAATTGTTTCGTTTAAAAGATTTTTAACTGTAAACCATATTTTTATTTTTCCAAATAATTAATAGGATATTTTCGGGGTTTTAGAAGGACAAATATGTAAATCCCCCTTATTATTATTATTATTATTATTATTATTATTATTATTATTATTATTATTTTGGATATTTCTCATATCTTCCAAGTTTTTCAAGGGTAAAATTGATATTCTGGATTTTTGGATAGGTAAATATGATATTTTTCGATAATAAATATGATAGTTTTATTTTTCGAATGATAAATATGATATTTTTATTTTCGAATGATAAATATGATATTTTGGGTTTTTAGGAGGGTAAATATGCATATCCCTTTGTATTGTTATTATTATTATTTTGGACTTTTGCAAAATGCAACTATTGCGTAGATACGTTTTGATTTGTTTTTATGTGAGTCGAATAAATATTGCGTGACAAATTGTTTAATGGTTGAGTGAAACTAATGTTCTCCGTTGAAAATTAATGATAATTATGAGATTTGCATGCTTGATATTATAAAACAAAATAATATATAACTTGAACATGACAAGAATGTATCCAATTATTTTTATAATTATACGATATTTATGTCCTTCATTAGATACATAATTAATGATTTCAATTCATTGGATAGTAATATAGATTGACAAATACGATCGGAATTTTCCGCGCTAGTCGCTCTAGTATATATTAAAAGACCAATTATTCATCGCGGGGCTAAAGGCTGTCAATATCAGAAGGCATCACGTCACGATTTTAAGGTATAGTGTTACTTAAAAAAATACAATATCAAAAGTACATTAATATCTAAACAAATTATATGTTATTTAAGAAAAACAAATGTTATTATATATATGGAGGCTAACCTATTTAATTAAGTACTAAAAATTTGGTACTTAATGATTTTTAACCATTGGATTTGTATTGAGATTTGTGCATTTAATGATGTGCACAAAATTTCATGATCATCATGAAAAAAATATAAATCTCAATACAATTCCAATGGTTAAAAATCATTAAGTACCAAATCTTTGGTACTTAATTAATTATGTTAGCCTACCTCATATATATATATATATACCCCCGACATAGCGCTATATATCGTTATGAAGGTCAAATGATGCTTGTTGCGGTTTTGTAGGCTTCTTGTGATTTTTTACGATATATTCATTTTGCGGATGTTATAGCATGAAGTGTGTGTTGCGTGCAACGGTGCGCTACTGCCTATTTTTGTAACATTGTTTTATTTGAGCTTATAAAAAAAAATTGACATGGTTTTAATTAACAAAAAGACTTGTAAGACCCGTATTTATGAGAATTTGAAAAGCGTATCAATAGTTAGGAAAATTCATAATCCATCTCCCCAGAAGTTAAAAAGTTAAAATGAGATTTATGAATTTTATTTCCGGAAATTTCGTGATTTTGACGCTATTCTACTTAGTGATAATTTCTTCAGTGCCGCATCATTTTTTCGTAATACCCGATAGATGAAGATAAAGAAAATTATAGTGAATGATGAAGTATTTCGTCATCACAATGTCTCATATTGGACATGCATGTTATGTTAGTATTTTCAATTTTGCATTCTAGGTATTTGTTATATTATATTTAGTACTATAATATATTATCTTATGTTGTATACGGAAAAAATAATAATTGCAACAAAGTGTACCTTCACTTAGGGATGTCAATGGTGTGGATACTGCCCGAACCGACCCGAACCGTATCCGAAGAAATATCCGGATTCGAAAAAAATATCCGGATCCGAGTGGATCCGGATATGGATCTGGTTGCTAATTTTAGGATCCGGAACCGGATTCGATATTCGATTTTGGTGCGGGAACCGGATCCGTGTTCCGGATCCGGGTATTTTGAGGATCCGGATACTCGAAACCGGATTCGAGTATCCGGAACCGGATCCGAATACGTATATTATATATTATTTTTATGTATTATATTTGATATTAGTTGAAAAATCAATATAATGTAATGATTTGTGAGTGATTTAAACTCACAATCGTAAAATTACGTTTAAATATAATCAAGTTTATCGTTCATGTCACAAATTATATATATTTATAACTAACAAGTAAGTCATGTTATGATAAAATAGTATCCGTTTTAATATCCGAAAGAGAACCGTATCCGTATCCGTATCCGACAATATCCGAACCATATCCGTATCCGTTTATTATCCGAACCGTATCGGGATCCGGATAATTCCGTATCCGGATCCGTATCCGAAAAAAAATATGGATATGGATCTGGTATGACCACTATCCGAACCGGATCCGAACCGTTGACACCCCTAACTGTCCTTCACTATATTGTCCTCTATACACTACACACTACTAAAAAAGTCCAACACTTCATACTGCAACACGATATTTGCAACTTGATTCAAATAATGACTCTATGGACTCTAGTTAGCTAGGGATGTTAATGAGTCAGGTAAAACCCAAACCTGCGGGTACCCGAAAAAAATACCCATAGGTCGGGTACTACCCGAAAAAATACCCGCTCCGGGTTCGGTTCGGGGTACGGCCGGGATGTAAATGGTGCGGATATTGTCCGAACTGACCCGAACCGTATCCGAAAAATATCCGGATCCGAAAAAAAATATCCGGATCCGGATCCGGATCCGGTTTTCGGTTTTAGTGTCGGATCCGGATCCGAATCCGGGTGTTATCCTGATCCGTGTATTTTTTCGGATTCGGTACTCGGATCCGGATTCGGGTATCCGGATCCGGATCCGAATCTGGATATTATATATTTTTTATGTGTCTAATTCCATATTAGTTGGAAAAAATATAGACAATTAATGATTTATGGATGATTTAAAATCACAATCATAAAATTAAGTTTAAATATAATAACTTAGATTGTTGATGTCGTAAATTATGTATATATATAATTAAAAAATATATTATATTATGATATAATAGTATCCGTTTTAATATCCGGAAAAAAATCCGTATCCGTATTCGTATCCGATTATATCCGAACCATATCCCTATCCGTTTCATATTCGAACCGTATCCGGATCCGGGTTGTTCCGTATCCGAATATCCGTATCCGAAAAAATATGAATAAGAATCTGGTATGACCACTATCCGAACCGTTTACACCCCTAGGTACGCGAGTAATTTTTTATCCGCGGGTATACCCGTTACTCGAAAAAATACCTGACCCTACCCACGTATTTGAAAATACCCTTTTTATGGATTAATTATTTGTAATATTTTGATTTTTAATGTATTTGTACATTTTGATTGTTTTATATATTTAAATTGTTGATGATTTTACGTATTTGTATAATAATTTTAAAGATTTCATTTTTTAAGATTTTTTATTGGTGATAATATCCGCGGGTTCGGGTTCGAATATGATTTTTTGCCTGCGGATATTTTTGGTTCGGGTATTATCCGAAAATTCGGATTCGGATATGGAGAGACTTACCCGAAGCCGACATGTCCCGTTAACATCTCTATATTTGGCAGTCTCTCTCTCTCTGTTTGTGCTCATCAAAACAAATCTAATAATCGAAAAGTCATAAATACCAAACCAAATGGTATTTTATATATTGTGCCATGGCGGGTCGGCGTGCACAACACTGACGTGCGTATGTCGCCCTGATCAAGTAATTCATAGTTTAAAATGTTCCTCGAATTAATTTAACAAATCTATCATGGGTATATTTTACTGTATATTATGAAATATATCAACTCAAAATCAATCATTGTTCGCAAGTAAACCTACCAATATTGTAATTAAATGTTGGATAAATAATTTCTTTTTGAGCTGGAAATTGAAATATCTTTTTTTATAGGCCAACTTTAGGTTTCAAAATACTGTCTGGTAGAAAAGGAGCAGAATGAAGTGCATCCAAAGGGGGAAGAGGTATGTGGCTGAATCGTTCACAGACACCTGGGGATATTCATGTCCCTATAGGGTTTTTTATGACGATTTTGCAGCCATATTTTATATGTGGTCTAATACATGCATTTGCTTCGATTCATCATAAATGTTTGCAATCAAGCATGATTAATATATAATTATAAGGGTTGATTAAAGACAGAATCAGCCAAAAGCAGATTCGTTGTCTCCTCAGAGTAATGTGATCGCAGCCATGTGCAAGTAATTTTTCACAAGGGCTTAATTTCTCTTTAATTATCTTCTGTTCAGAGTACCTAACTTCTTTTAATTGGGTCATTTGATAAAGCAATGTAGGCATTAATTTAGCAATTTTTTTTGTTTTTTTCTCCCTAATCCCTATTCAAATACCCTGCAATGCAATTCAGGTTTGATTATTAGTTCAGGACAATATTTTTAGTGAACAAATCTCGAAAGATCACATACTAGGGTTGTTGGACCTATTTTACACTAACAACCCATCCTTGAAGAATTTGAATGCCGACTACCGCCTAATAAGCATAATCTCGGCCCCAATCAAATTAATAGCGAAAATTTTAGCATCGAGATTACAACCATACATGTCCTTACTAAATCATAAGTGTCGAGCCGCGTTTATCAAAGATAGAAGCATTAATAAATTATTTCTAACATCTAGAGAGATACTTAACTACTATCACAAATTTAATATTCCATCGGTAATGATTAAAATTGATTTAAAAAAAAAATTCGATAACATGAATTGATTTTTTTTTAAAGAATTAATGAAAGCTAGAGGTTTTCCAGTTGAGTGGATTGGATGGATCGATAACATTCTATCTTCATCAAGCTCTTCGATTCACACAAGTGGTTTTAGGGGATCGCATTTTATGCACAAAAGAGGGTTTCTTCCCCTACTATTTACCCTTATGGTAGACGTACTTCGAGAAATGTCACGAAAAATTAGACCCCTACAAACTGCACCTATCATATTTGCGCCAACAACGTTACAATATACAGATGATACCTTAATTTTTTACCCGCGGTCATACTCGTTATCCCAAAAAATACCCGACCCGAACGTGAACCCGAAAAATACCAAAAAATATCCGAAAATATCCAATAATATGACATTTTAGATGTTCTGTGGATTAATTATTTGTAATATTTGAATTTTCAATGTATTTATACATGTTGCTTGTTTTATGTATTTAAAATTATTGATGATTTTACGTATTTGTATAATATTTTTGAATTTCTTTTTAGATTTTTTATTGGTGATTTTCGATTAACGGGTTCGGGTTCGGAGTTCGGATATGATTTTTTACTCGCGGGAATTCTGGATTCGGGTTCGGGTAATACTCGAAAATTCAGGCTTGGATATGGAGGAGGATTACCCGAACCAAACCCGTCCGGTTGACATCCCTAGTGGTGGAATGTTTTTGGTTTCTTTTTACATATACGTTTATGTTTTTGTTTAATATCTCTGATTTAGTTTTAGACCAAATCGGAGATATAACTCTTGTACATACAAGTTTTTCATTTTTATAAAAATCGAATTGAAACGCTCGTCTTTCCTTGGAAGAAAATATTTTTAGTGGCCAAACGTCCTCCTCAACTATTGAAATATTGATGAGCTGACATAATGATTATTTGGGCTGATTTCAAACGATATTTGATGGCTTCAGGCCTACTATAGAGAGATCTGGATATTTCAACAAAAAGACCACTATAATCATGTTTCATGATATAAATTATTCTTTACAAATTTACAATGAAAATATTAAAAAAAAGTTTAAACCTAATTACTAAGATGACAATAATCTCCAACTAAAAAATAAAATAAAAATCCAAAATATTTGCATTCAATGCACTGTATTCTAATTTCAACCAATATCATTTGCCTTTTCTTTGTTATTGTATTTTGCTAGCAAGTTCTTTTTTTCGGAAGTGATCAGATTTCAGGTTTTGTTCATTTGAAACATCAATGAGATCATTTTTTTTTATCAATTTCAGAATTTATTTTGTGGATTTTGAAACTGGTGACCACTTTTTTAGAGTTTTAATTTTCAAATTTATTACCGTCAAATCGGAAACAGTTTTTCGGACCAGAGATGTGGTCAAATTAAAAAGCTGAAACAGTTTTTGAAACTGAAATTCAAATTTGAACAGTATTGAAAACTAACGGTTCATTTCAATTTTGAAACGGTTTTTTAGTAACCGTTCACATTTTTATAAAATAGAAAGAATTAATCATTTAAATTCATAGTACCGTTGTACTTAAATTCATAGTAAAACGGCTTTTTGTTGACTATATATTTAAATTCATAGTATGGAAACTATATATTTCAGTAAAACTATATAAATAGGCAAAAGCCCATATTAGATTGGCCATATTATTCTTTTTTTCATAATATCGACTCCCTAACATATTTTTGGGCCTCTCCAGCCCATATTAGATTGGCCATATTAGTCTTTGCAATTTCATATTTCGGCTTTGTAGATTATTTTTCCAATGTTATGCTAGTAAACTAGCAAGTAGCTCGTGTTGCTTCCGATATAATTTAATTTCTGATTAATTTAAAGAATATATTATCAGTATTTAATTTTTTTTATAATGATCTTTTATGAAAGTGTTAGTAGATTGACATTACATGATATATATATTTTTTAATTGTACACATACATAGATATAACATGTCTTTGTAGTTATAATTTTTGAAACATAATTTTTTAATTGTATACATATGTAAATATAACATTCAAAATATATATATATCGGTGAGAAGTAATAAAATTCGGTCACATGTCTAAGGTTATAATAATTTTTTAATTTGGATGTATATAGTTTGCAAAGGTTATAACATGTCACATGTAATAAAATTATATCTTTGCAAAATATATATCGCTAACCGCAACAAAAGCAATGAAAACGGCAGTGCAATGGTTAATTAATGCATTGTTAACACTACAAATACCATTATATAGTTTTGACAATTCTTAATTTTGTTCAATTTTAGTAATGAAATGTAACTTGTAATTTTAAATTATGTAAAAGCAATTAGATACAATTCTAGATAAGTGACCGCTCGTCGTGTATAATTAAAAAAAAAATATCCGATTTCCCTTGCCAAACGACCCCTAAGATAAGCTACAATGATAGTTAATCTATTTACATGCAATGTTCGGTTACGTGAATATTGACAATCTAAAAATGATGGTGATCAATATGGAAAGTTGGATGGGCGACCTTTCGACAATTTTCTCTCAAGGTGTAAAATTACCAAATATCTTCATATTTGTCAAAAAAATCTTAATCACTCGTATATGTGATTTTTTTCATGTACGGAAAGCATTTTGGAGTTTTTTCGCTGCTATCACGAAGTTAGAGGAGCTGTGAAGACCAAGATGTAAAAAAACAGAGCCGCAACGTCGAGAATCAAGGAGAACACATTTTTGTGCGGTCTACGCCTACGGCAGCACAATGTGACCCACACTGATACATGAAAACTGCTCAATATTAGAAAAATCTTCTAATGCGGGTCGCAACTTGCACTATGAACCGCACTGGCGCTACGAGTCACCACCGCAAGGCCGGCTGAATAGGATAGACCAGCTAATGCGTAAAGCCCTTCGAAATCAAAGCCCGTTACTTTTAGATAGTTTGTATTTTTTTTGCTTAAAAGTCTTACCAATCATTTCACGGACGACCTTTAAAGGTCTTGACAAGCATTTCATGAGCTAATTTTTTTTCTTCTTTTTACATGCAATCATAAACTCGCTCTTAAAAGAAATTATTTCTCTAATAAGAAAATATATTTTTTTTCTTCAAACTTCATAGCTTTTTTCATTTTCTTTATGATTTTCTTGCATGGGTGAAAAATAAATCAGTCAAGTTTATTTTTCTCATAAAAAAAGTACATCTCAATTCACTTTCTAAAAAATTTCTTAAATTTGTGCTATTGTAGTCTATTTATTTTCTTAAAAAAAAGTACATCTCAATTCACTTTCTAGTCGGGTCCGCGTGCGTAGGAGAAGGGACACGGACCCGACTAGAGCTAAGCGAACCCTTTACCCTATGCACGGACACGATTGAAGGCTTGGAGAATGGCTACGCTACGCGATTGGAGGTTGGAGCAGGAGAAGGGACGTGACTGGAAGCTTGGAGCTGGAGTTACGCGTTACCCGTTCGTTCAGCCAAAACTGCCAATTGCCAAATTGAAGTTCGCTCAGCCAAAATCACACACCAGTACCCCCTCCACCTCTCCACGAGTTACCCGTTCGTTCTGTCAAAATTGCCAAATTCCCTTGCCCTGCACCTATGTCCAGTTGTGAAATTAATAAAAAAAATAATTCGATGTATGTTTATTTTTCGTTTCTATTTGTTTGTTGTTTATTTTTCAGTTCTACAATATTCAAATTGGCGAATTATTCAATTATTTTTCTTTCTTTTTCATTAAGACAAATTGAAGGTTCAATTCTATTTTTTGCTTGCAATTTTTGAAAAATTGAAGGTTCAATCATCTCATATCTGTTATTTATGGTCCAATTTCGGCAAAAATCTGGATTAAAGGTTCAATTTTTCTATTCTAGATAAATTTTTTAGTTAAAGGTTCAATTTTATTGGTATATTAAATTATTAATCTTACAATTGAACTTCTATGTATTTTTTCCAGCGACATATTTTTTATTATTGGTAATTATCTTACAATTGTTTCTTTGTAATTGTAGTTATAATAATCATACTAGTTATCATATATTTTGTAATGTTTTATATTTCATTTTGTTTATATTTATTTAATTTTAAATTTAAGAAAATTATATATTTCAATAAAGATGATACATTTTTTATTTGTAAAATATTATGATATTATGTCACATGCCTCCAAATATACCAGCCTCCAAATATACCGGACCGGACCTGATACCTAGAAATTCAATGAAGACGTTCTGCACTGAAACTATAAATCCTAATTTCCAAATACCTAGAAATACCCCGTGGGTCTAGGGTATTCAAACAATCCTACGTAATCCCACAATGCTATCTCTTGATATAGTACGAGTCAATGGCCAAGTATCGTCGTGAAAGTGTGGTTCAAAAATTTAAAGTGTGGTTCAAAAATTTACGCGAAAGCGTAGTTCAAGGCGGGAGTTTCACTCACAATATTTTGGAATTAGGTTGTATTGAGGGACGGATCCATGATTTGTTTATAAAAGAGGCCGAAACAAAATATATTAAAAAACATTGTTCGTACATAGATAGGCAAAAATATTCATAAAAATAATATTATAATTAAATACATAATATTATAAAAAGTAGACTAAATATAACTTCTACATAGTCTATGCCGGGTTAATTGTTTAAATTACGTTAAGAAAAAAGAAAAATGATTCATGCCAATCATTTTTAATTGATCAATAAAATAAACATATTATTACAACATCCTTACTCGTTGTATATCTTTAAAAATAAGAAGAGAAAACTAGCTGTTCAAATATTTTGTTTAAAAAAATATTAGTAAAAAATTGTATTATAATTTTCTTATTTCAAAGGAGTATTTTTGCCTTTTGTGTTTTATTGGGATATACTTGGATAGTTTGAGGTGTAGTTTGGAATATATCCAAAGAAAAATACGAGATGTTACTTTCTTCTAACAATAAATTTGTGATCATATTACATTCATCAACATTAAACTTTGAGTTCTAATAACATATATCATCTGTTTCAGTACCAAAATAAAAAAATGACATCTATCTATATACTAATGCAAGGGGATTTGCTGCCTCCTGGTGCAGCCACGTCACCAGGAGAATATTTGTAAAAAAAAAAAAAAATTTTTTACATTTTGGTCCTTTTTGATTTACAAATTGGTCCTTTTTTTAAAAAAAATTACATTTTGGTCCTTTTTTTTTACATTTTGGTCCTTTATATTTGCATTTTGGTCCTTCGAAGTTTTAATATTCACATTTTGGTCCAGGGGCCTCAAATTGGTCCTGTTTTTTAAAAAAAATTACATTTTGGTCCTTCTTTATCACATTTCGGTCCTTTATATTTGCATTTTGGTCCTTTTTTCGAAAACAAATTACATTTTGGTCCTTTTTTTACATTTTGGTCCTTTATATTTGCATTTTGGCCCTTCGAAGTTTTGAAATTTACATTTTAGTCCAGGCAGCCACGTCACCAGGGGTCTATTTGTAAAAAAACAATATTTTTTTTACATTTTGGTCCTTTTTGATTTACAAATAGGTCCTTTTTTTAAACAAAAATTACATTTTAGTCCTTCTTTTTTACATTTTGGTCCTTTATATTTGCATTTTGGTCCTTCGAAATTTTAATATTCACATTTTTGTCCAGGGGCCTCAAATTGGTCCTGTTTTTTAAAACAAATTACATTTTGGTCCTTTTTTATCACATTTCGGTCCTTTATATTTGCATTTTGGTCCTTCGAAGTTTTAAAATTTACATTTTGGTCCTTTATTATTTTTCTTGCCTGGTGCAGCCACGTCATCAGGGGCCTATTTGTAAAAAAAATTTTTTTTTTTACATTTTGGTCCTTTTTTATTTACAAATTGGTCCTTTTTTCGAAATTTTTTTACATTTTGATCCTTTTTTTTCCATTTTGGTCCTTTTTTATTTACAAATTGGTCCTTTTTTCAAAAAAAAATTACATTTTGGTCCTTTTTTCCTCATTTTGGTCCTTTATATTTGCATTTTGGCCCTTCAAAGTTTTGAAATTTACATTTTAGTCCAGGGGCCTCAAATTGGTCATATTTTTTAAAAAAAATTATATTTTTGTCCTTTTTTCACATTTTGGTCCTTTATATTTGCATTTTTGTCCTCCGAAGTTTTAAAATTTACATTTTGGTCCTTTATTATTTTTCTTGAAAAACTAAAATAAAATTATAATAAGTTGAACAATATTAATAAAAGAACATCTTGCAAATATTTAAAAATAAAATATCACAAAACTATTAAAAAATACATAAAAAGAAAACTAAAATAAAAAATAGATGTTTAAATAGATATTTTCTATGAATATATTTGCAAGGTGTTTATTTATTATCATTTAATGTTAGTTTTTTTATGAATAAAGAATGTAATATTAAAATTATATAAACAAAATATGTAATAATTTAAATTTTTTTAAATCACTACGTGTTAAGAAGTGTTTATGAATTTTCTTAAAATTAATAAAAAATAACAAAAATAAGTTTTAATTATTACATATGATATTTGGAGGGTATTTTGGAAAAAAAAAAATTAATATCATCCATAAGGAGTATTTTAAAATAAAAGTTTGGTAAAGAGTTTTTTTTTTTGGGAGTTTACGAAAAGATAGAGAATTTTTTATAATATCCAAAAAAAATTAGGGGGTTAAAAATATACCAAATCATGGATGTGCGAATAATCATGACATAATTTAAATTAAAGATTCGAACGAAACGGTTAGCGATGACATCGTCAAACTTTGTTGTTGGCTGACCACACAAAGGACGAAAAATATTTGTACTAAATATGTAGCGAAATTAAAAATTTGTGAAATTAAAAACACTCTTTTTTTCAGCAATGTTTTCTGAACTATTATGTTCTTAATAAATTTCATGACGACTCATTCGTTCTTTTTCCTTATTTTACTTATGAAGTATAAAATATAGATGATTTTTTTTAGCAATAACCGTTTGAATTATTCAAGAAATCCGGCTCTTAAAATTTTCAAACGATTTTTGCTACAAAATTTCACTCGCACACAACACACTAAATTACACATATAATAATTATTACAAAAAGAAAGTCACATACACAAAACGAACAACAATTTTTTTCAACTACATTACTTATAAACCCGAACAGCCCCGCGCAATTGCGCGGGGGTAATGCTAGTCTACATTTAATTCAAAGAATATTATTTTTTTGTACGAAATAGTCAAATCATTTTTTTAACAAATGTTTTGATTTCTAAGGTGTATCGGGTATTATTTTTGGTGATGACATGGATGAATCCATGAGGACCGTACCGTTTATTGGTTCCCAATAAGACCCGCACAATCCTAAATAATCAAAATCATAATATTATTAGTTGGTGAATCTTCAAGTATTTTCGGGTTATGATATTATATCATGCTAATATCGATAATTAAATATTTTCGAAGTAATTTAAATTAATTAAGGGATTTTTTTTATATAGACCAAATAAATTTACGAATAATCAAAATATCCAACATAATTTCGTATTCCTTGAAATAACACTCTCGATTTTTTAAAATTCGGGAGATGTTAAAATGACCAATTTTTGAAAAGTCGAGCATTCTTAATCCGATTTAATTACTTTTCTTACAACAAAATTTAGTTAGCAAATCTCTCCACTTTTCAAAAGTCGAGAGGAATCATTTTTATTTTTTTGTATGATATAGAACTCAAATTTGTATTCACATTATTAGCACCCACATTTAAAATAATTTATATTATTTGAATAATAAATAAAATTTGAAACAAATTTTTATATATGGAAAATAATAATATATAATATTTAGAAAGATATACAAATATAAAAAATTGTATATAATATCCAATATATATAATTTGTAACATAATATTCAAAAAAATATATAATATAATATTCGAGAAAAATTAATAACATAACATTCGAAAAAGTATACAAGTATAAAAAATTAATAACATATAAAAAATTTAGTGTTGTCTAAGTATGAGTTAGACAACATTCAATTTTTTATATATATATATATTTCCGTGTGTTATTAATTTTTTCGAATATTATAGTATATTTTTTTGTCAAATATTATGTTACAAATTATACATATTGGATATTATATACAATTTTTAATATTTGTACATTTTTTGAAATATTATATATTATATCTTTTCAAATAATATAAATTCTTTTAAATGTGTATAAATATCAATAATAATATGGGTGCAAATTGGAGTTCTATATCACACAAAATAATTAAAAATGTTACTCTTGGTTTTTCAAATGGTGAGAGGTTTGCTAATTAAATTTTTCTGTACGAAAAGTAATTAAATCGATTTAAGAGTGCTCGACTTTTCGAAAGTTGGTCATTTTAACATCTCTCGTCGATAATGTTATTTCAGAAAATATCAAATTATATTGTTATTTTGATTATTTACAAACTTATTTGGTCCATACATAAAACTTTATGTGCAGATATTAAGTACATTCGAGCATGAAAGCTAACTTCACTTGCTCAAAGGAAATCAGCCATGTCAGAGTGTCGACCGATGAAAAATATTTACGTCAATTGCTCAGGACGAGTTTTATGAGGTGATTTTCTATTTTATTTCATTTAGAACATGTTTTAATGAAATATTTTTTTAATAATGCGTAAATTACAAATATGTCTTTTCAAATGGATTTTTAAGATTCGAAAGACTAGGCAGGAATGTAAAGATTCTGCATCCATTTCTCGAAAAGTCAATAATCAATTACTCATTATTAAATTAAATAACAGACCTCTCCGGTTATTATATTATATATTAGATTTATACATAATTTAACAATGAATAATCTATTATTAACTTTCTCATTGAGTTTCTTGGAATATTTTTGGCCTTCAATATTTTTTAAAGATATTTTTATTTTATTTTATTTATTGATAAGTACTGAAATGGTGTTTTATTGGTCATTTCTAACTTATTTGATCGGTATTTTGCATGATTATAAACAAAAAATATATATCATGCTTTTTGGAGACGTATGTTATTATATAGATTTGATTTATATTTAATTTAATAATGAGTAACCGGTTATTAACTCTTAAAAAAAATGAATGTAGGATTTGTATGTGTAAGATGATTTGCGCAATTAAATATGGTTGACGGGAGGATGAACTCAATATTCACTAAATTGTAAGGTAATACAAAAATTTCAATTTTGTACGGAGTATTTTTGGAATCTGCAAATACCCACTTGCAGCGTGTTCTTCGCAATTGTTGTTGTTTGCTCTGGATGTGCCAATGAACTCATTCGAGTTTTTAATTTGAAAATAATTTCGATGCTTAATATCAAGGAATCAGATAGTAGGCACATTATTTTATAATTTCTTAAGTTATTTTGTCATGATTTTTCTTGTACTCAGGACGTGAAATATCTTATTTTCATATATGTCCTACAAAATCTAAAAATTAAAAAAGTCTGAAAGAAAAAAATAAAAAAATAAAAAGGCGACGTGACGGACACAAGACATGGCCCTGGCAGCTCCTCAACCGCCCCACGCAAAATCTCAAAATTGAAAAAAATTGAATTTTTTTTTGGAAGAATAAAAAAAGGGCCACGTGCATAGGGGTGTCAACGGTTCGGATAGTGGTCATACCATATCCATATCCATATTGTCGGATCCGGATACGGTTCGGATAATAAACGGATACGGATACGGTTCGGATATTGTCGGATACGGATACGGATACGGTTCTGTTTCGGATATTAAAACGGATACTATGTTATTATAACGTAACTTACTTTTTAGCTATAAATATATATAATTTGTGACATGAACGATAAATATGATTATATTTAAACATAATTTTACGATTGTGAGTTAAATCACTTACAAATCATTAATTTGTATATGATTTTTCAACTAATATCAAATATAATACATAAAATAATATGTAATATGAGTATCCGGATCCGGTTTCGGATACTCGAATCTAGTTTCGAGTATCCGGATCCTAAAAATACCCGGATCCGAAACACGGATCCGGTTCCCGCACCAAAACCGAATATCGAATCCGGTTCCGGATCTTAAAATTAGCAACCAGATCCATATCCGGATCCACTCGGATTCGGATATTTTTTTCGAATCCGGATATTTTTTCGGATACGGTTCGGGTCGGTTCGGGCAATAACCACACCATTGACATCCCTACACGTGCATGCCGTGAAATCTAAAAATTGAGAGAATCTGAAATAAATAAATAAAACAAAAAAAAATTGAAAAAAAAGATGCCACGTGGCATCTCCTCTGGAATAAAAATTGAAAAAAAAAAATGTCACGTGGCGGTCACAAAACGTGACACGTGAAAGTTCCTTAACAACCATCTAACCTTAGTTGTAAGGTATAATGTCCAAGTCAATCAATATTAGGTTTACTAGTAATATAATTTATTTCTTCCTATTTAGTTTGCACTACTTTAATATAAGAATTTTTTTCAAAAAGCTCCCTGATTTTTTTGAATATTGTAAAAAATTCCAATTTTTTTTGAAACTCCAAAATACCTCCTCTATCAAACTTTTATTTTCAAATACCTCCTCCCCCACCCTATAGGAAACCATGGATGGTGGTAAAAAAAATTTGTCCAAAATACCCTTCTATTTACATATGAAGTAATTAAAAAAATATTTTTAATTTGAAAAAGTCCTAAAATTTTTTAGCATATAACAATTTTAAAAAATATATTATATGTTATATTTGTATAATTTTAATATTTCATACATTATATATATTTGACTTTTATATTTTTTCTTCCTGAAAAACTAACATAAAATAAGAATAATATGAACAACAATATTAAAATAACACCTTGCAAATATTTAAAAAAATAAAATATCATGAAACTATTGAAAGAATTTATAAAAAGAGAATGAAAATAAAAAACTAGATGTTTAAACATATATTTTTCTATCAATATATTATGAAGGTGTTTATTTTATTATTATCCGATGTTAGTTTTTCATGAATAATAAATGAAATATTAAAATTATATACACACAACATGTTATAATTTTATTTTTTTTAAATCACTACATGTTATAAAATATTTATGAATTTTTCTTAAAATTAATTAAAAATAACAAAAATATTTTTTTACTTACTACATATGAAAATATAATAGTATTTTTGTCAAAAATAATAATTTAATAGTGGTTAGTTTTAACTTTTATAGGGACTATTTGAAAATAAAAGTTTGGTAGAAATTTTTTTTTGGAGTTTCCAAAAAGATATGGATTTGTTTACGATATCCAAAAAATTAGATTTTTTTTTGAAAATTGGACTTAATATAATATGGCCAAGTCAATAAATGTAAAGAAATATAATCAAAAAAGCTTTGTGATTTTACAAAAGAATCAAATGAACCGACTAGGTAATATAAAGAGTCAAATCATTAATACACAACTAACTTAATGTATTCTAAATTGAGGATATTACATTATTATCCCTTGGTTTCACACCCAACAAATCAGTTATTTACCCCTTGGTAGCACAGTAGCACATAAAGGCATCACAAAAAAGAGTGTCAACGTTCGTTTAAAGAAAAGTGGTCATATATGCTCCTCAAATTTCCTTCACAATCAGCCTACCGACTTTGAGCACAAAAAAAAAAAATTTCCTTCACAATCTTTTGTATTATCAGTTAACAATTAATTAACATGATAATTAATAAAAATACATTTCATTAACAATTAATTAATATGTAATTAAAGTACATATGAGTTAACAATTCTTAATCAATATCAATTAATCGTTAATAGAGTGTTTTTTTGTTAATTATCATGTTAATTAATTGTTAATTGATGATATAGATGATGTTGGAGGGAATTTGAGGAGCACGATATAATTATCCTAAAGAAAAAAAGGAGTGTTTAAAGAAAAAACCTTAACGTTCTTCTAGGAAGGTGCGAATGGCCAAATGAATGAGCCATCTTTAGACCAAATCTTTCACTTTGTATGATAATAACATATCGATCACTATGATTGGATGCTCTCGTTATGACTATTGTGATATTCCATATCATATCTTTGATGACCCTTCAGAATCTTGTTGCCTACCCACTTCTCTTCTATCTTTGATCTTTTTGCTTAAAAGTGTATGTTCCGAATTCCGATTGGTATATTTCTCTACTACATTTTGACTTCATGTTTATCTATATTCTTCAACAAAAGTTGGACTACTTTGGCCCTCCGAGATTCAATTTTGCATGGATATGGATGAACTTAGGTAAAAAAATACTATTACGAGTTCAGCGTGATCATATATATAAAGTATCACACCCTTTTAGTTAGGTAACCATTGTATATGGACACTTTTGTATACATTTTACTTTCCTTTTGCAGTATCCATTATGTCCTCGACACGTAAGATTCGTAAAATAAAGAGGCCTCATTGGGCAAAAATTGGAAAATTATTCCTATTTCATTCTTTAGTTTGTTGTTTTGCATTTTTATTGGCCAAATCAGTTTTAAATTAACAAACCAACTATGCCTCAATTTCTCATGTTCCTCATATTCTCTTTTGTACCATGTGCATTTTTATTGGCCAAAGCAGTTTTAAATTAGGGAAATTATACCCTACCCCTAGAACCCACCACCACATCCTTTGTATCCTAATTAACACACTTAATTAACCGGTAATTAATAAAAAACATTCGATTAACAACTAATGACAAATTTATTAAGGGACGGGAGGGCAGCTTACTCCCTAGATTTTCGAACGGTATATGATTATACATATATATTTTACGATATAACTGAAAAATTATGTATGTTAAATATATATTAGTTACCGTCCCCATTGATTTGGGACAAGATCGGTCACTATTAACAGTTAATTGATATTAATTTTTAACTGTTAATTCATATGTATGTTAAATATATATTAGTTAACTATTAATCTAATGTCTTTGGTTATTTACCATGTTAATTAATTGTGTTAATTAGTAGATGATGTGGTGGTGGGTTCTGGGGTAGGGTAAATGGCCTCTTTCAATTAACAAACAAACTATGCCACAAATTACAATTTTGTTTTCATACATCTTTTCCATTCGCAATTTCTCTTTTAGAAATTCTTCTTCCTATCCTCTCAGTAAGTCCCATTAATTTACCCGTCAAAAGTTCAAAAAAAATGACATCAAATAACTAAATTACAATTTTTTTTTCATTCCTCTTTCTTTTCTTTTCATTTGTGTTCAAAGAACCTATACTTTCATCATACCATCCCATCTTCATGCAAAATTTCATCCCCTACCTTAGCTACACGTACCCCGTTCTCCTCCGCATCATAACTAGCATGTACACTATATAACATATAGAACACCACGATGACGAGTGAAAACACCCCGAATCGCACATAAGATGGCCCGTCGAGCGATCCGAGCAAGAAAACATTCAAAAATATCGAAATAGCCGGTATCCACGGCATTAAAGGCACGCCCCAAAACTCAGGCTGCATCGCCTGAGGAACGAGATGATTAAACGTGCACAATGAAACAATCGACCCTCCGGCACAGATAGTCAGGAGGATCGGCTTCGCGATTCCAACGTTTGTTGGGAGGAATCGACAAAACAAGGTAAAACAGAGCGCACAAAATGAAAAACTTAGGAGAAATGCAAGTGTCCTGTATGGACCTGACGAGGTGATACCGGGTACATAATACCGACGGAATACTACCGCATTAGCCACCATGTAAAACACGAATAGGGTCCCGATTGAAATTAGGTTTAGTAACACCTCTAGATCCGTTATGACCGCCAAAACAGCGGTTACGAAACCTACAAAATGGATAATTCTATTAATTGTAATGAAAATGAAATTTTTTTGTGATTTCACTGCACATAACAGACATGTATGTATAACCAACCACTTTGATAATGATAAGAACAGTTGGTCTAAACTATTGGAGCCCATCAACTAGAAGACATTATTTATGTCATTTTCCCTTTTGTCATCTCATTTGAAAATTACACATACGCACTTGCAAAATATAAAATTAACAAAAAGGGTCTTTTGAGAAAGAAATTTTTTTGTAACTCGTACCGAGAAAGACTGAGGCGTTGACAGGTGTAGCCGTGGTGGGATGGACTTTGGCGAGCCAAGCTGGCAGGACTCCAGATCTCCCAATCACACAAAGATATCGTGCCTGTCCCATCATTGCCACCATCAAAGACGTCAATATACCGAAGCTCGCACCGATGCCAATCACGTTCGATACCCATCCCCACGATCCAACAAACGCACTCGAGAATGGCGACTCGATGTCAATCTACAAATACATACACAATTTAGATAATATAATTCGAAATAATTTCTTAAAAGGTCATCTTGTATTATTATTATTATTATTATTATTATACAAAGACAGAAATGGACCCGAGTTGTGATGTATTTTATAGCCTTTTTGGACCACTGAATCAGGAAAGGAGTGCTGATTGGATTGGGACCAATTGACATTGACAAATTGATAACACCTCAATCAGTAAATTAAGGACAATTGTAGGCCGTCACAACCAAGTATTTTGGGTCCCAATTATACCTTTTTGTTAAATCTCTTTCTTTCCTAATTCTCAGCCTTCCCCGATTTGTAGGGTAAAGTTACTAAATGGTCCAACCAAATATCCAAACAAACAACCCTATTTTGCACAAATATCCTCCAAAACTTGTTTAATAAAAATACCAAAAATAATTACCGCATCATAAGGAACGAGCAAACACATCGAAGTAGCCATGAGACAATACAAAACCGTCACAATCACTACCGATCCGGACACGCCAATCGGTATATCTCGAGCCGGCTCCTTAACTTCTTCGGCCATTGTGGACACCGCATCGTAACCAATATAGCTCAAGTACACCATCGCGGCCCCGTTGAACACGCCCGGTATGCCGTACGGGAAGAAACCGCCTGCAGATTTTTCGGGGTGCGCAGGGTGCGATAAATTTGCAATATCGCCTTTCCAAAATCCCATTACGATGATAAATAGTATGAATGCGATATGAAGGGCCGTTAATGCCATGTTTAGAAGTGAGCTCTCCTTCGTACTAACAATATACATAAAAAGGAATTGGTAAGTTTGTTGGCTATATAAAGAAAAAGGCCACTTTTTAGTGATAGGATGACAGATAAGATGATGTGGCCCATGAAACATAGAAAATATAGAGAGCATTACAAATTATGCTAAAAACATGGAGGGAGACCCAACAATAATTTACTTCTTATGCCAACTTGCAAACCAACTTTTTTTGGTTGTACAAGATTAGATCAGGAAGAAATTACCAAAATGACCTTCCATATTTAATGCACATTGCAATGTGACAACAAACATATTAATCAATTCCTTTATTAAATTTGTTGTTGAGTATTATTTATTCATACCTATAACAAATGCAAATGGATATGACTATCACCACAGCTACTGCTAACGGGTCGATTTGGTTAAACCCGTTAGGCAAACCCGATATGGTAATCCGCCATCTCTCGGTGGTGGCCACGCCGATGGCCGTACCGAGATAAGCCGTAAAACTTCTCGCCACAGCCGCATTAGAGAACACATACTCCATTATTAAATTTGCACCGGTCAAAAAAGCAGCGAATTCCCCTGAAATTCGTAATTAATTGCAAATAGTTAGAATAATATGTTAATTGGCTTATTATTGGCGGAGGTTAATCTAGTTAAGATGGACCCATTAACTCGGAAACAAAGGTTCGGTTACATAATAGACGAATCACAATGATAATATTTAATTATTGAAAGTGACCTTATTCGTAATAAACAAAAATCAATTGGGCTTAGGTGCAAACATAATGGTGGCTATTGTTTCATGGTGGAATCTCGTCTCTCTCAAAGTTCCTTCATCGAAACAACAACACTCAGATAGGAGTTCTAAATTGGCAAGGAATTTACCAAATTACGAAATATCTAGGTAACTTGTAGCTTCCTTTCTCAAAAGCAAGGAAAAATCCAAAAATAAATCAACTTTATCTAATTAAAAGATGATAAGAAAAAGACAATTTGAAAAATATAGCACTAAATGAGGCACAATTTGAATCACAAAATTCAAGCACGCAAAGGAGCAAATATCAAAAGATCAACTCACCGAAAGTTACGCGAAGATAGCTGAAAGCTCCGCCAGCAACAGGCATGTCTACTGCGAATTCAGTGTAGCAAAAAGCAGATAGCAAAGCACAAAGGCCAGCAATGGCGTACGACACAACAACTGCTGGCCCTGCATAGAGTCGTGCGGCCTGGCCGGAAGCCACAAATACTCCGGCTCCGACCATCCCTCCGAGACCGAGCCCAATCAAATCGTACCACCTCAGCGTGCGCGCCATGTCAGGTCCTGATCTCGCCCGAACCCGGCTCATCTCCTCCTGAGTCGTACTTACAGAAATTGCACGGCGAGAAATCCGTCTAGGGATTTGTGCCAGAGCTCTTCCATAGGATCTCATACTAGAAAAGGACGATTGAGATTGTGATTGTGCGTGTGTTTTCTCCATCTCTGCTCTCTCTGTCTCTCTCTCTCTCTCGAAGGGAGAAGGGTGTGAGGTCAAGTGCGAGAGAGAGGGAGAAGATGAAGAGGGAGAGAGATATAAAGGGAAAGATAACGGAGAGAGAGAGAGAGAGAGAGAGAGAGAGACAGAGAGAGGTAAGTGAAGCGCGAAACGTATATAGTCAATACTGAATACTGAATGATAATTAATTAGATAATTGTTATAAAATAATTGAAAGAGAGAAATAGAGAGATAATTATTTCTTAATATTTGGTACAAATAATTACAATATACTGGGATCCATTATCCATTATATAAGGATAACAAATTTGATGCCAAGAAATATAATATACAATAATATATTATGTCAAAAATTATTTCCGTAAATAACTATTTTCCTTAATAATATTTCATTAATACATATTTTCCTTAATATAATATATATGAAATATTTATCTCACATCTAAAAATACAATAAGATATTATGTCATAAAATTATTTCCGTAAATACGAGAAAAAAATATTTATTTTCCTTAATACAAGATATATTAAATGTTTATCTAAAATCTATTTCTTTATAATTGTCTTTCCTTTTCTCGTTAAAAGATTTAATATCATGATATTCATTTTATAACTATAATAATAAAGTTAACAGTGTTATTTGACTATTATTTCATATGATAAGCACCTTAACCTTAATCATGTGTATCTATGACTTATGATATGAGTGGGTGGGTGGGTCTGAGGTTAGCCAAGCAAATTTTACTAAAGTAACCCTATAGTTCCATAAATATATTTAATTTACTTCTTCTATTACAATATTTTAAGGACCAAATTTCTTATGTACCCTTATAAAAACCTCATAATTTCACATATATCCCTGCAAAACGTGAAATATCATGAATATTCCTACAAAACTATTAAAATTTCATGGATACTCTTTTTACTAGATTTCGGTTGATTATTCATTAAGATTATCTCTATTTTTTGTTTTTACGATTTTAATCCCTATGTAAATATGGAATAATATTTATGTTGGAAAAATCGAAAAAACACTAATTAGTGACAATCTTAAGGAATAGGTAACCGTAATCTAACAAAAAAGATATATGTGAAATTTTAGTAATTTTGTTGGGGTATTCATGATATTTCACGTTTCATAAAAATATACGCGAAATTGTGGAATTTTGTAGGGATACATATGAAATTTGACCATATTTTAAGGGCGGATGTGCTAAAATGCCGAATAATGGCAACTGGAAAGCAAGACTCACGCTTGAGGTTGGGTCCATTTTTGTTAGATAAAAGCGGCTGGATAGCAATGTGGGGTTTCTTCCTTATTTTACACAAATATGAGGGCTAATTTGTAATATGTTATGTTTCCAATGAATTAGTAGACTATAATTTGATTTGATTTTGATTAAATTCAACATAGGAAGCATTACTGATAGAAGTTTGTCTTATGCTTCTTCAGTGATGGACACGTAATGCGGACACGTGGACAGCTTTTCGAAGGGGGTGACAATGTTGACCCAATTGGCGCTTCGACACTCGATGGCTTACATAGAAATCTCATATTATTAATCCCATCATAGTTTCTTAATTATACATACAAATGATTCATTAATTTAAATATCAAGTAAAAGTAATATTCCTGTACTTGTACTTATTCAGATATTCTCATATTATTATTAAGGGAGATATGGTGGCGTAGTGTAACACTAAACAAATCGTTAATTGGCTCTTTAATAACTCCATTAAAAGAATATTACGTCTTAATTAGGAAAAAAAAGGCCAAAATGAATCCAGTTCGGCCAGGTCACTTTACCGACACGTGTAATCTTCTGACTGGTTAATTTATGGATAAGCACGTAAGTACAGGATAGGATATAAAACAACGGCGTCAGAGTTGCTTCTGACACGCCTCACTATGAACTCGGTCCACCATAGTCTGGGTAACAAAAAACACACACTACCATACGCCGTGTCTATTTAGTTTTTCATCACAAGTAGGAAAAGACGGCGTCAGTCAGGCCTACGGTGCCTAGGTTGCTTACTCCGAGGAGCTGTTGAGGACAAAATGACAAAAATACCCTTGGTATTTGCGCAAATGAGATGGTAGGTTTTATATGTTGACCTAGGCTATGAACCGCGCATTAATTGCGAAGGGTATTATGGTAAAATTGTAAAAGGTTATCTGTAGATCCAAATAACCAATTTATGTATGGGCCAGAGATATGATATGCAGCCCACGTCTTATCCGTTTTATCGGCCTAATTTGATATGTACCCTGTAAAATCTCATAATTTCATGAATGTTTTTTTTTGTTAGTTTTAGGTTAGCTATTCGTTAAAATTATCATTAATTTTTTTTTTCCGATTTTACTCCTTACGTAAATATGGAATAATATTTATGTTGAAAAAATCGAAAAAACACAAATTAGCGGTAATTTTAAAAAATAGTTAATCGAAATATAACAAAAATGACATAAGTTAAATTTTAACAGTTTTGTAAGAATATATATGAAATTTTGAGGTTTTGTAGGGGTACCTATGAAATTTTGCCTACATTATTTATCTTCTGCGGCTATAACTGTGGATATATATATGGTCTAGTCTAAGAGGTAGATTGTGTAATAGGGACAATAAATAGGATTGGATTGGGTGAGGACCCAAAGCTAGTCAAATTCCACCTTTGCGGGAATAGTTGTAAAGTGGGATAATAATAATAATAATAATATAATTATAATTATTAAGATTTAAAATTGAATGTATTTGTCAAGTTGATAAGAATAAGAAGATTCCGAGGGAGAAAAAAAAACATGAATACTATTTGGACACGAGTATGGAACAAATGACGCACACATTTTCGATAGATATTAGTAAAACCAATTGAACTTTTGATTAAATTTTAAATGATTATATCTTGAATGTTTTGTGTGCCGACATTTTTATAAGATATTATAAGGTTGCATATGGAAAATGTTGGTTCGGTTTATATTATTTTGATAATGTTTTTCTAGATCATAAATGCTTCACTAATATATTTATATGTTTTTTGAATTAATTTTTCGAAATATTAATGACACTGTTCATATTTAAATTCATGCATTTAGATTTGGAAAATTATATTTTCTATAGTTTAACTTGAGGGAGTTTATGTAAAATTGTGAACGACCAAGGAAAGCCTAATGTTCCGATTAGGAAGGAAGAGCCCGAAAATAGGATCCGTCCCGGGGCAAATCAGACAAATCCACGGATGGACGGTGAAAAGGAATATATTTTTTGGGAAATTAAAGTGATATTGAATTTGAATATCAACTAGCGTTATCCGCGCGTTATTCCGCAAAATTGTCTTCGTTGATAGTAATGTGATTGTTTTTGTCATCACGATACATTTTTGTTGTTGTTGTGGTGTTTCGATTGTTAATTCATTTGTGCACATGTTTATCTATTAGACTATGTGTTTTGTTGTGTGTGTTGTGTGGTTTGTCCCGGACCTGATGGCTATAAAATTAAAAAAAATTATAAAGAAAAACAAATGACGTGAGAATGTTACGGACCATACAAATATTTTGCAACATGTAAAAATGCAATATACAAATTATGTATTATTACATTATATGTATTATGAGAATTTTATATGATTGGTAATGCGAGATTGATATTGAAAAAATATTTTTCTACATTGTATATAACATGTATATTAACGAATTATGGATGAATTGTATGTATCATGTAAAGAAGCAATACACAAATCGCGAATTTTAATAAAAAAGAAAGCATATAATGTTACCTAACTTCTAATAATGAAACATAATAATTACAATAACACAAAGTTTTAATTAATTTAATTAGTAAAGACTAATATTTCACTATGACATAATATACGTTATCATGATGTCTTTGCTTTTAATATTTCATGTTCCGTATTTTGTATTCGTATTTTGTTTTTTGCACTTGTATTTTAATTTATATATTCTTTTTTTAGGTTGTATCTGTATTTGAAGTTCTTTTTTGTACTTCTTATTCGTGTTATGCATATGTATTTATAGAAAAAACTAATTGAAACATTTTTTTGTTATTGCCGATGATTTTTATTTTTATCAATGCATTTTTCTTCTTCTCCCGAATTAGCTCTAGGTATTTGCTTCTCGTTTCCATATTTGTATTCCTAATCGTAGTCGTATGTTGTATTCATATTATTTTTTCCTTATTCTTATTATTATTCGTGGTTATATTGCATATTCTATATTTCGTATTTTTTTATCTGTATTTCTTAATTTGTAACTCTCAATTTGTAACTCGGTTTTTTGTATTTTGATAGTTTGTGTTATTTCTTGTATAAGTTTTTTTATTCCTTTTGGTATTTGTATGCCGCATTTCATATTTGTTGTTTGGTAATTCATTTTTCATATTCGTATTTGAACTTATTTGTGTATCTACATATTTGTACTAGTTTGTGTTTGTATTGGTATTTCGTTTTTCATATTTTTATTTCCGACTTCCTATTTAAATCGTACCATAATATAAATCATTTGTTTATTTTCATATTTCCACAAACCGTTCAAAAATATGCAATTGTTTATTTCCATATTCCCACAAACCAACAAATAAATAGTCCATGTTTTTTGCTCGTCTCGTTCTTCTTATTTTCCAATCATCAACCAAATCGCAAATCATATGATGATGATGATGATGGAATGATGATGATGATGATGATATAGTGAGAATGATGATGTGATGATGATGATGATGATGATGATGATGATACGATGACGAGAGAAATATAAAAAAATGCTCTTGAAAATAAAATAAATATTGCATGAATCATCAAATGGACCAAAATATCATATATATACCCCTTAAGTGCGGAAAATATCAACAAAAAAAACCTGCAGATGAGAATAATACCAATTGCATACCTAAAAATGATGGAATATCAAAATAACCCCAAAAGTGAGAGAAATATCATATATATATATATATATATATATATATATATATATATATATATATATATATATATATATATATATATATATATATATATATATATATATATATATATATATATATATATATATATATATATATATGAAATTAAGAAAAATGTCATATATATCCATGGAAATCAAAGCCATTAAGGAAAATGTCATATATATCCATGGAAATTTATCAACCATACAAAAAATCAAAGCCATTTAGTAAACATATTATGAAGTAGAATGAAGCGAGAAAACACTGTAAACCAAAAAAACAGAACAAACATTAATCAGAAAATTATTGAAGTCATTAGTATCGGGCTCATGCCGCCAAATCAGCTTCTGAGGAAAAATACAGGGCGACGCCAGCCTTTGCTGAGCAGGAAAAATACGCATATATCGGTTCATCATCTTGGAATGTTCATATCGAACAACATCAAGAGCATGCTTGAAGTGATCTTCTATTCATTGATTTACCAAAGTGGAAGAAAATATGTAACCAAATTTAATTATGCGTCGAAATCGTCTCGATATGAACATTCCAAGATGATCAACCGCTATCTGCGTATTTTTCCAGCTCGGGAAAACCTGACGTCGCCCCGTGAATTCTTGTCCCTATGCTTTTCCTCATAAGCTGATTTGGCGGCATAAGCCCGATACTAATGCCGAAATGTGTAGAAAAGCCCGTGCAATCGTCTTTGCAATCACCTCCGTGCCAACTGAAACAAATCCGAAGCTAAGATTGTTTAAGAAAATAACCGCTCTAACTGAACATATTCTAAGAAAATTCTCACCTTGTCGGGAGAAAATTCTCTCTTTGTCCGCGATACATCTTTTGAAGCCTTGCACATTCATGTAGGACTGCAAATGAGCCGATCTCGAACGAGATGTGCCCAGCTCAAGCTCGGCTCAGAATTTACTCGAGCTAGCTCGGCTCGTTTAGAATTATGGTTCGAACTAAAAAAATCAAGCTCAAGCTCAGCTCGTTCTAATTCGAGCTAGCTCGGCTTGACTCAACAGTAGCTCAATTAAAAAAACAACTTGAATTTTAATTAAAAAAATTGTAACAATTGCGAATAAACAAAAAATATTTTAAATACAAAAATATCTTAAAACATAACAATAATAAATCCAACATACAACACAAAACACACAAAAAATAGGATTTGGACTTGAAATTATTAATTTGTCTCCCTTAGTTAATTTTTTTTTTTGGACTTAAGTTTTAACCTGACTCGAAATTATTAAGGAGATAAAAAAAAAATTATAAATTTTTCTAATTATAATAATATATATAATATGAATTAATTATGATAAAGGTATTTAATTTTTTAAATCGAGCTCAAATTATTTTCGAGCTTAATACGAGCGAGCTGAGTCTGACTCAAGCTCGGCTCAATAAGCGTTCGAGCTAGCTCGGCTCGGCTCGTTTAATTTCGAATTAATATCAAGCGAGCTATTATCGAACTATTATCGAGTCGAGCTCGAACAAGCCACGAGCCACGAGCTAAAGTTACAGTCTTGCATCCATGCTTCATTCTGCATGCTAGAGAAAGAGAAAGAGTATCACCACTCTGTCTTCATCATTATACATATATTAAAAAATACATAATTGCAGGATTTCTTTGGTAGATTCATAATCACACCAGATTATATGATTAATTATAAGATGAATTCTGCATTTTCGTAGTAAATCTATATATGAATAGCGATTGTTTGACGCATCATAACAGAAAAATTGACGTAGTAAAGATTTGTACGAAGATTTACATGGAAATATGAAATATTAAGTAGAATTATAAATTATAAATGCACCTTGTATTTTTCAGTGACTTGCTTTTGGAGGTCAAGAAAATAAACATGCTTTTGGAGGCAGTGACGTGCATCCTGAAGGAGTAATGATACTAACCATGAATTTTTCCATGAATTTTTCCATGAATAGTGACGTGGCACCTCATGATTGGTTGCATTAAAGTTGGGTAAAAATTACAACCAATCACAAGGTGCCACGTCACCATTCATGGAAAAATTCATGGTTAGTATCATTACTCCATCCTGAAGTGCTACGATCTACAATTTTGCATTCTCTTCTGAAATCGGAAGGTGTAGCGAACTCTCAATTGTTTCCTTTATGTAATTGTCCACTTTAGCTAGAATTTTCATGCTCGAATCGACAAAATAAGATGTAATTGATCAATAAAAACCATATGAACATCAGAAATGTATAGATTCTAAAAAGAAATGAGAAAATAGTTACAATTTTCAGAATATGAAACCGCAAACACTTTGAAGCGAAATTAAATCGATCGGATCAACAAAAATCCATCAAATAGAGACAGTTAGTTACTTATGAGAAAAATTTTAATTTGACCCCTCAACTATTGAGTTGGTGTATTTTTTGGTCCCTCAACTATTTCATGGTATATTTTCAGGAGGCCATATATCATGTCCCTCAAATTCCCCCACAATTCTCCCACAATAGTAATTCATGATTAATCCAATAATTAGTGCTTTGGATTAACGATTAATTCATAATTATTTATTTTTAAATATTTAGAATTAATCATTAATTAGTATGGATCTTAATTTCATATTAAATTTTTAGTAACCATGAATTAATTGTTAATCCACTTTGCTAATTATGAGATTAATTAGTGTGGGGGGATTGTGGGGGAAATGAGGGAAAAAAGTAGAATTGTCCTATTTTTAGTCTCTCAATTCTTATATTGACTCATATGTTGTCCTTTCATCTATTAAATGTTTATGTGTCAGTTAACTCTGACATGTAAGTAATGACATGTTAAATATATTGTGATATAAGAGTTAAAAAATACGTAAAATAATTTTTTTTCCAAAACACATCTCATAATTTCATTTATATCCATTCCAAACCAAACAGAAAAAATAACAATTCCTGATTCACTTTGATCTCAAAAAACACCAAATAAAATAATACATATATTAATATAAATAATGAAATGCGTGTCACTATTCTATCATAAATCAAGACTCCATATCAACTCCAACTGTTATTCAAATCATATTTTCAAATAATCAAATAATACAAATATTCAATAATACAAATCATATTTTGTTAACATGTTAAACTAATAAAAAAAATACTCAAAAAATAATTTCAGTATATTAACTTGTCTAAAAATCTAACAATTGGTCTCATAAATAATCAAATAATCAATTGTTCGAAAAATTCATAAAAAGATATTAAATGGTCAAAAACATCTAATAATTCTTAAAAAATATTTGACATTTCATCGATTACATGTTAGAGTTAAGGGAAGAAATGACCACATATGAACTAATATAAAAGTTTAGGATCTAAAAATGTACCATGCAAAAAGTTGAGGGACCACATGGCAAGTTAAAAGTATTTTATAGGGCATGGAGGTGACGTGGTGGATGCTTGGGTGACCACGCGGCGAGTGCTGAAGAGCCCATCGCGGAAGCAGGGGCAAACAGCGAGGTTGTAAAATTAAAAATACTAGAAAAATATCCCGCGCTTCGCTGCGGGATATATTATTTGATAATAAATAATATAATAAGCAAAAGTAATAATTTTATATATTATTTGATATATTATTTCGCTGCGGGATATATTATTTGATATATTATTTGATAAGAAAATAGAAATATTTCTCGCGCTTCGCTGCGATTTTTCAAAATCTTTTATGATCATAAAATAATAATTTTATCTAAAACGTTACAAGTGCAAAACAAAAGTAATCTTCATAAATGTTAATTTAAAAAAAAAGTCTGATATTAAATAGTCTCAGAAGTATTATGCAATAAATGTAAACTTTTTTCCTCCTCAAAACATATCATATGTTCCAAAAGAAAAATTCAAATGTTTTATTTAGAATACAAAACATGTCAAATAAAATAAAATTCTGAAAAAGACAAACAAAAAAACATAAAAGACGCAGCTTGGTACCAATCAAAAATATTATAATAAGCACAAAAAAACGCAGCTTGGTACCAATAAAAAATGTTATAATAAGCACACAAAAAAATAATACCAGCTCAGGCTAACAAAAAGTATTTGTGTGAATAGTATTTTATTAACAGTAAAATTATAGTATACAAATTATATTTATTAATACGATGAAAAATTCATATATTTTATTTAGAACACAAGACATATGTCAATTATATTTATTAATACGATGAAAAATTCAAATATTTTATTTAGAACACAAGACATATGTCAAATAAAATAAAATTCCATATAAAAAAAAAAAAAAAAAAAACAACGACGACGTGGCTTCACGTGAGTGCTAGTATTGCCTCTTTAATGAGAGGGGAAATTTTTTAAATCTTATAATATGTCTATTTAAATATATCAATATAATTTATAATAATAATATTTTTCTTTTTGAACATTAATATATATTTTTTGAATTTTCATTGTTATACTTTAATACGATATGATTTTCTTGAATCCTAATATATCTTTTTTAACATCATTATATGTTCCTCAAATACAATTTTTGATTATCTTAAAAACAAAAATCACATGGCAAGTCCTAATTGGTTAGACGGAACGGCATAGAAAGAAATAATTGATATTTTGAGCTCTTCATATACTTATTAATCTTATCTTTTCTATTATTGGTCAATTGTTGGCCTTCAAATTGCTTGTTATTGATAATTCTCAATATATAGATGCTTAAACAAAAAAGGTGTGAGGACGCTAAGCATGTCCCCTTATTTAAATCCCTTCTCAAAATTAAGGGACGAGTAATAATATAATCAACTCCAAATATTTAAAATTTGTTGTATGTAAGCATCATTTACATATTTGAATTTGTTGTATAAGTTGAAGTTTAAACCAACTTTTCTAACAATAGCTACTAAATAGTTTTGTTTCCAAACCGAGGCTCTCTCTCTCTCTCTCCCCAAATCACCATTTCGTCCAAAATTTTAACCCTATGTTTCCATCAAAAGGGATCAAGCAAATCAGCTATGTGTCTCTCGCCCTTCTTCTCCTCGTCCTTCATTTCCAAACCCCATTTGATCCCTTTTCTTTTCTGCACCATTTCCTAAGCTTCAATGCCATTGGAGAAAATGGCTATTGTGATTATTCCAATGGAAAATGGATATGGGATGAAACATACCGCATCGGTTCGTACAATGAGAGCTGTCGATTTCTAGATCCTGGATTTCAATGCAGAAAGAACGGACGCAATGACACGAGGTTCCGCAATTGGAGATGGAAACCTCATGGTTGTGATCTTCCTTTGTATGTATAATACATATATATATATTTCGTTTTGTTATCATATATGACTTGTTTTGCTTATTTATTTTATTTTACAAGATTAGTGACACTTTTTTGTGTTCAAAATCTGCTGATTTATTCTGTGATTTTTAACATAATCGTAAATCGACTACGAAAAGAATATCCAAAGTTAACTCCATTCTCATTTCACTGAACAGGTTCAATGCAACAAAAATGCTGGAGAGAAGTAGAAACAAGACAATAGTTTTTGTTGGGGACTCAATTGGGAGAAACCAATGGGAGTCATTCATTTGCATGCTATCCAACTCCATTTTGAACACATCAAATGTATACGAGCAATTCGGAAACCCTATAACCAAACACAGAGGTTTTCTCTCTATAGTGTTCAAGGACTACAATCTAACAGTAGAATATTATCGCGCACCGCTTCTCGTGGTTGTCGATCGATTTAAGACCCATAATTCCTCAGGCCCACGAGGGGCAATCCGAGTCGATAAATTGCCGCATCTGGCTGAAAGGTGGGCCCGTGCCGATGTGCTCGTACTAAATTCTGGTCACTGGTGGAACATCGACAAGACTACAAAAATGTAGGCTAAAAAATCCAACTTTAATTTATATCATCTAAAAAAAATTACACTATTCAGGGGAAATTACTTCCAAGAAGGCCGGAATCTCAACAGAACAATGGATGTAAAAGAAGCATTTCAAAAATCCATGGAAACCATAACATCATGGAGCTTGAAAAGCCCAAAACTATCCAAGGGTCACATATTCCTCAGAAGCTACTCTCCTATCCATTTCGTGTAAGTACAAATAACCCAATAATTAAGCACAGTACAATAAATTAATTATTCTCGTCAACCTTAACCGCAGTAACGGGACCTGGGACACGAACGGGACGTGCGCGCCCGAAACCGATCCATCTCCGTACACAACCAAATTCCACCCCGAATCATGGACCAACTCGATCATCACGAATGTAGTCGACGAAATGAGGAGCCGTGGATTGAAAGCTAATGTGTTGAACGTGACGTATATGACGCAATTTAGAAAAGAGGGCCACCCTTCGAAATACCGCGAACCAGGATATCCGCCTTTTCCTGAAGATTGTAGCCACTGGTGTCTACCTGGCGTGCCCGACACTTGGAACGAGCTCTTGTACGCAAATATTTTATAGGGCTCGATGTTTATATTTTTCAATTAGTTTGTTAGAATTGTGTATACATAATTAAAGAGGTATTGAATGCAAAAAAGTAATAATCATGATAGTTTTAAGATACAACAAGAGAGTTATTACTGAATAATATCCAACATAGTTTAGATACAAGATATAGAATCTAATATACGCAGAAAGGAATATCACAAACAGACAAAGTGCTATACAAAGAGCGATCCATTGTCCACTACATTGACGACACGCAAATTCCATAAACACAAAAAATTACATTAATAAAAAAAAATAAAAAAAAGACCAACTCATAAATAATACTATAGCTCTACTATTTCTTCAAATCCTCACCTTCTCACATATCCAAATTAACACTCGTCATGGATAATGCGTGCTTAGTATTTCCCGGTACACCATATCAATAAATTGGTCGTTCTGTCACATACCAAAAATATCATTACTTCCATAATCAAAAACAAATAAAAAAATAAAAAAATCACAATACCTGAACGAGTCTAGCTAGAGCCTCGCGAACCTTATCTCTAGAAATAACAACCGACCCGGATCCAACAATCCCGCCGAGTTGCGGAGCGGGCGCGAGAGACGGTGGCGGTGTAGGCGGCGGAAAAGGTTGCAACAACGGCGGAGCCGCGTAAGACCTCGGCGCAACCGATCCTCCTCCTGTTTGAGTCACCGCAATAAGTGGAGTGGACGAGGAGGAAGAAGGAATAGTCAAGGGAGGAGACGCGGACGGCACGGGCTGGAAGAACGACGAGGGAGTTACGAGGTTCGTCGCGGGGACGGGAGCGAACGAAGGTTGTGTTTGGAGGATTGTCGGTGGCATTGTCGAGATTTGAGGTGTCGGTGTCTGAACTCCGCCACCTATGTTTGCTTGCCCCTGTTATTGAATGAATGATATTAATAAGAGTAAAAAAGTTGAGGAGGAGAAGAGAGAGATTACGAAGAAATTGACGAGGAGTTCTTCGGTAGGTTCTGGAGAGAGAGTGGTGGAGGACATGGACATTGTTGGTGGTTCTAGAGGGCCTTCTATTGTCGATGAATTCGGTACTGCTTCAAGCTCCTCGAATTCGCTGTTAGTTTTACGAGGTATTAGGAATCAATTGCGAATATATTTAAGTAGAATTGAGAAAATACCTTTTAGTAGATGAGACTTTGGCCTTGGGAGGAACCTTCGAGTAAGCATTTAGTATTCTATCAATAAAATTCATAGAATTGTTAGAATGGAATAATGAAAAACAATTTGACAAGGAAATGTTGATTTTTGTTTTGTTTTGAAATACCTTTCGAAGAGATTGGCAACGGCTTGGCAATCGGTCTGATTGTAGAACCAAATACCATTGACCTCTTGAGTAGCATTTCGGTAGAGAAGATATGGTGGTTGTACCTCATATTCAAAATCTCCCAATAGATCCTCTACTAAATTCTCTGTTGCTCACATTAGAAAAGAAAAAGAAAAAGTTAACTCGGAAGAACAAAGAAAAAAAGATAAATTTACAATTGCTCTCTACCTGTGTTTCTTCTGTTCATGACAATGAACTGGAATCGAGGCTGCGTATTTCTGCACAAACAAAGTCATCACTTCACAGATCAGTCTCAATTACGGAATCCAGGTTCAAAAATCAAAAGAAATCAAATTGATTAATTGAAACTAAACCAATTTAATCTAACAAAAAAACAAAAACAAAAATCCAAATCAAGTCAAACAAGACCTTACCTTTTCACTACAAACAGAGATCCCTCCACATCCTTCCGACTCTAATAGAAAAACAAATCATAAATCAAACTTAACCCAAAACCAGATCACATAAATATACACTTACAAAACAAAAAAAGTACAAAAATTAGAGATACGTACCCATTGATTGAGGTCTATATTGAAATCATAAAGAGTGACATGAGAAGCAGTAATAAGAATATCTTCAACAGAAGGATCGATCCGTTGAAGTACGGTGAGATTAAGAACCTTAGTACCGCCCTGGTCTAGATTAGGCGTGAGCTTACCACCGTTTTGCATGTCCGTCTCGATCACCGGATCAGCAAACCTCGTATTGCTCTCGTAGTTTCCGACGAGGGTTTTGCTCTTGCGGCTGTGCTGTCGAAAGTTCTGAAGAGAGGAGAGAGTAAAGATTGGGGGAAGAAATGGTAGTAAATTTATTTTGTAGACGAGGTTCATGATAGACCGTGTATGGGGAAGTGGAGATCCAGATCCCAAGCGTATATTTTAAACGTGGTGTATGATGAAGGATAGACCGGGCGTAGGCAATGTTTCGGAGAGAAGGAAGAATCTGGATGAACGAGGGTATATTGCAAGGTTAAATCGTTGTTAGTAGTTATTACAACAGGCCTTCAAACATGCCCCCACTTTCATTATGACATGACTATACATAACTAATTCACTAATTATTTTTTCAATTAACAATTAATTCATAACTAGGAGATTACTTGCGTTTCGCAGCGATTTTATTTTATTTGTTGTCATATACATAATATATATACATAAAATATAGTTATGATTTTATGGGATCAAACATAAGATTTTGTGAAAATAAAAAAACATATTGATTAAGAAAATTTGGACAAAATTATTATACTATTTTTGAATCCGACACAATTCGAAATATTTATTTAGTACTTTAATGCAATACATACAAAAAAAAAATATCACTATAAGATAATAAAGTAACATGTGCGGACATAAATAAAAAGCAAAATCATATAATATTTTAATTTTTCATATCTAAAAATAACAATAATAACATTGTAAAAGTTCAAAAAAAATATTTGTGTCCGTTAAATTCTATGTTTCGTGTTTATTATTGAAAAATATTATATAGTTAAAAAAATTATTTGTGTTTAGTAAATAAATATCTTTCATTTTTATTATTTTTTTTAAAGATTAACATGAAATTGTTTTATGTAAAAATACAAATATTAGTATGTGCAGTTTTTTTCAATTATAATTTTAAAAATAATAATAATAAGACTTACAAGTCATTAATGTAATTATATTTATTTTTATATATTTTTTTACATAATTGATTTCATAATTTTAAGTTAAACAAAAATATTGAATATATGATAATATGAATCTCAAAATAAAGATAAAATTCAGGTGAATGTATTTCTTAATTTTGTTAAATTATATTATGAAAAATGCTAACAATATTTAATGTATGTTTTATGGTATTATATATTAATTTATTAATGTTAAATATTTAAACTTTTCACATTCTATTTGTATTAACAATTGATTACCTAACATATTGTGAAAAAAAATCAAAATCAAATACAACTGATCCAACATGAACCTAACGAATAATATTTTGACACATAATCAGTGTAAGGTGATTTGATTTTCTAAAATTATTTAAAATAATTTTCTAAAATAAGGAACACATAAATGTCTACAAATAAACTATAATCACACAAAATCAAAAATCAATACATGATTCATATATTGCCACATATCATAATTTAATGATTGAAATAATTGTGATGACGTAACATGAAAAGATTGGATAAATATGGGTCTAGATAAAGATGGGTCCAAAATAAGGAAATTGGTAAATTATTAATTTTTAAATATTCTTAATTGATTTTTAATTGATGAAGATTATAATTACATATTAATTTTGTATTAACTATGAATTAATTGTTAATTTACTTTGTTAATAATGAAATTAATTATTATGGAAAATGTGGGGCAAATAAGGAGACAAAAGTATAATTTCCCTTATTACAAACAACACTGGCTCGAGTCGAAATCGGAACGCCAATGCTGTTTAGGTCTCCAGTTATGTTTACAACTGGAGAGATATGAAAGGAGAAATATCATGACTAAATCTCAAAAGAAAAGATTATGTATACCCTACTAAAATGAAAAGGGCAAAGGTAAAATATCCTAAGGTTTATGAATATTTAAATAAAGTCCTCAATTTTAGATACTAAAAAAACTCGCAATGAGATTTCATTCTCACTTGCTCTGTGTAAAGAATTAAATTTAGGAAAGACATATACTTTTAATTATTTTAAAAAGACATTGTGAATATTTTTAACATATATTAATTTGATAGAACCAAAAGAGATACTCGATACAATAATCATATATTTTATATTTTACTTATTGTATCTTTTCTTACAAAATAAAAACCAAACAAAAATAACCATATAAAAAAAATTAAACACCTTCAAATGTCCCGGCAGAAAAGTACTTTTGTAAAAGCTTGTTTTGATGATTTTTTTTTTTTGACATGTAGCATTTTCAAAAGGCCAATTTGCAAGAAGAGCTACGATTTTTTTCGCCAATTTGCAATTCTAGCGCTTTCGCGAGAGGACTTCTCTTTTGTCAGGGTTTCTCGCGAAAGAGGTTAGAGATGAATTTGGGCTGTTAAAAATGATTAATTGTCATGTAACAAAGTCAAGGATTATAAATCCTAGATCATTTGACCACTTTCGCTAGAGGATCTGGTCAAAAATAATATGCTTGCCAGCTTTTCAAGGGTTACAAATCATGGATTTTGGGGGCTTCTATCATACACCCCTTTCCTTATCATACACCCATTTTCAAGGGTATTTGGAGTAATTATCCATTTATGAATATTTAAGGTAAGATATCAAATATATTTATCAATTAATGTTTAACTAAATTGGAATTTTTTGTTGTTCATTTAAACCAAAATTTCTATAAAAGATAAATTTTATGATACACCCTTTTACAAATATAATTAATTGCTAAAATACCCAAAATACCCTTGTAAAAGGGTGTATGATAGAACTCCCCATGGATTTTATCACTATCGACAGAGGGTCTGACGAAAGAGGGCATGCTTGCCTGTTTTTATTTGAGTCTCGAGACTTTTTCAAGTGTGACGGCGTGCTGTAATTTGTCATTGCCACATTATTTGGCTTCATGTTAACAAAAATTAAATGGATTAAAATAATGCAAAAATGTACGAGTCATAAAATTGTAAAAATTAAAAATATAAATTACGAACCTGCAATGACTAAAATGTATGTACGTACGTACGTACGTACGTACGTATGTATGTACGTATGTACGTACGTACGTATGTATGTATGCATGTATGTACGTATGCATGTTATGTATGTATGTATGTACGTACGTACGTATGTACGTATGCATGTACGTACACTACAACATATCAGGCCTATTGGGACCGGCCGTCCCTAAAAAAACCGACCCAAACAGTTAGGGACGGTTAGTTTGGGACTGCCCGTCCCTAAATAGGGTTAGGGTCGGTATTTTTGGGTTGGCCCGTCCCTAAAGTTTGCATCGGCCCGTCCCAAACTAGTTTAACCGTCCCCAAACATTTGTGTCGGCCCGACCCTAAAGGATGTACCGTCCCTGACTTCTTAGTGTCGGCCCGTCCCTAACCTGTTCACCGACCCAAAAATTAGGAACCACCCGTCCCTATGTCTTCTGACAGACCCAAACTATTAGGGACGGCCCGACCCTAGATACCCACCGACCCTAATTCATTGATTGGGACCGGCCGCCCCTAATGTTCTGCCACAGTACACACCACACGTCTCTTCTCTCTTTCCCCCTCTCTTCCCCATGCGCCCTCTTTCTCTCTCTCTTCTTTAATACTTCTCTATTCACGCCATCTCTCTCCCTCCCTCCTCTTTCTCTCTCTCTCTCTCTCTCTCTCTCTCTCTCTCTCTCTCAGATACCACACATGAAGCTCTTTGTGCGATCTCTCTCTCTCTCTCTCTCTCTCTCTCTCTCTCTCTCTCTCTCTCGTGCTCTCTCGTGTTGGAGCAAAAGAGCAAAGATGAAACCCTAGACGAACGACGCTGCTGACGGTGAAGAGAAAGAAGGCCAAAAACCTCCGTCGCGACAACCACCATGGCCACAGTTTCCTCTTCTCTTTCAAGGCTAAGATCATACCTCTCTCTTTCGTTTTCTCTTTCTCACTCTCTCTCATTCTTTGTCTTTGCTAATTTGTGTTCTATTTTCTTGCTATTTCAGAGGAGTACCGGAGCTTGGTGCTTGGAGCTCGCCGGAGTCGTTTTTTTTTCCTATTTTCACCAGATCTGGTATGATTTCTTCTTTTAATTAGGTTTTATTCTTTCTTTTTTCTGTTATTCATTGTTATTCAAATTTTCTTTTCAAAATTTTCACTGTTATTCATTTTTTTTACTCGAAATATTTGCTGTTATTCAATTTTCTCTTTTCGAAACAAATAATTAGCTAGTTAGGGTTTTAGGGAATTTAGAGGGTACCAATATAATTTTCCATTTGAACTGATATGATTGAGACTTATAATTGGCTGATTGCTGGTTTTTTTTATATTATTCAATTTTTCAGAAAATAGTTTGTTATTAATTAATCAATTTTTCAGATTTTTGCTGGCTAGTTGCTGTTTTAATTAGGTTAATTTTTCACATGTTTTTCGATTTAGGGTTAATTGTTTTTATTTATGCCCTAAAAAAATTAATTTCAAATAAATAAATAACTTAAACAATAAATTTTTTACAAGGTATTTATGCAATTTTTTTAAAATGAAACTTACTTCAAATAAATAAATAACTTATCCATTTCACTGTTTTTGTTTTTAATTTTTTTTTTCTTTTTTGTGCTGTTTTTAAATATTTATTTTAATGTTTTTGTATTTCTTTTACTGTTTTTTTTAAACTATTTTTTTCTTTTTTCTTTAACTGTTCATATTTTTTAACTATTTTTTTTTTATATATTGCATTAATCAATTTGAAAGTACATTTTTTCTTTAATGTTTCGTACTATTTTTTTTCTTTATGAATTTTGTTCTATCAATTTTTCTACTGATTTTTCTTTTTAGAATTTTAGGTTCACTAATTATTAGTATAATTTTAGTATACTAAGTATTTAATATAATACTAAATATGATTAAATATATTTAGTATACTTAAATATTTCTGTTTTTTTTTTTCTTAAATATAATTTCCCTAGCTGTTTTTTATAATCTGTCTTTAATTCATTTAGTGGTGTACTAGTTAATATTTTTGTAAATATTACTTATTATTATTTAAATACTTATTTTTTTTTTTGAGAATTTTATAGATTTTTGTTTAAATTATATTATTCATGATTATTTATCCAAAAACCTCCATTTTATTGCTCTCTTGTTTCATTTTTTTAAATCCCTTTTTCGAAATTTTAATCAATTTGAAATTTTAATCATTTTTCCCTGTTTTTTTGACATTTCTTAACTATTTTTTTTCCTATTTCGAAAATATATTTATCATTTAATAACTGTTGATTTTTGAATTTCTTAACTATTTAGAAGCTTTTTTATTTTGAATTTTTGGCTTGTTTTTTTTATTTACTGTTGGTTTTTCTTTTTTTTATACACAATTTTTTTTGACTTTTTGATCTCTTTTTTTGGCTTGTTTTTTTTATTTACTGTTGGTTTTTCTTATGTACGGATGTATGTAGGTATGTATGTATGTATGTATGTATGTATGTAGGTACGTACGTATGTACGTATGTATGTATGTACGTATGTATGTATGTTTGTAAGTACGTATGTACGTAAGTACGTACGTACGTACGTACGTACGTACATAGGTACGATACGTATGTACGTACGTAAGTACGTAGGTACGTACGTAAGTACGTAGGTACGTACGTACGTACTACGTACGTACGTACGTACGTAGTGGAACCAGTTAAAATAATCTATAGTTACTACGTAAATATAATTTTTTAGAAACAACAAATATGTGCGGTTTTATAGAAATACTGCAAATCAATGTCCTACATGCATTGTACGTCGCATAATAATCCCGCAAAATTGATAAATCTAACGGTAACTTAATTAAATGTTACTGTTTCCTACAACCACATAATCGGTAAAGCTTCCACGCAGGCAACGGTAAACTTTACGGTTTTCCCAAAACCGCTAATTATATCGCGAGTTCCAAAATACCACGTATTTTGAACTTTTAATAAATTAATATAGGAAAGTGTTTTTCGGTTTTCACTATATATCGGATAATTTATCAAAAAATGAGGTCAGTTCGATTTTTTTTTCGTTTCTTATTTGTGCTTAGGACTTGTATGATTTCTCAAGTTTTTTTTTTTTTTTTTTGAAGGAATACCAATGGTATTCATACTTTTATAAATAAAGAAAAAATATTTACATATCTTTGTAAAGTATAAATAAAAGAAAAACATAAGCGTTTGAGATCCGGAAGAAGTTCTATTCCCGTTTACGTGATCCTATCTAGGCATGTCCATGCATTTATTTCGTTGTAAGCTCTTGTCGCCGTTGAAGCCGGAATCGCCTTAACGGAGGCGAAAATTCATTCGTTTCTCGCCTTCCATATATTCCACGTAATCGTCGCCCAAACTCTATCACAAAGGTTCGGTGTTTGAGTTCTATATGTTTCTCAATTAACTAACCACGAATCTATTTGAGAGATGTTTGGCTGTCTTTTAATTGGGCGCCCCATCATTCTCTCCGTTAACGCCCACACCGCATTTGTATAGTTACAATGCAAAAAAAGATGATCGGCCGTTTCGTTTTCTCTTGCACATTGGGTGCACACGCTTGTACCCGTCCATCATTTCGATTTTAATACATCGCATGTATTGAGCTTTGATTGTAGTGCCAACCAAAGGAACATTTTAAATTTGACTGGAATTTTTAGTTTCCAAAGAGGTTTTTGCCAAAAGACCATTATGCCCGAATTTATTAAGAATTGGTACGCCGAACTATTCGTGGACGGTCCATTACCATTCCATCTCCAAGTGATCATAGTTGTTTGCGGGTCATTTGTAGTCGACATCTTGTATATTTCCATTAGGGAAATTAATTGGGTTACAAAGAAAGATCGTTTTGCTAAAGGGATTTCGGTTAATTGATTTGCACATTGCATCCCATATATATTTTGTAGCATAATTGTCCAAATATTGCCCTTGTTAGAGTCTATTTGCCATAGGTGTTTTAAGAGAAGGGTGTCATTTTTCGTTTTCAAGTTTGGAATCCCCAAACCCTCATGTTTTCTCGGAAGACATATTTTATGCCATGCCACTAAGCAATTTGCGGGGCTGCATTTATCCTTTCCTTTCCAAAAGAAGGTTCTAATTGTCTTGTTAATTTCATTAATTACCCAAGAATGTAGTCTCATGGTTTGCATAAAGTGGGTTGGCATTGCGGCCAAGGTAGCTTTTATTAGCGTTAATCGGCCTCCCATGGTTATAAATTTGCCTTCCATGAAGCTACTTTGTCCTGAATTTTTTTTACTAAAGGTAGAAAATAAATTTTTTCGGCATTTTGATTGATAGAGGGAGCCCAAGATATTTTATTGGTAGTTCTTATTTATTACATTTTAGGATTCATGAGATAGTATGGTCCAAGTGACTCGGTATGTTGATAGTGGAGAATTCCGTTTTGGTCCAATTAATATTGAGACCCGTGATTTCGGCGAAGAGGTCTGAGCCGAGCATAATTTTTTTAAGGTTATTTGGGCATGCTTCCACTAATAGAATTGTATCGTCCGCAAATTGAAGAATTTGGGAGTCAATATTGGCTATTCTCATTAAGAGAGGATTTATCTTTTTCATTATTGCTTGTAGCGCGTCCGCGGCCAAATCAAAGAGGAGAGGAGAGAGAGGGTCTCTTTGTCTCAAACCTCGTTGATGGAAAAAAAAATATGGAGATATTTCTCCGTTTATCTTTATAGATGACGAGGAAGAGATGAATAAGTTATGTATCCATTGTATCCATTTTGGTTGAAACCTCTTGTTTCTAGTAGTTTTAACATGAATTTTCAAGAAACATTATCGAACGCTTTTTTAATGTTTATTTTTAGAAGAATGGCCGGTATTTTATTTTTCTTGAAATAATTTACGTATTCTCTAGCGACTAGGAAGGAGTCCGTCATGGATCTTCCTTTTATGAAAACCGTTTGTTGCTTGTTTACTAGATTGGGTAGTAATGGTTGTAACATATTAGCCATCATTTTCGTTATTAGTTTGATCGGCGCATTGATGACACTTATTTGCCTAAATTGTTCAATCGTGTTGGCCCGTTGTATTTTCGGTATTAGTGTGATATTGGCTTGATTTATTATCCATAAATCAAGTTTATTTTCTTATCAAGTTATTGTATGTTTTACAATGTCTTTCTTATTGTAGCATTATCCATGGCATGTTTGATTTGAGGTATTTTGCAACAATGTCCTTATAGATAGATATGTGTATATAAAAATTCATGTATTTTCTTATACATCTTTGGTTGTTTAAACGATGTATAAAATTATAATTATAATACTATGAAAGATACAGAGAAGATGCACAAATTTGAAGTGTGTGTCGAAATTCAGAATTTTATTGCGTAATACATAAAGAGATCAAACAGAATTTTTTTTATAGAAGAGATTCATAATTTCAAACAAAATATATTAAAATCACTCAAATCAGACATGCCCAATGAAGTTTACTGATTCAAATAGAGAAAATGGATGAATTCTGTGTACATGACAATTGGAGATTTAAGATTTTGTATTCTTTTCGTTGGAGATTTAGGATTTTGTGTTTTTTTTGGTTTATCGATTCAACTTGAAGTACCGCTTTACGACACATGGCACGAATTATAATTGAATCGTATACATAAATAAATGTGGAATTTAAAAAGCTTTTCCTTAATTTTAATTAGGTAGACTGAAAAGTACATTAGAATATGCACAAATGTACATGTATGACAATTATTAATAAAAAATTGCACGAAAAATATAAAAGGTCCATGTATCTTCTTTTAATTTTTTTATTCTCACAGAAAATATAATGATCATTATCATTATCTTTCTTGTTGTTTTGGTGTACAATAAATTAAAAAAAAAATAACATTTCTATATTGTTGAATTAGTCTAGATAATACAGTTATATTGGAATTTATATTGCTTTTATACATGTGCAATCTGAAGTTTTTATTTTTTTATATCAAAATGAATAAAATTAACTAAAGTATAATATACAATTAACTTGAGAGCCAATGTTAAAATTGAGATGATATTCTGGAATTCAAACAAATGCTCGGGTTGAGTGATTTGAAAACACAAATCTTCATATCACCAGACATTCGAACATCATGCTCTAAAATAACTATTTCTACAAGCTTAAAAAATATGAAATTTTACAAGCATAACATCACTGTATAAACAAATAAAAATATGAAAAACTGAAAGAAATAACCATGATTCATTATAAATAAATCTTCATTATTTTTTATCAAGTGTGTAGTTGGAAGTTGGAATTTGAAGTTTTAAATTGGCCATACGAATCAAAAAGTAATTACTTTAATTTCTTGGAATTTTTATATAATCAATTAATTTGTTTTTTTTTTTGGTTGGTTTTTTTTAGAGAAGAGTGGATTACAAACAAGTTTTGATACAGGGTCCTATGCCGCAAGATAATTATAAGAAATATTTGATCATAAAATTAGACCTTGAAGTTTGTAGATTCTTACAATTTAGTCTTTTTTGTATGTATTTTAGTTTGACAATCAAGTTAATTCTTCGAGAGTACTCTTGCTTTTATTGTTGTTCGATTTTGTAATTTGCTTGATGTACCAATCTTATGGTTTTGTTTGTAATGTTTATATGGTTTTGTTTATATTGTTTATATGTTTGTATTGTCTATATGATTTTGTTTGTATTGTTTATTGTTTATTTATATCATTTTATTTGTATTGTCTATTTGATTAAGTTCTTTAGACCAAATATTTAAAGCATGTATGCATATTCTAATATCTGATTGTTCATAATAATGTTGAGTTGCCGACATCCAAATTCATAACATATTTACTCATGGACTAAAAATAAATAAAAAAAGACCCAACTTGAATCGCAATTTATTCTAAATTCATAACATTCATACTTGCGCATTTAACCATAGACTAAAGTAAAAAAAAACTTATTTTAAAAAAAAAAGTAAAAAAAAACTTGGAAAATTTGCGACCAAATCCCAGCATAGTTGGAAAATTTGCAAAATAACCCTCATTTTCCTAAATTGCATCCAAATCCCTGCATAATTGGAAAATTCGCAAAATAACCCCTCATTTTTCTTAATGTAGTTTTTTGTGTAGAAAATAATTATAAGAATTAGTGACTTGTAGTTTTTTTAAAAGAAGTATCAATTTAGACAAAGAAGAAATCAATGGAAACTTGTTATAGTGGATTGTAGTTTGTTTCCGAATGCAACGGATGAGAAGATCCAATTACACTCGGAGATGGAGATGCTTCATAGCACTCCAGTTCTTCGTCAGAAGTGTTAACAAAACGAGAAATTGACGCATCGCAATTAATCGATGACATGGTATTAGAAGAAACTGTTGCTTGAGTTGAAGAGAAGGTAAAGTACAAAGAAGAAAAATAGAGGAACCATTTTGCCATTAGAGAAATTCTTTCTAATTGCTTTCCATTTCGAGTCGGTGGATTTTTTTTCCAAAACAACAAAGATGCATGAGAGAGCTAGTGCACAAGAGAGGAGAAAGAGGCGATATTTGAGGTTTGCATTCCTAAATTGTTAACAGAGAGTTCAAGTTCATCAAAATAAACAGTTAAATAATCATAGGAGAACAAAAAAAGAATTGATCAAAAACCTGAATTTAAACGAAGAGCAACAGCTGTCAACAAAAGAAGCAATGCCAAAAAAATGGAGAGTAAGAATGTTACACACTTGAAACATTGAAAAAAATGTACCAATTAAATATATCACATTTGGGGTCGTCACCATTAACTACTACCAAGCTCCTTAAACCTAGCTATGAGTGCAAAAATATACAACTATAAGTCTATAGATGTATACACATGAGACAAAAAATACACAACACTAATTAATCCTACGTTGCATTTGCTTTAACCTAGTTATCTCTCTTCTCCTCCTCCTCGCCTCCGCAGCTAATTTCATGTTGTCCGTCTTTCCGCCACAAATAACCATCGTGTTTTCCTCCATACATACCTCGGTCATCGAACATTTCGGTTTGGCCCCAATTTCCAACCCTAAAGTGAGCGAGCACGATACGTCAGTACTCTCGTCCACGTCCATGCTAGGCAACAATTGTTTCTCTTCATAGGGTTTCGTTCCACTACCCGAAGCCGTCTCGTGGACGACTTGATACACAGGCGTGTAGCTGAAAGCTGAGCTGCACTGGTTTGAGTTCGGATCGATCTTTATATAATCTTGGGTGTGTGAAATCCTCGGATCGATTTTCAAGCAATTTGGTCCGCGTGGTGCCCATGGACTCCATATGTAGGGCATCACCGGCGGCATGCTGTATAAATTTAGGGAAATTCTGGTTGCCGGTGAGTCTGTTTCGGTTTGTTGTTTTATCTCGGAGCTTGATTCTAACATCGTAAGGTCGGCCAACTGCAAAAGGAAAACAAGAAGTTCGTGAAAATGTAATCTTGGTGCATAAAAAATTCTTATTTTCTCTAAGAGGTCTACCTGCTCTTTTAGTTGTCGATTAGTCTCTTTGAGCGAGAGATACTCCTTGGTAGCCTTCTCCTTCTCCTACATAATAGTCGAGGATATATTATTTCTAGGAAAAGTGTAACATGATTTTTTTTTAAAAGAAAATCAATATTATTTGGGATGACAGTGTATATATGTGTTACCATTTTCACATTCTGGTTTTCTGATGATAAAACTACAACCTTCTGGGCAAGCTCCTCGTGCAGGGCCTAAAACAATGGAACAATTAATATTTCAAATTAAAATCATTGAACATCAAAAGAAACATTTAGTAATACATACTTGTCGCCTCAGAATTGTTTGCCTCGCTGATTCTCTGTTAGCCAATACACGTCGCAGTCTCTTTGCTTCTTTCTCTGCCTGAAATAAACATAACGAATGTTCCAACTTCTAAGGTTCGCTCAACGCCAGAATCAAATTATATGCAGACATTATATTATCATTTAGACAAAAACTGAAACAAACCAAGATATACAATCTTCGCAAACTATATTTTAGGAGTCTCGGTCCCGACATGATCCAATTAAATGATCTGACTGAAATATTTAAAAAAATATTTTAAAATTAAAGAATGATCTAACTTAATTTTATTAGGAGCCTTTGTCCTTCACATTGGACTACAGTGCATAAAATATGTTTTCCCATCTTTATTTTGGCTTAATCGAAGTTATCATATAACTCCTGATTTTTTTTTCTAATATATACCTTATTAGACTATATGGGCACATGCGTGAAGGAACTCTCCAGTTCGTCAAAATGGAGAGAATCCAAATACATACCTCAGTCAATACTTGCTTCCCTCTACGAGCACCATATGGAGCTTGACTCGTCGAAGCACCCATTTCTCTTTCTTTCTTCGCTTCATTCACCACCACCACCTCCTCATCATTCTCACTCCTATCTTCTTCTTCCTACAACAACAACAACAACAATAAACACATAATTCCTGCTCATACATCTCTACACTCATAGCAAATAAAACAAACAAAGTTAGGGTTTAGTTCAGATCTTCAAACCCTATTAATGACAACAGCCTCTCGGGAAGCAGGTCCTACGACCGCCATGTCGGCGAGGACCCGTGCCGCATCGATCTCCATTTCCACCATCCCTTCATCACAACTAGGGTTCAGTTCAGATCCAAAACCGTAACCGCTTAATTGAGTATCCTCGCCACTGCCTTTCTTCATTGAGCACAAACTCGAATGAGAGAGACCCAACACACGAAACATATAATAAAAATAAGAAGAGCGAATAAGATCGGTGGGACCTGTCAATGGATCCGCTGGGAACCTGCTACTCCTGTCACGTGTCAAGCCAAGTCCCTGTTGGATCAAGCACCTCTTAACAAGAAGGCAAGGGAGGTCTCCACGCAGGAGCCTCGCACACGTGGCACGTTCTCAAGTGGTTTAGACATGCAGGAAATGTGCAAGCACTTGCCACTTGGTGGGTCCCCTTGAGAGTTTTCTATTGGGCCTCTCTGTGGTGACGTGACAATCATGGGCCCACTTCGGCCCACGACGACGTACAATTTCCCCTTGTGGAATACACAGATTATTTGTGGACATGCATGCACCGAGCAGAAAATATTGACTGCTGTGTCCACCTTACCAGCGAGTTATGCAGATTGCAGAGTCATGGGATGGGCGCCGGATACGTTCTGTTTAATTTTGGAGAGGATTGCATGGAGGCACGAAAACCTGGAATTCTTTTCCCTGATTTATGTTAGAATAAGGTAGTTTGGAATTGGAACATCTCAATTTGTTTTGATCCATGTCCATTTGAGTAATAAAATGGTAGTTTAGTTTAGTTTGTTTATTCTACTAGGCTATGGAGTAGGGACTATAGGGTAACGAGACCAACTTTTGGGTCAACTGTCAACGCTAGAATACAAGTGTATCTATTGTTGTTTGTTTATATTGCCAAGTTTGAAATTTCCTCACAATTACACTTGTTATCCTTGTCTACCCTACACATAACTATCCTAATAGTGATTTGAACTTCAAATATAATTAGAACAAAATTAGAACAAATTAAAATCCATGTCAATATCATTGAACAAGTTCCAGTCAAAATCTTCTTCCTCCGAATTATTACGAAGGCATAAATCGCCTGATGATGAACTTCCAGTGGAATCGTTTCGCTCGTATAAATGCGGTACGACTGGATTTCCGTTACCATTCGAAGTAGATGCTTCGAGCGATATGCGGTTCTCGATGATTGCCGTATTGACGGGCCGGCGGTCGAAGGATCTCAGTGTTGCTGTTCGGAGATATACTCGACACAAACTGAATTCCAGCCTCATCTACACACACCAACAAAGTCGCTTCAACTAATTTTTGTAATTTTTATAATTTGCCGTATTAATGAGCATATATAGCTCGGTTACCTCGGGTGGCTCAGCGGGAACCCCATCGGTAGCATGTCGAGACGCCTTATACTCGTTCATCTTCCATTTGGTTTTCGTACCTGTCGGGGCTCTCCCTTGATAGAAGACCATTGTTCGCTTCATGCCTATTGTTTTGTTGCTAGACGAGAATACATAATTAGGCGAGCCCGTGGCCTTCCAGTATCCCGATAAAGTCGTACGTGCTGGCCTCCCGCCTTGCAACTCTCTCTCTTGTATAGGGCAAAAGAAGAACCATTGCTCTGGATCTCGCCTATTCGATTCTCCCGCCATGTCTACATGCGATATAAATTATCAATTAACCAAATTGTTTTGCCTAAATTATTGTAACTATATTTTAATAGAATTAGAGATCATCAAAATAATCACATTGAAGATCAGAAGGATGGTACTTATAAACATCCAAAACTGGAATAAAGCGTTCAATATCGAGCGTGCGTGTATTCTCCAGCTTGTGTCGAAGATAAAAGCCGAGAAGTTCTTCCTCCGTCGGATAGAATCTATATCCCGCCGTGTTCGTAAAACTCATATTTGTTTTTGTAGAATAATTTCTCCCTAGATAAAGTGTATTTATAGAATGGTATTATATGGAAAGGTTGAGGAGATTAGGTTTTTACATGCATGGGTTTTTTCTCAGAAACTTCAAAGTCAAGAGGACTCGGGTCATGGACAATGACCAGAGTTTAGAAATGAAGTCCACTAGACTGTTCCTTTTTTTTTCTTGAAAAATATTAATTAATGGGTAGCAAGTAATTGAGGTTTCATTTCTGCCGTACAACTGTGTCTTAATTTCTCGACATTTTACTAATATGGCCGGCCTAATCATATAGCCATCTGGGCCATGGTTGAGAGCCCAAAAATATTCAAGGCCCTTGTATATATATACTAAGTAACGGGTTACTGGTTTTTTTTATTGAATATGCATCCAACTCAGCTCCGCTCCGCACGCTCTCTCTATTCACAATGCTGAGTTTGCTTCTTTCTATTCATGTATTTTCCTTCTATTTTTTTTTTTTGAAGGAATACCGGAGATATTCGAACTTGTATTAATACTAAATAATGTTGTTACACAATTTTAGTATCAACTAAAAAAGAAAATAATAATAATAATAAAGAAATTGTAAGTGGATGTCGTTTACGTTCTCATATATACGGCCATCGTCGCTTCTAATCGCCTCCATGTGTTTGTCTCATTATTTGCTCTTTTGGCTGTTTATTCCGGGGTGTTGTCCCGTCCTTTGAAGATTCTTGCGCTTCGTTCTAGTCATATTTGCCAATTTACAGAAGTCCATAGTTGGTCCCAGGGATCTCTTATTTTTTTTTGCATCGTCTTTCTATTTTCGATCCACGTTTCATGTATTGTTGGAAGAAAAAAATACACTTTTGCCTCCAAACTTGTCAGAAATGTCCATTTTGCCCCCCATACTAAAAATTGCACATTTTTACCTCCCGAACATTCAAACTTTGTGCACATTGCCCCCTCCGTTAATTTTCAGTTAAAAACTCAGTTAAGTGGTGATGTGGCTGGATACGTGGCAACATGACCCGACCCGCTAAACCCAAACCCGACCCGCTAAGCCTTCTCCTCTCTCAAAAGCTCCAAACCCATCCCGAACCGAAACCCCTCTCTCTCTCTGTCTCTCTCGCCCCTTCTCTCTGTCTCTTTCTCGCCATCTTTCTCTCTATTTCGCCAACTCTCCCTCTCTTCTGCAGCTCTTCAACAACTCTCTCTCTCTGTCTCTGACGAATGCTTCGCATCGGCTTCTTGTTTCACAGCAGAGAGTTTCGCCTCGAGCGAGTTTTCAAAATCTTTCTTCAGTTTTCTCAACTCTTGTTTCACCGTCTCCATTTCTTGCTGTAGCCGTAGGGAGTTGTCGGTTCCAGCATTGAAGTTCTCCAGTAAGGTGGTTTGACTTTTTGCTGCTTCGGTTGCTTTGAGAGCGAGCTCTTTGGATTTGTTGATCTCGTTGAGTCGGAGAGTGAGTTCGTCGACGGTGTGTTTGGCTTTTTCGAGCTCGGTGAGGGCCTGAACGCGAGTGGATTCGGCATTGTCGAGTTGGTCCTTGTACTTGTTGAGTTCCTTTTGGGCGAGGTGGAGCTCGGTTTATTTGGCGAGGACTTTCTCAGCTTGGGGAGCTTTCGGCTTTCTGACGGCGGACGAACGGTCTGACGAGAACCGCACCTCTCCGAAGAGACTGACGACAGCTTTGACCGACTCGAAAGGAGCGCGTGTGTCTATCTCCCCCCCACTTCAGATTTTGGGGAATCTGATCCTGACCCTGGACGAACTTTCGTCCCCATTTCTTCAGTTCTTTCTTTAACTATTATAATTACAAAATCAAAATTAAAGAGAATTAGAAATCAAGGGTTTATTGCTACACCAAAATCATTCAACGAATACTAACGAATTAAGTATACTAATGCAAAAGACAACAATTTGATCATAATCTCGTAACATTCTTATTAATCTAAGTCGTTCAGAGGTATATCTCCCAAAAGAGAGAGAGGTGGCGAGAGAGAAGGGGCGAGAGAGACAGAGAGAAGGGGCGAGAGAGCTGGCGAGAGAGAGAGAGAGAGAGAGAGAGAGAAAGATGGCGAGAGAGAGACAGAGAGAGCTGGCGAGAGAGAGAGAGAGAGAGAAAGATGGCGAGAGAGAGACAGAGAGAAGGGGCGAGAGAGAGAGAGAGAGCTGGCGAGAGCTCGGTGTTAGTTTGGGGCTTTTGAGAGAGAAGGGTTTAGCGGGTCGGGTTTGGATTTAGCGGGTCGGGTTGGGGTTATACGCCATGTCATATTGTCACGTATCCAGTCACATCACCACTTAACTGAGTTTTTAACAGAAAATTGACGGAGGGGGCAATGTGCACAAAGTTTGAATGTTCGGAAGGTAAAAAAGTGTAATTTTTAGTATGGAGGGCAAAGTGGACATTTCTGACAAGTTTGGAAAGCAAAAGTATATTTTTTTCTTGTTGGAAAAGGTATTTTTTTTATTGGAGCCTTCGTTATTTTTTCCACTATTTTCCTTCTATTACACTACTCTTTCTATTCTATTCATGCAATTACACGGAAAATTATTCCTTCCCTAAATGCGATTTAGTTCCATTTCTGCCGTTTCTTTCTTTCTATTTGATTTCCTCTGTCGACAATTTGGAAACAAGCCATAAATGAGATCGATTGGCTATGGAAATTCGATTAGGGTTTTGAGAGATTTCTAATCTTATTGGGTTCTTCTGCTATTAAAGAAAACTACATCGAAGATATCCATTGAGATATATTTGCTACTACTATTCACCAGAAGGTACTCAAATAATAGCTGATATTTATAGTTCTCCACAATAAAAAAATAAATTAGTATTTTAGAAAAAGAAAAAAAAGTTGGCTTTCACGCCAATTCAGTCCTCTTAATCAACGAACAAATTAATCACCTGTTTGAGACTCTGTTTTTTGTAAAATGGAAATTCATCAAAGTACTGAAAACTTTATCAAGACTTTTTTAAAATGTTCAGAAATTTTTGTTCTTTTCTACACTGAAGATCCCTTGAGATCGATGTGCTACTGGTATTCACGTATTATATAATTGGGGGAAGAAAATTACACGGCTTTTCCATTCACAATGAGAAGGTACCTATTTTTTCTGCTTGATCGCTTTATCATTGATCGCTTTATCATTGATCGCCTTACCCTTTTAGTAATTAATATGACTCCATTAGTAATCTGTAATTCACTTATTAAACAATGTTCAATAGTTTCATCTCTGATTACTTATGTTGACATTGAATTTTGATAAATAGAAGTACAATTTTGATTATATAATTTCATTTGTATTGTAGGAAGTTAAATCTCTATTTGCTGGGAAATATTGTGTTTTTCTTATTTAAATGGTTGTTTTGTTTGGATGTCAATGAAATATGTCGAATGATATTTTATTCCCAAGAGTTAGTTTTTCATTGTGTTTTTTTTTGTGTAATTTACAAGAGCTAATTTAATATATCCAAGTGGTATACAATTTTAATAATGTTGTATAATACGAAGTAACGAAAAGGCCCGATACTTTTTTCGCCGAGAGCCCTTCAAAAAGTTGAGCCGCCCCTGTTAACTATCTTTGTCACACAATGTTAAGAGGCCAAATCAGAAACTTCAGAGAAAACTTCCCACGTTTCCCAAATTAAATCAACAAAAAACAGATATGTAATAATGTAACACACAAAAGAAGAAATTCACCAAAAAGAAAAGAAAAAGAAAAACAGCAATAAAATGCAAATTCGACATATTTATTATTTAGCAAGACCACTAATATACGGAGAAACACGAACCAGAAGCAAAAAATGTTATTCGGAAGATTATGGATGTTGTGACTTACACATTTAATCGGTCGTCTTAGTTTTTACTAATTTACCATATATATAATTCAATGGATATGGTTATTTCTAAAGCTAATATTTCTTCGAAACGTCCATATTTTTCAAAAATCTCCAAAATACCTTTTTAGTTATAGTATGTATTTTATACAAAAAAAATCACAATTTATGAATCAAAATTTCTAGGATCCAGAATTTACGATAGATTAATTGAAACCTAGTAGCTTTTATCTTAGACTGATTTAACCGTGTCTCGCTAAATTCGTAGTTTTACAGAAATTTCGAATTTTTTTGAATAAATTCGAAAGTTTCAGCAATTTCTTTCACTGAAATTCTAAAATTTCAGAAATTTCAACAATTTAAACACCTCTTTCACGGAAATTCTATGGCAATTTCAACAATTTCAGAACAATTTGGGACTGTTGATTAAATATAACAGAGACAAATAACAAAGAAATACATTTAGCAAAAGCAGAGGGTAATTGAACATTATTTCAGAAGCGCATTTAGGGGGAAATTGAAGTTACATTAATGTATTTTGTTTAAATATGATATGTTTTGGTTTATTGAATTAAAATGGCTTGTCCTTTTATGCTTGTGTGTAGGCTTTTTTTTTAATGAAATTTTGACAAAATATGATACCAATCAATCTATCATAAAATTATTGTAAAACTAACAAATTTTTTGAGGGGAAATTGAAGCGCATTCAAATCCAGAATAGGCAGGTTGTCCAGAATGACAAAAAATCAATTACTTGCTATTGTGTATTCTTTAATGTCAATTTCATGATCTTTTAAAAAACAACCAAAACCAATATATCACGCTCGAACACTAAAATCAAACCACAAAGTTTTTGTGTTCACAATCTCTGAAGCAATTTTTACTTTAATCAATTGCTTCCTGAACTGACAACTCCTCAATTAAAAATCTTCTCTGTTTGTAATAAATTTTTAGTGCTACATATTTGTCTCCAATATTTCGGCAATCGGGTCGGATTTAGATCGTTTCGGTTTGCGGGTGGTTCGGATCATCGGGTGATTCAGGTTGTGGGTGTTCGAATCGTTTCGATTTTCGGATCATTCGATTCTTGGTTATTTCGATTTTCGGGTCATTCGGATTTCGAAATTTTTGATTTCGAATCATTCGTTTTTCTGAAAATTTAGTTTTCGCGTTATTCGGGATTTATTTTATTAATTCCGAAACATTTTCACAATAATATATTAATTTTCGGGTCATTCGGGTTGTGAGTTTCGAATATTCAAGCTTCAGATTAGTTCGAATTTTGGATCGTTCGGGTCGATTTCAGATTCGGGTCATTCGGTTTCGGATTCGGATCATTCTGTTTCGGGGCGATTTCGAATTCGGGTCATTCGGTTTCGGATTCGGATCATTCTGTTTCGGGACGATTTCGGATTCGGGTCATTCGGTTTCGGATTCACTTTCGGATTCGGATCATTCGGTTTCGGATCATTCGATTTCAGTTTTTCTTTCGAGTTCGGGTCGTTGACTTTTCAATATTTTTGGATTGGGTTTGGATTCGGACGGATCTGATCGGATCACATTTTGTCAGTTCTAACTTCTAACTAATCCGAACCAAGCATATTAAAATAATGACCATTTAGTACCAAAACGAATTGCCAACCAAGGATATTAAAATGGGGTTTGATATGGTGTTCACTACTCTCATTTAAACACACTTGATGCGTTAATTAAGTGTGTTTGAATAGATTGATTAGCATCCAAAACAATGATTGAATGAATTGATTCAATCAAAAATGTCATTCTGATTAGGTTCAAAAATATCAAAAATATCATTTAAACGGATCGGGTCATTTTTGCTATTGTGTATACTATCAAAAATGTTTAAGTACGAGTGAAGAGGCCCAGTAATTGATAGTATATTTTCTCTATTAAAATAAATTATCATGTTTCTATGTTCTCTTTGGTTTGCAGATACAATGGTTTCGGCTATGCATCCTATGCTTGGCATTTAAATCAAGGAAAAATTACTAAAGATAACCGGTCCAAATTTCGGTACATTTTGATTAGGTTCAATACCAGTATCACAAAATTGAGGATAACTGTGTGATAGAACCATATGCTTTTGTTAATTCAATGTCACAATCACCAAAATTCAATATCAAATCAAAAGTGCTAATGTTGATCGACTAAATTCTAGAAAGCTACATGTCTAATTTCATGAAAGATATATACTATGAATTGTAATAATCAATCATCAAATTCATTGAATCGTTATTAAATCATATTCAGTTCTTGGCACCGAAATTATAAGGTATCAGTACAATATATTAATTACTCATGTAAATAGTTCTCAATTTGTTAATTTGAAATCAATTTCAATATCCCTATTCTTCCTTCAGCTATAAAATCATCAATCCAAAAAGGAAGAATACAAAAAAGAAGACCCAAAATTTCCCAAGATAATGAATAGAGGTAACCATAAAAAACAAAATCACCTCTTCATTTGCCATCAAGAAATCCAGTATTTCTCAAAATTGCATTGCGAACCCTACGCAAATCCCTCCCTTTCAGAGTTCTCCCCGCCCCTTCCAAGCAAGAAGAAGCCGTCATTGGTGTATTGGCCAGTCTTCTTGCCACGATCTCATGTGGCGGCAGCATTTCCGACCCATTGGTATACTCATCTTCTTCACCCTCACCTCCATCAAACCAAATGCAGCCACTTGGCTTCCTCGGCGGACCCACTGGAATGTTCAAAGGCGCTGACTTGTAGTGCACGGAAAACTCCTCTTTCGCCTTGGGCTTGGGCGCAGGGATCATCCTTGCCTTTGCTGACGTAGCAGAGGCAATCGTGGCCTTCCTGTGCAGTGAATTAGAAGACGCCGAGGTAGGCATCTGTTTGGTGTCATGCAACAATCCAAGGATGCCAGAAGGGGTTTCGGGAAGGCTGATGTGCCTTCGAGAAGCCGGTACCATGGTCGGATTAGTCATGCTATGGGTTCGAGAAAGCATGAGCTGATCAGATCCGGAACCAGTGTTGGTCGAGAAGATTTCGTCTTCTTGAAGCTCGTTAGGATCGTCGGCAGCAGGTTTGCTGCTGGAACCAGAATGGGGATTGAGGTTTGAAGAATGGGTATCGGATCCAGGCGGAGGAGAGAAGAGGATGAAATAACGATCGGAAGAGGAGGAACGGCGGTTGGCGTCCATTTGGGGTTTCCGACGGGATTGACGGGGATGAACGGCGGGAATGACGTGGCAAACGCGCGAGAGAGAAATAGAGAGATATGGAAGAGGACGAATGAAGAATCTTGGCTAGTGGGGAAAACGTCGGTAGTTCTATTTACTAACCTATCATTTTGATATTTTGTATTTGTTTTTCTGTAGATAAATATAAGGCGGGTCATGTAGGAATTATGTTTTGTATCTTTTATGAGGTGTATATGATATATAGAGTAATATGAGTTAGGGAAGATCAAGTGACGTGGGATATAAGGGAATTGGATAATTATTGTTAATTGATGAAATGAGGATATAAAATTGCAGTTCGGCGTGGTTAGTTAGAATGAGGAGGATACAATAATAGGGGCATATATTGTGCTTTCAAAACTTCGGCGTGGTTTTAAAAACATTGTTTAAAACTATTGGCCATAACAGAAATCACACATGAAAATAAAATTGATGGACCCGAAGTCCGAAGAATACTATGGTGATGTAAATTATATTTATTTATTCATTTATTTTAATTTATTTTAATTTTTTTAAGGTCTCTGAAGGACTAAAATCGTGTCTTGTATTCATTATAACAGATTATTCATATGATTATTTTAGACACAATATTCATGAAAATCCCTGTAGGATTTAGTATGCCCGACGCATACAATTCAAACTCTCGAGAGATATATTATATTAATTACAAAGATCTTTGCATGAATAGAATATGAGTTATAAAATATAATCGTTATAATAAATAAAAATATATATACTGGTATGAATGATCAAATATGCAGATACGTATTTATTAGTGTTTAATTATAATTATCTGAACTCCCGAAGAGCTCTAAAAGATAAGTACTAAATGAAGAAATTTGACGTAAATATATTGAACGTGAATTTTTTTTTCATGGATTACAAATATAACAAATATTTCCTGAAGAAGTTACCTCGTCGCTGGCTACTAATATTTCGAAATAGCGAATGTGAAAGATTGAATTTGTCGTAAAATATTTGTATCCATGAGGGGGAGAAATAATACGCAATGCACTCTTTTTGTCCTTGGTCATGATTTTGTCCCACTGGGTTTTTCTGGCAAAGGTTTTTAACGAGGTATCTTATGAGGCATATGAAACAAAATAATGTTGCACTCTTTTTCCTTCACTAGGATTTTTGTCCCATTGGATTTTACCTAGTAAGGTTTTAACGAGGCATATTTTTATGATATAAATATCCAAAGAGAAATTTTGTAATTAGTTCTCCATTCATATTCAGAGTGCCTAAAACGGAAGTAAGCAATTCAACAAGAATTAAATTCACTTGAAAAAAGTGAAGATTTTGGACCTGTAGTTCAAACAACTATGATATATATCATATACCATACAAGTGGGTATGCTTAAGAAACATAGTCTACATTGATTACCTTAGCAGTCCTTAAGAGATTCTAGATGTATCTCATGCACGTTGTGACATCATATTTGTTTGGATCACTTGATAATGTTATTTACATCAAAATCCCTGAAGGATTAAATTTACAAGATACATGCAATAAAATATATCAACGTATATATTTTATTAAATGGAAAGAATGTGTCTATGGGTTGAAACAATCTAGCAAAATGTGGTACTATCGTCTAAATAAATACTCTACAAAAGAAGAATATAAAATAATCTCATTAGTCCATGTGTATTTATCATTGAAAATTCCTGAAGAACCTGATAACACGGGCTAAAGACCTAGAAAAAGGGTTTTGTCTTGGCCTACAAATAAGGTATACAAGAAATGAGATTTTTCATCAATCTAATTTTGTAGAGAATCTTGAAGTCACTTATGGTTATCAACATCTTCACAAAGTTGTTACCGATTATAACTTCCGAGCAGTTAGTATAAATGAGGGAGAGACCTTCGTCGTTTCATAAATGTTGGCATAAATGAGAGGGACACATAATGCACGATATAATCTTCTTGTTTGCTATGGTTTTTGTCCAAATGGATTTTTCCAAGCATGATTTTTATTGAGATGGCTATTATTGCGCATAGTGTAAATTTTTTGGATATTCAAGGGGGAGTGTTATGAATATTAATATGTGTGAATATCTTACACATGCATATAAGTTTTTGGTATTCTTATTAATATGTTTATATGTAATTAATGTTTTTAGGATTTCCACTCCTTATAAATAGAGGTCATGTTATGTATTATGAATTGATCATTTTGAATAGAAATTTTCTCTCTCCTCTCTTTTCTTGTTGTTTAAACTTTATTTTATAACACTCCGAATATTCTTAGGTGAGATGAAACAAGTGTTTTAGTTGAATTGATTAGTATTTTTATAAGTTAACGAATTAATTGATCGTTTATTTGAATTGACGTGTCAATTAACATATAATAGGAGAACTCACGCTATGATGTTAAATATACGCGACGAGGATGTTAATTATGTTTTTTATTGTAATATAAAGTACATATAAATATGATAATATTGATTATATCATTTCATAATATAATTATTCGAACTAATTTGTCTATGATTATGCATATATTTTACAATTATTTTATATTATGATGACAATTTTTTTTATTTTCTTAATCAAATAATAACATTTATATTAATGCCATTTTATAATAACAATAATATATGAGGTATAACACGATTTTCCAAAAAACATTACAACAAATATTATATCATTATTGTCAACAATATTTCATACAATATCAAATGTAAAAATAATGAAACATATAACATACGTAGTAACATATCATTAATTACATAATACTAATAATTTGTTATTGATTCAAAATGCAATCAGAATTATAAATAATATCGTATTTGTATCGTATCTTTTACTACATAACTTTTCACCAAATTTCACAAACACTAAGAAAGTTTGTTTTTCGATTCAAAACAAGATTTTAACGCTTTGAGGAGTTCAAATAACGTGTTTTTAGATCATTTGTATCGTATCTTTTCCTACATAACTTTTCTCCAAATTTCACAAACACTAAGAAAGTTTGTTTTTCGATTCAAAACAAGATTTTAACGCTTTGAGGTGTTCAAATAACGTGTTTTTAGATCATTTGTATCGAATCTTTTACTACATAACTTTTCACCAAATTTCACAAAACACTAAGAAAGTTTGTTTTTCGATTCAAAACAAGATTTTAACGCTTTGAGTAGTTCAAATAACGTGTTTTTAGATCATTTGTATCGTATCTTTTACTACATAACTTTTCACCAAATTTCACAAACACTAAAAAAGTTTGTTTTTCGATTCAAAACAAGATTTTAACGCTTGGAGGAGTTCAAATAACGTGTTTTTAGATCATTTGTATCGTATCTTTTACTACATGACTTTTCACCAAATTTCACAAACACAAAGAAAGTTTGTTTTTAGATTCAAAACAAGATTTTAATGCTTTGAGGAGTTCAAATAACGTGTTTTTAGATCATTTGTATCGTATCTTTTACTACATAACTTTTCACCAAATTTCACAAACACTAAGAAAATTTGTTTTTCGATTCAAAACAAGATTTTAACGCTTTGAGGAGTTCAAATAACGTGTTTTTAGATCATTTGTATCGTATCTTTTACAACATAACTTTTCACCAACTTTCACAAACACTAAAAAGTTTGTTTTTAGATTCAAAACAAGATTTTAACGCTTTGAGGAGTTCAAATAACGTGTTTTTAGATCATTTGTATCGTATCTTTTACTACATAACTTTTCACCAAATTTCACGAACACAAAGAAAGTTTGTTTTTAGACTCAAAACAAGATTTCAACGCTTTAAGGAGTTCAAATAACGTGTTTTTAGATCATTTGTATCGTATCTTTTACTACATAACTTTTCACCAAATTTCACGAACACAAAGAAAGTTTGTTTTTCGATTCAAAACAAGATTTTAACTCTTGGAGGAGTTCAAATAACGTGTTTTTAGATCATTTGTATCGTATCTTTTACTACGTAACTTTTCACCAAATTTCACAAACACTAAGAAAGTTTGTTTTTCGATTCAAAACAAGATTTTAACGCTTTGAGGAGTTAAAATAACGTGTTTTTAGATCATTTGTATCGTATCTTTTACTACATAACTTTTCACCAAATTTCACACACACTAAGAAAGTTTGTTTTCCTATTCAAAACAAGATTTTAACGTTTTGAGGAGCTCAAATAACGTGTTTTTAGATCATTTGTATCGTATCTTTTACTACATAACTTTTCACCAAATTTCACAAACACTAAGAAAGTTTGTTTTTAGATTCAAAACAAGATTTTAACGCTTTGAGGAGTTCAAATAACATGTTTTTAGATCATTTGTATCGTATCTTTTACTACATAACTTTTCACCAAATTTCACAAACACTAAGAATGTTTGTTTTTAGATTCAAAACAAGATTTTAACGCTTTGAGGAGTTCAAATAACGTGTTTTTAGATCATTTGTATCGTATCTTTTACTACATAACTTTTCACCATATTTAACAAACACTAAGAAAGTTTGTTTGTAGATTCAAAACAAGATTTTAACGCTTTGAGGAGTTCAAATAAAGTGTTTTAAGATCATTTGTATCGTATCTTTTACTACATAACTTTTCACCAAATTTCACAAACACTAAGAAAGTTTGTTTTTCGATTCAAAACAAGATTTTAACACTTTGAGGTGTTCAAATAACGTGTTTTTAGATCATTTGTATCGTATCTTTTACTACATAACTTTTCACCAAATTTCACGAACACAAAGAAAGTTTGTTTTTAGATTCAAAACAAGATTTTAACGCTTTGAGGAGTTCAAATAACGTGTTTTTAGATCATTTGTATCGTATCTTTTACGACATAATTTTTCACCAAATTTCACAAACACTAAGAAAGTTTGTTTTTAGATTCAAAACAATATTTTAACTCTTTGAGGAGTTCAAATAACGTGTTTTTAGATCATTTGTATCGTATCTTTTACTACATAACTTTTCACCAAATTTCACTAACACAAAGAAAGTTTGTTTTTAGATTCAAAACAAGATTTTAACGCTTTGAGGAGTTCAAATAACGTGTGTTTAGATCATTTGTATCGTATCTTTTAGTACATAACGTTTCACCAAATTTCACAAACACTAAGAAAGTTTGTTTTTAGATTCAAAACAAGATTTTAACGCTTTGAGGAGTTCAAATAACGTGTTTTTAGATCATTTGTATCGTATCTTTTACTACATAACTTTTCACCAAATTTCACAAACACTAAGAAAGTTTGTTTTTAGAATCAAAACAAGATTTTAACGCTTTGAGGAGTTCAAATAACGTGTGTTTAGATCATTTGTATCGTATCTTTTAGTACATAACGTTTCACCAAATTTCACAAACACTAAGAAAGTTTGTTTTTCGATTCAAAACAAGATTTTAACGCTTTAAGGAGTTCAAATAACGTGTTTTTAGATCATTTGTATCGAATCTTTTACTACATAACTTTTCACCAAATTTCACAAACACTAAGAAAGTTTGTTTTTCGATTCAAAACAAGATTTTAACGCTTTGAGTAGTTCAAATACCGTGTTTTTAGATCATTTGTATCGTATCTTTTACTACATAACTTTTCACCAAATTTCACAAACACTAAGAAAGTTTGTTTTTCGATTCAAAACAAGATTTTAACGCTTGGAGGAGTTCAAATAACGTGTTTTTTGATCATTTGTATCGTATCTTTTACTACATGACTTTTCACCAAATTTAACAAACACAAAGAAAGTTTGTTTTTCGATTCAAAACAAGATTTTAACGCTTTGAGGAGTTCAAATAACGTGTTTTTAGATCATTTGTATCGTATCTTTAACTACATAACTTTTCACCAAATTTCACAAACACTAAGAAAGTTTGTTTTTATATTCAAAACAAGATTTTAACGCTTTGAGGAGTACAAATAACAAGTTTTTAGATCATTTGTATCGTATCTTTTACTACATAACTTTTCACCAAATTTCACTAACACAAAGAAAGTTTGTTTTTAGATTCAAAACAAGATTTTAACGCTTTGAGGAGTTCAAATAACGTGTTTTTAGATCATTTGTATCGTATCTTTTGCTACATAAGTTTTCACCAAATTTCACTAACACAAAGAAAGTTTGTATTTAGATTCAAAACAAGATTTTAATGCTTTGAGGAGTTCAAATAACGTGTTTTTAGATCATTTGTATCGTATCTTTTACTACACAACTTTTCACCAAATTTCACAAATACTAAGAAATTTTTTTTTTCGATTCAAAACAAGATTTTAACGCTTTGAGGAGTTCAAATAACGTGTTTTTAGATCATTTGTATCGTATCTTTTACAACATAACTTTTCACCAACTTTCACAAACACTAAAAAGTTTGTTTTTAGATTCAAAACAAGATTTTAACGCTTTGAGGAGTTCAAATAACGTGTTTTTAGATCATTTGTATCGTATCTTTTACTACATAACTTTTCACCAAATTTCACGAACACAAAGAAAGTTTGTTTTTAGACTCAAAACAAGATTTCAACGCTTTAAGGAGTTCAAATAACGTGTTTTTAGATCATTTGTATCGTATCTTTTACTACATAACTTTTCACCAAATTTCACGAACACAAAGAAAGTTTGTTTTTCGATTCAAAACAAGATTTTAACTCTTGGAGGAGTTCAAATAACGTGTTTTTAGATCATTTGTATCGTATCTTTTACTACATAACTTTTCACCAAATTTCACAAACACTAAGAAAGTTTGTTTTTCGATTCAAAACAAGATTTTAACGCTTTGAGGAGTTAAAATAACGTGTTTTTAGATCATTTGTATCGTATCTTTTACTACATAACTTTTCACCAAATTTCACGAACAGAAAGAAAGTTTGTTTTTCGATTCAAAACAAGATTTTAACGCTTTGAGGAGTTCAAATAACGTGTGTTTAGATCATTTGTATCGTATATTTTAGTACATAACTTTTCACCAAATTTCACAAACACTAAGAAAGTTTGTTCTTAGATTCAATACAAGATTTTAACGCTTTGAGGAGTTCAAATAACATGTTTTTAGATCATTTGTATCGTATCTTTTACTACATAACTTTTCACCAAATTTCACAAACACTAAGAAAGTTTGTTTTTCGATTCAATACAAGATTTTAACGCTTTGAGGAGTTCAAATAACGTGTTTTTAGATCATTTGTATCGTATCTTTTACTACATAACTTTTCACCAAATTTCACGAACACATAGAAAGTTTGTTTTTAGATTCAAAACAAGATTTTAACGCTTTGAGGAGTTCAAATAACGTGTTTTTAGATCATTTGTATCGTATCTTTTACTACATAACTTTTCACCAAATTTCACTAACACAAAGAAAGTTTGTTTTTAGATTCAAAACAAGAGTTTAACGCTTTGAGGAGTTCAAATAACGTGTGTTTAGATCATTTGTATCGTATCTTTTAGTACATAACTTTTCACCAAATTTCACGAACACTAAGAAAGTTTGTTTTTCGATTCAAAACAAGATTCTAACACTTTGAGGAGTTCAAATAAAGTGTTTTAAGATCATTTGTATCGTATCTTTTACTACATAACTTTTCACAAAATTTCACAAACACTAAGAAAGTTTGTTTTTAGATTCAAAACAAGAGTTTAACGCTTTGAGGAGTTCAAATAACGTGTGTTTAGATCATTTGTATCGTATCTTTTAGTACATAACTTTTCACCAAATTTCACAAACACTAAGAGAGTTTGTTTTTAAATTCAATACAAAATTTTAACGCTTTGAGGAGTTCAAATAACGTGTTTTTAGATCATTTGTATCGTATCTTTCAATACATAACTTTTCACCAAACTTCACAAAAACTAAGAAAGTTTGTTTTTCGATTCAAAACAAGATTTTAACGCTTTGAGGAGTTCAAATAACGTGTTTTTAGATCATTTGTATCGTATCTTTTACTACATAACTTTTCGCCAAATTTCACAAACACTAAGAAAGTTTGTTTTTAGATTCAAAACAAGATTTCAACGCTTTCAGGAGTTCAAATAACGTGTTTTTAGATCATTTGTATCGTATCTTTTACTACATAAATTTTCACCAAATTTCACAAACACTAAGAAAGTTTGTTTTCCGATTCAAAACAAGATTTTAACGCTTTGAGGAGCTCAAATAACGTGTTTTTAGATCATTTGTATCGTATCTTTTACTACATAACTTTTCACCAAATTTCACAAACACTAAGAAAGTTTGTTTTTCGATTCAAAACAAAATTTTAACGCTTTGAGGAGTTCAAATAACGTGTTTTTAGATCATTTGTATCGTATCTTTTACTACAAAACTTTTCACCAAATTTCACAAACACAAAGAAAGTTTGGTTTTCGATTCAAAACAAGAGTTTAACGCTTTGAGTAGTTCAAATAACGTGTTTTTAGATCATTTGTATCGTATCTTTTACTACATAACGTTTCACCAAATTTCACAAACACTAAGAAAGTTTGTTTTTAGATTCAAAACAAGATTTTAACGCTTTGAGGAGTTCAAATAAAGTGTTTCAAGATCATTTGTATCGTATCTTTTATTACATAACTTTTCACCAAATTTCACAAACACTAAGAAAGTTTGTTTTTCGATTCAAAACAAGATTTAAACGCTTTGAGGAGTTCAAATAACGTGTTTTTAGATCATTTGTATCGTATCTTTTACTACATAACGTTTCACCAAATTTCACAAACACTAAGAAAGTTTGTTTTTAGATTCAAAACAAGATTTTAACGCTTTGAGGAGTTCAAATAAAGTGTTTCAAGATCATTTGTATCGTATCTTTTACTACATAACTTTTCACCAAATTTCACAAACACTAAGAAAGTTTGTTTTTCGATTCAAAACAAGATTTTAACGCTTTGAGGTGTTCAAATAACGTGTTTTTAGATCATTTGTATCGTATCTTTTACTACATAACTTTTTACCAAATTTCACGAACACAAAGAAAGTTTGTTTTTAGATTCAAAACAAGATTTTAACTCTTTGAGGAGTTCAAATAACGTGTTTTTAGATCATTTGTATCGTATCTTTTACTACATAACTTTTCACCGAATTTCACAAACACTAAGAAAGTTTGTTTTTAGATTCAAAACAATATTTTAACTCTTTGAGGAGTTCAAATAACGTGTTTTTAGATCATTTGTATCGTATCTTTTACTACATAACTTTTCACCAAATTTCACTAACACAAAGAAAGTTTGTTTTTAGATTCAAAACAAGATTTTAACGCTTTGAGGAGCTCAAATAACGTGTTTTTAGATCCTTTGTATCGTATCATTTACAACATAAATTTTCACCAAATTTCACAAACACTAATAAAGTTTGTTTTCCGATTCAAAACAAGATTTTAACGCTTTGAGGAGTTCAAATAATGTGTTTTTAGATCATTTGTATCGTATCTTATACTACATAATTTTTCGCCAAATTTCACAAACACTAAGAAAGTTTACTTTCCTATTCAAAACAAGATTTTAACGCTTTGAGGAGCTCAAATAACGTGTTTTTAGATCATTTGTATCGTATCTTTTACTACATAACTTTTCACCAAATTTCACAAACACTAAGAAAGTTTGTTTTCCGATTCAAAACAAGATTTTAACGCTTTGAGGAGCTCATATAACGTGTTTTTAGATCATATGTATCGTATCTTTTACTACATAACTTTTCACCAAATTTCACAAACACTAAGAAAGTTTGTTTTTCGATTCAAAACAAGATTTTAACGCTTGGAGGAGTTCAAATAACGTGTTTTTAGATCATTTGTATCGTATCTTTTACTACATGACTTTTCACCAAATTTCACAAACACTAAGAAAGTTTGTTTTTCGATTCAAAACAAGATTTTAACGCTTTGAGGAGTTCAAATAACGTGTTTTTAGATCAGTTGTATCGTATCTTCAACTACATAACTTTTCACCAAATTTCACAAACACTAAGAAAGTTTGTTTTTATATTCAAAACAAGATTTTAACGCTTTTAGGAGTACAAATAACAAGTTTTTAGATCATTTGTATCGTATCTTTTACTACATAACTTTTCACCAAATTTCACTAACACAAAGAAAGTTTGTTTTTAGATTCAAAACAAGATTTTAACGCTTTGAGGAGTTCAAATAACGTGTTTTTAGATCATTTGTATCGTATCTTTTACTACATAAGTTTTCACCAAATTTCACTAACACAAAGAAAGTTTGTTTTTAGATTCCAAACAAGATTTTAATGCTTTGAGGAGTTCAAATAACGTGTTTTTAGATCATTTGTATCGTATCTTTTACTACATAACTTTTCACCAAATTTCACAAACACTAAGAAAATTTGTTTTTCGATTCAAAACAAGATTTTAACGCTTTGAGGAGTTCAAATAACGTGTTTTTAGATCATTTGTATCGTATCTTTTACAACATAACTTTTCACCAACTTTCACAAACACTAAAAAGTTTGTTTTTAGATTCAAAACAAGATTTTAACGCATTGAGGAGTTCAAATAACATGTTTTTAGATCATTTGTATCGTATCTTTTACTACATAACTTTTCACCAAATTTCACGAACACAAAGAAAGTTTGTTTTTAGACTCAAAACAAGATTTCAACGATTTAAGGAGTTCAAATAACGTGTTTTTAGATCATTTGTATCGTATCTTTTACTACATAACTTTTCACCAAATTTCACGAACACAAAGAAAGTTTGTTTTTCGATTCAAAACAAGATTTTAACTCTTGGAGGAGTTCAAATAACGTGTTTTTAGATCATTTGTATCGTATCTTTTACTACATAACTTTTCACCAAATTTCACAAACACTAAGAAAGTTTGTTTTTCGATTCAAAACAAGATTTTAACGCTTTGAGGAGTTAAAATAACGTGTTTTTAGATCATTTGTATCGTATCTTTTACTACATAACTTTTCACCAAATTTCACACACACTAAGAAAGTTTGTTTTCCTATTCAAAACAAGATTTTAACGTTTTGAGGAGCTCAAATAACGTGTTTTTAGATCATTTGTATCGTATCTTTTACTACATAACTTTTCACCAAATTTCACAAACACTAAGAAAGTTTGTTTTTAGATTCAAAACAAGATTTTAACGCTTTGAGGAGTTCAAATAACATGTTTTTAGATCATTTGTATCGTATCTTTTACGACATAACTTTTCACCAAATTTCACAAACACTAAGAATGTTTGTTTTTAGATTCAAAACAAGATTTTAACGCTTTGAGGAGTTCAAATAACGTGTTTTTAGATCATTTGTATCGTATCTTTTACTACATAACTTTTCACCATATTTAACAAACACTAAGAAAGTTTGTTTTTAGATTCAAAACAAGATTTTAACGCTTTGAGGAGTTCAAATAAAGTGTTTTAAGATCATTTGTATCGTATCTTTTACTACAAAACTTTTCACCAAATTTCACAAACACTAAGAAAGTTTGTTTTTCGATTCAAAACAAGATTTTAACGCTTTGAGGTGTTCAAATAACGTGTTTTTAGATCATTTGTATCGTATCTTTTACTACATAACTTTTCACCAAATTTCACGAACACAAAGAAAGTTTGTTTTTAGATTCAAAACAAGATTTTAACGCTTTGAGGAGTTCAAATAACGTGTTTTTAGATCATTTGTATCGTATCTTTTACGACATAACTTTTCACCAAATTTCACAAACACTAAGAAAGTTTGTTTTTAGATTCAAAACAATATTTTAACTCTTTGAGGAGTTCAAATAACGTGTTTTTAGATCATTTGTATCGTATCTTTTACTACATAACTTTTCACCAAATTTCACTAACACAAAGAAAGTTTGTTTTTAGATTCAAAACAAGATTTTAACGCTTTGAGGAGCTCAAATAACGTGTTTTTAGATCCTTTGTATCGTATCATTTACAACATAACTTTTCACCAAATTTCACAAACACTAATAAAGTTTGTTTTCCGATTCAAAACAAGATTTTAACGCTTTGAGGAGTTCAAATAACGTGTTTTTAGATCATTTGTATCGTATCTTATACTACATAATTTTTCGCCAAATTTCACAAACACTAAGAAAGTTTACTTTCCTATTCAAAACAAGATTTTAACGCTTTGAGGAGCTCAAATAACGTGTTTTTAGATCATTTGTATCGTATCTTTTACTACATAACTTTTCACCAAATTTCACAAACACTAAGAAAGTTTGTTTTCCGATTCAAAACAAGATTTTAACGCTTTGAGGAGCTCAAATAACGTGTTTTTAGATCATTTGTATCGTATCTTTTACTACATAACTTTTCACCAAATTTCACAAACACTAAGAAAGTTTGTTTTTAGAATCAAAACAAGATTTTAACGCTTTGAGGAGTTCAAATAACGTGTGTTTAGATCATTTGTATCGTATCTTTTAGTACATAACTTTTCACCAAATTTCACAAACACTAAGAAAGTTTGTTTTTAGATTCAAAACAAGATTTTAACGCTTTGAGGAGTTCAAATAACGTGTTTTTAGATCAGTTGTATCGTATCTTTTACTACATAACGTTTCACCAAATTTCACAAACACTAAGAAAGTTTGTTTTTCGATTCAAAACAAGATTTTAACGCTTTAAGGAGTTCAAATAACGTGTTTTTAGATCATTTGTATCGAATCTTTTACTACATAACTTTTCACCAAATTTCACAAACACTAAGAAAGTTTGTTTTTCGATTCAAAACAAGATTTTAACGCTTTGAGTAGTTCAAATACCGTGTTTTTAGATCATTTGTATCGTATCTTTTACTACATAACTTTTCACCAAATTTCACAAACACTAAGAAAGTTTGTTTTTCGATTGAAAACAAGATTTTAACGCTTGGAGGAGTTCAAATAACGTGTTTTTTGATCATTTGTATCGTATCTTTTACTACATGACTTTTCACCAAATTTCACAAACACTAAGAAAGTTTGTTTTTCGATTCAAAACAAGATTTTAACGCTTTGAGGAGTTCAAATAACGTGTTTTTAGATCATTTGTATCGTATCTTTAACTACATAACTTTTCACCAAATTTCACAAACACTAAGAAAGTTTGTTTTTATATTCAAAACAAGATTTTAACGCTTTGAGGAAGACAAATAACAAGTTTTTAGATCATTTGTATCGTATCTTTTACTACATAACTTTTCTCCAAATTTCACTAACACAAAGAAAGTTTGTTTTTAGATTCAAAACAAGATTTTAACGCTTTGAGGAGTTCAAATAACGTGTTTTTAGATCATTTGTATCGTATCTTTTACTACATAAGTTTTCGCCAAATTTCACTAACACAAAGAAAGTTTGTTTTTAGATTCAAAACAAGATTTTAATGCTTTGAGGAGTTCAAATAACGTGTTTTTAGATCATTTGTATCGTATCTTTTACTACATAACTTTTCACCAAATTTCACAAACACTAAGAAAGTTTGTTTTTCGATTCAAAACAAGATTTTAACGCTTTGAGGAGTTCAAATAACGTGTTTTTAGATCATTTGTATCGTATCTTTTACTACATAACTTTTCACCAAATTTCACAAACACTAAGAAATTTTTTTTTTCGATTCAAAACAAGATTTTAACGCTTTGAGGAGTTCAAATAACGTGTTTTTAGATCACTTGTATCGTATCTTTTACAACATAACTTTTCACCAACTTTCACAAACACTAAAAAGTTTGTTTTTAGATTCAAAACAAGATTTTAACGCTTTGAGGAGTTCAAATAACGTGTTTTTAGATCATTTGTATCGTATCTTTTACTACATAACTTTTCACCAAATTTCACAAACACTAAGAAAGTTTGTTTTTCGATTCAAAACAAGATTTTAACGCTTTGAGGAGTTAAAATAACGTGTTTTTAGATCATTTGTATCGTATCTTTTACTACATAACTTTTCACCAAATTTCACGAACATAAAGAAAGTTTGTTTTTCGATTCAAAACAAGATTTTAACGCTTGGAGGAGTTCAAATAACGTGTTTTTAGATCATTTGTATCGTATCTTTTACTACATGACTTTTCACCAAATTTCACAAACACTAAGAAAGTTTGTTTTTCGATTCAAAACAAGATTTTAACGCTTTGAGGAGTTCAAATAACGTGTTTTTAGATCAGTTGTATCGTATCTTTAACTACATAACTTTTCACCAAATTTCACAAACACTAAGAAAGTTTGTTTTTATATTCAAAACAAGATTTTAAAGCTTTTAGGAGTACAAATAACAAGTTTTTAGATCATTTGTATCGTATCTTTTACTACATAACTTTTCACCAAATTTCACTAACACAAAGAAAGTTTGTTTTTAGATTCAAAACAAGATTTTAACGCTTTGAGGAGTTCAAATAACGTGTTTTTAGATCATTTGTATCGTATCTTTTACTACATAAGTTTTCACCAAAAATCACTAACACAAAGAAAGTTTGTTTTTAGATTCCAAACAAGATTGTAATGCTTTGAGGAGTTCAAATAACGTGTTTTTAGATCATTTGTATCGTATCTTTTACTACATAACTTTTCACCAAATTTCACAAACACTAAGAAAATTTGTTTTTCGATTCAAAACAAGATTTTAACGCTTTGAGGAGTTCAAATAACGTGTTTTTAGATCATTTGTATCGTATCTTTTACAACATAACTTTTCACCAACTTTCACAAACACTAAAAAGTTTGTTTTTAGATTCAAAACAAGATTTTAACGCTTTGAGGAGTTCGAATAACGTGTTTTTAGATCATTTGTATCGTATCTTTTACTACATAACTTTTCACCAAATTTCACGAACACAAAGAAAGTTTGTTTTTAGACTCAAAACAAGATTTCAACGATTTAAGGATTTCAAATAACGTGTTTTTAGATCATTTGTATCGTATCTTTTACTACATAACTTTTCACCAAATTTCACGAACACAAAGAAAGTTTGTTTTTCGATTCAAAACAAGATTTTAACTCTTGGAGGAGTTCAAATAACGTGTTTTTAGATCATTTGTATCGTATCTTTTACTACATAACTTTTCACCAAATTTCACAAACACTAAGAAAGTTTGTTTTTCGATTCAAAACAAGATTTTAACGCTTTGAGGAGTTAAAATAACGTGTTTTTAGATCATTTGTATCGTATCTTTTACTACATAACTTTTCACCAAATTTCACAAACACTAAGAAAGTTTGTTTTCCGATTCAAAACAAGATTTTAACGCTTTGAGGAGCTCAAATAACGTGTTTTTAGATCATTTGTATCGTATCTTTTACTACATAACTTTTCACCAAATTTCACAAACACTAAGAAAGTTTGTTTTTAGAATCAAAACAAGATTTTAACGCTTTGAGGAGTTCAAATAACGTGTGTTTAGATCATTTGTATCGTATCTTTTAGTACATAACTTTTCACCAAATTTCACAAACACTAAGAAAGTTTGTTTTTAGATTCAAAACAAGATTTTAACGCTTTGAGGAGTTCAAATAACGTGTTTTTAGATCAGTTGTATCGTATCTTTTACTACATAACGTTTCACCAAATTTCACAAACACTAAGAAAGTTTGTTTTTCGATTCAAAACAAGATTTTAACGCTTTAAGGAGTTCAAATAACGTGTTTTTAGATCATTTGTATCGAATCTTTTACTACATAACTTTTCACCAAATTTCACAAACACTAAGAAAGTTTGTTTTTCGATTCAAAACAAGATTTTAACGCTTTGAGTAGTTCAAATACCGTGTTTTTAGATCATTTGTATCGTATCTTTTACTACATAACTTTTCACCAAATTTCACAAACACTAAGAAAGTTTGTTTTTCGATTCAAAACAAGATTTTAACGCTTGGAGGAGTTCAAATAACGTGTTTTTTGATCATTTGTATCGTATCTTTTACTACATGACTTTTCACCAAATTTCACAAACACTAAGAAAGTTTGTTTTTCGATTCAAAACAAGATTTTAACGCTTTGAGGAGTTCAAATAACGTGTTTTTAGATCATTTGTATCGTATCTTTAACTACATAACTTTTCACCAAATTTCACAAACACTAAGAAAGTTTGTTTTTATATTCAAAACAAGATTTTAACGCTTTGAGGAAGACAAATAACAAGTTTTTAGATCATTTGTATCGTATCTTTTACTACATAACTTTTCACCAAATTTCACTAACACAAAGAAAGTTTGTTTTTAGATTCAAAACAACATTTTAACGCTTTGAGGAGTTCAAATAACGTGTTTTTAGATCATTTGTATCGTATCTTTTACTACATAAGTTTTCACCAAATTTCACTAACACAAAGAAAGTTTGTTTTTAGATTCAAAACAAGATTTTAATGCTTTGAGGAGTTCAAATAACGTGTTTTTAGATCATTTGTATCGTATCTTTTACTACATAACTTTTCACCAAATTTCACAAACACTAAGAAATTTTTTTTTTCGATTCAAAACAAGATTTTAACGCTTTGAGGAGTTCAAATAACGTGTTTTTAGATCATTTGTATCGTATCTTTTACAACATAACTTTTCACCAACTTTCACAAACACTAAAAAGTTTGTTTTTAGATTCAAAACAAGATTTTAACGCTTTGAGGAGTTCAAATAACGTGTTTTTAGATCATTTGTATCGTATCTTTTACTACATAAATTTTCACCAAATTTCACAAACACTAAGAAAGTTTGTTTTTCGATTCAAAACAAGATTTTAACGCTTTGAGGAGTTAAAATAACGTGTTTTTAGATCATTTGTATCGTATCTTTTACTACATAACTTTTCACCAAATTTCACGAACAGAAAGAAAGTTTGTTTTTCGATTCAAAACAAGATTTTAACGCTTGGAGGAGTTCAAATAACGTGTTTTTAGATCATTTGTATCGTATCTTTTACTACATGACTTTTCACCAAATTTCACAAACACTAAGAAAGTTTGTTTTTCGATTCAAAACAAGATTTTAACGCTTTGAGGAGTTCAAATAACGTGTTTTTAGATCAGTTGTATCGTATCTTTAACTACATAACTTTTCACCAAATTTCACAAACACTAAGAAAGTTTGTTTTTATATTCAAAACAAGATTTTAACGCTTTTAGGAGTACAAATAACAAGTTTTTAGATCATTTGTATCGTATCTTTTACTACATAACTTTTCACCAAATTTCACTAACACAAAGAAAGTTTGTTTTTAGATTCAAAACAAGATTTTAACGCTTTGAGGAGTTCAAATAACGTGTTTTTAGATCATTTGTATCGTATCTTTTACTACATAAGTTTTCACCAAAAATCACTAACACAAAGAAAGTTTGTTTTTAGATTCCAAACAAGATTGTAATGCTTTGAGGAGTTCAAATAACGTGTTTTTAGATCATTTGTATCGTATCTTTTACTACATAACTTTTCACCAAATTTCACAAACACTAAGAAAATTTGTTTTTCGATTCAAAACAAGATTTTAACGCTTTGAGGAGTTCAAATAACGTGTTTTTAGATCATTTGTATCGTATCTTTTACAACATAACTTTTCACCAACTTTCACAAACACTAAAAAGTTTGTTTTTAGATTCAAAACAAGATTTTAACGCTTTGAGGAGTTCGAATAACGTGTTTTTAGATCATTTGTATCGTATCTTTTACTACATAACTTTTCACCAAATTTCACGAACACAAAGAAAGTTTGTTTTTAGACTCAAAACAAGATTTCAACGATTTAAGGATTTCAAATAACGTGTTTTTAGATCATTTGTATCGTATCTTTTACTACATAACTTTTCACCAAATTTCACGAACACAAAGAAAGTTTGTTTTTCGATTCAAAACAAGATTTTAACTCTTGGAGGAGTTCAAATAACGTGTTTTTAGATCATTTGTATCGTATCTTTTACTACATAACTTTTCACCAAATTTCACAAACACTAAGAAAGTTTGTTTTTCGATTCAAAACAAGATTTTAACGCTTTGAGGAGTTAAAATAACGTGTTTTTAGATCATTTGTATCGTATCTTTTACTACATAACTTTTCACCAAATTTCACAAACACTAAGAAAGTTTGTTTTCCGATTCAAAACAAGATTTTAACGCTTTGAGGAGCTCAAATAACGTGTTTTTAGATCATTTGTATCGTATCTTTTACTACATAACTTTTCACCAAATTTCACAAACACTAAGAAAGTTTGTTTTTAGAATCAAAACAAGATTTTAACGCTTTGAGGAGTTCAAATAACGTGTGTTTAGATCATTTGTATCGTATCTTTTAGTACATAACTTTTCACCAAATTTCACAAACACTAAGAAAGTTTGTTTTTAGATTCAAAACAAGATTTTAACGCTTTGAGGAGTTCAAATAACGTGTTTTTAGATCAGTTGTATCGTATCTTTTACTACATAACGTTTCACCAAATTTCACAAACACTAAGAAAGTTTGTTTTTCGATTCAAAACAAGATTTTAACGCTTTAAGGAGTTCAAATAACGTGTTTTTAGATCATTTGTATCGAATCTTTTACTACATAACTTTTCACCAAATTTCACAAACACTAAGAAAGTTTGTTTTTCGATTCAAAACAAGATTTTAACGCTTTGAGTAGTTCAAATACCGTGTTTTTAGATCATTTGTATCGTATCTTTTACTACATAACTTTTCACCAAATTTCACAAACACTAAGAAAGTTTGTTTTTCGATTCAAAACAAGATTTTAACGCTTGGAGGAGTTCAAATAACGTGTTTTTTGATCATTTGTATCGTATCTTTTACTACATGACTTTTCACCAAATTTCACAAACACTAAGAAAGTTTGTTTTTCGATTCAAAACAAGATTTTAACGCTTTGAGGAGTTCAAATAACGTGTTTTTAGATCATTTGTATCGTATCTTTAACTACATAACTTTTCACCAAATTTCACAAACACTAAGAAAGTTTGTTTTTATATTCAAAACAAGATTTTAACGCTTTGAGGAAGACAAATAACAAGTTTTTAGATCATTTGTATCGTATCTTTTACTACATAACTTTTCACCAAATTTCACTAACACAAAGAAAGTTTGTTTTTAGATTCAAAACAACATTTTAACGCTTTGAGGAGCTCAAATAACGTGTTTTTAGATCATTTGTATCGTATCTTTTACTACATAAGTTTTCACCAAATTTCACTAACACAAAGAAAGTTTGTTTTTAGATTCAAAACAAGATTTTAATGCTTTGAGGAGTTCAAATAACGTGTTTTTAGATCATTTGTATCGTATCTTTTACTACATAACTTTTCACCAAATTTCACAAACACTAAGAAATTTTTTTTTTCGATTCAAAACAAGATTTTAACGCTTTGAGGAGTTCAAATAACGTGTTTTTAGATCATTTGTATCGTATCTTTTACAACATAACTTTTCACCAACTTTCACAAACACTAAAAAGTTTGTTTTTAGATTCAAAACAAGATTTTAACGCTTTGAGGAGTTCAAATAACGTGTTTTTAGATCATTTGTATCGTATCTTTTACTACATAAATTTTCACCAAATTTCACAAACACTAAGAAAGTTTGTTTTTCGATTCAAAACAAGATTTTAACGCTTTGAGGAGTTAAAATAACGTGTTTTTAGATCATTTGTATCGTATCTTTTACTACATAACTTTTCACCAAATTTCACGAACAGAAAGAAAGTTTGTTTTTCGATTCAAAACAAGATTTTAACGCTTGGAGGAGTTCAAATAACGTGTTTTTAGATCATTTGTATCGTATCTTTTACTACATGACTTTTCACCAAATTTCACAAACACTAAGAAAGTTTGTTTTTCGATTCAAAACAAGATTTTAACGCTTTGAGGAGTTCAAATAACGTGTTTTTAGATCAGTTGTATCGTATCTTTAACTACATAACTTTTCACCAAATTTCACAAACACTAAGAAAGTTTGTTTTTATATTCAAAACAAGATTTTAACGCTTTTAGGAGTACAAATAACAAGTTTTTAGATCATTTGTATCGTATCTTTTACTACATAACTTTTCACCAAATTTCACTAACACAAAGAAAGTTTGTTTTTAGATTCAAAACAAGATTTTAACGCTTTGAGGAGTTCAAATAACGTGTTTTTAGATCATTTGTATCGTATCTTTTACTACATAAGTTTTCACCAAAAATCACTAACACAAAGAAAGTTTGTTTTTAGATTCCAAACAAGATTTTAATGCTTTGAGGAGTTCAAATAACGTGTTTTTAGATCATTTGTATCGTATCTTTTACTACATAACTTTTCACCAAATTTCACAAACACTAAGAAAATTTGTTTTTCGATTCAAAACAAGATTTTAACGCTTTGAGGAGTTCAAATAACGTGTTTTTAGATCATTTGTATCGTATCTTTTACAACATAACTTTTCACCAACTTTCACAAACACTAAAAAGTTTGTTTTTAGATTCAAAACAAGATTTTAACGCTTTGAGGAGTTCGAATAACGTGTTTTTAGATCATTTGTATCGTATCTTTTACTACATAACTTTTCACCAAATTTCACGAACACAAAGAAAGTTTGTTTTTAGACTCAAAACAAGATTTCAACGATTTAAGGATTTCAAATAACGTGTTTTTAGATCATTTGTATCGTATCTTTTACTACATAACTTTTCACCAAATTTCACGAACACAAAGAAAGTTTGTTTTTCGATTCAAAACAAGATTTTAACTCTTGGAGGAGTTCAAATAACGTGTTTTTAGATCATTTGTATCGTATCTTTTACTACATAACTTTTCACCAAATTTCACAAACACTAAGAAAGTTTGTTTTTCGATTCAAAACAAGATTTTAACGCTTTGAGGAGTTAAAATAACGTGTTTTTAGATCATTTGTATCGTATCTTTTACTACATAACTTTTCACCAAATTTCACAAACACTAAGAAAGTTTGTTTTCCGATTCAAAACAAGATTTTAACGCTATGAGGAGCTCAAATAACGTGTTTTTAGATCATTTGTATCGTATCTTTTACTACATAACTTTTCACCAAATTTCACAAACACTAAGAAAGTTTGTTTTTAGAATCAAAACAAGATTTTAACGCTTTGAGGAGTTCAAATAACGTGTGTTTAGATCATTTGTATCGTATCTTTTAGTACATAACTTTTCACCAAATTTCACAAACACTAAGAAAGTTTGTTTTTAGATTCAAAACAAGATTTTAACGCTTTGAGGAGTTCAAATAACGTGTTTTTAGATCAGTTGTATCGTATCTTTTACTACATAACGTTTCACCAAATTTCACAAACACTAAGAAAGTTTGTTTTTCGATTCAAAACAAGATTTTAACGCTTTAAGGAGTTCAAATAACGTGTTTTTAGATCATTTGTATCGAATCTTTTACTACATAACTTTTCACCAAATTTCACAAACACTAAGAAAGTTTGTTTTTCGATTCAAAACAAGATTTTAACGCTTTGAGTAGTTCAAATACCGTGTTTTTAGATCATTTGTATCGTATCTTTTACTACATAACTTTTCACCAAATTTCACAAACACTAAGAAAGTTTGTTTTTCGATTCAAAACAAGATTTTAACGATTGGAGGAGTTCAAATAACGTGTTTTTTGATCATTTGTATCGTATCTTTTACTACATGACTTTTCACCAAATTTTACAAACACTAAGAAAGTTTGTTTTTCGATTCAAAACAAGATTTTAACGCTTTGAGGAGTTCAAATAACGTGTTTTTAGATCATTTGTATCGTATCTTTAACTACATAACTTTTCACCAAATTTCACAAACACTAAGAAAGTTTGTTTTTATATTCAAAACAAGATTTTAACGCTTTGAGGAAGACAAATAACAAGTTTTTAGATCATTTGTATCGTATCTTTTACTACATAACTTTTCACCAAATTTCACTAACACAAAGAAAGTTTGTTTTTAGATTCAAAACAAGATTTTAACGCTTTGAGGAGTTCAAATAACGTGTTTTTAGATCATTTGTATCGTATCTTTTACTACATAAGTTTTCACCAAATTTCACTAACACAAAGAAAGTTTGTTTTTAGATTCAAAACAAGATTTTAATGCTTTGAGGAGTTCAAATAACGTGTTTTTAGATCATTTGTATCGTATCTTTTACTACATAACTTTTCACCAAATTTCACAAACACTAAGAAATTTTTTTTTTCGATTCAAAACAAGATTTTAACGCTTTGAGGAGTTCAAATAACGTGTTTTTAGATCATTTGTATCGTATCTTTTACAACATAACTTTTCACCAACTTTCACAAACACTAAAAAGTTTGTTTTTAGATTCAAAACAAGATTTTAACGCTTTGAGGAGTTCAAATAACGTGTTTTTAGATCATTTGTATCGTATCTTTTACTACATAAATTTTCACCAAATTTCACAAACACTAAGAAAGTTTGTTTTTCGATTCAAAACAAGATTTTAACGCTTTGAGGAGTTAAAATAACGTGTTTTTAGATCATTTGTATCGTATCTTTTACTACATAACTTTTCACCAAATTTCACGAACAGAAAGAAAGTTTGTTTTTCGATTCAAAACAAGATTTTAACGCTTGGAGGAGTTCAAATAACGTGTTTTTAGATCATTTGTATCGTATCTTTTACTACATGAATTTTCACTAAATTTCACAAACACTAAGAAAGTTTGTTTTTCGATTCAAAACAAGATTTTAACGCTTTGAGGAGTTCAAATAACGTGTTTTTAGATCAGTTGTATCGTATCTTTAACTACATAACTTTTCACCAAATTTCACAAACACTAAGAAAGTTTGTTTTTATATTCAAAACAAGATTTTAACGCTTTTAGGAGTACAAATAACAAGTTTTTAGATCATTTGTATCGTATCTTTTACTACATAACTTTTCACCAAATTTCACTAACACAAAGAAAGTTTGTTTTTAGATTCAAAACAAGATTTTAACGCTTTGAGGAGTTCAAATAACGTGTTTTTAGATCATTTGTATCGTATCTTTTACTACATAAGTTTTCACCAAAAATCACTAACACAAAGAAAGTTTGTTTTTAGATTCCAAACAAGATTTTAATGCTTTGAGGAGTTCAAATAACGTGTTTTTAGATCATTTGTATCGTATCTTTTACTACATAACTTTTCACCAAATTTCACAAACACTAAGAAAATTTGTTTTTCGATTCAAAACAAGATTTTAACGCTTTGAGGAGTTCAAATAACGTGTTTTTAGATCATTTGTATCGTATCTTTTACAACATAACTTTTCACCAACTTTCACAAACACTAAAAAGTTTGTTTTTAGATTCAAAACAAGATTTTAACGCTTTTAGGAGTTCGAATAACGTGTTTTTAGATCATTTGTATCGTATCTTTTACTACATAACTTTTCACCAAATTTCACGAACACAAAGAAAGTTTGTTTTTAGACTCAAAACAAGATTTCAACGATTTAAGGATTTCAAATAACGTGTTTTTAGATCATTTGTATCGTATCTTTTACTACATAACTTTTCTCCAAATTTCACGAACACAAAGAAAGTTTGTTTTTCGATTCAAAACAAGATTTTAACTCTTGGAGGAGTTCAAATAACGTGTTTTTAGATCATTTGTATCGTATCTTTTACTACATAACTTTTCACCAAATTTCACAAACACTAAGAAAGTTTGTTTTTCGATTCAAAACAAGATTTTAACGCTTTGAGGAGTTAAAATAACGTGTTTTTAGATCATTTGTATCGTATCTTTTACTACATAACTTTTCACCAAATTTCACACACACTAAGAAAGTTTGTTTTCCTATTCAAAACAAGATTTTAACGTTTTGAGGAGCTCAAATAACGTGTTTTTAGATCATTTGTATCGTATCTTTTACTACATAACTTTTCACCAAATTTCACAAACACTAAGAAAGTTTGTTTTTAGATTCAAAACAAGATTTTAACGCTTTGAGGAGTTCAAATAACATGTTTTTAGATCATTTGTATCGTATCTTTTACGACATAACTTTTCACCAAATTTCACAAACACTAAGAATGTTTGTTTTTAGATTCAAAACAAGATTTTAACGCTTTGAGGAGTTCAAATAACGTGTTTTTAGATCATTTGTATCGTATCTTTTACTACATAACTTTTCACCATATTTAACAAACACTAAGAAAGTTTGTTTTTAGATTCAAAACAAGATTTTAACGCTTTGAGGAGTTCAAATAAAGTGTTTTAAGATCATTTGTATCGTATCTTTTACTACAAAACTTTTCACCAAATTTCACAAACACTAAGAAAGTTTGTTTTTCGATTCAAAACAAGATTTTAACGCTTTGAGGTGTTCAAATAACGTGTTTTTAGATCATTTGTTTCGTATCTTTTACTACATAACTTTTCACCAAATTTCACGAACACAAAGAAAGTTTGATTTTAGATTCAAAACAAGATTTTAACGCTTTGAGGAGTTCAAATAACGTGTTTTTAGATCATTTGTATCGTATCTTTTACGACATAACTTTTCACCAAATTTCACAAACACTAAGAAAGTTTGTTTTTAGATTCAAAACAATATTTTAACTCTTTGAGGAGTTCAAATAACGTGTTTTTAGATCATTTGTATCGTATCTTTTACTACATAACTTTTCACCAAATTTCACTAACACAAAGAAAGTTTGTTTTTAGATTCAAAACAAGATTTTAACGCTTTGAGGAGCTCAAATAACGTGTTTTTAGATCCTTTGTATCGTATCATTTACAACATAACTTTTCACCAAATTTCACAAACACTAATAAAGTTTGTTTTCCGATTCAAAACAAGATTTTAACGCTTTGAGGAGTTCAAATAACGTGTTTTTAGATCATTTGTATCGTATCTTATACTACATAATTTTTCGCCAAATTTCACAAACACTAAGAAAGTTTACTTTCCTATTCAAAACAAGATTTTAACGCTTTGAGGAGCTCAAATTACGTGTTTTTAGATCATTTGTATCGTATCTTTTACTACATAACTTTTCACCAAATTTCACAAACACTAAGAAAGTTTGTTTTCCGATTCAAAACAAGATTTTAACGCTTTGAGGAGCTCAAATAACGTGTTTTTAGATCATTTGTATCGTATCTTTTATTACATAACTTTTCACCAAATTTCACAAACACTAAGAAAGTTTGTTTTTAGAATCAAAACAAGATTTTAACGCTTTGAGGAGTTCAAATAACGTGTGTTTAGATCATTTGTATCGTATCTTTTAGTACATAACTTTTCACCAAATTTCACAAACACTAAGAAAGTTTGTTTTTAGATTCAAAACAAGATTTTAACGCTTTGAGGAGTTCAAATAACGCGTTTTTAGATCAGTTGTATCGTATCTTTTACTACATAACGTTTCACCAAATTTCACAAACACTAAGAAAGTTTGTTTTTCGATTCAAAACAAGATTTTAACGCTTTAAGGAGTTCAAATAACGTGTTTTTAGATCATTTGTATCGAATCTTTTACTACATAACTTTTCACCAAATTTCACAAACACTAAGAAAGTTTGTTTTTCGATTCAAAACAAGATTTTAACGCTTTGAGTAGTTCAAATACCGTGTTTTTAGATCATTTGTATCGTATCTTTTACTACATAACTTTTCACCAAATTTCACGAACAGAAAGAAAGTTTGTTTTTCGATTCAAAACAAGATTTTAACGCTTGGAGGAGTTCAAATAACGTGTTTTTAGATCATTTGTATCGTATCTTTTACTACATGACTTTTCACCAAATTTCACAAACACTAAGAAAGTTTGTTTTTCGATTCAAAACAAGATTTTAACGCTTTGAGGAGTTCAAATAACGTGTTTTTAGATCAGTTGTATCGTATCTTTAACTACATAACTTTTCACCAAATTTCACAAACACTAAGAAAGTTTGTTTTTCGATTCAAAACAAGATTTTAACGCTTTGAGGAGTTCAAATAACGTGTTTTTAGATCAGTTGTATCGTATCTTTTACTACATAACGTTTCACCAAATTTCACAAACACTAAGAAAGTTTGTTTTTCGATTCAAAACAAGATTTTAACGCTTTAAGGAGTTCAAATAACGTGTTTTTAGATCATTTGTATCGAATCTTTTACTACATAACTTTTCACCAAATTTCACAAACACTAAGAAAGTTTGTTTTTCGATTCAAAACAAGATTTTAACGCTTTGAGTAGTTCAAATACCGTGTTTTTAGATCATTTGTATCGTATCTTTTACTACATAACTTTTCACCAAATTTCACAAACACTAAGAAAGTTTGTTTTTCGATTCAAAACAAGATTTTAACGCTTGGAGGAGTTCAAATAACGTGTTTTTTGATCATTTGTATCGTATCTTTTACTACATGACTTTTCACCAAATTTCACAAACACTAAGAAAGTTTGTTTTTCGATTCAAAACAAGATTTTAACGCTTTGAGGAGTTCAAATAACGTGTTTTTAGATCATTTGTATCGTATCTTTAACTACATTACTTTTCACCAAATTTCACAAACACTAAGAAAGTTTGTTTTTATATTCAAAACAAGATTTTAACGCTTTGAGGAAGACAAATAACAAGTTTTTAGATCATTTGTATCGTATCTTTTACTACATAACTTTTCACCAAATTTCACTAACACAAAGAAAGTTTGTTTTTAGATTCAAAACAAGATTTTAACGCTTTGAGGAGTTCAAATAACGTGTTTTTAGATCATTTGTATCGTATCTTTTACTACATAAGTTTTCACCAAATTTCACTAACACAAAGAAAGTTTGTTTTTAGATTCAAAACAAGATTTTAATGCTTTGAGGAGTTCAAATAACGTGTTTTTAGATCATTTGTATCGTATCTTTTACTACATAACTTTTCACCAAATTTCACAAACACTAAGAATTTTTTTTTTTCGATTCAAAACAAGATTTTAACGCTTTGAGGAGTTCAAATAACGTGTTTTTAGATCATTTGTATCGTATCTTTTACAACATAACTTTTCACCAACTTTCACAAACACTAAAAAGTTTGTTCTTAGATTCAAAACAAGATTTTAACGCTTTGAGGAGTTCAAATAACGTGTTTTTAGATCATTTGTATCGTATCTTTTGCTACATAAATTTTCACCAAATTTCACAAACACTAAGAAAGTTTGTTTTTCGATTCAAAACAAGATTTTAACGCTTTGAGGAGTTAAAATAACGTGTTTTTAGATCATTTGTATCGTATCTTTTACTACATAACTTTTCACCAAATTTCACGAACAGAAAGAAAGTTTGTTTTTCGATTCAAAACAAGATTTTAACGCTTGGAGGAGTTCAAATAACGTGTTTTTAGATCATTTGTATCGTATCTTTTACTACATGACTTTTCACCAAATTTCACAAACACTAAGAAAGTTTGTTTTTCGATTCAAAACAAGATTTTAACGCTTTGAGGAGTTCAAATAACGTGTTTTTAGATCAGTTGTATCGTATCTTTAACTACATAACTTTTCACCAAATTTCACAAACACTAAGAAAGTTTGTTTTTATATTCAAAACAAGATTTTAACGCTTTTAGGAGTACAAATAACAAGTTTTTAGATCATTTGTATCGTATCTTTTACTACATAACTTTTCACCAAATTTCACTAACACAAAGAAAGTTTGTTTTTAGATTCAAAACAAGATTTTAACGCTTTGAGGAGTTCAAATAACGTGTTTTTAGATCATTTGTATCGTATCTTTTACTACATAAGTTTTCACCAAAAATCACTAACACAAAGAAAGTTTGTTTTTAGATTCCAAACAAGATTTTAATGCTTTGAGGAGTTCAAATAACGTGTTTTTAGATCATTTGTATCGTATCTTTTACTACATAACTTTTCACCAAATTTCACAAACACTAAGAAAATTTGTTTTTCGATTCAAAACAAGATTTTAACGCTTTGAGGAGTTCAAATAACGTGTTTTTAGATCATTTGTATCGTATCTTTTACAACATAACTTTTCACCAACTTTCACAAACACTAAAAAGTTTGTTTTTAGATTCAAAACAAGATTTTAACGCTTTGAGGAGTTCGAATAACGTGTTTTTAGATCATTTGTATCGTATCATTTACAACATAACTTTTCACCAAATTTCACAAACACTAATAAAGTTTGTTTTCCGATTCAAAACAAGATTTTAACGCTTTGAGGAGTTCAAATAACGTGTTTTTAGATCATTTGTATCGTATCTTATACTACATAATTTTTCGCCAAATTTCACAAACACTAAGAAAGTTTACTTTCCTATTCAAAACAAGATTTTAACGCTTTGAGGAGCTCAAATTACGTGTTTTTAGATCATTTGTATCGTATCTTTTACTACATAACTTTTCACCAAATTTCACAAACACTAAGAAAGTTTGTTTTCCGATTCAAAACAAGATTTTAACGCTTTGAGGAGCTCAAATAACGTGTTTTTAGATCATTTGTATCGTATCTTTTACTACATAACTTTTCACCAAATTTCACAAACACTAAGAAAGTTTGTTTTTAGAATCAAAACAAGATTTTAACGCTTTGAGGAGTTCAAATAACGTGTGTTTAGATCATTTGTATCGTATCTTTTAGTACATAACTTTTCACCAAATTTCACAAACACTAAGAAAGTTTGTTTTTAGATTCAAAACAAGATTTTAACGCTTTGAGGAGTTCAAATAACGCGTTTTTAGATCAGTTGTATCGTATCTTTTACTACATAACGTTTCACCAAATTTCACAAACACTAAGAAAGTTTGTTTTTCGATTCAAAACAAGATTTTAACGCTTTAAGGAGTTCAAATAACGTGTTTTTAGATCATTTGTATCGAATCTTTTACTACATAACTTTTCACCAAATTTCACAAACACTAAGAAAGTTTGTTTTTCGATTCAAAACAAGATTTTAACGCTTTGAGTAGTTCAAATACCGTGTTTTTAGATCATTTGTATCGTATCTTTTACTACATAACTTTTCACCAAATTTCACAAACACTAAGAAAGTTTGTTTTTCGATTCAAAACAAGATTTTAACGCTTGGAGGAGTTCAAATAACGTGTTTTTTGATCATTTGTATCGTATCTTTTACTACATGACTTTTCACCAAATTTCACAAACACTAAGAAAGTTTGTTTTTCGATTCAAAACAAGATTTTAATGCTTTGAGGAGTTCAAATAACGTGTTTTTAGATCATTTGTATCGTATCTTTAACTACATAACTTTTCACCAAATTTCACAAACACTAAGAAAGTTTGTTTTTATATTCAAAACAAGATTTTAACGCTTTGAGGAATACAAATAACAAGTTTTTAGATCATTTGTATCGTATCTTTTACTACATAACTTTTCACCAAATTTCACTAACACAAAGAAAGTTTGTTTTTAGATTCAAAACAAGATTTTAACGCTTTGAGGAGTTCAAATAACGTGTTTTTAGATCATTTGTATCGTATCTTTTACTACATAAGTTTTCACCAAATTTCACTAACACAAAGAAAGTTTGTTTTTAGATTCAAAACAAGATTTTAATGCTTTGAGGAGTTCAAATAACGTGTTTTTAGATCATTTGTATCGTATCTTTTACTACATAACTTTTCACCAAATTTCACAAACACTAAGAATTTTTTTTTTTCGATTCAAAACAAGATTTTAACGCTTTGAGGAGTTCAAATAACGTGTTTTTAGATCATTTGTATCGTATCTTTTACAACATAACTTTTCACCAACTTTCACAAACACTAAAAAGTTTGTTTTTAGATTCAAAACAAGATTTTAACGCTTTGAGGAGTTCAAATAACGTGTTTTTAGATCATTTGTATCGTATCTTTTACTACATAACTTTTCACCAAATTTCACAAACACTAAGAAAGTTTGTTTTTCGATTCAAAACAAGATTTTAACGCTTTGAGGAGTTAAAATAACGTGTTTTTAGATCATTTGTATCGTATCTTTTACTACATAACTTTTCACCAAATTTCACGAACAGAAAGAAAGTTTGTTTTTCGATTCAAAACAAGATTTTAACGCTTTGAGGAGTTCAAATAACGTGTGTTTAGATCATTTGTATCGTATCTTTTAGTACATAACTTTTCACCAAATTTCACAAACACTAAGAAAGTTTGTTTTTAGATTCAATACAAGATTTTAACGCTTTGAGGAGTTCAAATAACGTGTTTTTAGATCATTTGTATCGTATCTTTTACTACATAACTTTTCACCAAATTTCACAAACACTAAGAAAGTTTGTTTTTCGATTCAATACAAGATTTTAACGCTTTGAGGAGTTCAAATAACGTGTTTTTAGATCATTTGTATCGTATCTTTTACTACATAACTTTTCACCAAATTTCACGAACACATAGAAAGTTTGTTTTTAGATTCAAAACAAGATTTTAACGCTTTGAGGAGTTCAAATAACGTGTTTTTAGATCATTTGTATCGTATCTTTTACTACATAACTTTTCACCAAATTTCACTAACACAAAGAAAGTTTGTTTTTAGATTCAAAACAAGAGTTTAACGCTTTGAGGAGTTCAAATAACGTGTGTTTAGATCATTTGTATCGTATCTTTTAGTACATAACTTTTCACCAAATTTCACGAACACTAAGAAAGTTTGTTTTTCGATTCAAAACAAGATTCTAACGCTTTGAGGAGTTCAAATAAAGTGTTTTAAGATCATTTGTATCGTATCTTTTACTACATAACTTTTCACCAAATTTCACAAACACTAAGAAAGTTTGTTTTTAGATTCAAAACAAGAGTTTAACGCTTTGAGGAGTTCAAATAACGTGTGTTTAGATCATTTGTATCGTATCTTTTAGTACATAACTTTTCACCAAATTTCACAAACACTAAGAGAGTTTGTTTTTAAATTCAATACAAAATTTTAACGCTTTGAGGAGTTCAAATAACGTGTTTTTAGATCATTTGTATCGTATCTTTTAATACATAACTTTTCACCAAATTTCACAAAAACTAAGAAAGTTTGTTATTCGATTCAAAACAAGATTTTAACGCTTTGAGGAGTTCAAATAACGTGTTTTTAGATCATTTGTATCGTATCTTTTACTACATAACTTTTCGCCAAATTTCACAAACACTAAGAAAGTTTGTTTTTAGATTCAAAACAAGATTTCAACGCTTTCAGGAGTTCAAATAACGTGTTTTTAGATCATTTGTATCGTATCTTTTACTACATAAATTTTCACCAAATTTCACAAACACTAAGAAAGTTTGTTTTCCGATTCAAAACAAGATTTTAACGCTTTGAGGAGCTCAAATTACGTGTTTTTAGATCATTTGTATCGTATCTTTTACTACATAACTTTTCACCAAATTTCACAAACACTAAGAAAGTTTGTTTTTCGATTCAAAACAAAATTTTAACGCTTTGAGGAGTTCAAATAACGTATTTTTAGATCATTTGTATCGTATCTTTTACTACATAACTTTTCACCAAATTTCACAAACACAAAGAAAGTTTGGTTTTCGATTCAAAACAAGAGTTTAACGCTTTGAGTAGTTCAAATAACGTGTTTTTAGATCATTTGTATCGTATCTTTTACTACATAACGTTTCACCAAATTTCACAAACACTAAGAAAGTTTGTTTTTAGATTCAAAACAAGATTTTAACGCTTTGAGGAGTTCAAATAAAGTGTTTCAAGATCATTTGTATCGTATCTTTTATTACATAACTTTTCACCAAATTTCACAAACACTAAGAAAGTTTGTTTTTCGATTCAAAACAAGATTTAAACGCTTTGAGGAGTTCAAATAACGTGTTTTTAGATCATTTGTATCGTATCTTTTACTACATAACGTTTCACCAAATTTCACAAACACTAAGAAAGTTTGTTTATAGATTCAAAACAAGATTTTAACGCTTTGAGGAGTTCAAATAAAGTGTTTCAAGATCATTTGTATCGTATCTTTTACTACATAACTTTTCACCAAATTTCACAAACACTAAGAAAGTTCGTTTTTCGATTCAAAACAAGATTTTAACGCTTTGAGGTGTTCAAATAACGTGTTTTTAGATCATTTGTATCGTATCTTTTACTACATAACTTTTCACCAAATTTCACGAACACAAAGAAAGTTTGTTTTTAGATTCAAAACAAGATTTTAACGCTTTGAGGAGTTCAAATAACGTGTTTTTAGATCATTTGTATCGTATCTTTTACTACATAACTTTTCACCGAATTTCACAAACACTAAGAAAGTTTGTTTTTAGATTCAAAACAATATTTTAACTCTTTGAGGAGTTCAAATAACGTGTTTTTAGATCATTTGTATCGTATCTTTTACTACATAACTTTTCACCAAATTTCACTAACACAAAGAAAGTTTGTTTTTAGATTCAAAACAAGATTTTAACGCTTTGAGGAGCTCAAATAACGTGTTTTTAGATCCTTTGTATCGTATCATTTACAACATAAATTTTCACCAAATTTCACAAACACTAATAAAGTTTGTTTTCCGATTCAAAACAAGATTTTAACGCTTTGAGGAGTTCAAATAATGTGTTTTTAGATCATTTGTATCGTATCTTATACTACATAATTTTTCGCCAAATTTCACAAACACTAAGAAAGTTTACTTTCCTATTCAAAACAAGATTTTAACGCTTTGAGGAGCTCAAATAACGTGTTTTTAGATCATTTGTATCGTATCTTTTACTACATAAATTTTCACCAAATTTCACAAACACTAAGAAAGTTTGTTTTCCGATTCAAAACAAGATTTTAGCGCTTTGAGGAGCTCAAATAACGTGTTTCTAGATCATTTGTATCGTATCTTTTACTACATAACTTTTCACCAAATTTCACAAACACTAAGAAAGTTTGTTTTTAGATTCAAAACAAGATTTTAATGCTTTGATGAGTTCAAATAACGTGTGTTTAGATCATTTGTATCGTATCTTTTAGTACATAACTTTTCTCCAAATTTCACAAACACTAAGAAAGTTTGTTTTTAGATTCAAAACAAGATTTTAACGCTTTGAGGAGTTCAAATAACGTGTTTTTAGATCAGTTGTATCGTATCTTTTACTACATAACTTTTCACCAAATTTCACAAACACTAAGAAAGTTTGTTTTTAGATTCAAAACAAGATTTTAATGCTTTGATGAGTTCAAATAACGTGTGTTTAGATCATTTGTATCGTATCTTTTAGTACATAACTTTTCTCCAAATTTCACAAACACTAAGAAAGTTTGTTTTTAGATTCAAAACAAGATTTTAACGCTTTGAGGAGTTCAAATAACGTGTTTTTAGATCAGTTGTATCGTATCTTTTACTACATAAATTTTCACCAAATTTCACAAACACTAAGAAAGTTTGTTTTCCGATTCAAAACAAGATTTTAACGCTTTGAGGAGCTCAAATTACGTGTTTTTAGATCATTTGTATCGTATCTTTTACTACATAACTTTTCACCAAATTTCACAAACACTAAGAAAGTTTGTTTTTCGATTCAAAACAAAATTTTAACGCTTTGAGGAGTTCAAATAACGTATTTTTAGATCATTTGTATCGTATCTTTTACTACATAACTTTTCACCAAATTTCACAAACACAAAGAAAGTTTGGTTTTCGATTCAAAACAAGAGTTTAACGCTTTGAGTAGTTCAAATAACGTGTTTTTAGATCATTTGTATCGTATCTTTTACTACATAACGTTTCACCAAATTTCACAAACACTAAGAAAGTTTGTTTTTAGATTCAAAACAAGATTTTAACGCTTTGAGGAGTTCAAATAAAGTGTTTCAAGATCATTTGTATCGTATCTTTTATTACATAACTTTTCACCAAATTTCACAAACACTAAGAAAGTTTGTTTTTCGATTCAAAACAAGATTTAAACGCTTTGAGGAGTTCAAATAACGTGTTTTTAGATCATTTGTATCGTATCTTTTACTACATAACGTTTCACCAAATTTCACAAACACTAAGAAAGTTTGTTTATAGATTCAAAACAAGATTTTAACGCTTTGAGGAGTTCAAATAAAGTGTTTCAAGATCATTTGTATCGTATCTTTTACTACATAACTTTTCACCAAATTTCACAAACACTAAGAAAGTTCGTTTTTCGATTCAAAACAAGATTTTAACGCTTTGAGGTGTTCAAATAACGTGTTTTTAGATCATTTGTATCGTATCTTTTACTACATAACTTTTCACCAAATTTCACGAACACAAAGAAAGTTTGTTTTTAGATTCAAAACAAGATTTTAACGCTTTGAGGAGTTCAAATAACGTGTTTTTAGATCATTTGTATCGTATCTTTTACTACATAACTTTTCACCGAATTTCACAAACACTAAGAAAGTTTGTTTTTAGATTCAAAACAATATTTTAACTCTTTGAGGAGTTCAAATAACGTGTTTTTAGATCATTTGTATCGTATCTTTTACTACATAACTTTTCACCAAATTTCACTAACACAAAGAAAGTTTGTTTTTAGATTCAAAACAAGATTTTAACGCTTTGAGGAGCTCAAATAACGTGTTTTTAGATCCTTTGTATCGTATCATTTACAACATAAATTTTCACCAAATTTCACAAACACTAATAAAGTTTGTTTTCCGATTCAAAACAAGATTTTAACGCTTTGAGGAGTTCAAATAATGTGTTTTTAGATCATTTGTATCGTATCTTATACTACATAATTTTTCGCCAAATTTCACAAACACTAAGAAAGTTTACTTTCCTATTCAAAACAAGATTTTAACGCTTTGAGGAGCTCAAATAACGTGTTTTTAGATCATTTGTATCGTATCTTTTACTACATAAATTTTCACCAAATTTCACAAACACTAAGAAAGTTTGTTTTCCGATTCAAAACAAGATTTTAGCGCTTTGAGGAGCTCAAATAACGTGTTTTTAGATCATTTGTATCGTATCTTTTACTACATAACTTTTCACCAAATTTCACAAACACTAAGAAAGTTTGTTTTTAGATTCAAAACAAGATTTTAATGCTTTGATGAGTTCAAATAACGTGTGTTTAGATCATTTGTATCGTATCTTTTAGTACATAACTTTTCTCCAAATTTCACAAACACTAAGAAAGTTTGTTTTTAGATTCAAAACAAGATTTTAACGCTTTGAGGAGTTCAAATAACGTGTTTTTAGATCAGTTGTATCGTATCTTTTACTACATAACTTTTCACCAAATTTCACAAAAACTAAGAAAGTTTGTTTTTCGATTCAAAACAAGATTTTAACGCTTTAAGGAGTTCAAATAACGTGTTTTTAGATCATTTGTATCGAATCTTTTACTACATAACTTTTCACCAAATTTCACAAACACTAAGAAAGTTTGTTTTTCGATTCAAAACAAGATTTTAACGCTTTGAGTAGTTCAAATACCGTGTTTTTAGATCATTTGTATCGTATCTCTTACTACATAACTTTTCACCAAATTTCACAAACACTAAGAAAGTTTGTTTTTCGATTCAAAACAAGATTTTAACGCTTGGAGGAGTTCAAATAACGTGTTTTTAGATCATTTGTATCGTATCTTTTACTACATGACTTTTCACCATATTTCACGAACACAAAGAAAGTTTGTTTTTAGATTCAAAACAAGATTTTAACGCTTTGAGGAGTTCAAATAACGTGTTTTTAGATCATTTGTATCGTATCTTTTACTACATAACTTTTCACCAAATTTCACAAACACTAAGAAAGTTTGTTTTTAGATTCAAAACAAGATTTTAACGCTGTGAGGAGTACAAATAACAAGTTTTTAGATCATTTGTATCGTATCTTTTACTACATAACTTTTCTCCAAATTTCATGAACACAAAGAAAGTTTGTTTTTCGATTCAAAACAAGATTTTAACGCTTTGAGGAGTTCAAATAACGTGTTTTTAGATCATTTGTATCGTATCTTTTACAACATAACTTTTCACCAACTTTCACAAACACTAAAAAGTTTGTTTTTAGATTCAAAACAAGATTTTAACGCTTTGAGGTGTTCAAATAATGTGTTTTTAGATCATTTGTATCGTATCTTTTACCACATAACTTTTCACCAAATTTCACGAACACAAAGAAAGTTTGTTTTTAGATTCAAAACAAGATTTTAACGCTTTGAGGAGTTCAAATAACGTGTTTTTAGATCATTTGTATCGTATCTTTTACTACATAACTTTTCACCGAATTTCACAAACACTAAGAAAGTTTGTTTTTAGATTCAAAATAATATTTTAACTCTTTGAGGAGTTCAAATAACGTGTTTTTAGATCATTTGTATCGTATCTTTTACTACATAACTTTTCACCAAATTTCACTAACACAAAGAAAGTTTGTTTTTAGATTCAAAACAAGATTTTAACGCTTTGAGGAGCTCAAATAACGTGTTTTTAGATCCTTTGTATCGTATCATTTACAACATAAATTATCACCAAATTTCACAAACACTAATAAAGATTGTTTTCCGATTCAAAACAAGATTTTAACGCTTTGAGGAGTTCTAATAATGTGTTTTTAGATCATTTGTATCGTATCTTATACTACATAATTTTTCGCCAAATTTCACAAACACTAAGAAAGTTTACTTTCCTATTCAAAACAAGATTTTAACGCTTTGAGGAGCTCAAATAACGTGTTTTTAGATCATTTGTATCGTATCTTTTACTACATAACTTTTCACCAAATTTCACAAACACTTAGAAAGTTTGTTTTCCGATTCAAAACAAGATTTTAACGCTTTGAGGAGCTCAAATAACGTGTTTTTAGATCATTTGTATCGTATCTTTTACTACATAACTTTTCACCAAATTTCACAAACACTAAGAAAGTTTTTTTTTAGATTCAAAACAAGATTTTAACGCTTTGATGAGTTCAAATAACGTGTGTTTAGATCATTTGTATCGTATCTTTTAGTACATAACTTTTCACCAAATTTCACAAACACTAAGAAAGTTTGTTTTTAGATTCAAAACAAGATTTTAACGCTTTGAGGAGTTCAAATAACGTGTTTTTAGATCAGTTGTATCGTATCTTTTACTACATAACTTTTCACCAAATTTCACAAACACTAAGAAAGTTTGTTTTTCGATTCAAAACAAGATTTTAACGCTTTAAGGAGTTCAAATAACGTGTTTTTAGATCATTTGTATCGAATCTTTTACTACATAACTTTTCACCAAATTTCACAAACACTAAGAAAGTTTGTTTTTCGATTCAAAACAAGATTTTAACGCTTTGAGTAGTTCAAATACCGTGTTTTTAGATCATTTGTATCGTATCTTTTACTACATAACTTTTCACCAAATTTCACAAACACTTAGAAAGTTTGTTTTCCGATTCAAAACAAGATTTTAACGCTTTGAGGAGCTCAAATAACGTGTTTTTAGATCATTTGTATCGTATCTTTTACTACATAACTTTTCACCAAATTTCACAAACACTAAGAAAGTTTTTTTTTAGATTCAAAACAAGATTTTAACGCTTTGATGAGTTCAAATAACGTGTGTTTAGATCATTTGTATCGTATCTTTTAGTACATAACTTTTCACCAAATTTCACAAACACTAAGAAAGTTTGTTTTTAGATTCAAAACAAGATTTTAACGCTTTGAGGAGTTCAAATAACGTGTTTTTAGATCAGTTGTATCGTATCTTTTACTACATAACTTTTCACCAAATTTCACAAACACTAAGAAAGTTTGTTTTTCGATTCAAAACAAGATTTTAACGCTTTAAGGAGTTCAAATAACGTGTTTTTAGATCATTTGTATCGAATCTTTTACTACACAACTTTTCACCAAATTTCACAAACACTAAGAAAGTTTGTTTTTCGATTCAAAACAAGATTTTAACGCTTTGAGTAGTTCAAATACCGTGTTTTTAGATCATTTGTATCGTATCTTTTACTACATAACTTTTCACCAAATTTCACAAACACTAAGAAAGTTTGTTTTTCGATTCAAAACAAGATTTTAACGCTTGGAGGAGTTCAAATAACGTGTTTTTAGATCATTTGTATCGTATCTTTTACTACATGACTTTTCACCATATTTCACAAACACTAAGAAAGTTTGTTTTTCGATTCAAAACAAAATTTTAACGCTTTGAGGACTTCAAATAACGTATTTTTAGATCATTTGTATCGTATCTTTTACTACATAACTTTTCACCAAATTTCACAAACACAAAGAAAGTTTGGTTTTCGATTCAAAACAAGAGTTTAACGCTTTGAGTAGTTCAAATAACGTGTTTTTAGATCATTTGTATCGTATCTTTTACTACATAACGTTTCACCAAATTTCACAAACACTAAGAAAGTTTGTTTTTAGATTCAAAACAAGATTTTAACGCTTTGAGGAGTTCAAATAAAGTGTTTCAAGATCATTTGTATCGTATCTTTTATTACATAACTTTTCACCAAATTTCACAAACACTAAGAAAGTTTGTTTTTCGATTCAAAACAAGATTTAAACGCTTTGAGGAGTTCAAATAACGTGTTTTTAGATCATTTGTATCGTATCTTTTACTACATAACGTTTCACCAAATTTCACAAACACTAAGAAAGTTTGTTTATAGATTCAAAACAAGATTTTAACGCTTTGAGGAGTTCAAATAAAGTGTTTCAAGATCATTTGTATCGTATCTTTTACTACATAACTTTTCACCAAATTTCACAAACACTAAGAAAGTTCGTTTTTCGATTCAAAACAAGATTTTAACGCTTTGAGGTGTTCAAATAACGTGTTTTTAGATCATTTGTATCGTATCTTTTACTACATAACTTTTCACCAAATTTCACGAACACAAAGAAAGTTTGTTTTTAGATTCAAAACAAGATTTTAACGCTTTGAGGAGTTCAAATAACGTGTTTTTAGATCATTTGTATCGTATCTTTTACTACATAACTTTTCACCGAATTTCACAAACACTAAGAAAGTTTGTTTTTAGATTCAAAACAATATTTTAACTCTTTGAGGAGTTCAAATAACGTGTTTTTAGATCATTTGTATCGTATCTTTTACTACATAACTTTTCACCAAATTTCACTAACACAAAGAAAGTTTGTTTTTAGATTCAAAACAAGATTTTAACGCTTTGAGGAGCTCAAATAACGTGTTTTTAGATCCTTTGTATCGTATCATTTACAACATAAATTTTCACCAAATTTCACAAACACTAATAAAGTTTGTTTTCCGATTCAAAACAAGATTTTAACGCTTTGAGGAGTTCAAATAATGTGTTTTTAGATCATTTGTATCGTATCTTATACTACATAATTTTTCGCAAAATTTCACAAACACTAAGAAAGTTTACTTTCCTATTCAAAACAAGATTTTAACGCTTTGAGGAGCTCAAATAACGTGTTTTTAGATCATTTGTATCGTATCTTTTACTACATAAATTTTCACCAAATTTCAGAAACACTAAGAAAGTTTGTTTTCCGATTCAAAACAAGATTTTAGCGCTTTGAGGAGCTCAAATAACGTGTTTTTAGATCATTTGTATCGTATCTTTTACTACATAACTTTTCACCAAATTTCACAAACACTAAGAAAGTTTGTTTTTAGATTCAAAACAAGATTTTAATGCTTTGATGAGTTCAAATAACGTGTGTTTAGATCATTTGTATCGTATCTTTTAGTACATAACTTTTCTCCAAATTTCACAAACACTAAGAAAGTTTGTTTTTAGATTCAAAACAAGATTTTAACGCTTTGAGGAGTTCAAATAACGTGTTTTTAGATCAGTTGTATCGTATCTGTTACTACATAACTTTTCACCAAATTTCACAAAAACTAAGAAAGTTTGTTTTTCGATTCAAAACAAGATTTTAACGCTTTAAGGAGTTCAAATAACGTGTTTTTAGATCATTTGTATCGAATCTTTTACTACATAACTTTTCACCAAATTTCACAAACACTAAGAAAGTTTGTTTTTCGATTCAAAACAAGATTTTAACGCTTTGAGTAGTTCAAATACCGTGTTTTTAGATCATTTGTATCGTATCTCTTACTACATAACTTTTCACCAAATTTCACAAACACTAAGAAAGTTTGTTTTTCGATTCAAAACAAGATTTTAACGCTTGGAGGAGTTCAAATAACGTGTTTTTAGATCATTTGTATCGTATCTTTTACTACATGACTTTTCACCATATTTCACGAACACAAAGAAAGTTTGTTTTTAGATTCAAAACAAGATTTTAACGCTTTGAGGAGTTCAAATAACGTGTTTTTAGATCATTTGTATCGTATCTTTTACTACATAACTTTTCACCAAATTTCACAAACACTAAGAAAGTTTGTTTTTAGATTCAAAACAAGATTTTAACGCTGTGAGGAGTACAAATAACAAGTTTTTAGATCATTTGTATCGTATCTTTTACTACATAACTTTTCTCCAAATTTCACGAACACAAAGAAAGTTTGTTTTTCGATTCAAAACAAGATTTTAACGCTTTGAGGAGTTCAAATAACGTGTTTTTAGATCATTTGTATCGTATCTTTTACAACATAACTTTTCACCAACTTTCACAAACACTAAAAAGTTTGTTTTTAGATTCAAAACAAGATTTTAACGCTTTGAGGTGTTCAAATAATGTGTTTTTAGATCATTTGTATCGTATCTTTTACCACATAACTTTTCACCAAATTTCACGAACACAAAGAAAGTTTGTTTTTAGATTCAAAACAAGATTTTAACGCTTTGAGGAGTTCAAATAACGTGTTTTTAGATCATTTGTATCGTATCTTTTACTACATAACTTTTCACCGAATTTCACAAACACTAAGAAAGTTTGTTTTTAGATTCAAAATAATATTTTAACTCTTTGAGGAGTTCAAATAACGTGTTTTTAGATCATTTGTATCGTATCTTTTACTACATAACTTTTCACCAAATTTCACTAACACAAAGAAAGTTTGTTTTTAGATTCAAAACAAGATTTTAACGCTTTGAGGAGCTCAAATAACGTGTTTTTAGATCCTTTGTATCGTATCATTTACAACATAAATTATCACCAAATTTCACAAACACTAATAAAGATTGTTTTCCGATTCAAAACAAGATTTTAACGCTTTGAGGAGTTCTAATAATGTGTTTTTAGATCATTTGTATCGTATCTTATACTACATAATTTTTCGCCAAATTTCACAAACACTAAGAAAGTTTACTTTCCTATTCAAAACAAGATTTTAACGCTTTGAGGAGCTCAAATAACGTGTTTTTAGATCATTTGTATCGTATCTTTTACTACATAACTTTTCACCAAATTTCACAAACACTTAGAAAGTTTGTTTTCCGATTCAAAACAAGATTTTAACGCTTTGAGGAGCTCAAATAACGTGTTTTTAGATCATTTGTATCGTATCTTTTACTACATAACTTTTCACCAAATTTCACAAACACTAAGAAAGTTTTTTTTTAGATTCAAAACAAGATTTTAACGCTTTGATGAGTTCAAATAACGTGTGTTTAGATCATTTGTATCGTATCTTTTAGTACATAACTTTTCACCAAATTTCACAAACACTAAGAAAATTTGTTTTTAGATTCAAAACAAGATTTTAACGCTTTGAGGAGTTCAAATAACGTGTTTTTAGATCAGTTGTATCGTATCTTTTACTACATAACTTTTCACCAAATTTCACAAACACTAAGAAAGTTTGTTTTTCGATTCAAAACAAGATTTTAACGCTTTAAGGAGTTCAAATAACGTGTTTTTAGATCATTTGTATCGAATCTTTTACTACATAACTTTTCACCAAATTTCACAAACACTAAGAAAGTTTGTTTTTCGATTCAAAACAAGATTTTAACGCTTTGAGTAGTTCAAATACCGTGTTTTTAGATCATTTGTATCGTATCTTTTACTACATAACTTTTCACCAAATTTCACAAACACTAAGAAAGTTTGTTTTTCGATTCAAAACAAGATTTTAACGCTTGGAGGTGTTCAAATAACGTGTTTTTAGATCATTTGTATCGTATCTTTTACTACATGACTTTTCACCATATTTCACAAACTCTAAGAAAGTTTGTTTTTCGATTCAAAACAAAATTTTAACGCTTTGAGGACTTCAAATAACGTATTTTTAGATCATTTGTATCGTATCTTTTACTACATAACTTTTCACCAAATTTCACAAACACAAAGAAAGTTTGGTTTTCGGTTCAAAACAAGAGTTTAACGCTTTGAGTAGTTCAAATAACGTGTTTTTAGATCATTTGTATCGTATCTTTTACTACATAACGTTTCACCAAATTTCACAAACACTAAGAAAGTTTGTTTTTAGATTCAAAACAAGATTTTAACGCTTTGAGGAGTTCAAATAAAGTGTTTCAAGATCATTTGTATCGTATCTTTTATTACATAACTTTTCACCAAATTTCACAAACACTAAGAAAGTTTGTTTTTCGATTCAAAACAAGATTTAAACGCTTTGAGGAGTTCAAATAACGTGTTTTTAGATCATTTGTATCGTATCTTTTACTACATAACGTTTCACCAAATTTCACAAACACTAAGAAAGTTTGTTTTTAGATTCAAAACAAGATTTTAACGCTTTGAGGAGTTCAAATGAAGTGTTTCAAGATCATTTGTATCGTATCTTTTACTACATAACTTTTCACCAAATTTCACAAACACTAAGAAAGTTTGTTTTTCGATTCAAAACAAGATTTTAACGCTTTGAGGTGTTCAAATAACGTGTTTTTAGATCATTTGTATCGTATCTTTTACTACATAACTTTTCACCAAATTTCACGAACACAAAGAAAGTTTGTTTTTAGATTCAAAACAAGATTTTAACGCTTTGAGGAGTTCAAATAATGTGTTTTTAGATCATTTGTATCGTATCTTTTACTACATAACTTTTCACCGAATTTCACAAACACTAAGAAAGTTTGTTTTTAGATTCAAAACAATATTTTAACTCTTTGAGGAGTTCAAATAACGTGTTTTTAGATCATTTGTATCGTATCTTTTACTACATAACTTTTCACCAAATTTCACTAACACAAAGAAAGTTTGTTTTTAGATTCAAAACAAGATTTTAACGCTTTGAGGAGCTCAAATAACGTGTTTTTAGATCCTTTGTATCGTATCATTTACAACATAAATTTTCACCAAATTTCACAAACACTAATAAAGTTTGTTTTCCGATTCAAAACAAGATTTTAACGCTTTGAGGAGTTCAAATAATGTGTTTTTAGATCATTTGTATCGTATCTTATACTACATAATTTTTCGCCAAATTTCACAAACACTAAGAAAGTTTACTTTCCTATTCAAAACAAGATTTTAACGCTTTGAGGAGCTCAAATAACGTGTTTTTAGATCATTTGTATTGTATCTTTTACTACATAACTTTTCACCAAATTTCACAAACACTAAGAAAGTTTGTTTTCCGATTCAAAACAAGATTTTAGCGCTTTGAGGAGCTCAAATAACGTGTTTTTAGATCATTTGTATCGTATCTTTTACTACATAACTTTTCACCAAATTTCACAAACACTAAGAAAGTTTGTTTTTAGATTCAAAACAAGATTTTAACGCTTTGATGAGTTCAAATAACGTGTGTTTAGATCATTTGTATCGTATCTTTTAGTACATAACTTTTCACCAAATTTCACAAACACTAAGAAAGTTTGTTTTTAGATTCAAAACAAGATTTTAACGCTTTGAGGAGTTCAAATAACGTGTTTTTAGATCAGTTGTATCGTATCTTTTACTACATAACTTTTCACCAAATTTCACAAAAACTAAGAAAGTTTGTTTTTCGATTCAAAACAAGATTTTAACGCTTTAAGGAGTTCAAATAACGTGTTTTTAGATCATTTGTATCGAATCTTTTACTACATAACTTTTCACCAAATTTCACAAACACTAAGAAATTTTGTTTTTCGATTCAAAACAAGATTTTAACGCTTTGAGTAGTTCAAATACCGTGTTTTTAGATCATTTGTATCGTATCTCTTACTACATAACTTTTCACCAAATTTCACAAACACTAAGAAAGTTTGTTTTTCGATTCAAAACAAGATTTTAACGCTTGGAGGAGTTCAAATAACGTGTTTTTAGATCATTTGTATCGTATCTTTTACTACATGACTTTTCACCATATTTCACGAACACAAAGAAAGTTTGTTTTTAGATTCAAAACAAGATTTTAACGCTTTGAGGAGTTCAAATAACGTGTTTTTAGATCATTTGTATCGTATCTTTTACTACATAACTTTTCACCAAATTTCACAAACACTAAGAAAGTTTGTTTTTAGATTCAAAACAAGATTTGAACGCTGTGAGGAGTACAAATAACAAGTTTTTAGATCATTTGTATCGTATCTTTTACTACATAACTTTTCACCAAATTTCACGAACACAAAGAAAGTTTGTTTTTCGATTCAAAACAAGATTTTAACGCTTTGAGGAGTTCAAATAACGTGTTTTTAGATCATTTGTATCGTATCTTTTACAACATAACTTTTCACCAACTTTCACAAACACTAAAAAGTTTGTTTTTAGATTCAAAACAAGATTTTAACGCTTTGAGGTGTTCAAATAATGTGTTTTTAGATCATTTGTATCGTATCTTTTACTACATAACTTTTCACCAAATTTCACGAACACAAAGAAAGTTTGTTTTTAGATTCAAAACAAGATTTTAACGCTTTGAGGAGTTCAAATAACGTGTTTTTAGATCATTTGTATCGTATCTTTTACTACATAACTTTTCACCGAATTTCACAAACACTAAGAAAGTTTGTTTTTAGATTCAAAACAATATTTTAACTCTTTGAGGAGTTCAAATAACGTGTTTTTAGATCATTTGTATCGTATCTTTTACTACATAACTTTTCACCAAATTTCACTAACACAAAGAAAGTTTGTTTTTAGATTCAAAACAAGATTTTAACGCTTTGAGGAGCTCAAATAACGTGTTTTTAGATCCTTTGTATCGTATCATTTACAACATAAATTATCACCAAATTTCACAAACACTAATAAAGATTGTTTTCCCATTCAAAACAAGATTTTAACGCTTTGAGGAGTTCTAATAATGTGTTTTTAGATCATTTGTATCGTATCTTATACTACATAATTTTTCGCCAAATTTCACAAACACTAAGAAAGTTTACTTTCCTATTCAAAACAAGATTTTAGCGCTTTGAGGAGCTCAAATAACGTGTTTTTAGATCATTTGTATCGTATCTTTTACTACATAACTTTTCACCAAATTTCACAAACACTTAGAAAGTTTGTTTTCCGATTCTAAACAAGATTTTAACGCTTTGAGGAGCTCAAATAACGTGTTTTTAGATCATTTGTATCGTATCTTTTACTACATAACTTTTCACCAAATTTCACAAACACTAAGAAAGTTTTTTTTTAGATTCAAAACAAGATTTTAACGCTTTGATGAGTTCAAATAACGTGTGTTTAGATCATTTGTATCGTATCTTTTAGTACATAACTTTTCACCAAATTTCACAAACACTAAGAAAGTTTGTTTTTAGATTCAAAACAAGATTTTAACGCTTTGAGGAGTTCAAATAACGTGTTTTTAGATCAGTTGTATCGTATCTTTTACTACATAACTTTTCACCAAATTTCACAAACACTAAGAAAGTTTGTTTTTCGATTCAAAACAAGATTTTAACGCTTTAAGGAGTTCAAATAACGTGTTTTTAGATCATTTGTATCGAATCTTTTACTACATAACTTTTCACCAAATTTCACAAACACTAAGAAAGTTTGTTTTTCGATTCAAAACAAGATTTTAACGCTTTGAGTAGTTCAAATACCGTGTTTTTAGATCATTTGTATCGTATCTTTTACTACATAACTTTTCACCAAATTTCACAAACACTAAGAAAGTTTGTTTTTCGATTCAAAACAAGATTTTAACGCTTGGAGGAGTTCAAATAACGTGTTTTTAGATCATTTGTATCGTATCTTTTACTACATGACTTTTCACCATATTTCACAAACACTAAGAAAGTTTGTTTTTCGATTCAAAACAAAATTTTAACGATTTGAAGAGTTCAAATAACGTATTTTTAGATCATTTGTATCGTATCTTTTACTACATAACTTTTCACCAAATTTCACAAACACAAAGAAAGTTTGGTTTTCGATTCAAAACAAGAGTTTAACGCTTTGAGTAGTTCAAATAACGTGTTTTTAGATCATTTGTATCGTATCTTTTACTACATAACGTTTCACCAAATTTCACAAACACTAAGAAAGTTTGTTTTTAGATTCAAAACAAGATTTTAACGCTTTGAGGAGTTCAAATAAAGTGTTTCAAGATCATTTGTATCGTATCTTTTATTACATAACTTTTCACCAAATTTCACAAACACTAAGAAAGTTTGTTTTTCGATTCAAAACAAGATTTAAACGCTTTGAGGAGTTCAAATAACGTGTTTTTAGATCATTTGTATCGTATCTTTTACTACATAACGTTTCACCAAATTTCACAAACACTAAGAAAGTTTGTTTTTAGATTCAAAACAAGATTTTAACGCTTTGAGGAGTTCAAATGAAGTGTTTCAAGATCATTTGTATCGTATCTTTTACTACATAACTTTTCACCAAATTTCACAAACACTAAGAAAGTTTGTTTTTCGATTCAAAACAAGATTTTAACGCTTTGAGGTGTTCAAATAACGTGTTTTTAGATCATTTGTATCGTATCTTTTACTACATAACGTTTCACCAAATTTCACGAACACAAAGAAAGTTTGTTTTTAGATTCAAAACAAGATTTTAACGCTTTGAGGAGTTCAAATAATGTGTTTTTAGATCATTTGTATCGTATCTTTTACTACATAACTTTTCACCGAATTTCACAAACACTAAGAAAGTTTGTTTTTAGATTCAAAACAATATTTTAACTCTTTGAGGAGTTCAAATAACGTGTTTTTAGATCATTTGTATCGTATCTTTTACTACATAACTTTTCACCAAATTTCACTAACACAAAGAAAGTTTGTTTTTAGATTCAAAACAAGATTTTAACGCTTTGAGGAGCTCAAATAACGTGTTTTTAGATCCTTTGTATCGTATCATTTACAACATAAATTTTCACCAAATTTCACAAACACTAATAAAGTTTGTTTTCCGATTCAAAACAAGATTTTAACGCTTTGAGGAGTTCAAATAATGTGTTTTTAGATCATTTGTATCGTATCTTATACTACATAATTTTTCGCCAAATTTCACAAACACTAAGAAAGTTTACTTTCCTATTCAAAACAAGATTTTAACGCTTTGAGGAGCTCAAATAACGTGTTTTTAGATCATTTGTATCGTATCTTTTACTACATAACTTTTCACCAAATTTCACAAACACTAAGAAAGTTTGTTTTCCGATTCAAAACAAGATTTTAGCGCTTTGAGGAGCTCAAATAACGTGTTTTTAGATCATTTGTATCGTATCTTTTACTACATAACTTTTCACCAAATTTCACAAACACTAAGAAAGTTTGTTTTTAGATTCAAAACAAGATTTTAACGCTTTGATGAGTTCAAATAACGTGTGTTTAGATCATTTGTATCGTATCTTTTAGTACATAACTTTTCACCAAATTTCACAAACACTAAGAAAGTTTGTTTTTAGATTCAAAACAAGATTTTAACGCTTTGAGGAGTTCAAATAACGTGTTTTTAGATCAGTTGTATCGTATCTTTTACTACATAACTTTTCACCAAATTTCACAAAAACTAAGAAAGTTTGTTTTTCGATTCAAAACAAGATTTTAACGCTTTAAGGAGTTCAAATAACGTGTTTTTAGATCATTTGTATCGAATCTTTTACTACATAACTTTTCACCAAATTTCACAAACACTAAGAAAGTTTGTTTTTCGATTCAAAACAAGATTTTAACGCTTTGAGTAGTTCAAATACCGTGTTTTTAGATCATTTGTATCGTATCTTTTACTACATAACGTTTCACCAAATTTCACAAACTCTAAGAAAGTTTGTTTTTAGATTCAAAACAAGATTTTAACGCTTTGAGGAGTTCAAATAAAGTGTTTCAAGATCATTTGTATCGTATCTTTTATTACATAACTTTTCACCAAATTTCACAAACACTAAGAAAGTTTGTTTTTCGATTCAAAACAAGATTTAAACGCTTTGAGGAGTTCAAATAACGTGTTTTTAGATCATTTGTATCGTATCTTTTACTACATAACGTTTCACCAAATTTCACAAACACTAAGAAAGTTTGTTTTTAGATTCAAAACAAGATTTTAACGCTTTGAGGAGTTCAAATGAAGTGTTTCAAGATCATTTGTATCGTATCTTTTACTACATAACTTTTCACCAAATTTCACAAACACTAAGAAAGTTTGTTTTTCGATTCAAAACAAGATTTTAACGCTTTGAGGAGTTCAAATAACGTGTTTTTAGATCATTTGTATCGAATCTTTTACTACATAACTTTTCACCAAATTTCACAAACACTAAGAAAGTTTGTTTTTCGATTCAAAACAAGATTTTAACGCTTTGAGTAGTTCAAATACCGTGTTTTTAGATCATTTGTATCGTATCTCTTACTACATAACTTTTCACCAAATTTCACAAACACTAAGAAAGTTTGTTTTTCGATTCAAAACAAGATTTTAACGCTTGGAGGAGTTCAAATAACGTGTTTTTAGATCATTTGTATCGTATCTTTTACTACATGACTTTTCACCATATTTCACGAACACAAAGAAAGTTTGTTTTTAGATTCAAAACAAGATTTTAACGCTTTGAGGAGTTCAAATAACGTGTTTTTAGATCATTTGTATCGTATCTTTTACTACATAACTTTTCACCAAATTTCACAAACACTAAGAAAGTTTGTTTTTAGATTCAAAACAAGATTTTAACGCTGTGAGGAGTACAAATAACAAGTTTTTAGATCATTTGTATCGTATCTTTTACTACATAACTTTTCACCAAATTTCACGAACACAAAGAAAGTTTGTTTTTCGATTCAAAACAAGATTTTAACGCTTTGAGGAGTTCAAATAACGTGTTTTTAGATCATTTGTATCGTATCTTTTACAACATAACTTTTCACCAACTTTCACAAACACTAAAAAGTTTGTTTTTAGATTCAAAACAAGATTTTAACGCTTTGAGGTGTTCAAATAATGTGTTTTTAGATCATTTGTATCGTATCTTTTACTACATAACTTTTCACCAAATTTCACGAACACAAAGAAAGTTTGTTTTTAGATTCAAAACAAGATTTTAACGCTTTGAGGAGTTCAAATAACGTGTTTTTAGATCATTTGTATCGTATCTTTTACTACATAACTTTTCACCGAATTTCACAAACACTAAGAAAGTTTGTTTTTAGATTCAAAACAATATTTTAACTCTTTGAGGAGTTCAAATAACGTGTTTTTAGATCATTTGTATCGTATCTTTTACTACATAACTTTTCACCAAATTTCACTAACACAAAGAAAGTTTGTTTTTAGATTCAAAACAAGATTTTAACGCTTTGAGGAGCTCAAATAACGTGTTTTTAGATCCTTTGTATCGTATCATTTACAACATAAATTATCACCAAATTTCACAAACACTAATAAAGATTGTTTTCCGATTCAAAACAAGATTTTAACGCTTTGAGGAGTTCTAATAATGTGTTTTTAGATCATTTGTATCGTATCTTATACTACATAATTTTTCGCCAAATTTCACAAACACTAAGAAAGTTTACTTTCCTATTCAAAACAAGATTTTAACGCTTTGAGGAGCTCAAATAACGTGTTTTTAGATCATTTGTATCGTATCTTTTACTACATAACTTTTCACCAAATTTCACAAACACTTAGAAAGTTTGTTTTCCGATTCAAAACAAGATTTTATCGCTTTGAGGAGCTCAAATAACGTGTTTTTAGATCATTTGTATCGTATCTTTTACTACATAACGTTTCACCAAATTTCACAAACACTAAGAAAGTTTGTTTTTCGATTCAAAACAAGATTTAAACGCTTTGAGGAGTTCAAATAACGTGTTTTTAGATCATTTGTATCGTATCTTTTACTACATAACGTTTCACCAAATTTCACAAACACTAAGAAAGTTTGTTTTTAGATTCAAAACAAGATTTTAACGCTTTGAGGAGTTCAAATGAAGTGTTTCAAGATCATTTGTATCGTATCTTTTACTACATAACTTTTCACCAAATTTCACAAACACTAAGAAAGTTTGTTTTTCGATTCAAAACAAGATTTTAACGCTTTGAGGAGTTCAAATAACGTGTTTTTAGATCATTTGTATCGAATCTTTTACTACATAACTTTTCACCAAATTTCACAAACACTAAGAAAGTTTGTTTTTCGATTCAAAACAAGATTTTAACGCTTTGAGTAGTTCAAATACCGTGTTTTTAGATCATTTGTATCGTATCTCTTACTACATAACTTTTCACCAAATTTCACAAACACTAAGAAAGTTTGTTTTTCGATTCAAAACAAGATTTTAACGCTTGGAGGAGTTCAAATAACGTGTTTTTAGATCATTTGTATCGTATCTTTTACTACATGACTTTTCACCATATTTCACGAACACAAAGAAAGTTTGTTTTTAGATTCAAAACAAGATTTTAACGCTTTGAGGAGTTCAAATAACGTGTTTTTAGATCATTTGTATCGTATCTTTTACTACATAACTTTTCACCAAATTTCACAAACACTAAGAAAGTTTGTTTTTAGATTCAAAACAAGATTTTAACGCTGTGAGGAGTACAAATAACAAGTTTTTAGATCATTTGTATCGTATCTTTTACTACATAACTTTTCACCAAATTTCACGAACACAAAGAAAGTTTGTTTTTAGATTCAAAACAAGATTTTAACGCTTTGAGGAGTTCAAATAAAGTGTTTCAAGATCATTTGTATCGTATCTTTTATTACATAACTTTTCACCAAATTTCACAAACACTAAGAAAGTTTGTTTTTCGATTCAAAACAAGATTTAAACGCTTTGAGGAGTTCAAATAACGTGTTTTTAGATCATTTGTATCGTATCTTTTACTACATAACGTTTCACCAAATTTCACAAACACTAAGAAAGTTTGTTTTTAGATTCAAAACAAGATTTTAACGCTTTGAGGAGTTCAAATGAAGTGTTTCAAGATCATTTGTATCGTATCTTTTACTACATAACTTTTCACCAAATTTCACAAACACTAAGAAAGTTTGTTTTTCGATTCAAAACAAGATTTTAACGCTTTGAGGAGTTCAAATAACGTGTTTTTAGATCATTTGTATCGAATCTTTTACTACATAACTTTTCACCAAATTTCACAAACACTAAGAAAGTTTGTTTTTCGATTCAAAACAAGATTTTAACGCTTTGAGTAGTTCAAATACCGTGTTTTTAGATCATTTGTATCGTATCTCTTACTACATAACTTTTCACCAAATTTCACAAACACTAAGAAAGTTTGTTTTTCGATTCAAAACAAGATTTTAACGCTTGGAGGAGTTCAAATAACGTGTTTTTAGATCATTTGTATCGTATCTTTTACTACATGACTTTTCACCATATTTCACGAACACAAAGAAAGTTTGTTTTTAGATTCAAAACAAGATTTTAACGCTTTGAGGAGTTCAAATAACGTGTTTTTAGATCATTTGTATCGTATCTTTTACTACATAACTTTTCACCAAATTTCACAAACACTAAGAAAGTTTGTTTTTAGATTCAAAACAAGATTTTAACGCTGTGAGGAGTACAAATAACAAGTTTTTAGATCATTTGTATCGTATCTTTTACTACATAACTTTTCACCAAATTTCACGAACACAAAGAAAGTTTGTTTTTCGATTCAAAACAAGATTTTAACGCTTTGAGGAGTTCAAATAACGTGTTTTTAGATCATTTGTATCGTATCTTTTACAACATAACTTTTCACCAACTTTCACAAACACTAAAAAGTTTGTTTTTAGATTCAAAACAAGATTTTAACGCTTTGAGGTGTTCAAATAATGTGTTTTTAGATCATTTGTATCGTATCTTTTACTACATAACTTTTCACCAAATTTCACGAACACAAAGAAAGTTTGTTTTTAGATTCAAAACAAGATTTTAACGCTTTGAGGAGTTCAAATAACGTGTTTTTAGATCATTTGTATCGTATCTTTTACTACATAACTTTTCACCGAATTTCACAAACACTAAGAAAGTTTGTTTTTAGATTCAAAACAATATTTTAACTCTTTGAGGAGTTCAAATAACGTGTTTTTAGATCATTTGTATCGTATCTTTTACTACATAACTTTTCACCAAATTTCACTAACACAAAGAAAGTTTGTTTTTAGATTCAAAACAAGATTTTAACGCTTTGAGGAGCTCAAATAACGTGTTTTTAGATCCTTTGTATCGTATCATTTACAACATAAATTATCACCAAATTTCACAAACACTAATAAAGATTGTTTTCCGATTCAAAACAAGATTTTAACGCTTTGAGGAGTTCTAATAATGTGTTTTTAGATCATTTGTATCGTATCTTATACTACATAATTTTTCGCCAAATTTCACAAACACTAAGAAAGTTTACTTTCCTATTCAAAACAAGATTTTAACGCTTTGAGGAGCTCAAATAACGTGTTTTTAGATCATTTGTATCGTATCTTTTACTACATAACTTTTCACCAAATTTCACAAACACTTAGAAAGTTTGTTTTCCGATTCAAAACAAGATTTTATCGCTTTGAGGAGCTCAAATAACGTGTTTTTAGATCATTTGTATCGTATCTTTTACTACATAACGTTTCACCAAATTTCACAAACACTAAGAAAGTTTGTTTTTCGATTCAAAACAAGATTTAAACGCTTTGAGGAGTTCAAATAACGTGTTTTTAGATCATTTGTATCGTATCTTTTACTACATAACGTTTCACCAAATTTCACAAACACTAAGAAAGTTTGTTTTTAGATTCAAAACAAGATTTTAACGCTTTGAGGAGTTCAAATGAAGTGTTTCAAGATCATTTGTATCGTATCTTTTACTACATAACTTTTCACCAAATTTCACAAACACTAAGAAAGTTTGTTTTTCGATTCAAAACAAGATTTTAACGCTTTGAGGAGTTCAAATAACGTGTTTTTAGATCATTTGTATCGAATCTTTTACTACATAACTTTTCACCAAATTTCACAAACACTAAGAAAGTTTGTTTTTCGATTCAAAACAAGATTTTAACGCTTTGAGTAGTTCAAATACCGTGTTTTTAGATCATTTGTATCGTATCTCTTACTACATAACTTTTCACCAAATTTCACAAACACTAAGAAAGTTTGTTTTTCGATTCAAAACAAGATTTTAACGCTTGGAGGAGTTCAAATAACGTGTTTTTAGATCATTTGTATCGTATCTTTTACTACATGACTTTTCACCATATTTCACGAACACAAAGAAAGTTTGTTTTTAGATTCAAAACAAGATTTTAACGCTTTGAGGAGTTCAAATAACGTGTTTTTAGATCATTTGTATCGTATCTTTTACTACATAACTTTTCACCAAATTTCACAAACACTAAGAAAGTTTGTTTTTAGATTCAAAACAAGATTTTAACGCTGTGAGGAGTACAAATAACAAGTTTTTAGATCATTTGTATCGTATCTTTTACTACATAACTTTTCACCAAATTTCACAAACACTAAGAAAGTTTACTTTCCTATTCAAAACAAGATTTTAACGCTTTGAGGAGTTCAAATAAAGTGTTTCAAGATCATTTGTATCGTATCTTTTATTACATAACTTTTCACCAAATTTCACAAACACTAAGAAAGTTTGTTTTTCGATTCAAAACAAGATTTAAACGCTTTGAGGAGTTCAAATAACGTGTTTTTAGATCATTTGTATCGTATCTTTTACTACATAACGTTTCACCAAATTTCACAAACACTAAGAAAGTTTGTTTTTAGATTCAAAACAAGATTTTAACGCTTTGAGGAGTTCAAATGAAGTGTTTCAAGATCATTTGTATCGTATCTTTTACTACATAACTTTTCACCAAATTTCACAAACACTAAGAAAGTTTGTTTTTCGATTCAAAACAAGATTTTAACGCTTTGAGGAGTTCAAATAACGTGTTTTTAGATCATTTGTATCGAATCTTTTACTACATAACTTTTCACCAAATTTCACAAACACTAAGAAAGTTTGTTTTTCGATTCAAAACAAGATTTTAACGCTTTGAGTAGTTCAAATACCGTGTTTTTAGATCATTTGTATCGTATCTCTTACTACATAACTTTTCACCAAATTTCACAAACACTAAGAAAGTTTGTTTTTCGATTCAAAACAAGATTTTAACGCTTGGAGGAGTTCAAATAACGTGTTTTTAGATCATTTGTATCGTATCTTTTACTACATGACTTTTCACCATATTTCACGAACACAAAGAAAGTTTGTTTTTAGATTCAAAACAAGATTTTAACGCTTTGAGGAGTTCAAATAACGTGTTTTTAGATCATTTGTATCGTATCTTTTACTACATAACTTTTCACCAAATTTCACAAACACTAAGAAAGTTTGTTTTTAGATTCAAAACAAGATTTTAACGCTGTGAGGAGTACAAATAACAAGTTTTTAGATCATTTGTATCGTATCTTTTACTACATAACTTTTCACCAAATTTCACGAACACAAAGAAAGTTTGTTTTTCGATTCAAAACAAGATTTTAACGCTTTGAGGAGTTCAAATAACGTGTTTTTAGATCATTTGTATCGTATCTTTTACAACATAACTTTTCACCAACTTTCACAAACACTAAAAAGTTTGTTTTTAGATTCAAAACAAGATTTTAACGCTTTGAGGTGTTCAAATAATGTGTTTTTAGATCATTTGTATCGTATCTTTTACTACATAACTTTTCACCAAATTTCACGAACACAAAGAAAGTTTGTTTTTAGATTCAAAACAAGATTTTAACGCTTTGAGGAGTTCAAATAACGTGTTTTTAGATCATTTGTATCGTATCTTTTACTACATAACTTTTCACCGAATTTCACAAACACTAAGAAAGTTTGTTTTTAGATTCAAAACAATATTTTAACTCTTTGAGGAGTTCAAATAACGTGTTTTTAGATCATTTGTATCGTATCTTTTACTACATAACTTTTCACCAAATTTCACTAACACAAAGAAAGTTTGTTTTTAGATTCAAAACAAGATTTTAACGCTTTGAGGAGCTCAAATAACGTGTTTTTAGATCCTTTGTATCGTATCATTTACAACATAAATTATCACCAAATTTCACAAACACTAATAAAGATTGTTTTCCGATTCAAAACAAGATTTTAACGCTTTGAGGAGTTCTAATAATGTGTTTTTAGATCATTTGTATCGTATCTTATACTACATAATTTTTCGCCAAATTTCACAAATACTAAGAAAGTTTACTTTCCTATTCAAAACAAGATTTTAACGCTTTGAGGAGCTCAAATAACGTGTTTTTAGATCATTTGTATCGTATCTTTTACTACATAACTTTTCACCAAATTTCACAAACACTTAGAAAGTTTGTTTTCCGATTCAAAACAAGATTTTATCGCTTTGAGGAGCTCAAATAACGTGTTTTTAGATCATTTGTATCGTATCTTTTACTACATAACTTTTCACCAAATTTCACAAACACTAAGAAAGTTTGTTTTTAGATTCAAAACAAGATTTTAACGCTTTGATGAGTTCAAATAACGTGTGTTTAGATCATTTGTATCGTATCTTTTAGTACATAACTTTTCACCAAATTTCACAAACACTAAGAAAGTTTGTTTTTAGATTCAAAACAAGATTTTAACGCTTTGAGGAGTTCAAATAACGTGTTTTTAGATCAGTTGTATCGTATCTTTTACTACATAACTTTTCACCAAATTTCACAAACACTAAGAAAGTTTGTTTTTCGATTCAAAACAAGATTTTAACGCTTTAAGGAGTTCAAATAACGTGTTTTTAGATCATTTGTATCGTATCTTTTACAACATAACTTTTCACCAACTTTCACAAACACTAAAAAGTTTGTTTTTAGATTCAAAACAAGATTTTAACGCTTTGAGGTGTTCAAATAATGTGTTTTTAGATCATTTGTATCGTATCTTTTACTACATAACTTTTCACCAAATTTCACGAACACAAAGAAAGTTTGTTTTTAGATTCAAAACAAGATTTTAACGCTTTGAGGAGTTCAAATAACGTGTTTTTAGATCATTTGTATCGTATCTTTTACTACATAACTTTTAACCGAATTTCACAAACACTAAGAAAGTTTGTTTTTAGATTCAAAACAATATTTTAACTCTTTGAGGAGTTCAAATAACGTGTTTTTAGATCATTTGTATCGTATCTTTTACTACATAACTTTTCACCAAATTTCACTAACACAAAGAAAGTTTGTTTTTAGATTCAAAACAAGATTTTAACGCTTTGAGGAGCTCAAATAACGTGTTTTTAGATCCTTTGTATCGTATCATTTACAACATAAATTATCACCAAATTTCACAAACACTAATAAAGATTGTTTTCCGATTCAAAACAAGATTTTATCGCTTTGAGGAGTTCTAATAATGTGTTTTTAGATCATTTGTATCGTATCTTATACTACATAATTTTTCGCCAAATTTCACAAACACTAAGAAAGTTTACTTTCCTATTCAAAACAAGATTTTAACGCTTTGAGGAGCTCAAATAACGTGTTTTTAGATCATTTGTATCGTATCTTTTACTACATAACTTTTCACCAAATTTCACAAACACTTAGAAAGTTTGTTTTCCGATTCAAAACAAGATTTTATCGCTTTGAGGAGCTCAAATAACGTGTTTTTAGATCATTTGTATCGTATCTTTTACTACATAACGTTTCACCAAATTTCACAAACACAAAGAAAGTTTGTTTTTCGATTCAAAACAAGATTTTAATGCTTTGAGGAGTTCAAATAACGTGTGTTTAGATCATTTGTATCGTATCTTTTAGTACATAACTTTTCACCAAATTTCACAAACACTAAGAAAGTTTGTTTTTAGATTCAATACAAGAATTTAACGCTTTGAGGAGTTCAAATAACGTGTTTTTAGATCATTTGTATCGTATCTTTTACTACATAACTTTTCACCAAATTTCACAAACACTAAGAAAGTTTGTTTTTCGATTCAATACAAGATTTCAACGCTTTGAGGAGTTCAAATAACGTGTTTTTAGATCATTTGTATCGTATCTTTTACTACATAACTTTTCACCAAATTTCACGAACACATAGAAAGTTTGTTTTTAGATTCAAAACAAGATTTTAACGCTTTGAGGAGTTCAAATAACGTGTTTTTAGATCATTTGTATCGTATCTTTTACTACATAACTTTTCACCAAATTTCACTAACACAAAGAAAGTTTGTTTTTAGATTCAAAACAAGAGTTTAACGCTTTGAGGAGTTCAAATAACGTGTGTTTAGATCATTTGTATCGTATCTTTTAGTACATAACTTTTCACCAAATTTCACGAACACTAAGAAAGTTTGTTTTTCGATTCAAAACAAGATTTTAACGCTTTGAGGAGTTCAAATAAAGTGTTTTAAGATCATTTGTATCGTATCTTTTACTACATAACTTTTCACCAAATTTCACAAACACTAAGAAAGTTTGTTTTTAGATTCAAAACAAGAGTTTAACGCTTTGAGGAGTTCAAATAACGTGTGTTTAGATCATTTGTATCGTATCTTTTAGTACATAACTTTTCACCAAATTTCACAAACACTAAGAGAGTTTGTTTTTAAATTCAATACAAAATTTTAACGCTTTGAGGAGTTCAAATAACGTATTTTTAGATCATTTGTATCGTATCTTTTAATACATAACTTTTCACCAAATTTCACAAACACTAAGGAAGTTTGTTTTTCGATTCAAAACAAGATTTTAACGCTTTGAGGAGTTCAAATTACGTGTTTTTAGATCATTTGTATCGTATCTTTTACTACATAACTTTTCGCCAAATTTCACAAACACTAAGAAAGTTTGTTTTTAGATTCAAAACAAGATTTTAACGCTTTGAGGAGTTCAAATAACGTGTTTTTAGATCATTTGTATCGTATCTTAGTACATAACTTTTGACCAAATTTCACAAACAATAAGAAAGTTTGTTTTTAGATTCAAAACAAGATTTTAACGCTTTAAGGAGTTCAAAATAACGTGTTTTTAGATCATTTGTATCGTATCTTTTACTACATAACTTTTCACCAAATTTCACAAACACTAAGAAAGTTTGTTTTTCGATTCAAAACAAAATTTTAACGCTTTGAGGAATTCAAATAATGTGTTTTTAGATCATTTGTATCGTATCTTTTACTACATAACTTTTCACCAAATTTCACAAACACAAAGAAAGTTTGGTTTTCGATTCAAAACAAGAGTTTAACGCTTTGAGGAGTTCAAATAACGTGTTTTTAGATCATTTGTATCGTATCTTTTAGTACATAACTTTTGACCAAATTTCACAAACAATAAGAAAGTTTGTTTTTAGATTCAAAACAAGATTTTAACGCTTTGAGGAGTTCAAAATAACGTGTTTTTAGATCATTTGTATCGTATCTTTTACTACATAACTTTTCACCAAATTTCACAAACACTAAGAAAGTTTGTTTTTCGATTCAAAACAAAATTTTAACGCTTTGAGGAGTTCAAATAACGTGTTTTTAGATCATTTGTATCGTATCTTTTACTACATAACTTTTCACCAAATTTCACAAACACAAAGAAAGTTTGGTTTTCGATTCAAAACAAGAGTTTAACGCTTTGAGGAGTTCAAATGACGTGTTTTTAGATCATTTGTATCGTATCTTTTACTACATAACGTTTCACCAAATTTCACAAACACTAAGAAAGTTTGTTTTTAGATTCAAAACAAGATTTTAACGCTTTGAGGAGTTCAAATAAAGTGTTTCAAGATAATTTGTATCGTATCTTTACTACATAACTTTTCACCAAATTTCATAAACACTAAGAAAGTTTGTTTTTCGATTCAAAACAAGATTTAAACGCTTTGAGGAGTTCAAATAACGTGTTTTTAGATCATTTGTATCGTATCTTTTACTACATAACGTTTCACCTAATTTCACAAACACTAAGAAAGTTTGTTTTTAGATTCAAAACAAGATTTTAACGCTTTGAGGAGTTCAAATAACGTGTTTTTAGATCATTTGTATCGTATCTTTTACTACATAACTTTTCACCAAATTTCAGGAACACAAAGAAAGTTTGTTTTTCGATTCAAAACAAGATTTTAACTCTTGGAGGAGTTCAAATAACGTGTTTTTAGATCATTTGTACCGTATCTTTTACTACATAACTTTTCACCAAATTTCACAAACACTAAGTAAGTTTGTTTTTCGATTCAAAACAAGATTTTAACGCTTTGAGGTGTTCAAATAACGTGTTTTTAGATCATTTGTATCGTATCTTTTACTACATAACTTTTCACCAAATTTCACGAGCACAAAGAAAGTTTGTTTTTAGACTCAAAACAAGATTTCAACGCTTTAAGGAGTTCAAATAACGTGTTTTTAGATCATTTGTATCGTATCTTTTACTACATAACTTTTCACCAAATTTCACGAACACTAAGAAAGTTTGTTTTTCGATTCAAAACAAGATTTTAACGCTTTGAGGAGTTCAAATAAAGTGTTTTAAGATCATTTGTATCGTATCTTTTACTACATAACTTTTCACCAAATTTCACAAACACTAAGAAAGTTTGTTTTTAGATTCAAAACAAGAGTTTAACGCTTTGAGGAGTTCAAATAACGTGTGTTTAGATCATTTGTATCGTATCTTTTAGTACATAACTTTTCACCAAATTTCACAAACACTAAGAGAGTTTGTTTTTAAATTCAATACAAAATTTTAACACTTTGGGGAGTTCAAATAACGTATTTTTAGATCATTTGTATCGTATCTTTTAATACATAACTTTTCACCAAATTTCACAAACACTAAGAAAGTTTGTTTTTCGATTCAAAACAAGATTTTAACGCTTTGAGGAGTTCAAATTACGTGTTTTTAGATCATTTGTATCGTATCTTTTACTACATAACTTTTCGCCAAATTTCACAAACACTAAGAAAGTTTGTTTTTAGATTCAAAACAAGATTTTAACGCTTTGAGGAGTTCAAATAACGTGTTTTTAGATCATTTGTATCGTATCTTAGTACATAACTTTTGACCAAATTTCACAAACAATAAGAAAGTTTGTTTTTAGATTCAAAACAAGATTTTAACGCTTTAAGGAGTTCAAAATAACGTGTTTTTAGATCATTTGTATCGTATCTTTTACTACATAACTTTTCACCAAATTTCACAAACACTAAGAAAGTTTGTTTTTCGATTCAAAACAAAATTTTAACGCTTTGAGGAGTTCAAATAATGTGTTTTTAGATCATTTGTATCGTATCTTTTACTACATAACTTTTCACCAAATTTCACAAACACAAAGAAAGTTTGGTTTTCGATTCAAAACAAGAGTTTAACGCTTTGAGGAGTTCAAATAACGTGTTTTTAGATCATTTGTATCGTATCTTTTAGTACATAACTTTTGACCAAATTTCACAAACAATAAGAAAGTTTGTTTTTAGATTCAAAACAAGATTTTAACGCTTTGAGGAGTTCAAAATAACGTGTTTTTAGATCATTTGTATCGTATCTTTTACTACATAACTTTTTACCAAATTTCACAAACACTAAGAAAGTTTGTTTTTCGATTCAAAACAAAATTTTAACGCTTTGAGGAGTTCAAATAACGTGTTTTTAGATCATTTGTATCGTATCTTTTACTACATAACTTTTCACCAAATTTTACAAACACAAAGAAAGTTTGGTTTTCGATTCAAAACAAGAGTTTAACGCTTTGAGGAGTTCAAATAACGTGTTTTTAGATCATTTGTATCGTATCTTTTACTACATAACGTTTCACCAAATTTCACAAACACTAAGAAAGTTTGTTTTTAGATTCAAAACAAGATTTTAACGCTTTGAGGAGTCAAATAAAGTGTTTCAAGATCATTTGTATCGTATCTTTTACTACATAACTTTTCACCAAATTTCATAAACACTAAGAAAGTTTGTTTTTCGATTCAAAACAAGATTTAAACGCTTTGAGGAGTTCAAATAACGTGTTTTTAGATCATTTGTATCGTATCTTTTAGTACATAACTTTTCACCTAATTTCACAAACACTAAGAAAGTTTGTTTTTAGATTCAAAACAAGATTTTAACGCTTTGAGGAGTTCGAATAACGTGTTTTTAGATCATTTGTATCGTATCTTTTACTACATAACTTTTCACCAAATTTCAGGAACACAAAGAAAGTTTGTTTTTCGATTCAAAACAAGATTTTAACGCTTTGAGGAGTTCAAATAACGTGTTTTTAGATCATTTGTATCGTATCTTTTACTACATAACTTTTCACCAAATTTCACAAACACTAAGAAAGTTTGTTTTTCGATTCAAAACAAGATTTTAACGCTCTGAGGTGTTCAAATAACGTGTTTTTAGATCATTTGTATCGTATCTTTTACTACATAACTTTTCACCAAATTTCACGAGCACAAAGAAAGTTTGTTTTTAGACTCAAAACAAGATTTCAACGCTTTAAGGAGTTCAAATAACGTGTTTTTAGATCATTTGTATCGTATCTTTTACTACATAACTTTTCACCAAATTTCACAAACACTAAGAAAGTTTGTTTTTCGATTCAATACAAGATTTTAACGCTTTGAGGAGTTCAAATAACGTGTTTTTAGATCATTTGTATCGTATCTTTTACTACATAACTTTTCACCAAATTTCACGAACACAAAGAAAGTTTGTTTTTAGATTCAAAACAAGATTTTAACGCTTTGAGGAGTTCAAATAACGTGTTTTTAGATCATTTGCATCGTATCTTTTACTACATAACTTTTGACCAAATTTCACTAACACAAAGAAAGTTTGTTTTTAGATTCAAAACAAGAGTTTAACGCTTTGAGGAGTTCAAATAACGTGTGTTTAGATCATTTGTATCGTATCTTTTAGTACATAACTTTTCACCAAATTTCACGAACACTAAGAAAGTTTGTTTTTCGATTCAAAACAAGATTTTAACGCTTTGAGGAGTTCAAATAAAGTGTTTTAAGATCATTTGTATCGTATCTTTTACTACATAACTTTTCACCAAATTTCACAAAAACTAAGAAAGTTTGTTTTTAGATTCAAAACAAGAGTTTAACGCTTTGAGGAGTTCAAATAACGTGTGTTTAGATCATTTGTATCGTATCTTTTAGTACATAACTTTTCACCAAATTTCACAAACACTAAGAGAGTTTGTTTTTAAATTCAATACAAAATTTTAACGCTTTGAGGAGTTCAAATAACGTGTTTTTAGATCATTTGTATCGTATCTTTTAATACACAACTTTTCACCAAATTTCACAAACACTAAGAAAGTTTGTTTTTCGATTCAAAACAAGATTTTAACGCTTTGAGGAGTTCAAATAACGTGTTTTTAGATCATTTGTATCGTATCTTTTACTACATAACTTTTCGCCAAATTTCACAAACACTAAGAAAGTTTGTTTTTAGATTCAAAACAAGATTTTAACGCTTTGAGGAGTTCAAATAACGTGTTTTTAGATCATTTGTATCGTATCTTTTAATACATAACTTTTCACCAAATTTCACAAACAATAAGAAAGTTTGTTTTTAGATTCAAAACAAGATTTTAACGCTTTGAGGAGTTCAAAATAACGTGTTTTTAGATCATTTGTATCGTATCTTTTACTACATAACTTTTCACCAAATTTCACAAACACTAAGAAAGTTTGTTTTTCGATTCAAAACAAAATTTTAACGCTTTGAGGAGTTCAAATAACGTGTTTGTTTTTAGATTCAAAACAAGATTTTAACGCTTTGAGGAGTTCAAAATAACGTGTTTTTAGATCATTTGTATCGTATCTTTTACTACATAACTTTTCACCAAATTTCACAAACACTAAGAAAGTTTGTTTTTCGATTCAATACAAGATTTTAACGCTTTGAGGAGTTCAAATAACGTGTTTTTAGATCATTTGTATCGTATCTTTTACTACATAACTTTTCACCAAATTTCACAAACACTAAAAAGTTTGTTTTTAGATTCAAAACAAGATTTTAACGCTTTGGGGAGTTCAAATAACGTGTTTTTAGATCATTTGTATCGTATCTTTTACTACATAACTTTTCACCAAATTTCACTAACACAAAGAAAGTTTGTTTTTAGACTCAAAACAAGATTTCAACGCTTTAAGGAGTTCAAATAACGTGTTTTTAGATCATTTGTATCGTATCTTTTACTACATAACTTTTCACCAAATTTCACAAACACTAAGAAAGTTTGTTTTCCGATTCAAAACAAGATTTTAGCGCTTTGAGGAGCTCAAATAACGTGTTTTTAGATCATTTGTATCGTATCTTTTACTACATAACTTTTCACCAAATTTTACAAACACTAAGAAAGTTTGTTTTTCGATTCAAAACAAGATTTTCACGCTTTGAGGAGTTAAAATAACGTGTGTTTAGATCATTTGTATCGTATCTTTTACTACATAACTTTTCACCAAATTTTACAAACACTAAGAAAGTTTGTTTTTCGATTCAAAACAAGATTTTCACGCTTTGAGGAGTTAAAATAACGTGTGTTTAGATCATTTGTATCGTATCTTTTACTACATAACTTTTCACCAAATTTCACAAACACTAAGAAAGTTTGTTTTCCGATTCAAAACAAGATTTTAGCGCTTTGAGGAGCTCAAATAACGTGTTTTTAGATCATTTGTATCGTATCTTTTACTACATAACTTTTCACCAAATTTTACAAACACTAAGAAAGTTTGTTTTTCGATTCAAAACAAGATTTTCACGCTTTGAGGAGTTAAAATAACGTGTGTTTAGATCATTTGTATCGTATCTTTTACAACATAACTTTTCACCAAATTTCACTAACACAAAGAAAGTTTGTTTTTAGACTCAAAACAAGATTTCAACGCTTTAAGGAGTTCAAATAACGTGTTTTTAGATCATTTGTATCGTATCTTTTACTACATAACTTTTCACCAAATTTCACAAACACTAAGAAAGTTTGTTTTCCGATTCAAAACAAGATTTTAGCGCTTTGAGGAGCTCAAATAACGTGTGTTTAGATCATTTGTATCGTATCTTTTACTACATAACTTTTCACCAAATTTTACAAACACTAAGAAAGTTTGTTTTTCGATTCAAAACAAGATTTTAATGCTTTGAGGAGTTCAAATAACGTGTGTTTAGATCATTTGTATCGTATCTTTTAGTACATAACTTTTCACCAAATTTCACAAACACTAAGAAAGTTTGTTTTTAGATTCAAAACAGGAGTTTAACGCTTTGAGGAGTTCAAATAACGTGTGTTTAGATCATTTGTATCGTATCTTTTAGTACATAACTTTTCACCAAATTTCACGAACACTAAGAAAGTTTGTTTTTCGATTCAAAACAAGATTTTAACGCTTTGAGGAGTTCAAATAAAGTGTTTTAAGATCATTTGTATCGTATCTTTTACTACATAACTTTTCACCAAATTTCACAAACACTAAGAAAGTTTGTTTTTAGATTCAAAACAAGAGTTTAACGCTTTGAGGAGTTCAAATAACGTGTGTTTAGATCATTTGTATCGTATCTTTTAGTACATAACTTTTCACCAAATTTCACAAACACTAAGAGAGTTTGTTTTTAAATTCAATACAAAATTTTAACGCTTTGAGGAGTTCAAATAACGTATTTTTAGATCATTTGTATCGTATCTTTTAATACATAACTTTTCACCAAATTTCACAAACACTAAGAAAGTTTGTTTTTCGATTCAAAACAAGATTTTAACGCTTTGAGGAGTTCAAATAACGTGTTTTTAGATCATTTGTATCGTATCTTTTACTACATAACTTTTCGCGAAATTTCACAAACACTAAGAAAGTTTGTTTTTAGATTCAAAACAAGATTTTAACGCTTTGAGGAGTTCAAATAACGTGTTTTTAGATCATTTGTATCGTATCTTAGTACATAACTTTTGACCAAATTTCACAAACAATAAGAAAGTTTGTTTTTAGATTCAAAACAAGATTTTAACGCTTTAAGGAGTTCAAAATAACGTGTTTTTAGATCATTTGTATCGTATCTTTTACTACATAACTTTTCACCAAATTTCACAAACACTAAGAAAGTTTGTTTTTCGATTCAAAACAAAATTTTAACGTTTTGAGGTGTTCAAATAATGTGTTTTTAGATCATTTGTATCGTATCTTTTACTACATAACTTTTCACCAAATTTCACAAACACAAAGAAAGTTTGGTTTTCGATTCAAAACAATAGTTTAACGCTTTGAGGAGTTCAAATAACGTGTTTTTAGATCATTTGTATCTTATCTTTTAGTACATAACTTTTGACCAAATTTCACAAACAATAAGAAAGTTTGTTTTTAGATTCAAAACAAGATTTTAACGCTTTGAGGAGTTCAAAATAACGTGTTTTTAGATCATTTGTATCGTATCTTTTACTACATAACTTTTCACCAAATTTCACAAACACTAAGAAAGTTTGTTTTTCGATTCAAAACAAAATTTTAACGCTTTGAGGAGTTCAAATAACGTGTTTTTAGATCATTTGTATCGTATCTTTTACTACATAACTTTTCACCAAATTTCACAAACACAAAGAAAGTTTGGTTTTCGATTCAAAACAAGAGTTTAACGCTTTGAGGAGTTCAAATAACGTGTTTTTAGATCATTTGTATCGTATCTTTTACTACATAACGTTTCACCAAATTTCACAAACACTAAGAAATTTTGTTTTTAGATTCAAAACAAGATTTTAACGCTTTGAGGAGTTCAAATAAAGTGTTTCAAGATCATTTGTATCGTATCTTTTACTACATAACTTTTCACCAAATTTCATAAACACTAAGAAAGTTTGTTTTTCGATTCAAAACAAGATTTAAACGCTTTGAGGAGTTCAAATAACGTGTTTTTAGATCATTTGTATCGTATCTTTTACTACATAACGTTTCACCTAATTTCACAAACACTAAGAAAGTTTGTTTTTAGATTCAAAACAAGATTTTAACGCTTTGAGGAGTTCAAATAACGTGTTTTTAGATCATTTGTATCGTATCTTTTACTACATAACTTTTCACCAAATTTCAGGAACACAAAGAAAGTTTGTTTTTCGATTCAAAACAAGATTTTAACTCTTGGAGGAGTTCAAATAACGTGTTTTTAGATCATTTGTATCGTATCTTTTACTACATAACTTTTCACCAAATTTCACAAACACTAAGAAAGTTTGTTTTTCGATTCAAAACAAGATTTTAACGCTTTGAGGTGTTCAAATAACGTGTTTTTAGATCATTTGTATCGTATCTTTTACTACATAACTTTTCACCAAATTTCACGAGCACAAAGAAAGTTTGTTTTTAGACTCAAAACAAGATTTCAACGCTTTAAGGAGTTCAAATAACGTGTTTTTAGATCATTTGTATCGTATCTTTTACTACATAACTTTTCACCAAACTTCACAAACACTAAGAAAGTTTGTTTTTCGATTCAATACAAGATTTTAACGCTTTGAGGAGTTCAAATAACGTGTTTTTAGATCATTTGTATCGTATCTTTTACTACATAACTTTTCACCAAATTTCACTAACACAAAGAAAGTTTGTTTTTAGATTCAAAACAAGAGTTTAACGCTTTGAGGAGTTCAAATAACGTGTGTTTAGATCATTTGTATCGTATCTTTTAGTACATAACTTTTCACCAAATTTCACGAACACTAAGAAAGTTTGTTTTTCGATTCAAAACAAGATTTTAACGCTTTGAGGAGTTCAAATAAAGTGTTTTAAGATCATTTGTATCGTATCTTTTACTACATAACTTTTCACCAAATTTCACAAAAACTAAGAAAGTTTGTTTTTAGATTCAAAACAAGAGTTTAACGCTTTGAGGATTTCAAATAACGTGTGTTTAGATCATTTGTATCGTATCTTTTAGTACATAACTTTTCACCAAATTTCACAAACACTAAGAGAGTTTGTTTTTAAATTCAATAGAAAATTTTAACGCTTTGAGGAGTTCAAATAACGTGTTTTTAGATCATTTGTATCGTATCTTTTAATACACAACTTTTCACCAAATTTCACAAACACTAAGAAAGTTTGTTTTTCGATTCAAAACAAGATTTTAACGCTTTGAGGAGTTCAAATAACGTGTTTTGAGATCATTTGTATCGTATCTTTTACTACATAACTTTTCGCCAAATTTCACAAACACTAAGAAAGTTTGTTTTTAGATTCAAAACAAGATTTTAACGCTTTGAGGAGTTCGAATAACGTGTTTTTAGATCATTTGTATCGTATCTTTTAATACATAACTTTTCACCAAATTTCACAAACAATAAGAAAGTTTGTTTTTAGATTCAAAACAAGATTTTAACGCTTTGAGGAGTTCAAAATAACGTGTTTTTAGATCATTTGTATCGTATCTTTTACTACATAACTTTTCACCAAATTTCACAAACACTAAGAAAGTTTGTTTTTCGATTCAAAACAAAATTTTAACGCTTTGAGGAGTTCAAATAACGTGTTTTTAGATCATTTGTATCGTATCTTATACTACATAACTTTTCACCAAATTTCACAAACAATAAGAAAGTTTGTTTTTAGATTCAAAACAAGATTTTAACGCTTTGAGGAGTTCAAATAACGTGTTTTTAGATCATTTGTATCGTATCTTTTACTACATAACTTTTCACCAAATTTCACTAACACAAAGAAAGTTTGTTTTTAGATTCAAAACAAGAGTTTAACGCTTTGAGGAGTTCAAATAACGTGTGTTTAGATCATTTGTATCGTATCTTTTAGTACATAACTTTTCACCAAATTTCACGAACACTAAGAAAGTTTGTTTTTCGATTCAAAACAAGATTTTAACGCTTTGAGGAGTTCAAATAAAGTGTTTTAAGATCATTTGTATAGTATCTTTTACTACATAACTTTTCACCAAATTTCACAAACACTAAGAAAGTTTGTTTTTAGATTCAAAACAAGAGTTTAACGCTTTGAGGAGTTCAAATAACGTGTGTTTAAATCATTTGTATCGTATCTTTTAGTACATAACTTTTCACCAAATTTCACAAACACTAAGAGAGTTTGTTTTTAAATTCAATACAAAATTTTAACGCTTTGAGGAGTTCAAATAACGTGTTTTTAGATCATTTGTATCGTATCTTTTAATACATAAGTTTTCACCAAATTTCACAAACACTAAGAAAGTTTGTTTTTCGATTCAAAACAAGATTTTAACGCTTTGAGGAGTTCAAATAACGTGTTTTTAGATCATTTGTATCGTATCTTTTACTACATAACTTTTCGCCAAATTTCACAAACACTAAGAAAGTTTGTTTTTAGATTCAAAACAAGATTTTAACGCTTTGAGGAGTTCAAATAACGTGTTTTTAGATCATTTGTATCGTATCTTTTAGTACATAACTTTTCACCAAATTTCACAAACAATAAGAAAGTTCGTTTTTAGATTCAAAACAAGATTTTAACGCTTTGAGGAGTTCAAAATAACGTGTTTTTAGATCATTTGTATCGTATCTTTTACTACATAACTTTTCACCAAATTTCACAAACACTAAGAAAGTTTGTTTTTCGATTCAAAAAAAAATTTTAACGCTTTGAGGAGTTCAAATAACGTGTTTTTAGATCATTTGTATCGTATCTTTTACAACATAACTTTTCACCAAATTTCACAAACACAAAGAAAGTTTGGTTTTCTATTCAAAACAAGAGTTTAACGCTTTGAGGAGTTCAAATAACGTGTTTTTAGATCATTTGTATCGTATATTTTACTACACAACTTTTCACCAAATTTCACAAACACTAAGAAAGTTTGTTTTCCGATTCAAAACAAGATTTTAACGCTTTGAGGAGTTCAAATAACGTGTTTTTAAATCATTTGTATCGTATCTTTTACTACATAACTTTTCACCAAATTTCACGAACACAAAGAAACTTTGTTCTTAGATTCAAAACAAGATTTTAATGCTTTGAGGAGTTCAAATATCGTGTTTTTAGATCATTTGTATCGTATCTTTTACTACATAACTTTTCACCAAATTTCACAAACACTAAGAAAGTTTGTTTTTAGATTCAAAACAAGATTTTAACGCTGTGAGGAGTACAAATAACAAGTTTTTAGATCATTTGTATCGTATCTTTTACTACATAACTTTTCGCCAAATTTCACAAACACTAAGAAAGTTTGTTTTTCGATTCAATACAAGATTTTAACGCTTTGAGGAGTTCAAATAACGTGTTTTTAGATCATTTGTATCGTATCTTTTACTACATAACTTTACCCCAAATTTCACAAACACTAAGAAAATTTGTTTTTAGATTCAATACAAGATTTTAACGCTTTGAGGAGTTCAAATAACGTGTTTTTAGATCATTTGTATCGTATCTTTTACTACATAACTTTTCACCAAATTTCACAAACACTAAGAAAGTTTGTTTTTCGATTCAATACAAGATTTTAACGCTTTGGGGAGTTCAAATAACGTGTTTTTAGATCATTTGTATCGTATCTTTTACAACATAACTTTTCACCAAATTTCACAAACACTAAGAAAGTTTGTTTTTAGATTCAAAACAAGATTTTAACGCTTTGAGGAGTTCAAATAACGTGTTTTTAGATCATTTGTATCGTATCTTTTACTACATAACTTTTCACCAAATTTCACTAACACAAAGAAAGTTTGTTTTTAGATTCAAAACAAGAGTTTAACGCTTTGAGGAGTTCAAATAACGTGTGTTTAGATCATTTGTATCGTATCTTTTAGTACATAACTTTTCACCAAATTTCACGAACACTAAGAAAGTTTGTTTTTCGATTCAAAACAAGATTTTAACGCTTTGAGGAGTTCAAATAAAGTGTTTTAAGATCATTTGTATCGTATCTTTTACTACATAACTTTTCACCAAATTTCACAAACACTAAGAAAGTTTGTTTTTAGATTCAAAACAAGAGTTTAACGCTTTGAGGAGTTCAAATAACGTGTGTTTAGATCATTTGTATCGTATCTTTTAGTACATAACTTTTCACCAAATTTCACAAACACTAAGAGAGTTTGTTTTTAAATTCAATACAAAATTTTAACGCTTTGAGGAGTTCAAATAACGTATTTTTAGATCATTTGTATCGTATCTTTTAATACATAACTTTTCACCAAATTTCACAAACACTAAGAAAGTTTGTTTTTCGATTCAAAACAAGATTTTAACGCTTTGAGGAGTTCAAATAACGTGTTTTTAGATCATTTGTATCGTATCTTTTACTACATAACTTTTCGCCAAATTTCACAAACACTAAGAAAGTTTGTTTTTAGATTCAAAACAAGATTTTAACGCTTTGAGGAGTTCAAATAACGTGTTTTTAGATCATTTGTATCGTATCTTTTAGTACATAACTTTTCACCAAATTTCACAAACAATAAGAAAGTTTGTTTTTAGATTCAAAACAAGATTTTAACGCTTTGAGGAGTTCAAAATAACGTGTTTTTAGATCATTTGTATCGTATCTTTTACTACATAACTTTTCACCAAATTTCACAAACACTAAGAAAGTTTGTTTTTCGATTCAATACAAGATTTCAACGCTTTGAGGAGTTCAAATAACGTGTTTTTAGATCATTTGTATCGTATCTTTTACTACATAACTTTTCACCAAATTTCACGAACACATAGAAAGTTTGTTTTTAGATTCAAAACAAGATTTTAACGCTTTGAGGAGTTCAAATAACGTGTTTTTAGATCATTTGTATCGTATCTTTTACTACATAACTTTTCACCAAATTTCACTAACACAAAGAAAGTTTGTTTTTAGATTCAAAACAAGAGTTTAACGCTTTGAGGAGTTCAAATAACGTGTGTTTAGATCATTTGTATCGTATCTTTTAGTACATAACTTTTCACCAAATTTCACGAACACTAAGAAAGTTTGTTTTTCGATTCAAAACAAGATTTTAACGCTTTGAGGAGTTCAAATAAAGTGTTTTAAGATCATTTGTATCGTATCTTTTACTACATAACTTTTCACCAAATTTCACAAACACTAAGAAAGTTTGTTTTTAGATTCAAAACAAGAGTTTAACGCTTTGAGGAGTTCAAATAACGTGTGTTTAGATCATTTGTATCGTATCTTTTAGTACATAACTTTTCACCAAATTTCACAAACACTAAGAGAGTTTGTTTTTAAATTCAATACAAAATTTTAACGCTTTGAGGAGTTCAAATAACGTATTTTTAGATCATTTGTATCGTATCTTTTAATACATAACTTTTCACCAAATTTCACAAACACTAAGAAAGTTTGTTTTTCGATTCAAAACAAGATTTTAACGCTTTGAGGAGTTCAAATAACGTGTTTTTAGATCATTTGTATCGTATCTTTTACTACATAACTTTTCGCCAAATTTCACAAACACTAAGAAAGTTTGTTTTTAGATTCAAAACAAGATTTTAACGCTTTGAGGAGTTCAAATAACGTGTTTTTAGATCATTTGTATCGTATCTTTTAGTACATAACTTTTCACCAAATTTCACAAACAATAAGAAAGTTTGTTTTTAGATTCAAAACAAGATTTTAACGCTTTGAGGAGTTCAAAATAACGTGTTTTTAGATCATTTGTATCGTATCTTTTACTACATAACTTTTCACCAAATTTCACAAACACTAAGAAAGTTTGTTTTTCGATTCAAAAAAAAATTTTAACGCTTTGAGGAGTTCAAATAACGTGTTTTTAGATCATTTGTATCGTATCTTTTACTACATAACTTTTCACCAAATTTCACAAACACAAAGAAAGTTTGGTTTTCTATTCAAAACAAGAGTTTAACGCTTTGAGGAGTTCAAATAACGTGTTTTTAGATCATTTGTATCGTATATTTTACTACAGAAATTTTCACCAAATTTCACAAACACTAAGAAAGTTTGTTTTCCGATTCAAAACAAGATTTTAACGCTTTGAGGAGTTCAAATAACGTGTTTTTAAATCATTTGTATCGTATCTTTTACTACATAACTTTTCACCAAATTTCACGAACACAAAGAAACTTTGTTCTTAGATTCAAAACAAGATTTTAATGCTTTGAGGAGTTCAAATAACGTGTTTTTAGATCATTTGTATCGTATCTTTTACTACATAACTTTTCACCAAATTTCACAAACACTAAGAAAGTTTGTTTTTAGATTCAAAACAAGATTTTAACGCTGTGAGGAGTACAAATAACAAGTTTTTAGATCATTTGTATCGTATCTTTTACTACATAACTTTTCGCCAAATTTCACAAACACTAAGAAAGTTTCTTTTTCGATTCAATACAAGATTTTAACGCTTTGAGGAGTTCAAATAACGTGTTTTTAGATCATTTGTATCGTATCTTTTACTACATAACTTTACACCAAATTTCACAAACACTAAGAAAGTTTGTTTTTAGATTCAATACAAGATTTTAACGCTTTGAGGAGTTCAAATAACGTGTTTTTAGATCATTTGTATCGTATCTTTTACTACATAACTTTTCACCAAATTTCACAAACACTAAGAAAGTTTGTTTTTCGATTCAATACAAGATTTTAACGCTTTGGGGAGTTCAAATAACGTGTTTTTAGATCATTTGTATCGTATCTTTTACAACATAACTTTTCACCAACTTTCACAAACACTAAAAAGTTTGTTTTTAGATTCAAAACAAGATTTTAACGCTTTGGGGAGTTCAAATAACGTGTTTTTAGATCATTTGTATCGTATCTTTTACTACATAACTTTTCACCAAATTTCACGAGCACAAAGAAAGTTTGTTTTTAGACTCAAAACAAGATTTCAACGCTTTAAGGAGTTCAAATAACGTGTTTTTAGATCATTTGTATCGTATCTTTTACTACATAACTTTTCACCAAATTTCACAAACAATAAGAAAGTTTGTTTTTAAATTCAAAACAAGATTTTAACGCTTTGAGGAGTTCAAAATAACGTGTTTTTAGTTCATTTGTATCGTATCTTTTACTACATAACTTTTCAACAAATTTCACAAACACTAAGAAAGTTTGTTTTTTGATTCAAAACAAAATTTTAACGCTTTGAGGAGTTCAAATAACGTGTTTTTAGATCATTTGTATCGTATCTTTTACTACATAACTTTTCACCAAATTTCACAAACACAAAGAAAGTTTGGTTTTCGATTCAAAACAAGAGTTTAACGCTTTGAGGAGTTCAAATAACGTGTTTTTATATCATTTGTATCGTATATTTTACTACAGAACTTTTCACCAAATTTCACAAACACTAACAAAGTTTGTTTTCCGATTCAAAACAAGATTTTAACGCTTTGAGGAGTTCAAATAACGTGTTTTTAAATCATTTGTATCGTATCTTTTACTACATAACTTTTCACCAAATTTCACGAACACAAAGAAACTTTGTTCTTAGATTCAAAACAAGATTTTAATGCTTTGAGGAGTTCAAATAACGTGTTTTTAGATCATTTGTATCGTATCTTTTACTACATATCTTTTCACCAAATTTCACTAACACAAAGAAAGTTTGTTTTTAGATTCAAAACAAGATTTTAACGCTTTGAGGAGTTCAAATAACGTGTTTTGAGATCATTTGTATCGTATCTTTTACTACATAACTTTTCGCCAAATTTCACAAACACTAAGAAAGTTTGTTTTCCTATTCAAAACAAGATTTTAACGCTTTGAGGAGCTCAAATAACGTGTTTTTAGATCATTTGTATCGTATCTTTTACTACATAACTTTTCACCAAATTTCACAAACACAAAGAAAGTTTGTTTTCCTATTCAAAACAAGATTTTAACGCTATAAGGAGTTAAAATAACGTGTTTTTAGATCATTTGTATCGTTTCTTTTACTACATAACTTGATTTTAGATCATTTGTATCGTACCTTTTACTACATAACTTTTCACCAAATTTCACGAACACAAAGAAAGTTTGTTTTTAGATTCAAAACAAGATTTTAACGCTTTGAGGAGTTCAAATAACGTGTTTTTAGATCATTTGTATCGTATCTTTTACTACATAACTTTTCAACAAATTTCACTCACACAAAGAAAGTTTGTTTTTAGATTCAAAACAAGATTTTAACGCTATGAGGAGTTCAAATAACGTGTTTTTAGATCATTTGTATCGTATCTTTTACTACATAACTTTTCACCAAATTTCACAAACACTAAGAAAGTTTGTTTTTCGATTCAAACAAGATTTTAACGCTTTGAGGAGTTCAAATAACGTGTTTTTAGATCATTTGTATCGTACCTTTTACTACATAACGTTTCGCCAAATTTCACAAATACTAAGAAAGTTTGTTTTCCTATTCAAAACAAGATTTTAACGCTTTGAGGAGCTCAAATAACGTGTTTTTAGATCATTTGTATCGTATCTTTTACTACATAACTTTTCACCAAATTTCACAAACACTAAGAAAGTTTGTTTTTAGATTCAAACCAAGATTTTAACGCTTTGAGGAGTTCAAATAACGTGTTTTTAGATCATTTGTATCATATCTTTTACTACATAACTTTTCACCAAATTTCACAAACACTAAGAAAGTTTGTTTTTAGATTCAAAACAAGATTTTAACGCTTTGAGGAGTTCAAATAACGTGTTTTTAGATCATTTGTATCGTATCTTTTACTACATAACTTTTCACGAAATTTCACAAACACTAAGAAAGTTTGTTTTTCGATTCAAAACAAGATTTTAACGCTTTGAGGAGTTCAAATAACGTGTTTTTAGATCATTTGTATCGTTTCTTTTACTACATAACTTTTCACCAAATTTCACAAACACTAAGAAAGTTTGTTTTTCGATTCAAAACAAGATTTTAACGCTTTGAGGAGTTCAAAAAACGTGTTTTTAGATCATTTGTATCGTATCTATTAGTACATAACTTTTCACCAAATTTCACAAATACTAAGAAAGTTTGTTTTCCGATTCAAAACAAGATTTTATCGCTTTGAGGAGTTCAAGTCACGTGTTTTTAAATCATTTGTATCGTATCTTTTACTACATAACTTTTCACCAAATTTCACGAACACTAAGAATGTTTGTTTTCCTATTCAAAACAAGATTTTAACGCTTTGAGGAGTTCAAATAACGTGTTTTTAGATCATTTGTATCTTATCTTTTACTACATAACTTTTCACCAAATTTCACGAACACAAAGAAAGTTTGTTTTTCGATTCAAAACAAGATTTTAACGCTTTGAGGAGTTCAAATAACGTGTTTTTAGATCATTTGTATCGTATCTTTTACTACATAACTTTTCACCAAATTTCACAAACACTAAGAAAGTTTGTTTTTAGATTCAAAACAAGATTTTAACGCTTTGAGGAGTTCAAATAACTTGTTTTTAAACCATTATGTATCGTATCTTTTAGTACATAACTTTTCACCAAATTTCACGAACACTAAGAATGTTTGTTTTCCTATTCAAAACAAGATTTTAAAGCTTTGAGGAGTACAAATAATGTGTTTTTAGATCATTTGTATCGTATCTTTTACTACATAACTTCTCACCAAATTTCACAAACACTAAGAAAGTTTGTTTTTCGATTCAAAACAAAATTTTAACACTTTGAGGAGTTCAAATAACGTGTTTTTAGATCATTTGTATCGTATCTTTTACTACATAACTTTTCACCAAATTTCACTCACACAAAGAATGTTTGTTTTTAGATTCAAAACAAGATTTTAACGCTTTGAGGAGTTCAAATAACGTGTTTTTAGATCATTTGTATCGTATCTTTTACTACATAACTTTTCACCAAATTTCACAAACACTAAGAAAGTTTGTTTTTAGATTCAAAACAAGATTTTAACGCTTTGAGGTGTTCAAATAACGTGTTTTTAGATCATTTGTATCGTATCTTTTACTACATAACTTTTCACCAAATTTCACGAACACAAAGAAAGTTTGTTTTTAGATTCAAAACAAGATTTTAACGCTTTGAGGAGTTCAAATAACGTGTTTTTAGATCATTTGTATCGTATCTTTTACTACATAACTTTTCACCAAATTTCACTCACACAAAGAAAGTTTGTTTTTAGATTCAAAACAAGATTTTAACGCTTTGAGGAGTTCAAATAACGTGTTTTTAGATCGTTTGTATCGTATCTTTTACATAACTTTTCACCAAATTTCACAAACACTAAGAAAGTTTGTTTTTCGATTCAAACAAGATTTTAACGCTTTGAGGAGTTCAAATAACGTGTTTTTAGATCATTTGTATCGTATCTTTTACTACATAACCTTTCAACAAATTTCACAAACACTAAGAGAGTTTGTTTTTAAATTCAATACAAAATTTTAACGCTTTGAGGAGTTCAAATAACGTGTTTTTAGATCATTTGTATCGTATCTTTTAATACATAACTTTTCACCAAATTTCACAAACACTAAGAAAGTTTGTTTTTCGATTCAAAACAAGATTTTAACGCTTTGAGGAGTTCAAATAACGTGTTTTTAGATCATTTGTATCGTATCTTTTACTACATAACTTTTCGCCAAATTTCACGAACACTAAGAAAGTTTGTTTTTAGATTCATAACAAGATTTTAACGCTTTGAGGAGTTCAAATAACGTGTTTTTAGATCATTTGTATCGTATCTTTTAGTACATAACTTTTCACCAAATTTCACAAACAATAAGAAAGTTTGTTTTTAGATTCAAAACAAGATTTTAACGCTTTGAGGAGTTCAAAATAACGTGTTTTTAGATCATTTGTATCGTATCTTTTACTACATAACTTTTCAACAAATTTCACAAACACTAAGAAAGTTTGTTTTTCGATTCAAAACAAAATTTTAACGCTTTGAGGAGTTCAAATAACGTGTTTTTAGATCATTTGTATCGTATCTTTTACTACATAACTTTTCACCAAATTTCACAAACACAAAGAAAGTTTTGTTTTCGATTCAAAACAAGAGTTTAACGCTTTGAGGAGTTCAAATAACGTGTTTTTAGATCATTTGTATCGTATATTTTACTACAGAACTTTTCACCAAATTTCACAAACACTAACAAAGTTTGTTTTCCGATTCAAAACAAGATTTTAACGCTTTGAGGAGTTCAAATAACGTGTTTTTAAATCATTTGTATCGTATCTTTTACTACATAACTTTTCACCAAATTTCACGAACACAAAGAAACTTTGTTCTTAGATTCAAAACAAGAATGTAATGCTTTGAGGAGTTCAAATAACGTGTTTTTAGATCATTTGTATCGTATCTTTTACTACATATCTTTTCACCAAATTTCACTAACACAAAGAAAGTTTGTTTTTAGATTCAAAACAAGATTTTAACGCTTTGAGGAGTTCAAATAACGTGTTTTGAGATCATTTGTATCGTATCTTTTACTACATAACTTTTCGCCAAATTTCACAAACACTAAGAAAGTTTGTTTTCCTATTCAAAACAAGATTTTAACGCTTTGAGGAGCTCAAATAACGTGTTTTTAGATCATTTGTATCGGATCTTTTACTACATAACTTTTCACCAAATTTCACAAACACAAAGAAAGTTTGTTTTCCTATTCAAAACAAGATTTTAACGCTATAAGGAGTTAAAATAACGTGTTTTTAGATCATTTGTATCGTTTCTTTTACTACATAACTTGTTTTTAGATCATTTGTATCGTATCTTTTACTACATAACTTTTCACCAAATTTCACGAACACAAAGAAAGTTTGTTTTTAGATTCAAAACAAGATTTTAACGCTTTGAGGAGTTCAAATAACGTGTTTTTAGATCATTTGTATCGTATCTTTTACTACATAACTTTTCAACAAATTTCACTCACACAAAGAAAGTTTGTTTTTAGATTCAAAACAAGATTTTAACGCTATGAGGAGTTCAAATAACGTGTTTTTAGATCATTTGTATCGTATCTTTTACTACATAACTTTTCACCAAATTTCACAAACACTAAGAAAGTTTGTTTTTCGATTCAAACAAGATTTTAAGGCTTTGAGGAGTTCAAATAACGTGTTTTTAGATCATTTGTATCGTACCTTTTACTACATAACGTTTCGCCAAATTTCACAAATACTAAGAAAGTTTGTTTTCCTATTCAAAACAAGATTTTAACGCTTTGAGGAGCTCAAATAACGTGTTTTTAGATCATTTGTATCGTATCTTTTACTACATAACTTTTCACCAAATTTCACAAACACTAAGAAAGTTTGTTTTTAGATTCAAACCAAGATTTTAACGCTTTGAGGAGTTCAAATAACGTGTTTTTAGATCATTTGTATCATATCTTTTACTACATAACTTTTCACCAAATTTCACAAACACTAAGAAAGTTTGTTTTTAGATTCAAAACAAGATTTTAACGCTTTGAGGAGTTCAAATAACGTGTTTTTAGATCATTTGTATCGTATCTTTTACTACATAACTTTTCACGAAATTTCACAAACACTAAGAAAGTTTGTTTTTCGATTCAAAACAAGATTTTAACGCTTTGAGGAGTTCAAATAACGTGTTTTTAGATCATTTGTATCGTTTCTTTTACTACATAACTTTTCACCAAATTTCACAAACACTAAGAAAGTTTGTTTTTCGATTCAAAACAAGATTTTAACGCTTTGAGGAGTTCAAAAAACGTGTTTTTAGATCATTTGTATCGTATCTATTAGTACATAACTTTTCACCAAATTTCACAAATACTAAGAAAGTTTGTTTTCCGATTCAAAACAAGATTTTATCGCTTTGAGGAGTTCAAGTCACGTGTTTTTAAATCATTTGTATCGTATCTTTTACTACATAACTTTTCACCAAATTTCACGAACACTAAGAATGTTTGTTTTCCTATTCAAAACAAGATTTTAACGCTTTGAGGAGTTCAAATAACGTGTTTTTAGATCATTTGTATCTTATCTTTTACTACATAACTTTTCACCAAATTTCACGAACACAAAGAAAGTTTGTTTTTCGATTCAAAACAAGATTTTAACGCTTTGAGGAGTTCAAATAACGTGTTTTTAGATCATTTGTATCGTATCTTTTACTACATAACTTTTCACCAAATTTCACAAACACTAAGAAAGTTTGTTTTTAGATTCAAAACAAGATTTTAACGCTTTGAGGAGTTCAAATAACTTGTTTTTAAACCATTTGTATCGTATCTTTTAGTACATAACTTTTCACCAAATTTCACGAACACTAAGAATGTTTGTTTTCCTATTCAAAACAAGATTTTAAAGCTTTGAGGAGTACAAATAATGTGTTTTTAGATCATTTGTATCGTATCTTTTACTACATAACTTCTCACCAAATTTCACAAACACTAAGAAAGTTTGTTTTTCGATTCAAAACAAAATTTTAACGCTTTGAGGAGTTCAAATAACGTGTTTTTAGATCATTTGTATCGTATCTTTTACTACATAACTTTTCACCAAATTTCACTCACACAAAGAATGTTTGTTTTTAGATTCAAAACAAGATTTTAACGCTTTGAGGAGTTCAAATAACGTGTTTTTAGATCATTTGTATCGTATCTTTTACTACATAACTTTTCACCAAATTTCACAAACACTAAGAAAGTTTGTTTTTAGATTCAAAACAAGATTTTAACGCTTTGAGGTGTTCAAATAACGTGTTTTTAGATCATTTGTATCGTATCTTTTACTACATAACTTTTCACCAAATTTCACGAACACAAAGAAAGTTTGTTTTTAGATTCAAAACAAGATTTTAACGCTTTGAGGAGTTCAAATAACGTGTTTTTAGATCATTTGTATCGTATCTTTTACTACATAACTTTTCACCAAATTTCACTCACACAAAGAAAGTTTGTTTTTAGATTCAAAACAAGATTTTAACGCTTTGAGGAGTTCAAATAACGTGTTTTTAGATCGTTTGTATCGTATCTTTTACATAACTTTTCACCAAATTTCACAAACACTAAGAAAGTTTGTTTTTCGATTCAAACAAGATTTTAACGCTTTGAGGATTTCAAATAACGTGTTTTTAGATCATTTGTATCGTATCTTTTACTACATAACTTTTCAACAAATTTCACAAACACTAAGAAAGTTTGTTTTTCGATTCAAAACAAAATTTTAACGCTTTGAGGAGTTCAAATAACGTGTTTTTAGATCATTTGTATCGTATCTTTTACTACATAACTTTTCACCAAATTTCACAAACACAAAGAAAGTTTTGTTTTCGATTCAAAACAAGAGTTTAACGCTTTGAGGAGTTCAAATAACGTGTTTTTAGATCATTTGTATCGTATATTTTACTACAGAACTTTTCACCAAATTTCACAAACACTAACAAAGTTTGTTTTCCGATTCAAAACAAGATTTTAACGCTTTGAGGAGTTCAAATAACGTGTTTTTAAATCATTTGTATCGTATCTTTTACTACATAACTTTTCACCAAATTTCACGAACACAAAGAAACTTTGTTCTTAGATTCAAAACAAGAATGTAATGCTTTGAGGAGTTCAAATAACGTGTTTTTAGATCATTTGTATCGTATCTTTTACTACATATCTTTTCACCAAATTTCACTAACACAAAGAAAGTTTGTTTTTAGATTCAAAACAAGATTTTAACGCTTTGAGGAGTTCAAATAACGTGTTTTGAGATCATTTGTATCGTATCTTTTACTACATAACTTTTCGCCAAATTTCACAAACACTAAGAAAGTTTGTTTTCCTATTCAAAACAAGATTTTAACGCTTTGAGGAGCTCAAATAACGTGTTTTTAGATCATTTGTATCGGATCTTTTACTACATAACTTTTCACCAAATTTCACAAACACAAAGAAAGTTTGTTTTCCTATTCAAAACAAGATTTTAACGCTATAAGGAGTTAAAATAACGTGTTTTTAGATCATTTGTATCGTTTCTTTTACTACATAACTTGTTTTTAGATCATTTGTATCGTATCTTTTACTACATAACTTTTCACCAAATTTCACGAACACAAAGAAAGTTTGTTTTTAGATTCAAAACAAGATTTTAACGCTTTGAGGAGTTCAAATAACGTGTTTTTAGATCATTTGTATCGTATCTTTTACTACATAACTTTTCAACAAATTTCACTCACACAAAGAAAGTTTGTTTTTAGATTCAAAACAAGATTTTAACGCTATGAGGAGTTCAAATAACGTGTTTTTAGATCATTTGTATCGTATCTTTTACTACATAACTTTTCACCAAATTTCACAAACACTAAGAAAGTTTGTTTTGCGATTCAAACAAGATTTTAAGGCTTTGAGGAGTTCAAATAACGTGTTTTTAGATCATTTGTATCGTACCTTTTACTACATAACGTTTCGCCAAATTTCACAAATACTAAGAAAGTTTGTTTTCCTATTCAAAACAAGATTTTAACGCTTTGAGGAGCTCAAATAACGTGTTTTTAGATCATTTGTATCGTATCTTTTACTACATAACTTTTCACCAAATTTCACAAACACTAAGAAAGTTTGTTTTTAGATTCAAACCAATATTTTAACGCTTTGAGGAGTTCAAATAACGTGTTTTTAGATCATTTGTATCATATCTTTTACTACATAACTTTTCACCAAATTTCACAAACACTAAGAAAGTTTGTTTTTAGATTCAAAACAAGATTTTAACGCTTTGAGGAGTTCAAATAACGTGTTTTTAGATCATTTGTATCGTATCTTTTACTACATAACTTTTCACGAAATTTCACAAACACTAAGAAAGTTTGTTTTTCGATTCAAAACAAGATTTTAACGCTTTGAGGAGTTCAAATAACGTGTTTTTAGATCATTTGTATCGTTTCTTTTACTACATAACTTTTCACCAAATTTCACAAACACTAAGAAAGTTTGTTTTTCGATTCAAAACAAGATTTTAACGCTTTGAGGAGTTCAAAAAACGTGTTTTTAGATCATTTGTATCGTATCTATTAGTACATAACTTTTCACCAAATTTCACAAATACTAAGAAAGTTTGTTTTCCGATTCAAAACAAGATTTTATCGCTTTGAGGAGTTCAAGTCACGTGTTTTTAAATCATTTGTATCGTATCTTTTACTACATAACTTTTCACCAAATTTCACGAACACTAAGAATGTTTGTTTTCCTATTCAAAACAAGATTTTAACGCTTTGAGGAGTTCAAATAACGTGTTTTTAGATCATTTGTATCTTATCTTTTACTACATAACTTTTCACCAAATTTCACGAACACAAAGAAAGTTTGTTTTTCGATTCAAAACAAGATTTTAACGCTTTGAGGAGTTCAAATAACGTGTTTTTAGATCATTTGTATCGTATCTTTTACTACATAACTTTTCACCAAATTTCACAAACACTAAGAAAGTTTGTTTTTAGATTCAAAACAAGATTTTAACGCTTTGAGGAGTTCAAATAACTTGTTTTTAAACCATTTGTATCGTATCTTTTAGTACATAACTTTTCACCAAATTTCACGAACACTAAGAATGTTTGTTTTCCTATTCAAAACAAGATTTTAAAGCTTTGAGGAGTACAAATAATGTGTTTTTAGATCATTTGTATCGTATCTTTTACTACATAACTTCTCACCAAATTTCACAAACACTAAGAAAGTTTGTTTTTCGATTCAAAACAAAATTTTAACGCTTTGAGGAGTTCAAATAACGTGTTTTTAGATCATTTGTATCGTATCTTTTACTACATAACTTTTCACCAAATTTCACTCACACAAAGAATGTTTGTTTTTAGATTCAAAACAAGATTTTAACGCTTTGAGGAGTTCAAATAACGTGTTTTTAGATCATTTGTATCGTATCTTTTACTACATAACTTTTCACCAAATTTCACAAACACTAAGAAAGTTTGTTTTTAGATTCAAAACAAGATTTTAACGCTTTGAGGTGTTCAAATAACGTGTTTTTAGATCATTTGTATCGTATCTTTTACTACATAACTTTTCACCAAATTTCACGAACACAAAGAAAGTTTGTTTTTAGATTCAAAACAAGATTTTAACGCTTTGAGGAGTTCAAATAACGTGTTTTTAGATCATTTGTATCGTATCTTTTACTACATAACTTTTCACCAAATTTCACTCACACAAAGAAAGTTTGTTTTTAGATTCAAAACAAGATTTTAACGCTTTGAGGAGTTCAAATAACGTGTTTTTAGATCGTTTGTATCGTATCTTTTACATAACTTTTCACCAAATTTCACAAACACTAAGAAAGTTTGTTTTTCGATTCAAACAAGATTTTAACGCTTTGAGGAGTTCAAATAACGTGTTTTTAGATCATTTGTATCGTATCTTTTACTACATAACCTTTCAACAAATTTCACAAACACTAAGAGAGTTTGTTTTTAAATTCAATACAAAATTTTAACGCTTTGAGGAGTTCAAATAACGTGTTTTTAGATCATTTGTATCGTATCTTTTAATACATAACTTTTCACCAAATTTCACAAACACTAAGAAAGTTTGTTTTTCGATTCAAAACAAGATTTTAACGCTTTGAGGAGTTCAAATAACGTGTTTTTAGATCATTTGTATCGTATCTTTTACTACATAACTTTTCGCCAAATTTCACAAACACTAAGAAAGTTTGTTTTTAGATTCATAACAAGATTTTAACGCTTTGAGGAGTTCAAATAACGTGTTTTTAGATCATTTGTATCGTATCTTTTAGTACATAACTTTTCACCAAATTTCACAAACAATAAGAAAGTTTGTTTTTAGATTCAAAACAAGATTTTAACGCTTTGAGGAGTTCAAAATAACGTGTTTTTAGATCATTTGTATCGTATCTTTTACTACATAACTTTTCAACAAATTTCACAAACACTAAGAAAGTTTGTTTTTCGATTCAAAACAAAATTTTAACGCTTTGAGGAGTTCAAATAACGTGTTTTTAGATCATTTGTATCGTATCTTTTACTACATAACTTTTCACCAAATTTCACAAACACAAAGAAAGTTTGGTTTTCGATTCAAAACAAGAGTTTAACGCTTTGAGGAGTTCAAATAATGTGTTTTTAGATCATTTGTATCGTATATTTTACTACAGAACTTTTCACCAAATTTCACAAACACTAACAAAGTTTGTTTTCCGATTCAAAACAAGATTTTAACGCTTTGAGGAGTTCAAATAACGTGTTTTTAAATCATTTGTATCGTATCTTTTACTACATAACTTTTCACCAAATTTCACGAACACAAAGAAACTTTGTTCTTAGATTCAAAACAAGATTTTAATGCTTTGAGGAGTTCAAATAACGTGTTTTTAGATCATTTGTATCGTATCTTTTACTACATATCTTTTCACCAAATTTCACTAACACAAAGAAAGTTTGTTTTTAGATTCAAAACAAGATTTTAACGTTTTGAGGAGTTCAAATAACGTGTTTTGAGATCATTTGTATCGTATCTTTTACTACATAACTTTTCGCCAAATTTCACAAACACTAAGAAAGTTTGTTTTCCTATTCAAAACAAGATTTTAACGCTTTGAGGAGCTCAAATAACGTGTTTTTAGATCATTTGTATCGGATCTTTTACTACATAACTTTTCACCAAATTTCACAAACACAAAGAAAGTTTGTTTTCCTATTCAAAACAAGATTTTAACGCTATAAGGAGTTAAAATAACGTGTTTTTAGATCATTTGTATCGTTTCTTTTACTACATAACTTGTTTTTAGATCATTTGTATCGTATCTTTTACTACATAACTTTTCACCAAATTTCACGAACACAAAGAAAGTTTGTTTTTAGATTCAAAACAAGATTTTAACGCTTTGAGGAGTTCAAATAACGTGTTTTTAGATCATTTGTATCGTATCTTTTACTACATAACTTTTCAACAAATTTCACTCACACAAAGAAAGTTTGTTTTTAGATTCAAAACAAGATTTTAACGCTATGAGGAGTTCAAATAACGTGTTTTTAGATCATTTGTATCGTATCTTTTACTACATAACTTTTCACCAAATTTCACAAACACTAAGAAAGTTTGTTTTTCGATTCAAACAAGATTTTAAGGCTTTGAGGAGTTCAAATAACGTGTTTTTAGATCATTTGTATCGTACCTTTTACTACATAACGTTTCGCCAAATTTCACAAATACTAAGAAAGTTTGTTTTCCTATTCAAAACAAGATTTTAACGCTTTGAGGAGCTCAAATAACGTGTTTTTAGATCATTTGTATCGTATCTTTTACTACATAACTTTTCACCAAATTTCACAAACACTAAGAAAGTTTGTTTTTAGATTCAAACCAAGATTTTAACGCTTTGAGGAGTTCAAATAACGTGTTTTTAGATCATTTGTATCATATCTTTTACTACATAACTTTTCACCAAATTTCACAAACACTAAGAAAGTTTGTTTTTAGATTCAAAACAAGATTTTAACGCTTTGAGGAGTTCAAATAACGTGTTTTTAGATCATTTGTATCGTATCTTTTACTACATAACTTTTCACGAAATTTCACAAACACTAAGAAAGTTTGTTTTTCGATTCAAAACAAGATTTTAACGCTTTGAGGAGTTCAAATAACGTGTTTTTAGATCATTTGTATCGTTTCTTTTACTACATAACTTTTCACCAAATTTCACAAACACTAAGAAAGTTTGTTTTTCGATTCAAAACAAGATTTTAACGCTTTGAGGAGTTCAAAAAACGTGTTTTTAGATCGTTTGTATCGTATCTATTAGTACATAACTTTTCACCAAATTTCACAAATACTAAGAAAGTTTGTTTTCCGATTCAAAACAAGATTTTAACGCTTTGAGGAGTTCAAGTCACGTGTTTTTAAATCATTTGTATCGTATCTTTTACTACATAACTTTTCACCAAATTTCACGAACACTAAGAATGTTTGTTTTCCTATTCAAAACAAGATTTTAACGCTTTGAGGAGTTCAAATAACGTGTTTTTAGATCATTTGTATCGTATCTTTTACTACATAACTTTTCACCAAATTTCACGAACACAAAGAAAGTTTGTTTTTCGATTCAAAACAAGATTTTAACGCTTTGAGGAGTTCAAATAACGTGTTTTTAGATCATTTGTATCGTATCTTTTACTACATAACTTTTCACCAAATTTCACAAACACTAAGAAAGTTTGTTTTTAGATTCAAAACAAGATTTTAACTCTTTGAGGAGTTCAAATAACTTGTTTTTAAACCATTTGTATCGTATCTTTTAGTACATAACTTTTCACCAAATTTCACGAACACTAAGAATGTTTGTTTTCCTATTCAAAACAAGATTTTAAAGCTTTGAGGAGTTCAAATAATGTGTTTTTAGATCATTTGTATCGTATCTTTTACTACATAACTTTTCACCAAATTTCACAAACACTAAGAAAGTTTGTTTTTCGATTCAAAACAAAATTTTAACGCTTTGAGGAGTTCAAATAACGTGTTTTTAGATCATTTGTATCGTATCTTTTACTACATAACTTTTCACCAAATTTCACTCAAACAAAGAATGTTTGTTTTTAGATTCAAAACAAGATTTTAACGCTTTGAGGAGTTCAAATAACGTGTTTTTAGATCATTTGTATCGTATCTTTTACTACATAACTTTTCACCAAATTTCACAAACACTAAGAAAGTTTGTTTTTAGATTCAAAACAAGATTTTAACGCTTTGAGGTGTTCAAATAACGTGTTTTTAGATCATTTGTATCGTATCTTTTACTACATAACTTTTCACCAAATTTCACGAACACAAAGAAAGTTTGTTTTTAGATTCAAAACAAGATTTTAACGCTTTGAGGAGTTCAAATAACGTGTTTTTAGATCATTTGTATCGTATCTTTTACTACATAACTTTTCACCAAATTTCACTCACACAAAGAAAGTTTGTTTTTAGATTCAAAACAAGATTTTAACGCTTTGAGGAGTTCAAATAACGTGTTTTTAGATCGTTTGTATCGTATCTTTTACATAACTTTTCACCAAATTTCACAAACACTAAGAAAGTTTGTTTTTCGATTCAAACAAGATTTTAACGCTTTGAGGAGTTCAAATAACGTGTTTTTAGATCATTTGTATCGTATCTTTTACTACATAACCTTTCACCAAATTTCACAAACACTAAGAGAGTTTTTTTTTAGATTCAAAACAAGATTTTAACGCTTTGAGGAGTTCAAATAACGTGTTTTTAGATCATTTGTATCGTATCTTTTACTACATAACTTTTTACCAAATTTCACAAATACTAAGAAAGTTTTTTTTCGATTCAAAACAAGATTTTAACGCTTTGAAGAGTTCAAATAACGTGTTTTTAGATCATTTGTATCGTATCTTTTACTACATAACTTTTCACCAAATTTCACGAACACAAAGAAAGTTTGTTTTTAGATTCAAAACAAGATTTTAACGCTTTAAGGAGTTCAAATAACGTGTTTTTAGATCATTTGTATCGTATCTTTTACTACATAACTTTTCACCAAATTTCACAAACACTAAGAAAGTTTGTTTTTCGATTCAAAACAAGATTTTAATGCTTTGAGGAGTTCAAATAACGTGTTATTAGATCATTTGTATCGTATCTTTTACTACATAACTTTTCACCATATTTCACGAACACAAAGAAAGTTTGTTTTTAGATTCAAAACAAGATTTTAACGCTTTGAGGAGTTCAAATAACGTGTTTTTAGATCATTTGTATCGTATCTTTTACTACATAACTTTTCACCAAATTTCACAAACACTAAGAAAGTTTGTTTTTCGATTCAAAACAATATTTTAACGCTTTGAGGAGTTCAAATAACGTGTTTTTAGATCATTTGTATCGTATCTTTTACTACATAACTTTTCACCAAATTTCACAAACACTAAGAAAGTTTGTTTTTCGATTCAAAACAAGATTTTAACGCTTTGAGGAGTTGAAATAACGTGTTTTTAGATCATTTGTATCGTATATTTTACTACATAACTTTTCACCAAATTTCACAAACACTAAGAAAGTTTGTTTTTCGATTCAAACAAGATTTTAACGCTTTGAGGAGTTCAAATAACGTGTTTTTAGATCATTTGTATCGTACCTTTTACTACATAACTTTTCGCCAAATTTCACAAACACTAAGAAAGTTTGTTTTCCTATTCAAAACAAGATTTTAACGCTTTGAGGAGCTCAAATAACGTGTTTTTAGATCATTTGTATCGTATCTTTTACTACATAACTTTTCACCAAATTTCACGAACACAAAGAAAGTTTGTTTTTAGATTCAAAACAAGATTTTAACGCTCTGAGGAGTTCAAATAACGTGTTTTTAGATCATTTGTATCGTATCTTTTACTACATAACTTTTCACAAAATTTCACAAACACTAAGAAAGTATGTTTTTAGATTCAAAACAAGATTTTAACGCTTTGAGGAGTTCAAATAACGTGTTTTTAGATCAGTTGTATCGTATCTTTTACTACATAACTTTTCACCAAATTTCACTAACACAAAGAAAGTTTGTTTTTAGATTCAAAACAAGATTTTAACGCTTTGAGGAGTTCAAATAACGTGTTTTTAGATCATTTGTATCGTATCTTTTACTACATAACTTTTCACTAAATTTCACAAACACTAAGAAAGTTGGTTTTTCGATTCAAAACAAGATTTTAACGATTTGAGGAGTTCAAATAACGTGTTTTTAGATCATTTGTATCGTATCTTTTACTACATAACTTTTCACCATATTTCACAAACACTAAGAAAGTTTGTTTTTCGATTCAAAACAAGATTTTAACGCTTTGAGGAGTTCAAATAACGTGTTTTTAGATCATTTGTATCGTATCTTTTACTACATAACTTTTCACCAAATTTCACGAACACAAAGAAAGTTTGTTTTTAGATTCAAAACAAGATTTTAACGCTTTGAGGAGTTCAAATAACATTTTTTTAGATCATTTGTATCGTATTTTTTACTACATAACTTTTCACCAAATTTCACTAACACAAAGAAAGTTTGTTTTTAGATTCAAAACAAGATTTTAACGCTTTGAGGAGTTGAAATAACGTGTTTTTAAATCATTTGTATCGTATCTTTTACTACATAACTTTTCACCAAATTTCACAAACACTAAGAAAGTTGGTTTTTCGATTCAAAACAAGATTTTAACGATTTGAGGAGTTAAAATAACGTGTTTTTTGATCATTTGTATCGTATCTTTTACTACATAACTTTTCACCAAATTTCACAAACACTAAGAAAGTTTGTTTTTCGATTCAAAACAAGATTTTAACGCTTTGAGGAGTTGAAATAACGTGTTTTTAGATCATTTGTATCGTATCTTTTACTACACAACTTTTCACCAAATTTCACAAACACTAAGAAAGTTTGTTTTTCGATTCAAACAAGATTTTAACGCTTTGAGGAGTTCAAATAACGTGTTTTTAGATCATTTGTATCGTACCTTTTACTACATAACTTTTCGCCAAATTTCACAAACACTAAGAAAGTTTGTTTTCCTATTCAAAACAAGATTTTAACGCTTTGTGGAGCTCAAATAACGTGTTTTTAGATCATTTGTATCGTATCTTTTACTACATAACTTTTCACCAAATTTCACGAACACAAAGAAAGTTTGTTTTTAGACTCAAAACAAGATTTCAACGCTTTCAGGAGTTCAAATAACGTGTTTTTAGATCATTTGTATCGTATCTTTTACTACATAACTTTTCACCAAATTTCACGAACACAAAGAAAGTTTGTTTTTCGATTCAAAACAAAATTTTAACTCTAGGAGGAGTTTAAATAACGTGTTTTTAGATCATTTGTATCGTATATTTTAGTACATAACTTTTCACCAAATTTCACTAACACAAAGAAAGTTTGTTTTTAGATTCAAAACAAGATTTTAACGCTTTGAGGAGTTCAAATAACGTGTGTTTAGATCATTTGTATCGTATCTTTTACTACATAACTTTTCACCAAATTTCACGAACACAAAGAAAGTTTGTTTTTCGATTCAAAACAAGATTTTAACGCTTTGAGGAGTTCAAATAACGTGTGTTTAGATCATTTGTATCGTATCTTTTAGTACATAAATTTTCACCAAATTTCACAAACACTAAGAAAGTTTGTTTTTAGATTCAATACAAGATTTTAACGCTTTGAGGAGTTCAAATAACGTGTTTTTAGATCATTTGTATCGTATCTTTTACTACATAACTTTTCACCAAATTTCACAAACACTAAGAAAGTTTGTTTTTCGATTCAATACAAGATTTTAACGCTTTGAGGAGTTCAAATAACGTGTTTTTAGATCATTTGTATCGTATCTTTTACTACATAACTTTTCACCAAATTTCACGAACACATAGAAAGTTTGTTTTTAGATTCAAAACAAGATTTTAACGCTTTGAGGAGTTCAAATAACGTGTTTTTAGATCATTTGTATCGTATCTTTTACTACATAACTTTTCACCAAATTTCACTAACACAAAGAAAGTTTGTTTTTAGATTCAAAACAAGAGTTTAACGCTTTGAGGAGTTCAAATAACGTGTGTTTAGATCATTTGTATCGTATCTTTTAGTACATAACTTTTCACCAAATTTCACGAACACTAAGAAAGTTTGTTTTTCGATTCAAAACAAGATTTTAACGCTTTGAGGAGTTCAAATAAAGTGTTTTAAGATCATTTGTATCGTATCTTTTACTACATAACTTTTCACCAAATTTCACAAACACTAAGAAAGTTTGTTTTTAGATTCAAAACAAGAGTTTAACGCTTTGAGGAGTTCAAATAACGTGTGTTTAGATCATTTGTATCGTATCTTTTAGTACATAACTTTTCACCAAATTTCACAAACACTAAGAGAGTTTGTTTTTAAATTCAATACAAATTTTTAACGCTTTGAGGAGTTCAAATAACGTGTTTTTAGATCATTTGTATCGTATCTTTTAATACATAACTTTTCACCAAATTTCACAAACACTAAGAAAGTTTGTTTTTCGATTCAAAACAAGATTTTAACGCTTTGAGGAGTTCAAATAACGTGTTTTTAGATCATTTGTATCGTATCTTTTACTACATAACTTTTCGCCAAATTTCACAAACACTAAGAAAGTTTGTTTTTAGATTCATAACAAGATTTTAACGCTTTGAGGAGTTCAAATAACGTGTTTTTAGATCATTTGTATCGTATCTTTTAGTACATAACTTTTCACCAAATTTCACAAACAATAAGAAAGTTTGTTTTTAGATTCAAAACAAGATTTTAACGCTTTGAGGAGTTCAAAATAACGTGTTTTTAGATCATTTGTATCGTATCTTTTACTACATAACTTTTCACCAAATTTCACAAACACTAAGAAAGTTTGTTTTTCGATTCAAACAAGATTTTAACGCTTTGAGGAGTTCAAATAACGTGTTTTTAGATTATTTGTATCGTACCTTTTACTACATAACTTTTCGCCAAATTTCACAAACACTAAGAAAGTTTGTTTTCCTATTCAAAACAAGATTTTAACGCTTTGAGGAGCTCAAATAACGTGTTTTTAGATCATTTGTATCGTATCTTTTACTACATAACTTTTCACCAAATTTCACGAACACAAAGAAAGTTTGTTTTTAGATTCAAAACAAGATTTTAACGCTTTGAGGAGTTCAAATAACGTGTTTTGAGATCATTTGTATCGTATCTTTTACTACATAACTTTTCACTAAATTTCACAAACACTAAGAAAGTATGTTTTTAGATTCAAAACAAGATTTTAACGCTTTGAGGAGTTCAAATAACGTTTTTTAGATCAGTTGTATCGTATCTTTTACTACATAACTTTTCACCAAATTTCACTAACACAAAGAAAGTTTGTTTTTAGATTCAAAACAAGATTTTAACGCTTTGAGGAGTTCAAATAACGTGTTTTTAGATCATTTGTATCGTATCTTTTATTACATAACTTTTCACCAAATTTCACGAACACAAAGAAAGTTTGTTTTTAGATTCAAAACAAGATTTTAACGCTTTGAGGAGTTCAAATAACGTGTTTTTAGATCATTTGTATCGTATCTTTTACTACATAACTTTTCACCAAATTTCACTAACACAAAGAAAGTTTGTTTTTAGATTCAAAACAAGATTTTAACGCTTTGAGGAGTCGAAATAACGTGTTTTTAGATCATTTGTATCGTATCTTTTACTACATAACTTTTCACCAAATTTCACAAACACTAAGAAAGTTGGTTTTTCGATTCAAAACAAGATTTTAACGATTTGAGGAGTTAAAATAACGTGTTTTTTGATCATTTGTATCGTATCTTTTACTACATAACTTTTCACCAAATTTCACAAACACTAAGAAAGTTTGTTTTTCGATTCAAAACAAGATTTTAACGCTTTGAGGAGTTGAAATAACTTGTTTTTAGATCATTTGTATCGTATATTTTACTACACAACTTTTCACCAAATTTCACAAACACTAAGAAAGTTTGTTTTTCGATTCAAACAAGATTTTAACGCTTTGAGGAGTTCAAATAACGTGTTTTTAGATCATTTGTATCGTACCTTTTACTACATAACTTTTCGCCAAATTTCACAAACACTAAGAAAGTTTGTTTTCCTATTCAAAACAAGATTTTAACGCTTTGAGGAGCTCAAATAACGTGTTTTTAGATCATTTGTATCGTATCTTTTACTACATAACTTTTCACCAAATTTCACGAACACAAAGAAAGTTTGTTTTTAGATTCAAAACAAGATTTTAACGCTTTGAGGAGTTCAAATAACGTGTTTTTAGATCATTTGTATCGCATCTTTTACTACATAACTTTTCACCAAATTTCACAAACACTAAGAAAGTATGTTTTTAGATTCAAAACAAGATTTTAACGCTTTGAGGAGCTCAAATAACGTGTTTTTAGATCATTTGTATCGTATCTTTTACTACATAACTTTTCACCAAATTTCACAAACACAAAGAAAGTTTGTTTTTAGATTCAAAACAAGATTTTAACGCTTTGAGGAGTTCAAATAACGTGTTTTTAGATCATTTGTATCGTATCTTGTACTACATAACTTTTCACCAAATTTCACGAACACTAAGAAAGCTGGTTTTTCGATTCAAAACAAGATTTTAACGCTTTGAGGAGTTCAAATAACGTGTTTTTAGATCATTTGTATCGTATCTTTTACTACATAACTTTTCACCAAATTTCACAAACACAAAGAAAGTTTGTTTTTAGATTCAAAACAAGATTTTAACGCTTTGAGGAGTTCAAATAACGTGTTTTTAGATCATTTGTATCGTATCTTGTACTACATAACTTTTCACCAAATTTCACGAACACTAAGAAAGCTGGTTTTTCGATTCAAAACAAGATTTTAACGCTTTGAGGAGTTCAAATAACGTGTTTTTAGATCATTTGTATCGTATCTTTTACTACATAACTTTTCACCAAATTTCACAAACACTAAGAAAGTTTGTTTTCCGAATCAAAACAAGATTTTAACGCTTTGAGGAGTTCAAATAACGTGTTTTTAGATCATTTGTATCGTATCTTTTACTACATAACTTTTCACCAAATTTCACTAACACAAAGAAAGTTTGTTTTTAGATTCAAAACAAGATTTTAACGCTTTGAGGAGTTCAAATAACGTGTTTTGAGATCATTTGTATCGTATCTTTTACTACATAACTTTTCGCCAAATTTCACAAACACTAAGAAAGTTTGTTTTCCTATTCAAAACAAGATTTTAACGCTTTGAGGAGCTCAAATAACGTGTTTTTAGATCATTTGTATCGTATCTTTTACTACATAACTTTTCACCAAATTTCACAAACACAAAAAAAGTTTGTTTTCCTATTCAAAACAAGATTTTAACGCTATAAGGAGTTAAAATAACGTGTTTTTAGATCATTTGTATCGTTTCTTTTACTACATAACTTGTTTTTAGATCATTTGTATCGTATCTTTTACTACATAACTTTTCACCAAATTTCACGAACACAAAGAAAGTTTGTTTTTAGATTCAAAACAAGATTTTAACGCTTTGAGGAGTTCAAATAACGTGTTTTTAGATCATTTGTATCGTATCTTTTACTACATAACTTTTCAACAAATTTCACTCACACAAAGAAAGTTTGTTTTTAGATTCAAAACAAGATTTTAACGCTTTGAGGAGTTCAAATAACGTGTTTTTAGATCATTTGTATCGTATCTTTTACTACATAACTTTTCACCAAATTTCACAAACACTAAGAAAGTTTGTTTTTCGATTCAAACAAGATTTTAACGCTTTGAGGAGTTCAAATAACGTGTTTTTAGATCATTTGTATCGTACCTTTTACTACATAACGTTTCCCCAAATTTCACAAATACTAAGAAAGTTTGTTTTCCTATTCAAAACAAGATTTTAACGCTTTGAGGAGCTCAAATAACGTGTTTTTAGATCATTTGTATCGTATCTTTTACTACATAACTTTTCACCAAATTTCACAAACACTAAGAAAGTTTGTTTTTAGATTCAAACCAAGATTTTAACGCTTTGAGGTGTTCAAATAACGTGTTTTTAGATCATTTGTATCATATCTTTTACTACATAACTTTTCACCAAATTTCACAAACACTAAGAAAGTTTGTTTTTAGATTCAAAACAAGATTTTAACGCTTTGAGGAGTTCAAATAACGTGTTTTTAGATCATTTGTATCGTATCTTTTACTACATAACTTTTCACGAAATTTCACAAATACTAAGAAAGTTTGTTTTTCGATTCAAAACAAGATTTTAACGCTTTGAGGAGTTCAAATAACGTGTTTTTAGATCATTTGTATCGTTTCTTTTACTACATAACTTTTCACCAAATTTCACAAACACTAAGAAAGTTTGTTTTTCGATTCAAAACAAGATTTTAACGCTTTGAGGAGTTCAAAAAACGTGTTTTTAGATCATTTGTATCGTATCTATTAGTACATAACTTTTCACCAAAATTCACAAATACTAAGAAAGTTTGTTTTCCGATTCAAAACAAGATTTTAACGCTTTGAGGAGTTCAAGTCACGTGTTTTTAAATCATTTGTATCGTATCTTTTACTACATAACTTTTCACCAAATTTCACGAACACTAAGAATGTTTGTTTTCCTATTCAAAACAAGATTTTAACGCTTTGAGGAGTTCAAATAACGTGTTTTTAGATCATTTGTATCGTATATTTTACTACATAACTTTTCACCAAATTTCACGAACACAAAGAAAGTTTGTTTTTAGATTCAAAACAAGATTTAAACGCTTTGAGGAGTTCAAATAACGTGTTTTTAGATCATTTGTATCGTATCTCTTACTACATAACGTTTCACCAAATTTCACTAACACAAAGAAAGTTTGTTTTTAGATTCAAAACAAGATTTTAAAGCTTTGGGGAGTTCAAATAATGTGTTTTTAGATCATTTGTATCGTATCTTTTACTACATAACTTTTCACCAAATTTCACAAACACTAAGAAAGTTTGTTTTTCGATTCAAAACAAAATTTTAACGCTTTGAGGAGTTCAAATAACGTGTTTTTAGATCATTTGTATCGTATCTGTTACTACATAACTTTTCACCAAATTTCACAAACACAAAGAAAGTTTGGTTTTCGATTCAAAACAAGAGTTTAACGCTTTGAGGAGTTCAAATAACGTGTTTTTAGATCATTTATATCGTATCTTTTACTACATAACGTTTCACCAAATTTCACAAACACTAAGAAAGTTTGTTTTTAGATTCAAAACAAGATTTTAACGCTTTGAAGAGTTCAAATAAAGTGTTTCAAGATAATTTGTATCGTATCTTTTACTACATAACTTTTCACCAAATTTCACAAACACAAAGAAAGTTTGGTTTTCGATTCAAAACAAGAGTTTAACGCTTTGAGGAGTTCAAATAACGTGTTTTTAGATCATTTGTATCGTATCTTTTACTACATAACGTTTCACCAAATTTCACAATCACAAAGAAAGTTTCTTTTTAGATTCAAAACAAGATTTCAACGCTTTGAGGAGTTCAAATAACGTGTTTTTAGATCATTTGTATCGTATCTTTTTACTACATAACTTTTCACCAAATTTCACTCACACAAAGAAAGTTTGTTTTTAGATTCAAAACAAGATTTTAACGCTTTGAGGAGTTCAAATAACGTGTTTTTAGATCATTTGCATCGTATCTTTTACTACATAACTTTTCACCAAATTTCACAAACACTAAGAAAGTTTGTTTTCCTATTCAAAACAAGATTTTAACGCTTTGAGGAGTTCAAATAAAGTGTTTTAAGATCATTTGTATCGTATCTTTTACTACATAACTTTTCACCAAATTTCACAAACACTAAGAAAGTTTGTTTTTAGATTCAAAACAAGATTTTAACGCTTTGAGGTGTTCAAATAACGTGTTGTTAGATCATTTGTATCGTATCTTTTACTACATAACTTTTCACCAAATTTCACGAACACAAAGAAAGTTTGTTTTTAGATTCAAAACAAGATTTTAACGCTTTGAGGAGTTCAAATAACGTGTTTTTAGATCATTTGTATCGTATCTTTTACTACATAACTTTTCACCAAATTTCACTCACACAAAGAAAGTTTGTTTTTAGATTCAAAACAAGATTTTAACGCTTTGAGGAGTTCAAATAACGTGTTTTTAGATCATTTGTATCGTATCTTTTACTACATAACTTTTCACCAAATTTCACAAACACTAAGAAAGTTTGTTTTTAGATTCAAAACAAGATTTTAACGCTTTGAGGCGTTCAAATAACGTGTTTTTAGATCATTTGTATCGTATCTTTTACTACATAACTTTTCACCAAATTTCACGAACACAAAGAAAGTTTGTTTTTAGATTCAAAACAAGATTTTAACGCTTTGAGGAGTTGAAATAACGTGTTTTTAGATCATTTGTATCGTATCTTTTACTACATAACTTTTCACCAAATTTCACTCACACAAAGAAAGTTTGTTTTTAGATTCAAAACAAGATTTTAACGCTTTGAGGAGTTCAAATAACGTGTTTTTAGATCATTTGTATCGTATCTTTTACTACATAACTTTTCACCAAATTTCACAAACACTAAGAAAGTTTGTTTTTAGATTCAAAACAAGATTTTAACGCTTTGAGGAGTTCAAATAACGTGTTTTTAGATCATTTGTATCGTATCTTTTACTACATAACTTTTCACCAAATTTCACTCACACAAAGAAAGTTTGTTTTTAGATTCAAAACAAGATTTTAACGCTTTGAGGAGTTCAAATAACGTGTTTTTAGATCGTTTGTATCGTATCTTTTACTACATAACTTTTCACCAAATTTCACAAACACTAAGAAAGTTTGTTTTTAGATTCAAAACAAGATTTTAACGCTTTGAGGTGTTCAAATAACGTGTTTTTAGATCATTTGTATCGTATCTTTTACTACATAACTTTTCACCAAATTTCACGAACACAAAGAAAGTTTGTTTTTAGATTCAAAACAAGATTTTAACGCTTTGAGGAGTTCAAATAACGTGTTTTTAGATCGTTTGTATCGTATCTTTTACATAACTTTTCACCAAATTTCACAAACACTAAGAAAGTTTGTTTTTCGAATCAAACAAGATTTTAACGCTTTGAGGAGTTCAAATAACGTGTTTTTAGATCATTTGTATCGTATCTTTTACTACATAACCTTTCACCAAATTTCACAAATACTAAGAGAGTTTGTTTTTAGATTCAAAACAAGATTTTAACGCTTTGAGGAGTTCAAATAACGTGTTTTTAGATCATTTGTATCGTATCTTTTACTACATAACTTTTTACCAAATTTCACAAATACTAAGAAAGTTTGTTTTTCGATTCAAAACAAGATTTTAACGCTTTGAAGAGTTCAAATAACGTGTTTTTAGATCATTTGTATCGTATCTTTTACTACATAACTTTTCACCAAATTTCACGAACACAAAGAAAGTTTGTTTTTAGAGTCAAAACAAGATTTTAACGCTTTGAGGAGTTCAAATAACGTGTTTTTAGATCATTTGTATCGTATCTTTTACTACATAACTTTTCACTAAATTTCACAAACACTAAGAAAGTATGTTTTTAGATTCAAAACAAGATTTTAACGCTTTGAGGAGTTCAAATAACGTTTTTTTAGATCAGTTGTATCGTATCTTTTACTACATAACTTTTCACCAAATTTCACTAACACAAAGAAAGTTTGTTTTCCTATTCAAAACAAGATTTTAACGCTTTGAGGAGCTCAAATAACGTGTTTTTAGATCATTTGTATCGTATCTTTTACTACATAACTTTTCACCAAATTTCACGAACACAAAGAAAGTTTGTTTTTAGATTCAAAACAAGATTTTAACGCTTTGAGGAGTTCAAATAACGTGTTTTTAGATCATTTGTATCGTATCTTTTACTACATAACTTTTCACTAAATTTCACAAACACTAAGAAAGTATGTTTTTAGATTCAAAACAAGATTTTAACGCTTTGAGGAGTTCAAATAACGTTTTTTTAGATCAGTTGTATCGTATCTTTTACTACATAACTTTTCACCAAATTTCACTAACACAAAGAAAGTTTGTTTTTAGATTCAAAACAAGATTTTAACGCTTTGAGGAGTTCAAATAACGTGTTTTTACATCATTTGTATCGTATCTTTTACTACATAACTTTTCACCAAATTTCACAAACACTAAGAAAGCTGGTTTTTCGATTCAAAACAAGATTTTAACGATTTGAGGAGTTCAAATAACGTGTTTTTAGATCATTTGTATCGTATCTTTTACTACATAACTTTTCACCAAATTTCACTCACACAAAGAAAGTTTGTTTTTAGATTCAAAACAAGATTTTAACGCTTTGAGGAGTTCAAATAACGTGTTTTTAGATCATTTGTATCGTATCTTTTACTACATAACTTTTCACCAAATTTCACAAACACTAAGAAAGTTTGTTTTTAGATTCAAAACAAGATTTTAACGCTTTGAGGTGTTCAAATAACGTGTTTTTAGATCATTTGTATCGTATCTTTTACTACATAACTTTTCACCAAATTTCACGAACACAAAGAAAGTTTGTTTTTAGATTCAAAACAAGATTTTAACGCTTTGAGGAGTTCAAATAACGTGTTTTTAGATCATTTGTATCGTATCTTTTACTACATAACTTTTCACCAAATTTCACTCACACAAAGAAAGTTTGTTTTTAAATTCAAAACAAGATTTTAACGCTTTGAGGAGTTCAAATAACGTGTTTTTAGATCGTTTGTATCGTATCTTTTACATAACTTTTCACCAAATTTCACAAACACTAAGAAAGTTTGTTTTTCGATTCAAACAAGATTTTAACGCTTTGAGGAGTTCAAATAACGTGTTTTTAGATCATTTGTATCGTATCTTTTACTACATGACCTTTCACCAAATTTCACAAACACTAAGAGAGTTTGTTTTTAGATTCAAAACAAGATTTTAACGCTTTGAGGAGTTCAAATAACGTGTTTTTAGATCATTTGTATCGTATCTTTTACTACATAACTTTTTACCAAATTTCACAAATACTAAGAAAGTTTGTTTTTCGATTCAAAACAAGATTTTAACGCTTTGAAGAGTTCAAATAACGTGTTTTTAGATCATTTGTATCGTATCTTTTACTACATAACTTTTCACCAAATTTCACGAACACAAAGAAAGTTTGTTTTTAGAGTCAAAACAAGATTTTAACGCTTTGAGGAGTTCAAATAACGTGTTTTTAGATCATTTGTATCGTATCTTTTACTACATAACTTTTCATTAAATTTCACAAACACTAAGAAAGTATGTTTTTAGATTCAAAACAAGATTTTAACGCTTTGAGGAGTTCAAATAACGGTTTTTTAGATCAGTTGTATCGTATCTTTTACTACATAACTTTTCACCAAATTTCACTAACACAAAGAAAGTTTGTTTTCCTATTCAAAACAAGATTTTAACGCTTTGAGGAGCTCAAATAACGTGTTTTTAGATCATTTGTATCGTATCTTTTACTACATAACTTTTCACCAAATTTCACGAACACAAAGAAAGTTTGTTTTTAGAGTCAAAACAAGATTTTAACGCTTTGAGGAGTTCAAATAACGTGTTTTTAGATCATTTGTATCGTATCTTTTACTACATAACTTTTCACTAAATTTCACAAACACTAAGAAAGTATGTTTTTAGATTCAAAACAAGATTTTAACGCTTTGAGGAGTTCAAATAACGTTTTTTTAGATCAGTTGTATCGTATCTTTTACTACATAACTTTTCACCAAATTTCACTAACACAAAGAAAGTTTGTTTTCCTATTCAAAACAAGATTTTAACGCTTTGAGGAGCTCAAATAACGTGTTTTTAGATCATTTGTATCGTATCTTTTACTACATAACTTTTCACCAAATTTCACAAACACAAAAAAAGTTTGTTTTCCTATTCAAAACAAGATTTTAACGCTATAAGGAGTTAAAATAACGTGTTTTTAGATCATTTGTATCGTTTCTTTTACTACATAACTTGTTTTTAGATCATTTGTATCGTATCTTTTACTACATAACTTTTCACCAAATTTCACGAACACAAAGAAAGTTTGTTTTTAGATTCAAAACAAGATTTTAACGCTTTGAGGAGTTCAAATAACGTGTTTTTAGATCATTTGTATCGTATCTTTTACTACATAACTTTTCAACAAATTTCACTCACACAAAGAAAGTTTGTTTTTAGATTCAAAACAAGATTTTAACGCTTTGAGGAGTTCAAATAACGTGTTTTTAGATCATTTGTATCGTATCTTTTACTACATAACTTTTCACCAAATTTCACAAACACTAAGAAAGTTTGTTTTTCGATTCAAACAAGATTTTAACGCTTTGAGGAGTTCAAATAACGTGTTTTTAGATCATTTGTATCGTACCTTTTACTACATAACGTTTCGCCAAATTTCACAAATACTAAGAAAGTTTGTTTTCCTATTCAAAACAAGATTTTAACGCTTTGAGGAGCTCAAATAACGTGTTTTTAGATCATTTGTATCGTATCTTTTACTACATAACTTTTTACCAAATTTCACAAACACTAAGAAAGTTTGTTTTTAGATTCAAACCAAGATTTTAACGCTTTGAGGTGTTCAAATAACGTGTTTTTAGATCATTTGTATCATATCTTTTACTACATAACTTTTCACCAAATTTCACAAACACTAAGAAAGTTTGTTTTTAGATTCAAAACAAGATTTTAACGCTTTGAGGAGTTCAAATAACGTGTTTTTAGATCATTTGTATCGTATCTTTTACTACATAACTTTTCACGAAATTTCACAAATACTAAGAAAGTTTGTTTTTCGATTCAAAACAAGATTTTAACGCTTTGAGGAGTTCAAAAAACGTGTTTTTAGATCATTTGTATCGTATCTATTAGTACATAACTTTTCACCAAATTTCACAAATACTAAGAAAGTTTGTTTTCCGATTCAAAACAAGATTTTAACGCTTTGAGGAGTTCAAGTCACGTGTTTTTAAATCATTTGTATCGTATCTTTTACTACATAACTTTTCACCAAATTTCACGAACACTAAGAATGTTTGTTTTCCTATTCAAAACAAGATTTTAACGCTTTGAGGAGTTCAAATAACGTGTTTTTAGATCATTTGTATCGTATCTTTTACTACATAACTTTTCACCAAATTTCACGAACACAAAGAAAGTTTGTTTTTCGATTCAAAACAAGATTTTAACGCTTTGAGGAGTTCAAATAACGTGTTTTTAGATCATTTGTATCGTATCTTTTACTACATAACTTTTCACCAAATTTCACAAACACTAAGAAAGTTTGTTTTTAGATTCAAAACAAGATTTTAACGCTTTGAGGAGTTCAAATAACTTGTTTTTAAACCATTTGTATCGTATCTTTTAGTACATAACTTTTCACCAAATTTCACGAACACTAAGAATGTTTGTTTTCCTATTCAAAACAAGATTTTAAGGCTTTGAGGAGTTCAAATAACGTGTTTTTAGATCATTTGTATCGTATATTTTACTACATAACTTTTCACCAAATTTCACGAACACAAAGAAAGTTTGTTTTTAGATTCAAAACAAGATTTAAACGCTTTGAGGAGTTCAAATAACGTGTTTTTAGATCATTTGTATCGTATCTCTTACTACATAACGTTTCACCAAATTTCACTAACACAAAGAAAGTTTGTTTTTAGATTCAAAACAAGATTTTAAAGCTTTGGGGAGTTCAAATAATGTGTTTTTAGATCATTTGTATCGTATCTTTGACTACATAACTTTTCACCAAATTTCACAAACACTAAGAAAGTTTGTTTTTCGATTCAAAACAAAATTTTAACGCTTTGAGGAGTTCAAATACCGTGTTTTTAGATCATTTGTATCGTATCTTTTACTACATAACTTTTCACCAAATTTCACAAACACAAAGAAAGTTTGGTTTTCGATTCAAAACAAGAGTTTAACGCTTTGAGGAGTTCAAATAACGTGTTTTTAGATCATTTATATCGTATCTTTTACTACATAACGTTTCACCAAATTTCACAAACACTAAGAAAGTTTGTTTTTAGATTCAAAACAAGATTTTAACGCTTTGAAGAGTTCAAATAAAGTGTTTCAAGATCATTTGTATCGTATCTTTTACTACATAACTTTTCACCAAATTTCACAAACACAAAGAAAGTTTGGTTTTCGATTCAAAACAAGAGTTTAACGCTTTGAGGAGTTCAAATAACGTGTTTTTAGATCATTTGTATCGTATCTTTTACTACATAACGTTTCACCAAATTTCACAAACACAAAGAAAGTTTCTTTTTAGATTCAAAACAAGATTTCAACGCTTTGAGGAGTTCAAATAACGTGTTTTAAGATCATTTGTATCGTATCTTTTACTACATAACTTTTCACCAAATTTCACAAACACTAAGAAAGTTTGTTTTTAGATTCAAAACAAGATTTTAACGCTTTGAAGAGTTCAAATAAAGTGTTTCAAGATCATTTGTATCGTATCTTTTACTACATAACTTTTCACCAAATTTCACTCACACAAAGAAAGTTTGTTTTTAGATTCAAAACAAGATTTTAACGCTTTGAGGAGTTCAAATAACGTGTTTTTAGATCATTTGCATCGTATCTTTTACTACATAACTTTTCACCAAATTTCACAAACACTAAGAAAGTTTGTTTTCCTATTCAAAACAAGATTTTAACGCTTTGAGGAGTTCAAATAAAGTGTTTTAAGATCATTTGTATCGTTTCTTTTACTACATAACTTTTCACCAAATTTCACAAACACTAAGAAAGTTTGTTTTTAGATTCAAAACAAGATTTTAACGCTTTGAGGTGTTCAAATAACGTGTTGTTAGATCATTTGTATCGTATCTTTTACTACATAACTTTTCACCAAATTTCACGAACACAAAGAAAGTTTGTTTTTAGATTCAAAACAAGATTTTAACGCTTTGAGGAGTTCAAATAACGTGTTTTTAGATCATTTGTATCGTATCTTTTACTACATAACTTTTCACCAAATTTCACTCACACAAAGAAAGTTTGTTTTTAGATTCAAAACAAGATTTTAACGCTTTGAGGAGTTCAAATAACGTGTTTTTAGATCATTTGTATCGTATCTTTTAATACATAACTTTTCACCAAATTTCACAAACACTAAGAAAGTTTGTTTTTAGATTCAAAACAAGATTTTAACGCTTTGAGGTGTTCAAATAACGTGTTTTTAGATCATTTGTATCGTATCTTTTACTACATAACTTTTCACCAAATTTCACGAACACAAAGAAAGTTTGTTTTTAGATTCAAAACAAGATTTTAACGCTTTGAGGAGTTCAAATAACGTGTTTTTAGATCATTTGTATCGTATCTTTTACTACATAACTTTTCACCAAATTTCACTCACACAAAGAAAGTTTGTTTTTAAATTCAAAACAAGATTTTAACGCTTTGAGGAGTTCAAATAACGTGTTTTTAGATCGTTTGTATCGTATCTTTTACATAACTTTTCACCAAATTTCACAAACACTAAGAAAGTTTGTTTTCCTATTCAAAACAAGATTTTAACGCTTTGAGGAGCTCAAATAACGTGTTTTTAGATCATTTGTATCGTATCTTTTACTACATAACTTTTCACCAAATTTCACAAACACAAAAAAAGTTTGTTTTCCTATTCAAAACAAGATTTTAACGCTATAAGGAGTTAAAATAACGTGTTTTTAGATCATTTGTATCGTTTCTTTTACTACATAACTTGTTTTTAGATCATTTGTATCGTATCTTTTACTACATAACTTTTCACCAAATTTCACGAACACAAAGAAAGTTTGTTTTTAGATTCAAAACAAGATTTTAACGCTTTGAGGAGTTCAAATAACGTGTTTTTAGATCATTTGTATCGTATCTTTTACTACATAACTTTTCAACAAATTTCACTCACACAAAGAAAGTTTGTTTTTAGATTCAAAACAAGATTTTAACGCTTTGAGGAGTTCAAATAACGTGTTTTTAGATCATTTGTATCGTATCTTTTACTACATAACTTTTCACCAAATTTCACAAACACTAAGAAAGTTTGTTTTTCGATTCAAACAAGATTTTAACGCTTTGAGGAGTTCAAATAACGTGTTTTTAGATCATTTGTATCGTACCTTTTACTACATAACGTTTCGCCAAATTTCACAAATACTAAGAAAGTTTGTTTTCCTATTCAAAACAAGATTTTAACGCTTTGAGGAGCTCAAATAACGTGTTTTTAGATCATTTGTATCGTATCTTTTACTACATAACTTTTTACCAAATTTCACAAACACTAAGAAAGTTTGTTTTTAGATTCAAACCAAGATTTTAACGCTTTGAGGTGTTCAAATAACGTGTTTTTAGATCATTTGTATCATATCTTTTACTACATAACTTTTCACCAAATTTCACAAACACTAAGAAAGTTTGTTTTTAGATTCAAAACAAGATTTTAACGCTTTGAGGAGTTCAAATAACGTGTTTTTAGATCATTTGTATCGTATCTTTTACTACATAACTTTTCACGAAATTTCACAAATACTAAGAAAGTTTGTTTTTCGATTCAAAACAAGATTTTAACGCTTTGAGGAGTTCAAAAAACGTGTTTTTAGATCATTTGTATCGTATCTATTAGTACATAACTTTTCACCAAATTTCACAAATACTAAGAAAGTTTGTTTTCCGATTCAAAACAAGATTTTAACGCTTTGAGGAGTTCAAGTCACGTGTTTTTAAATCATTTGTATCGTATCTTTTACTACATAACTTTTCACCAAATTTCACGAACACTAAGAATGTTTGTTTTCCTATTCAAAACAAGATTTTAACGCTTTGAGGAGTTCAAATAACGTGTTTTTAGATCATTTGTATCGTATCTTTTACTACATAACTTTTCACCAAATTTCACGAACACAAAGAAAGTTTGTTTTTCGATTCAAAACAAGATTTTAACGCTTTGAGGAGTTCAAATAACGTGTTTTTAGATCATTTGTATCGTATCTTTTACTACATAACTTTTCACCAAATTTCACAAACACTAAGAAAGTTTGTTTTTAGATTCAAAACAAGATTTTAACGCTTTGAGGAGTTCAAATAACTTGTTTTTAAACCATTTGTATCGTATCTTTTAGTACATAACTTTTCACCAAATTTCACGAACACTAAGAATGTTTGTTTTCCTATTCAAAACAAGATTTTAACGCTTTGAGGAGTTCAAATAACGTGTTTTTAGATCATTTGTATCGTATATTTTACTACATAACTTTTCACCAAATTTCACGAACACAAAGAAAGTTTGTTTTTAGATTCAAAACAAGATTTAAACGCTTTGAGGAGTTCAAATAACGTGTTTTTAGATCATTTGTATCGTATCTCTTACTACATAACGTTTCACCAAATTTCACTAACACAAAGAAAGTTTGTTTTTAGATTCAAAACAAGATTTTAAAGCTTTGGGGAGTTCAAATAATGTGTTTTTAGATCATTTGTATCGTATCTTTTACTACATAACTTTTCACCAAATTTCACAAACACTAAGAAAGTTTGTTTTTCGATTCAAAACAAAATTTTAACGCTTTGAGGAGTTCAAATACCGTGTTTTTAGATCATTTGTATCGTATCTTTTACTACATAACTTTTCACCAAATTTCACAAACACAAAGAAAGTTTGGTTTTCGATTCAAAACAAGAGTTTAACGCTTTGAGGAGTTCAAATAACGTGTTTTTAGATCATTTATATCGTATCTTTTACTACATAACGTTTCACCAAATTTCACAAACACTAAGAAAGTTTGTTTTTAGATTCAAAACAAGATTTTAACGCTTTGAAGAGTTCAAATAAAGTGTTTCAAGATCATTTGTATCGTATCTTTCACTACATAACTTTTCACCAAATTTCACAAACACAAAGAAAGTTTGGTTTTCGATTCAAAACAAGAGTTTAACGCTTTGAGGAGTTCAAATAACGTGTTTTTAGATCATTTGTATCGTATCTTTTACTACATAACGTTTCACCAAATTTCACAAACACAAAGAAAGTTTCTTTTTAGATTCAAAACAAGATTTCAACGCTTTGAGGAGTTCAAATAACGTGTTTTTAGATCATTTGTATCGTATCTTTTTACTACATAACTTTTCACCAAATTTCACACACACAAAGAAAGTTTGTTTTTAGATTCAAAACAAGATTTTAACGCTTTGAGGAGTTCAAATAACGTGTTTTTAGATCATTTGCATCGTATCTTTTACTACATAACTTTTCACCAAATTTCACAAACACTAAGAAAGTTTGTTTTCCTATTCAAAACAAGATTTTAACGCTTTGAGGAGTTCAAATAAAGTGTTTTAAGATCATTTGTATCGTATCTTTTACTACATAACTTTTCACCAAATTTCACAAACACTAAGAAAGTTTGTTTTTAGATTCAAAACAAGATTTTAACGCTTTGAGGTGTTCAAATAACGTGTTGTTAGATCATTTGTATCGTATCTTTTACTACATAACTTTTCACCAAATTTCACGAACACAAAGAAAGTTTGTTTTTAGATTCAAAACAAGATTTTAACGCTTTGAGGAGTTCAAATAACGTGTTTTTAGATCATTTGTATCGTATCTTTTACTACATAACTTTTCACCAAATTTCACTCACACAAAGAAAGTTTGTTTTTAGATTCAAAACAAGATTTTAACGCTTTGAGGAGTTCAAATAACGTGTTTTTAGATCATTTGTATCGTATCTTTTAATACATAACTTTTCACCAAATTTCACAAACACTAAGAAAGTTTGTTTTTAGATTCAAAACAAGATTTTAACGCTTTGAGGTGTTCAAATAACGTGTTTTTAGATCATTTGTATCGTATCTTTTACTACATAACTTTTCACCAAATTTCACGAACACAAAGAAAGTTTGTTTTTAGATTCAAAACAAGATTTTAACGCTTTGAGGAGTTCAAATAACGTGTTTTTAGATCATTTGTATCGTATCTTTTACTACATAACTTTTCACCAAATTTCACTCACACAAAGAAAGTTTGTTTTTAAATTCAAAACAAGATTTTAACGCTTTGAGGAGTTCAAATAACGTGTTTTTAGATCGTTTGTATCGTATCTTTTACATAACTTTTCACCAAATTTCACAAACACTAAGAAAGTTTGTTTTTCGATTCAAACAAGATTTTAACGCTTTGAGGAGTTCAAATAACGTGTTTTTAGATCATTTGTATCGTATCTTTTACTACATAACCTTTCACCAAATTTCACAAACACTAAGAGAGTTTGTTTTTAGATTCAAAACAAGATTTTAACGCTTTGAGGAGTTCAAATAACGTGTTTTTAGATCATTTGTATCGTATCTTTTACTACATAACTTTTTACCAAATTTCACAAATACTAAGAAAGTTTGTTTTTCGATTCAAAACAAGATTTTAACGCTTTGAAGAGTTCAAATAACGTGTTTTTAGATCATTTGTATCGTATCTTTTACTACATAACTTTTCACCAAATTTAACGAACACAAAGAAAGTTTGTTTTTAGAGTCAAAACAAGATTTTAACGCTTTGAGGAGTTCAAATAACGTGTTTTTAGATCATTTGTATCGTATCTTTTACTACATAACTTTTCACTAAATTTCACAAACACTAAGAAAGTATGTTTTTAGATTCAAAACAAGATTTTAACGCTTTGAGGAGTTCAAATAACGTTTTTTTAGATCAGTTGTATCGTATCTTTTACTACATAACTTTTCACCAAATTTCACTAACACAAAGAAAGTTTGTTTTCCTATTCAAAACAAGATTTTAACGCTTTGAGGAGCTCAAATAACGTGTTTTTAGATCATTTGTATCGTATCTTTTACTACATAACTTTTCACCAAATTTCACGAACACAAAGAAAGTTTGTTTTTAGATTCAAAACAAGATTTTAACGCTTTGAGGAGTTCAAATAACGTGTTTTTAGATCATTTGTATCGTATCTTTTACTACATAACTTTTCACTAAATTTCAAAAACACTAAGAAAGTATGTTTTTAGATTCAAAACAAGATTTTAACGCTTTGAGGAGTTCAAATAACGTTTTTTTAGATCAGTTGTATCGTATCTTTTACTACATAACTTTTCACCAAATTTCACTAACACAAAGAAAGTTTGTTTTTAGATTCAAAACAAGATTTTAACGCTTTGAGGAGTTCAAATAACGTGTTTTTAGATCATTTGTATCGTATCTTTTACTACATAACTTTTCACCAAATTTCACAAACACTAAGAAAGCTGGTTTTTCGATTCAAAACAAGATTTTAACGATTTGAGGAGTTCAAATAACGTGTTTTTAGATCATTTGTATCGTATCTTTTACTACATAACTTTTCACTAAATTTCAAAAACACTAAGAAAGTATGTTTTTAGATTCAAAACAAGATTTTAACGCTTTGAGGAGTTCAAATAACGTTTTTTTAGATCAGTTGTATCGTATCTTTTACTACATAACTTTTCACCAAATTTCACTAACACAAAGAAAGTTTGTTTTTAGATTCAAAACAAGATTTTAACGCTTTGAGGAGTTCAAATAACGTGTTTTTAGATCATTTGTATCGTATCTTTTACTACATAACTTTTTACCAAATTTCACAAATACTGAGAAAGTTTGTTTTTCGATTCAAAACAAGATTTTAACGCTTTGAAGAGTTCAAATAACGTGTTTTTAGATCATTTGTATCGTATCTTTTACTACATAACTTTTCACCAAATTTCACGAACACAAAGAAAGTTTGTTTTTAGAGTCAAAACAAGATTTTAACGCTTTGAGGAGTTCAAATAACGTGTTTTTAGATCATTTGTATCGTATCTTTTACTACATAACTTTTCATTAAATTTCACAAACACTAAGAAAGTATGTTTTTAGATTCAAAACAAGATTTTAACGCTTTGAGGAGTTCAAATAACGGTTTTTTAGATCAGTTGTATCGTATCTTTTACTACATAACTTTTCACCAAATTTCACTAACACAAAGAAAGTTTGTTTTCCTATTCAAAACAAGATTTTAACGCTTTGAGGAGCTCAAATAACGTGTTTTTAGATCATTTGTATCGTATCTTTTACTACATAACTTTTCACCAAATTTCACGAACACAAAGAAAGTTTGTTTTTAGAGTCAAAACAAGATTTTAACGCTTTGAGGAGTTCAAATAACGTGTTTTTAGATCATTTGTATCGTATCTTTTACTACATAACTTTTCACTAAATTTCACAAACACTAAGAAAGTATGTTTTTAGATTCAAAACAAGATTTTAACGCTTTGAGGAGTTCAAATAACGTTTTTTTAGATCAGTTGTATCGTATCTTTTACTACATAACTTTTCACCAAATTTCACTAACACAAAGAAAGTTTGTTTTCCTATTCAAAACAAGATTTTAACGCTTTGAGGAGCTCAAATAACGTGTTTTTAGATCATTTGTATCGTATCTTTTACTACATAACTTTTCACCAAATTTCACAAACACAAAAAAAGTTTGTTTTCCTATTCAAAACAAGATTTTAACGCTATAAGGAGTTAAAATAACGTGTTTTTAGATCATTTGTATCGTTTCTTTTACTACATAACTTGTTTTTAGATCATTTGTATCGTATCTTTTACTACATAACTTTTCACCAAATTTCACGAACACAAAGAAAGTTTGTTTTTAGATTCAAAACAAGATTTTAACGCTTTGAGGAGTTCAAATAACGTGTTTTTAGATCATTTGTATCGTATCTTTTACTACATAACTTTTCAACAAATTTCATTCACACAAAGAAAGTTTGTTTTTAGATTCAAAACAAGATTTTAACGCTTTGAGGAGTTCAAATAACGTGTTTTTAGATCATTTGTATCGTATCTTTTACTACATAACTTTTCACCAAATTTCACAAACACTAAGAAAGTTTGTTTTTCGATTCAAACAAGATTTTAACGCTTTGAGGAGTTCAAATAACGTGTTTTTAGATCATTTGTATCGTACCTTTTACTACATAACGTTTCGCCAAATTTCACAAATACTAAGAAAGTTTGTTTTCCTATTCAAAACAAGATTTTAACGCTTTGAGGAGCTCAAATAACGTGTTTTTAGATCATTTGTATCGTATCTTTTACTACATAACTTTTTACCAAATTTCACAAACACTAAGAAAGTTTGTTTTTAGATTCAAACCAAGATTTTAACGCTTTGAGGTGTTCAAATAACGTGTTTTTAGATCATTTGTATCATATCTTTTACTACATAACTTTTCACCAAATTTCACAAACACTAAGAAAGTTTGTTTTTAGATTCAAAACAAGATTTTAACGCTTTGAGGAGTTCAAATAACGTGTTTTTAGATCATTTGTATCGTATCTTTTACTACATAACTTTTCACGAAATTTCACAAATACTAAGAAAGTTTGTTTTTCGATTCAAAACAAGATTTTAACGCTTTGAGGAGTTCAAAAAACGTGTTTTTAGATCATTTGTATCGTATCTATTAGTACATAACTTTTCACCAAATTTCACAAATACTAAGAAAGTTTGTTTTCCGATTCAAAACAAGATTTTAACGCTTTGAGGAGTTCAAGTCACGTGTTTTTAAATCATTTGTATCGTATCTTTTACTACATAACTTTTCACCAAATTTCACGAACACTAAGAATGTTTGTTTTCCTATTCAAAACAAGATTTTAACGCTTTGAGGAGTTCAAATAACGTGTTTTTAGATCATTTGTATCGTATCTTTTACTACATAACTTTTCACCAAATTTCACGAACACAAAGAAAGTTTGTTTTTCGATTCAAAACAAGATTTTAACGCTTTGAGGAGTTCAAATAACGTGTTTTTAGATCATTTGTATCGTATCTTTTACTACATAACTTTTCACCAAATTTCACAAACACTAAGAAAGTTTGTTTTTAGATTCAAAACAAGATTTTAACGCTTTGAGGAGTTCAAATAACTTGTTTTTAAACCATTTGTATCGTATCTTTTAGTACATAACTTTTCACCAAATTTCACGAACACTAAGAATGTTTGTTTTCCTATTCAAAACAAGATTTTAACGCTTTGAGGAGTTCAAATAACGTGTTTTTAGATCATTTGTATCGTATATTTTACTACATAACTTTTCACCAAATTTCACGAACACAAAGAAAGTTTGTTTTTAGATTCAAAACAAGATTTAAACGCTTTGAGGAGTTCAAATAACGTGTTTTTAGATCATTTGTATCGTATCTCTTACTACATAACGTTTCACCAAATTTCACTAACACAAAGAAAGTTTGTTTTTAGATTCAAAACAAGATTTTAAAGCTTTGGGGAGTTCAAATAATGTGTTTTTAGATCATTTGTATCGTATCTTTGACTACATAACTTTTCACCAAATTTCACAAACACTAAGAAAGTTTGTTTTTCGATTCAAAACAAAATTTTAACGCTTTGAGGAGTTCAAATACCGTGTTTTTAGATCATTTGTATCGTATCTTTTACTACATAACTTTTCACCAAATTTCACAAACACAAATAGAAGTTTGGTTTTCGATTCAAAACAAGAGTTTAACGCTTTGAGGAGTTCAAATAACGTGTTTTTAGATCATTTATATCGTATCTTTTACTACATAACGTTTCACCAAATTTCACAAACACTAAGAAAGTTTGTTTTTAGATTCAAAACAAGATTTTAACGCTTTGAAGAGTTCAAATAAAGTGTTTCAAGATCATTTGTATCGTATCTTTTACTACATAACTTTTCACCAAATTTCACAAACACAAAGAAAGTTTGGTTTTCGATTCAAAACAAGAGTTTAACGCTTTGAGGAGTTCAAATAACGTGTTTTTAGATCATTTGTATCGTATCTTTTACTACATAACGTTTCACCAAATTTCACAAACACAAAGAAAGTTTCTTTTTAGATTCAAAACAAGATTTCAACGCTTTGAGGAGTTCAAATAACGTGTTTTAAGATCATTTGTATCGTATCTTTTACTACATAACTTTTCACCAAATTTCACAAACACTAAGAAAGTTTGTTTTTAGATTCAAAACAAGATTTTAACGCTTTGAAGAGTTCAAATAAAGTGTTTCAAGATCATTTGTATCGTATCTTTTACTACATAACTTTTCACCAAATTTCACTCACACAAAGAAAGTTTGTTTTTAGATTCAAAACAAGATTTTAACGCTTTGAGGAGTTCAAATAACGTGTTTTTAGATCATTTGCATCGTATCTTTTACTACATAACTTTTCACCAAATTTCACAAACACTAAGAAAGTTTGTTTTCCTATTCAAAACAAGATTTTAACGCTTTGAGGAGTTCAAATAAAGTGTTTTAAGATCATTTGTATCGTTTCTTTTACTACATAACTTTTCACCAAATTTCACAAACACTAAGAAAGTTTGTTTTTAGATTCAAAACAAGATTTTAACGCTTTGAGGTGTTCAAATAACGTGTTGTTAGATCATTTGTATCGTATCTTTTACTACATAACTTTTCACCAAATTTCACGAACACAAAGAAAGTTTGTTTTTAGATTCAAAACAAGATTTTAACGCTTTGAGGAGTTCAAATAACGTGTTTTTAGATCATTTGTATCGTATCTTTTACTACATAACTTTTCACCAAATTTCACTCACACAAAGAAAGTTTGTTTTTAGATTCAAAACAAGATTTTAACGCTTTGAGGAGTTCAAATAACGTGTTTTTAGATCATTTGTATCGTATCTTTTAATACATAACTTTTCACCAAATTTCACAAACACTAAGAAAGTTTGTTTTTAGATTCAAAACAAGATTTTAACGCTTTGAGGTGTTCAAATAACGTGTTTTTAGATCATTTGTATCGTATCTTTTACTACATAACTTTTCACCAAATTTCACGAACACAAAGAAAGTTTGTTTTTAGATTCAAAACAAGATTTTAACGCTTTGAGGAGTTCAAATAACGTGTTTTTAGATCATTTGTATCGTATCTTTTACTACATAACTTTTCACCAAATTTCACTCACACAAAGAAAGTTTGTTTTTAAATTCAAAACAAGATTTTAACGCTTTGAGGAGTTCAAATAACGTGTTTTTAGATCGTTTGTATCGTATCTTTTACATAACTTTTCACCAAATTTCACAAACACTAAGAAAGTTTGTTTTCCTATTCAAAACAAGATTTTAACGCTTTGAGGAGCTCAAATAACGTGTTTTTAGATCATTTGTATCGTATCTTTTACTACATAACTTTTCACCAAATTTCACAAACACAAAAAAAGTTTGTTTTCCTATTCAAAACAAGATTTTAACGCTATAAGGAGTTAAAATAACGTGTTTTTAGATCATTTGTATCGTTTCTTTTACTACATAACTTGTTTTTAGATCATTTGTATCGTATCTTTTACTACATAACTTTTCACCAAATTTCACGAACACAAAGAAAGTTTGTTTTTAGATTCAAAACAAGATTTTAACGCTTTGAGGAGTTCAAATAACGTGTTTTTAGATCGTTTGTATCGTATCTTTTACTACATAACTTTTCAACAAATTTCACTCACACAAAGAAAGTTTGTTTTTAGATTCAAAACAAGATTTTAACGCTTTGAGGAGTTCAAATAACGTGTTTTTAGATCATTTGTATCGTATCTTTTACTACATAACTTTTCACCAAATTTCACAAACACTAAGAAAGTTTGTTTTTCGATTCAAACAAGATTTTAACGCTTTGAGGAGTTCAAATAACGTGTTTTTAGATCATTTGTATCGTACCTTTTACTACATAACGTTTCGCCAAATTTCACAAATACTAAGAAAGTTTGTTTTCCTATTCAAAACAAGATTTTAACGCTTTGAGGAGCTCAAATAACGTGTTTTTAGATCATTTGTATCGTATCTTTTACTACATAACTTTTTACCAAATTTCACAAACACTAAGAAAGTTTGTTTTTAGATTCAAACCAAGATTTTAACGCTTTGAGGTGTTCAAATAACGTGTTTTTAGATCATTTGTATCATATCTTTTACTACATAACTTTTCACCAAATTTCACAAACACTAAGAAAGTTTGTTTTTAGATTCAAAACAAGATTTTAACGCTTTGAGGAGTTCAAATAACGTGTTTTTAGATCATTTGTATCGTATCTTTTACTACATAACTTTTCACGAAATTTCACAAATACTAAGAAAGTTTGTTTTTCGATTCAAAACAAGATTTTAACGCTTTGAGGAGTTCAAAAAACGTGTTTTTAGATCATTTGTATCGTATCTATTAGTACATAACTTTTCACCAAATTTCACAAATACTAAGAAAGTTTGTTTTCCGATTCAAAACAAGATTTTAACGCTTTGAGGAGTTCAAGTCACGTGTTTTTAAATCATTTGTATCGTATCTTTTACTACATAACTTTTCACCAAATTTCACGAACACAAAGAAAGTTTGTTTTTCGATTCAAAACAAGATTTTAACGCTTTGAGGAGTTCAAATAACGTGTTTTTAGATCATTTGTATCGTATCTTTTACTACATAACTTTTCACCAAATTTCACAAACACTAAGAAAGTTTGTTTTTAGATTCAAAACAAGATTTTAACGCTTTGAGGAGTTCAAATAACTTGTTTTTAAACCATTTGTATCGTATCTTTTAGTACATAACTTTTCACCAAATTTCACGAACACTAAGAATGTTTGTTTTCCTATTCAAAACAAGATTTTAACGCTTTGAGGAGTTCAAATAACGTGTTTTTAGATCATTTGTATCGTATATTTTACTACATAACTTTTCACCAAATTTCACGAACACAAAGAAAGTTTGTTTTTAGATTCAAAACAAGATTTAAACGCTTTGAGGAGTTCAAATAACGTGTTTTTAGATCATTTGTATCGTATCTCTTACTACATAACGTTTCACCAAATTTCACTAACACAAAGAAAGTTTGTTTTTAGATTCAAAACAAGATTTTAAAGCTTTGGGGAGTTCAAATAATGTGTTTTTAGATCATTTGTATCGTATCTTTTACTACATAACTTTTCACCAAATTTCACAAACACTAAGAAAGTTTGTTTTTCGATTCAAAACAAAATTTTAACGCTTTGAGGAGTTCAAATACCGTGTTTTTAGATCATTTGTATCGTATCTTTTACTACATAACTTTTCACCAAATTTCACAAACACAAAGAAAGTTTGGTTTTCGATTCAAAACAAGAGTTTAACGCTTTGAGGAGTTCAAATAACGTGTTTTTAGATCACTTATATCGTATCTTTTACTACATAACGTTTCACCAAATTTCACAAACACTAAGAAAGTTTGTTTTTAGATTCAAAACAAGATTTTAACGCTTTGAAGAGTTCAAATAAAGTGTTTCAAGATCATTTGTATCGTATCTTTCACTACATAACTTTTCACCAAATTTCACAAACACAAAGAAAGTTTGGTTTTCGATTCAAAACAAGAGTTTAACGCTTTGAGGAGTTCAAATAACGTGTTTTTAGATCATTTGTATCGTATCTTTTACTACATAACGTTTCACCAAATTTCACAAACACAAAGAAAGTTTCTTTTTAGATTCAAAACAAGATTTCAACGCTTTGAGGAGTTCAAATAACGTGTTTTTAGATCATTTGTATCGTATCTTTTTACTACATAACTTTTCACCAAATTTCACACACACAAAGAAAGTTTGTTTTTAGATTCAAAACAAGATTTTAACGCTTTGAGGAGTTCAAATAACGTGTTTTTAGATCATTTGCATCGTATCTTTTACTACATAACTTTTCACCAAATTTCACAAACACTAAGAAAGTTTGTTTTCCTATTCAAAACAAGATTTTAACGCTTTGAGGAGTTCAAATAAAGTGTTTTAAGATCATTTGTATCGTATCTTTTTCTACATAACTTTTCACCAAATTTCGCAAACACTAAGAAAGTTTGTTTTTAGATTCAAAACAAGATTTTAACGCTTTGAGGTGTTCAAATAACGTGTTGTTAGATCATTTGTATCGTATCTTTTACTACATAACTTTTCACCAAATTTCACGAACACAAAGAAAGTTTGTTTTTAGATTCAAAACAAGATTTTAACGCTTTGAGGAGTTCAAATAACGTGTTTTTAGATCATTTGTATCGTATCTTTTACTACATAACTTTTCACCAAATTTCACTCACACAAAGAAAGTTTGTTTTTAGATTCAAAACAAGATTTTAACGCTTTGAGGAGTTCAAATAACGTGTTTTTAGATCATTTGTATCGTATCTTTTAATACATAACTTTTCACCAAATTTCACAAACACTAAGAAAGTTTGTTTTTAGATTCAAAACAAGATTTTAACGCTTTGAGGTGTTCAAATAACGTGTTTTTAGATCATTTGTATCGTATCTTTTACTACATAACTTTTCACCAAATTTCACGAACACAAAGAAAGTTTGTTTTTAGATTCAAAACAAGATTTTAACGCTTTGAGGAGTTCAAATAACGTGTTTTTAGATCATTTGTATCGTATCTTTTACTACATAACTTTTCACCAAATTTCACTCACACAAAGAAAGTTTGTTTTTAAATTCAAAACAACATTTTAACGCTTTGAGGAGTTCAAATAACGTGTTTTTAGATCGTTTGTATCGTATCTTTTACATAACTTTTCACCAAATTTCACAAACACTAAGAAAGTTTGTTTTTCGATTCAAACAAGATTTTAACGCTTTGAGGAGTTCAAATAACGTGTTTTTAGATCATTTGTATCGTATCTTTTACTACATAACCTATCACCAAATTTCACAAACACTAAGAGAGTTTGTTTTTAGATTCAAAACAAGATTTTAACGCTTTGAGGAGTTCAAATAACGTGTTTTTAGATCATTTGTATCGTATCTTTTACTACATAACTTTTTACCAAATTTCACAAATACTAAGAAAGTTTGTTTTTCGATTCAAAACAAGATTTTAACGCTTTGAAGAGTTCAAATAACGTGTTTTTAGATCATTTGTATCGTATCTTTTACTACATAACTTTTCACCAAATTTAACGAACACAAAGAAAGTTTGTTTTTAGAGTCAAAACAAGATTTTAACGCTTTGAGGAGTTCAAATAACGTGTTTTTAGATCATTTGTATCGTATCTTTTACTACATAACTTTTCACTAAATTTCACAAACACTAAGAAAGTATGTTTTTAGATTCAAAACAAGATTTTAACGCTTTGAGGAGTTCAAATAACGTTTTTTTAGATCAGTTGTATCGTATCTTTTACTACATAACTTTTCACCAAATTTCACTAACACAAAGAAAGTTTGTTTTCCTATTCAAAACAAGATTTTAACGCTTTGAGGAGCTCAAATAACGTGTTTTTAGATCATTTGTATCGTATCTTTTACTACATAACTTTTCACCAAATTTCACGAACACAAAGAAAGTTTGTTTTTAGATTCAAAACAAGATTTTAACGCTTTGAGGAGTTCAAATAACGTGTTTTTAGATCATTTGTATCGTATCTTTTACTACATAACTTTTCACTAAATTTCAAAAACACTAAGAAAGTATGTTTTTAGATTCAAAACAAGATTTTAACGCTTTGAGGAGTTCAAATAACGTTTTTTTAGATCAGTTGTATCGTATCTTTTACTACATAACTTTTCACCAAATTTCACTAACACAAAGAAAGTTTGTTTTTAGATTCAAAACAAGATTTTAACGCTTTGAGGAGTTCAAATAACGTGTTTTTAGATCATTTGTATCGTATCTTTTACTACATAACTTTTCACCAAATTTCACAAACACTAAGAAAGCTGGTTTTTCGATTCAAAACAAGATTTTAACGATTTGAGGAGTTCAAATAACGTGTTTTTAGATCATTTGTATCGTATCTTTTACTACATAACTTTTCACCAAATTTCACTCACACAAAGAAAGTTTGTTTTTAGATTCAAAACAAGATTTTAACGCTTTGAGGAGTTCAAATAACGTGTTTTTAGATCATTTGTATCGTATCTTTTACTACATAACTTTTCACCAAATTTCACAAACACTAAGAAAGTTTGTTTTTAGATTCAAAACAAGATTTTAACGCTTTGAGGTGTTCAAATAACGTGTTTTTAGATCATTTGTATCGTATCTTTTACTACATAACTTTTCACCAAATTTCACGAACACAAAGAAAGTTTGTTTTTAGATTCAAAACAAGATTTTAACGCTTTGAGGAGTTCAAATAACGTGTTTTTAGATCATTTGTATCGTATCTTTTACTACATAATTTTTCACCAAATTTCACTCACACAAAGAAAGTTTGTTTTTAAATTCAAAACAAGATTTTAACGCTTTGAGGAGTTCAAATAACGTGTTTTTAGATCGTTTGTATCGTATCTTTTACATAACTTTTCACCAAATTTCACAAACACTAAGAAAGTTTGTTTTTCGATTCAAACAAGATTTTAACGCTTTGAGGAGTTCAAATAACGTGTTTTTAGATCATTTGTATCGTATCTTTTACTACATAACCTTTCACCAAATTTCACAAACACTAAGAGAGTTTGTTTTTAGATTCAAAACAAGATTTTAACGCTTTGAGGAGTTCAAATAACGTGTTTTTAGATCATTTGTATCGTATCTTTTACTACATAACTTTTCACTAAATTTCAAAAACACTAAGAAAGTATGTTTTTAGATTCAAAACAAGATTTTAACGCTTTGAGGAGTTCAAATAACGTTTTTTTAGATCAGTTGTATCGTATCTTTTACTACATAACTTTTCACCAAATTTCACTAACACAAAGAAAGTTTGTTTTTAGATTCAAAACAAGATTTTAACGCTTTGAGGAGTTCAAATAACGTGTTTTTAGATCATTTGTATCGTATCTTTTACTACATAACTTTTCACCAAATTTCACAAACACTAAGAAAGCTGGTTTTTCGATTCAAAACAAGATTTTAACGATTTGAGGAGTTCAAATAACGTGTTTTTAGATCATTTGTATCGTATCTTTTACTACATAACTTTTCACCAAATTTCACTCACACAAAGAAAGTTTGTTTTTAGATTCAAAACAAGATTTTAACGCTTTGAGGAGTTCAAATAACGTGTTTTTAGATCATTTGTATCGTATCTTTTACTACATAACTTTTCACCAAATTTCACAAACACTAAGAAAGTTTGTTTTTAGATTCAAAACAAGATTTTAACGCTTTGAGGTGTTCAAATAACGTGTTTTTAGATCATTTGTATCGTATCTTTTACTACATAACTTTTCACCAAATTTCACGAACACAAAGAAAGTTTGTTTTTAGATTCAAAACAAGATTTTAACGCTTTGAGGAGTTCAAATAACGTGTTTTTAGATCATTTGTATCGTATCTTTTACTACATAATTTTTCACCAAATTTCACTCACACAAAGAAAGTTTGTTTTTAAATTCAAAACAAGATTTTAACGCTTTGAGGAGTTCAAATAACGTGTTTTTAGATCGTTTGTATCGTATCTTTTACATAACTTTTCACCAAATTTCACAAACACTAAGAAAGTTTGTTTTTCGATTCAAACAAGATTTTAACGCTTTGAGGAGTTCAAATAACGTGTTTTTAGATCATTTGTATCGTATCTTTTACTACATAACCTTTCACCAAATTTCACAAACACTAAGAGAGTTTGTTTTTAGATTCAAAACAAGATTTTAACGCTTTGAGGAGTTCAAATAACGTGTTTTTAGATCATTTGTATCGTATCTTTTACTACATAACTTTTTACCAAATTTCACAAATACTAAGAAAGTTTGTTTTCGATTCAAAACAAGATTTTAACGCTTTGAAGAGTTCAAATAACGTGTTTTTAGATCATTTGTATCGTATCTTTTACTACATAACTTTTCACCAAATTTCACGAACACAAAGAAAGTTTGTTTTTAGAGTCAAAACAAGATTTTAACGCTTTGAGGAGTTCAAATAACGTGTTTTTAGATCATTTGTATCGTATCTTTTACTACATAACTTTTCACTAAATTTCACAAACACTAACAAAGTATGTTTTTAGATTCAAAACAAGATTTTAACGCTTTGAGGAGTTCAAATAACGTTTTTTTAGATCAGTTGTATCGTATCTTTTACTACATAACTTTTCACCAAATTTCACTAACACAAAGAAAGTTTGTTTTCCTATTCAAAACAAGATTTTAACGCTTTGAGGAGCTCAAATAACGTGTTTTTAGATCATTTGTATCGTATCTTTTACTACATAACTTTTCACCAAATTTCACGAACACAAAGAAAGTTTGTTTTTAGATTCAAAACAAGATTTTAACGCTTTGAGGAGTTCAAATAACGTGTTTTTAGATCATTTGTATCGTATCTTTTACTACATAACTTTTCACTAAATTTCACAAACACTAAGAAAGTATGTTTTTAGATTCAAAACAAGATTTTAACGCTTTGAGGAGTTCAAATAACGTTTTTTTAGATCAGTTGTATCGTATCTTTTACTACATAACTTTTCACCAAATTTCACTAACACAAAGAAAGTTCGTTTTTAGATTCAAAACAAGATTTTAACGCTTTGAGGAGTTCAAATAACGTGTTTTTAGATCATTTGTATCGTATCTTTTACTACATAACTTTTCACCAAATTTCACAAACACTAAGAAAGCTGGTTTTTCGATTCAAAACAAGATTTTAACGATTTGAGGAGTTCAAATAACGTGTTTTTAGATCATTTGTATCGTATCTTTTACTACATAACTTTTCACCAAATTTCACTCACACAAAGAAAGTTTGTTTTTAGATTCAAAACAAGATTTTAACGCTTTGAGGAGTTCAAATAACGTGTTTTTAGATCGTTTGTATCGTATCTTTTACTACATAACCTTTCACCAAATTTCACAAACACTAAGAGAGTTTGTTTTTAGATTCAAAACAAGATTTTAACGCTTTGAGGAGTTCAAATAACGTGTTTTTAGATCATTTGTATCGTATCTTTTACTACATAACTTTTTACCAAATTTCACAAATACTAAGAAAGTTTGTTTTTCGATTCAAAACAAGATTTTAACGCTTTGAAGAGTTCAAATAACGTGTTTTTAGATCATTTGTATCGTATCTTTTACTACATAACTTTTCACCAAATTTCACGAACACAAAGAAAGTTTGTTTTTAGATTCAAAACAAGATTTTAACGCTTTGAGGAGTTCAAATAACGTGTTTTTAGATCATTTGTATCGTACCTTTTACTACATAACTTTTCACCAAATTTCACAAACACTAAGAAAGTTTGTTTTTCGATTCAAAACAAGATTTTAACGCTTTGAGGAGTTCAAATAACGTGTTTTTAGATCATTTGTATCGTATCTTTTACTACATAACTTTTCACCATATTTCACGAACACAAAGAAAGTTTGTTTTTAGATTCAAAACAAGATTTTAACGCTTTGAGGAGTTCAAATAACGTGTTTTTAGATCATTTGTATCGTATCTTTTACTACATAACTTTTCACCAAATTTCACAAACACTAAGAAAGTTTGTTTTTCGATTCAAAACAATATTTTAACGCTTTGAGGAGTTCAAATAACGTGTTTTTAGATCATTTGTATCGTATCTTTTACTACATAACTTTTCACCAAATTTCACTCACACAAAGAAAGTTTGTTTTTAGATTCAAAACAAGATTTTAACGCTTTGAGGAGTTCAAATAACGTGTTTTTAGATAGTTTGTATCGTATCTTTTACATAACTTTTCACCAAATTTCACAAACACTAAGAAAGTTTGTTTTTCGATTCAAACAAGATTTTAAAGCTTTGAGGAGTTCAAATAACGTGTTTTTAGATCATTTGTATTGTATCTTTTACTACATAACCTTTCACCAAATTTCACAAACACTAAGAGAGTTTGTTTTTAGATTCAAAACAAGATTTTAACGCTTTGAGGAGTTCAAATAACGTGTTTTTAGATCATTTGTATCGTATCTTTTACAACATAACTTTTTACCAAATTTCACAAATACTAAGAAAGTTTGTTTTTCGATTCAAAACAAGATTTTAACGCTTTGAAGAGTTCAAATAACGTGTTTTTAGATCATTTGTATCGTATCTTTTACTACATAACTTTTCACCAAATTTCACGAACACAAAGAAAGTTTGTTTTTAGATTCAAAACAAGATTTTAACGCTTTGAGGAGTTCAAATAACGTGTTTTTAGATCATTTGTATCGTATCTTTTACTACATAACTTTTCACCAAATTTCACAAACACTAAGAAAGTTTGTTTTTCGATTCAAAACAAGATTTTAACGCTTTGAGGAGTTCAAATAACGTGTTATTAGATCATTTGTATCGTATCTTTTACTACATAACTTTTCACCATATTTCACGAACACAAAGAAAGTTTGTTTTTAGATTCAAAACAAGATTTTAACGCTTTGAGGAGTTCAAATAACGTGTTTTTAGATCATTTGTATCGTATCTTTTACTACATAACTTTTCACCAAATTTCACAAACACTAAGAAAGTTTGTTTTTCGATTCAAAACAATATTTTAACGCTTTGAGGAGTTCAAATAACGTGTTTTTAGATCATTTGTATCGTATCTTTTACTACATAGCTTTTCACCAAATTTCACTAACACAAAGAAAGTTTGTTTTTAGATTCAAAACAAGATTTTAACGCTTTGGGGAGTTCAAATAACGTTTTTTTAGATCAGTTGTATCGTATCTTTTACTACATAACTTTTCACCAAATTTCACTAACACAAAGAAAGTTTGTTTTCCTATTCAAAACAAGATTTTAACGCTTTGAGGAGCTCAAATAACGTGTTTTTAGATCATTTGTATCGTATCTTTTACTACATAACTTTTCACCAAATTTCACGAACACAAAGAAAGTTTGTTTTTAGATTCAAAACAAGATTTTAACGCTTTGAGGAGTTCAAATAACGTGTTTTTAGATCATTTGTATCGTATCTTTTACTACATAACTTTTCACTAAATTTCACAAACACTAAGAAAGTATGTTTTTAGATTCAAAACAAGATTTTAACGCTTTGAGGAGTTCAAATAACGTTTTTTTAGATCAGTTGTATCGTATCTTTTACTACATAACTTTTCACCAAATTTCACTAACACAAAGAAAGTTTGTTTTTAGATTCAAAACAAGATTTTAACGCTTTGAGGAGTTCAAATAACGTGTTTTTAGATCATTTGTATCGTATCTTTTACTACATAACTTTTCACCAAATTTCACAAACACTAAGAAAGCTGGTTTTTCGATTCAAAACAAGATTTTAACGATTTGAGGAGTTCAAATAACGTGTTTTTAGATCATTTGTATCGTATCTTTTACTACATAACTTTTCACCAAATTTCACAAACACTAAGAAAGTTTGTTTTTCGATTCAAAACAAGATTTTAACGCTTTGAGGAGTTCAAATAACGTGTTTTTAGATCATTTGTATCGTATCTTTTACTACATAACTTTTCACCAAATTTCACTCACACAAAGAAAGTTTGTTTTTAGATTCAAAACAAGATTTTAACGCTTTGAGGAGTTCAAATAACGTGTTTTTAGATCGTTTGTATCGTATCTTTTACATAACTTTTCACCAAATTTCACAAACACTAAGAAAGTTTGTTTTTCGATTCAAACAAGATTTTAACGCTTTGAGGAGTTCAAATAACGTGTTTTTAGATCGTTTGTATCGTATCTTTTACTACATAACCTTTCACCAAATTTCACAAACACTAAGAGAGTTTGTTTTTAGATTCAAAACAAGATTTTAACGCTTTGAGGAGTTCAAATAACGTGTTTTTAGATCATTTGTATCGTATCTTTTACTACATAACTTTTTACCAAATTTCACAAATACTAAGAAAGTTTGTTTTTCGATTCAAAACAAGATTTTAACGCTTTGAAGAGTTCAAATAACGTGTTTTTAGATCATTTGTATCGTATCTTTTACTACATAACTTTTCACCAAATTTCACGAACACAAAGAAAGTTTGTTTTTAGATTCAAAACAAGATTTTAACGCTTTGAGGAGTTCAAATAACGTGTTTTTAGATCATTTGTATCGTATCTTTTACTACATAACTTTTCACCAAATTTCACAAACACTAAGAAAGTTTGTTTTTCGATTCAAAACAAGATTTTAACGCTTTGAGGAGTTCAAATAACGTGTTTTTAGATCATTTGTATCGTATCTTTTACTACATAACTTTTCACCATATTTCACGAACACAAAGAAAGTTTGTTTTTAGATTCAAAACAAGATTTTAACGCTTTGAGGAGTTCAAATAACGTGTTTTTAGATCATTTGTATCGTATCTTTTACTACATAACTTTTCACCAAATTTCACAAACACTAAGAAAGTTTGTTTTTCGATTCAAAACAAGATTTTAACGCTTTGAGGAGTTCAAATAACGTGTTTTTAGATCATTTGTATCGTATCTTTTACTACATAACTTTTCACCATATTTCACGAACACAAAGAAAGTTTGTTTTTAGATTCAAAACAAGATTTTAACGCTTTGAGGAGTTCAAATAACGTGTTTTTAGATCATTTGTATCGTATCTTTTACTACATAACTTTTCACCAAATTTCACAAACACTAAGAAAGTTGGTTTTTCGATTCGAAACAAGATTTTAACGATTTGAGGAGTTCAAATAATGTGTTTTTAGATCATTTGTATCGTATCTTTTACTACATAACTTTTCACCAAATTTCACAAACACAAAGAAAGTTTGTTTTTCGATTCAAAACAAGATTTTAACGCTTTGAGGAGTTGAAATAACGTGTTTTTAGATCATTTGTATCGTATATTTTACTACATAACTTTTCACCAAATTTCACAAGCACTAAGAAAGTTTGTTTTTCGATTCAAACAAGATTTTGACGCTTTGAGGAGTTCAAATAACGTGTTTTTAGATCATTTGTATCGTACCTTTTACTACATAACTTTTCGCCAAATTTCACAAACACTAAGAAAGTTTGTTTTCCTATTCAAAACAAGATTTTAACGCTTTGAGGAGCTCAAATAACGTGTTTTTAGATCATTTGTATCGTATCTTTTACTACATAACTTTTCACCAAATTTCACGAACACAAAGAAAGTTTGTTTTTAGATTTAAAACAAGATTTTAACGCTTTGAGGAGTTCAAATAACGTGTTTTTAGATCATTTGTATCGTATCTTTTACTACATAACTTTTCACTAAATTTCACAAACACTAAGAAAGTATGTTTTTAGATTCAAAACAAGATTTTAACGCTTTGAGGAGTTCAAATAACGTGTTTTTAGATCAGTTGTATCGTATCTTTTACTACATAACTTTTCACCAAATTTCACTAACACAAAGAAAGTTTGTTTTTAGATTCAAAACAAGATTTTAACGCTTTGAGGAGTTCAAATAACGTGTTTTTAGATCATTTGTATCGTATCTTTTACTACATAACTTTTCACCAAATTTCACTCACACAAAGAAAGTTTGTTTTTAGATTCAAAACAAGATTTTAACGCTTTGAGGAGTTCAAATAACGTGTTTTTAGATAGTTTGTATCGTATCTTTTACATAACTTTTCACCAAATTTCACAAACACTAAGAAAGTTTGTTTTTCGATTCAAACAAGATTTTAAAGCTTTGAGGAGTTCAAATAACGTGTTTTTAGATCATTTGTATCGTATCTTTTACTACATAACCTTTCACCAAATTTCACAAACACTAAGAGAGTTTGTTTTTAGATTCAAAACAAGATTTTAACGCTTTGAGGAGTTCAAATAACGTGTTTTTAGATCATTTGTATCGTATCTTTTACAACATAACTTTTTACCAAATTTCACAAATACTAAGAAAGTTTGTTTTTCGATTCAAAACAAGATTTTAACGCTTTGAAGAGTTCAAATAACGTGTTTTTAGATCATTTGTATCGTATCTTTTACTACATAACTTTTCACCAAATTTCACGAACACAAAGAAAGTTTGTTTTTAGATTCAAAACAAGATTTTAACGCTTTGAGGAGTTCAAATAACGTGTTTTTAGATCATTTGTATCGTATCTTTTACTACATAACTTTTCACCAAAATTCACAAACACTAAGAAAGTTTGTTTTTCGATTCAAAACAAGATTTTAACGCTTTGAGGAGTTCAAATAACGTGTTATTAGATCATTTGTATCGTATCTTTTACTACATAACTTTTCACCATATTTCACGAACACAAAGAAAGTTTGTTTTTAGATTCAAAACAAGATTTTAACGCTTTGAGGAGTTCAAATAACGTGTTTTTAGATCATTTGTATCGTATCTTTTACTACATAACTTTTCACCAAATTTCACAAACACTAAGAAAGTTTGTTTTTCGATTCAAAACAATATTTTAACGCTTTGAGGAGTTCAAATAACGTGTTTTTAGATCATTTGTATCGTATCTTTTACTACATAGCTTTTCACCAAATTTCACTAACACAAAGAAAGTTTGTTTTTAGATTCAAAACAAGATTTTAACGCTTTGGGGAGTTCAAATAACGTTTTTTTAGATCAGTTGTATCGTATCTTTTACTACATAACTTTTCACCAAATTTCACTAACACAAAGAAAGTTTGTTTTCCTATTCAAAACAAGATTTTAACGCTTTGAGGAGCTCAAATAACGTGTTTTTAGATCATTTGTATCGTATCTTTTACTACATAACTTTTCACCAAATTTCACGAACACAAAGAAAGTTTGTTTTTAGATTCAAAACAAGATTTTAACGCTTTGAGGAGTTCAAATAACGTGTTTTTAGATCATTTGTATCGTATCTTTTACTACATAACTTTTCACTAAATTTCACAAACACTAAGAAAGTATGTTTTTAGATTCAAAACAAGATTTTAACGCTTTGAGGAGTTCAAATAACGTTTTTTTAGATCAGTTGTATCGTATCTTTTACTACATAACTTTTCACCAAATTTCACTAACACAAAGAAAGTTTGTTTTTACATTCAAAACAAGATTTTAACGCTTTGAGGAGTTCAAATAACGTGTTTTTAGATCATTTGTATCGTATCTTTTACTACATAACTTTTCACCAAATTTCACAAACACTAAGAAAGCTGGTTTTTCGATTCAAAACAAGATTTTAACGATTTGAGGAGTTCAAATAACGTGTTTTTAGATCATTTGTATCGTATCTTTTACTACATAACTTTTCACCAAATTTCACAAACACTAAGAAAGTTTGTTTTTCGATTCAAAACAAGATTTTAACGCTTTGAGGAGTTCAAATAACGTGTTTTTAGATCATTTGTATCGTATCTTTTACTACATAACTTTTCACCAAATTTCACTCACACAAAGAAAGTTTGTTTTTAGATTCAAAACAAGATTTTAACGCTTTGAGGAGTTCAAATAACGTGTTTTTAGATCGTTTGTATCGTATCTTTTACATAACTTTTCACCAAATTTCACAAACACTAAGAAAGTTTGTTTTTCGATTCAAACAAGATTTTAACGCTTTGAGGAGTTCAAATAACGTGTTTTTAGATCGTTTGTATCGTATCTTTTACTACATAACCTTTCACCAAATTTCACAAACACTAAGAGAGTTTGTTTTTAGATTCAAAACAAGATTTTAACGCTTTGAGGAGTTCAAATAACGTGTTTTTAGATCATTTGTATCGTATCTTTTACTACATAACTTTTTACCAAATTTCACAAATACTAAGAAAGTTTGTTTTTCGATTCAAAACAAGATTTTAACGCTTTGAAGAGTTCAAATAACGTGTTTTTAGATCATTTGTATCGTATCTTTTACTACATAACTTTTCACCAAATTTCACGAACACAAAGAAAGTTTGTTTTTAGATTCAAAACAAGATTTTAACGCTTTGAGGAGTTCAAATAACGTGTTTTTAGATCATTTGTATCGTATCTTTTACTACATAACTTTTCACCAAATTTCACAAACACTAAGAAAGTTTGTTTTTCGATTCAAAACAAGATTTTAACGCTTTGAGGAGTTCAAATAACGTGTTTTTAGATCATTTGTATCGTATCTTTTACTACATAACTTTTCACCATATTTCACGAACACAAAGAAAGTTTGTTTTTAGATTCAAAACAAGATTTTAACGCTTTGAGGAGTTCAAATAACGTGTTTTTAGATCATTTGTATCGTATCTTTTACTACATAACTTTTCACCAAATTTCACAAACACTAAGAAAGTTTGTTTTTCGATTCAAAACAAGATTTTAACGCTTTGAGGAGTTCAAATAACGTGTTTTTAGATCATTTGTATCGTATCTTTTACTACATAACTTTTCACCATATTTCACGAACACAAAGAAAGTTTGTTTTTAGATTCAAAACAAGATTTTAACGCTTTGAGGAGTTCAAATAACGTGTTTTTAGATCATTTGTATCGTATCTTTTACTACATAACTTTTCACCAAATTTCACAAACACTAAGAAAGTTGGTTTTTCGATTCAAAACAAGATTTTAACGATTTGAGGAGTTCAAATAATGTGTTTTTAGATCATTTGTATCGTATCTTTTACTACATAACTTTTCACCAAATTTCACAAACACAAAGAACGTTTGTTTTTCGATTCAAAACAAGATTTTAACGCTTTGAGGAGTTGAAATAACGTGTTTTTAGATCATTTGTATCGTATATTTTACTACATAACTTTTCACCAAATTTCACAAGCACTAAGAAAGTTTGTTTTTCGATTCAAACAAGATTTTGACGCTTTGAGGAGTTCAAATAACGTGTTTTTAGATCATTTGTATCGTACCTTTTACTACATAACTTTTCGCCAAATTTCACAAACACTAAGAAAGTTTGTTTTCCTATTCAAAACAAGATTTTAACGCTTTGAGGAGCTCAAATAACGTGTTTTTAGATCATTTGTATCGTATCTTTTACTACATAACTTTTCACCAAATTTCACGAACACAAAGAAAGTTTGTTTTTAGATTTAAAACAAGATTTTAACGCTTTGAGGAGTTCAAATAACGTGTTTTTAGATCATTTGTATCGTATCTTTTACTACATAACTTTTCACTAAATTTCACAAACACTAAGAAAGTATGTTTTTAGATTCAAAACAAGATTTTAACGCTTTGAGGAGTTCAAATAACGTGTTTTTAGATCAGTTGTATCGTATCTTTTACTACATAACTTTTCACCAAATTTCACTAACACAAAGAAAGTTTGTTTTTAGATTCAAAACAAGATTTTAACGCTTTGAGGAGTTCAAATAACGTGTTTTTAGATCATTTGCATCGTATCTTTTACTACATAACTTTTCACCAAATTTCACAAACACTAAGAAAGTTGGTTTTTCGATTCAAAACAAGATTTTAACGATTTGAGGAGTTCAAATAACGTGTTTTTAGATCATTTGTATCGTATCTTTTACTACATAACTTTTCACCAAATTTCACAAACACTAAGAAAGTTTGTTTTTCGATTCAAAACAAGATTTTAACGCTTTGAGGAGTTGAAATAACGTGTTTTTAGATCATTTGTATCGTATATTTTACTACACAACTTTTCTCCAAATTTCACAAACACTAAGAAAGTTTGTTTTTCGATTGAAAACAAGATTTTAACGCTTTGAGGAGTTCAAATAACGTGTTTTTAGATCATTTGTATCGTATCTTTTACTACATAACTTTTCACCAAATTTCACGAACACAAAGAAAGTTTGTTTTTAGATTCAAAACAAGATTTTAACGCTTTGAGGAGTTCAAATAACGTGTTTTTAGATCATTTGTATCGTATCTTTTACTACATAACTTTTCACCAAATTTCACTAACACAAAGAATGTTTGTTTTTAGATTCAAAACAAGATTTTAACGCTTTGAGGAGTTGAAATAACGTGTTTTTAGATCATTTGTATCGTATCTTTTACTACATAACTTTTCACCAAATTTCACAAACACTAAGAAAGTTGGTTTTTCGATTCAAAACAAGATTTTAACGATTTGAGGAGTTCAAATAACGTGTTTTTAGATCATTTGTATCATATCTTTTACTACATAACTTTTCACCAAATTTCACGAACACAAAGAAAGTTTGTTTTTAGATTCAAAACAAGATTTTAACGCTTTGAGGAGTTCAAATAACGTGTTTTTAGATCATTTGTATCGTATCTTTTACTACATTACTTTTCACCAAATTTCACAAACACTAAGAAAGTATGTTTTTAGATTCAAAGCAAGATTTTAACGCTTTGAGGAGTTCAAATAACGTGTTTTTAGATCAGTTGTATCGTATCTTTTACTACATAACTTTTCACCAAATTTCACTAACACAAAGAAAGTTTGTTTTTAGATTCAAAACAAGATTTTAACGCTTTGAGGAGTTCAAATAACGTTTTTTTAGATCAGTTGTATCGTATCTTTTACTACATAACTTTTCACCAAATTTCACTAACACAAAGAAAGTTTGTTTTTAGATTCAAAACAAGATTTTAACGCTTTGAGGAGTTCAAATAACGTGTTTTTAGATCATTTGCATCGTATCTTTTACTACATAACTTTTCACCAAATTTCACAAACACTAAGAAAGTATGTTTTTAGATTCAAAACAAGATTTTAACGCTTTGAGGAGTTCAAATAACGTTTTTTTAGATCAGTTGTATCGTATCTTTTACTACATAACTTTTCACCAAATTTCACTAACACAAAGAAAGTTTGTTTTTAGATTCAAAACAAGATTTTAACGCTTTGAGGAGTTCAAATAACGTGTTTTTAGATCATTTGCATCGTATCTTTTACTACATAACTTTTCACCAAATTTCACAAACACTAAGAAAGTTGGTTTTTCGATTCAAAACAAGATTTTAACGATTTGAGGAGTTCAAATAACGTGTTTTTAGATCATTTGTATCGTATCTTTTACTACATAACTTTTCACCAAATTTCACAAACACTAAGAAAGTTTGTTTTTCGATTCAAAACAAGATTTTAACGCTTTGAGGAGTGGAAATAACGTGTTTTTAGATCATTTGTATCGTATATTTTACTACACAACTTTTCTCCAAATTTCACAAACACTAAGAAAGTTTGTTTTTCGATTCAAAACAAGATTTTAACGCTTTGAGGAGTTCAAATAACGTGTTTTTAGATCATTTGTATCGTATCTTTTACTACATAACTTTTCACCAAATTTCACGAACACAAAGAAAGTTTGTTTTTAGATTCAAAACAAGATTTTAACGCTTTGAGGAGTTCAAATAACGTGTTTTTAGATCATTTGTATCGTATCTTTTACTACATAACTTTTCACCAAATTTCACTAACACAAAGAATGTTTGTTTTTAGATTCAAAACAAGATTTTAACGCTTTGAGGAGTTGAAATAACGTGTTTTTAGATCATTTGTATCGTATCTTTTACTACATAACTTTTCACCAAATTTCACAAACACTAAGAAAGTTGGTTTTTCGATTCAAAACAAGATTTTAACGATTTGAGGAGTTCAAATAACGTGTTTTTAGATCATTTGTATCATATCTTTTACTACATAACTTTTCACCAAATTTCACGAACACAAAGAAAGTTTGTTTTTAGATTCAAAACAAGATTTTAACGCTTTGAGGAGTTCAAATAACGTGTTTTTAGATCATTTGTATCGTATCTTTTACTACATTACTTTTCACCAAATTTCACAAACACTAAGAAAGTATGTTTTTAGATTCAAAACAAGATTTTAACGCTTTGAGGAGTTCAAATAACGTGTTTTTAGATCAGTTGTATCGTATCTTTTACTACATAACTTTTCACCAAATTTCACTAACACAAAGAAAGTTTGTTTTTAGATTCAAAACAAGATTTTAACGATTTGAGGAGTTCAAATAATGTGTTTTTAGATCATTTGTATCGTATCTTTTACTACATAACTTTTCACCAAATTTCACAAACACTAAGAAAGTTGGTTTTTCGATTCAAAACAAGATTTTAACGATTTGAGGAGTTCAAATAACGTGTTTTTAGATCATTTGTATCGTATCTTTTACTACATAAGTTTTCACCAAATTTCACAAACACTAAGAAAGTATGTTTTTAGATTCAAAACAAGATTTTAACGCTTTGAGGAGTTCAAATAACGTGTTTTTAGATCATTTGTATCGTATCTTTTACTACATAACTTTTCACCAAATTTCACTCACACAAAGAAAGTTTGTTTTTAGATTCAAAACAAGATTTTAACGCTTTGAGGAGTTCAAATAACGTGTTTTGAGATCATTTGAATCGTATCTTTTACTACATAACTTTTCGCCAAATTTCACAAACACTAAGAAAGTTTGTTTTCCTATTCAAAACAAGATTTTAACGCTTTGAGGAGCTCAAATAACGTGTTTTTAGATCATTTGTATCGTATCTTTTACTACATAACTTTTCGCCAAATTTCACAAACACAAAGAAAGTTTGTTTTCCTATTCAAAACAAGATTTTAACGCTATAAGGAGTTAAAATAACGTGTTTTTAGATCATTTGTATCGTATCTTTTACTACATAACTTTTCACCAAATTTCACGAACACAAAGAAAGTTTGTTTTTAGATTCAAAACAAGATTTTAACGCTTTGAGGAGTTCAAATAACGTGTTTTTAGATCATTTGTATCGTATCTTTTACTACATAACTTTTCACTAAATTTCACAAACACTAAGAAAGTATGTTTTTAGATTCAAAACAAGATTTTAACGCTTTGAGGAGTTCAAATAACGTTTTTTTAGATCAGTTGTATCGTATCTTTTACTACATAACTTTTCACCAAATTTCACTAACACAAAGAAAGTTTGTTTTTAGATTCAAAACAAGATTTTAACGCTTTGAGGAGTTCAAATAACGTGTTTTTAGATCATTTGTATCGTATCTTTTACTACATAACTTTTCACCAAATTTCACAAACACTAAGAAAGTTGGTTTTTCGATTCAAAACAAGATTTTAACGATTTGAGGAGTTCAAATAACGTGTTTTTAGATCATTTGTATCGTATCTTTTACTACATAACTTTTCACCAAATTTCACAAACACTAAGAAAGTTTGTTTTTCGATTCAAAACAAGATTTTAACGCTTTGAGGAGTTCAAATAACGTGTTTTTAGATCATTTGTATCGTATCTTTTACTACATAACTTTTCACCAAATTTCACTCACACAAAGAAAGTTTGTTTTTAGATTCAAAACAAGATTTTAACGCTTTGAGGAGTTCAAATAACGTGTTTTTAGATCGTTTGTATCGTATCTTTTACATAACTTTTCACCAAATTTCACAAACACTAAGAAAGTTTGTTTTTCGATTCAAACAAGATTTTAACGCTTTGAGGAGTTCAAATAACGTGTTTTTAGATCATTTGTATCGTATCTTTTACTACATAACCTTTCACCAAATTTCACAAACACTAAGAGAGTTTGTTTTTAGATTCAAAACAAGATTTTAACGCTTTGAGGAGTTCAAATAACGTGTTTTTAGATCATTTGTATCGTATCTTTTACTACATAACTTTTTACCAAATTTCACAAATACTAAGAAAGTTTGTTTTTCGATTCAAAAAAAGATTTTAACGCTTTGAAGAGTTCAAATAACGTGTTTTTAGATCATTTGTATCGTATCTTTTACTACATAACTTTTCACCAAATTTCACGAACACAAAGAAAGTTTGTTTTTAGATTCAAAACAAGATTTTAACGCTTTGAGGAGTTCAAATAACGTGTTTTTAGATCATTTGTATCGTATCTTTTACTACATAACTTTTCACCAAAATTCACAAACACTAAGAAAGTTTGTTTTTCGATTCAAAACAAGATTTTAACGCTTTGAGGAGTTCAAATAACGTGTTTTTAGATCATTTGTATCGTATCTTTTACTACATAACTTTTCACCATATTTCACGAACACAAAGAAAGTTTGTTTTTAGATTCAAAACAAGATTTTAACGCTTTGAGGAGTTCAAATAACGTGTTTTTAGATCATTTGTATCGTATCTTTTACTACATAACTTTTCACCAAATTTCACAAACACTAAGAAAGTTTGTTTTTCGATTCAAAACAATATTTTAACGCTTTGAGGAGTTCAAATAACGTGTTTTTAGATCATTTGTATCGTATCTTTTACTACATAACTTTTCACCAAATTTCACGAACACAAAGAAAGTTTGTTTTTAGATTCAAAACAAGATTTTAACGCTTTGAGGAGTTCAAATAACGTGTTTTTAGATCATTTGTATCGTATCTTTTACTACATAACTTTTCACCAAATTTCACAAACACTAAGAAAGTTTGTTTTTCGATTCAAAACAATATTTTAACGCTTTGAGGAGTTCAAATAACGTGTTTTTAGATCAGTTGTATCGTATCTTTTACTACATAACTTTTCACCAAATTTCACTAACACAAAGAAAGTTTGTTTTTAGATTCAAAACAAGATTTTAACGCTTTGAGGAGTTCAAATAACGTGTTTTTAGATCATTTGTATCGTATCTTTTACTACATAACTTTTCACCAAATTTCACAAACACTAAGAAAGTTGGTTTTTCGATTCAAAACAAGATTTTAACGATTTGAGGAGTTCAAATAATGTGTTTTTAGATCATTTGTATCGTATATTTTACTACATAACTTTTCACCAAATTTCACAAACACTAAGAAAGTTTGTTTTTCGATTCAAAACAAGATTTTAACGCTTTGAGGAGTTGAAATAACGTGTTTTTAGATCATTTGTATCGTATATTTTACTACACAACTTTTCACCAAATTTCACAAACACTAAGAAAGTTTGTTTTTCGATTCAAAACAAGATTTTAACGCTTTGAGGAGTTCAAATAACGTGTTTTTAGATCATTTGTATCGTATCTTTTACTACATAACTTTTCACCAAATTTCACGAACACAAAGAAAGTTTGTTTTTAGATTCAAAACAAGATTTTAACGCTTTGAGGAGTTCAAATAACGTGTTTTTAGATCATTTGTATCGTATCTTTTACTACATAACTTTTCACCAAATTTCACTAACACAAAGAAAGTTTGTTTTTAGATTCAAAACAAGATTTTAACGCTTTGAGGAGTTGAAATAACGTGTTGTTAGATCATTTGTATCGTATCTTTTACTACATAACTTTTCACCAAATTTCACAAACACTAAGAAAGTTGGTTTTTCGATTCAAAACAAGATTTTAACGATTTGAGGAGTTCAAATAACGTGTTTTTAGATCATTTGTATCATATCTTTTACTACATAACTTTTCACCAAATTTCACGAACACAAAGAAAGTTTGTTTTTAGATTCAAAACAAGATTTTAACGCTTTGAGGAGTTCAAATAACGTGTTTTTAGATCATTTGTATCGTATCTTTTACTACATAACTTTTCACCAAATTTCACAAACACTAAGAAAGTATGTTTTTAGATTCAAAACAAGATTTTAACGCTTTGAGGAGTTCAAATAACGTGTTTTTAGATCAGTTGTATCGTATCTTTTACAACATAACTTTTCACCAAATTTCACTAACACAAAGAAAGTTTGTTTTTAGATTCAAAACAAGATTTTAACGCTTTGAGGAGTTCAAATAACGTGTTTTTAGATCATTTGTATCGTATCTTTTACTACATAACTTTTCACCAAATTTCACAAACACTAAGAAAGTTGGTTTTTCGATTCAAAACAAGATTTTAACGATTTGAGGAGTTCAAATAACGTGTTTTTAGATCATTTGTATCGTATCTTTTACTACATAACTTTTCACCAAATTTCACAAACACTAAGAAAGTTTGTTTTTCGATTCAAAACAAGATTTTAACGCTTTGAGGAGTTCAAATAACGTGTTTTTAGATCATTTGTATCGTATCTTTTACTACATAACTTTTCACCAAATTTCACTAACACAAAGAAAGTTTGTTTTTAGATTCAAAACAAGATTTTAACGCTTTGAGGAGTTCAAATAACGTGTTTTGAGATCATTTGTATCGTATCTTTTACTACATAACTTTTCGCCAAATTTCACAAACACTAAGAAAGTTTGTTTTCCTATTCAAAACAAGATTTTAACGCTTTGAGGAGCTCAAATAACGTGTTTTTAGATCATTTGTATCGTATCTTTTACTACATAACTTTTCACCAAATTTCACAAACACAAAGAAAGTTTGTTTTCCTATTCAAAACAAGATTTTAACGCTATAAGGAGTTAAAATAACGTGTTTTTAGATCATTTGTATCGTTTCTTTTACTACATAACTTGTTCTAGATCATTTGTATCGTATCTTTTACTACATAACTTTTCACCAAATTTCACGAACACAAAGAAAGTTTGTTTTTAGATTCAAAACAAGATTTTAACGCTTTGAGGAGTTCAAATAACGTGTTTTTAGATCATTTGTATCGTATCTTTTACTACATAACTTTTCAACAAATTTCACTCACACAAAGAAAGTTTGTTTTTAGATTCAAAACAAGATTTTAACGTTTTGAGGAGTTCAAATAACGTGTTTTTAGATCATTTGTATCGTATCTTTTACTACATAACTTTTCAACAAATTTCACTCACACAAAGAAAGTTTGTTTTTAGATTCAAAACAAGATTTTAACGCTTTGAAGAGTTCAAATAACGTGTTTTTAGATCATTTGTATCGTATCTTTTACTACATAACTTTTCACCAAATTTCACAAACACAAAGAAAGTTTGTTTTTAGATTCAAAACAAGATTTTAACGCTTTGAGGAGTTCAAATAACGTGTTTTTAGATCAGTTGTATCGTATCTTTTACAACATAACTTTTCACCAAATTTCACTAACACAAAGAAAGTTTGTTTTTAGATTCAAAACAAGATTTTAACGCTTTGAGGAGTTGAAATAACGTGTTTTTAGATCATTTGTATCGTATCTTTTACTACATAACTTTTCACCAAATTTCACAAACACTAAGAAAGTTTGTTTTTCGATTCAAAACAAGATTTTAACGATTTGAGGAGTTCAAATAACGTGTTTTTAGATCATTTGTATCATATCTTTTACTACATAACTTTTCACCAAATTTCACGAACACAAAGAAAGTTTGTTTTTAGATTCAAAACAAGATTTTAACGCTTTGATGAGTTCAAATAACGTGTTTTTAGATCATTTGTATCGTATCTTTTACTACATAACTTTTCACCAAATTTCACAAACACTAAGAAAGTATGTTTTTAGATTCAAAACAAGATTTTAACGCTTTGAGGAGTTCAAATAACGTGTTTTTAGATCAGTTGTATCGTATCTTTTACAACATAACTTTTCACCAAATTTCACTAACACAAAGAAAGTTTGTTTTTAGATTCAAAACAAGATTTTAACGCTTTGAGGAGTTCAAATAACGTGTTTTTAGATCATTTGTATCGTATCTTTTACTACATAACTTTTCGCCAAATTTCACAAACACTAAGAAAGTTTGTTTTCCTATTCAAAACAAGATTTTAACGCTTTGAGGAGCTCAAATAACGTGTTTTTAGATCATTTGTATCGTATCTTTTACTACATAACTTTTCACCAAATTTCACAAACACAAAGAAAGTTTGTTTTCCTATTCAAAACAAGATTTTAACGCTATAAGGAGTTAAAATAACGTGTTTTTAGATCATTTGTATCGTTTCTTTTACTACATAACTTGTTTTTAGATCATTTGTATCGTATCTTTTACTACATAACTTTTCACCAAATTTCACTCACACAAAGAAAGTTTGTTTTTAGATTCAAAACAAGATTTTAACGCTTTGAGGAGTTCAAATAACGTGTTTTTAGATCGTTGGTATCGTATCTTTTACATAACTTTTCACCAAATTTCACAAACACTAAGAAAGTTTGTTTTTCGATTCAAACAAGATTTTAACGCTTTGAGGAGTTCAAATAACGTGTTTTTAGATCATTTGTATCGTATCTTTTACTACATAACCTTTCACCAAATTTCACAAACACTAAGAGAGTTTGTTTTTAGATTCAAAACAAGATTTTAACGATTTGAGGAGTTCAAATAACGTGTTTTTAGATCATTTGTATCGTATCTTTTACTACATAACTTTTTACCAAATTTCACAAATACTAAGAAAGTTTGTTTTTCGATTCAAAACAAGATTTTAACGCTTTGAAGAGTTCAAATAACGTGTTTTTAGATCATTTGTATCGTATCTTTTACTACATAACTTTTCACCAAATTTCACGAACACAAAGAAAGTTTGTTTTTAGATTCAAAACAAGATTTTAACGCTTTGAGGAGTTCAAATAACGTGTTTTTAGATCATTTGTATCGTATCTTTTACTACATAACTTTTCACCAAATTTCACAAACACTAAGAAAGTTTGTTTTTCGATTCAAAACAAGATTTTAACGCTTTGAGGAGTTCAAATAACGTGTTATTAGATCATTTGTATCGTATCTTTTACTACATAACTTTTCACCATATTTCACGAACACAAAGAAAGTTTGTTTTTAGATTCAAAACAAGATTTTAACGCTTTGAGGAGTTCAAATAACGTGTTTTTAGATCATTTGTATCGTATCTTTTACTACATAACTTTTCACCAAATTTCACAAACACTAAGAAAGTTTGTTTTTCGATTCAAAACAATATTTTAACGCTTTGAGGAGTTCAAATAACGTGTTTTTAGATCATTTGTATCGTATCTTTTACTACATAACTTTTCACCAAATTTCACTAACACAAAGAAAGTTTGTTTTTAGATTCAAAACAAGATTTTAACGCTTTGAGGAGTTCAAATAACGTGTTTTTAGATCATTTGTATCGTATCTTTTACTACATAACTTTTCACCAAATTTCACAAACACTAAGAAAGTTGGTTTTTCGATTCAAAACAAGATTTTAACGATTTGAGGAGTTCAAATAACGTGTTTTTAGATCATTTGTATCGTATCTTTTACTACATAACTTTTCACCAAATTTCACAAACACTAAGAAAGTTTGTTTTTCGATTCAAAACAAGATTTTAACGCTTTGAGGAGTTCAAATAACGTGTTTTTAGATCATTTGTATCGTATCTTTTAATACATAACTTTTCACCAAATTTCACTCACACAAAGAAAGTTTGTTTTTAGATTCAAAACAAGATTTTAACGCTTTGAGGAGTTCAAATAACGTGTTTTTAGATCGTTTGTATCGTATCTTTTACATAACTTTTCACCAAATTTCACAAACACTAAGAAAGTTTGTTTTTCGATTCAAACAAGATTTTAACGCTTTGAGGAGTTCAAATAACGTGTTTTTAGATCATTTGTATCGTATCTTTTACTACATAACATTTCACCAAATTTCACAAACACTAAGAGAGTTTGTTTTTAGATTCAAAACAAGATTTTAACGCTTTGAGGAGTTCAAATAACGTGTTTTTAGATCATTTGTATCGTATCTTTTACTACATAACTTTTTACCAAATTTCACAAATACTAAGAAAGTTTGTTTTTCGATTCAAAACAAGATTTTAACGCTTTGAAGAGTTCAAATAACGTGTTTTTAGATCATTTGTATCGTATCTTTTACTACATAACTTTTCACCAAATTTCACGAACACAAAGAAAGTTTGTTTTTAGATTCAAAACAAAATTTTAACGCTTTGAGGAGTTCAAATAACGTGTTTTTAGATCATTTGTATCGTATCTTTTACTACATAACTTTTCACCAAAATTCACAAACACTAAGAAAGTTTGTTTTTCGATTCAAAACAAGATTTTAACGCTTTGAGGAGTTCAAATAACGTGTTTTTAGATCATTTGTATCGTATCTTTTACTACATAACTTTTCACCATATTTCACGAACACAAAGAAAGTTTGTTTTTAGATTCAAAACAAGATTTTAACGCTTTGAGGAGTTCAAATAACGTGTTTTTAGATCATTTGTATCGTATCTTTTACTACATAACTTTTCACCAAATTTCACAAACACTAAGAAAGTTTGTTTTTCGATTCAAAACAATATTTTAACGCTTTGAGGAGTTCAAATAACGTGTTTTTAGATCATTTGTATCGTATCTTTTACTACATAACTTTTCACCAAATTTCACTCACACAAAGAAAGTTTGTTTTTAGATTCAAAACAAGATTTTAACGCTTTGAGGAGTTCAAATAACGTGTTTTTAGATCGTTGGTATCGTATCTTTTACATAACTTTTCTCCAAATTTCACAAACACTAAGAAAGTTTGTTTTTCGATTCAAACAAGATTTTAACGCTTTGAGGAGTTCAAATAACGTGTTTTTAGATCATTTGTATCGTATCTTTTACTACATAACCTTTCACCAAATTTCACAAACACTAAGAGAGTTTGTTTTTAGATTCAAAACAAGATTTTAACGCTTTGAGGAGTTCAAATAACGTGTTTTTAGATCATTTGTATCGTATCTTTTACTACATAACTTTTTACCAAATTTCACAAATACTAAGAAAGTTTGTTTTTCGATTCAAAACAAGATTTTAACGCTTTGAAGAGTTCAAATAACGTGTTTTTAGATCATTTGTATCGTATCTTTTACTACATAACTTTTCACCAAATTTCACTCACACAAAGAAAGTTTGTTTTTAGATTCAAAACAAGATTTTAACGCTTTGAGGAGTTCAAATAACGTGTTTTTAGATCGTTTGTATCGTATCTTTTACATAACTTTTCACCAAATTTCACAAACACTAAGAAAGTTTGTTTTTCGATTCAAACAAGATTTTAACGCTTTGAGGAGTTCAAATAACGTGTTTTTAGATCATTTGTATCGTATCTTTTACTACATAACATTTCACCAAATTTCACAAACACTAAGAGAGTTTGTTTTTAGATTCAAAACAAGATTTTAACGCTTTGAGGAGTTCAAATAACGTGTTTTTAGATCATTTGTATCGTATCTTTTACTACATAACTTTTTACCAAATTTCACAAATACTAAGAAAGTTTGTTTTTCGATTCAAAACAAGATTTTAACGCTTTGAAGAGTTCAAATAACGTGTTTTTAGATCATTTGTATCGTATCTTTTACTACATAACTTTTCACCAAATTTCACGAACACAAAGAAAGTTTGTTTTTAGATTCAAAACAAAATTTTAACGCTTTGAGGAGTTCAAATAACGTGTTTTTAGATCATTTGTATCGTATCTTTTACTACATAACTTTTCACCAAAATTCACAAACACTAAGAAAGTTTGTTTTTCGATTCAAAACAAGATTTTAACGCTTTGAGGAGTTCAAATAACGTGTTTTTAGATCATTTGTATCGTATCTTTTACTACATAACTTTTCACCATATTTCACGAACACAAAGAAAGTTTGTTTTTAGATTCAAAACAAGATTTTAACGCTTTGAGGAGTTCAAATAACGTGTTTTTAGATCATTTGTATCGTATCTTTTACTACATAACTTTTCACCAAATTTCACAAACACTAAGAAAGTTTGTTTTTCGATTCAAAACAATATTTTAACGCTTTGAGGAGTTCAAATAACGTGTTTTTAGATCATTTGTATCGTATCTTTTACTACATAACTTTTCACCAAATTTCACTCACACAAAGAAAGTTTGTTTTTAGATTCAAAACAAGATTTTAACGCTTTGAGGAGTTCAAATAACGTGTTTTTAGATCGTTGGTATCGTATCTTTTACATAACTTTTCTCCAAATTTCACAAACACTAAGAAAGTTTGTTTTTCGATTCAAACAAGATTTTAACGCTTTGAGGAGTTCAAATAACGTGTTTTTAGATCATTTGTATCGTATCTTTTACTACATAACCTTTCACCAAATTTCACAAACACTAAGAGAGTTTGTTTTTAGATTCAAAACAAGATTTTAACGCTTTGAGGAGTTCAAATAACGTGTTTTTAGATCATTTGTATCGTATCTTTTACTACATAACTTTTTACCAAATTTCACAAATACTAAGAAAGTTTGTTTTTCGATTCAAAACAAGATTTTAACGCTTTGAAGAGTTCAAATAACGTGTTTTTAGATCATTTGTATCGTATCTTTTACTACATAACTTTTCACCAAATTTCACGAACACAAAGAAAGTTTGTTTTTAGATTCAAAACAAGATTTTAACGCTTTGAGGAGTTCAAATAATGTGTTTTTAGATCATTTGTATCGTATCTTTTACTACATAACTTTTCACCAAATTTCACAAACACTAAGAAAGTTGGTTTTTCGATTCAAAACAAGATTTTAACGATTTGAGGAGTTCAAATAATGTGTTTTTAGATCATTTGTATCGTATATTTTACTACATAACTTTTCACCAAATTTCACAAACACTAAGAAAGTTTGTTTTTCGATTCAAAACAAGATTTTAACGCTTTGAGGAGTTGAAATAACGTGTTTTTAGATCATTTGTATCGTATATTTTACTACATAACTTTTCACCAAATTTCACAAACACTAAGAAAGTTTGTTTTTCGATTCAAACAAGATTTTAACGCTTTGAGGAGTTCAAATAACGTGTTTTTAGATCATTTGTATCGTACCTTTTACTACATAACTTTTCGCCAAATTTCACAAACACTAAGAAAGTTTGTTTTCCTATTCAAAACAAGATTTTAACGCTTTGAGGAGCTCAAATAACGTGTTTTTAGATCATTTGTATCGTATCTTTTACTACATAACTTTTCACCAAATTTCACGAACACAAAGAAAGTTTGTTTTTAGATTCAAAACAAGATTTTAATGCTTTGAGCAGTTCAAATAACGTGTTTTTAGATCATTTGTATCTTATCTTTTACTACATAACTTTTCACTAAATTTCACAAACACTAAGAAAGTATGTTTTTAGATTCAAAACAAGATTTTAACGCTTTGAGGAGTTCAAATAACGTTTTTTTAGATCAGTTGTATCGTATCTTTTACTACGTAACTTTTCACCAAATTTCACTAACACAAAGAAAGTTTGTTTTTAGATTCAAAACAAGATTTTAACGCTTTGAGGAGTTCAAATAACGTGTTTTTAGATCATTTGTATCGTATCTTTTACTACATAACTTTTCACCAAATTTCACAAACACTAAGAAAGTTGGTTTTTCGATTCAAAACAAGATTTTAACGATTTGAGGAGTTCAAATAACGTGTTTTTAGATCATTTGTATCGTATCTTTTACTACATAACTTTTCACCAAATTTCACAAACACTAAGAAAGTTTGTTTTTCGATTCAAAACAAGATTTTAACGCTTTGAGGAGTTCAAATAACGTGTTTTTAGATCATTTGTATCGTATCTTTTACTACATAACTTTTCACCAAATTTCACGAACACAAAGAAAGTTTGTTTTTAGATTCAAAACAAGATTTTAACGCTTTGAGGAGTTCAAATAACGTGTTTTTAGATCATTTGTATCGTATCTTTTACTACATAACTTTTCACCAAATTTCACTAACACAAAGAAAGTTTGTTTTTAGATTCAAAACAAGATTTTAACGCTTTGAGGAGTTGAAATAACGTGTTTTTAGATCATTTGTATCGTATCTTTTACTACATAACTTTTCACCAAATTTCACAAACACTAAGAAAGTTGGTTTTTCGATTCAAAACAAGATTTTAACGATTTGAGGAGTTCAAATAACGTGTTTTTAGATCATTTGTATCGTATCTTTTACTACATAACTTTTCACCAAATTTCACAAACACTAAGAAAGTTTGTTTTTCGATTCAAAACAAGATTTTAACGCTTTGAGGAGTTGAAATAACGTGTTTTTAGATCATTTGTATCGTATATTTTGCTACACAACTTTTCACCAAATTTCACAAACACTAAGAAAGTTTGTTTTTCGATTCAAAACAAGATTTTAACGCTTTGAGGAGTTCAAATAACGTGTTTTTAGATCATTTGTATCGTATCTTTTACTACATAACTTTTTACCAAATTTCACAAATACTAAGAAAGTTTGTTTTTCGATTCAAAACAAGATTTTAACGCTTTGAAGAGTTCAAATAACGTGTTTTTAGATCATTTGTATCGTATCTTTTACTACATAACTTTTCACCAAATTTCACGAACACAAAGAAAGTTTGTTTTTAGATTCAAAACAAGATTTTAACGCTTTGAGGAGTTCAAATAACGTGTTTTTAGATCATTTGTATCGTATCTTTTACTACATAACTTTTCACCAAATTTCACAAACACTAAGAAAGTTTGTTTTTCGATTCAAAACAAGATTTTAACGCTTTGAGGAGTTCAAATAACGTGTTATTAGATCATTTGTATCGTATCTTTTACTAAATAACTTTTCACCATATTTCACGAACACAAAGAAAGTTTGTTTTTAGATTCAAAACAAGATTTTAACGCTTTGAGGAGTTCAAATAACGTGTTTTTAGATCATTTGTATCGTATCTTTTACTACATAACTTTTCACCAAATTTCACAAACACTAAGAAAGTTTGTTTTTCGATTCAAAACAATATTTTAACGCTTTGAGGAGTTCGAATAACGTGTTTTTAGATCATTTGTATCGTATCTTTTACTACATAACTTTTCACCAAATTTCACTAACACAAAGAAAGTTTGTTTTTAGATTCAAAACAAGATTTTAACGCTTTGAGGAGTTCAAATAACGTGTTTTTAGATCATTTGTATCGTATCTTTTACTACATAACTTTTCACCAAATTTCACAAACACTAAGAAAGTTGGTTTTTCGATTCAAAACAAGATTTTAACGATTTGAGGAGTTCAAATAACGTGTTTTTAGATCATTTGTATCGTATCTTTTACTACATAACTTTTCACCAAATTTCACAAACACTAAGAAAGTTTGTTTTTCGATTCAAAACAAGATTTTAACGCTTTGAGGAGTTCAAATAACGTGTTTTTAGATCATTTGTATCGTATCTTTTACTACATAACTTTTCACCAAATTTCACTCACACAAAGAAAGTTTGTTTTTAGATTCAAAACAAGATTTTAACGCTTTGAGGAGTTCAAATAACGTGTTTTTAGATCGTTTGTATCGTATCTTTTACATAACTTTTCACCAAATTTCACAAACACTAAGAAAGTTTGTTTTTCGATTCAAACAAGATTTTAACGCTTTGAGGAGTTCAAATAACGTGTTTTTAGATCATTTGTATCGTATCTTTTACTACATAACATTTCACCAAATTTCACAAACACTAAGAGAGTTTGTTTTTAGATTCAAAACAAGATTTTAACGCTTTGAGGAGTTCAAATAACGTGTTTTTAGATCATTTGTATCGTATCTTTTACTACATAACTCTTTACCAAATTTCACAAATACTAAGAAAGTTTGTTTTTCGATTCAAAACAAGATTTTAACGCTTTGAAGAGTTCAAATAACGTGTTTTTAGATCATTTGTATCGTATCTTTTACTACATAACTTTTCACCAAATTTCACGAACACAAAGAAAGTTTGTTTTTAGATTCAAAACAAGATTTTAACGCTTTGAGGAGTTCAAATAACGTGTTTTTAGATCATTTGTATCGTATCTTTTACTACATAACTTTTCACCAAAATTCACAAACACTAAGAAAGTTTGTTTTTCGATTCAAAACAAGATTTTAACGCTTTGAGGAGTTCAAATAACGTGTTTTTAGATCATTTGTATCGTATCTTTTACTACATAACTTTTCACCATATTTCACGAACACAAAGAAAGTTTGTTTTTAGATTCAAAACAAGATTTTAACGCTTTGAGGAGTTCAAATAACGTGTTTTTAGATCATTTGTATCGTATCTTTTACTACATAACTTTTCACCAAATTTCACAAACACTAAGAAAGTTTGTTTTTCGATTCAAAACAATATTTTAACGCTTTGAGGAGTTCAAATAACGTGTTTTTAGATCATTTATATCGTATCTTTTACTACATAACTTTTCACCAAATTTCACTCACACAAAGAAAGTTTGTTTTTAGATTCAAAACAAGATTTTAACGCTTTGAGGAGTTCAAATAACGTGTTTTTAGATCGTTGGTATCGTATCTTTTACATAACTTTTCACCAAATTTCACAAACACTAAGAAAGTTTGTTTTTCGATTCAAACAAGATTTTAACGCTTTGAGGAGTTCAAATAACGTGTTTTTAGATCATTTGTATCGTATCTTTTACTACATAACCTTTCACCAAATTTCACAAACACTAAGAGAGTTTGTTTTTAGATTCAAAACAAGATTTTAACGCTTTGAGGAGTTCAAATAACGTGTTTTTAGATCATTTGTATCGTATCTTTTACTACATAACTTTTTACCAAATTTCACAAATACTAAGAAAGTTTGTTTTTCTATTCAAAACAAGATTTTAACGCTTTGAAGAGTTTAAATAACGTGTTTTTAGATCATTTGTATCGTATCTTTTACTACATAACTTTTCACCAAATTTCACGAACACAAAGAAAGTTTGTTTTTAGATTCAAAACAAGATTTTAACGCTTTGAGGAGTTCAAATAACGTGTTTTTAGATCATTTGTATCGTATCTTTTACTACATAACTTTTCACCAAATTTCACAAACACTAAGAAAGTTTGTTTTTCGATTCAAAACAAGATTTTAACGCTTTGAGGAGTTCAAATAACGTGTTATTAGATCATTTGTATCGTATCTTTTACTACATAACTTTTCACCATATTTCACGAACACAAAGAAAGTTTGTTTTTAGATTCAAAACAAGATTTTAACGCTTTGAGGAGTTCAAATAACGTGTTTTTAGATCATTTGTATCGTATCTTTTACTACATAACTTTTCACCAAATTTCACAAACACTAAGAAAGTTGGTTTTTCGATTCAAAACAAGATTTTAACGATTTGAGGAGTTCAAATAACGTGTTTTTAGATCATTTGTATCGTATCTTTTACTACATAACTTTTCACCAAATTTCACAAACACTAAGAAAGTTTGTTTTTCGATTCAAAACAATATTTTAACGCTTTGAGGAGTTCAAATAACGTGTTTTTAGATCATTTGTATCGTATCTTTTACTACATAACTTTTCACCAAATTTCACTAACACAAAGAAAGTTTGTTTTTAGATTCAAAACAAGATTTTAACGCTTTGAGGAGTTCAAATAACGTGTTTTTAGATCATTTGTATCGTATCTTTTACTACATAACTTTTCACCAAATTTCACAAACACTAAGAAAGTTGGTTTTTCGATTCAAAACAAGATTTTAACGATTTGAGGAGTTCAAATAACGTGTTTTTAGATCATTTGTATCGTATCTTTTACTACATAACTTTTCACCAAATTTCACAAACACTAAGAAAGTTTGTTTTTCGATTCAAAACAAGATTTTAACGCTTTGAGGAGTTCAAATAACGTGTTTTTAGATCATTTGTATCGTATCTTTTACTACATAACTTTTCACCAAATTTCACTCACACAAAGAAAGTTTGTTTTTAGATTCAAAACAAGATTTTAACGCTTTGAGGAGTTCAAATAACGTGTTTTTAGATCGTTTGTATCGTATCTTTTACATAACTTTTCACCAAATTTCACAAACACTAAGAAAGTTTGTTTTTCGATTCAAACAAGATTTTAACGCTTTGAGGAGTTCAAATAACGTGTTTTTAGATCATTTGTATCGTATCTTTTACTACATAACATTTCACCAAATTTCACAAACACTAAGAGAGTTTGTTTTTAGATTCAAAACAAGATTTTAACGCTTTGAAGAGTTCAAATAACGTGTTTTTAGATCATTTGTATCGTATCTTTTACTACATAACTTTTTACCAAATTTCACAAATACTAAGAAAGTTTGTTTTTCGATTCAAAACAAGATTTTAACGCTTTGAAGAGTTCAAATAACGTGTTTTTAGATCATTTGTATCGTATCTTTTACTACATAACTTTTCACCAAATTTCACGAACACAAAGAAAGTTTGTTTTTAGATTCAAAACAAGATTTTAACGCTTTGAGGAGTTCAAATAACGTGTTTTTAGATCATTTGTATCGTATCTTTTACTACATAACTTTTCACCAAAATTCACAAACACTAAGAAAGTTTGTTTTTCGATTCAAAACAAGATTTTAACGCTTTGAGGAGTTCAAATAACGTGTTTTTAGATCATTTGTATCGTATCTTTTACTACATAACTTTTCACCATATTTCACGAACACAAAGAAAGTTTGTTTTTAGATTCAAAACAAGATTTTAACGCTTTGAGGAGTTCAAATAACGTGTTTTTAGATCATTTGTATCGTATCTTTTACTACATAACTTTTCACCAAATTTCACAAACACTAAGAAAGTTTGTTTTTCGATTCAAAACAATATTTTAACGCTTTGAGGAGTTCAAATAACGTGTTTTTAGATCATTTATATCGTATCTTTTACTACATAACTTTTCACCAAATTTCACTCACACAAAGAAAGTTTGTTTTTAGATTCAAAACAAGATTTTAACGCTTTGAGGAGTTCAAATAACGTGTTTTTAGATCGTTGGTATCGTATCTTTTACATAACTTTTCACCAAATTTCACAAACACTAAGAAAGTTTGTTTTTCGATTCAAACAAGATTTTAACGCTTTGAGGAGTTCAAATAACGTGTTTTTAGATCATTTGTATCGTATCTTTTACTACATAACCTTTCACCAAATTTCACAAACACTAAGAGAGTTTGTTTTTAGATTCAAAACAAGATTTTAACGCTTTGAGGAGTTCAAATAACGTGTTTTTAGATCATTTGTATCGTATCTTTTACTACATAACTTTTTACCAAATTTCACAAATACTAAGAAAGTTTGTTTTTCTATTCAAAACAAGATTTTAACGCTTTGAAGAGTTTAAATAACGTGTTTTTAGATCATTTGTATCGTATCTTTTACTACATAACTTTTCACCAAATTTCACGAACACAAAGAAAGTTTGTTTTTAGATTCAAAACAAGATTTTAACGCTTTGAGGAGTTCAAATAACGTGTTTTTAGATCATTTGTATCGTATCTTTTACTACATAACTTTTCACCAAATTTCACAAACACTAAGAAAGTTTGTTTTTCGATTCAAAACAAGATTTTAACGCTTTGAGGAGTTCAAATAACGTGTTATTAGATCATTTGTATCGTATCTTTTACTACATAACTTTTCACCATATTTCACGAACACAAAGAAAGTTTGTTTTTAGATTCAAAACAAGATTTTAACGCTTTGAGGAGTTCAAATAACGTGTTTTTAGATCATTTGTATCGTATCTTTTACTACATAACTTTTCACCAAATTTCACAAACACTAAGAAAGTTGGTTTTTCGATTCAAAACAAGATTTTAACGATTTGAGGAGTTCAAATAACGTGTTTTTAGATCATTTGTATCGTATCTTTTACTACATAACTTTTCACCAAATTTCACAAACACTAAGAAAGTTTGTTTTTCGATTCAAAACAATATTTTAACGCTTTGAGGAGTTCAAATAACGTGTTTTTAGATCATTTGTATCGTATCTTTTACTACATAACTTTTCACCAAATTTCACTAACACAAAGAAAGTTTGTTTTTAGATTCAAAACAAGATTTTAACGCTTTGAGGAGTTCAAATAACGTGTTTTTAGATCATTTGTATCGTATCTTTTACTACATAACTTTTCACCAAATTTCACAAACACTAAGAAAGTTGGTTTTTCGATTCAAAACAAGATTTTAACGATTTGAGGAGTTCAAATAACGTGTTTTTAGATCATTTGTATCGTATCTTTTACTACATAACTTTTCACCAAATTTCACAAACACTAAGAAAGTTTGTTTTTCGATTCAAAACAAGATTTTAACGCTTTGAGGAGTTCAAATAACGTGTTTTTAGATCATTTGTATCGTATCTTTTACTACATAACTTTTCACCAAATTTCACTCACACAAAGAAAGTTTGTTTTTAGATTCAAAACAAGATTTTAACGCTTTGAGGAGTTCAAATAACGTGTTTTTAGATCGTTTGTATCGTATCTTTTACATAACTTTTCACCAAATTTCACAAACACTAAGAAAGTTTGTTTTTCGATTCAAACAAGATTTTAACGCTTTGAGGAGTTCAAATAACGTGTTTTTAGATCATTTGTATCGTATCTTTTACTACATAACATTTCACCAAATTTCACAAACACTAAGAGAGTTTGTTTTTAGATTCAAAACAAGATTTTAACGCTTTGAAGAGTTCAAATAACGTGTTTTTAGATCATTTGTATCGTATCTTTTACTACATAACTTTTTACCAAATTTCACAAATACTAAGAAAGTTTGTTTTTCGATTCAAAACAAGATTTTAACGCTTTGAAGAGTTCAAATAACGTGTTTTTAGATCATTTGTATCGTATCTTTTACTACATAACTTTTCACCAAATTTCACGAACACAAAGAAAGTTTGTTTTTAGATTCAAAACAAGATTTTAACGCTTTGAGGAGTTCAAATAACGTGTTTTTAGATCATTTGTATCGTATCTTTTACTACATAACTTTTCACCAAAATTCACAAACACTAAGAAAGTTTGTTTTTCGATTCAAAACAAGATTTTAACGCTTTGAGGAGTTCAAATAACGTGTTTTTAGATCATTTGTATCGTATCTTTTACTACATAACTTTTCACCATATTTCACGAACACAAAGAAAGTTTGTTTTTAGATTCAAAACAAGATTTTAACGCTTTGAGGAGTTCAAATAACGTGTTTTTAGATCATTTGTATCGTATCTTTTACTACATAACTTTTCACCAAATTTCACAAACACTAAGAAAGTTTGTTTTTCGATTCAAAACAATATTTTAACGCTTTGAGGAGTTCAAATAACGTGTTTTTAGATCATTTGTATCGTATCTTTTACTACATAACTTTTCACCAAATTTCACAAACACTAAGAAAGTTGGTTTTTCGATTCAAAACAAGATTTTAACGATTTGAGGAGTTCAAATAACGTGTTTTTAGATCATTTGTATCGTATCTTTTACTACATAACTTTTCACCAAATTTCACAAACACTAAGAAAGTTTGTTTTTCGATTCAAAACAAGATTTTAACGCTTTGAGGAGTTCAAATAACGTGTTTTTAGATCATTTGTATCCTACCTTTTACTACATAACTTTTCGCCAAATTTCACAAACACTAAGAAAGTTTGTTTTCCTATTCAAAACAAGATTTTAACGCTTTGAGGAGCTCAAATAACGTGTTTTTAGATCATTTGTATCGTATCTTTTACTACATAACTTTTCACCAAATTTCACGAACACAAAGAAAGTTTGTTTTTAGATTCAAAACAAGATTTTAATGCTTTGAGCAGTTCAAATAACGTGTTTTTAGATCATTTGTATCTTATCTTTTACTACATAACTTTTCACTAAATTTCACAAACACTAAGAAAGTATGTTTTTAGATTCAAAACAAGATTTTAACGCTTTGAGGAGTTCAAATAACGTTTTTTTAGATCAGTTGTATCGTATCTTTTACTACGTAACTTTTCACCAAATTTCACTAACACAAAGAAAGTTTGTTTTTAGATTCAAAACAAGATTTTAACGCTTTGAGGAGTTCAAATAACGTGTTTTTAGATCATTTGTATCGTATCTTTTACTACATAACTTTTCACCAAATTTCACAAACACTAAGAAAGTTGGTTTTTCGATTCAAAACAAGATTTTAACGATTTGAGGAGTTCAAATAACGTGTTTTTAGATCATTTGTATCGTATCTTTTACTACATAACTTTTCACCAAATTTCACAAACACTAAGAAAGTTTGTTTTTCGATTCAAAACAAGATTTTAACGCTTTGAGGAGTTCAAATAACGTGTTTTTAGATCATTTGTATCGTATCTTTTACTACATAACTTTTCACCAAATTTCACGAACACAAAGAAAGTTTGTTTTTAGATTCAAAACAAGATTTTAACGCTTTGAGGAGTTCAAATAACGTGTTTTTAGATCATTTGTATCGTATCTTTTACTACATAACTTTTCACCAAATTTCACTAACACAAAGAAAGTTTGTTTTTAGATTCAAAACAAGATTTTAACGCTTTGAGGAGTTGAAATAACGTGTTTTTAGATCATTTGTATCGTATCTTTTACTACATAACTTTTCACCAAATTTCACAAACACTAAGAAAGTTGGTTTTTCGATTCAAAACAAGATTTTAACGATTTGAGGAGTTCAAATAACGTGTTTTTAGATCATTTGTATCGTATCTTTTACTACATAACTTTTCACCAAATTTCACAAACACTAAGAAAGTTTGTTTTTCGATTCAAAACAAGATTTTAACGCTTTGAGGAGTTGAAATAACGTGTTTTTAGATCATTTGTATCGTATATTTTGCTACACAACTTTTCACCAAATTTCACAAACACTAAGAAAGTTTGTTTTTCGATTCAAAACAAGATTTTAACGCTTTGAGGAGTTCAAATAACGTGTTTTTAGATCATTTGTATCGTATCTTTTACTACATAACTTTTTACCAAATTTCACAAATACTAAGAAAGTTTGTTTTTCGATTCAAAACAAGATTTTAACGCTTTGAAGAGTTCAAATAACGTGTTTTTAGATCATTTGTATCGTATCTTTTACTACATAACTTTTCACCAAATTTCACGAACACAAAGAAAGTTTGTTTTTAGATTCAAAACAAGATTTTAACGCTTTGAGGAGTTCAAATAACGTGTGTTTAGATCATTTGTATCGTATCTTTTACTACATAACTTTTCACCAAATTTCACAAACACTAAGAAAGTTTGTTTTTCGATTCAAAACAAGATTTTAACGCTTTGAGGAGTTCAAATAACGTGTTATTAGATCATTTGTATCGTATCTTTTACTACATAACTTTTCACCATATTTCACGAACACAAAGAAAGTTTGTTTTTAGATTCAAAACAAGATTTTAACGCTTTGAGGAGTTCAAATAACGTGTTTTTAGATCATTTGTATCGTATCTTTTACTACATAACTTTTCACCAAATTTCACAAACACTAAGAAAGTTTGTTTTTCGATTCAAAACAATATTTTAACGCTTTGAGGAGTTCAAATAACGTGTTTTTAGATCATTTGTATCGTATCTTTTACTACATAACTTTTCACCAAATTTCACTAACACAAAGAAAGTTTGTTTTTAGATTCAAAACAAGATTTTAACGCTTTGAGGAGTTCAAATAACGTGTTTTTAGATCATTTGTATCGTATCTTTTACTACATAACTTTTCACCAAATTTCACAAACACTAAGAAAGTTGGTTTTTCGATTCAAAACAAGATTTTAACGATTTGAGGAGTTCAAATAACGTGTTTTTAGATCATTTGTATCGTATCTTTTACTACATAACTTTTCACCAAATTTCACAAACACTAAGAAAGTTTGTTTTTCGATTCAAAACAAGATTTTAATGCTTTGAGGAGTTCAAATAACGTGTTTTTAGATCATTTGTATCGTATCTTTTACTACATAACTTTTCACCAAATTTCACTCACACAAAGAAAGTTTGTTTTTAGATTCAAAACAAGATTTTAACGCTTTGAGGAGTTCAAATAACGTGTTTTTAGATCGTTTGTATCGTATCTTTTACATAACTTTTCACCAAATTTCACAAACACTAAGAAAGTTTGTTTTTCGATTCAAACAAGATTTTAACGCTTTGAGGAGTTCAAATAACGTGTTTTTAGATCATTTGTATCGTATCTTTTACTACATAACATTTCACCAAATTTCACAAACACTAAGAGAGTTTGTTTTTAGATTCAAAACAAGATTTTAACGCTTTGAGGAGTTCAAATAACGTGTTTTTAGATCATTTGTATCGTATCTTTTACTACATAACTTTTTACCAAATTTCACAAATACTAAGAAAGTTTGTTTTTCGATTCAAAACAAGATTTTAACGCTTTGAAGAGTTCAAATAACGTGTTTTTAGATCATTTGTATCGTATCTTTTACTACATAACTTTTCACCAAATTTCACGAACACAAAGAAAGTTTGTTTTTAGATTCAAAACAAGATTTTAACGCTTTGAGGAGTTCAAATAACGTGTTTTTAGATCATTTGTATCGTATCTTTTACTACATAACTTTTCACCAAAATTCACAAACACTAAGAAAGTTTGTTTTTCGATTCAAAACAAGATTTTAACGCTTTGAGGAGTTCAAATAACGTGTTTTTAGATCATTTGTATCGTATCTTTTACTACATAACTTTTCACCATATTTCACGAACACAAAGAAAGTTTGTTTTTAGATTCAAAACAAGATTTTAACGCTTTGAGGAGTTCAAATAACGTGTTTTTAGATCATTTGTATCGTATCTTTTACTACATAACTTTTCACCAAATTTCACAAACACTAAGAAAGTTTGTTTTTCGATTCAAAACAATATTTTAACGCTTTGAGGAGTTCAAATAACGTGTTTTTAGATCATTTGTATCGTATCTTTTACTACATAACTTTTCACCAAATTTCACTCACACAAAGAAAGTTTGTTTTTAGATTCAAAACAAGATTTTAACGCTTTGAGGAGTTCAAATAACGTGTTTTTAGATCGTTGGTATCGTATCTTTTACATAACTTTTCACCAAATTTCACAAACACTAAGAAAGTTTGTTTTTCGATTCAAACAAGATTTTAACGCTTTGAGGAGTTCAAATAACGTGTTTTTAGATCATTTGTATCGTATCTTTTACTACATAACCTTTCACCAAATTTCACAAACACTAAGAGAGTTTGTTTTTAGATTCAAAACAAGATTTTAACGCTTTGAGGAGTTCAAATAACGTGTTTTTAGATCATTTGTATCGTATCTTTTACTACATAACTTTTTACCAAATTTCACAAATACTAAGAAAGTTTGTTTTTCGATTCAAAACAAGATTTTAACGCTTTGAAGAGTTTAAATAACGTGTTTTTAGATCATTTGTATCGTATCTTTTACTACATAACTTTTCACCAAATTTCACGAACACAAAGAAAGTTTGTTTTTAGATTCAAAACAAGATTTTAACGCTTTGAGGAGTTCAAATAACGTGTTTTTAGATCATTTGTATCTTATCTTTTACTACATAACTTTTCACCAAATTTCACAAACACTAAGAAAGTTTGTTTTTCGATTCAAAACAAGATTTTAACGCTTTGAGGAGTTCAAATAACGTGTTATTAGATCATTTGTATCGTATCTTTTACTACATAACTTTTCACCATATTTCACGAACACAAAGAAAGTTTGTTTTTAGATTCAAAACAAGATTTTAACGCTTTGAGGAGTTCAAATAACGTGTTTTTAGATCATTTGTATCGTATCTTTTACTACATAACTTTTCACCAAATTTCACAAACACTAAGAAAGTTTGTTTTTCGATTCAAAACAATATTTTAACGCTTTGAGGAGTTCAAATAACGTGTTTTTAGATCATTTGTATCGTATCTTTTACTACATAACTTTTCACCAAATTTCACTAACACAAAGAAAGTTTGTTTTTAGATTCAAAACAAGATTTTAACGCTTTGAGGAGTTCAAATAACGTGTTTTTAGATCATTTGTATCGTATCTTTTACTACATAACTTTTCACCAAATTTCACAAACACTAAGAAAGTTGGTTTTTCGATTCAAAACAAGATTTTAACGATTTGAGGAGTTCAAATAACGTGTTTTTAGATCATTTGTATCGTATCTTTTACTACATAACTTTTCACCAAATTTCACAAACACTAAGAAAGTTTGTTTTTCGATTCAAAACAAGATTTTAACGCTTTGAGGAGTTCAAATAACGTGTTTTTAGATCATTTGTATCGTATCTTTTACTACATAACTTTTCACCAAATTTCACTCACACAAAGAAAGTTTGTTTTTAGATTCAAAACAAGATTTTAACGCTTTGAGGAGTTCAAATAACGTGTTTTTAGATCGTTTGTATCGTATCTTTTACATAACTTTTCACCAAATTTCACAAACACTAAGAAAGTTTGTTTTTCGATTCAATAAAGATTTTAACGCTTTGAGGAGTTCAAATAACGTGTTTTTAGATCATTTGTATCGTATCTTTTACTACATAACATTTCACCAAATTTCACAAACACTAAGAGAGTTTGTTTTTAGATTCAAAACAAGATTTTAACGCTTTGAGGAGTTCAAATAACGTGTTTTTAGATCATTTGTATCGTATCTTTTACTACATAACTTTTTACCAAATTTCACAAATACTAAGAAAGTTTGTTTTTCGATTCAAAACAAGATTTTAACGCTTTGAAGAGTTCAAATAACGTGTTTTTAGATCATTTGTATCGTATCTTTTACTACATAACTTTTCACCAAATTTCACGAACACAAAGAAAGTTTGTTTTTAGATTCAAAACAAGATTTTAACGCTTTGAGGAGTTCAAATAACGTGTTTTTAGATCATTTGTATCGTATCTTTTACTACATAACTTTTCACCAAAATTCACAAACACTAAGAAAGTTTGTTTTTCGATTCAAAACAAGATTTTAACGCTTTGAGGAGTTCAAATAACGTGTTTTTAGATCATTTGTATCGTATCTTTTACTACATAACTTTTCACCATATTTCACGAACACAAAGAAAGTTTGTTTTTAGATTCAAAACAAGATTTTAACGCTTTGAGGAGTTCAAATAACGTGTTTTTAGATCATTTGTATCGTATCTTTTACTACATAACTTTTCACCAAATTTCACAAACACTAAGAAAGTTTGTTTTTCGATTCAAAACAATATTTTAACGCTTTGAGGAGTTCAAATAACGTGTTTTTAGATCATTTGTATCGTATCTTTTACTACATAACTTTTCACCAAATTTCACTCACACAAAGAAAGTTTGTTTTTAGATTCAAAACAAGATTTTAACGCTTTGAGGAGTTCAAATAACGTGTTTTTAGATCGTTGGTATCGTATCTTTTACATAACTTTTCACCAAATTTCACAAACACTAAGAAAGTTTGTTTTTCGATTCAAACAAGATTTTAACGCTTTGAGGAGTTCAAATAACGTGTTTTTAGATCATTTGTATCGTATCTTTTACTACATAACCTTTCACCAAATTTCACAAACACTAAGAGAGTTTGTTTTTAGATTCAAAACAAGATTTTAACGCTTTGAGGAGTTCAAATAACGTGTTTTTAGATCATTTGTATCGTATCTTTTACTACATAACTTTTTACCAAATTTCACAAATACTAAGAAAGTTTGTTTTTCGATTCAAAAAAAGATTTTAACGCTTTGAAGAGTTCAAATAAGGTGTTTTTAGATCATTTGTATCGTATCTTTTACTACATAACTTTTCACCAAATTTCACGAACACAAAGAAAGTTTGTTTTTAGATTCAAAACAAGATTTTAACGCTTTGAGGAGTTCAAATAACGTGTTTTTAGATCATTTGTATCGTATCTTTTACTACATAACTTTTCACCAAATTTCACAAACACTAAGAAAGTTTGTTTTTCGATTCAAAACAAGATTTTAACGCTTTGAGGAGTTCAAATAACGTGTTATTAGATCATTTGTATCGTATCTTTTACTACATAACTTTTCACCATATTTCACGAACACAAAGAAAGTTTGTTTTTAGATTCAAAACAAGATTTTAACGCTTTGAGGAGTTCAAATAACGTGTTTTTAGATCATTTGTATCGTATCTTTTACTACATAACTTTTCACCAAATTTCACAAACACTAAGAAAGTTTGTTTTTCGATTCAAAACAATATTTTAACGCTTTGAGGAGTTCAAATAACGTGTTTTTAGATCATTTGTATCGTATCTTTTACTACATAACTTTTCACCAAATTTCACTAACACAAAGAAAGTTTGTTTTTAGATTCAAAACAAGATTTTAACGCTTTGAGGATTTCAAATAACGTGTTTTTAGGTCATTTGTATCGTATCTTTTACTACATAACTTTTCACCAAATTTCACAAACACTAAGAAAGTTGGTTTTTCGATTCAAAACAAGATTTTAACGATTTGAGGAGTTCAAATAATGTGTTTTTAGATCATTTGTATCGTATATTTTACTACATAACTTTTCACCAAATTTCACAAACACTAAGAAAGTTTGTTTTTCGATTCAAAACAAGATTTTAACGCTTTGAGGAGTTGAAATAACGTGTTTTTAGATCATTTGTATCGTATATTTTACTACATAACTTTTCACCAAATTTCTCAAACACTAAGAAAGTTTGTTTTTCGATTCAAACAAGATTTTAACGCTTTGAGGAGTTCAAATAACGTGTTTTTAGATCATTTGTATCGTACCTTTTACTACATAACTTTTCGCCAAATTTCACAAACACTAAGAAAGTTTGTTTTCCTATTCAAAACAAGATTTTAACGCTTTGAGGAGCTCAAATAACGTGTTTTTAGATCATTTGTATCGTATCTTTTACTACATAACTTTTCACCAAATTTCACGAACACAAAGAAAGTTTGTTTTTAGATTCAAAACAAGATTTTAATGCTTTGAGGAGTTCAAATAACGTGTTTTTAGATCATTTGTATCTTATCTTTTACTACATAACTTTTCACTAAATTTCACAAACACTAAGAAAGTATGTTTTTAGATTCAAAACAAGATTTTAACGCTTTGAGGAGTTCAAATAACGTTTTTTTAGATCAGTTGTATCGTATCTTTTACTACGTAACTTTTCACCAAATTTCACTAACACAAAGAAAGTTTGTTTTTAGATTCAAAACAAGATTTTAACGCTTTGAGGAGTTCAAATAACGTGTTTTTAGATCATTTGTATCGTATCTTTTACTACATAACTTTTCACCAAATTTCACAAACACTAAGAAAGTTGGTTTTTCGATTCAAAACAAGATTTTAACGATTTGAGGAGTTCAAATAACGTGTTTTTAGATCATTTGTATCGTATCTTTTACTACATAACTTTTCACCAAATTTCACAAACACTAAGAAAGTTTGTTTTTCGATTCAAAACAAGATTTTAACGCTTTGAGGAGTTCAAATAACGTGTTTTTAGATCATTTGTATCGTATCTTTTACTACATAACTTTTCACCAAATTTCACGAACACAAAGAAAGTTTGTTTTTAGATTCAAAACAAGATTTTAACGCTTTGAGGAGTTCAAATAACGTGTTTTTAGATCATTTGTATCGTATCTTTTACTACATAACTTTTCACCAAATTTCACTAACACAAAGAAAGTTTGTTTTTAGATTCAAAACAAGATTTTAACGCTTTGAGGAGTTGAAATAACGTGTTTTTAGATCATTTGTATCGTATCTTTTACTACATAACTTTTCACCAAATTTCACAAACACTAAGAAAGTTGGTTTTTCGATTCAAAACAAGATTTTAACGATTTGAGGAGTTCAAATAACGTGTTTTTAGATCATTTGTATCGTATCTTTTACTACATAACTTTTCACCAAATTTCACAAACACTAAGAAAGTTTGTTTTTCGATTCAAAACAAGATTTTAACGCTTTGAGGAGTTGAAATAACGTGTTTTTAGATCATTTGTATCGTATATTTTACTACACAACTTTTCACCAAATTTCACAAACACTAAGAAAGTTTGTTTTTCGATTCAAAACAAGATTTTAACGCTTTGAGGAGTTCAAATAACGTGTTTTTAGATCATTTGTATCGTATCTTTTACTACATAACTTTTCACCAAATTTCACGAACACAAAGAAAGTTTGTTTTTAGATTCAAAACAAGATTTTAACGCTTTGAGGAGTTCAAATAACGTGTTTTTAGATCATTTGTATCGTATCTTTTACTACATAACTTTTCACCAAATTTCACTAACACAAAGAAAGTTTGTTTTTAGATTCAAAACAAGATTTTAACGCTTTGAGGAGTTGAAATAACGTGTTTTTAGATCATTTGTATCGTATCTTTTACTACATAACTTTTCACCAAATTTCACAAACACTAAGAAAGTTGGTTTTTCGATTCAAAACAAGATTTTAACGATTTGAGGAGTTCAAATAACGTGTTTTTAGATCATTTGTATCGTATCTTTTACTACATAACTTTTCACCAAATTTCACAAACACTAAGAAAGTTTGTTTTTCGATTCAAAACAAGATTTTAACGCTTTGAGGAGTTGAAATAACGTGTTTTTAGATCATTTGTATCGTATATTTTACTACAGAACTTTTCACCAAATTTCACAAACACTAAGAAAGTTTGTTTTTCGATTCAAACAAGATTTTAACGCTTTGAGGAGTTCAAATAACGTGTTTTTAGATCATTTGTATCGTACCTTTTACAACATAACTTTTCGCCAAATTTCACAAACACTAAGAAAGTTTGTTTTCCAATTCAAAACAAGATTTTAACGCTTTGAGGAGCTCAAATAACGTGTTTTTAGATCATTTGTATCGTATCTTTTACTACATAACTTTTCACCAAATTTCACGAACACAAAGAAAGTTTGTTTTTAGATTCAAAACAAGATTTTAACGCTTTGAGGAGTTCAAATAACGTGTTTTTAGATCATTTGTATCGTATCTTTTACTACATAACTTTTCACCAAATTTCACAAACACTAAGAAAGTATGTTTTCAGATTCAAAACAAGATTTTAACGCTTTGAGGAGTTCAAATAACGTGTTTTTAGATCAGTTGTATCGTATCTTTTACTACATAACTTTTCACCAAATTTCACTAACACAAAGAAAGTTTGTTTTTAGATTCAAAACAAGATTTTAATGCTTTGAGGAGTTCAAATAATGTGTTTTTAGATCATTTGTATCGTATATTTTACTACATAACTTTTCACCAAATTTCACAAACACTAAGAAAGTTTGTTTTTCGATTCAAAACAAGATTTTAACGCTTTGAGGAGTTGAAATAACGTGTTTTTAGATCATTTGTATCGTATATTTTACTACATAACTTTTCACCAAATTTCACAAACACTAAGAAAGTTTGTTTTTCGATTCAAACAAGATTTTAACGCTTTGAGGAGTTCAAATAACGTGTTTTTAGATCATTTGTATCGTACCTTTTACTACATAACTTTTCGCCAAATTTCACAAACACTAAGAAAGTTTGTTTTCCTATTCAAAACAAGATTTTAACGCTTTGAGGAGCTCAAATAACGTGTTTTTAGATCAGTTGTATCGTATCTTTTACTACATAACTTTTCACCAAATTTCACGAACACAAAGAAAGTTTGTTTTTAGATTCAAAACAAGATTTTAACGCTTTGAGGAGTTCAAATAACGTGCTTTTAGATCATTTGTATCTTATCTTTTACTACATAACTTTTCACTAAATTTCACAAACACTAAGAAAGTATGTTTTTAGATTCAAAACAAGATTTTAACGCTTTGAGGAGTTCAAATAACGTTTTTTTAGATCAGTTGTATCGTATCTTTTACTACGTAACTTTTCACCAAATTTCACTAACACAATGAAAGTTTGTTTTTAGATTCAAAACAAGATTTTAACGCTTTGAGGAGTTCAAATAACGTGTTTTTAGATCATTTGTATCGTATCTTTTACTACATAACTTTTCACCAAATTTCACAAACACTAAGAAAGTTGGTTTTTCGATTCAAAACAAGATTTTAACGATTTGAGGAGTTCAAATAACGTGTTTTTAGATCATTTGTATCGTATCTTTTACTACATAACTTTTCACCAAATTTCACAAACACTAAGAAAGTTTGTTTTTCGATTCAAAACAAGATTTTAACGCTTTGAGGAGTTCAAATAACGTGTTTTTAGATCATTTGTATCGTATCTTTTACTACATAACTTTTCACCAAATTTCACGAACACAAAGAAAGTTTGTTTTTAGATTCAAAACAAGATTTTAACGCTTTGAGGAGTTCAAATAACGTGTTTTTAGATCATTTGTATCGTATCTTTTACTACATAACTTTTCACCAAATTTCACTAACACAAAGAAAGTTTGTTTTTAGATTCAAAACAAGATTTTAACGCTTTGAGGAGTTGAAATAACGTGTTTTTAGATCATTTGTATCGTATCTTTTACTACATAACTTTTCACCAAATTTCACAAACACTAAGAAAGTTGGTTTTTCGATTCAAAACAAGATTTTAACGATTTGAGGAGTTCAAATAACGTGTTTTTAGATCATTTGTATCGTATCTTTTACTACATAACTTTTCACCAAATTTCACAAACACTAAGAAAGTTGGTTTTTCGATTCAAAACAAGATTTTAACGATTTGAGGAGTTCAAATAACGTGTTTTTAGATCATTTGTATCGTATCTTTTACTACATAACTTTTCACCAAATTTCACAAACACTAAGAAAGTTTGTTTTTCGATTCAAAACAAGATTTTAACGCTTTGAGGAGTTGAAATAACGTGTTTTTAGATCATTTGTATCGTATATTTTACTACACAACTTTTCACCAAATTTCACAAACACTAAGAAAGTTTGTTTTTCGATTCAAACAAGATTTTAACGCTTTGAGGAGTTCAAATAACGTGTTTTTAGATCATTTGTATCGTACCTTTTACTACATAACTTTTCGCCAAATTTCACAAACACTAAGAAAGTTTGTTTTCCTATTCAAAACAAGATTTTAACGCTTTGAGGAGCTCAAATAACGTGTTTTTAGATCATTTGTATCGTATTTTTTACTACATAACTTTTCACCAAATTTCACGAACACAAAGAAAGTTTGTTTTTAGATTCAAAACAAGATTTTAACGCTTTGAGGAGTTCAAATAACGTGTTTTTAGATCATTTGTATCGTATCTTTTACTACATAACTTTTCACCAAATTTCACAAACACTAAGAAAGTATGTTTTTAGATTCAAAACAAGATTTTAACGCTTTGAGGAGTTCAAATAACGTGTTTTTAGATCAGTTGTATCGTATCTTTTACTACATAACTTTTCACCAAATTTCACTAACACAAAGAAAGTTTGTTTTTAGATTCAAAACAAGATTTTAACGCTTTGAGGAGTTCAAATAACGTGTTTTTAGATCATTTCTATCGTATCTTTTACTACATAACTTTTCACCAAATTTCACAAACACTAAGAAAGTTGGTTTTTCGATTCAAAACAAGATTTTAACGATTTGAGGAGTTCAAATAACGTGTTTTTAGATCATTTGTATCGTATCTTTTACTACATAACTTTTCACCAAATTTCACAAACACTAAGAAAGTTTGTTTTACGATTCAAAACAAGATTTTAACGCTTTGAGGAGTTCAAATAACGTGTTTTTAGATCATTTGTATCGTATCTTTTACTACATAACTTTTCACCAAATTTCACTAACACAAAGAAAGTTTGTTTTTAGATTCAAAACAAGATTTTAACGCTTTGAGGAGTTCAAATAACGTGTTTTGAGATCATTTGTATCGTATCTTTTACTACATAACTTTTCGCCAAATTTCACAAACACTAAGAAAGTTTGTTTTCCTATTCAAAACAAGATTTTAACGCTTTGAGGAGCTCAAATAACGTGTTTTTAGATCATTTGTATCGTATCTTTTACTACATAACTTTTCACCAAATTTCACAAACACAAAGAAAGTTTGTTTTCCTATTCAAAACAAGATTTTAACGCTATAAGGAGTTAAAATAACGTGTTTTTAGATCATTTGTATCGTTTCTTTTACTACATAACTTGTTTTTAGATCATTTGTATCGTATCTTTTACTACATAACTTTTCACCAAATTTCACGAACACAAAGAAAGTTTGTTTTTAGATTCAAAACAAGATTTTAACGCTTTGAGGAGTTCAAATAACGTGTTTTTAGATCATTTGTATCGTATCTTTTACTACATAACTTTTCACCAAATTTCACGAACACAAAGAAAGTTTGTTTTTAGATTCAAAACAAGATTTTAACGCTTTGAGGAGTTCAAATAACGTGTTTTTAGATCATTTGTATCGTATCTTTTACTACATAACTTTTCACCAAATTTCACTCACACAAAGAAAGTTTGTTTTTAGATTCAAAACAAGATTTTAACGCTTTGAGGAGTTCAAATAACGTGTTTTTAGATCGTTTGTATCGTATCTTTTACATAACTTTTCACCAAATTTCACAAACACTAAGAAAGTTTGTTTTTCGATTCAAACAAGATTTTAACGCTTTGAGGAGTTCAAATAACGTGTTTTTAGATCATTTGTATCGTATCTTTTACTACATAACTTTTCACCAAATTTCACGAACACAAAGAAAGTTTGTTTTTAGATTCAAAACAAGCTTTTAACGCTTTGAGGAGTTCAAATAACGTGTTTTTAGATCATTTGTATCGTATCTTTTACTACATAACTTTTCACCAAATTTCACAAACACTAAGAAAGTTTGTTTTTCGATTCAAAACAAGATTTTAACGCTTTGAGGAGTTCAAATAACGTGTTTTTAGATCATTTGTATCGTATCTTTTACTACATAACTTTTCACCATATTTCACGAACACAAAGAAAGTTTGTTTTTAGATTCAAAACAAGATTTTAACGCTTTGAGGAGTTCAAATAACGTGTTTTTAGATCATTTGTATCGTATCTTTTACTACATAACTTTTCACCAAATTTCACAAACACTAAGAAAGTTTGTTTTTCGATTCAAAACAAGATTTTAACGCTTTGAGGAGTTGAAATAACGTGTTTTTAGATCATTTGTATCGTATATTTTACTACACAACTTTTCACCAAATTTCACAAACACTAAGAAAGTTTGTTTTTCGATTCAAAACAAGATTTTAACGCTTTGAGGAGTTCAAATAACGTGTTTTTAGATCATTTGTATCGTATCTTTTACTACATAACTTTTCACCAAATTTCACGAACACTAAGAAAGTTTGTTTTTCGATTCAAAACAAGATTTTAACGCTTTGAGGAGTTCAAATAACGTGTTTTTAGATCATTTGTATCGTATCTTTTACTACATAACTTTTCACCAAATTTCACGAACACAAAGAAAGTTTGTTTTTAGATTCAAAACAAGATTTTAACGCTTTGAGGAGTTGAAATAACGTGTTTTTAGATCATTTGTATCGTATCTTTTACTACATAACTTTTCACCAAATTTCACAAACACTAAGAAAGTTGGTTTTTCGATTCAAAACAAGATTTTAACGCTTTGAGGAGTTCAAATAACGTGTTTTTAGATCATTTGTATCGTATCTTTTACTACATAACTTTTCACCAAATTTCACAAACACTAAGAAAGTTGGTTTTTCGATTCAAAACAAGATTTTAACGATTTGAGGAGTTCAAATAACGTGTTTTTAGATCATTTGTATCGTATCTTTTACTACATAACTTTTCACCAAATTTCACAAACACTAAGAAAGTTTGTTTTTCGATTCAAAACAAGATTTTAACGCTTTGAGGAGTTGAAATAACGTGTTTTTAGATCATTTGTATCGTATATTTTACTACACAACTTTTCACCAAATTTCACAAACACTAAGAAAGTTTGTTTTTCGATTCAAACAAGATTTTAACGCTTTGAGGAGTTCAAATAACGTGTTTTTAGATCATTTGTATCGTACCTTTTACTACATAACTTTTCGCCAAATTTCACAAACACTAAGAAAGTTTGTTTTCCTATTCAAAACAAGATTTTAACGCTTTGAGGAGCTCAAATAACGTGTTTTTAGATCATTTGTATCGTATTTTTTACTACATAACTTTTCACCAAATTTCACGAACACAAAGAAAGTTTGTTTTTAGATTCAAAACAAGATTTTAACGCTTTGAGGAGTTCAAATAACGTGTTTTTAGATCATTTGTATCGTATCTTTTACTACATAACTTTTCACCAAATTTCACAAACACTAAGAAAGTATGTTTTTAGATTCAAAACAAGATTTTAACGCTTTGAGGAGTTCAAATAACGTGTTTTTAGATCAGTTGTATCGTATCTTTTACTACATAACTTTTCACCAAATTTCACTAACACAAAGAAAGTTTGTTTTTAGATTCAAAACAAGATTTTAACGCTTTGAGGAGTTCAAATAACGTCTTTTTAGATCATTTCTATCGTATCTTTTACTACATAACTTTTCACCAAATTTCACAAACACTAAGAAAGTTGGTTTTTCGATTCAAAACAAGATTTTAACGATTTGAGGAGTTCAAATAACGTGTTTTTAGATCATTTGTATCGTATCTTTTACTACATAACTTTTCACCAAATTTCACAAACACTAAGAAAGTTTGTTTTACGATTCAAAACAAGATTTTAACGCTTTGAGGAGTTCAAATAACGTGTTTTTAGATCATTTGTATCGTATCTTTTACTACATAACTTTTCACCAAATTTCACTAACACAAAGAAAGTTTGTTTTTAGATTCAAAACAAGATTTTAACGCTTTGAGGAGTTCAAATAACGTGTTTTGAGATCATTTGTATCGTATCTTTTACTACATAACTTTTCGCCAAATTTCACAAACACTAAGAAAGTTTGTTTTCCTATTCAAAACAAGATTTTAACGCTTTGAGGAGCTCAAATAACGTGTTTTTAGATCATTTGTATCGTATCTTTTACTACATAACTTTTCACCAAATTTCACAAACACAAAGAAAGTTTGTTTTCCTATTCAAAACAAGATTTTAACGCTATAAGGAGTTAAAATAACGTGTTTTTAGATCATTTGTATCGTTTCTTTTACTACATAACTTGTTTTTAGATCATTTGTATCGTATCTTTTACTACATAACTTTTCACCAAATTTCACGAACACAAAGAAAGTTTGTTTTTAGATTCAAAACAAGATTTTAACGCTTTGAGGAGTTCAAATAACGTGTTTTTAGATCATTTGTATCGTATCTTTTACTACATAACTTTTCACCAAATTTCACTCACACAAAGAAAGTTTGTTTTTAGATTCAAAACAAGATTTTAACGCTTTGAGGAGTTCAAATAACGTGTTTTTAGATCATTTGTATCGTATCTTTTACTACATAACTTTTCACCAAATTTCACTCACACAAAGAAAGTTTGTTTTTAGATTCAAAACAAGATTTTAACGCTTTGAGGAGTTCAAATAACGTGTTTTTAGATCGTTTGTATCGTATCTTTTACATAACTTTTCACCAAATTTCACAAACACTAAGAAAGTTTGTTTTTCGATTCAAACAAGATTTTAACGCTTTGAGGAGTTCAAATAACGTGTTTTTAGATCATTTGTATCGTATCTTTTACTACATAACTTTTCACCAAATTTCACGAACACAAAGAAAGTTTGTTTTTAGATTCAAAACAAGCTTTTAACGCTTTGAGGAGTTCAAATAACGTGTTTTTAGATCATTTGTATCGTATCTTTTACTACATAACTTTTCACCAAATTTCACAAACACTAAGAAAGTTTGTTTTTCGATTCAAAACAAGATTTTAACGCTTTGAGGAGTTCAAATAACGTGTTTTTAGATCATTTGTATCGTATCTTTTACTACATAACTTTTCACCATATTTCACGAACACAAAGAAAGTTTGTTTTTAGATTCAAAACAAGATTTTAACGCTTTGAGGAGTTCAAATAACGTGTTTTTAGATCATTTGTATCGTATCTTTTACTACATAACTTTTCACCAAATTTCACAAACACTAAGAAAGTTTGTTTTTCGATTCAAAACAAGATTTTAACGCTTTGAGGAGTTGAAATAACGTGTTTTTAGATCATTTGTATCGTATATTTTACTACACAACTTTTCACCAAATTTCACAAACACTAAGAAAGTTTGTTTTTCGATTCAAAACAAGATTTTAACGCTTTGAGGAGTTCAAATAACGTGTTTTTAGATCATTTGTATCGTATCTTTTACTACATAACTTTTCACCAAATTTCACAAACACTAAGAAAGTTTGTTTTTCGATTCAAAACAAGATTTTAACGCTTTGAGGAGTTCAAATAACGTGTTTTTAGATCATTTGTATCGTATCTTTTACTACATAACTTTTCACCAAATTTCACGAACACAAAGAAAGTTTGTTTTTAGATTCAAAACAAGATTTTAACGCTTTGAGGAGTTCAAATAACGTGTTTTTAGATCATTTGTATCGTATCTTTTACTACATAACTTTTCACCAAATTTCACTAACACAAAGAAAGTTTGTTTTTAGATTCAAAACAAGATTTTAACGCTTTGAGGAGTTCAAATAACGTGTTTTTAGATCATTTGTATCGTATCTTTTACTACATAACTTTTCACCAAATTTCACAAACACTAAGAAAGTTGGTTTTTCGATTCAAAACAAGATTTTAACGATTTGAGGAGTTCAAATAACGTGTTTTTAGATCATTTGTATCGTATCTTTTACTACATAACTTTTCACCAAATTTCACAAACACTAAGAAAGTTTGTTTTTCGATTCAAAACAAGATTTTAACGCTTTGAGGAGTTGAAATAACGTGTTTTTAGATCATTTGTATCGTATATTTTACTACACAACTTTTCACCAAATTTCACAAACACTAAGAAAGTTTGTTTTTCGATTCAAACAAGATTTTAACGCTTTGAGGAGTTCAAATAACGTGTTTTTAGATCATTTGTATCGTACCTTTTACTACATAACTTTTCGCCAAATTTCACAAACACTAAGAAAGTTTGTTTTCCTATTCAAAACAAGATTTTAACGCTTTGAGGAGCTCAAATAACGTGTTTTTAGATCATTTGTATCGTATTTTTTACTACATAACTTTTCACCAAATTTCACGAACACAAAGAAAGTTTGTTTTTAGATTCAAAACAAGATTTTAACGCTTTGAGGAGTTCAAATAACGTGTTTTTAGATCATTTGTATCGTATCTTTTACTACATAACTTTTCACCAAAATTCACAAACACTAAGAAAGTATGTTTTTAGATTCAAAACAAGATTTTAACGCTTTGAGGAGTTCAAATAACGTGTTTTTAGATCAGTTGTATCGTATCTTTTACTACATAACTTTTCACCAAATTTCACTAACACAAAGAAAGTTTGTTTTTAGATTCAAAACAAGATTTTAACGCTTTGAGGAGTTCAAATAACGTGTTTTTAGATCATTTCTATCGTATCTTTTACTACATAACTTTTCACCAAATTTCACAAACACTAAGAAAGTTGGTTTTTCGATTCAAAACAAGATTTTAACGATTTGAGGAGTTCAAATAACGTGTTTTTAGATCATTTGTATCGTATCTTTTACTACATAACTTTTCACCAAATTTCACAAACACTAAGAAAGTTTGTTTTACGATTCAAAACAAGATTTTAACTCTTTGAGGAGTTCAAATAACGTGTTTTTAGATCATTTGTATCGTATCTTTTACTACATAACTTTTCACCAAATTTCACTAACACAAAGAAAGTTTGTTTTTAGATTCAAAACAAGATTTTAACGCTTTGAGGAGTTCAAATAACGTGTTTTGAGATCATTTGTATCGTATCTTTTACTACATAACTTTTCGCCAAATTTCACAAACACTAAGAAAGTTTGTTTTCCTATTCAAAACAAGATTTTAACGCTTTGAGGAGCTCAAATAACGTGTTTTTAGATCATTTGTATCGTATCTTTTACTACATAACTTTTCACCAAATTTCACAAACACAAAGAAAGTTTGTTTTCCTATTCAAAACAAGATTTTAACGCTATAAGGAGTTAAAATAACGTGTTTTTAGATCATTTGTATCGTTTCTTTTACTACATAACTTGTTTTTAGATCATTTGTATCGTATCTTTTACTACATAACTTTTCACCAAATTTCACGAACACAAAGAAAGTTTGTTTTTAGATTCAAAACAAGATTTTAACGCTTTGAGGAGTTCAAATAACGTGTTTTTAGATCATTTGTATCGTATCTTTTACTACATAACTTTTCACCAAATTTCACGAACACAAAGAAAGTTTGTTTTTAGATTCAAAACAAGATTTTAACGCTTTGAGGAGTTCAAATAACGTGTTTTTAGATCATTTGTATCGTATCTTTTACTACATAACTTTTCACCAAATTTCACTCACACAAAGAAAGTTTGTTTTTAGATTCAAAACAAGATTTTAACGCTTTGAGGAGTTCAAATAACGTGTTTTTAGATCGTTTGTATCGTATCTTTTACATAACTTTTCAACAAATTTCACAAACACTAAGAAAGTTTGTTTTTCGATTCAAACAAGATTTTAACGCTTTGAGGAGTTCAAATAACGTGTTTTTAGATCATTTGTATCGTATCTTTTACTACATAACTTTTCACCAAATTTCACGAACACAAAGAAAGTTTGTTTTTAGATTCAAAACAAGATTTTAACGCTTTGAGGAGTTCAAATAACGTGTTTTTAGATCATTTGTATCGTATCTTTTACTACATAACTTTTCACCAAATTTCACAAACACTAAGAAAGTTTGTTTTTCGATTCAAAACAAGATTTTAACGCTTTGAGGAGTTCAAATAACGTGTTTTTAGATGATTTGTATCGTATCTTTTACTACATAACTTTTCACCATATTTCACGAACACAAAGAAAGTTTGTTTTTAGATTCAAAACAAGATGTTAACGCTTTGAGGAGTTCAAATAACGTGTTTTTAGATCATTTGTATCGTATCTTTTACTACATAACTTTTCACCAAATTTCACAAACACTAAGAAAGTTTGTTTTTCGATTCAAAACAATATTTTAACGCTTTGAGGAGTTCAAATAACGTGTTTTTAGATCATTTGTATCGTATCTTTTACTACATAACTTTTCACCAAATTTCACTAACACAAAGAAAGTTTGTTTTTAGATTCAAAACAAGATTTTAACGCTTTGAGGAGTTCAAATAACGTGTTTTTAGATCATTTGTATCGTATCTTTTACTACATAACTTTTCACCAAATTTCACAAACACTAAGAAAGTTGGTTTTTCGATTCAAAACAAGATTTTAACGATTTGAGGAGTTCAAATAACGTGTTTTTAGATCATTTGTATCGTATCTTTTACTACATAACTTTTCACCAAATTTCACAAACACTAAGAAAGTTTGTTTTTCGATTCAAAACAAGATTTTAACGCTTTGAGGAGTTGAAATAACGTGTTTTTAGATCATTTGTATCGTATATTTTACTACACAACTTTTCACCAAATTTCACAAACACTAAGAAAGTTTGTTTTTCGATTCAAAACAAGATTTTAACGCTTTGAGGAGTTCAAATAACGTGTTTTTAGATCATTTGTATCGTATCTTTTACTACATAACTTTTCACCAAATTTCACGAACACAAAGAAAGTTTGTTTTTAGATTCAAAACAAGATTTTAACGCTTTGAGGAGTTCAAATAACGTGTTTTTAGATCATTTGTATCGTATCTTTTACTACATAACTTTTCACCAAATTTCACTCACACAAAGAAAGTTTGTTTTTAGATTCAAAACAAGATTTTAACGCTTTGAGGAGTTCAAATAACGTGTTTTTAGATCGTTTGTATCGTATCTTTTACATAACTTTTCACCAAATTTCACAAACACTAAGAAAGTTTGTTTTTCGATTCAAACAAGATTTTAACGCTTTGAGGAGTTCAAATAACGTGTTTTTAGATCATTTGTATCGTATCTTTTACTACATAACTTTTCACCAAATTTCACGAACACAAAGAAAGTTTGTTTTTAGATTCAAAACAAGATTTTAACGCTTTGAGGAGTTCAAATAACGTGTTTTTAGATCATTTGTATCGTATCTTTTACTACATAACTTTTCACCAAATTTCACAAACACTAAGAAAGTTTGTTTTTCGATTCAAAACAAGATTTTAACGCTTTGAGGAGTTCAAATAACGTGTTTTTAGATCATTTGTATCGTATCTTTTACTACATAACTTTTCACCATATTTCACGAACACAAAGAAAGTTTGTTTTTAGATTCAAAACAAGATTTTAACGCTTTGAGGAGTTCAAATAACGTGTTTTTAGATCATTTGTATCGTATCTTTTACTACATAACTTTTCACCAAATTTCACAAACACTAAGAAAGTTTGTTTTTCGATTCAAAACAATATTTTAACGCTTTGAGGAGTTCAAATAACGTGTTTTTAGATCATTTGTATCGTATCTTTTACTACATAACTTTTCACCAAATTTCACTAACACAAAGAAAGTTTGTTTTTAGATTCAAAACAAGATTTTAACGCTTTGAGGAGTTCAAATAACGTGTTTTTAGATCATTTGTATCGTATCTTTTACTACATAACTTTTCACCAAATTTCACAAACACTAAGAAAGTTGGTTTTTCGATTCAAAACAAGATTTTAACGATTTGAGGAGTTCAAATAACGTGTTTTTAGATCATTTGTATCGTATCTTTTACTACATAACTTTTCACCAAATTTCACAAACACTAAGAAAGTTTGTTTTTCGATTCAAAACAAGATTTTAACGCTTTGAGGAGTTGAAATAACGTGTTTTTAGATCATTTGTATCGTATATTTTACTACACAACTTTTCACCAAATTTCACAAACACTAAGAAAGTTTGTTTTTCGATTCAAAACAAGATTTTAACGCTTTGAGGAGTTCAAATAACGTGTTTTTAGATCATTTGTATCGTATCTTTTACTACATAACTTTTCACCAAATTTCACGAACACAAAGAAAGTTTGTTTTTAGATTCAAAACAAGATTTTAACGCTTTGAGGAGTTCAAATAACGTGTTTTTAGATCATTTGTATCGTATCTTTTACTACATAACTTTTCACCAAATTTCACTAACACAAAGAAAGTTTGTTTTTAGATTCAAAACAAGATTTTAACGCTTTGAGGAGTTGAAATAACGTGTTTTTAGATCATTTGTATCGTATCTTTTACTACATAACTTTTCACCAAATTTCACAAACACTAAGAAAGTTGGTTTTTCGATTCAAAACAAGATTTTAACGATTTGAGGAGTTCAAATAACGTGTTTTTAGATCATTTGTATCGTATCTTTTACTACATAACTTTTCACCAAATTTCACAAACACTAAGAAAGTTTGTTTTTCGATTCAAAACAAGATTTTAACGCTTTGAGGAGTTGAAATAACGTGTTTTTAAATCATTTGTATCGTATATTTTACTACACAACTTTTCACCAAATTTCACAAACACTAAGAAAGTTTGTTTTTCGATTCAAACAAGATTTTAACGCTTTGAGGAGTTCAAATAACGTGTTTTTAGATCATTTGTATCGTACCTTTTACTACATAACTTTTCGCCAAATTTCACAAACACTAAGAAAGTTTGTTTTCCTATTCAAAACAAGATTTTAACGCTTTGAGGAGCTCAAATAACGTGTTTTTAGATCATTTGTATCGTATCTTTTACTACATAACTTTTCACCAAATTTCACAAACACTAAGAAAGTTGGTTTTTCGATTCAAAACAAGATTTTAACGATTTGAGGAGTTCAAATAACGTGTTTTTAGATCATTTGTATCGTATCTTTTACTACATAACTTTTCACCAAATTTCACAAACACTAAGAAAGTTTGTTTTTCGATTCAAAACAAGATTTTAACGCTTTGAGGAGTTGAAATAACGTGTTTTTAAATCATTTGTATCGTATATTTTACTACATAACTTTTCACCAAATTTCACAAACACTAAGAAAGTTGGTTTTTCGATTCAAAACAAGATTTTAACGATTTGAGGAGTTCAAATAACGTGTTTTTAGATCATTTGTATCGTATCTTTTACTACATAACTTTTCACCAAATTTCACAAACACTAAGAAAGTTTGTTTTTCGATTCAAAACAAGATTTTAACGCTTTGAGGAGTTGAAATAACGTGTTTTTAGATCATTTGTATCGTATATTTTACTACACAACTTTTCACCAAATTTCACAAACACTAAGAAAGTTTGTTTTTCGATTCAAAACAAGATTTTAACGCTTTGAGGAGTTCAAATAACGTGTTTTTAGATCATTTGTATCGTATCTTTTACTACATAACTTTTCACCAAATTTCACGAACACAAAGAAAGTTTGTTTTTAGATTCAAAACAAGATTTTAACGCTTTGAGGAGTTCAAATAACGTGTTTTTAGATCATTTGTATCGTATCTTTTACTACATAACTTTTCACCAAATTTCACTAACACAAAGAAAGTTTGTTTTTAGATTCAAAACAAGATTTTAACGCTTTGAGGAGTTGAAATAACGTGTTTTTAGATCATTTGTATCGTATCTTTTACTACATAACTTTTCACCAAATTTCACAAACACTAAGAAAGTTGGTTTTTCGATTCAAAACAAGATTTTAACGATTTGAGGAGTTCAAATAACGTGTTTTTAGATCATTTGTATCGTATCTTTTACTACATAACTTTTCACCAAATTTCACAAACACTAAGAAAGTTTGTTTTTCGATTCAAAACAAGATTTTAACGCTTTGAGGAGTTGAAATAACGTGTTTTTAAATCATTTGTATCGTATATTTTACTACACAACTTTTCACCAAATTTCACAAACACTAAGAAAGTTTGTTTTTCGATTCAAACAAGATTTTAACGCTTTGAGGAGTTCAAATAACGTGTTTTTAGATCATTTGTATCGTACCTTTTACTACATAACTTTTCGCCAAATTTCACAAACACTAAGAAAGTTTGTTTTCCTATTCAAAACAAGATTTTAACGCTTTGAGGAGCTCAAATAACGTGTTTTTAGATCATTTGTATCGTATCTTTTACTACATAACTTTTCACCAAATTTCACGAACACAAAGAAAGTTTGTTTTTAGATTCAAAACAAGATTTTAACGCTTTGAGGAGTTCAAATAACGTGTTTTTAGATCATTTGTATCGTATCTTTTACTACATAACTTTTCACCAAATTTCACAAACACTAAGAAAGTATGTTTTCAGATTCAAAACAAGATTTTAACGCTTTGAGGAGTTCAAATAACGTGTTTTTAGATCAGTTGTATCGTATCTTTTACTACATAACTTTTCACCAAATTTCACTAACACAAAGAAAGTTTGTTTTTAGATTCAAAACAAGATTTTAACGCTTTGAGGAGTTCAAATAACGTGTTTTTAGATCATTTGTATCGTATCTTTTACTACATAACTTTTCACCAAATTTCACAAACACAAAGAAAGTTTGTTTTTAGATTCAAAACAAGATTTTAACGCTTTGAGGAGTACAAATAACGTGTTTTTAGATCATTTGTATCGTATCTTTTACTACATAACTTTTCACCAAATTTCACGAACACAAAGAAAGTTTGTTTTTAGATTCAAAACAAGATTTTAACGCTTTGAGGAGTTCAAATAACGTGTTTTTAGATCATTTGTATCGTATCTTTTACTACATAACTTTTCACCAAATTTCACAAACACTAAGAAAGTATGTTTTCAGATTCAAAACAAGATTTTAACGCTTTGAGGAGTTCAAATAACGTGTTTTTAGATCAGTTGTATCGTATCTTTTACTACATAACTTTTCACCAAATTTCACTAACACAAAGAAAGTTTGTTTTTAGATTCAAAACAAGATTTTAACGCTTTGAGGAGTTCAAATAACGTGTTTTTAGATCATTTGTATCGTATCTTTTACTACATAACTTTTCACCAAATTTCACAAACACAAAGAAAGTTTGTTTTTAGATTCAAAACAAGATTTTAACGCTTTGAGGAGTTCAAATAACGTGTTTCAAGATCATTTGTATCGTATCTTTTACTACATAACTTTTCACCAAATTTCACAAACACAAAGAAAGTTTGGTTTTCGATTCAAAACAAGAGTTTAACGCTTTGAGGAGTTCAAATAACGTGTTTTTAGATCATTTGTATCGTATCTTTTACTACATAACGTTTCACCAAATTTCACAAACACTAAGAATGTTTGTTTTCCTATTCAAAACAAGATTTTAACGCTTTGAGGAGTTCAAATAACGTGTTTTTAGATCATTTGTATCGTATATTTTACTACATAACTTTTCACCAAATTTCACGAACACAAAGAAAGTTTGTTTTTAGATTCAAAACAAGATTTTAACGCTTTGAGGAGTTCAAATAACGTGTTTCAAGATCATTTGTATCGTATCTTTTACTACATAACTTTTCACCAAATTTCACAAACACAAAGAAAGTTTGGTTTTCGATTCAAAACAAGAGTTTAACGCTTTGAGGAGTTCAAATAACGTGTTTTTAGATCATTTGTATCGTATCTTTTACTACATAACGTTTCACCAAATTTCACAAACACAAAAAAAGTTTCTTTTTAGATTCAAAACAAGATTTTAACGCTTTGAGGAGTTCAAATAACGTGTTTTTAGATCATTTGTATCGTATCTTTTACTACATAACGTTTCACCAAATTTCACTAACACAAAGAAAGTTTGTTTTTAGATTCAAAACAAGATTTTAAAGCTTTGAGGAGTTCAAATAATGTGTTTTTAGATCATTTGTATCGTATCTTTTACTACATAACTTTTCACCAAATTTCACAAACACTAAGAAAGTTTGTTTTTCGATTCAAAACAAGATTTTAACGCTTTGAGGAGTTGAAATAACGTGTTTTTAGATCATTTGTATCGTATATTTTACTACACAACTTTTCACCAAATTTCACAAACACTAAGAAAGTTTGTTTTTCGATTCAAACAAGATTTTAACGCTTTGAGGAGTTCAAATAACGTGTTTTTAGATCATTTGTATCGTACCTTTTACTACATAACTTTTCGCCAAATTTCACAAACACTAAGAAAGTTTGTTTTCCTATTCAAAACAAGATTTTAACGCTTTGAGGAGCTCAAATAACGTGTTTTTAGATCATTTGTATCGTATCTTTTACTACATAACTTTTCACCAAATTTCACGAACACAAAGAAAGTTTGTTTTTAGATTCAAAACAAGATTTTAACGCTTTGAGGAGTTCAAATAACGTGTTTTTAGATCATTTGTATCGTATCTTTTACTACATAACTTTTCACCAAATTTCACAAACACTAAGAAAGTATGTTTTCAGATTCAAAACAAGATTTTAACGCTTTGAGGAGTTCAAATAACGTGTTTTTAGATCAGTTGTATCGTATCTTTTACTACATAACTTTTCACCAAATTTCACTAACACAAAGAAAGTTTGTTTTTAGATTCAAAACAAGATTTTAACGCTTTGAGGAGTTCAAATAACGTGTTTTTAGATCATTTGTATCGTATCTTTTACTACATAACTTTTCACCAAATTTCACAAACACTAAGAAAGTTGGTTTTTCGATTCAAAACAAGATTTTAACGATTTGAGGAGTTCAAATAACGTGTTTTTAGATCATTTGTATCGTATCTTTTACTACATAACTTTTCACCAAATTTAACAAACACTAAGAAAGTTTGTTTTTCGATTCAAAACAAGATTTTAACGCTTTGAGGAGTTCAAATAACGTGTTTTTAGATCATTTGTATCGTATCTTTTACTACATAACTTTTCACCAAATTTCACTAACACAAAGAAAGTTTGTTTTTAGATTCAAAACAAGATTTTAACGCTTTGAGGAGTTCAAATAACGTGTTTTGAGATCATTTGTATCGTATCTTTTACTACATAACTTTTCGCCAAATTTCACAAACACTAAGAAAGTTTGTTTTCCTATTCAAAACAAGATTTTAACGCTTTGAGGAGCTCAAATAACGTGTTTTTAGATCATTTGTATCGTATCTTTTACTACATAACTTTTCACCAAATTTCACAAACACAAAGAAAGTTTGTTTTCCTATTCAAAACAAGATTTTAACGCTATAAGGAGTTAAAATAACGTGTTTTTAGATCATTTGTATCGTTTCTTGTATTACATAACTTGTTTTTAGATCATTTGTATCGTATCTTTTACTACATAACTTTTCACCAAATTTCACGAACACAAAGAAAGTTTGTTTTTAGATTCAAAACAAGATTTTAACGCTTTGAGGAGTTCAAATAACGTGTTTTTAGATCATTTGTATCGTATCTTTTACTACATAACTTTTCACCAAATTTCACAAACACTAAGAAAGTTGGTTTTTCGATTCAAAACAAGATTTTAACGATTTGAGGAGTTCAAATAATGTGTTTTTAGATCATTTGTATCGTATCTTTTACTACATAACTTTTCACCAAATTTCACAAACACTAAGAAAGTATGTTTTTAGATTCAAAACAAGATTTTAACGGTTTGAGGAGTTCAAATAACGTGTTTTTAGATCAGTTGTATCGTATCTTTTACTACATAACGTTTCACCAAATTTAACTAACACAAAGAAAGTTTGTTTTTAGATTCAAAACAAGATTTTAAAGCTTTGAGGAGTTCAAATAATGTGTTTTTAGATCATTTGTATCGTATCTTTTACTACATAACTTTTCACCAAATTTCACAAACACTAAGAAAGTTTGTTTTTCGATTCAAAACAAAATTTTAACGCTTTGAGGAGTTCAAATAACGTGTTTCAAGATCATTTGTATCGTATCTTTTACTACATAACTTTTCACCAAATTTCACAAACACAAAGAAAGTTTGGTTTTCGATTCAAAACAAGAGTTTAACGCTTTGAGGAGTTCAAATAACGTGTTTTTAGATCATTTGTATCGTATCTTTTACTACATAACGTTTCACCAAATTTCACAAACACAAAGAAAGTTTCTTTTTAGATTCAAAACAAGATTTTAACGCTTTGAGGAGTTCAAATAACGTGTTTTTAGATCATTTGTATCGTATCTTTTACTACATAACGTTTCACCAAATTTCACTAACACAAAGAAAGTATGTTTTCAGATTCAAAACAAGATTTTAACGCTTTGAGGAGTTCAAATAACGTGTTTTTAGATCAGTTGTATCGTATCTTTTACTACATAACTTTTCACCAAATTTCACTAACACAAAGAAAGTTTGTTTTTAGATTCAAAACAAGATTTTAACGCTTTGGGGAGTTCAAATAACGTGTTTTTAGATCATTTGTATCGTATCTTTTACTACATAACTTTTCACCAAATTTCACAAACACAAAGAAAGTTTGTTTTTAGATTCAAAACAAGATTTTAACGCTTTGAGGAGTTCAAATAACGTGTTTCAAGATCATTTGTATCGTATCTTTTACTACATAACTTTTCACCAAATTTCACAAACACAAAGAAAGTTTGGTTTTCGATTCAAAACAAGAGTTTAACGCTTTGAGGAGTTCAAATAACGTGTTTTTAGATCATTTGTATCGTATCTTTTACTACATAACGTTTCACCAAATTTCACAAACACTAAGAATGTTTGTTTTCCTATTCAAAACAAGATTTTAACGCTTTGAGGAGTTCAAATAACGTGTTTTTAGATCATTTGTATCGTATATTTTACTACATAACTTTTCACCAAATTTCACGAACACAAAGAAAGTTTGTTTTTAGATTCAAAACAAGATTTTAACGCTTTGAGGAGTTCAAATAACGTGTTTCAAGATCATTTGTATCGTATCTTTTACTACATAACTTTTCACCAAATTTCACAAACACAAAGAAAGTTTGGTTTTCGATTCAAAACAAGAGTTTAACGCTTTGAGGAGTTCAAATAACGTGTTTTTAGATCATTTGTATCGTATCTTTTACTACATAACGTTTCACCAAATTTCACAAACACAAAAAAAGTTTCTTTTTAGATTCAAAACAAGATTTTAACGCTTTGAGGAGTTCAAATAACGTGTTTTTAGATCATTTGTATCGTATCTTTTACTACATAACGTTTCACCAAATTTCACGAACACAAAGAAAGTTTGTTTTTAGATTCAAAACAAGATTTTAACGCTTTGAGGAGTTCAAATAATGTGTTTTTAGATCATTTGTATCGTATCTTTTACTACATAACTTTTCACCAAATTTCACAAACACTAAGAAAGTTTGTTTTTCGATTCAAAACAAGATTTTAACGCTTTGAGGAGTTGAAATAACGTGTTTTTAGATCGTTTGTATCGTATCTTTTACTACACAACTTTTCACCAAATTTCACAAACACTAAGAAAGTTTGTTTTTCGATTCAAACAAGATTTTAACGCTTTGAGGAGTTCAAATAACGTGTTTTTAGATCATTTGTATCGTACCTTTTACTACATAACTTTTCGCCAAATTTCACAAACACTAAGAAAGTTTGTTTTCCTATTCAAAACAAGATTTTAACGCTTTGAGGAGCTCAAATAACGTGTTTTTAGATCATTTGTATCGTATCTTTTACTACATAACTTTTCACCAAATTTCACGAACACAAAGAAAGTTTGTTTTTAGATTCAAAACAAGATTTTAACGCTTTGAGGAGTTCAAATAACGTGTTTTTAGATCATTTGTATCGTATCTTTTACTACATAACTTTTCACCATATTTCACGAACACTAAGAAAGTATGTTTTTAGATTCAAAACAAGATTTTAACGCTTTGAGGAGTTCAAATAACGTGTTTTTAGATCAGTTGTATCGTATCTTTTACTACATAACTTTTCACCAAATTTCACTAACACAAAGAAAGTTTGTTTTTAGATTCAAAACAATATTTTAACGCTTTGAGGAGTTCAAATAACGTGTTTTTAGATCATTTGTATCGTATCTTTTACTACATAACTTTTCACCAAATTTCACTAACACAAAGAAAGTTTGTTTTTAGATTCAAAACAAGATTTTAACGATTTGAGGAGTTCAAATAACGTGTTTTTAGATCATTTGTATCGTATCTTTTACTACATAACTTTTCACCAAATTTGACAAACACTAAGAAAGTTGGTTTTTCGATTCAAAACAAGATTTTAACGATTTGAGGAGTTCAAATAACGTGTTTTTAGATCATTTGTATCGTATCTTTTACTACATAACTTTTCACCAAATTTCACAAACACTAAGAAAGTTTGTTTTTCGATTCAAAACAAGATTTTAACGCTTTGAGGAGTTGAAATAACGTGTTTTTAGATCATTTGTATCGTATATTTTACTACACAACTTTTCACCAAATTTCACAAACACTAAGAAAGTTTGTTTTTCGATTCAAAACAAGATTTTAACGCTTTGAGGAGTTCAAATAACGTGTTTTTAGATCATTTGTATCGTATCTTTTACTACATAACTTTTCACCAAATTTCACGAACACAAAGAAAGTTTGTTTTTAGATTCAAAACAAGATTTTAACGCTTTGAGGAGTTCAAATAACGTGTTTTTAGATCATTTGTATCGTATCTTTTACTACATAACTTTTCACCAAATTTCACTCACACAAAGAAAGTTTGTTTTTAGATTCAAAACAAGATTTTAACGCTTTGAGGAGTTCAAATAACGTGTTTTTAGATCGTTTGTATCGTATCTTTTACATAACTTTTCACCAAATTTCACAAACACTAAGAAAGTTTGTTTTTCGATTCAAACAAGATTTTAACGCTTTGAGGAGTTCAAATAACGTGTTTTTAGATCATTTGTATCGTATCTTTTACTACATAACTTTTCACCAAATTTCACGAACACAAAGAAAGTTTGTTTTTAGATTCAAAACAAGATTTTAACGCTTTGAGGAGTTCAAATAACGTGTTTTTAGATCATTTGTATCGTATCTTTTACTACATAACTTTTCACCAAATTTCACAAACACTAAGAAAGTTTGTTTTTCGATTCAAAACAAGATTTTAACGCTTTGAGGAGTTCAAATAACGTGTTTTTAGATCATTTGTATCGTATCTTTTACTACATAACTTTTCACCATATTTGACGAACACAAAGAAAGTTTGTTTTTAGATTCAAAACAAGATTTTAACGCTTTGAGGAGTTCAAATAACGTGTTTTTAGATCATTTGTATCGTATCTTTTACTACATAACTTTTCACCAAATTTCACAAACACTAAGAAAGTTTGTTTTTCGATTCAAAACAATATTTTAACGCTTTGAGGAGTTCAAATAACGTGTTTTTAGATCATTTGTATCGTATCTTTTACTACATAACTTTTCACCAAATTTCACTAACACAAAGAAAGTTTGTTTTTAGATTCAAAACAAGATTTTAACGCTTTGAGGAGTTCAAATAACGTGTTTTTAGATCATTTGTATCGTATCTTTTACTACATAACTTTTCACCAAATTTCACAAACACTAAGAAAGTTGGTTTTTCGATTCAAAACAAGATTTTAACGATTTGAGGAGTTCAAATAACGTGTTTTTAGATCATTTGTATCGTATCTTTTACTACATAACTTTTCACCAAATTTCACAAACACTAAGAAAGTTTGTTTTTCGATTCAAAACAAGATTTTAACGCTTTGAGGAGTTGAAATAACGTGTTTTTAGATCATTTGTAACGTATATTTTACTACACAACTTTTCACCAAATTTCACAAACACTAAGAAAGTTTGTTTTTCGATTCAAAACAAGATTTTAACGCTTTGAGGAGTTCAAATAACGTGTTTTTAGATCATTTGTATCGTATCTTTTACTACATAACTTTTCACCAAATTTCACGAACACAAAGAAAGTTTGTTTTTAGATTCAAAACAAGATTTTAACGCTTTGAGGAGTTCAAATAACGTGTTTTTAGATCATTTGTATCGTATCTTTTACTACATAACTTTTCACCAAATTTCACTAACACAAAGAAAGTTTGTTTTTAGATTCAAAACAAGATTTTAACGCTTTGAGGAGTTGAAATAACGTGTTTTTAGATCATTTGTATCGTATCTTTTACTACATAACTTTTCACCAAATTTCACAAACACTAAGAAAGTTGGTTTTTCGATTCAAAACAAGATTTTAACGATTTGAGGAGTTCAAATAACGTGTTTTTAGATCATTTGTATCGTATCTTTTACTACATAACTTTTCACCAAATTTCACAAACACTAAGAAAGTTTGTTTTTCGATTCAAAACAAGATTTTAACGCTTTGAGGAGTTGAAATAACGTGTTTTTAAATCATTTGTATCGTATATTTTACTACACAACTTTTCACCAAATTTCACAAACACTAAGAAAGTTTGTTTTTCGATTCAAACAAGATTTTAACGCTTTGAGGAGTTCAAATAACGTGTTTTTAGATCATTTGTATCGTACCTTTTACTACATAACTTTTCGCCAAATTTCACAAACACTAAGAAAGTTTGTTTTCCTATTCAAAACAAGATTTTAACGCTTTGAGGAGCTCAAATAACGTGTTTTTAGATCATTTGTATCGTATCTTTTACTACATAACTTTTCACCAAATTTCACAAACACTAAGAAAGTTGGTTTTTCGATTCAAAACAAGATTTTAACGATTTGAGGAGTTCAAATAACGTGTTTTTAGATCATTTGTATCGTATCTTTTACTACATAACTTTTCACCAAATTTCACAAACACTAAGAAAGTTTGTTTTTCGATTCAAAACAAGATTTTAACGCTTTGAGGAGTTGAAATAACGTGTTTTTAAATCATTTGTATCGTATATTTTACTACATAACTTTTCACCAAATTTCACAAACACTAAGAAAGTTGGTTTTTCGATTCAAAACAAGATTTTAACGATTTGAGGAGTTCAAATAACGTGTTTTTAGATCATTTGTATCGTATCTTTTACTACATAACTTTTCACCAAATTTCACAAACACTAAGAAAGTTTGTTTTTCGATTCAAAACAAGATTTTAACGCTTTGAGGAGTTGAAATAACGTGTTTTTAGATCATTTGTATCGTATATTTTACTACACAACTTTTCACCAAATTTCACAAACACTAAGAAAGTTTGTTTTTCGATTCAAAACAAGATTTTAACGCTTTGAGGAGTTCAAATAACGTGTTTTTAGATCATTTGTATCGTATCTTTTACTACATAACTTTTCACCAAATTTCACGAACACAAAGAAAGTTTGTTTTTAGATTCAAAACAAGATTTTAACGCTTTGAGGAGTTCAAATAACGTGTTTTTAGATCATTTGTATCGTATCTTTTACTACATAACTTTTCACCAAATTTCACTAACACAAAGAAAGTTTGTTTTTAGATTCAAAACAAGATTTTAACGCTTTGAGGAGTTGAAATAACGTGTTTTTAGATCATTTGTATCGTATCTTTTACTACATAACTTTTCACCAAATTTCACAAACACTAAGAAAGTTGGTTTTTCGATTCAAAACAAGATTTTAACGATTTGAGGAGTTCAAATAACGTGTTTTTAGATCATTTGTATCGTATCTTTTACTACATAACTTTTCACCAAATTTCACAAACACTAAGAAAGTTTGTTTTTCGATTCAAAACAAGATTTTAACGCTTTGAGGAGTTGAAATAACGTGTTTTTAAATCATTTGTATCGTATATTTTACTACACAACTTTTCACCAAATTTCACAAACACTAAGAAAGTTTGTTTTTCGATTCAAACAAGATTTTAACGCTTTGAGGAGTTCAAATAACGTGTTTTTAGATCATTTGTATCGTACCTTTTACTACATAACTTTTCGCCAAATTTCACAAACACTAAGAAAGTTTGTTTTCCTATTCAAAACAAGATTTTAACGCTTTGAGGAGCTCAAATAACGTGTTTTTAGATCATTTGTATCGTATCTTTTACTACATAACTTTTCACCAAATTTCACGAACACAAAGAAAGTTTGTTTTTAGATTCAAAACAAGATTTTAACGCTTTGAGGAGTTCAAATAACGTGTTTTTAGATCATTTGTATCGTATCTTTTACTACATAACTTTTCACCAAATTTCACAAACACTAAGAAAGTATGTTTTCAGATTCAAAACAAGATTTTAACGCTTTGAGGAGTTCAAATAACGTGTTTTTAGATCAGTTGTATCGTATCTTTTACTACATAACTTTTCACCAAATTTCACTAACACAAAGAAAGTTTGTTTTTAGATTCAAAACAAGATTTTAACGCTTTGAGGAGTTCAAATAACGTGTTTTTAGATCATTTGTATCGTATCTTTTACTACATAACTTTTCACCAAATTTCACAAACACAAAGAAAGTTTGTTTTTAGATTCAAAACAAGATTTTAACGCTTTGAGGAGTTCAAATAACGTGTTTTTAGATCATTTGTATCGTATCTTTTACTACATAACTTTTCACCAAATTTCACGAACACAAAGAAAGTTTGTTTTTAGATTCAAAACAAGATTTTAACGCTTTGAGGAGTTCAAATAACGTGTTTTTAGATCATTTGTATCGTATCTTTTACTACATAACTTTTCACCAAATTTCACAAACACTAAGAAAGTATGTTTTCAGATTCAAAACAAGATTTTAACGCTTTGAGGAGTTCAAATAACGTGTTTTTAGATCAGTTGTATCGTATCTTTTACTACATAACTTTTCACCAAATTTCACTAACACAAAGAAAGTTTGTTTTTAGATTCAAAACAAGATTTTAACGCTTTGAGGAGTTCAAATAACGTGTTTTTAGATCATTTGTATCGTATCTTTTACTACATAACTTTTCACCAAATTTCACAAACACAAAGAAAGTTTGTTTTTAGATTCAAAACAAGATTTTAACGCTTTGAGGAGTTCAAATAACGTGTTTCAAGATCATTTGTATCGTATCTTTTACTACATAACTTTTCACCAAATTTCACAAACACAAATAAAGTTTGGTTTTCGATTCAAAACAAGAGTTTAACGCTTTGAGGAGTTCAAATAACGTGTTTTTAGATCATTTGTATCGTATCTTTTACTACATAACGTTTCACCAAATTTCACAAACACTAAGAATGTTTGTTTTCCTATTCAAAACAAGATTTTAACGCTTTGAGGAGTTCAAATAACGTGTTTTTAGATCATTTGTATCGTATATTTTACTACATAACTTTTCACCAAATTTCACGAACACAAAGAAAGTTTGTTTTTAGATTCAAAACAAGATTTTAACGCTTTGAGGAGTTCAAATAACGTGTTTCAAGATCATTTGTATCGTATCTTTTACTACATAACTTTTCACCAAATTTCACAAACACAAAGAAAGTTTGGTTTTCGATTCAAAACAAGAGTTTAACGCTTTGAGGAGTTCAAATAACGTGTTTTTAGATCATTTGTATCGTATCTTTTACTACATAACGTTTCACCAAATTTCACAAACACAAAAAAAGTTTCTTTTTAGATTCAAAACAAGATTTTAACGCTTTGAGGAGTTCAAATAACGTGTTTTTAGATCATTTGTATCGTATCTTTTACTACATAACGTTTCACCAAATTTCACTAACACAAAGAAAGTTTGTTTTTAGATTCAAAACAAGATTTTAAAGCTTTGAGGAGTTCAAATAATGTGTTTTTAGATCATTTGTATCGTATCTTTTACTACATAACTTTTCACCAAATTTCACAAACACTAAGAAAGTTTGTTTTTCGATTCAAAACAAGATTTTAACGCTTTGAGGAGTTGAAATAACGTGTTTTTAGATCATTTGTATCGTATATTTTACTACACAACTTTTCACCAAATTTCACAAACACTAAGAAAGTTTGTTTTTCGATTCAAACAAGATTTTAACGCTTTGAGGAGTTCAAATAACGTGTTTTTAGATCATTTGTATCGTACCTTTTACTACATAACTTTTCGCCAAATTTCACAAACACTAAGAAAGTTTGTTTTCCTATTCAAAACAAGATTTTAACGCTTTGAGGAGCTCAAATAACGTGTTTTTAGATCATTTGTATCGTATCTTTTACTACATAACTTTTCACCAAATTTCACGAACACAAAGAAAGTTTGTTTTTAGATTCAAAACAAGATTTTAACGCTTTGAGGAGTTCAAATAACGTGTTTTTAGATCATTTGTATCGTATCTTTTACTACATAACTTTTCACCAAATTTCACAAACACTAAGAAAGTATGTTTTCAGATTCAAAACAAGATTTTAACGCTTTGAGGAGTTCAAATAACGTGTTTTTAGATCAGTTGTATCGTATCTTTTACTACATAACTTTTCACCAAATTTCACTAACACAAAGAAAGTTTGTTTTTAGATTCAAAACAAGATTTTAACGCTTTGAGGAGTTCAAATAACGTGTTTTTAGATCATTTGTATCGTATCTTTTACTACATAACTTTTCACCAAATTTCACAAACACTAAGAAAGTTGGTTTTTCGATTCAAAACAAGATTTTAACGATTTGAGGAGTTCAAATAACGTGTTTTTAGATCATTTGTATCGTATCTTTTACTACATAACTTTTCACCAAATTTAACAAACACTAAGAAAGTTTGTTTTTCGATTCAAAACAAGATTTTAACGCTTTGAGGAGTTCAAATAACGTGTTTTTAGATCATTTGTATCGTATCTTTTACTACATAACTTTTCACCAAATTTCACTAACACAAAGAAAGTTTGTTTTTAGATTCAAAACAAGATTTTAACGCTTTGAGGAGTTCAAATAACGTGTTTTGAGATCATTTGTATCGTATCTTTTACTACATAACTTTTCGCCAAATTTCACAAACACTAAGAAAGTTTGTTTTCCTATTCAAAACAAGATTTTAACGCTTTGAGGAGCTCAAATAACGTGTTTTTAGATCATTTGTATCGTATCTTTTACTACATAACTTTTCACCAAATTTCACAAACACAAAGAAAGTTTGTTTTCCTATTCAAAACAAGATTTTAACGCTATAAGGAGTTAAAATAACGTGTTTTTAGATCATTTGTATCGTTTCTTTTATTACATAACTTGTTTTTAGATCATTTGTATCGTATCTTTTACTACATAACTTTTCACCAAATTTCACGAACACAAAGAAAGTTTGTTTTTAGATTCAAAACAAGATTTTAACGCTTTGAGGAGTTCAAATAACGTGTTTTTAGATCATTTGTATCGTATCTTTTACTACATAACTTTTCACCAAATTTCACAAACACTAAGAAAGTTGGTTTTTCGATTCAAAACAAGATTTTAACGATTTGAGGAGTTCAAATAATGTGTTTTTAGATCATTTGTATCGTATCTTTTACTACATAACTTTTCACCAAATTTCACAAACACTAAGAAAGTATGTTTTTAGATTCAAAACAAGATTTTAACGGTTTGAGGAGTTCAAATAACGTGTTTTTAGATCAGTTGTATCGTATCTTTTACTACATAACGTTTCACCAAATTTCACTAACACAAAGAAAGTTTGTTTTTAGATTCAAAACAAGATTTTAAAGCTTTGAGGAGTTCAAATAATGTGTTTTTAGATCATTTGTATCGTATCTTTTACTACATAACTTTTCACCAAATTTCACAAACACTAAGAAAGTTTGTTTTTCGATTCAAAACAAAATTTTAACGCTTTGAGGAGTTCAAATAACGTGTTTCAAGATCATTTGTATCGTATCTTTTACTACATAACTTTTCACCAAATTTCACAAACACAAAGAAAGTTTGGTTTTCGATTCAAAACAAGAGTTTAACGCTTTGAGGAGTTCAAATAACGTGTTTTTAGATCATTTGTATCGTATCTTTTACTACATAACGTTTCACCAAATTTCACAAACACAAAGAAAGTTTCTTTTTAGATTCAAAACAAGATTTTAACGCTTTGAGGAGTTCAAATAACGTGTTTTTAGATCATTTGTATCGTATCTTTTACTACATAACGTTTCACCAAATTTCACTAACACAAAGAAAGTATGTTTTCAGATTCAAAACAAGATTTTAACGCTTTGAGGAGTTCAAATAACGTGTTTTTAGATCAGTTGTATCGTATCTTTTACTACATAACTTTTCACCAAATTTCACTAACACAAAGAAAGTTTGTTTTTAGATTCAAAACAAGATTTTAACGCTTTGAGGAGTTCAAATAACGTGTTTTTAGATCATTTGTATCGTATCTTTTACTACATAACTTTTCACCAAATTTCACAAACACAAAGAAAGTTTGTTTTTAGATTCAAAACAAGATTTTAACGCTTTGAGGAGTTCAAATAACGTGTTTCAAGATCATTTGTATCGTATCTTTTACTACATAACTTTTCACCAAATTTCACAAACACAAAGAAAGTTTGGTTTTCGATTCAAAACAAGAGTTTAACGCTTTGAGGAGTTCAAATAACGTGTTTTTAGATCATTTGTATCGTATCTTTTACTACATAACGTTTCACCAAATTTCACAAACACTAAGAATGTTTGTTTTCCTATTCAAAACTAGATTTTAACGCTTTGAGGAGTTCAAATAACGTGTTTTTAGATCATTTGTATCGTATATTTTACTACATAACTTTTCACCAAATTTCACGAACACAAAGAAAGTTTGTTTTTAGATTCAAAACAAGATTTTAACGCTTTGAGGAGTTCAAATAACGTGTTTCAAGATCATTTGTATCGTATCTTTTACTACATAACTTTTCACCAAATTTCACAAACACAAAGAAAGTTTGGTTTTCGATTCAAAACAAGAGTTTAACGCTTTGAGGAGTTCAAATAACGTGTTTTTAGATCATTTGTATCGTATCTTTTACTACATAACGTTTCACCAAATTTCACAAACACTAAGAAAGTTTGTTTTTCGATTCAAAACAAGATTTTAACGCTTTGAGGAGTTGAAATAACGTGTTTTTAAATCATTTGTATCGTATATTTTACTACATAACTTTTCACCAAATTTCACAAACACTAAGAAAGTTGGTTTTTCGATTCAAAACAAGATTTTAACGATTTGAGGAGTTCAAATAACGTGTTTTTAGATCATTTGTATCGTATCTTTTACTACATAACTTTTCACCAAATTTCACAAACACTAAGAAAGTTTGTTTTTCGATTCAAAACAAGATTTTAACGCTTTGAGGAGTTGAAATAACGTGTTTTTAGATCATTTGTATCGTATATTTTACTACACAACTTTTCACCAAATTTCACAAACACTAAGAAAGTTTGTTTTTCGATTCAAAACAAGATTTTAACGCTTTGAGGAGTTCAAATAACGTGTTTTTAGATCATTTGTATCGTATCTTTTACTACATAACTTTTCACCAAATTTCACGAACACAAAGAAAGTTTGTTTTTAGATTCAAAACAAGATTTTAACGCTTTGAGGAGTTCAAATAACGTGTTTTTAGATCATTTGTATCGTATCTTTTACTACATAACTTTTCACCAAATTTCACGAACACAAAGAAAGTTTGTTTTTAGATTCAAAACAAGATTTTAACGCTTTGAGGAGTTGAAATAACGTGTTTTTAGATCATTTGTATCGTATCTTTTACTACATAACTTTTCACCAAATTTCACAAACACTAAGAAAGTTGGTTTTTCGATTCAAAACAAGATTTTAACGATTTGAGGAGTTCAAATAACGTGTTTTTAGATCATTTGTATCGTATCTTTTACTACATAACTTTTCACCAAATTTCACAAACACTAAGAAAGTTTGTTTTTCGATTCAAAACAAGATTTTAACGCTTTGAGGAGTTGAAATAACGTGTTTTTAAATCATTTGTATCGTATATTTTACTACACAACTTTTCACCAAATTTCACAAACACTAAGAAAGTTTGTTTTTCGATTCAAACAAGATTTTAACGCTTTGAGGAGTTCAAATAACGTGTTTTTAGATCATTTGTATCGTACCTTTTACTACATAACTTTTCGCCAAATTTCACAAACACTAAGAAAGTTTGTTTTCCTATTCAAAACAAGATTTTAACGCTTTGAGGAGCTCAAATAACGTGTTTTTAGATCATTTGTATCGTATCTTTTACTACATAACTTTTCACCAAATTTCACGAACACAAAGAAAGTTTGTTTTTAGATTCAAAACAAGATTTTAACGCTTTGAGGAGTTCAAATAACGTGTTTTTAGATCATTTGTATCGTATCTTTTACTACATAACTTTTCACCAAATTTCACAAACACTAAGAAAGTATGTTTTCAGATTCAAAACAAGATTTTAACGCTTTGAGGAGTTCAAATAACGTGTTTTTAGATCAGTTGTATCGTATCTTTTACTACATAACTTTTCACCAAATTTCACTAACACAAAGAAAGTTTGTTTTTAGATTCAAAACAAGATTTTAACGCTTTGAGGAGTTCAAATAACGTGTTTTTAGATCATTTGTATCGTATCTTTTACTACATAACTTTTCACCAAATTTCACAAACACAAAGAAAGTTTGTTTTTAGATTCAAAACAAGATTTTAACGCTTTGAGGAGTTCAAATAACGTGTTTTTAGATCATTTGTATCGTATCTTTTACTACATAACTTTTCACCAAATTTCACGAACACAAAGAAAGTTTGTTTTTAGATTCAAAACAAGATTTTAACGCTTTGAGGAGTTCAAATAACGTGTTTTTAGATCATTTGTATCGTATCTTTTACTACATAACTTTTCACCAAATTTCACAAACACTAAGAAAGTATGTTTTCAGATTCAAAACAAGATTTTAACGCTTTGAGGAGTTCAAATAACGTGTTTTTAGATCAGTTGTATCGTATCTTTTACTACATAACTTTTCACCAAATTTCACTAACACAAAGAAAGTTTGTTTTTAGATTCAAAACAAGATTTTAACGCTTTGAGGAGTTCAAATAACGTGTTTTTAGATCATTTGTATCGTATCTTTTACTACATAACTTTTCACCAAATTTCACAAACACAAAGAAAGTTTGTTTTTAGATTCAAAACAAGATTTTAACGCTTTGAGGAGTTCAAATAACGTGTTTCAAGATCATTTGTATCGTATCTTTTACTACATAACTTTTCACCAAATTTCACAAACACAAATAAAGTTTGGTTTTCGATTCAAAACAAGAGTTTAACGCTTTGAGGAGTTCAAATAACGTGTTTTTAGATCATTTGTATCGTATCTTTTACTACATAACGTTTCACCAAATTTCACAAACACTAAGAATGTTTGTTTTCCTATTCAAAACAAGATTTTAACGCTTTGAGGAGTTCAAATAACGTGTTTTTAGATCATTTGTATCGTATATTTTACTACATAACTTTTCACCAAATTTCACGAACACAAAGAAAGTTTGTTTTTAGATTCAAAACAAGATTTTAACGCTTTGAGGAGTTCAAATAACGTGTTTCAAGATCATTTGTATCGTATCTTTTACTACATAACTTTTCACCAAATTTCACAAACACAAAGAAAGTTTGGTTTTCGATTCAAAACAAGAGTTTAACGCTTTGAGGAGTTCAAATAACGTGTTTTTAGATCATTTGTATCGTATCTTTTACTACATAACGTTTCACCAAATTTCACAAACACAAAAAAAGTTTCTTTTTAGATTCAAAACAAGATTTTAACGCTTTGAGGAGTTCAAATAACGTGTTTTTAGATCATTTGTATCGTATCTTTTACTACATAACGTTTCACCAAATTTCACTAACACAAAGAAAGTTTGTTTTTAGATTCAAAACAAGATTTTAAAGCTTTGAGGAGTTCAAATAATGTGTTTTTAGATCATTTGTATCGTATCTTTTACTACATAACTTTTCACCAAATTTCACAAACACTAAGAAAGTTTGTTTTTCGATTCAAAACAAGATTTTAACGCTTTGAGGAGTTGAAATAACGTGTTTTTAGATCATTTGTATCGTATATTTTACTACACAACTTTTCACCAAATTTCACAAACACTAAGAAAGTTTGTTTTTCGATTCAAACAAGATTTTAACGCTTTGAGGAGTTCAAATAACGTGTTTTTAGATCATTTGTATCGTACCTTTTACTACATAACTTTTCGCCAAATTTCACAAACACTAAGAAAGTTTGTTTTCCTATTCAAAACAAGATTTTAACGCTTTGAGGAGCTCAAATAACGTGTTTTTAGATCATTTGTATCGTATCTTTTACTACATAACTTTTCACCAAATTTCACGAACACAAAGAAAGTTTGTTTTTAGATTCAAAACAAGATTTTAACGCTTTGAGGAGTTCAAATAACGTGTTTTTAGATCATTTGTATCGTATCTTTTACTACATAACTTTTCACCAAATTTCACAAACACTAAGAAAGTATGTTTTCAGATTCAAAACAAGATTTTAACGCTTTGAGGAGTTCAAATAACGTGTTTTTAGATCAGTTGTATCGTATCTTTTACTACATAACTTTTCACCAAATTTCACTAACACAAAGAAAGTTTGTTTTTAGATTCAAAACAAGATTTTAACGCTTTGAGGAGTTCAAATAACGTGTTTTTAGATCATTTGTATCGTATCTTTTACTACATAACTTTTCACCAAATTTCACAAACACTAAGAAAGTTGGTTTTTCGATTCAAAACAAGATTTTAACGATTTGAGGAGTTCAAATAACGTGTTTTTAGATCATTTGTATCGTATCTTTTACTACATAACTTTTCACCAAATTTAACAAACACTAAGAAAGTTTGTTTTTCGATTCAAAACAAGATTTTAACGCTTTGAGGAGTTCAAATAACGTGTTTTTAGATCATTTGTATCGTATCTTTTACTACATAACTTTTCACCAAATTTCACTAACACAAAGAAAGTTTGTTTTTAGATTCAAAACAAGATTTTAACGCTTTGAGGAGTTCAAATAACGTGTTTTGAGATCATTTGTATCGTATCTTTTACTACATAACTTTTCGCCAAATTTCACAAACACTAAGAAAGTTTGTTTTCCTATTCAAAACAAGATTTTAACGCTTTGAGGAGCTCAAATAACGTGTTTTTAGATCATTTGTATCGTATCTTTTACTACATAACTTTTCACCAAATTTCACAAACACAAAGAAAGTTTGTTTTCCTATTCAAAACAAGATTTTAACGCTATAAGGAGTTAAAATAACGTGTTTTTAGATCATTTGTATCGTTTCTTTTATTACATAACTTGTTTTTAGATCATTTGTATCGTATCTTTTACTACATAACTTTTCACCAAATTTCACGAACACAAAGAAAGTTTGTTTTTAGATTCAAAACAAGATTTTAACGCTTTGAGGAGTTCAAATAACGTGTTTTTAGATCATTTGTATCGTATCTTTTACTACATAACTTTTCACCAAATTTCACAAACACTAAGAAAGTTGGTTTTTCGATTCAAAACAAGATTTTAACGATCTGAGGAGTTCAAATAATGTGTTTTTAGATCATTTGTATCGTATCTTTTACTACATAACTTTTCACCAAATTTCACAAACACTAAGAAAGTATGTTTTTAGATTCAAAACAAGATTTTAACGGTTTGAGGAGTTCAAATAACGTGTTTTTAGATCAGTTGTATCGTATCTTTTACTACATAACGTTTCACCAAATTTCACTAACACAAAGAAAGTTTGTTTTTAGATTCAAAACAAGATTTTAAAGCTTTGAGGAGTTCAAATAATGTGTTTTTAGATCATTTGTATCGTATCTTTTACTACATAACTTTTCACCAAATTTCACAAACACTAAGAAAGTTTGTTTTTCGATTCAAAACAAAATTTTAACGCTTTGAGGAGTTCAAATAACGTGTTTCAAGATCATTTGTATCGTATCTTTTACTACATAACTTTTCACCAAATTTCACAAACACAAAGAAAGTTTGGTTTTCGATTCAAAACAAGAGTTTAACGCTTTGAGGAGTTCAAATAACGTGTTTTTAGATCATTTGTATCGTATCTTTTACTACATAACGTTTCACCAAATTTCACAAACACAAAGAAAGTTTCTTTTTAGATTCAAAACAAGATTTTAACGCTTTGAGGAGTTCAAATAACGTGTTTTTAGATCATTTGTATCGTATCTTTTACTACATAACGTTTCACCAAATTTCACTAACACAAAGAAAGTATGTTTTCAGATTCAAAACAAGATTTTAACGCTTTGAGGAGTTCAAATAACGTGTTTTTAGATCAGTTGTATCGTATCTTTTACTACATAACTTTTCACCAAATTTCACTAACACAAAGAAAGTTTGTTTTTAGATTCAAAACAAGATTTTAACGCTTTGAGGAGTTCAAATAACGTGTTTTTAGATCATTTGTATCGTATCTTTTACTACATAACTTTTCACCAAATTTCACAAACACAAAGAAAGTTTGTTTTTAGATTCAAAACAAGATTTTAACGCTTTGAGGAGTTCAAATAACGTGTTTCAAGATCATTTGTATCGTATCTTTTACTACATAACTTTTCACCAAATTTCACAAACACAAAGAAAGTTTGGTTTTCGATTCAAAACAAGAGTTTAACGCTTTGAGGAGTTCAAATAACGTGTTTTTAGATCATTTGTATCGTATCTTTTACTACATAACGTTTCACCAAATTTCACAAACACTAAGAAAGTTTGTTTTTCGATTCAAAACAAGATTTTAACGCTTTGAGGAGTTGAAATAACGTGTTTTTAAATCATTTGTATCGTATATTTTACTACATAACTTTTCACCAAATTTCACAAACACTAAGAAAGTTGGTTTTTCGATTCAAAACAAGATTTTAACGATTTGAGGAGTTCAAATAACGTGTTTTTAGATCATTTGTATCGTATCTTTTACTACATAACTTTTCACCAAATTTCACAAACACTAAGAAAGTTTGTTTTTCGATTCAAAACAAGATTTTAACGCTTTGAGGAGTTGAAATAACGTGTTTTTAGATCATTTGTATCGTATATTTTACTACACAACTTTTCACCAAATTTCACAAACACTAAGAAAGTTTGTTTTTCGATTCAAAACAAGATTTTAACGCTTTGAGGAGTTCAAATAACGTGTTTTTAGATCATTTGTATCGTATCTTTTACTACATAACTTTTCACCAAATTTCACGAACACAAAGAAAGTTTGTTTTTAGATTCAAAACAAGATTTTAACGCTTTGAGGAGTTCAAATAACGTGTTTTTAGATCATTTGTATCGTATCTTTTACTACATAACTTTTCACCAAATTTCACGAACACAAAGAAAGTTTGTTTTTAGATTCAAAACAAGATTTTAACGCTTTGAGGAGTTGAAATAACGTGTTTTTAGATCATTTGTATCGTATCTTTTACTACATAACTTTTCACCAAATTTCACAAACACTAAGAAAGTTGGTTTTTCGATTCAAAACAAGATTTTAACGATTTGAGGAGTTCAAATAACGTGTTTTTAGATCATTTGTATCGTATCTTTTACTACATAACTTTTCACCAAATTTCACAAACACTAAGAAAGTTTGTTTTTCGATTCAAAACAAGATTTTAACGCTTTGAGGAGTTGAAATAACGTGTTTTTAAATCATTTGTATCGTATATTTTACTACACAACTTTTCACCAAATTTCACAAACACTAAGAAAGTTTGTTTTTCGATTCAAACAAGATTTTAACGCTTTGAGGAGTTCAAATAACGTGTTTTTAGATCATTTGTATCGTACCTTTTACTACATAACTTTTCGCCAAATTTCACAAACACTAAGAAAGTTTGTTTTCCTATTCAAAACAAGATTTTAACGCTTTGAGGAGCTCAAATAACGTGTTTTTAGATCATTTGTATCGTATCTTTTACTACATAACTTTTCACCAAATTTCACGAACACAAAGAAAGTTTGTTTTTAGATTCAAAACAAGATTTTAACGCTTTGAGGAGTTCAAATAACGTGTTTTTAGATCATTTGTATCGTATCTTTTACTACATAACTTTTCACCAAATTTCACAAACACTAAGAAAGTATGTTTTCAGATTCAAAACAAGATTTTAACGCTTTGAGGAGTTCAAATAACGTGTTTTTAGATCAGTTGTATCGTATCTTTTACTACATAACTTTTCACCAAATTTCACTAACACAAAGAAAGTTTGTTTTTAGATTCAAAACAAGATTTTAACGCTTTGAGGAGTTCAAATAACGTGTTTTTAGATCATTTGTATCGTATCTTTTACTACATAACTTTTCACCAAATTTCACAAACACAAAGAAAGTTTGTTTTTAGATTCAAAACAAGATTTTAACGCTTTGAGGAGTTCAAATAACGTGTTTTTAGATCATTTGTATCGTATCTTTTACTACATAACTTTTCACCAAATTTCACGAACACAAAGAAAGTTTGTTTTTAGATTCAAAACAAGATTTTAACGCTTTGAGGAGTTCAAATAACGTGTTTTTAGATCATTTGTATCGTATCTTTTACTACATAACTTTTCACCAAATTTCACAAACACTAAGAAAGTATGTTTTCAGATTCAAAACAAGATTTTAACGCTTTGAGGAGTTCAAATAACGTGTTTTTAGATCAGTTGTATCGTATCTTTTACTACATAACTTTTCACCAAATTTCACTAACACAAAGAAAGTTTGTTTTTAGATTCAAAACAAGATTTTAACGCTTTGAGGAGTTCAAATAACGTGTTTTTAGATCATTTGTATCGTATCTTTTACTACATAACTTTTCACCAAATTTCACAAACACAAAGAAAGTTTGTTTTTAGATTCAAAACAAGATTTTAACGCTTTGAGGAGTTCAAATAACGTGTTTCAAGATCATTTGTATCGTATCTTTTACTACATAACTTTTCACCAAATTTCACAAACACAAATAAAGTTTGGTTTTCGATTCAAAACAAGAGTTTAACGCTTTGAGGAGTTCAAATAACGTGTTTTTAGATCATTTGTATCGTATCTTTTACTACATAACGTTTCACCAAATTTCACAAACACTAAGAATGTTTGTTTTCCTATTCAAAACAAGATTTTAACGCTTTGAGGAGTTCAAATAACGTGTTTTTAGATCATTTGTATCGTATATTTTACTACATAACTTTTCACCAAATTTCACGAACACAAAGAAAGTTTGTTTTTAGATTCAAAACAAGATTTTAACGCTTTGAGGAGTTCAAATAACGTGTTTCAAGATCATTTGTATCGTATCTTTTACTACATAACTTTTCACCAAATTTCACAAACACAAAGAAAGTTTGGTTTTCGATTCAAAACAAGAGTTTAACGCTTTGAGGAGTTCAAATAACGTGTTTTTAGATCATTTGTATCGTATCTTTTACTACATAACGTTTCACCAAATTTCACAAACACAAAAAAAGTTTCTTTTTAGATTCAAAACAAGATTTTAACGCTTTGAGGAGTTCAAATAACGTGTTTTTAGATCATTTGTATCGTATCTTTTACTACATAACGTTTCACCAAATTTCACTAACACAAAGAAAGTTTGTTTTTAGATTCAAAACAAGATTTTAAAGCTTTGAGGAGTTCAAATAATGTGTTTTTAGATCATTTGTATCGTATCTTTTACTACATAACTTTTCACCAAATTTCACAAACACTAAGAAAGTTTGTTTTTCGATTCAAAACAAGATTTTAACGCTTTGAGGAGTTGAAATAACGTGTTTTTAGATCATTTGTATCGTATATTTTACTACACAACTTTTCACCAAATTTCACAAACACTAAGAAAGTTTGTTTTTCGATTCAAACAAGATTTTAACGCTTTGAGGAGTTCAAATAACGTGTTTTTAGATCATTTGTATCGTACCTTTTACTACATAACTTTTCGCCAAATTTCACAAACACTAAGAAAGTTTGTTTTCCTATTCAAAACAAGATTTTAACGCTTTGAGGAGCTCAAATAACGTGTTTTTAGATCATTTGTATCGTATCTTTTACTACATAACTTTTCACCAAATTTCACGAACACAAAGAAAGTTTGTTTTTAGATTCAAAACAAGATTTTAACGCTTTGAGGAGTTCAAATAACGTGTTTTTAGATCATTTGTATCGTATCTTTTACTACATAACTTTTCACCAAATTTCAGAAACACTAAGAAAGTATGTTTTCAGATTCAAAACAAGATTTTAACGCTTTGAGGAGTTCAAATAACGTGTTTTTAGATCAGTTGTATCGTATCTTTTACTACATAACTTTTCACCAAATTTCACTAACACAAAGAAAGTTTGTTTTTAGATTCAAAACAAGATTTTAACGCTTTGAGGAGTTCAAATAACGTGTTTTTAGATCATTTGTATCGTATCTTTTACTACATAACTTTTCACCAAATTTCACAAACACTAAGAAAGTTGGTTTTTCGATTCAAAACAAGATTTTAACGATTTGAGGAGTTCAAATAACGTGTTTTTAGATCATTTGTATCGTATCTTTTACTACATAACTTTTCACCAAATTTAACAAACACTAAGAAAGTTTGTTTTTCGATTCAAAACAAGATTTTAACGCTTTGAGGAGTTCAAATAACGTGTTTTTAGATCATTTGTATCGTATCTTTTACTACATAACTTTTCACCAAATTTCACTAACACAAAGAAAGTTTGTTTTTAGATTCAAAACAAGATTTTAACGCTTTGAGGAGTTCAAATAACGTGTTTTGAGATCATTTGTATCGTATCTTTTACTACATAACTTTTCGCCAAATTTCACAAACACTAAGAAAGTTTGTTTTCCTATTCAAAACAAGATTTTAACGCTTTGAGGAGCTCAAATAACGTGTTTTTAGATCATTTGTATCGTATCTTTTACTACATAACTTTTCACCAAATTTCACAAACACAAAGAAAGTTTGTTTTCCTATTCAAAACAAGATTTTAACGCTATAAGGAGTTAAAATAACGTGTTTTTAGATCATTTGTATCGTTTCTTTTATTACATAACTTGTTTTTAGATCATTTGTATCGTATCTTTTACTACATAACTTTTCACCAAATTTCACGAACACAAAGAAAGTTTGTTTTTAGATTCAAAACAAGATTTTAACGCTTTGAGGAGTTCAAATAACGTGTTTTTAGATCATTTGTATCGTATCTTTTACTACATAACTTTTCACCAAATTTCACAAACACTAAGAAAGTTGGTTTTTCGATTCAAAACAAGATTTTAACGATCTGAGGAGTTCAAATAATGTGTTTTTAGATCATTTGTATCGTATCTTTTACTACATAACTTTTCACCAAATTTCACAAACACTAAGAAAGTATGTTTTTAGATTCAAAACAAGATTTTAACGGTTTGAGGAGTTCAAATAACGTGTTTTTAGATCAGTTGTATCGTATCTTTTACTACATAACGTTTCACCAAATTTCACTAACACAAAGAAAGTTTGTTTTTAGATTCAAAACAAGATTTTAAAGCTTTGAGGAGTTCAAATAATGTGTTTTTAGATCATTTGTATCGTATCTTTTACTACATAACTTTTCACCAAATTTCACAAACACTAAGAAAGTTTGTTTTTCGATTCAAAACAAAATTTTAACGCTTTGAGGAGTTCAAATAACGTGTTTCAAGATCATTTGTATCGTATCTTTTACTACATAACTTTTCACCAAATTTCACAAACACAAAGAAAGTTTGGTTTTCGATTCAAAACAAGAGTTTAACGCTTTGAGGAGTTCAAATAACGTGTTTTTAGATCATTTGTATCGTATCTTTTACTACATAACGTTTCACCAAATTTCACAAACACAAAGAAAGTTTCTTTTTAGATTCAAAACAAGATTTTAACGCTTTGAGGAGTTCAAATAACGTGTTTTTAGATCATTTGTATCGTATCTTTTACTACATAACGTTTCACCAAATTTCACTAACACAAAGAAAGTATGTTTTCAGATTCAAAACAAGATTTTAACGCTTTGAGGAGTTCAAATAACGTGTTTTTAGATCAGTTGTATCGTATCTTTTACTACATAACTTTTCACCAAATTTCACTAACACAAAGAAAGTTTGTTTTTAGATTCAAAACAAGATTTTAACGCTTTGAGGAGTTCAAATAACGTGTTTTTAGATCATTTGTATCGTATCTTTTACTACATAACTTTTCACCAAATTTCACAAACACAAAGAAAGTTTGTTTTTAGATTCAAAACAAGATTTTAACGCTTTGAGGAGTTCAAATAACGTGTTTCAAGATCATTTGTATCGTATCTTTTACTACATAACTTTTCACCAAATTTCACAAACACAAAGAAAGTTTGGTTTTCGATTCAAAACAAGAGTTTAACGCTTTGAGGAGTTCAAATAACATGTTTTTAGATCATTTGTATCGTATCTTTTACTACATAACGTTTCACCAAATTTCACAAACACTAAGAATGTTTGTTTTCCTATTCAAAACAAGATTTTAACGCTTTGAGGAGTTCAAATAACGTGTTTTTAGATCATTTGTATCGTATATTTTACTACATAACTTTTCACCAAATTTCACGAACACAAAGAAAGTTTGTTTTTAGATTCAAAACAAGATTTTAACGCTTTGAGGAGTTCAAATAACGTGTTTCAAGATCATTTGTATCGTATCTTTTACTACATAACTTTTCACCAAATTTCACAAACACAAAGAAAGTTTGGTTTTCGATTCAAAACAAGAGTTTAACGCTTTGAGGAGTTCAAATAACGTGTTTTTAGATCATTTGTATCGTATCTTTTACTACATAACGTTTCACCAAATTTCACAAACACAAAAAAAGTTTCTTTTTAGATTCAAAACAAGATTTTAACGCTTTGAGGAGTTCAAATAACGTGTTTTTAGATCATTTGTATCGTATCTTTTACTACATAACGTTTCACCAAATTTCACTAACACAAAGAAAGTTTGTTTTTAGATTCAAAACAAGATTTTAAAGCTTTGAGGAGTTCAAATAATGTGTTTTTAGATCATTTGTATCGTATCTTTTACTACATAACTTTTCACCAAATTTCACAAACACTAAGAAAGTTTGTTTTTCGATTCAAAACAAGATTTTAACGCTTTGAGGAGTTGAAATAACGTGTTTTTAGATCATTTGTATCGTATATTTTACTACACAACTTTTCACCAAATTTCACAAACACTAAGAAAGTTTGTTTTTCGATTCAAACAAGATTTTAACGCTTTGAGGAGTTCAAATAACGTGTTTTTAGATCATTTGTATCGTACCTTTTACTACATAACTTTTCGCCAAATTTCACAAACACTAAGAAAGTTTGTTTTCCTATTCAAAACAAGATTTTAACGCTTTGAGGAGCTCAAATAACGTGTTTTTAGATCATTTGTATCGTATCTTTTACTACATAACTTTTCACCAAATTTCACGAACACAAAGAAAGTTTGTTTTTAGATTCAAAACAAGATTTTAACGCTTTGAGGAGTTCAAATAACGTGTTTTTAGATCATTTGTATCGTATCTTTTACTACATAACTTTTCACCAAATTTCACAAACACTAAGAAAGTATGTTTTCAGATTCAAAACAAGATTTTAACGCTTTGAGGAGTTCAAATAACGTGTTTTTAGATCAGTTGTATCGTATCTTTTACTACATAACTTTTCACCAAATTTCACTAACACAAAGAAAGTTTGTTTTTAGATTCAAAACAAGATTTTAACGCTTTGAGGAGTTCAAATAACGTGTTTTTAGATCATTTGTATCGTATCTTTTACTACATAACTTTTCACCAAATTTCACAAACACTAAGAAAGTTGGTTTTTCGATTCAAAACAAGATTTTAACGATTTGAGGAGTTCAAATAACGTGTTTTTAGATCATTTGTATCGTATCTTTTACTACATAACTTTTCACCAAATTTAACAAACACTAAGAAAGTTTGTTTTTCGATTCAAAACAAGATTTTAACGCTTTGAGGAGTTCAAATAACGTGTTTTTAGATCATTTGTATCGTATCTTTTACTACATAACTTTTCACCAAATTTCACTAACACAAAGAAAGTTTGTTTTTAGATTCAAAACAAGATTTTAACGCTTTGAGGAGTTCAAATAACGTGTTTTGAGATCATTTGTATCGTATCTTTTACTACATAACTTTTCGCCAAATTTCGCAAACACTAAGAAAGTTTGTTTTCCTATTCAAAACAAGATTTTAACGCTTTGAGGAGCTCAAATAACGTGTTTTTAGATCATTTGTATCGTATCTTTTACTACATAACTTTTCACCAAATTTCACAAACACAAAGAAAGTTTGTTTTCCTATTCAAAACAAGATTTTAACGCTATAAGGAGTTAAAATAACGTGTTTTTAGATCATTTGTATCGTTTCTTTTATTACATAACTTGTTTTTAGATCATTTGTATCGTATCTTTTACTACATAACTTTTCACCAAATTTCACGAACACAAAGAAAGTTTGTTTTTAGATTCAAAACAAGATTTTAACGCTTTGAGGAGTTCAAATAACGTGTTTTTAGATCATTTGTATCGTATCTTTTACTACATAACTTTTCACCAAATTTCACAAACACTAAGAAAGTTGGTTTTTCGATTCAAAACAAGATTTTAACGATTTGAGGAGTTCAAATAATGTGTTTTTAGATCATTTGTATCGTATCTTTTACTACATAACTTTTCACCAAATTTCACAAACACTAAGAAAGTATGTTTTTAGATTCAAAACAAGATTTTAACGGTTTGAGGAGTTCAAATAACGTGTTTTTAGATCAGTTGTATCGTATCTTTTACTACATAACGTTTCACCAAATTTCACTAACACAAAGAAAGTTTGTTTTTAGATTCAAAACAAGATTTTAAAGCTTTGAGGAGTTCAAATAATGTGTTTTTAGATCATTTGTATCGTATCTTTTACTACATAACTTTTCACCAAATTTCACAAACACTAAGAAAGTTTGTTTTTCGATTCAAAACAAAATTTTAACGCTTTGAGGAGTTCAAATAACGTGTTTCAAGATCATTTGTATCGTATCTTTTACTACATAACTTTTCACCAAATTTCACAAACACAAAGAAAGTTTGGTTTTCGATTCAAAACAAGAGTTTAACGCTTTGAGGAGTTCAAATAACGTGTTTTTAGATCATTTGTATCGTATCTTTTACTACATAACGTTTCACCAAATTTCACAAACACAAAGAAAGTTTCTTTTTAGATTCAAAACAAGATTTTAACGCTTTGAGGAGTTCAAATAACGTGTTTTTAGATCATTTGTATCGTATCTTTTACTACATAACGTTTCACCAAATTTCACTAACACAAAGAAAGTATGTTTTCAGATTCAAAACAAGATTTTAACGCTTTGAGGAGTTCAAATAACGTGTTTTTAGATCAGTTGTATCGTATCTTTTACTACATAACTTTACACCAAATTTCACTAACACAAAGAAAGTTTGTTTTTAGATTCAAAACAAGATTTTAACGCTTTGAGGAGTTCAAATAACGTGTTTTTAGATCATTTGTATCGTATCTTTTACTACATAACTTTTCACCAAATTTCACAAACACAAAGAAAGTTTGTTTTTAGATTCAAAACAAGATTTTAACGCTTTGAGGAGTTCAAATAACGTGTTTCAAGATCATTTGTATCGTATCTTTTACTACATAACTTTTCACCAAATTTCACAAACACAAAGAAAGTTTGGTTTTCGATTCAAAACAAGAGTTTAACGCTTTGAGGAGTTCAAATAACGTGTTTTTAGATCATTTGTATCGTATCTTTTACTACATAACGTTTCACCAAATTTCACAAACACTAAGAATGTTTGTTTTCCTATTCAAAACAAGATTTTAACGCTTTGAGGAGTTCAAATAACGTGTTTTTAGATCATTTGTATCGTATATTTTACTACATAACTTTTCACCAAATTTCACGAACACAAAGAAAGTTTGTTTTTAGATTCAAAACAAGATTTTAACGCTTTGAGGAGTTCAAATAACGTGTTTCAAGATCATTTGTATCGTATCTTTTACTACATAACTTTTCACCAAATTTCACAAACACAAAGAAAGTTTGGTTTTCGATTCAAAACAAGAGTTTAACGCTTTGAGGAGTTCAAATAACGTGTTTTTAGATCATTTGTATCGTATCTTTTACTACATAACGTTTCACCAAATTTCACAAACACAAAAAAAGTTTCTTTTTAGATTCAAAACAAGATTTTAACGCTTTGAGGAGTTCAAATAACGTGTTTTTAGATCATTTGTATCGTATCTTTTACTACATAACGTTTCACCAAATTTCACTAACACAAAGAAAGTTTGTTTTTAGATTCAAAACAAGATTTTAAAGCTTTGAGGAGTTCAAATAATGTGTTTTTAGATCATTTGTATCGTATCTTTTACTACATAACTTTTCACCAAATTTCACAAACACTAAGAAAGTTTGTTTTTCGATTCAAAACAAGATTTTAACGCTTTGAGGAGTTGAAATAACGTGTTTTTAGATCATTTGTATCGTATATTTTACTACACAACTTTTCACCAAATTTCACAAACACTAAGAAAGTTTGTTTTTCGATTCAAACAAGATTTTAACGCTTTGAGGAGTTCAAATAACGTGTTTTTAGATCATTTGTATCGTACCTTTTACTACATAACTTTTCGCCAAATTTCACAAACACTAAGAAAGTTTGTTTTCCTATTCAAAACAAGATTTTAACGCTTTGAGGAGCTCAAATAACGTGTTTTTAGATCATTTGTATCGTATCTTTTACTACATAACTTTTCACCAAATTTCACGAACACAAAGAAAGTTTGTTTTTAGATTCAAAACAAGATTTTAACGCTTTGAGGAGTTCAAATAACGTGTTTTTAGATCATTTGTATCGTATCTTTTACTACATAACTTTTCACCAAATTTCACAAACACTAAGAAAGTATGTTTTCAGATTCAAAACAAGATTTTAACGCTTTGAGGAGTTCAAATAACGTGTTTTTAGATCAGTTGTATCGTATCTTTTACTACATAACTTTTCACCAAATTTCACTAACACAAAGAAAGTTTGTTTTTAGATTCAAAACAAGATTTTAACGCTTTGAGGAGTTCAAATAACGTGTTTTTAGATCATTTGTATCGTATCTTTTACTACATAACTTTTCACCAAATTTCACAAACACTAAGAAAGTTGGTTTTTCGATTCAAAACAAGATTTTAACGATTTGAGGAGTTCAAATAACGTGTTTTTAGATCATTTGTATCGTATCTTTTACTACATAACTTTTCACCAAATTTAACAAACACTAAGAAAGTTTGTTTTTCGATTCAAAACAAGATTTTAACGCTTTGAGGAGTTCAAATAACGTGTTTTTAGATCATTTGTATCGTATCTTTTACTACATAACTTTTCACCAAATTTCACTAACACAAAGAAAGTTTGTTTTTAGATTCAAAACAAGATTTTAACGCTTTGAGGAGTTCAAATAACGTGTTTTGAGATCATTTGTATCGTATCTTTTACTACATAACTTTTCGCCAAATTTCACAAACACTAAGAAAGTTTGTTTTCCTATTCAAAACAAGATTTTAACGCTTTGAGGAGCTCAAATAACGTGTTTTTAGATCATTTGTATCGTATCTTTTACTACATAACTTTTCACCAAATTTCACAAACACAAAGAAAGTTTGTTTTCCTATTCAAAACAAGATTTTAACGCTATAAGGAGTTAAAATAACGTGTTTTTAGATCATTTGTATCGTTTCTTTTATTACATAACTTGTTTTTAGATCATTTGTATCGTATCTTTTACTACATAACTTTTCACCAAATTTCACGAACACAAAGAAAGTTTGTTTTTAGATTCAAAACAAGATTTTAACGCTTTGAGGAGTTCAAATAACGTGTTTTTAGATCATTTGTATCGTATCTTTTACTACATAACTTTTCACCAAATTTCACAAACACTAAGAAAGTTGGTTTTTCGATTCAAAACAAGATTTTAACGATTTGAGGAGTTCAAATAATGTGTTTTTAGATCATTTGTATCGTATCTTTTACTACATAACTTTTCACCAAATTTCACAAACACTAAGAAAGTATGTTTTTAGATTCAAAACAAGATTTTAACGGTTTGAGGAGTTCAAATAACGTGTTTTTAGATCAGTTGTATCGTATCTTTTACTACATAACGTTTCACCAAATTTCACTAACACAAAGAAAGTTTGTTTTTAGATTCAAAACAAGATTTTAAAGCTTTGAGGAGTTCAAATAATGTGTTTTTAGATCATTTGTATCGTATCTTTTACTACATAACTTTTCACCAAATTTCACAAACACTAAGAAAGTTTGTTTTTCGATTCAAAACAAAATTTTAACGCTTTGAGGAGTTCAAATAACGTGTTTCAAGATCATTTGTATCGTATCTTTTACTACATAACTTTTCACCAAATTTCACAAACACAAAGAAAGTTTGGTTTTCGATTCAAAACAAGAGTTTAACGCTTTGAGGAGTTCAAATAACGTGTTTTTAGATCATTTGTATCGTATCTTTTACTACATAACGTTTCACCAAATTTCACAAACACAAAGAAAGTTTCTTTTTAGATTCAAAACAAGATTTTAACGCTTTGAGGAGTTCAAATAACGTGTTTTTAGATCATTTGTATCGTATCTTTTACTACATAACGTTTCACCAAATTTCACTAACACAAAGAAAGTATGTTTTCAGATTCAAAACAAGATTTTAACGCTTTGAGGAGTTCAAATAACGTGTTTTTAGATCAGTTGTATCGTATCTTTTACTACATAACTTTACACCAAATTTCACTAACACAAAGAAAGTTTGTTTTTAGATTCAAAACAAGATTTTAACGCTTTGAGGAGTTCAAATAACGTGTTTTTAGATCATTTGTATCGTATCTTTTACTACATAACTTTTCACCAAATTTCACAAACACAAAGAAAGTTTGTTTTTAGATTCAAAACAAGATTTTAACGCTTTGAGGAGTTCAAATAACGTGTTTCAAGATCATTTGTATCGTATCTTTTACTACATAACTTTTCACCAAATTTCACAAACACAAAGAAAGTTTGGTTTTCGATTCAAAACAAGAGTTTAACGCTTTGAGGAGTTCAAATAACGTGTTTTTAGATCATTTGTATCGTATCTTTTACTACATAACGTTTCACCAAATTTCACAAACACTAAGAATGTTTGTTTTCCTATTCAAAACAAGATTTTAACGCTTTGAGGAGTTCAAATAACGTGTTTTTAGATCATTTGTATCGTATATTTTACTACATAACTTTTCACCAAATTTCACGAACACAAAGAAAGTTTGTTTTTAGATTCAAAACAAGATTTTAACGCTTTGAGGAGTTCAAATAACGTGTTTCAAGATCATTTGTATCGTATCTTTTACTACATAACTTTTCACCAAATTTCACAAACACAAAGAAAGTTTGGTTTTCGATTCAAAACAAGAGTTTAACGCTTTGAGGAGTTCAAATAACGTGTTTTTAGATCATTTGTATCGTATCTTTTACTACATAACGTTTCACCAAATTTCACAAACACAAAAAAAGTTTCTTTTTAGATTCAAAACAAGATTTTAACGCTTTGAGGAGTTCAAATAACGTGTTTTTAGATCATTTGTATCGTATCTTTTACTACATAACGTTTCACCAAATTTCACTAACACAAAGAAAGTTTGTTTTTAGATTCAAAACAAGATTTTAAAGCTTTGAGGAGTTCAAATAATGTGTTTTTAGATCATTTGTATCGTATCTTTTACTACATAACTTTTCACCAAATTTCACAAACACTAAGAAAGTTTGTTTTTCGATTCAAAACAAGATTTTAACGCTTTGAGGAGTTGAAATAACGTGTTTTTAGATCATTTGTATCGTATATTTTACTACACAACTTTTCACCAAATTTCACAAACACTAAGAAAGTTTGTTTTTCGATTCAAACAAGATTTTAACGCTTTGAGGAGTTCAAATAACGTGTTTTTAGATCATTTGTATCGTACCTTTTACTACATAACTTTTCGCCAAATTTCACAAACACTAAGAAAGTTTGTTTTCCTATTCAAAACAAGATTTTAACGCTTTGAGGAGCTCAAATAACGTGTTTTTAGATCATTTGTATCGTATCTTTTACTACATAACTTTTCACCAAATTTCACGAACACAAAGAAAGTTTGTTTTTAGATTCAAAACAAGATTTTAACGCTTTGAGGAGTTCAAATAACGTGTTTTTAGATCATTTGTATCGTATCTTTTACTACATAACTTTTCACCAAATTTCACAAACACTAAGAAAGTATGTTTTCAGATTCAAAACAAGATTTTAACGCTTTGAGGAGTTCAAATAACGTGTTTTTAGATCAGTTGTATCGTATCTTTTACTACATAACTTTTCACCAAATTTCACTAACACAAAGAAAGTTTGTTTTTAGATTCAAAACAAGATTTTAACGCTTTGAGGAGTTCAAATAACGTGTTTTTAGATCATTTGTATCGTATCTTTTACTACATAACTTTTCACCAAATTTCACAAACACTAAGAAAGTTGGTTTTTCGATTCAAAACAAGATTTTAACGATTTGAGGAGTTCAAATAACGTGTTTTTAGATCATTTGTATCGTATCTTTTACTACATAACTTTTCACCAAATTTAACAAACACTAAGAAAGTTTGTTTTTCGATTCAAAACAAGATTTTAACGCTTTGAGGAGTTCAAATAACGTGTTTTTAGATCATTTGTATCGTATCTTTTACTACATAACTTTTCACCAAATTTCACGAACACAAAGAAAGTTTGTTTTTAGATTCAAAACAAGATTTTAACGCTTTGAGGAGTTCAAATAACGTGTTTTTAGATCATTTGTATCGTATCTTTTACTACATAACGTTTCACCAAATTTCACTAACACAAAGAAAGTTTGTTTTTAGATTCAAAACAAGATTTTAAAGCTTTGAGGAGTTCAAATAATGTGTTTTTAGATCATTTGTATCGTATCTTTTACTACATAACTTTTCACCAAATTTCACAAACACTAAGAAAGTTTGTTTTTCGATTCAAAACAAAATTTTAACGCTTTGAGGAGTTCAAATAACGTGTTTTTAGATCATTTGTATCGTATCTTTTACTACATAACTTTTCACCAAATTTCACAAACACAAAGAAAGTTTGGTTTTCGATTCAAAACAAGAGTTTAACGCTTTGAGGAGTTCAAATAACGTGTTTTTAGATCATTTGTATCGTATCTTTTACTACATAACGTTTCACCAAATTTCACAAACACTAAGAAAGTTTGTTTTTAGATTCAAAACAAGATTTTAACGCTTTGAGGAGTTCAAATAAAGTGTTTCAAGATCATTTGTATCGTATCTTTTACTACATAACTTTTCACCAAATTTCACAAACACAAAGAAAGTTTGGTTTTCGATTCAAAACAAGAGTTTAACGCTTTGAGGAGTTCAAATAACGTGTTTTTAGATCATTTGTATCGTATATTTTACTACATAACGTTTCACCAAATTTCACAAACACAAAGAAAGTTTCTTTTTAGATTCAAAACAAGATTTTAACGCTTTGAGGAGTTCAAATAACGTGTTTTTAGATCATTTGTATCGTATCTTTTTACTACATAACTTTTCACCAAATTTCACTCACACAAAGAAAGTTTGTTTTTAGATTCAAAACAAGATTTTAACGCTTTGAGGAGTTCAAATAACGTGTTTTTAGATCATTTGCATCGTATCTTTTACTACATAACTTTTCACCAAATTTCACAAACGCTAAGAAAGTTTGTTTTCCTATTCAAAACAAGATTTTAACGCTTTGAGGAGTTCAAATAAAGTGTTTTAAGATCATTTGTATCGTATCTTTTACTACATAACTTTTCACCATATTTCACGAACACAAAGAAAGTTTGTTTTTAGATTCAAAACAAGATTTTAACGCTTTGAGGAGTTCAAATAACGTGTTTTTAGATCATTTGTATCGTATCTATTACTACATAACTTTTCACCAAATTTCACAAACACTAAGAAAGTTTTGTTTTTCGATTCAAAACAAGATTTTAACGTTTTGAGGAGTTCAAATAACGTGTTTTTAGATCATTTGTATCGTATCTTTTACTACATAACTTTTCACCAAATTTCACGAACACAAAGAAAGTTTGTTTTTAGATTCAAAACAAGATTTTAACGCTTTGAGGAGTTCAAATAACGTGTTTTTAGATCATTTGTATCGTATCTTTTACTACATAACTTTTCACCAAATTTCACGAACACAAAGAAAGTTTCTTTTTGGATTCAAAACAAGATTTTAACGCTTTGAGGAGTTCAAATAACGTGTTTTTAGATCATTTGTATCGTATCTTTTACTACATAACTTTTCACCAAATTTCACTAACACAAAGAAAGTTTGTTTTTAGATTGAAAACAAGATTTTAACGCTTTCAGGAGTTCAAATAACGAGTTTTTAGATCATTTGTATCGTATCTTTTACTACATAACTTTTCACCAAATTTCACGAACACAAAGAAAGTTTGTTTTTAGATTCAAAACAAGATTTTAACGCTTTGAGGAGTTGAAATAACGTGTTTTTAGATCATTTGTATCGTATCTTTTACTACATAACTTTTCACCAAATTTCACAAACACTAAGAAAGTTTGTTTTTCGGTTCAAAACAAGATTTTAACGATTTGAGGAGTTCAAATAACGTGTTTTTAGTTCTTTTGTATCGTATCTTTTACTACATAACTTTTCACCAAATTTCACGAACACAAAGAAAGTTTCTTTTTGGATTCAAAACAAGATTTTAACGCTTTGAGGAGTTCAAATAACGTGGTTTTAGATCATTTGTATCGTATCTTTTACTACATAACTTTTCACCAAATTTCACGAACACAAAGAAAGTTTGTTTTTCGATTCAAAACAAGATTTTAACGCTTTGAGGAGTTCAAATAACGTGTTTTTAGATCATTTGTATCGTATCTTTTACTACATAACTTTTCACCAAATTTCACAAACACAAAGAAAGTTGGTTTTTAGATTCAAAACAAGATTTTAACGCTTTGAGGAGTTCAAATAACGTGTTTTTAGATCATTTGTATCGTATCTTTTGCTACATAACTTTTCACCAAATTTCACAAACACTAAGAAAGTTGGTTTTTCGATTCAAAATAAGATTTTAACGATTTGAGGAGTTCAAATAACGTGTTTTTAGATCATTTGTATCGTATCTTTTACTACATAACTTTTCACCAAATTTCACAAACACTAAGAAAGTTTGTTTTTCGATTCAAAACAAGATTTTAACGCTTTGAGGAGTTCAAATAAGGTGTTTTTAGATCATTTGTATCGTATCTTTTACTACATAACTTTTCACCAAATTTCACAAACACAAAGAAAGTTGGTTTTTAGATTCAAAACAAGATTTTAACGCTTTGAGGAGTTCAAATAACGTGTTTTTAGATCATTTGTATCGTATCTTTTACTACATAACTTTTCACCAAATTTGAATAACACAAAGAAAGTTTGTTTTTAGATTCAAAACAAGATTTTAACGCTTTGAGGAGTTCAAATAACGTGTTTTTAGATCATTTGTATCGTATCTTTTACTACATAACTTTTCACCAAATTTCACAAACACTAAGAAAGTTGGTTTTTCGATTCAAAACAAGATTTTAACGATTTGAGGAGTTCAAATAACGTGTTTTTAGATCATTTGTATCGTATCTTTTACTACATAACTTTTCACCAAATTTCACAAACACTAAGAAAGTTTGTTTTTCGATTCAAAACAAGATTTTAACGCTTTGAGGAGTTGAAATAACGTGTTTTTAGATCATTTGTATCGTATATTTTACTACACAACTTTTCACCAAATTTCACAAACACTAAGAAAGTTTGTTTTTCGATTCAAACAAGATTTTAACGCTTTGAGGAGTTCAAATAACGTGTTTTTAGATCATTTGTATCGTACCTTTTACTACATAACTTTTCGCCAAATTTCACAAACACTAAGAAAGTTTGTTTTCCTATTCAAAACAAGATTTTAACGCTTTGAGGAGCTCAAATAACGTGTTTTTAGATCATTTGTATCGTATCTTTTACTACATAACTTTTCACCAAATTTCACGAACACAAAGAAAGTTTGTTTTTAGATTCAAAACAAGATTTTAACGCTTTGAGGAGTTCAAATAACGTGTTTTTAGATCATTTGTATCGTATCTTTTACTACATAACTTTTCACCAAATTTCACAAACACTAAGAAAGTATGTTTTCAGATTCAAAACAAGATTTTAACGCTTTGAGGAGTTCAAATAACGTGTTTTTAGATCAGTTGTATCGTATCTTTTACTACATAACTTTTCACCAAATTTCACTAACACAAAGAAAGTTTGTTTTTAGATTCAAAACAAGATTTTAACGCTTTGAGGAGTTCAAATAACGTGTTTTTAGATCATTTGTATCGTATCTTTTACTACATAACTTTTCACCAAATTTCACAAACACTAAGAAAGTTGGTTTTTCGATTCAAAACAAGATTTTAACGATTTGAGGAGTTCAAATAACGTGTTTTTAGATCATTTGTATCGTATCTTTTACTACATAACTTTTCACCAAATTTAACAAACACTAAGAAAGTTTGTTTTTCGATTCAAAACAAGATTTTAACGCTTTGAGGAGTTCAAATAACGTGTTTTTAGATCATTTGTATCGTATCTTTTACTACATAACTTTTCACCAAATTTCACTAACACAAAGAAAGTTTGTTTTTAGATTCAAAACAAGATTTTAACGCTTTGAGGAGTTCAAATAACGTGTTTTGAGATCATTTGTATCGTATCTTTTACTACATAACTTTTCGCCAAATTTCACAAACACTAAGAAAGTTTGTTTTCCTATTCAAAACAAGATTTTAACGCTTTGAGGAGCTCAAATAACGTGTTTTTAGATCATTTGTATCGTATCTTTTACTACATAACTTTTCACCAAATTTCACAAACACAAAGAAAGTTTGTTTTCCTATTCAAAACAAGATTTTAACGCTATAAGGAGTTAAAATAACGTGTTTTTAGATCATTTGTATCGTTTCTTATATTACATAACTTGTTTTTAGATCATTTGTATCGTATATTTTACTACATAACTTTTCACCAAATTTCACGAACACAAAGAAAGTTTGTTTTTAGATTCAAAACAAGATTTTAACGCTTTGAGGAGTTCAAATAACGTGTTTTTAGATCATTTGTATCGTATCTTTTACTACATAACTTTTCACCAAATTTCACAAACACTAAGAAAGTTGGTTTTTCGATTCAAAACAAGATTTTAACGATTTGAGGAGTTCAAATAATGTGTTTTTAGATCATTTGTATCGTATCTTTTACTACATAACTTTTCACCAAATTTCACAAACACTAAGAAAGTTTGTTTTTCGATTCAAAACAAGATTTTAACGCTTTGAGGAGTTGAAATAACGTGTTTTTAGATCATTTGTATCGTATATTTTACTACATAACTTTTCACCAAATTTCACAAGCACTAAGAAAGTTTGTTTTTCGATTCAAACAAGATTTTAACGCTTTGAGGAGTTCAAATAACGTGTTTTTAGATCATTTGTATCGTACCTTTTACTACATAACTTTTCGCCAAATTTCACAAACACTAAGAAAGTTTGTTTTCCTATTCAAAACAAGATTTTAACGCTTTGAGGAGCTCAAATAACGTGTTTTTAGATCATTTGTATCGTATCTTTTACTACATAACTTTTCACCAAATTTCACGAACACAAAGAAAGTTTGTTTTTAGATTCAAAACAAGATTTTAACGCTTTGAGGAGTTCAAATAACGTGTTTTTAGATCATTTGTATCGTATCTTTTACTACATAACTTTTCACTAAATTTCACAAACACTAAGAAAGTATGTTTTTAGATTCAAAACAAGATTTTAACGTTTTGAGGAGTTCAAATAACGTGTTTTTAGATCAGTTGTATCGTATCTTTTACTACATAACTTTTCACCAAATTTCACTAACACAAAGAAAGTTTGTTTTTAGATTCAAAACAAGATTTTAACGCTTTGAGGAGTTCAAATAACGTGTTTTTAGATCATTTGTATCGTATCTTTTACTACATAACTTTTCACCAAATTTCACAAACACTAAGAAAGTTTGTTTTTCGATTCAAAACAAGATTTTAACGCTTTGAGGAGTTCAAATAACGTGTTTTTAGATCATTTGTATCGTATCTTTTACTACATAACTTTTCAACAAATTTCACTCACACAAAGAAAGTTTGTTTTTAGATTCAAAACAAGATTTTAACGTTTTGAGGAGTTCAAATAACGTGTTTTTAGATCATTTGTATCGTATCTTTTACTACATAACTTTTCACCAAATTTCACAAACACTAAGAAAGTTTGTTTTTCGATTCAAAACAAGATTTTAACGCTTTGAGGAGTTCAAATAAGGTGTTTTTAGATCATTTGTATCGTATCTTTTACTACATAACTTTTCACCAAATTTCACAAACACAAAGAAAGTTGGTTTTTAGATTCAAAACAAGATTTTAACGCTTTGAGGAGTTCAAATAACGTGTTTTTAGATCATTTGTATCGTATCTTTTACTACATAACTTTTCACCAAATTTGAATAACACAAAGAAAGTTTGTTTTTAGATTCAAAACAAGATTTTAACGCTTTGAGGAGTTCAAATAACGTGTTTTTAGATCATTTGTATCGTATCTTTTACTACATAACTTTTCACCAAATTTCACAAACACTAAGAAAGTTGGTTTTTCGATTCAAAACAAGATTTTAACGATTTGAGGAGTTCAAATAACGTGTTTTTAGATCATTTGTATCGTATCTTTTACTACATAACTTTTCACCAAATTTCACGAACACAAAGAAAGTTTGTTTTTAGATTCAAAACAAGATTTTAACGCTTTGAGGAGTTCAAATAACGTGTTTCAAGATCATTTGTATCGTATCTTTTACTACATAACTTTTCACCAAATTTCACAAACACAAAGAAAGTTTGGTTTTCGATTCAAAACAAGAGTTTAACGCTTTGAGGAGTTCAAATAACGTGTTTTTAGATCATTTGTATCGTATCTTTTACTACATAACGTTTCACCAAATTTCACAAACACAAAAAAAGTTTCTTTTTAGATTCAAAACAAGATTTTAACGCTTTGAGGAGTTCAAATAACGTGTTTTTAGATCATTTGTATCGTATCTTTTACTACATAACGTTTCACCAAATTTCACTAACACAAAGAAAGTTTGTTTTTAGATTCAAAACAAGATTTTAAAGCTTTGAGGAGTTCAAATAATGTGTTTTTAGATCATTTGTATCGTATCTTTTACTACATAACTTTTCACCAAATTTCACAAACACTAAGAAAGTTTGTTTTTCGATTCAAAACAAGATTTTAACGCTTTGAGGAGTTGAAATAACGTGTTTTTAGATCATTTGTATCGTATATTTTACTACACAACTTTTCACCAAATTTCACAAACACTAAGAAAGTTTGTTTTTCGATTCAAACAAGATTTTAACGCTTTGAGGAGTTCAAATAACGTGTTTTTAGATCATTTGTATCGTACCTTTTACTACATAACTTTTCGCCAAATTTCACAAACACTAAGAAAGTTTGTTTTCCTATTCAAAACAAGATTTTAACGCTTTGAGGAGCTCAAATAACGTGTTTTTAGATCATTTGTATCGTATCTTTTACTACATAACTTTTCACCAAATTTCACGAACACAAAGAAAGTTTGTTTTTAGATTCAAAACAAGATTTTAACGCTTTGAGGAGTTCAAATAACGTGTTTTTAGATCATTTGTATCGTATCTTTTACTACATAACTTTTCACCAAATTTCACAAACACTAAGAAAGTATGTTTTCAGATTCAAAACAAGATTTTAACGCTTTGAGGAGTTCAAATAACGTGTTTTTAGATCAGTTGTATCGTATCTTTTACTACATAACTTTTCACCAAATTTCACTAACACAAAGAAAGTTTGTTTTTAGATTCAAAACAAGATTTTAACGCTTTGAGGAGTTCAAATAACGTGTTTTTAGATCATTTGTATCGTATCTTTTACTACATAACTTTTCACCAAATTTCACAAACACTAAGAAAGTTGGTTTTTCGATTCAAAACAAGATTTTAACGATTTGAGGAGTTCAAATAACGTGTTTTTAGATCATTTGTATCGTATCTTTTACTACATAACTTTTCACCAAATTTAACAAACACTAAGAAAGTTTGTTTTTCGATTCAAAACAAGATTTTAACGCTTTGAGGAGTTCAAATAACGTGTTTTTAGATCATTTGTATCGTATCTTTTACTACATAACTTTTCACCAAATTTCACTAACACAAAGAAAGTTTGTTTTTAGATTCAAAACAAGATTTTAACGCTTTGAGGAGTTCAAATAACGTGTTTTGAGATCATTTGTATCGTATCTTTTACTACATAACTTTTCGCCAAATTTCACAAACACTAAGAAAGTTTGTTTTCCTATTCAAAACAAGATTTTAACGCTTTGAGGAGCTCAAATAACGTGTTTTTAGATCATTTGTATCGTATCTTTTACTACATAACTTTTCACCAAATTTCACAAACACAAAGAAAGTTTGTTTTCCTATTCAAAACAAGATTTTAACGCTATAAGGAGTTAAAATAACGTGTTTTTAGATCATTTGTATCGTTTCTTTTATTACATAACTTGTTTTTAGATCATTTGTATCGTATCTTTTACTACATAACTTTTCACCAAATTTCACGAACACAAAGAAAGTTTGTTTTTAGATTCAAAACAAGATTTTAACGCTTTGAGGAGTTCAAATAACGTGTTTTTAGATCATTTGTATCGTATCTTTTACTACATAACGTTTCACCAAATTTCACTAACACAAAGAAAGTTTGTTTTTAGATTCAAAACAAGATTTTAAAGCTTTGAGGAGTTCAAATAATGTGTTTTTAGATCATTTGTATCGTATCTTTTACTACATAACTTTTCACCAAATTTCACAAACACTAAGAAAGTTTGTTTTTCGATTCAAAACAAAATTTTAACGCTTTGAGGAGTTCAAATAACGTGTTTTTAGATCATTTGTATCGTATCTTTTACTACATAACTTTTCACCAAATTTCACAAACACAAAGAAAGTTTGGTTTTCGATTCAAAACAAGAGTTTAACGCTTTGAGGAGTTCAAATAACGTGTTTTTAGATCATTTGTATCGTATCTTTTACTACATAACGTTTCACCAAATTTCACAAACACTAAGAAAGTTTGTTTTTAGATTCAAAACAAGATTTTAACGCTTTGAGGAGTTCAAATAAAGTGTTTCAAGATCATTTGTATCGTATCTTTTACTACATAACTTTTCACCAAATTTCACAAACACAAAGAAAGTTTGGTTTTCGATTCAAAACAAGAGTTTAACGCTTTGAGGAGTTCAAATAACGTGTTTTTAGATCATTTGTATCGTATATTTTACTACATAACGTTTCACCAAATTTCACAAACACAAAGAAAGTTTCTTTTTAGATTCAAAACAAGATTTTAACGCTTTGAGGAGTTCAAATAACGTGTTTTTAGATCATTTGTATCGTATCTTTTTACTACATAACTTTTCACCAAATTTCACTCACACAAAGAAAGTTTGTTTTTAGATTCAAAACAAGATTTTAACGCTTTGAGGAGTTCAAATAACGTGTTTTTAGATCATTTGCATCGTATCTTTTACTACATAACTTTTCGCCAAATTTCACAAACACTAAGAAAGTTTGTTTTCCTATTCAAAACAAGATTTTAACGCTTTGAGGAGTTCAAATAAAGTGTTTTAAGATCATTTGTATCGTATCTTTTACTACATAACTTTTCACCATATTTCACGAACACAAAGAAAGTTTGTTTTTAGATTCAAAACAAGATTTTAACGCTTTGAGGAGTTCAAATAACGTGTTTTTAGATCATTTGTATCGTATCTATTACTACATAACTTTTCACCAAATTTCACAAACACTAAGAAAGTTTTGTTTTTCGATTCAAAACAAGATTTTAACGTTTTGAGGAGTTCAAATAACGTGTTTTTAGATCATTTGTATCGTATCTTTTACTACATAACTTTTCACCAAATTTCACGAACACAAAGAAAGTTTGTTTTTAGATTCAAAACAAGATTTTAACGCTTTGAGGAGTTCAAATAACGTGTTTTTAGATCATTTGTATCGTATCTTTTACTACATAACTTTTCACCAAATTTCACGAACACAAAGAAAGTTTCTTTTTGGATTCAAAACAAGATTTTAACGCTTTGAGGAGTTCAAATAACGTGTTTTTAGATCATTTGTATCGTATCTTTTACTACATAACTTTTCACCAAATTTCACTAACACAAAGAAAGTTTGTTTTTAGATTGAAAACAAGATTTTAACGCTTTCAGGAGTTCAAATAACGAGTTTTTAGATCATTTGTATCGTATCTTTTACTACATAACTTTTCACCAAATTTCACGAACACAAAGAAAGTTTGTTTTTAGATTCAAAACAAGATTTTAACGCTTTGAGGAGTTGAAATAACGTGTTTTTAGATCATTTGTATCGTATCTTTTACTACATAACTTTTCACCAAATTTCACAAACACTAAGAAAGTTTGTTTTTCGGTTCAAAACAAGATTTTAACGATTTGAGGAGTTCAAATAACGTGTTTTTAGTTCTTTTGTATCGTATCTTTTACTACATAACTTTTCACCAAATTTCACGAACACAAAGAAAGTTTCTTTTTGGATTCAAAACAAGATTTTAACGCTTTGAGGAGTTCAAATAACGTGGTTTTAGATCATTTGTATCGTATCTTTTACTACATAACTTTTCACCAAATTTCACGAACACAAAGAAAGTTTGTTTTTCGATTCAAAACAAGATTTTAACGCTTTGAGGAGTTCAAATAACGTGTTTTTAGATCATTTGTATCGTATCTTTTACTACATAACTTTTCACCAAATTTCACAAACACAAAGAAAGTTGGTTTTTAGATTCAAAACAAGATTTTAACGCTTTGAGGAGTTCAAATAACGTGTTTTTAGATCATTTGTATCGTATCTTTTGCTACATAACTTTTCACCAAATTTCACAAACACTAAGAAAGTTGGTTTTTCGATTCAAAATAAGATTTTAACGATTTGAGGAGTTCAAATAACGTGTTTTTAGATCATTTGTATCGTATCTTTTACTACATAACTTTTCACCAAATTTCACAAACACTAAGAAAGTTTGTTTTTCGATTCAAAACAAGATTTTAACGCTTTGAGGAGTTCAAATAAGGTGTTTTTAGATCATTTGTATCGTATCTTTTACTACATAACTTTTCACCAAATTTCACAAACACAAAGAAAGTTGGTTTTTAGATTCAAAACAAGATTTTAACGCTTTGAGGAGTTCAAATAACGTGTTTTTAGATCATTTGTATCGTATCTTTTACTACATAACTTTTCACCAAATTTGAATAACACAAAGAAAGTTTGTTTTTAGATTCAAAACAAGATTTTAACGCTTTGAGGAGTTCAAATAACGTGTTTTTAGATCATTTGTATCGTATCTTTTACTACATAACTTTTCACCAAATTTCACAAACACTAAGAAAGTTGGTTTTTCGATTCAAAACAAGATTTTAACGATTTGAGGAGTTCAAATAACGTGTTTTTAGATCATTTGTATCGTATCTTTTACTACATAACTTTTCACCAAATTTCACAAACACTAAGAAAGTTTGTTTTTCGATTCAAAACAAGATTTTAACGCTTTGAGGAGTTGAAATAACGTGTTTTTAGATCATTTGTATCGTATATTTTACTACACAACTTTTCACCAAATTTCACAAACACTAAGAAAGTTTGTTTTTCGATTCAAACAAGATTTTAACGCTTTGAGGAGTTCAAATAACGTGTTTTTAGATCATTTGTATCGTACCTTTTACTACATAACTTTTCGCCAAATTTCACAAACACTAAGAAAGTTTGTTTTCCTATTCAAAACAAGATTTTAACGCTTTGAGGAGCTCAAATAACGTGTTTTTAGATCATTTGTATCGTATCTTTTACTACATAACTTTTCACCAAATTTCACGAACACAAAGAAAGTTTGTTTTTAGATTCAAAACAAGATTTTAACGCTTTGAGGAGTTCAAATAACGTGTTTTTAGATCATTTGTATCGTATCTTTTACTACATAACTTTTCACCAAATTTCACAAACACTAAGAAAGTATGTTTTCAGATTCAAAACAAGATTTTAACGCTTTGAGGAGTTCAAATAACGTGTTTTTAGATCAGTTGTATCGTATCTTTTACTACATAACTTTTCACCAAATTTCACTAACACAAAGAAAGTTTGTTTTTAGATTCAAAACAAGATTTTAACGCTTTGAGGAGTTCAAATAACGTGTTTTTAGATCATTTGTATCGTATCTTTTACTACATAACTTTTCACCAAATTTCACAAACACTAAGAAAGTTGGTTTTTCGATTCAAAACAAGATTTTAACGATTTGAGGAGTTCAAATAACGTGTTTTTAGATCATTTGTATCGTATCTTTTACTACATAACTTTTCACCAAATTTAACAAACACTAAGAAAGTTTGTTTTTCGATTCAAAACAAGATTTTAACGCTTTGAGGAGTTCAAATAACGTGTTTTTAGATCATTTGTATCGTATCTTTTACTACATAACTTTTCACCAAATTTCACTAACACAAAGAAAGTTTGTTTTTAGATTCAAAACAAGATTTTAACGCTTTGAGGAGTTCAAATAACGTGTTTTGAGATCATTTGTATCGTATCTTTTACTACATAACTTTTCGCCAAATTTCACAAACACTAAGAAAGTTTGTTTTCCTATTCAAAACAAGATTTTAACGCTTTGAGGAGCTCAAATAACGTGTTTTTAGATCATTTGTATCGTATCTTTTACTACATAACTTTTCACCAAATTTCACAAACACAAAGAAAGTTTGTTTTCCTATTCAAAACAAGATTTTAACGCTATAAGGAGTTAAAATAACGTGTTTTTAGATCATTTGTATCGTTTCTTATATTACATAACTTGTTTTTAGATCATTTGTATCGTATATTTTACTACATAACTTTTCACCAAATTTCACGAACACAAAGAAAGTTTGTTTTTAGATTCAAAACAAGATTTTAACGCTTTGAGGAGTTCAAATAACGTGTTTTTAGATCATTTGTATCGTATCTTTTACTACATAACTTTTCACCAAATTTCACAAACACTAAGAAAGTTGGTTTTTCGATTCAAAACAAGATTTTAACGATTTGAGGAGTTCAAATAATGTGTTTTTAGATCATTTGTATCGTATCTTTTACTACATAACTTTTCACCAAATTTCACAAACACTAAGAAAGTTTGTTTTTCGATTCAAAACAAGATTTTAACGCTTTGAGGAGTTGAAATAACGTGTTTTTAGATCATTTGTATCGTATATTTTACTACATAACTTTTCACCAAATTTCACAAGCACTAAGAAAGTTTGTTTTTCGATTCAAACAAGATTTTAACGCTTTGAGGAGTTCAAATAACGTGTTTTTAGATCATTTGTATCGTACCTTTTACTACATAACTTTTCGCCAAATTTCACAAACACTAAGAAAGTTTGTTTTCCTATTCAAAACAAGATTTTAACGCTTTGAGGAGCTCAAATAACGTGTTTTTAGATCATTTGTATCGTATCTTTTACTACATAACTTTTCACCAAATTTCACGAACACAAAGAAAGTTTGTTTTTAGATTCAAAACAAGATTTTAACGCTTTGAGGAGTTCAAATAACGTGTTTTTAGATCATTTGTATCGTATCTTTTACTACATAACTTTTCACTAAATTTCACAAACACTAAGAAAGTATGTTTTTAGATTCAAAACAAGATTTTAACGTTTTGAGGAGTTCAAATAACGTGTTTTTAGATCAGTTGTATCGTATCTTTTACTACATAACTTTTCACCAAATTTCACTAACACAAAGAAAGTTTGTTTTTAGATTCAAAACAAGATTTTAACGCTTTGAGGAGTTCAAATAACGTGTTTTTAGATCATTTGTATCGTATCTTTTACTACATAACTTTTCACCAAATTTCACAAACACTAAGAAAGTTTGTTTTTCGATTCAAAACAAGATTTTAACGCTTTGAGGAGTTCAAATAACGTGCTTTTAGATCATTTGTATCGTATCTTTTACTACATAACTTTTCAACAAATTTCACTCACACAAAGAAAGTTTGTTTTTAGATTCAAAACAAGATTTTAACGTTTTGAGGAGTTCAAATAACGTGTTTTTAGATCATTTGTATCGTATCTTTTACTACATAACTTTTCACCAAATTTCACAAACACTAAGAAAGTTTGTTTTTCGATTCAAAACAAGATTTTAACGCTTTGAGGAGTTCAAATAAGGTGTTTTTAGATCATTTGTATCGTATCTTTTACTACATAACTTTTCACCAAATTTCACAAACACAAAGAAAGTTGGTTTTTAGATTCAAAACAAGATTTTAACGCTTTGAGGAGTTCAAATAACGTGTTTTTAGATCATTTGTATCGTATCTTTTACTACATAACTTTTCACCAAATTTGAATAACACAAAGAAAGTTTGTTTTTAGATTCAAAACAAGATTTTAACGCTTTGAGGAGTTCAAATAACGTGTTTTTAGATCATTTGTATCGTATCTTTTACTACATAACTTTTCACCAAATTTCACAAACACTAAGAAAGTTGGTTTTTCGATTCAAAACAAGATTTTAACGATTTGAGGAGTTCAAATAACGTGTTTTTAGATCATTTGTATCGTATCTTTTACTACATAACTTTTCACCAAATTTCACAAACACTAAGAAAGTTTGTTTTTCGATTCAAAACAAGATTTTAACGCTTTGAGGAGTTGAAATAACGTGTTTTTAGATCATTTGTTTCGTATATTTTACTACATAACTTTTCACCAAATTTCACAAACACTAAGAAAGTTTGTTTTTCGATTCAAACAAGATTTTAACGCTTTGAGGAGTTCAAATAACGTGTTTTTAGATCATTTGTATCGTACCTTTGACTACATAACTTTTCGCCAAATTTCACAAACACTAAGAAAGTTTGTTTTCCTATTCAAAACAAGATCTTAACGCTTTGAGGAGCTCAAATAACGTGTTTTTAGATCATTTGTATCGTATCTTTTACTACATAACTTTTCACCAAATTTCACGAACACAAAGAAAGTTTGTTTTTAGATTCAAAACAAGATTTTAACGCTTTGAGGAGTTCAAATAACGTGTTTTTAGATCATTTGTATCGTATCTTTTACTACATAACTTTTCACCAAATTTCACAAACACTAAGAAAGTATGTTTTTAGATTCAAAACAAGATTTTAACGCTTTGAGGAGTTCAAATAACGTGTTTTTAGATCAGTTGTATCTCATCTTTTACTACATAACTTTTCACCAAATTTCACTAACACAAAGAAAGTTTGTTTTTAGATTCAAAACAAGATTTTAACGCTATGAGGAGTTCAAATAACGTGTTTTTAGATCATTTGTATCGTATCTTTTACTACATAACTTTTCACCAAATTTCACAAACACTAAGAAAGTTGGTTTTTCGATTCAAAACAAGATTTTAACGATTTGAGGAGTTCAAATAACGTGTTTTTAGATCATTTGTATCGTATCTATTACTACATAACTTTTCACCAAATTTCACAAACACTAAGAAAGTTTGTTTTTCGATTCAAAACAAGATTTTAACGCTTTGAGGAGTTCAAATAACGTGTTTTTAGATCATTTGTATCGTATCTTTTACTACATAACTTTTCACCAAATTTCACGAACACAAAGAAAGTTTGTTTTTAGATTCAAAACAAGATTTTAACGCTTTGAGGAGTTCAAATAACGTGTTTTTAGATCATTTGTATCGTATCTTTTACTACATAACTTTTCACCAAATTTCACGAACACAAAGAAAGTTTCTTTTTGGATTCAAAACAAGATTTTAACGCTTTGAGGAGTTCAAATAACGTGTTTTTAGATCATTTGTATCGTATCTTTTACTACATAACTTTTCACCAAATTTCACTAACACAAAGAAAGTTTGTTTTTAGATTGAAAACAAGATTTTAACGCTTTGAGGAGTTCAAATAACGAGTTTTTAGATCATTTGTATCGTATCTTTTACTACATAACTTTTCACCAAATTTCACAAACACAAAGAAAGTTTGTTTTTCGATTCAAAACAAGATTTTAACGCTTTGAGGAGTTCAAATAACGTGTTTTTAGATCATTTGTATCGTATCTTTTACTACATAACTTTTCACCAAATTTCACAAACACTAAGAAAGTTTGTTTTCCGAATCAAAACAAGATTTTAACGCTTTGAGGAGTTCAAATAACGTGTTTTTAGATCATTTGTATCGTATCTTTTACTACATAAGTTTTCACCAAATTTCGAAAATACTAATAAAGTTTGTTTTCCGATTCAAAACAAGATTTTAACGCTTTGAGGAGTTCAAATAACGTGTTTTTAGATCATTTGTATCGTATCTTTTACTACATAACTTTTCACCAAATTTCACGAACACAAAGAAAGTTTGTTTTTAGATTCAAAACAAGATTTTAACGCTTTGAGGAGTTCAAATAACGTGTTTTTAGATCATTTGTATCGTATCTTTTACTACATAACTTTTCACCAAATTTCACAAACACTAAGAAAGTTTGTTTTTCGATTCAAAACAAGATTTTAACGCTTTGAGGAGTTCAAATCACGTGTTATTAGATCATTTGTATCGTATCTTTTACTACATAACTTTTCACCATATTTCACGAACACAAAGAAAGTTTGTTTTTAGATTCAAAACAAGATTATAACGCTTTGAGGAGTTCAAATAACGTGTTTTTAGATCATTTGTATCGTATCTTTTACTACATAACTTTTCACCAAATTTCACAAACACTAAGAAAGTTGGTTTTTCGATTCAAAACAAGATTTTAACGATTTGAGGAGTTCAAATAACGTGTTTTTAGATCATTTGTATCGTATCTTTTACTACATAACTTTTCAACAAATTTCACTCACACAAAGAAAGTTTGTTTTTAGATTCAAAACAAGATTTTAACGTTTTGAGGAGTTCAAATAACGTGTTTTTAGATCATTTGTATCGTATCTTTTACTACATAACTTTTCACCAAATTTCACAAACACTAAGAAAGTTTGTTTTTCGATTCAAAACAAGATTTTAACGCTTTGAGGAGTTCAAATAAGGTGTTTTTAGATCATTTGTATCGTATCTTTTACTACATAACTTTTCACCAAATTTCACAAACACAAAGAAAGTTGGTTTTTAGATTCAAAACAAGATTTTAACGCTTTGAGGAGTTCAAATAACGTGTTTTTAGATCATTTGTATCGTATCTTTTACTACATAACTTTTCACCAAATTTGAATAACACAAAGAAAGTTTGTTTTTAGATTCAAAACAAGATTTTAACGCTTTGAGGAGTTCAAATAACGTGTTTTTAGATCATTTGTATCGTATCTTTTACTACATAACTTTTCACCAAATTTCACAAACACTAAGAAAGTTGGTTTTTCGATTCAAAACAAGATTTTAACGATTTGAGGAGTTCAAATAACGTGTTTTTAGATCATTTGTATCGTATCTTTTACTACATAACTTTTCACCAAATTTCACGAACACAAAGAAAGTTTGTTTTTAGATTCAAAACAAGATTTTAACGCTTTGAGGAGTTCAAATAACGTGTTTCAAGATCATTTGTATCGTATCTTTTACTACATAACTTTTCACCAAATTTCACAAACACAAAGAAAGTTTGGTTTTCGATTCAAAACAAGAGTTTAACGCTTTGAGGAGTTCAAATAACGTGTTTTTAGATCATTTGTATCGTATCTTTTACTACATAACGTTTCACCAAATTTCACAAACACAAAAAAAGTTTCTTTTTAGATTCAAAACAAGATTTTAACGCTTTGAGGAGTTCAAATAACGTGTTTTTAGATCATTTGTATCGTATCTTTTACTACATAACGTTTCACCAAATTTCACTAACACAAAGAAAGTTTGTTTTTAGATTCAAAACAAGATTTTAAAGCTTTGAGGAGTTCAAATAATGTGTTTTTAGATCATTTGTATCGTATCTTTTACTACATAACTTTTCACCAAATTTCACAAACACTAAGAAAGTTTGTTTTTCGATTCAAAACAAGATTTTAACGCTTTGAGGAGTTGAAATAACGTGTTTTTAGATCATTTGTATCGTATATTTTACTACACAACTTTTCACCAAATTTCACAAACACTAAGAAAGTTTGTTTTTCGATTCAAACAAGATTTTAACGCTTTGAGGAGTTCAAATAACGTGTTTTTAGATCATTTGTATCGTACCTTTTACTACATAACTTTTCGCCAAATTTCACAAACACTAAGAAAGTTTGTTTTCCTATTCAAAACAAGATTTTAACGCTTTGAGGAGCTCAAATAACGTGTTTTTAGATCATTTGTATCGTATCTTTTACTACATAACTTTTCACCAAATTTCACGAACACAAAGAAAGTTTGTTTTTAGATTCAAAACAAGATTTTAACGCTTTGAGGAGTTCAAATAACGTGTTTTTAGATCATTTGTATCGTATCTTTTACTACATAACTTTTCACCAAATTTCACAAACACTAAGAAAGTATGTTTTCAGATTCAAAACAAGATTTTAACGCTTTGAGGAGTTCAAATAACGTGTTTTTAGATCAGTTGTATCGTATCTTTTACTACATAACTTTTCACCAAATTTCACTAACACAAAGAAAGTTTGTTTTTAGATTCAAAACAAGATTTTAACGCTTTGAGGAGTTCAAATAACGTGTTTTTAGATCATTTGTATCGTATCTTTTACTACATAACTTTTCACCAAATTTCACAAACACTAAGAAAGTTGGTTTTTCGATTCAAAACAAGATTTTAACGATTTGAGGAGTTCAAATAACGTGTTTTTAGATCATTTGTATCGTATCTTTTACTACATAACTTTTCACCAAATTTAACAAACACTAAGAAAGTTTGTTTTTCGATTCAAAACAAGATTTTAACGCTTTGAGGAGTTCAAATAACGTGTTTTTAGATCATTTGTATCGTATCTTTTACTACATAACTTTTCACCAAATTTCACTAACACAAAGAAAGTTTGTTTTTAGATTCAAAACAAGATTTTAACGCTTTGAGGAGTTCAAATAACGTGTTTTGAGATCATTTGTATCGTATCTTTTACTACATAACTTTTCGCCAAATTTCACAAACACTAAGAAAGTTTGTTTTCCTATTCAAAACAAGATTTTAACGCTTTGAGGAGCTCAAATAACGTGTTTTTAGATCATTTGTATCGTATCTTTTACTACATAACTTTTCACCAAATTTCACAAACACAAAGAAAGTTTGTTTTCCTATTCAAAACAAGATTTTAACGCTATAAGGAGTTAAAATAACGTGTTTTTAGATCATTTGTATCGTTTCTTTTATTACATAACTTGTTTTTAGATCATTTGTATCGTATCTTTTACTACATAACTTTTCACCAAATTTCACGAACACAAAGAAAGTTTGTTTTTAGATTCAAAACAAGATTTTAACGCTTTGAGGAGTTCAAATAACGTGTTTTTAGATCATTTGTATCGTATCTTTTACTACATAACGTTTCACCAAATTTCACTAACACAAAGAAAGTTTGTTTTTAGATTCAAAACAAGATTTTAAAGCTTTGAGGAGTTCAAATAATGTGTTTTTAGATCATTTGTATCGTATCTTTTACTACATAACTTTTCACCAAATTTCACAAACACTAAGAAAGTTTGTTTTTCGATTCAAAACAAAATTTTAACGCTTTGAGGAGTTCAAATAACGTGTTTTTAGATCATTTGTATCGTATCTTTTACTACATAACTTTTCACCAAATTTCACAAACACAAAGAAAGTTTGGTTTTCGATTCAAAACAAGAGTTTAACGCTTTGAGGAGTTCAAATAACGTGTTTTTAGATCATTTGTATCGTATCTTTTACTACATAACGTTTCACCAAATTTCACAAACACTAAGAAAGTTTGTTTTTAGATTCAAAACAAGATTTTAACGCTTTGAGGAGTTCAAATAAAGTGTTTCAAGATCATTTGTATCGTATCTTTTACTACATAACTTTTCACCAAATTTCACAAACACAAAGAAAGTTTGGTTTTCGATTCAAAACAAGAGTTTAACGCTTTGAGGAGTTCAAATAACGTGTTTTTAGATCATTTGTATCGTATATTTTACTACATAACGTTTCACCAAATTTCACAAACACAAAGAAAGTTTCTTTTTAGATTCAAAACAAGATTTTAACGCTTTGAGGAGTTCAAATAACGTGTTTTTAGATCATTTGTATCGTATCTTTTTACTACATAACTTTTCACCAAATTTCACTCACACAAAGAAAGTTTGTTTTTAGATTCAAAACAAGATTTTAACGCTTTGAGGAGTTCAAATAACGTGTTTTTAGATCATTTGCATCGTATCTTTTACTACATAACTTTTCGCCAAATTTCACAAACACTAAGAAAGTTTGTTTTCCTATTCAAAACAAGATTTTAACGCTTTGAGGAGTTCAAATAAAGTGTTTTAAGATCATTTGTATCGTATCTTTTACTACATAACTTTTCACCATATTTCACGAACACAAAGAAAGTTTGTTTTTAGATTCAAAACAAGATTTTAACGCTTTGAGGAGTTCAAATAACGTGTTTTTAGATCATTTGTATCGTATCTATTACTACATAACTTTTCACCAAATTTCACAAACACTAAGAAAGTTTTGTTTTTCGATTCAAAACAAGATTTTAACGTTTTGAGGAGTTCAAATAACGTGTTTTTAGATCATTTGTATCGTATCTTTTACTACATAACTTTTCACCAAATTTCACGAACACAAAGAAAGTTTGTTTTTAGATTCAAAACAAGATTTTAACGCTTTGAGGAGTTCAAATAACGTGTTTTTAGATCATTTGTATCGTATCTTTTACTACATAACTTTTCACCAAATTTCACGAACACAAAGAAAGTTTCTTTTTGGATTCAAAACAAGATTTTAACGCTTTGAGGAGTTCAAATAACGTGTTTTTAGATCATTTGTATCGTATCTTTTACTACATAACTTTTCACCAAATTTCACTAACACAAAGAAAGTTTGTTTTTAGATTGAAAACAAGATTTTAACGCTTTCAGGAGTTCAAATAACGAGTTTTTAGATCATTTGTATCGTATCTTTTACTACATAACTTTTCACCAAATTTCACGAACACAAAGAAAGTTTGTTTTTAGATTCAAAACAAGATTTTAACGCTTTGAGGAGTTGAAATAACGTGTTTTTAGATCATTTGTATCGTATCTTTTACTACATAACTTTTCACCAAATTTCACAAACACTAAGAAAGTTTGTTTTTCGGTTCAAAACAAGATTTTAACGATTTGAGGAGTTCAAATAACGTGTTTTTAGTTCTTTTGTATCGTATCTTTTACTACATAACTTTTCACCAAATTTCACGAACACAAAGAAAGTTTCTTTTTGGATTCAAAACAAGATTTTAACGCTTTGAGGAGTTCAAATAACGTGGTTTTAGATCATTTGTATCGTATCTTTTACTACATAACTTTTCACCAAATTTCACGAACACAAAGAAAGTTTGTTTTTCGATTCAAAACAAGATTTTAACGCTTTGAGGAGTTCAAATAACGTGTTTTTAGATCATTTGTATCGTATCTTTTACTACATAACTTTTCACCAAATTTCACAAACACAAAGAAAGTTGGTTTTTAGATTCAAAACAAGATTTTAACGCTTTGAGGAGTTCAAATAACGTGTTTTTAGATCATTTGTATCGTATCTTTTGCTACATAACTTTTCACCAAATTTCACAAACACTAAGAAAGTTGGTTTTTCGATTCAAAATAAGATTTTAACGATTTGAGGAGTTCAAATAACGTGTTTTTAGATCATTTGTATCGTATCTTTTACTACATAACTTTTCACCAAATTTCACAAACACTAAGAAAGTTTGTTTTTCGATTCAAAACAAGATTTTAACGCTTTGAGGAGTTCAAATAAGGTGTTTTTAGATCATTTGTATCGTATCTTTTACTACATAACTTTTCACCAAATTTCACAAACACAAAGAAAGTTGGTTTTTAGATTCAAAACAAGATTTTAACGCTTTGAGGAGTTCAAATAACGTGTTTTTAGATCATTTGTATCGTATCTTTTACTACATAACTTTTCACCAAATTTGAATAACACAAAGAAAGTTTGTTTTTAGATTCAAAACAAGATTTTAACGCTTTGAGGAGTTCAAATAACGTGTTTTTAGATCATTTGTATCGTATCTTTTACTACATAACTTTTCACCAAATTTCACAAACACTAAGAAAGTTGGTTTTTCGATTCAAAACAAGATTTTAACGATTTGAGGAGTTCAAATAACGTGTTTTTAGATCATTTGTATCGTATCTTTTACTACATAACTTTTCACCAAATTTCACAAACACTAAGAAAGTTTGTTTTTCGATTCAAAACAAGATTTTAACGCTTTGAGGAGTTGAAATAACGTGTTTTTAGATCATTTGTATCGTATATTTTACTACACAACTTTTCACCAAATTTCACAAACACTAAGAAAGTTTGTTTTTCGATTCAAACAAGATTTTAACGCTTTGAGGAGTTCAAATAACGTGTTTTTAGATCATTTGTATCGTACCTTTTACTACATAACTTTTCGCCAAATTTCACAAACACTAAGAAAGTTTGTTTTCCTATTCAAAACAAGATTTTAACGCTTTGAGGAGCTCAAATAACGTGTTTTTAGATCATTTGTATCGTATCTTTTACTACATAACTTTTCACCAAATTTCACGAACACAAAGAAAGTTTGTTTTTAGATTCAAAACAAGATTTTAACGCTTTGAGGAGTTCAAATAACGTGTTTTTAGATCATTTGTATCGTATCTTTTACTACATAACTTTTCACCAAATTTCACAAACACTAAGAAAGTATGTTTTCAGATTCAAAACAAGATTTTAACGCTTTGAGGAGTTCAAATAACGTGTTTTTAGATCAGTTGTATCGTATCTTTTACTACATAACTTTTCACCAAATTTCACTAACACAAAGAAAGTTTGTTTTTAGATTCAAAACAAGATTTTAACGCTTTGAGGAGTTCAAATAACGTGTTTTTAGATCATTTGTATCGTATCTTTTACTACATAACTTTTCACCAAATTTCACAAACACTAAGAAAGTTGGTTTTTCGATTCAAAACAAGATTTTAACGATTTGAGGAGTTCAAATAACGTGTTTTTAGATCATTTGTATCGTATCTTTTACTACATAACTTTTCACCAAATTTAACAAACACTAAGAAAGTTTGTTTTTCGATTCAAAACAAGATTTTAACGCTTTGAGGAGTTCAAATAACGTGTTTTTAGATCATTTGTATCGTATCTTTTACTACATAACTTTTCACCAAATTTCACTAACACAAAGAAAGTTTGTTTTTAGATTCAAAACAAGATTTTAACGCTTTGAGGAGTTCAAATAACGTGTTTTGAGATCATTTGTATCGTATCTTTTACTACATAACTTTTCGCCAAATTTCACAAACACTAAGAAAGTTTGTTTTCCTATTCAAAACAAGATTTTAACGCTTTGAGGAGCTCAAATAACGTGTTTTTAGATCATTTGTATCGTATCTTTTACTACATAACTTTTCACCAAATTTCACAAACACAAAGAAAGTTTGTTTTCCTATTCAAAACAAGATTTTAACGCTATAAGGAGTTAAAATAACGTGTTTTTAGATCATTTGTATCGTTTCTTATATTACATAACTTGTTTTTAGATCATTTGTATCGTATATTTTACTACATAACTTTTCACCAAATTTCACGAACACAAAGAAAGTTTGTTTTTAGATTCAAAACAAGATTTTAACGCTTTGAGGAGTTCAAATAACGTGTTTTTAGATCATTTGTATCGTATCTTTTACTACATAACTTTTCACCAAATTTCACAAACACTAAGAAAGTTGGTTTTTCGATTCAAAACAAGATTTTAACGATTTGAGGAGTTCAAATAATGTGTTTTTAGATCATTTGTATCGTATCTTTTACTACATAACTTTTCACCAAATTTCACAAACACTAAGAAAGTTTGTTTTTCGATTCAAAACAAGATTTTAACGCTTTGAGGAGTTGAAATAACGTGTTTTTAGATCATTTGTATCGTATATTTTACTACATAACTTTTCACCAAATTTCACAAGCACTAAGAAAGTTTGTTTTTCGATTCAAACAAGATTTTAACGCTTTGAGGAGTTCAAATAACGTGTTTTTAGATCATTTGTATCGTACCTTTTACTACATAACTTTTCGCCAAATTTCACAAACACTAAGAAAGTTTGTTTTCCTATTCAAAACAAGATTTTAACGCTTTGAGGAGCTCAAATAACGTGTTTTTAGATCATTTGTATCGTATCTTTTACTACATAACTTTTCACCAAATTTCACGAACACAAAGAAAGTTTGTTTTTAGATTCAAAACAAGATTTTAACGCTTTGAGGAGTTCAAATAACGTGTTTTTAGATCATTTGTATCGTATCTTTTACTACATAACTTTTCACTAAATTTCACAAACACTAAGAAAGTATGTTTTTAGATTCAAAACAAGATTTTAACGTTTTGAGGAGTTCAAATAACGTGTTTTTAGATCAGTTGTATCGTATCTTTTACTACATAACTTTTCACCAAATTTCACTAACACAAAGAAAGTTTGTTTTTAGATTCAAAACAAGATTTTAACGCTTTGAGGAGTTCAAATAACGTGTTTTTAGATCATTTGTATCGTATCTTTTACTACATAACTTTTCACCAAATTTCACAAACACTAAGAAAGTTTGTTTTTCGATTCAAAACAAGATTTTAACGCTTTGAGGAGTTCAAATAACGTGCTTTTAGATCATTTGTATCGTATCTTTTACTACATAACTTTTCAACAAATTTCACTCACACAAAGAAAGTTTGTTTTTAGATTCAAAACAAGATTTTAACGTTTTGAGGAGTTCAAATAACGTGTTTTTAGATCATTTGTATCGTATCTTTTACTACATAACTTTTCACCAAATTTCACAAACACTAAGAAAGTTTGTTTTTCGATTCAAAACAAGATTTTAACGCTTTGAGGAGTTCAAATAAGGTGTTTTTAGATCATTTGTATCGTATCTTTTACTACATAACTTTTCACCAAATTTCACAAACACAAAGAAAGTTGGTTTTTAGATTCAAAACAAGATTTTAACGCTTTGAGGAGTTCAAATAACGTGTTTTTAGATCATTTGTATCGTATCTTTTACTACATAACTTTTCACCAAATTTGAATAACACAAAGAAAGTTTGTTTTTAGATTCAAAACAAGATTTTAACGCTTTGAGGAGTTCAAATAACGTGTTTTTAGATCATTTGTATCGTATCTTTTACTACATAACTTTTCACCAAATTTCACAAACACTAAGAAAGTTGGTTTTTCGATTCAAAACAAGATTTTAACGATTTGAGGAGTTCAAATAACGTGTTTTTAGATCATTTGTATCGTATCTTTTACTACATAACTTTTCACCAAATTTCACAAACACTAAGAAAGTTTGTTTTTCGATTCAAAACAAGATTTTAACGCTTTGAGGAGTTGAAATAACGTGTTTTTAGATCATTTGTTTCGTATATTTTACTACATAACTTTTCACCAAATTTCACAAACACTAAGAAAGTTTGTTTTTCGATTCAAACAAGATTTTAACGCTTTGAGGAGTTCAAATAACGTGTTTTTAGATCATTTGTATCGTACCTTTGACTACATAACTTTTCGCCAAATTTCACAAACACTAAGAAAGTTTGTTTTCCTATTCAAAACAAGATCTTAACGCTTTGAGGAGCTCAAATAACGTGTTTTTAGATCATTTGTATCGTATCTTTTACTACATAACTTTTCACCAAATTTCACGAACACAAAGAAAGTTTGTTTTTAGATTCAAAACAAGATTTTAACGCTTTGAGGAGTTCAAATAACGTGTTTTTAGATCATTTGTATCGTATCTTTTACTACATAACTTTTCACCAAATTTCACAAACACTAAGAAAGTATGTTTTTAGATTCAAAACAAGATTTTAACGCTTTGAGGAGTTCAAATAACGTGTTTTTAGATCAGTTGTATCTCATCTTTTACTACATAACTTTTCACCAAATTTCACTAACACAAAGAAAGTTTGTTTTTAGATTCAAAACAAGATTTTAACGCTATGAGGAGTTCAAATAACGTGTTTTTAGATCATTTGTATCGTATCTTTTACTACATAACTTTTCACCAAATTTCACAAACACTAAGAAAGTTGGTTTTTCGATTCAAAACAAGATTTTAACGATTTGAGGAGTTCAAATAACGTGTTTTTAGATCATTTGTATCGTATCTATTACTACATAACTTTTCACCAAATTTCACAAACACTAAGAAAGTTTGTTTTTCGATTCAAAACAAGATTTTAACGCTTTGAGGAGTTCAAATAACGTGTTTTTAGATCATTTGTATCGTATCTTTTACTACATAACTTTTCACCAAATTTCTCGAACACAAAGAAAGTTTGTTTTTAGATTCAAAACAAGATTTTAACGCTTTGAGGAGTTCAAATAACGTGTTTTTAGATCATTTGTATCGTATCTTTTACTACATAACTTTTCACCAAATTTCACGAACACAAAGAAAGTTTCTTTTTGGATTCAAAACAAGATTTTAACGCTTTGAGGAGTTCAAATAACGTGTTTTTAGATCATTTGTATCGTATCTTTTACTACATAACTTTTCACCAAATTTCACTAACACAAAGAAAGTTTGTTTTTAGATTGAAAACAAGATTTTAACGCTTTGAGGAGTTCAAATAACGAGTTTTTAGATCATTTGTATCGTATCTTTTACTACATAACTTTTCACCAAATTTCACAAACACAAAGAAAGTTTGTTTTTCGATTCAAAACAAGATTTTAACGCTTTGAGGAGTTCAAATAACGTGTTTTTAGATCATTTGTATCGTATCTTTTACTACATAACTTTTCACCAAATTTCACAAACACTAAGAAAGTTTGTTTTCCGAATCAAAACAAGATTTTAACGCTTTGAGGAGTTCAAATAACGTGTTTTTAGATCATTTGTATCGTATCTTTTACTACATAAGTTTTCACCAAATTTCGAAAATACTAATAAAGTTTGTTTTCCGATTCAAAACAAGATTTTAACGCTTTGAGGAGTTCAAATAACGTGTTTTTAGATCATTTGTATCGTATCTTTTACTACATAACTTTTCACCAAATTTCACGAACACAAAGAAAGTTTGTTTTTAGATTCAAAACAAGATTTTAACGCTTTGAGGAGTTCAAATAACGTGTTTTTAGATCATTTGTATCGTATCTTTTACTACATAACTTTTCACCAAATTTCACAAACACTAAGAAAGTTTGTTTTTCGATTCAAAACAAGATTTTAACGCTTTGAGGAGTTCAAATCACGTGTTATTAGATCATTTGTATCGTATCTTTTACTACATAACTTTTCACCATATTTCACGAACACAAAGAAAGTTTGTTTTTAGATTCAAAACAAGATTATAACGCTTTGAGGAGTTCAAATAACGTGTTTTTAGATCATTTGTATCGTATCTTTTACTACATAACTTTTCACCAAATTTCACAAACACTAAGAAAGTTGGTTTTTCGATTCAAAACAAGATTTTAACGATTTGAGGAGTTCAAATAACGTGTTTTTAGATCATTTGTATCGTATCTTTTACTATATAACTTTTCACCAAATTTCACAAACACTAAGAAAGTTTGTTTTTCGATTCAAAACAAGATTATAACGCTTTGAGGAGTTCAAATAACGTGTTTTTAGATCATTTGTATCGTATATTTTACTACATAACTTTTCACCAAATTTCACAAACACTAAGAAAGTTTGTTTTTCGATTCAAACAAGATTTTAACGCTTTGAGGAGTTCAAATAACGTGTTTTTAGATCATTTGTATCGTATCTTTTACTACATAACTTTTCACCAAATTTCACGAACACTAAGAAACTTTGTTTTTCGGTTCAAAACAAGATTTTAACGATTTGAGGAGTTCAAATAACGTGTTTTTAGATCATTTGTATCGTATCTTTTACTACATAACTTTTCACCAAATTTCACGAACACAAAGAAAGTTTGTTTTTAGATTCAAAACAAGATTTTAACGCTTTGAGGAGTTCAAATAACGTGTTTTTAGATCATTTGTATCGTATCTTTTACTACATAACTTTTCACCAAATTTCACGAACACAAAGAAAGTTTGTTTTTAGATTCAAAACAAGATTTTAACGATTTGAGGAGTTCAAATAACGTGTTTTTAGATCATTTGTATCGTATCTTTTACTACATAACTTTTCACCAAATTTCACAAACACTAAGAAAGTATGTTTTTAGATTCAAAACAAGATTTTAACGCTTTGAGGAGTTCAAATAACGTGTTTTTAGATCAGTTGTATCGTATCTTTTACTACATAACTTTTCACCATATTTCACGAACACAAAGAAAGTTTGTTTTTAGATTCAAAACAAGATTTTAACGCTTTGAGGAGTTCAAATAACGTGTTTTTAGATCATTTGTATCGTATCTTTTACTACATAACTTTTCACCAAATTTCACAAACACTAAGAAAGTTGGTTTTTCGATTCAAAACAAGATTTTAACGATTTGAGGAGTTCAAATAACGTGTTTTTAGATCATTTGTATCGTATCTTTTACTACATAACTTTTCACCAAATTTCACAAACACTAAGAAAGTTTGTTTTTCGATTCAAAACAAGATTTTAACGCTTTGAGGAGTTGAAATAACGTGTTTTTAGATCATTTGTTTCGTATATTTTACTACATAACTTTTCACCAAATTTCACAAACACTAAGAAAGTTTGTTTTTCGATTCAAACAAGATTTTAACGCTTTGAGGAGTTCAAATAACGTGTTTTTAGATCATTTGTATCGTACCTTTGACTACATAACTTTTCGCCAAATTTCACAAACACTAAGAAAGTTTGTTTTCCTATTCAAAACAAGATTTTAACGCTTTGAGGAGCTCAAATAACGTGTTTTTAGATCATTTGTATCGTATCTTTTACTACATAACTTTTCACCAAATTTCACGAACACAAAGAAAGTTTGTTTTTAGATTCAAAACAAGATTTTAACGCTTTGAGGAGTTCAAATAACGTGTTTTTAGATCATTTGTATCGTATCTTTTACTACATAACTTTTCACCAAATTTCACAAACACTAAGAAAGTATGTTTTTAGATTCAAAACAAGATTTTAACGCTTTGAGGAGTTCAAATAACGTGTTTTTAGATCAGTTGTATCTCATCTTTTACTACATAACTTTTCACCAAATTTCACTAACACAAAGAAAGTTTGTTTTTAGATTCAAAACAAGATTTTAACGCTATGAGGAGTTCAAATAACGTGTTTTTAGATCATTTGTATCGTATCTTTTACTACATAACTTTTCACCAAATTTCACAAACACTAAGAAAGTTGGTTTTTCGATTCAAAACAAGATTTTAACGATTTGAGGAGTTCAAATAACGTGTTTTTAGATCATTTGTATCGTATCTATTACTACATAACTTTTCACCAAATTTCACAAACACTAAGAAAGTTTGTTTTTCGATTCAAAACAAGATTTTAACGCTTTGAGGAGTTCAAATAACGTGTTTTTAGATCATTTGTATCGTATCTTTTACTACATAACTTTTCACCAAATTTCACGAACACAAAGAAAGTTTGTTTTTAGATTCAAAACAAGATTTTAACGCTTTGAGGAGTTCAAATAACGTGTTTTTAGATCATTTGTATCGTATCTTTTACTACATAACTTTTCACCAAATTTCACGAAAACAAAGAAAGTTTCTTTTTGGATTCAAAACAAGATTTTAACGCTTTGAGGAGTTCAAATAACGTGTTTTTAGATCATTTGTATCGTATCTTTTACTACATAACTTTTCACCAAATTTCACTAACACAAAGAAAGTTTGTTTTTAGATTGAAAACAAGATTTTAACGCTTTGAGGAGTTCAAATAACGAGTTTTTAGATCATTTGTATCGTATCTTTTACTACATAACTTTTCACCAAATTTCACAAACACAAAGAAAGTTTGTTTTTCGATTCAAAACAAGATTTTAACGCTTTGAGGAGTTCAAATAACGTGTTTTTAGATCATTTGTATCGTATCTTTTACTACATAACTTTTCACCAAATTTCACAAACACTAAGAAAGTTTGTTTTCCGAATCAAAACAAGATTTTAACGCTTTGAGGAGTTCAAATAACGTGTTTTTAGATCATTTGTATCGTATCTTTTACTACATAAGTTTTCACCAAATTTCGAAAATACTAATAAAGTTTATTTTCCGATTCAAAACAAGATTTTAACGCTTTGAGGAGTTCAAATAACGTGTTTTTAGATCATTTGTATCGTATCTTTTACTACATAACTTTTCACCAAATTTCACGAACACAAAGAAAGTTTGTTTTTAGATTCAAAACAAGATTTTAACGCTTTGAGGAGTTCAAATAACGTGTTTTTAGATCATTTGTATCGTATCTTTTACTACATAACTTTTCACCAAATTTCACAAACACTAAGAAAGTTTGTTTTTCGATTCAAAACAAGATTTTAACGCTTTGAGGAGTTCAAATCACGTGTTATTAGATCATTTGTATCGTATCTTTTACTACATAACTTTTCACCATATTTCACGAACACAAAGAAAGTTTGTTTTTAGATTCAAAACAAGATTATAACGCTTTGAGGAGTTCAAATAACGTGTTTTTAGATCATTTGTATCGTATCTTTTACTACATAACTTTTCACCAAATTTCACAAACACTAAGAAAGTTGGTTTTTCGATTCAAAACAAGATTTTAACGATTTGAGGAGTTCAAATAACGTGTTTTTAGATCATTTGTATCGTATCTTTTACTATATAACTTTTCACCAAATTTCACAAACACTAAGAAAGTTTGTTTTTCGATTCAAAACAAGATTATAACGCTTTGAGGAGTTCAAATAACGTGTTTTTAGATCATTTGTATCGTATATTTTACTACATAACTTTTCACCAAATTTCACAAACACTAAGAAAGTTTGTTTTTCGATTCAAACAAGATTTTAACGCTTTGAGGAGTTCAAATAACGTGTTTTTAGATCATTTGTATCGTATCTTTTACTACATAACTTTTCACCAAATTTCACGAACACTAAGAAACTTTGTTTTTCGGTTCAAAACAAGATTTTAACGATTTGAGGAGTTCAAATAACGTGTTTTTAGATCATTTGTATCGTATCTTTTACTACATAACTTTTCACCAAATTTCACGAACACAAAGAAAGTTTGTTTTTAGATTCAAAACAAGATTTTAACGCTTTGAGGAGTTCAAATAACGTGTTTTTAGATCATTTGTATCGTATCTTTTACTACATAACTTTTCACCAAATTTCACGAACACAAAGAAAGTTTGTTTTTAGATTCAAAACAAGATTTTAACGATTTGAGGAGTTCAAATAACGTGTTTTTAGATCATTTGTATCGTATCTTTTACTACATAACTTTTCACCAAATTTCACAAACACTAAGAAAGTATGTTTTTAGATTCAAAACAAGATTTTAACGCTTTGAGGAGTTCAAATAACGTGTTTTTAGATCAGTTGTATCGTATCTTTTACTACATAACTTTTCACCATATTTCACGAACACAAAGAAAGTTTGTTTTTAGATTCAAAACAAGATTTTAACGCTTTGAGGAGTTCAAATAACGTGTTTTTAGATCATTTGTATCGTATCTATTACTACATAACTTTTCACCAAATTTCACAAACACTAAGAAAGTTTTGTTTTTCGATTCAAAACAAGATTTTAACGTTTTGAGGAGTTCAAATAACGTGTTTTTAGATCATTTGTATCGTATCTTTTACTACATAACTTTTCACCAAATTTCACGAACACAAAGAAAGTTTGTTTTTAGATTCAAAACAAGATTTTAACGCTTTGAGGAGTTCAAATAACGTGTTTTTAGATCATTTGTATCGTATCTTTTACTACATAACTTTTCACCAAATTTCACGAACACAAAGAAAGTTTCTTTTTGGATTCAAAACAAGATTTTAACGCTTTGAGGAGTTCAAATAACGTGTTTTTAGATCATTTGTATCGTATCTTTTACTACATAACTTTTCACCAAATTTCACTAACACAAAGAAAGTTTGTTTTTAGATTGAAAACAAGATTTTAACGCTTTCAGGAGTTCAAATAACGAGTTTTTAGATCATTTGTATCGTATCTTTTACTACATAACTTTTCACCAAATTTCACGAACACAAAGAAAGTTTGTTTTTAGATTCAAAACAAGATTTTAACGCTTTGAGGAGTTGAAATAACGTGTTTTTAGATCATTTGTATCGTATCTTTTACTACATAACTTTTCACCAAATTTCACAAACACTAAGAAAGTTTGTTTTTCGGTTCAAAACAAGATTTTAACGATTTGAGGAGTTCAAATAACGTGTTTTTAGATCATTTGTATCGTATCTTTTACTACATAACTTTTCACCAAATTTCACAAACACAAAGAAAGTTTGTTTTTAGATTCAAAACAAGATTTTAACGCTTTGAGGAGTTCAAATAACGTGTTTTTAGATCATTTGTATCGTATCTTTTACTACATAACTTTTCACCAAATTTCACAAACACTAAGAAAGTTGGTTTTTCGATTCAAAACAAGATTTTAACGATTTGAGGAGTTCAAATAACGTGTTTTTAGATCATTTGTATCGTATCTTTTACTACATAACTTTTCACCAAATTTAACAAACACTAAGAAAGTTTGTTTTTCGATTCAAAACAAGATTTTAACGCTTTGAGGAGTTCAAATAACGTGTTTTTAGATCATTTGTATCGTATCTTTTACTACATAACTTTTCACCAAATTTCACTAACACAAAGAAAGTTTGTTTTTAGATTCAAAACAAGATTTTAACGCTTTGAGGAGTTCAAATAACGTGTTTTGAGATCATTTGTATCGTATCTTTTACTACATAACTTTTCGCCAAATTTCACAAACACTAAGAAAGTTTGTTTTCCTATTCAAAACAAGATTTTAACGCTTTGAGGAGCTCAAATAACGTGTTTTTAGATCATTTGTATCGTATCTTTTACTACATAACTTTTCACCAAATTTCACAAACACAAAGAAAGTTTGTTTTCCTATTCAAAACAAGATTTTAACGCTATAAGGAGTTAAAATAACGTGTTTTTAGATCATTTGTATCGTTTCTTATATTACATAACTTGTTTTTAGATCATTTGTATCGTATCTTTTACTACATAACTTTTCACCAAATTTCACAAGCACTAAGAAAGTTTGTTTTTCGATTCAAACAAGATTTTAACGCTTTGAGGAGTTCAAATAACGTGTTTTTAGATCATTTGTATCGTACCTTTTACTACATAACTTTTCGCCAAATTTCACAAACACTAAGAAAGTTTGTTTTCCTATTCAAAACAAGATTTTAACGCTTTGAGGAGCTCAAATAACGTGTTTTTAGATCATTTGTATCGTATCTTTTACTACATAACTTTTCACCAAATTTCACGAACACAAAGAAAGTTTGTTTTTAGATTCAAAACAAGATTTTAACGCTTTGAGGAGTTCAAATAACGTGTTTTTAGATCATTTGTATCGTATCTTTTACTACATAACTTTTCACTAAATTTCACAAACACTAAGAAAGTATGTTTTTAGATTCAAAACAAGATTTTAACGCTTTGAGGAGTTCAAATAACGTGTTTTTAGATCAGTTGTATCGTATCTTTTACTACATAACTTTTCACCAAATTTCACTAACACAAAGAAAGTTTGTTTTTAGATTCAAAACAAGATTTTAACGCTTTGAGGAGTTCAAATAACGTGTTTTTAGATCATTTGTATCGTATCTTTTACTACATAACTTTTCACCAAATTTCACAAACACTAAGAAAGTTTGTTTTTCGATTCAAAACAAGATTTTAACGCTTTGAGGAGTTCAAATAACGTGTTTTTAGATCATTTGTATCGTATCTTTTACTACATAACTTTTCAACAAATTTCACTCACACAAAGAAAGTTTGTTTTTAGATTCAAAACAAGATTTTAACGTTTTGAGGAGTTCAAATAACGTGTTTTTAGATCATTTGTATCGTATCTTTTACTACATAACTTTTCACCAAATTTCACAAACACTAAGAAAGTTTGTTTTTCGATTCAAACAAGATTTTAACGCTTTGAGGAGTTCAAATAACGTGTTTTTAGATCATTTGTATCGTACCTTTTACTACATAACGTTTCGCCAAATTTCACAAATACTAAGAAAGTTTGTTTTCCTATTCAAAACAAGATTTTAACGCTTTGAGGAGCTCAAATAACGTGTTTTTAGATCATTTGTATCGTATCTTTTACTACATAACTTTTCACCAAATTTCACAAACACTAAGAAAGTTTGTTTTTAGATTCAAACCAAGATTTTAACGCTTTGAGGAGTTCAAATAACGTGTTTTTAGATCATTTGTATCATATCTTTTACTACATAACTTTTCACCAAATTTCAAAAACACTAAGAAAGTTTGTTTTTTGATTCAAAACAAGATTTTAACGCTTTGAGGAGTTCAAATAACGTGTTTTTAGATCATTTGTATCGTATCTTTTACTACATAACTTTTCACGAAATTTCACAAACACTAAGAAAGTTTGTTTTTCGATTCAAAACAAGATTTTAACGCTTTGAGGAGTTCAAATAACGTGTTTTTAGATCATTTGTATCGTTTCTTTTACTACATAACTTTTCACCAAATTTCACAAACACTAAGAAAGTTTGTTTTTCGATTCAAAACAAGATTTTAACGCTTTGAGGAGTTCAAAAAACGTGTTTTTAGATCATTTGTATCGTATCTATTAGTACATAACTTTTCACCAAATTTCACAAATACTAAGAAAGTTTGTTTTCCGATTCAAAACAAGATTTTAACGCTTTGAGGAGTTCAAGTCACGTGTTTTTAAATCATTTGTATCGTATCTTTTACTACATAACTTTTCACCAAATTTCACAAACACTAAGAAAGTTTGTTTTTCGATTCAAAACAAGATTTTAACGCTTTGAGGAGTTGAAATAACGTGTCTTTAGATCATTTGTATCGTATATTTTACTACATAACTTTTCACCAAATTTCACAAGCACTAAGAAAGTTTGTTTTTCGATTCAAAACAAGATTTTAACGCTTTGAGGAGTTCAAATAACGTGTTTTTAGATCATTTGTATCGTACCTTTTACTACATAACTTTTCGCCAAATTTCACAAACACTAAGAAAGTTTGTTTTCCTATTCAAAACAAGATTTTAACGCTTTGAGGAGCTCAAATAACGTGTTTTTAGATCATTTGTATCGTATCTTTTACTACATAACTTTTCACCAAATTTCACGAACACAAAGAAAGTTTGTTTTTAGATTCAAAACAAGATTTTAACGCTTTGAGGAGTTCAAATAACGTGTTTTTAGATCATTTGTATCGTATCTTTTACTACATAACTTTTCACTAAATTTCACAAACACTAAGAAAGTATGTTTTTAGATTCAAAACAAGATTTTAACGCTTTGAGGAGTTCAAATAACGTGTTTTTAGATCAGTTGTATCGTATCTTTTACTACATAACTTTTCACCAAATTTCACTAACACAAAGAAAGTTTGTTTTTAGATTCAAAACAAGATTTTAACGCTTTGAGGAGTTCAAATAACGTGTTTTTAGATCATTTGTATCGTATCTTTTACTACATAACTTTTCACCAAATTTCACAAACACTAAGAAAGTTTGTTTTTCGATTCAAAACAAGATTTTAACGCTTTGAGGAGTTCAAATAACGTGTTTTTAGATCATTTGTATCGTATCTTTTACTACATAACTTTTCAACAAATTTCACTAACACAAAGAAAGTTTGTTTTTAGATTCAAAACAAGATTTTAACGATTTGAGGAGTTCAAATAACGTGTTTTTAGATCATTTGTATCGTATCTATTACTACATAACTTTTCACCAAATTTCACAAACACTAAGAAAGTTTGTTTTTCGATTCAAAACAAGATTTTAACGCTTTGAGGAGTTCAAATAACGTGTTTTTAGATCATTTGTATCGTATCTTTTACTACATAACTTTTCACCAAATTTCTCGAACACAAAGAAAGTTTGTTTTTAGATTCAAAACAAGATTTTAACGCTTTGAGGAGTTCAAATAACGTGTTTTTAGATCATTTGTATCGTATCTTTTACTACATAACTTTTCACCAAATTTCACGAACACAAAGAAAGTTTCTTTTTGGATTCAAAACAAGATTTTAACGCTTTGAGGAGTTGAAATAACGTGTTTTTAGATCATTTGTTTCGTATATTTTACTACATAACTTTTCACCAAATTTCACAAACACTAAGAAAGTTTGTTTTTCGATTCAAACAAGATTTTAACGCTTTGAGGAGTTCAAATAACGTGTTTTTAGATCATTTGTATCGTACCTTTGACTACATAACTTTTCGCCAAATTTCACAAACACTAAGAAAGTTTGTTTTCCTATTCAAAACAAGATCTTAACGCTTTGAGGAGCTCAAATAACGTGTTTTTAGATCATTTGTATCGTATCTTTTACTACATAACTTTTCACCAAATTTCACGAACACAAAGAAAGTTTGTTTTTAGATTCAAAACAAGATTTTAACGCTTTGAGGAGTTCAAATAACGTGTTTTTAGATCATTTGTATCGTATCTTTTACTACATAACTTTTCACCAAATTTCACAAACACTAAGAAAGTATGTTTTTAGATTCAAAACAAGATTTTAACGCTTTGAGGAGTTCAAATAACGTGTTTTTAGATCAGTTGTATCTCATCTTTTACTACATAACTTTTCACCAAATTTCACTAACACAAAGAAAGTTTGTTTTTAGATTCAAAACAAGATTTTAACGCTATGAGGAGTTCAAATAACGTGTTTTTAGATCATTTGTATCGTATCTTTTACTACATAACTTTTCACCAAATTTCACAAACACTAAGAAAGTTGGTTTTTCGATTCAAAACAAGATTTTAACGATTTGAGGAGTTCAAATAACGTGTTTTTAGATCATTTGTATCGTATCTATTACTACATAACTTTTCACCAAATTTCACAAACACTAAGAAAGTTTGTTTTTCGATTCAAAACAAGATTTTAACGCTTTGAGGAGTTCAAATAACGTGTTTTTAGATCATTTGTATCGTATCTTTTACTACATAACTTTTCACCAAATTTCTCGAACACAAAGAAAGTTTGTTTTTAGATTCAAAACAAGATTTTAACGCTTTGAGGAGTTCAAATAACGTGTTTTTAGATCATTTGTATCGTATCTTTTACTACATAACTTTTCACCAAATTTCACGAACACAAAGAAAGTTTCTTTTTGGATTCAAAACAAGATTTTAACGCTTTGAGGAGTTCAAATAACGTGTTTTTAGATCATTTGTATCGTATCTTTTACTACATAACTTTTCACCAAATTTCACTAACACAAAGAAAGTTTGTTTTTAGATTGAAAACAAGATTTTAACGCTTTGAGGAGTTCAAATAACGAGTTTTTAGATCATTTGTATCGTATCTTTTACTACATAACTTTTCACCAAATTTCACAAACACAAAGAAAGTTTGTTTTTCGATTCAAAACAAGATTTTAACGCTTTGAGGAGTTCAAATAACGTGTTTTTAGATCATTTGTATCGTATCTTTTACTACATAACTTTTCACCAAATTTCACAAACACTAAGAAAGTTTGTTTTCCGAATCAAAACAAGATTTTAACGCTTTGAGGAGTTCAAATAACGTGTTTTTAGATCATTTGTATCGTATCTTTTACTACATAAGTTTTCACCAAATTTCGAAAATACTAATAAAGTTTGTTTTCCGATTCAAAACAAGATTTTAACGCTTTGAGGAGTTCAAATAACGTGTTTTTAGATCATTTGTATCGTATCTTTTACTACATAACTTTTCACCAAATTTCACGAACACAAAGAAAGTTTGTTTTTAGATTCAAAACAAGATTTTAACGCTTTGAGGAGTTCAAATAACGTGTTTTTAGATCATTTGTATCGTATCTTTTACTACATAACTTTTCACCAAATTTCACAAACACTAAGAAAGTTTGTTTTTCGATTCAAAACAAGATTTTAACGCTTTGAGGAGTTCAAATCACGTGTTATTAGATCATTTGTATCGTATCTTTTACTACATAACTTTTCACCATATTTCACGAACACAAAGAAAGTTTGTTTTTAGATTCAAAACAAGATTATAACGCTTTGAGGAGTTCAAATAACGTGTTTTTAGATCATTTGTATCGTATCTTTTACTACATAACTTTTCACCAAATTTCACAAACACTAAGAAAGTTGGTTTTTCGATTCAAAACAAGATTTTAACGATTTGAGGAGTTCAAATAACGTGTTTTTAGATCATTTGTATCGTATCTTTTACTATATAACTTTTCACCAAATTTCACAAACACTAAGAAAGTTTGTTTTTCGATTCAAAACAAGATTATAACGCTTTGAGGAGTTCAAATAACGTGTTTTTAGATCATTTGTATCGTATATTTTACTACATAACTTTTCACCAAATTTCACAAACACTAAGAAAGTTTGTTTTTCGATTCAAACAAGATTTTAACGCTTTGAGGAGTTCAAATAACGTGTTTTTAGATCATTTGTATCGTATCTTTTACTACATAACTTTTCACCAAATTTCACGAACACTAAGAAACTTTGTTTTTCGGTTCAAAACAAGATTTTAACGATTTGAGGAGTTCAAATAACGTGTTTTTAGATCATTTGTATCGTATCTTTTACTACATAACTTTTCACCAAATTTCACGAACACAAAGAAAGTTTGTTTTTAGATTCAAAACAAGATTTTAACGCTTTGAGGAGTTCAAATAACGTGTTTTTAGATCATTTGTATCGTATCTTTTACTACATAACTTTTCACCAAATTTCACGAACACAAAGAAAGTTTGTTTTTAGATTCAAAACAAGATTTTAACGATTTGAGGAGTTCAAATAACGTGTTTTTAGATCATTTGTATCGTATCTTTTACTACATAACTTTTCACCAAATTTCACAAACACTAAGAAAGTATGTTTTTAGATTCAAAACAAGATTTTAACGCTTTGAGGAGTTCAAATAACGTGTTTTTAGATCAGTTGTATCGTATCTTTTACTACATAACTTTTCACCATATTTCACGAACACAAAGAAAGTTTGTTTTTAGATTCAAAACAAGATTTTAACGCTTTGAGGAGTTCAAATAACGTGTTTTTAGATCATTTGTATCGTATCTTTTACTACATAACTTTTCACCAAATTTCACAAACACTAAGAAAGTTGGTTTTTCGATTCAAAACAAGATTTTAACGATTTGAGGAGTTCAAATAACGTGTTTTTAGATCATTTGTATCGTATCTTTTACTACATAACTTTTCACCAAATTTCACAAACACTAAGAAAGTTTGTTTTTCGATTCAAAACAAGATTTTAACGCTTTGAGGAGTTGAAATAACGTGTTTTTAGATCATTTGTTTCGTATATTTTACTACATAACTTTTCACCAAATTTCACAAACACTAAGAAAGTTTGTTTTTCGATTCAAACAAGATTTTAACGCTTTGAGGAGTTCAAATAACGTGTTTTTAGATCATTTGTATCGTACCTTTGACTACATAACTTTTCGCCAAATTTCACAAACACTAAGAAAGTTTGTTTTCCTATTCAAAACAAGATTTTAACGCTTTGAGGAGCTCAAATAACGTGTTTTTAGATCATTTGTATCGTATCTTTTACTACATAACTTTTCACCAAATTTCACGAACACAAAGAAAGTTTGTTTTTAGATTCAAAACAAGATTTTAACGCTTTGAGGAGTTCAAATAACGTGTTTTTAGATCATTTGTATCGTATCTTTTACTACATAACTTTTCACCAAATTTCACAAACACTAAGAAAGTATGTTTTTAGATTCAAAACAAGATTTTAACGCTTTGAGGAGTTCAAATAACGTGTTTTTAGATCAGTTGTATCTCATCTTTTACTACATAACTTTTCACCAAATTTCACTAACACAAAGAAAGTTTGTTTTTAGATTCAAAACAAGATTTTAACGCTATGAGGAGTTCAAATAACGTGTTTTTAGATCATTTGTATCGTATCTTTTACTACATAACTTTTCACCAAATTTCACAAACACTAAGAAAGTTGGTTTTTCGATTCAAAACAAGATTTTAACGATTTGAGGAGTTCAAATAACGTGTTTTTAGATCATTTGTATCGTATCTATTACTACATAACTTTTCACCAAATTTCACAAACACTAAGAAAGTTTGTTTTTCGATTCAAAACAAGATTTTAACGCTTTGAGGAGTTCAAATAACGTGTTTTTAGATCATTTGTATCGTATCTTTTACTACATAACTTTTCACCAAATTTCACGAACACAAAGAAAGTTTGTTTTTAGATTCAAAACAAGATTTTAACGCTTTGAGGAGTTCAAATAACGTGTTTTTAGATCATTTGTATCGTATCTTTTACTACATAACTTTTCACCAAATTTCACGAAAACAAAGAAAGTTTCTTTTTGGATTCAAAACAAGATTTTAACGCTTTGAGGAGTTCAAATAACGTGTTTTTAGATCATTTGTATCGTATCTTTTACTACATAACTTTTCACCAAATTTCACTAACACAAAGAAAGTTTGTTTTTAGATTGAAAACAAGATTTTAACGCTTTGAGGAGTTCAAATAACGAGTTTTTAGATCATTTGTATCGTATCTTTTACTACATAACTTTTCACCAAATTTCACAAACACAAAGAAAGTTTGTTTTTCGATTCAAAACAAGATTTTAACGCTTTGAGGAGTTCAAATAACGTGTTTTTAGATCATTTGTATCGTATCTTTTACTACATAACTTTTCACCAAATTTCACAAACACTAAGAAAGTTTGTTTTCCGAATCAAAACAAGATTTTAACGCTTTGAGGAGTTCAAATAACGTGTTTTTAGATCATTTGTATCGTATCTTTTACTACATAAGTTTTCACCAAATTTCGAAAATACTAATAAAGTTTATTTTCCGATTCAAAACAAGATTTTAACGCTTTGAGGAGTTCAAATAACGTGTTTTTAGATCATTTGTATCGTATCTTTTACTACATAACTTTTCACCAAATTTCACGAACACAAAGAAAGTTTGTTTTTAGATTCAAAACAAGATTTTAACGCTTTGAGGAGTTCAAATAACGTGTTTTTAGATCATTTGTATCGTATCTTTTACTACATAACTTTTCACCAAATTTCACAAACACTAAGAAAGTTTGTTTTTCGATTCAAAACAAGATTTTAACGCTTTGAGGAGTTCAAATCACGTGTTATTAGATCATTTGTATCGTATCTTTTACTACATAACTTTTCACCATATTTCACGAACACAAAGAAAGTTTGTTTTTAGATTCAAAACAAGATTATAACGCTTTGAGGAGTTCAAATAACGTGTTTTTAGATCATTTGTATCGTATCTTTTACTACATAACTTTTCACCAAATTTCACAAACACTAAGAAAGTTGGTTTTTCGATTCAAAACAAGATTTTAACGATTTGAGGAGTTCAAATAACGTGTTTTTAGATCATTTGTATCGTATCTTTTACTATATAACTTTTCACCAAATTTCACAAACACTAAGAAAGTTTGTTTTTCGATTCAAAACAAGATTATAACGCTTTGAGGAGTTCAAATAACGTGTTTTTAGATCATTTGTATCGTATATTTTACTACATAACTTTTCACCAAATTTCACAAACACTAAGAAAGTTTGTTTTTCGATTCAAACAAGATTTTAACGCTTTGAGGAGTTCAAATAACGTGTTTTTAGATCATTTGTATCGTATCTTTTACTACATAACTTTTCACCAAATTTCACGAACACTAAGAAACTTTGTTTTTCGGTTCAAAACAAGATTTTAACGATTTGAGGAGTTCAAATAACGTGTTTTTAGATCATTTGTATCGTATCTTTTACTACATAACTTTTCACCAAATTTCACGAACACAAAGAAAGTTTGTTTTTAGATTCAAAACAAGATTTTAACGCTTTGAGGAGTTCAAATAACGTGTTTTTAGATCATTTGTATCGTATCTTTTACTACATAACTTTTCACCAAATTTCACGAACACAAAGAAAGTTTGTTTTTAGATTCAAAACAAGATTTTAACGATTTGAGGAGTTCAAATAACGTGTTTTTAGATCATTTGTATCGTATCTTTTACTACATAACTTTTCACCAAATTTCACAAACACTAAGAAAGTATGTTTTTAGATTCAAAACAAGATTTTAACGCTTTGAGGAGTTCAAATAACGTGTTTTTAGATCAGTTGTATCGTATCTTTTACTACATAACTTTTCACCATATTTCACGAACACAAAGAAAGTTTGTTTTTAGATTCAAAACAAGATTTTAACGCTTTGAGGAGTTCAAATAACGTGTTTTTAGATCATTTGTATCGTATCTATTACTACATAACTTTTCACCAAATTTCACAAACACTAAGAAAGTTTTGTTTTTCGATTCAAAACAAGATTTTAACGTTTTGAGGAGTTCAAATAACGTGTTTTTAGATCATTTGTATCGTATCTTTTACTACATAACTTTTCACCAAATTTCACGAACACAAAGAAAGTTTGTTTTTAGATTCAAAACAAGATTTTAACGCTTTGAGGAGTTCAAATAACGTGTTTTTAGATCATTTGTATCGTATCTTTTACTACATAACTTTTCACCAAATTTCACGAACACAAAGAAAGTTTCTTTTTGGATTCAAAACAAGATTTTAACGCTTTGAGGAGTTCAAATAACGTGTTTTTAGATCATTTGTATCGTATCTTTTACTACATAACTTTTCACCAAATTTCACTAACACAAAGAAAGTTTGTTTTTAGATTGAAAACAAGATTTTAACGCTTTCAGGAGTTCAAATAACGAGTTTTTAGATCATTTGTATCGTATCTTTTACTACATAACTTTTCACCAAATTTCACGAACACAAAGAAAGTTTGTTTTTAGATTCAAAACAAGATTTTAACGCTTTGAGGAGTTGAAATAACGTGTTTTTAGATCATTTGTATCGTATCTTTTACTACATAACTTTTCACCAAATTTCACAAACACTAAGAAAGTTTGTTTTTCGGTTCAAAACAAGATTTTAACGATTTGAGGAGTTCAAATAACGTGTTTTTAGATCATTTGTATCGTATCTTTTACTACATAACTTTTCACCAAATTTCACAAACACAAAGAAAGTTTGTTTTTAGATTCAAAACAAGATTTTAACGCTTTGAGGAGTTCAAATAACGTGTTTTTAGATCATTTGTATCGTATCTTTTACTACATAACTTTTCACCAAATTTCACAAACACTAAGAAAGTTGGTTTTTCGATTCAAAACAAGATTTTAACGATTTGAGGAGTTCAAATAACGTGTTTTTAGATCATTTGTATCGTATCTTTTACTACATAACTTTTCACCAAATTTAACAAACACTAAGAAAGTTTGTTTTTCGATTCAAAACAAGATTTTAACGCTTTGAGGAGTTCAAATAACGTGTTTTTAGATCATTTGTATCGTATCTTTTACTACATAACTTTTCACCAAATTTCACTAACACAAAGAAAGTTTGTTTTTAGATTCAAAACAAGATTTTAACGCTTTGAGGAGTTCAAATAACGTGTTTTGAGATCATTTGTATCGTATCTTTTACTACATAACTTTTCGCCAAATTTCACAAACACTAAGAAAGTTTGTTTTCCTATTCAAAACAAGATTTTAACGCTTTGAGGAGCTCAAATAACGTGTTTTTAGATCATTTGTATCGTATCTTTTACTACATAACTTTTCACCAAATTTCACAAACACAAAGAAAGTTTGTTTTCCTATTCAAAACAAGATTTTAACGCTATAAGGAGTTAAAATAACGTGTTTTTAGATCATTTGTATCGTTTCTTATATTACATAACTTGTTTTTAGATCATTTGTATCGTATCTTTTACTACATAACTTTTCACCAAATTTCACAAGCACTAAGAAAGTTTGTTTTTCGATTCAAACAAGATTTTAACGCTTTGAGGAGTTCAAATAACGTGTTTTTAGATCATTTGTATCGTACCTTTTACTACATAACTTTTCGCCAAATTTCACAAACACTAAGAAAGTTTGTTTTCCTATTCAAAACAAGATTTTAACGCTTTGAGGAGCTCAAATAACGTGTTTTTAGATCATTTGTATCGTATCTTTTACTACATAACTTTTCACCAAATTTCACGAACACAAAGAAAGTTTGTTTTTAGATTCAAAACAAGATTTTAACGCTTTGAGGAGTTCAAATAACGTGTTTTTAGATCATTTGTATCGTATCTTTTACTACATAACTTTTCACTAAATTTCACAAACACTAAGAAAGTATGTTTTTAGATTCAAAACAAGATTTTAACGCTTTGAGGAGTTCAAATAACGTGTTTTTAGATCAGTTGTATCGTATCTTTTACTACATAACTTTTCACCAAATTTCACTAACACAAAGAAAGTTTGTTTTTAGATTCAAAACAAGATTTTAACGCTTTGAGGAGTTCAAATAACGTGTTTTTAGATCATTTGTATCGTATCTTTTACTACATAACTTTTCACCAAATTTCACAAACACTAAGAAAGTTTGTTTTTCGATTCAAAACAAGATTTTAACGCTTTGAGGAGTTCAAATAACGTGTTTTTAGATCATTTGTATCGTATCTTTTACTACATAACTTTTCAACAAATTTCACTCACACAAAGAAAGTTTGTTTTTAGATTCAAAACAAGATTTTAACGTTTTGAGGAGTTCAAATAACGTGTTTTTAGATCATTTGTATCGTATCTTTTACTACATAACTTTTCACCAAATTTCACAAACACTAAGAAAGTTTGTTTTTCGATTCAAACAAGATTTTAACGCTTTGAGGAGTTCAAATAACGTGTTTTTAGATCATTTGTATCGTACCTTTTACTACATAACGTTTCGCCAAATTTCACAAATACTAAGAAAGTTTGTTTTCCTATTCAAAACAAGATTTTAACGCTTTGAGGAGCTCAAATAACGTGTTTTTAGATCATTTGTATCGTATCTTTTACTACATAACTTTTCACCAAATTTCACAAACACTAAGAAAGTTTGTTTTTAGATTCAAACCAAGATTTTAACGCTTTGAGGAGTTCAAATAACGTGTTTTTAGATCATTTGTATCATATCTTTTACTACATAACTTTTCACCAAATTTCAAAAACACTAAGAAAGTTTGTTTTTTGATTCAAAACAAGATTTTAACGCTTTGAGGAGTTCAAATAACGTGTTTTTAGATCATTTGTATCGTATCTTTTACTACATAACTTTTCACGAAATTTCACAAACACTAAGAAAGTTTGTTTTTCGATTCAAAACAAGATTTTAACGCTTTGAGGAGTTCAAATAACGTGTTTTTAGATCATTTGTATCGTTTCTTTTACTACATAACTTTTCACCAAATTTCACAAACACTAAGAAAGTTTGTTTTTCGATTCAAAACAAGATTTTAACGCTTTGAGGAGTTCAAAAAACGTGTTTTTAGATCATTTGTATCGTATCTATTAGTACATAACTTTTCACCAAATTTCACAAATACTAAGAAAGTTTGTTTTCCGATTCAAAACAAGATTTTAACGCTTTGAGGAGTTCAAGTCACGTGTTTTTAAATCATTTGTATCGTATCTTTTACTACATAACTTTTCACCAAATTTCACAAACACTAAGAAAGTTTGTTTTTCGATTCAAAACAAGATTTTAACGCTTTGAGGAGTTGAAATAACGTGTCTTTAGATCATTTGTATCGTATATTTTACTACATAACTTTTCACCAAATTTCACAAGCACTAAGAAAGTTTGTTTTTCGATTCAAAACAAGATTTTAACGCTTTGAGGAGTTCAAATAACGTGTTTTTAGATCATTTGTATCGTACCTTTTACTACATAACTTTTCGCCAAATTTCACAAACACTAAGAAAGTTTGTTTTCCTATTCAAAACAAGATTTTAACGCTTTGAGGAGCTCAAATAACGTGTTTTTAGATCATTTGTATCGTATCTTTTACTACATAACTTTTCACCAAATTTCACGAACACAAAGAAAGTTTGTTTTTAGATTCAAAACAAGATTTTAACGCTTTGAGGAGTTCAAATAACGTGTTTTTAGATCATTTGTATCGTATCTTTTACTACATAACTTTTCACTAAATTTCACAAACACTAAGAAAGTATGTTTTTAGATTCAAAACAAGATTTTAACGCTTTGAGGAGTTCAAATAACGTGTTTTTAGATCAGTTGTATCGTATCTTTTACTACATAACTTTTCACCAAATTTCACTAACACAAAGAAAGTTTGTTTTTAGATTCAAAACAAGATTTTAACGCTTTGAGGAGTTCAAATAACGTGTTTTTAGATCATTTGTATCGTATCTTTTACTACATAACTTTTCACCAAATTTCACAAACACTAAGAAAGTTTGTTTTTCGATTCAAAACAAGATTTTAACGCTTTGAGGAGTTCAAATAACGTGTTTTTAGATCATTTGTATCGTATCTTTTACTACATAACTTTTCAACAAATTTCACTAACACAAAGAAAGTTTGTTTTTAGATTCAAAACAAGATTTTAACGATTTGAGGAGTTCAAATAACGTGTTTTTAGATCATTTGTATCGTATCTATTACTACATAACTTTTCACCAAATTTCACAAACACTAAGAAAGTTTGTTTTTCGATTCAAAACAAGATTTTAACGCTTTGAGGAGTTCAAATAACGTGTTTTTAGATCATTTGTATCGTATCTTTTACTACATAACTTTTCACCAAATTTCTCGAACACAAAGAAAGTTTGTTTTTAGATTCAAAACAAGATTTTAACGCTTTGAGGAGTTCAAATAACGTGTTTTTAGATCATTTGTATCGTATCTTTTACTACATAACTTTTCACCAAATTTCACGAACACAAAGAAAGTTTCTTTTTGGATTCAAAACAAGATTTTAACGCTTTGAGGAGTTCAAATAACGTGTTTTTAGATCATTTGTATCGTATCTTTTACTACATAACTTTTCACCAAATTTCACTAACACAAAGAAAGTTTGTTTTTAGATTGAAAACAAGATTTTAACGCTTTGAGGAGTTCAAATAACGAGTTTTTAGATCATTTGTATCGTATCTTTTACTACATAACTTTTCACCAAATTTCACAAACACAAAGAAAGTTTGTTTTTCGATTCAAAACAAGATTTTAACGCTTTGAGGAGTTCAAATAACGTGTTTTTAGATCATTTGTATCGTATCTTTTACTACATAACTTTTCACCAAATTTCACAAACACTAAGAAAGTTTGTTTTCCGAATCAAAACAAGATTTTAACGCTTTGAGGAGTTCAAATAACGTGTTTTTAGATCATTTGTATCGTATCTTTTACTACATAAGTTTTCACCAAATTTCGAAAATACTAATAAAGTTTGTTTTCCGATTCAAAACAAGATTTTAACGCTTTGAGGAGTTCAAATAACGTGTTTTTAGATCATTTGTATCGTATCTTTTACTACATAACTTTTCACCAAATTTCACGAACACAAAGAAAGTTTGTTTTTAGATTCAAAACAAGATTTTAACGCTTTGAGGAGTTCAAATAACGTGTTTTTAGATCATTTGTATCGTATCTTTTACTACATAACTTTTCACCAAATTTCACAAACACTAAGAAAGTTTGTTTTTCGATTCAAAACAAGATTTTAACGCTTTGAGGAGTTCAAATCACGTGTTATTAGATCATTTGTATCGTATCTTTTACTACATAACTTTTCACCATATTTCACGAACACAAAGAAAGTTTGTTTTTAGATTCAAAACAAGATTATAACGCTTTGAGGAGTTCAAATAACGTGTTTTTAGATCATTTGTATCGTATCTTTTACTACATAACTTTTCACCAAATTTCACAAACACTAAGAAAGTTGGTTTTTCGATTCAAAACAAGATTTTAACGATTTGAGGAGTTCAAATAACGTGTTTTTAGATCATTTGTATCGTATCTTTTACTATATAACTTTTCACCAAATTTCACAAACACTAAGAAAGTTTGTTTTTCGATTCAAAACAAGATTATAACGCTTTGAGGAGTTCAAATAACGTGTTTTTAGATCATTTGTATCGTATATTTTACTACATAACTTTTCACCAAATTTCACAAACACTAAGAAAGTTTGTTTTTCGATTCAAACAAGATTTTAACGCTTTGAGGAGTTCAAATAACGTGTTTTTAGATCATTTGTATCGTATCTTTTACTACATAACTTTTCACCAAATTTCACGAACACTAAGAAACTTTGTTTTTCGGTTCAAAACAAGATTTTAACGATTTGAGGAGTTCAAATAACGTGTTTTTAGATCATTTGTATCGTATCTTTTACTACATAACTTTTCACCAAATTTCACGAACACAAAGAAAGTTTGTTTTTAGATTCAAAACAAGATTTTAACGCTTTGAGGAGTTCAAATAACGTGTTTTTAGATCATTTGTATCGTATCTTTTACTACATAACTTTTCACCAAATTTCACGAACACAAAGAAAGTTTGTTTTTAGATTCAAAACAAGATTTTAACGATTTGAGGAGTTCAAATAACGTGTTTTTAGATCATTTGTATCGTATCTTTTACTACATAACTTTTCACCAAATTTCACAAACACTAAGAAAGTATGTTTTTAGATTCAAAACAAGATTTTAACGCTTTGAGGAGTTCAAATAACGTGTTTTTAGATCAGTTGTATCGTATCTTTTACTACATAACTTTTCACCATATTTCACGAACACAAAGAAAGTTTGTTTTTAGATTCAAAACAAGATTTTAACGCTTTGAGGAGTTCAAATAACGTGTTTTTAGATCATTTGTATCGTATCTTTTACTACATAACTTTTCACCAAATTTCACAAACACTAAGAAAGTTGGTTTTTCGATTCAAAACAAGATTTTAACGATTTGAGGAGTTCAAATAACGTGTTTTTAGATCATTTGTATCGTATCTTTTACTACATAACTTTTCACCAAATTTCACAAACACTAAGAAAGTTTGTTTTTCGATTCAAAACAAGATTTTAACGCTTTGAGGAGTTGAAATAACGTGTTTTTAGATCATTTGTTTCGTATATTTTACTACATAACTTTTCACCAAATTTCACAAACACTAAGAAAGTTTGTTTTTCGATTCAAACAAGATTTTAACGCTTTGAGGAGTTCAAATAACGTGTTTTTAGATCATTTGTATCGTACCTTTGACTACATAACTTTTCGCCAAATTTCACAAACACTAAGAAAGTTTGTTTTCCTATTCAAAACAAGATTTTAACGCTTTGAGGAGCTCAAATAACGTGTTTTTAGATCATTTGTATCGTATCTTTTACTACATAACTTTTCACCAAATTTCACGAACACAAAGAAAGTTTGTTTTTAGATTCAAAACAAGATTTTAACGCTTTGAGGAGTTCAAATAACGTGTTTTTAGATCATTTGTATCGTATCTTTTACTACATAACTTTTCACCAAATTTCACAAACACTAAGAAAGTATGTTTTTAGATTCAAAACAAGATTTTAACGCTTTGAGGAGTTCAAATAACGTGTTTTTAGATCAGTTGTATCTCATCTTTTACTACATAACTTTTCACCAAATTTCACTAACACAAAGAAAGTTTGTTTTTAGATTCAAAACAAGATTTTAACGCTATGAGGAGTTCAAATAACGTGTTTTTAGATCATTTGTATCGTATCTTTTACTACATAACTTTTCACCAAATTTCACAAACACTAAGAAAGTTGGTTTTTCGATTCAAAACAAGATTTTAACGATTTGAGGAGTTCAAATAACGTGTTTTTAGATCATTTGTATCGTATCTATTACTACATAACTTTTCACCAAATTTCACAAACACTAAGAAAGTTTGTTTTTCGATTCAAAACAAGATTTTAACGCTTTGAGGAGTTCAAATAACGTGTTTTTAGATCATTTGTATCGTATCTTTTACTACATAACTTTTCACCAAATTTCACGAACACAAAGAAAGTTTGTTTTTAGATTCAAAACAAGATTTTAACGCTTTGAGGAGTTCAAATAACGTGTTTTTAGATCATTTGTATCGTATCTTTTACTACATAACTTTTCACCAAATTTCACGAAAACAAAGAAAGTTTCTTTTTGGATTCAAAACAAGATTTTAACGCTTTGAGGAGTTCAAATAACGTGTTTTTAGATCATTTGTATCGTATCTTTTACTACATAACTTTTCACCAAATTTCACTAACACAAAGAAAGTTTGTTTTTAGATTGAAAACAAGATTTTAACGCTTTGAGGAGTTCAAATAACGAGTTTTTAGATCATTTGTATCGTATCTTTTACTACATAACTTTTCACCAAATTTCACAAACACAAAGAAAGTTTGTTTTTCGATTCAAAACAAGATTTTAACGCTTTGAGGAGTTCAAATAACGTGTTTTTAGATCATTTGTATCGTATCTTTTACTACATAACTTTTCACCAAATTTCACAAACACTAAGAAAGTTTGTTTTCCGAATCAAAACAAGATTTTAACGCTTTGAGGAGTTCAAATAACGTGTTTTTAGATCATTTGTATCGTATCTTTTACTACATAAGTTTTCACCAAATTTCGAAAATACTAATAAAGTTTATTTTCCGATTCAAAACAAGATTTTAACGCTTTGAGGAGTTCAAATAACGTGTTTTTAGATCATTTGTATCGTATCTTTTACTACATAACTTTTCACCAAATTTCACGAACACAAAGAAAGTTTGTTTTTAGATTCAAAACAAGATTTTAACGCTTTGAGGAGTTCAAATAACGTGTTTTTAGATCATTTGTATCGTATCTTTTACTACATAACTTTTCACCAAATTTCACAAACACTAAGAAAGTTTGTTTTTCGATTCAAAACAAGATTTTAACGCTTTGAGGAGTTCAAATCACGTGTTATTAGATCATTTGTATCGTATCTTTTACTACATAACTTTTCACCATATTTCACGAACACAAAGAAAGTTTGTTTTTAGATTCAAAACAAGATTATAACGCTTTGAGGAGTTCAAATAACGTGTTTTTAGATCATTTGTATCGTATCTTTTACTACATAACTTTTCACCAAATTTCACAAACACTAAGAAAGTTGGTTTTTCGATTCAAAACAAGATTTTAACGATTTGAGGAGTTCAAATAACGTGTTTTTAGATCATTTGTATCGTATCTTTTACTATATAACTTTTCACCAAATTTCACAAACACTAAGAAAGTTTGTTTTTCGATTCAAAACAAGATTATAACGCTTTGAGGAGTTCAAATAACGTGTTTTTAGATCATTTGTATCGTATATTTTACTACATAACTTTTCACCAAATTTCACAAACACTAAGAAAGTTTGTTTTTCGATTCAAACAAGATTTTAACGCTTTGAGGAGTTCAAATAACGTGTTTTTAGATCATTTGTATCGTATCTTTTACTACATAACTTTTCACCAAATTTCACGAACACTAAGAAACTTTGTTTTTCGGTTCAAAACAAGATTTTAACGATTTGAGGAGTTCAAATAACGTGTTTTTAGATCATTTGTATCGTATCTTTTACTACATAACTTTTCACCAAATTTCACGAACACAAAGAAAGTTTGTTTTTAGATTCAAAACAAGATTTTAACGCTTTGAGGAGTTCAAATAACGTGTTTTTAGATCATTTGTATCGTATCTTTTACTACATAACTTTTCACCAAATTTCACGAACACAAAGAAAGTTTGTTTTTAGATTCAAAACAAGATTTTAACGATTTGAGGAGTTCAAATAACGTGTTTTTAGATCATTTGTATCGTATCTTTTACTACATAACTTTTCACCAAATTTCACAAACACTAAGAAAGTATGTTTTTAGATTCAAAACAAGATTTTAACGCTTTGAGGAGTTCAAATAACGTGTTTTTAGATCAGTTGTATCGTATCTTTTACTACATAACTTTTCACCATATTTCACGAACACAAAGAAAGTTTGTTTTTAGATTCAAAACAAGATTTTAACGCTTTGAGGAGTTCAAATAACGTGTTTTTAGATCATTTGTATCGTATCTATTACTACATAACTTTTCACCAAATTTCACAAACACTAAGAAAGTTTTGTTTTTCGATTCAAAACAAGATTTTAACGTTTTGAGGAGTTCAAATAACGTGTTTTTAGATCATTTGTATCGTATCTTTTACTACATAACTTTTCACCAAATTTCACGAACACAAAGAAAGTTTGTTTTTAGATTCAAAACAAGATTTTAACGCTTTGAGGAGTTCAAATAACGTGTTTTTAGATCATTTGTATCGTATCTTTTACTACATAACTTTTCACCAAATTTCACGAACACAAAGAAAGTTTCTTTTTGGATTCAAAACAAGATTTTAACGCTTTGAGGAGTTCAAATAACGTGTTTTTAGATCATTTGTATCGTATCTTTTACTACATAACTTTTCACCAAATTTCACTAACACAAAGAAAGTTTGTTTTTAGATTGAAAACAAGATTTTAACGCTTTCAGGAGTTCAAATAACGAGTTTTTAGATCATTTGTATCGTATCTTTTACTACATAACTTTTCACCAAATTTCACGAACACAAAGAAAGTTTGTTTTTAGATTCAAAACAAGATTTTAACGCTTTGAGGAGTTGAAATAACGTGTTTTTAGATCATTTGTATCGTATCTTTTACTACATAACTTTTCACCAAATTTCACAAACACTAAGAAAGTTTGTTTTTCGGTTCAAAACAAGATTTTAACGATTTGAGGAGTTCAAATAACGTGTTTTTAGATCATTTGTATCGTATCTTTTACTACATAACTTTTCACCAAATTTCACAAACACAAAGAAAGTTTGTTTTTAGATTCAAAACAAGATTTTAACGCTTTGAGGAGTTCAAATAACGTGTTTTTAGATCATTTGTATCGTATCTTTTACTACATAACTTTTCACCAAATTTCACAAACACTAAGAAAGTTGGTTTTTCGATTCAAAACAAGATTTTAACGATTTGAGGAGTTCAAATAACGTGTTTTTAGATCATTTGTATCGTATCTTTTACTACATAACTTTTCACCAAATTTAACAAACACTAAGAAAGTTTGTTTTTCGATTCAAAACAAGATTTTAACGCTTTGAGGAGTTCAAATAACGTGTTTTTAGATCATTTGTATCGTATCTTTTACTACATAACTTTTCACCAAATTTCACTAACACAAAGAAAGTTTGTTTTTAGATTCAAAACAAGATTTTAACGCTTTGAGGAGTTCAAATAACGTGTTTTGAGATCATTTGTATCGTATCTTTTACTACATAACTTTTCGCCAAATTTCACAAACACTAAGAAAGTTTGTTTTCCTATTCAAAACAAGATTTTAACGCTTTGAGGAGCTCAAATAACGTGTTTTTAGATCATTTGTATCGTATCTTTTACTACATAACTTTTCACCAAATTTCACAAACACAAAGAAAGTTTGTTTTCCTATTCAAAACAAGATTTTAACGCTATAAGGAGTTAAAATAACGTGTTTTTAGATCATTTGTATCGTTTCTTATATTACATAACTTGTTTTTAGATCATTTGTATCGTATCTTTTACTACATAACTTTTCACCAAATTTCACAAGCACTAAGAAAGTTTGTTTTTCGATTCAAACAAGATTTTAACGCTTTGAGGAGTTCAAATAACGTGTTTTTAGATCATTTGTATCGTACCTTTTACTACATAACTTTTCGCCAAATTTCACAAACACTAAGAAAGTTTGTTTTCCTATTCAAAACAAGATTTTAACGCTTTGAGGAGCTCAAATAACGTGTTTTTAGATCATTTGTATCGTATCTTTTACTACATAACTTTTCACCAAATTTCACGAACACAAAGAAAGTTTGTTTTTAGATTCAAAACAAGATTTTAACGCTTTGAGGAGTTCAAATAACGTGTTTTTAGATCATTTGTATCGTATCTTTTACTACATAACTTTTCACTAAATTTCACAAACACTAAGAAAGTATGTTTTTAGATTCAAAACAAGATTTTAACGCTTTGAGGAGTTCAAATAACGTGTTTTTAGATCAGTTGTATCGTATCTTTTACTACATAACTTTTCACCAAATTTCACTAACACAAAGAAAGTTTGTTTTTAGATTCAAAACAAGATTTTAACGCTTTGAGGAGTTCAAATAACGTGTTTTTAGATCATTTGTATCGTATCTTTTACTACATAACTTTTCACCAAATTTCACAAACACTAAGAAAGTTTGTTTTTCGATTCAAAACAAGATTTTAACGCTTTGAGGAGTTCAAATAACGTGTTTTTAGATCATTTGTATCGTATCTTTTACTACATAACTTTTCAACAAATTTCACTCACACAAAGAAAGTTTGTTTTTAGATTCAAAACAAGATTTTAACGTTTTGAGGAGTTCAAATAACGTGTTTTTAGATCATTTGTATCGTATCTTTTACTACATAACTTTTCACCAAATTTCACAAACACTAAGAAAGTTTGTTTTTCGATTCAAACAAGATTTTAACGCTTTGAGGAGTTCAAATAACGTGTTTTTAGATCATTTGTATCGTACCTTTTACTACATAACGTTTCGCCAAATTTCACAAATACTAAGAAAGTTTGTTTTCCTATTCAAAACAAGATTTTAACGCTTTGAGGAGCTCAAATAACGTGTTTTTAGATCATTTGTATCGTATCTTTTACTACATAACTTTTCACCAAATTTCACAAACACTAAGAAAGTTTGTTTTTAGATTCAAACCAAGATTTTAACGCTTTGAGGAGTTCAAATAACGTGTTTTTAGATCATTTGTATCATATCTTTTACTACATAACTTTTCACCAAATTTCAAAAACACTAAGAAAGTTTGTTTTTTGATTCAAAACAAGATTTTAACGCTTTGAGGAGTTCAAATAACGTGTTTTTAGATCATTTGTATCGTATCTTTTACTACATAACTTTTCACGAAATTTCACAAACACTAAGAAAGTTTGTTTTTCGATTCAAAACAAGATTTTAACGCTTTGAGGAGTTCAAATAACGTGTTTTTAGATCATTTGTATCGTTTCTTTTACTACATAACTTTTCACCAAATTTCACAAACACTAAGAAAGTTTGTTTTTCGATTCAAAACAAGATTTTAACGCTTTGAGGAGTTCAAAAAACGTGTTTTTAGATCATTTGTATCGTATCTATTAGTACATAACTTTTCACCAAATTTCACAAATACTAAGAAAGTTTGTTTTCCGATTCAAAACAAGATTTTAACGCTTTGAGGAGTTCAAGTCACGTGTTTTTAAATCATTTGTATCGTATCTTTTACTACATAACTTTTCACCAAATTTCACAAACACTAAGAAAGTTTGTTTTTCGATTCAAAACAAGATTTTAACGCTTTGAGGAGTTGAAATAACGTGTCTTTAGATCATTTGTATCGTATATTTTACTACATAACTTTTCACCAAATTTCACAAGCACTAAGAAAGTTTGTTTTTCGATTCAAAACAAGATTTTAACGCTTTGAGGAGTTCAAATAACGTGTTTTTAGATCATTTGTATCGTACCTTTTACTACATAACTTTTCGCCAAATTTCACAAACACTAAGAAAGTTTGTTTTCCTATTCAAAACAAGATTTTAACGCTTTGAGGAGCTCAAATAACGTGTTTTTAGATCATTTGTATCGTATCTTTTACTACATAACTTTTCACCAAATTTCACGAACACAAAGAAAGTTTGTTTTTAGATTCAAAACAAGATTTTAACGCTTTGAGGAGTTCAAATAACGTGTTTTTAGATCATTTGTATCGTATCTTTTACTACATAACTTTTCACTAAATTTCACAAACACTAAGAAAGTATGTTTTTAGATTCAAAACAAGATTTTAACGCTTTGAGGAGTTCAAATAACGTGTTTTTAGATCAGTTGTATCGTATCTTTTACTACATAACTTTTCACCAAATTTCACTAACACAAAGAAAGTTTGTTTTTAGATTCAAAACAAGATTTTAACGCTTTGAGGAGTTCAAATAACGTGTTTTTAGATCATTTGTATCGTATCTTTTACTACATAACTTTTCACCAAATTTCACAAACACTAAGAAAGTTTGTTTTTCGATTCAAAACAAGATTTTAACGCTTTGAGGAGTTCAAATAACGTGTTTTTAGATCATTTGTATCGTATCTTTTACTACATAACTTTTCAACAAATTTCACTCACACAAAGAAAGTTTGTTTTTAGATTCAAAACAAGATTTTAACGTTTTGAGGAGTTCAAATAACGTGTTTTTAGATCATTTGTATCGTATCTTTTACTACATAACTTTTCACCAAATTTCACAAACACTAAGAAAGTTTGTTTTTCGATTCAAACAAGATTTTAACGCTTTGAGGAGTTCAAATAACGTGTTTTTAGATCATTTGTATCGTACCTTTTACTACATAACGTTTCGCCAAATTTCACAAATACTAAGAAAGTTTGTTTTCCTATTCAAAACAAGATTTTAACGCTTTGAGGAGCTCAAATAACGTGTTTTTAGATCATTTGTATCGTATCTTTTACTACATAACTTTTCACCAAATTTCACAAACACTAAGAAAGTTTGTTTTTAGATTCAAACCAAGATTTTAACGCTTTGAGGAGTTCAAATAACGTGTTTTTAGATCATTTGTATCATATCTTTTACTACATAACTTTTCACCAAATTTCAAAAACACTAAGAAAGTTTGTTTTTTGATTCAAAACAAGATTTTAACGCTTTGAGGAGTTCAAATAACGTGTTTTTAGATCATTTGTATCGTATCTTTTACTACATAACTTTTCACGAAATTTCACAAACACTAAGAAAGTTTGTTTTTCGATTCAAAACAAGATTTTAACGCTTTGAGGAGTTCAAATAACGTGTTTTTAGATCATTTGTATCGTTTCTTTTACTACATAACTTTTCACCAAATTTCACAAACACTAAGAAAGTTTGTTTTTCGATTCAAAACAAGATTTTAACGCTTTGAGGAGTTCAAAAAACGTGTTTTTAGATCATTTGTATCGTATCTATTAGTACATAACTTTTCACCAAATTTCACAAATACTAAGAAAGTTTGTTTTCCGATTCAAAACAAGATTTTAACGCTTTGAGGAGTTCAAGTCACGTGTTTTTAAATCATTTGTATCGTATCTTTTACTACATAACTTTTCACCAAATTTCACGAACACTAAGAATGTTTGTTTTCCTATTCAAAACAAGATTTTAACGCTTTGAGGAGTTCAAATAACGTGTTTTTAGATCATTTGTATCGTATCTTTTACTACATAACGTTTCACCAAATTTCACTAACACAAAGAAAGTTTGTTTTTAGATTCAAAACAAGATTTTAAAGCTTTGAGGAGTTCAAATAATGTGTTTTTAGATCATTTGTATCGTATCTTTTACTACATAACTTTTCACCAAATTTCACAAACACTAAGAAAGTTTGTTTTTCGATTCAAAACAAAATTTTAACGCTTTGAGGAGTTCAAATAACGTGTTTTTAGATCATTTGTATCGTATCTTTTACTACATAACTTTTCACCAAATTTCACAAACACAAAGAAAGTTTGGTTTTCGATTACAAGAGTTTAACGCTTTGAGGAGTTCAAATAACGTGTTTTTAGATCATTTGTATCGTATCTTTTACTACATAACGTTTCACCAAATTTCACAAACACTAAGAAAGTTTGTTTTTAGATTCAAAACAAGATTTTAACGCTTTGAGGAGTTCAAATAAAGTGTTTCAAGATCATTTGTATCGTATCTTTTACTACATAACTTTTCACCAAATTTCACAAACACAAAGAAAGTTTGGTTTTCGATTCAAAACAAGAGTTTAACGCTTTGAGGAGTTCAAATAACGTGTTTTTAGATCATTTGTATCGTATCTTTTACTACATAACGTTTCACCAAATTTCACAAACACAAAGAAAGTTTCTTTTTAGATTCAAAACAAGATTTTAACGCTTTGAGGAGTTCAAATAACGTGTTTTTAGATCATTTGTATCGTATCTTTTTACTACATAACTTTTCACCAAATTTCACTCACACAAAGAATGTTTGTTTTTAGATTCAAAACAAGATTTTAACGCTTTGAGGAGTTCAAATAACGTGTTTTTAGATCATTTGCATCGTATCTTTTACTACATAACTTTTCACCAAATTTCACAAACACTAAGAAAGTTTGTTTTCCTATTCAAAACAAGATTTTAACGCTTTGAGGAGTTCAAATAAAGTGTTTTAAGATCATTTGTATCGTATCTTTTACTACATAACTTTTCACCAAATTTCACAAACACAAAGAAAGTTTGTTTTTAGATTCAAAACAAGATTTTAACGCTTTGAGGAGTTCAAATAACGTGTTTTTAGATCATTTGTATCGTATCTTTTACTACATAACTTTTCACCAAATTTCACAAACACTAAGAAAGTATGTTTTTAGATTCAAAACAAGATTTTAACGCTTTGAGGAGTTCAAATAACGTGTTTTTAGATCAGTTGTATCGTATCTTTTACTACATAACTTTTCACCATATTTCACGAACACAAAGAAAGTTTGTTTTTAGATTCAAAACAAGATTTTAACGCTTTGAGGAGTTCAAATAACGTGTTTTTAGATCATTTGTATCGTATCTTTTACTACATAACTTTTCACCAAATTTCACAAACACTAAGAAAGTTGGTTTTTCGATTCAAAATAAGATTTTAACGATTTGAGGATTCAAATAACGTGTTTTTAGATCATTTGTATCGTATCTTTTACTACATAACTTTTCACCAAATTTCACAAACACTAAGAAAGTTTGTTTTTCGATTCAAAACAAGATTTTAACGCTTTGAGGAGTTCAAATAAGGTGTTTTTAGATCATTTGTATCGTATCTTTTACTACATAACTTTTCACCAAATTTCACAAACACAAAGAAAGTTGGTTTTTAGATTCAAAACAAGATTTTAACGCTTTGAGGAGTTCAAATAACGTGTTTTTAGATCATTTGTATCGTATCTTTTACTACATAACTTTTCACCAAATTTGAATAACACAAAGAAAGTTTGTTTTTAGATTCAAAACAAGATTTTAACGCTTTGAGGAGTTCAAATAACGTGTTTTTAGATCATTTGTATCGTATCTTTTACTACATAACTTTTCACCAAATTTCACAAACACTAAGAAAGTTTGTTTTTCGATTCAAAACAAGATTTTAACGCTTTGAGGAGTTGAAATAACGTGTTTTTAGATCATTTGTTTCGTATATTTTACTACATAACTTTTCACCAAATTTCACAAACACTAAGAAAGTTTGTTTTTCGATTCAAACAAGATTTTAACGCTTTGAGGAGTTCAAATAACGTGTTTTTAGATCATTTGTATCGTACCTTTGACTACATAACTTTTCGCCAAATTTCACAAACACTAAGAAAGTTTGTTTTCCTATTCAAAACAAGATTTTAACGCTTTGAGGAGCTCAAATAACGTGTTTTTAGATCATTTGTATCGTATCTTTTACTACATAACTTTTCACCAAATTTCACGAACACAAAGAAAGTTTGTTTTTAGATTCAAAACAAGATTTTAACGCTTTCAGGAGTTCAAATAACGTGTTTTTAGATCATTTGTATCGTATCTTTTACTACATAACTTTTCACCAAATTTCACAAACACTAAGAAAGTATGTTTTTAGATTCAAAACAAGATTTTAACGCTTTGAGGAGTTCAAATAACGTGTTTTTAGATCAGTTGTATCTCATCTTTTACTACATAACTTTTCACCAAATTTCACTAACACAAAGAAAGTTTGTTTTTAGATTCAAAACAAGATTTTAACGCTATGAGGAGTTCAAATAACGTGTTTTTAGATCATTTGTATCGTATCTTTTACTACATAACTTTTCACCAAATTTCACGAACACAAAGAAAGTTTGTTTTTAGATTCAAAACAAGATTTTAACGATTTGAGGAGTTCAAATAACGTGTTTTTAGATCATTTGTATCGTATCTATTACTACATAACTTTTCACCAAATTTCACAAACACTAAGAAAGTTTGTTTTTCGATTCAAAACAAGATTTTAACGCTTTGAGGAGTTCAAATAACGTGTTTTTAGATCATTTGTATCGTATCTTTTACTACATAACTTTTCACCAAATTTCACGAACACAAAGAAAGTTTGTTTTTAGATTCAAAACAAGATTTTAACGCTTTGAGGAGTTCAAATAACGTGTTTTTAGATCATTTGTATCGTATCTTTTACTACATAACTTTTCACCAAATTTCACGAACACAAAGAAAGTTTCTTTTTGGATTCAAAACAAGATTTTAACGCTTTGAGGAGTTCAAATAACGTGTTTTTAGATCATTTGTATCGTATCTTTTACTACATAACTTTTCACCAAATTTCACTAACACAAAGAAAGTTTGTTTTTAGATTGAAAACAAGATTGTAACGCTTTGAGGAGTTCAAATAACGAGTTTTTAGATCATTTGTATCGTATCTTTTACTACATAACTTTTCACCAAATTTCACAAACACAAAGAAAGTTTGTTTTTCGATTCAAAACAAGATTTTAACGCTTTGAGGAGTTCAAATAACGTGTTTTTAGATCATTTGTATCGTATCTTTTACTACATAACTTTTCACCAAATTTCACAAACACTAAGAAAGTTTGTTTTCCGAATCAAAACAAGATTTTAACGCTTTGAGGAGTTCAAATAACGTGTTTTTAGATCATTTGTATCGTATCTTTTACTACATAAGTTTTCACCAAATTTCGAAAATACTAATAAAGTTTGTTTTCCGATTCAAAACAAGATTTTAACGCTTTGAGGAGTTCAAATAACGTGTTTTTAGATCATTTGTATCGTATCTTTTACTACATAACTTTTCACCAAATTTCACGAACACAAAGAAAGTTTGTTTTTAGATTCAAAACAAGATTTTAACGCTTTGAGGAGTTCAAATAACGTGTTTTTAGATCATTTGTATCGTATCTTTTACTACATAACTTTTCACCAAATTTCACAAACACTAAGAAAGTTTGTTTTTCGATTCAAAACAAGATTTTAACGCTTTGAGGAGTTCAAATCACGTGTTATTAGATCATTTGTATCGTATCTTTTACTACATAACTTTTCACCATATTTCACGAACACAAAGAAAGTTTGTTTTTAGATTCAAAACAAGATTATAACGCTTTGAGGAGTTCAAATAACGTGTTTTTAGATCATTTGTATCGTATCTTTTACTACATAACTTTTCACCAAATTTCACAAACACTAAGAAAGTTGGTTTTTCGATTCAAAACAAGATTTTAACGATTTGAGGAGTTCAAATAACGTGTTTTTAGATCATTTGTATCGTATCTTTTACTATATAACTTTTCACCAAATTTCACAAACACTAAGAAAGTTTGTTTTTCGATTCAAAACAAGATTATAACGCTTTGAGGAGTTGAAATAACGTGTTTTTAGATCATTTGTATCGTATATTTTACTACATAACTTTTCACCAAATTTCACAAACACTAAGAAAGTTTGTTTTTCGATTCAAACAAGATTTTAACGCTTTGAGGAGTTCAAATAACGTGTTTTTAGATCATTTGTATCGTATCTTTTACTACATAACTTTTCACCAAATTTCACGAACACTAAGAAACTTTGTTTTTCGGTTCAAAACAAGATTTTAACGATTTGAGGAGTTCAAATAACGTGTTTTTAGATCATTTGTATCGTATCTTTTACTACATAACTTTTCACCAAATTTCACGAACACAAAGAAAGTTTGTTTTTAGATTCAAAACAAGATTTTAACGCTTTGAGGAGTTCAAATAACGTGTTTTTAGATCATTTGTATCGTATCTTTTACTACATAACTTTTCACCAAATTTCACGAACACAAAGAAAGTTTGTTTTTAGATTCAAAACAAGATTTTAACGATTTGAGGAGTTCAAATAACGTGTTTTTAGATCATTTGTATCGTATCTTTTACTACATAACTTTTCACCAAATTTCACAAACACTAAGAAAGTATGTTTTTAGATTCAAAACAAGATTTTAACGCTTTGAGGAGTTCAAATAACGTGTTTTTAGATCAGTTGTATCGTATCTTTTACTACATAACTTTTCACCATATTTCACGAACACAAAGAAAGTTTGTTTTTAGATTCAAAACAAGATTTTAACGCTTTGAGGAGTTCAAATAACGTGTTTTTAGATCATTTGTATCGTATCTATTACTACATAACTTTTCACCAAATTTCACAAACACTAAGAAAGTTTGTTTTTCGATTCAAAACAAGATTTTAACGCTTTGAGGAGTTCAAATAACGTGTTTTTAGATCATTTGTATCGTATCTTTTACTACATAACTTTTCACCAAATTTCACGAACACAAAGAAAGTTTGTTTTTAGATTCAAAACAAGATTTTAACGCTTTGAGGAGTTCAAATAACGTGTTTTTAGATCATTTGTATCGTATCTTTTACTACATAACTTTTCACCAAATTTCACGAACACAAAGAAAGTTTCTTTTTGGATTCAAAACAAGATTTTAACGCTTTGAGGAGTTCAAATAACGTGTTTTTAGATCATTTGTATCGTATCTTTTACTACATAACTTTTCACCAAATTTCACTAACACAAAGAAAGTTTGTTTTTAGATTGAAAACAAGATTTTAACGCTTTCAGGAGTTCAAATAACGAGTTTTTAGATCATTTGTATCGTATCTTTTACTACATAACTTTTCACCAAATTTCACGAACACAAAGAAAGTTTGTTTTTAGATTCAAAACAAGATTTTAACGCTTTGAGGAGTTGAAATAACGTGTTTTTAGATCATTTGTATCGTATCTTTTACTACATAACTTTTCACCAAATTTCACAAACACTAAGAAAGTTTGTTTTTCGGTTCAAAACAAGATTTTAACGATTTGAGGAGTTCAAATAATGTGTTTTTAGATCATTTGTATCGTATCTTTTACTACATAACTTTTCGCCAAATTTCACAAACACTAAGAAAGTTTGTTTTCCTATTCAAAACAAGATTTTAACGCTTTGAGGAGTTCAAATAACGTGTTTTTAGATCATTTGTATCGTATCTTTTACTACATAACTTTTCACCAAATTTCACAAACACTAAGAAAGTTGGTTTTTCGATTCAAAACAAGATTTTAACGATTTGAGGAGTTCAAATAACGTGTTTTTAGATCATTTGTATCGTATCTTTTACTACATAACTTTTCACCAAATTTAACAAACACTAAGAAAGTTTGTTTTTCGATTCAAAACAAGATTTTAACGCTTTGAGGAGTTCAAATAACGTGTTTTTAGATCATTTGTATCGTATCTTTTACTACATAACTTTTCACCAAATTTCACTAACACAAAGAAAGTTTGTTTTTAGATTCAAAACAAGATTTTAACGCTTTGAGGAGTTCAAATAACGTGTTTTGAGATCATTTGTATCGTATCTTTTACTACATAACTTTTCGCCAAATTTCACAAACACTAAGAAAGTTTGTTTTCCTATTCAAAACAAGATTTTAACGCTTTGAGGAGCTCAAATAACGTGTTTTTAGATCATTTGTATCGTATCTTTTACTACATAACTTTTCACCAAATTTCACAAACACAAAGAAAGTTTGTTTTCCTATTCAAAACAAGATTTTAACGCTATAAGGAGTTAAAATAACGTGTTTTTAGATCATTTGTATCGTTTCTTTTATTACATAACTTGTTTTTAGATCATTTGTATCGTATCTTTTACTACATAACGTTTCACCAAATTTCACAAACACAAAGAAAGTTTCTTTTTAGATTCAAAACAAGATTTTAACGCTTTGAGGAGTTCAAATAACGTGTTTTTAGATCATTTGTATCGTATCTTTTTACTACATAACTTTTCACCAAATTTCACTCACACAAAGAATGTTTGTTTTTAGATTCAAAACAAGATTTTAACGCTTTGAGGAGTTCAAATAACGTGTTTTTAGATCATTTGCATCGTATCTTTTACTACATAACTTTTCACCAAATTTCACAAACACTAAGAAAGTTTGTTTTCCTATTCAAAACAAGATTTTAACGCTTTGAGGAGTTCAAATAAAGTGTTTTAAGATCATTTGTATCGTATCTTTTACTACATAACTTTTCACCAAATTTCACAAACACAAAGAAAGTTTGTTTTTAGATTCAAAACAAGATTTTAACGCTTTGAGGAGTTCAAATAACGTGTTTTTAGATCATTTGTATCGTATCTTTTACTACATAACTTTTCACCAAATTTCACAAACACTAAGAAAGTATGTTTTTAGATTCAAAACAAGATTTTAACGCTTTGAGGAGTTCAAATAACGTGTTTTTAGATCAGTTGTATCGTATCTTTTACTACATAACTTTTCACCATATTTCACGAACACAAAGAAAGTTTGTTTTTAGATTCAAAACAAGATTTTAACGCTTTGAGGAGTTCAAATAACGTGTTTTTAGATCATTTGTATCGTATCTTTTACTACATAACTTTTCACCAAATTTCACAAACACTAAGAAAGTTGGTTTTTCGATTCAAAATAAGATTTTAACGATTTGAGGATTCAAATAACGTGTTTTTAGATCATTTGTATCGTATCTTTTACTACATAACTTTTCACCAAATTTCACAAACACTAAGAAAGTTTGTTTTTCGATTCAAAACAAGATTTTAACGCTTTGAGGAGTTCAAATAAGGTGTTTTTAGATCATTTGTATCGTATCTTTTACTACATAACTTTTCACCAAATTTCACAAACACAAAGAAAGTTGGTTTTTAGATTCAAAACAAGATTTTAACGCTTTGAGGAGTTCAAATAACGTGTTTTTAGATCATTTGTATCGTATCTTTTACTACATAACTTTTCACCAAATTTGAATAACACAAAGAAAGTTTGTTTTTAGATTCAAAACAAGATTTTAACGCTTTGAGGAGTTCAAATAACGTGTTTTTAGATCATTTGTATCGTATCTTTTACTACATAACTTTTCACCAAATTTCACAAACACTAAGAAAGTTTGTTTTTCGATTCAAAACAAGATTTTAACGCTTTGAGGAGTTGAAATAACGTGTTTTTAGATCATTTGTTTCGTATATTTTACTACATAACTTTTCACCAAATTTCACAAACACTAAGAAAGTTTGTTTTTCGATTCAAACAAGATTTTAACGCTTTGAGGAGTTCAAATAACGTGTTTTTAGATCATTTGTATCGTACCTTTGACTACATAACTTTTCGCCAAATTTCACAAACACTAAGAAAGTTTGTTTTCCTATTCAAAACAAGATTTTAACGCTTTGAGGAGCTCAAATAACGTGTTTTTAGATCATTTGTATCGTATCTTTTACTACATAACTTTTCACCAAATTTCACGAACACAAAGAAAGTTTGTTTTTAGATTCAAAACAAGATTTTAACGCTTTCAGGAGTTCAAATAACGTGTTTTTAGATCATTTGTATCGTATCTTTTACTACATAACTTTTCACCAAATTTCACAAACACTAAGAAAGTATGTTTTTAGATTCAAAACAAGATTTTAACGCTTTGAGGAGTTCAAATAACGTGTTTTTAGATCAGTTGTATCTCATCTTTTACTACATAACTTTTCACCAAATTTCACTAACACAAAGAAAGTTTGTTTTTAGATTCAAAACAAGATTTTAACGCTATGAGGAGTTCAAATAACGTGTTTTTAGATCATTTGTATCGTATCTTTTACTACATAACTTTTCACCAAATTTCACGAACACAAAGAAAGTTTGTTTTTAGATTCAAAACAAGATTTTAACGATTTGAGGAGTTCAAATAACGTGTTTTTAGATCATTTGTATCGTATCTATTACTACATAACTTTTCACCAAATTTCACAAACACTAAGAAAGTTTGTTTTTCGATTCAAAACAAGATTTTAACGCTTTGAGGAGTTCAAATAACGTGTTTTTAGATCATTTGTATCGTATCTTTTACTACATAACTTTTCACCAAATTTCACGAACACAAAGAAAGTTTGTTTTTAGATTCAAAACAAGATTTTAACGCTTTGAGGAGTTCAAATAACGTGTTTTTAGATCATTTGTATCGTATCTTTTACTACATAACTTTTCACCAAATTTCACGAACACAAAGAAAGTTTCTTTTTGGATTCAAAACAAGATTTTAACGCTTTGAGGAGTTCAAATAACGTGTTTTTAGATCATTTGTATCGTATCTTTTACTACATAACTTTTCACCAAATTTCACTAACACAAAGAAAGTTTGTTTTTAGATTGAAAACAAGATTGTAACGCTTTGAGGAGTTCAAATAACGAGTTTTTAGATCATTTGTATCGTATCTTTTACTACATAACTTTTCACCAAATTTCACAAACACAAAGAAAGTTTGTTTTTCGATTCAAAACAAGATTTTAACGCTTTGAGGAGTTCAAATAACGTGTTTTTAGATCATTTGTATCGTATCTTTTACTACATAACTTTTCACCAAATTTCACAAACACTAAGAAAGTTTGTTTTCCGAATCAAAACAAGATTTTAACGCTTTGAGGAGTTCAAATAACGTGTTTTTAGATCATTTGTATCGTATCTTTTACTACATAAGTTTTCACCAAATTTCGAAAATACTAATAAAGTTTGTTTTCCGATTCAAAACAAGATTTTAACGCTTTGAGGAGTTCAAATAACGTGTTTTTAGATCATTTGTATCGTATCTTTTACTACATAACTTTTCACCAAATTTCACGAACACAAAGAAAGTTTGTTTTTAGATTCAAAACAAGATTTTAACGCTTTGAGGAGTTCAAATAACGTGTTTTTAGATCATTTGTATCGTATCTTTTACTACATAACTTTTCACCAAATTTCACAAACACTAAGAAAGTTTGTTTTTCGATTCAAAACAAGATTTTAACGCTTTGAGGAGTTCAAATCACGTGTTATTAGATCATTTGTATCGTATCTTTTACTACATAACTTTTCACCATATTTCACGAACACAAAGAAAGTTTGTTTTTAGATTCAAAACAAGATTATAACGCTTTGAGGAGTTCAAATAACGTGTTTTTAGATCATTTGTATCGTATCTTTTACTACATAACTTTTCACCAAATTTCACAAACACTAAGAAAGTTGGTTTTTCGATTCAAAACAAGATTTTAACGATTTGAGGAGTTCAAATAACGTGTTTTTAGATCATTTGTATCGTATCTTTTACTATATAACTTTTCACCAAATTTCACAAACACTAAGAAAGTTTGTTTTTCGATTCAAAACAAGATTATAACGCTTTGAGGAGTTGAAATAACGTGTTTTTAGATCATTTGTATCGTATATTTTACTACATAACTTTTCACCAAATTTCACAAACACTAAGAAAGTTTGTTTTTCGATTCAAACAAGATTTTAACGCTTTGAGGAGTTCAAATAACGTGTTTTTAGATCATTTGTATCGTATCTTTTACTACATAACTTTTCACCAAATTTCACGAACACTAAGAAACTTTGTTTTTCGGTTCAAAACAAGATTTTAACGATTTGAGGAGTTCAAATAACGTGTTTTTAGATCATTTGTATCGTATCTTTTACTACATAACTTTTCACCAAATTTCACGAACACAAAGAAAGTTTGTTTTTAGATTCAAAACAAGATTTTAACGCTTTGAGGAGTTCAAATAACGTGTTTTTAGATCATTTGTATCGTATCTTTTACTACATAACTTTTCACCAAATTTCACGAACACAAAGAAAGTTTGTTTTTAGATTCAAAACAAGATTTTAACGATTTGAGGAGTTCAAATAACGTGTTTTTAGATCATTTGTATCGTATCTTTTACTACATAACTTTTCACCAAATTTCACAAACACTAAGAAAGTATGTTTTTAGATTCAAAACAAGATTTTAACGCTTTGAGGAGTTCAAATAACGTGTTTTTAGATCAGTTGTATCGTATCTTTTACTACATAACTTTTCACCATATTTCACGAACACAAAGAAAGTTTGTTTTTAGATTCAAAACAAGATTTTAACGCTTTGAGGAGTTCAAATAACGTGTTTTTAGATCATTTGTATCGTATCTATTACTACATAACTTTTCACCAAATTTCACAAACACTAAGAAAGTTTGTTTTTCGATTCAAAACAAGATTTTAACGCTTTGAGGAGTTCAAATAACGTGTTTTTAGATCATTTGTATCGTATCTTTTACTACATAACTTTTCACCAAATTTCACGAACACAAAGAAAGTTTGTTTTTAGATTCAAAACAAGATTTTAACGCTTTGAGGAGTTCAAATAACGTGTTTTTAGATCATTTGTATCGTATCTTTTACTACATAACTTTTCACCAAATTTCACGAACACAAAGAAAGTTTCTTTTTGGATTCAAAACAAGATTTTAACGCTTTGAGGAGTTCAAATAACGTGTTTTTAGATCATTTGTATCGTATCTTTTACTACATAACTTTTCACCAAATTTCACTAACACAAAGAAAGTTTGTTTTTAGATTGAAAACAAGATTTTAACGCTTTCAGGAGTTCAAATAACGAGTTTTTAGATCATTTGTATCGTATCTTTTACTACATAACTTTTCACCAAATTTCACGAACACAAAGAAAGTTTGTTTTTAGATTCAAAACAAGATTTTAACGCTTTGAGGAGTTGAAATAACGTGTTTTTAGATCATTTGTATCGTATCTTTTACTACATAACTTTTCACCAAATTTCACAAACACTAAGAAAGTTTGTTTTTCGGTTCAAAACAAGATTTTAACGATTTGAGGAGTTCAAATAAGGTGTTTTTAGATCATTTGTATCGTATCTTTTACTACATAACTTTTCGCCAAATTTCACAAACACTAAGAAAGTTTGTTTTCCTATTCAAAACAAGATTTTAACGCTTTGAGGAGTTCAAATAACGTGTTTTTAGATCATTTGTATCGTATCTTTTACTACATAACTTTTCACCAAATTTCACAAACACTAAGAAAGTTGGTTTTTCGATTCAAAACAAGATTTTAACGATTTGAGGAGTTCAAATAACGTGTTTTTAGATCATTTGTATCGTATCTTTTACTACATAACTTTTCACCAAATTTAACAAACACTAAGAAAGTTTGTTTTTCGATTCAAAACAAGATTTTAACGCTTTGAGGAGTTCAAATAACGTGTTTTTAGATCATTTGTATCGTATCTTTTACTACATAACTTTTCACCAAATTTCACTAACACAAAGAAAGTTTGTTTTTAGATTCAAAACAAGATTTTAACGCTTTGAGGAGTTCAAATAACGCGTTTTGAGATCATTTGTATCGTATCTTTTACTACATAACTTTTCGCCAAATTTCACAAACACTAAGAAAGTTTGTTTTCCTATTCAAAACAAGATTTTAACGCTTTGAGGAGCTCAAATAACGTGTTTTTAGATCATTTGTATCGTATCTTTTACTACATAACTTTTCACCAAATTTCACAAACACAAAGAAAGTTTGTTTTCCTATTCAAAACAAGATTTTAACGCTATAAGGAGTTAAAATAACGTGTTTTTAGATCATTTGTATCGTTTCTTTTATTACATAACTTGTTTTTAGATCATTTGTATCGTATCTTTTACTACATAACTTTTCACCAAATTTCACGAACACAAAGAAAGTTTGTTTTTAGATTCAAAACAAGATTTTAACGCTTTGAGGAGTTCAAATAACGTGTTTTTAGATCATTTGTATCGTATCTTTTACTACATAACTTTTCACCAAATTTCACAAACACTAAGAAAGTTGGTTTTTCGATTCAAAACAAGATTTTAACGATTTGAGGAGTTCAAATAATGTGTTTTTAGATCATTTGTATCGTATCTTTTACTACATAACTTTTCACCAAATTTCACAAACACTAAGAAAGTTTGTTTTTCGATTCAAAACAAGATTTTAACGCTTTGAGGAGTTGAAATAACTTGTTTTTAGATCATTTGTATCGTATATTTTACTACATAACTTTTCACCAAATTTCACAAGCACTAAGAAAGTTTGTTTTTCGATTCAAACAAGATTTTAACGCTTTGAGGAGTTCAAATAACGTGTTTTTAGATCATTTGTATCGTACCTTTTACTACATAACTTTTCGCCAAATTTCACAAACACTAAGAAAGTTTGTTTTCCTATTCAAAACAAGATTTTAACGCTTTGAGGAGCTCAAATAACGTGTTTTTAGATCATTTGTATCGTATCTTTTACTACATAACTTTTCACCAAATTTCACGAACACAAAGAAAGTTTGTTTTTAGATTCAAAACAAGATTTTAACGCTTTGAGGAGTTCAAATAACGTGTTTTTAGATCATTTGTATCGTATCTTTTACTACATAACTTTTCACTAAATTTCACAAACACTAAGAAAGTATGTTTTTAGATTCAAAACAAGATTTTAACGCTTTGAGGAGTTCAAATAACGTGTTTTTAGATCAGTTGTATCGTATCTTTTACTACATAACTTTTCACCAAATTTCACTAACACAAAGAAAGTTTGTTTTTAGATTCAAAACAAGATTTTAACGCTTTGAGGAGTTCAAATAACGTGTTTTTAGATCATTTGTATCGTATCTTTTACTACATAACTTTTCACCAAATTTCACAAACACTAAGAAAGTTTGTTTTTCGATTCAAAACAAGATTTTAACGCTTTGAGGAGTTCAAATAACGTGTTTTTAGATCATTTGTATCGTATCTTTTACTACATAACTTTTCAACAAATTTCACTCACACAAAGAAAGTTTGTTTTTAGATTCAAAACAAGATTTTAACGTTTTGAGGAGTTCAAATAACGTGTTTTTAGATCATTTGTATCGTATCTTTTACTACATAACTTTTCACCAAATTTCACAAACACTAAGAAAGTTTGTTTTTCGATTCAAACAAGATTTTAACGCTTTGAGGAGTTCAAATAACGTGTTTTTAGATCATTTGTATCGTACCTTTTACTACATAACGTTTCGCCAAATTTCACAAATACTAAGAAAGTTTGTTTTCCTATTCAAAACAAGATTTTAACGCTTTGAGGAGCTCAAATAACGTGTTTTTAGATCATTTGTATCGTATCTTTTACTACATAACTTTTCACCAAATTTCACAAACACTAAGTAAGTTTGTTTTTAGATTCAAACCAAGATTTTAACGCTTTGAGGAGTTCAAATAACGTGTTTTTAGATCATTTGTATCATATCTTTTACTACATAACTTTTCACCAAATTTCAAAAACACTAAGAAAGTTTGTTTTTAGATTCAAAACAAGATTTTAACGCTTTGAGGAGTTCAAATAACGTGTTTTTAGATCATTTGTATCATATCTTTTACTACATAACTTTTCACGAAATTTCACAAACACTAAGAAAGTTTGTTTTTCGATTCAAAACAAGATTTTAACGCTTTGAGGAGTTCAAATAACGTGTTTTTAGATCATTTGTATCGTTTCTTTTACTACATAACTTTTCACCAAATTTCACAAACACTTAGAAAGTTTGTTTTTCGATTCAAAACAAGATTTTAACGCTTTGAGGAGTTCAAAAAACGTGTTTTTAGATCATTTGTATCGTATCTATTAGTACATAACTTTTCACCAAATTTCACAAATACTAAGAAAGTTTGTTTTCCGATTCAAAACAAGATTTTAACGCTTTGAGGAGTTCAAGTCACGTGTTTTTAAATCATTTGTATCGTATCTTTTACTACATAACTTTTCACCAAATTTCACGAACACTAAGAATGTTTGTTTTCCTATTCAAAACAAGATTTTAACGCTTTGAGGAGTTCAAATAACGTGTTTTTAGATCATTTGTATCGTATCTTTTACTACATAACGTTTCACCAAATTTCACAAACACAAAGAAAGTTTCTTTTTAGATTCAAAACAAGATTTTAACGCTTTGAGGAGTTCAAATAACGTGTTTTTAGATCATTTGTATCGTATCTTTTTACTACATAACTTTTCACCAAATTTCACTCACACAAAGAAAGTTTGTTTTTAGATTCAAAACAAGATTTTAACGCTTTGAGGAGTTCAAATAACGTGTTTTTAGATCATTTGCATCGTATCTTTTACTACATAACTTTTCACCAAATTTCACAAACACTAAGAAAGTTTGTTTTCCTATTCAAAACAAGATTTTAACGCTTTGAGGAGCTCAAATAACGTGTTTTTAGATCATTTGTATCGTATCTTTTACTACATAACTTTTCACCAAATTTCACGAACACAAAGAAAGTTTGTTTTTAGATTCAAAACAAGATTTTAACGCTTTGAGGAGTTCAAATAACGTGTTTTTAGATCATTTGTATCGTATCTTTTACTACATAACTTTTCACCAAATTTCACAAACACTAAGAAAGTATGTTTTTAGATTCAAAACAAGATTTTAACGCTTTGAAGAGTTAAAATAACGTGTTTTTAGATCAGTTGTATCTCATCTTTTACTACATAACTTTTCACCAAATTTCACTAACACAAAGAAAGTTTGTTTTTAGATTCAAAACAAGATTTTAACGCTATGAGGAGTTCAAATAACGTGTTTTTAGATCATTTGTATCGTATCTTTTACTACATAACTTTTCACCAAATTTCACGAACACAAAGAAAGTTTGTTTTTAGATTCAAAACAAGATTTTAACGATTTGAGGAGTTCAAATAACGTGTTTTTAGATCATTTGTATCGTATCTATTACTACATAACTTTTCACCAAATTTCACAAACACTAAGAAAGTTTGTTTTTCGATTCAAAACAAGATTTTAACGCTTTGAGGAGTTCAAATAACGTGTTTTTAGATCATTTGTATCGTATCTTTTACTACATAACTTTTCACCAAATTTCACGAACACAAAGAAAGTTTGTTTTTAGATTCAAAACAAGATTTTAACGCTTTGAGGAGTTCAAATAACGTGTTTTTAGATCATTTGTATCGTATCTTTTACTACATAACTTTTCACCAAATTTCACGAACACAAAGAAAGTTTCTTTTTGGATTCAAAACAAGATTTTAACGCTTTGAGGAGTTCAAATAACGTGTTTTTAGATCATTTGTATCGTATCTTTTACTACATAACTTTTCACCAAATTTCACTAACACAAAGAAAGTTTGTTTTTAGATTGAAAACAAGATTTTAACGCTTTGAGGAGTTCAAATAACGAGTTTTTAGATCATTTGTATCGTATCTTTTACTACATAACTTTTCACCAAATTTCACAAACACAAAGAAAGTTTGTTTTTCGATTCAAAACAAGATTTTAACGCTTTGAGGAGTTCAAATAACGTGTTTTTAGATCATTTGTATCGTATCTTTTACTACATAACTTTTCACCAAATTTCACAAACACTAAGAAAGTTTGTTTTCCGAATCAAAACAAGATTTTAACGCTTTGAGGAGTTCAAATAACGTGTTTTTAGATCATTTGTATCGTATCTTTTACTACATAAGTTTTCACCAAATTTCGAAAATACTAATAAAGTTTGTTTTCCGATTCAAAACAAGATTTTAACGCTTTGAGGAGTTCAAATAACGTGTTTTTAGATCATTTGTATCGTATCTTTTACTACATAACTTTTCACCAAATTTCACGAACACAAAGAAAGTTTGTTTTTAGATTCAAAACAAGATTTTAACGCTTTGAGGAGTTCAAATAACGTGTTTTTAGATCATTTGTATCGTATCTTTTACTACATAACTTTTCACCAAATTTCACAAACACTAAGAAAGTTTGTTTTTCGATTCAAAACAAGATTTTAACGCTTTGAGGAGTTCAAATCACGTGTTATTAGATCATTTGTATCGTATCTTTTACTACATAACTTTTCACCATATTTCACGAACACAAAGAAAGTTTGTTTTTAGATTCAAAACAAGATTATAACGCTTTGAGGAGTTCAAATAACGTGTTTTTAGATCATTTGTATCGTATCTTTTACTACATAACTTTTCACCAAATTTCACAAACACTAAGAAAGTTGGTTTTTCGATTCAAAACAAGATTTTAACGATTTGAGGAGTTCAAATAACGTGTTTTTAGATCATTTGTATCGTATCTTTTACTATATAACTTTTCCCCAAATTTCACAAACACTAAGAAAGTTTGTTTTTCGATTCAAAACAAGATTCTAACGCTTTGAGGAGTTCAAATAAGGTGTTTTTAGATCATTTGTATCGTATCTTTTACTACATAACTTTTCACCAAATTTCACAAACACAAAGAAAGTTGGTTTTTAGATTCAAAACAAGATTTTAACGCTTTGAGGAGTTCAAATAACGTGTTTTTAGATCATTTGTATCGTATCTTTTACTACATAACTTTTCACCAAATTTGAATAACACAAAGAAAGTTTGTTTTTAGATTCAAAACAAGATTTTAACGCTTTGAGGAGTTCAAATAACGTGTTTTGAGATCATTTGTATCGTATCTTTTACTACATAACTTTTCACCAAATTTCACAAACACTAAGAAAGTTGGTTTTTCGATTCAAAACAAGATTTTAACGATTTGAGGAGTTCAAATAACGTGTTTTTAGATCATTTGTATCGTATCTTTTACTACATAACTTTTCACCAAATTTCACAAACACTAAGAAAGTTTGTTTTTCGATTCAAAACAAGATTTTAACGCTTTGAGGAGTTGAAATAACGTGTTTTTAGATCATTTGTTTCGTATATTTTACTACATAACTTTTCACCAAATTTCACAAACACTAAGAAAGTTTGTTTTTCGATTCAAACAAGATTTTAACGCTTTGAGGAGTTCAAATAACGTGTTTTTAGATCATTTGTATCGTACCTTTGACTACATAACTTTTCGCCAAATTTCACAAACACTAAGAAAGTTTGTTTTCCTATTCAAAACAAGATTTTAACGCTTTGAGGAGCTCAAATAACGTGTTTTTAGATCATTTGTATCGTATCTTTTACTACATAACTTTTCACCAAATTTCACGAACACAAAGAAAGTTTGTTTTTAGATTCAAAACAAGATTTTAACGCTTTGAGGAGTTCAAATAACGTGTTTTTAGATCATTTGTATCGTATCTTTTACTACATAACTTTTCACCAAATTTCACAAACACTAAGAAAGTATGTTTTTAGATTCAAAACAAGATTTTAACGCTTTGAGGAGTTAAAATAACGTGTTTTTAGATCAGTTGTATCTCATCTTTTACTACATAACTTTTCACCAAATTTCACTAACACAAAGAAAGTTTGTTTTTAGATTCAAAACAAGATTTTAACGCTATGAGGAGTTCAAATAACGTGTTTTTAGATCATTTGTATCGTATCTTTTACTACATAACTTTTCACCAAATTTCACGAACACAAAGAAAGTTTGTTTTTAGATTCAAAACAAGATTTTAACGATTTGAGGAGTTCAAATAACGTGTTTTTAGATCATTTGTATCGTACCTTTGACTACATAACTTTTCGCCAAATTTCACAAACACTAAGAAATTTTGTTTTCCTATTCAAAACAAGATTTTAACGCTTTGAGGAGCTCAAATAACGTGTTTTTAGATCATTTGTATCGTATCTTTTACTACATAACTTTTCACCAAATTTCACTAACACAAAGAAAGTTTGTTTTTAGATTGAAAACAAGATTTTAACGCTTTGAGGAGTTCAAATAACGTGTTTTTAGATCATTTGTATCGTATCTTTTACTACATAACTTTTCACCAAATTTCACGAACACAAAGAAAGTTTCTTTTTGGATTCAAAACAAGATTTTAACGCTTTGAGGAGTTCAAATAACGTGTTTTTAGATCATTTGTATCGTATCTTTTACTACATAACTTTTCACCAAATTTCACTAACACAAAGAAAGTTTGTTTTTAGATTGAAAACAAGATTTTAACGCTTTGAGGAGTTCAAATAACGAGTTTTTAGATCATTTGTATCGTATCTTTTACTACATAACTTTTCACCAAATTTCACAAACACAAAGAAAGTTTGTTTTTCGATTCAAAACAAGATTTTAACGCTTTGAGGAGTTCAAATAACGTGTTTTTAGATCATTTGTATCGTATCTTTTACTACATAACTTTTCACCAAATTTCACAAACACTAAGAAAGTTTGTTTTCCGAATCAAAACAAGATTTTAACGCTTTGAGGAGTTCAAATAACGTGTTTTTAGATCATTTGTATCGTATCTTTTACTACATAAGTTTTCACCAAATTTCGAAAATACTAATAAAGTTTGTTTTCCGATTCAAAACAAGATTTTAACGCTTTGAGGAGTTCAAATAACGTGTTTTTAGATCATTTGTATCGTATCTTTTACTACATAACTTTTCACCAAATTTCACGAACACAAAGAAAGTTTGTTTTTAGATTCAAAACAAGATTTTAACGCTTTGAGGAGTTCAAATAACGTGTTTTTAGATCATTTGTATCGTATCTTTTACTACATAACTTTTCACCAAATTTCACAAACACTAAGAAAGTTTGTTTTTCGATTCAAAACAAGATTTTAACGCTTTGAGGAGTTCAAATCACGTGTTATTAGATCATTTGTATCGTATCTTTTACTACATAACTTTTCACCATATTTCACGAACACAAAGAAAGTTTGTTTTTAGATTCAAAACAAGATTATAACGCTTTGAGGAGTTCAAATAACGTGTTTTTAGATCATTTGTATCGTATCTTTTACTACATAACTTTTCACCAAATTTCACAAACACTAAGAAAGTTGGTTTTTCGATTCAAAACAAGATTTTAACGATTTGAGGAGTTCAAATAACGTGTTTTTAGATCATTTGTATCGTATCTTTTACTATATAACTTTTCACCAAATTTCACAAACACTAAGAAAGTTTGTTTTTCGATTCAAAACAAGATTATAACGCTTTGAGGAGTTGAAATAACGTGTTTTTAGATCATTTGTATCGTATATTTTACTACATAACTTTTCACCAAATTTCACAAACACTAAGAAAGTTTGTTTTTCGATTCAAACAAGATTTTAACGCTTTGAGGAGTTCAAATAACGTGTTTTTAGATCATTTGTATCGTAATCTTGTTTTGAATCTAAAAACAAACTCTCTTAGTGTTTGTGAAATTTGGTGAAAAGTTATGTAGTAAAAGATACGATACAAATGATCTAAAAACACGTTATTTGAACTCCTCAAAGCGTTAAAATCTTGTTTGAATCGAAAAACAAACTTTCTTAGTGTTTGTGAAATTTGGTGAAAAGTTATGTAAAAGATACGATACAAACGATCTAAAAACACGTTATTTGAACTCCTCAAAGCGTTAAAATCTTGTTTTGAATCTAAAAACAAACTTTCTTTGTGTGAGTGAAATTTGGTGAAAAGTTATGTAGTAAAAGATACGATACAAATGATCTAAAAACACATTATTTGAACTCCTCAAAGCGTTAAAATCTTGTTTTGAATCTAAAAACAAACTTTCTTTGTGTTCGTGAAATTTGGTGAAAAGTTATGTAGTAAAAGATACGATACAAATGATCTAAAAACACGTTATTTGAACACCTCAAAGCGTTAAAATCTTGTTTTGAATCTAAAAACAAACTTTCTTAGTGTTTGTGAAATTTGGTGAAAAGTTATGTAGTAAAAGATACGATACAAATGATCTAAAAACACGTTATTTGAACTCCTCAAAGCGTTAAAATTTTGTTTTGAATCTAAAAACAAACTTTCTTAGTGTTTGTGAAATTTGGGGAAAAGTTATGTAGTAAAAGATACGATACAAATGATCTAAAAACACGTTATTTGAGCTCCTCAAAGCGTTAAAATCTTGTTTTGAATAGGAAAACAAACTTTCTTAGTGTTTGTGAAATTTGGCGAAAAGTTATGTAGTAAAAGATACGATACAAATGATCTAAAAACACGTTATTTGAACTCCTCAAAGCGTTAAAATCTTGTTTTGAATCGGAAAACAAACTTTATTAGTGTTTGTGAAATTTTGTGAAAACTTATGTCGTAAAAGATACGATACAAATGATCTAAAAACACGTTATTTGAACTCCTCAAAGCGTTAAAATCTTGTTTTGAATCGGAAAACAAACTTTATTAGTGTTTGTGAAATTTGGTGAAAACTTATGTAGTAAAAGATACGATACAAATGATCTAAAAACACGTTATTTGAACTCCTCAAAGCGTTAAAATCTTGTTTTGAATCTAAAAACAAACTTTCTTTGTGTTCGTGAAATATGGTGAAAAGTCATGTAGTAAAAGATACGATACAAATGATCTAAAAACACGTTATTTGAACTCCTCCAAGCGTTAAAATCTTGTTTTCAATCGAAAAACAAACTTTCTTAGTGTTTGTGAAATTTGGTGAAAAGTTATGTAGTAAAAGATACGATACAAATGATCTAAAAACACGTTATTTGAACTCCTCAAATCGTTAAAATCTTGTTTTGAATCGAAAAACCAACTCTCTTTGTGTTTGTGAAATTTGGTGAAAAGTTATGTAGTAAAAGATACGATACAAATGATCTAAAAACACATTATTTGAACTCCTCAAAGCGTTAAAATCTTGTTTTGAATCTAAAAACAAACTTTCTTTGTGTTATTCAAATTTGGTGAAAAGTTATGTAGTAAAAGATACGATACAAATGATCTAAAAACACGTTATTTGAACTCCTCAAAGCGTTAAAATCTTGTTTTGAATCTAAAAACAAACTTTCTTTGTGTTCGTGAAATTTGGTGAAAAGTTATGTAGTAAAAGATACGATACAAATGATCTAAAAACACGTTATTTGAACTCCTCAAAGCGTTAAAATCTTGTTTTGAATCGAAAAACAAACTTTCTTAGTGTTTGTGAAATTTGGTGAAAAGTTATGTAGTAAAAGATACGATACAAATGATCTAAAAACACGTTATTTGAACTCCTCAAATCGTTAAAATCTTATTTTGAATCGAAAAACCAACTTTCTTAGTGTTTGTGAAAATTGGTGAAAAGTTATGTAGTAAAAGATACGATACAAATGATCTAAAAACACGTTATTTGAACTCCTCAAAGCGTTAAAATCTTTTTTTGAATCTAAAAACCAACTTTCTTAGTGTTTGTGAAAATTGGTGAAAAGTTATGTAGTAAAAGATACGATACAAATGATCTAAAAACACGTTATTTGAACTCCTCAAATCGTTAAAATCTTGTTTTGAATCTAAAAACATACTTTCTTAGGGTTTGTGAAATTTGGTGAAAAGTTATGTAGTAAAAGATACGATACAAATGATCTAAAAACACGTTATTTGAACTCCTCAAAGCGTTAAAATCTTGTTTTGAATCTAAAAACAAACTTTCTTTGTGTTCGTGAAATTTGGTGAAAAGTTATGTAGTAAAAGATACGATACAAATGATCTAAAAACACGTTATTTGAACACCTCAAAGCGTTAAAATCTTGTTTTGAATCTAAAAACAAACTTTCTTAGTGTTTGTGAAATTTGGTGAAAAGTTATGTAGTAAAAGATACGATACAAATGATCTAAAAACACGTTATTTGAACTCCTCAAAGCGTTAAAATCTTGTTTTGAATCTAAAAACAAACTTTCTTAGTGTTTGTGAAATTTGGGGAAAAGTTATGTAGTAAAAGATACGATACAAATGATCTAAAAACACGTTATTTGAGCTCCTCAAAGCGTTAAAATCTTGTTTTGAATAGGAAAACAAACTTTCTTAGTGTTTGTGAAATTTGGCGAAAAGTTATGTAGTAAAAGATACGATACAAATGATCTAAAAACACGTTATTTGAACTCCTCAAAGCGTTAAAATCTTGTTTTGAATCGGAAAACAAACTTTATTAGTGTTTGTGAAATTTTGTGAAAACTTATGTCGTAAAAGATACGATACAAATGATCTAAAAACACGTTATTTGAACTCCTCAAAGCGTTAAAATCTTGTTTTGAATCGGAAAACAAACTTTATTAGTGTTTGTGAAATTTGGTGAAAACTTATGTAGTAAAAGATACGATACAAATGATCTAAAAACACGTTATTTGAACTCCTCAAAGCGTTAAAATCTTGTTTTGAATCTAAAAACAAACTTTCTTTGTGTTCGTGAAATATGGTGAAAAGTCATGTAGTAAAAGATACGATACAAATGATCTAAAAACACGTTATTTGAACTCCTCCAAGCGTTAAAATCTTGTTTTCAATCGAAAAACAAACTTTCTTAGTGTTTGTGAAATTTGGTGAAAAGTTATGTAGTAAAAGATACGATACAAATGATCTAAAAACACGTTATTTGAACTCCTCAAATCGTTAAAATCTTGTTTTGAATCGAAAAACCAACTTTCTTAGTGTTTGTGAAATTTGGTGAAAAGTTATGTAGTAAAAGATACGATACAAATGATCTAAAAACACGTTATTTGAACTCCTCAAAGCGTTAAAATCTTGTTTTGAATCTAAAAACAAACTTTCTTTGTGTTATTCAAATTTGGTGAAAAGTTATGTAGTAAAAGATACGATACAAATGATCTAAAAACACGTTATTTGAACTCCTCAAAGCGTTAAAATCTTGTTTTGAATCTAAAAACAAACTTTCTTTGTGTTCGTGAAATTTGGTGAAAAGTTATGTAGTAAAAGATACGATACAAATGATCTAAAAACACGTTATTTGAACTCCTCAAAGCGTTAAAATCTTGTTTTGAATCGAAAAACAAACTTTCTTAGTGTTTGTGAAATTTGGTGAAAAGTTATGTAGTAAAAGATACGATACAAATGATCTAAAAACACGTTATTTGAACTCCTCAAATCGTTAAAATCTTATTTTGAATCGAAAAACCAACTTTCTTAGTGTTTGTGAAAATTGGTGAAAAGTTATGTAGTAAAAGATACGATACAAATGATCTAAAAACACGTTATTTGAACTCCTCAAAGCGTTAAAATCTTTTTTTGAATCTAAAAACCAACTTTCTTAGTGTTTGTGAAAATTGGTGAAAAGTTATGTAGTAAAAGATACGATACAAATGATCTAAAAACACGTTATTTGAACTCCTCAAATCGTTAAAATCTTGTTTTGAATCTAAAAACATACTTTCTTAGGGTTTGTGAAATTTGGTGAAAAGTTATGTAGTAAAAGATACGATACAAATGATCTAAAAACACGTTATTTGAACTCCTCAAAGCGTTAAAATCTTGTTTTGAATCTAAAAACAAACTTTCTTTGTGTTCGTGAAATTTGGTGAAAAGTTATGTAGTAAAAGATATGATACAAATGATCTAAAAACACGTTATTTGAGCTCCTCAAAGCGTTAAAATCTTGTTTTGAATAGGAAAACAAACTTTCTTAGTTTTTGTGAAATTTGGCGAAAAGTTATGTTTTACTACATAACTTTTCACCAAATTTCACAAACACTAAGAAAGTTTGTTTTTAGATTCAAAACAAGATTTTAGCGCTTTGAGGAGTTCAAATAACGTGTTTTTAGATCATTTGTATCGTATCTTTTACTACATAACTTTTCACCAAATTTCACAAACACTAAGAAAGTTTGTTTTTAGATTCAAAACAAGATTTTAACGTTTTGAGGAGTTCAAATAACGTGTTTTTAGATCATTTTTATCGTATCTTTTACTACATAACTTTTCACCAAATTTCACAAACACTAAGAAAGTTTGTTTTCCGATTCAAAACAAGATTTTAACGCTTTGAGGAGTTCAAATAACGTGTTTTTAGATCATTTGTATCGTATCTTTTACAACATAACTTTTCACCAAATTTCACAAACACTAAGAAAGTTTGTTTTTAGATTCAAAACAAGATTTTAACGCTTTGAGGAGTTCAAATAACGTGTTTTTAGATCATTTGTATCGTATCTTTTACTACATAACTTTTCACCAAATTTCACAAACACTAAGAAAGTTTGTTTTTCGATTCAAACAAGATTTTAACGCTTTCAGGAGTTCAAATAACGTGTTTTTAGATCATTTGTATCGTATCTTTTACTACATAACTTTTCACCAAATTTCACAAACACTAATAAAGTTTGTTTTCCGATTCAAAACAAGATTTTAACACTTTGAGGAGTTCAAATAACGTGTTTTTAGATCATTTGTATCGTTTCATTTACTACATAACTTTTCGCCAAATTTTACAAACACTAAGAAAGTTTGTTTTCCTATTCAAAACAAGATTTTAACGCTTTGAGGAGTTCAAATAACGTGTTTTTAGATCATTTGTATCGTATCTTTTACTACATAACTTTTCACCAAATTTCACAAACACTAAGAAAGTTTGTTTTTAGATTCAAAACAAGATTTTAACGCTTTGAGGAGTTCAAATAACGTGTTTTTAGATCATTTGTATCGTATCTTTTACTACATAACTTTTCACCAAATTTCACAAACACTAAGAAACTTTGTTTTTAGATTCAAAACAAGATTTTAACGCTTTGAGGAGTTCAAATAACGTGTTTTTAGATCATTTGTATCGTATCTTTTACTACATAACTTTTCACCAAATTTCACAAACACTAAGAAAGTTTGTTTTTCGATTCAAACAAGATTTTAACGCTTTCAGGAGTTCAAATAACGTGTTTTTAGATAATTTGTATCGTATCTTTTACTACATAACTTTTCACCAAATTTCACAAACACTAATAAAGTTTATTTTCCGATTCAAAACAAGATATTAACACTTTAAGGAGTTCAAATAACGTGTTTTTAGATCATTTGTATCGTTTCATTTACTACATAACTTTTCGCCAAATTTCACAAACACTAAGAAAGTTTGTTTTCCTATTCAAAAACAAGATTTTAACGCTTTGAGGAGTTCAAATAACGTGTTTTTAGATCATTTGTATCGTATCTTTTACTACATAACTTTTCACCAAATTTCACAAACACTAAGAAAGTTTGTTTTTAGATTCAAAACAAGATTTTAACGCTTTGAGGAGTTCAAATAACGTGTTTTTAGATCATTTGTATCGTATCTTTTACTACATAACTTTTCACCAAATTTCACAAACACTAAGAAAGTTTGTTTTCCTATTCAAACAAGATTTTAACGCTTTCAGGAGTTCAAATAACGTGTTTTTAGATCATTTGTATCGTATCTTTTACTACATAACTTTTCACCAAATTTCACAAACACTAATAAAGTTTGTTTTCCGATTCAAAACAAGATTTTAACACTTTGAGGAGTTCAAATAACGTGTTTTTAGATCATTTGTATCGTTTCATTTACTACATAACTTTTCGCCAAATTTCACAAACACTAAGAAAGTTTGTTTTCCTATTCAAAACAAGATTTTAACGCTTTGAGGAGTTCAAATAACGTGTTTTTAGATCATTTGTATCGTATCTTTTACTACATAACTTTTCACCAAATTTCACAAACACTAAGAAAGTTTGTTTTTAGATTCAAAACAAGATTTTAACGCTTTGAGGAGTTCAAATAACGTGTTTTTAGATCATTTGTATCGTATCTTTTACTACATAACTATTCACCAAATTTCACAAACACTAAGAAAGTTTGTTTTTAGATTCAAAACATGATTTTAACGCTTTGAGGAGTTCAAATAACGTGTTTTTAGATCATTTTTATCATATCTTTTACTACATAACTTTTCACCAAATTTCACAAACACTAAGAAAGTTTGTTTTCCGATTCAAAACAAGATTTTAACGCTTTGAGGAGTTCAAATAACGTGTTTTTAGATCATTTGTATCGTTTCTTTTACTACATAACTTTTCGCCAAATTTCACAAACACTAAGAAAGTTTGTTTTCCTATTCAAAACAAGATTTTAACGCTTTGAGGAGTTCAAATAACGTGTTTTTAGATCATTTGTATCGTATCTTTTACTACATAACTTTTCACCAAATTTCACAAACACTAAGAAAGTTTGTTTTTAGATTCAAAACAAGATTTTAACGCTTTGAGGAGTTCAAATAACGTGTTTTTAGATCATTTGTATCGTATCTTTTACTACATAACTTTTCACCAAATTTCACAAACACTAAGAAAGTTTGTTTTTCGATTCAAACAAGATTTTAACGCTTTCAAGAGTTCAAATAACGTGTTTTTAGATCATTTGTATCGTATCTTTTACTACATAACTTTTCACCAAATTTCACAAACACTAATAAAGTTTGTTTTCCGATTCAAAACAAGATTTTAACACTTTGAGGAGTTCAAATAACGTGTTTTTAGATCATTTGTATCGTTTCATTTACTACATAACTTTTCGCCAAATTTCACAAACACTAAGAAAGTTTGTTTTCCTATTCAAAACAAGATTTTAACGCTTTGAGGAGTTCAAATAACGTGTTTTTAGATTATTTGTATCGTATCTTTTACTACATAACTTTTCACCAAATTTCACAAACACTAAGAAAGTTTGTTTTTAGATTCAAAACAAGATTTTAGCGCTTTGAGGAGTTCAAATAACGTGTTTTTAGATCATTTGTATCGTATCTTTTACTACATAACTTTTCACCAAATTTCACAAACACTAAGAAAGTTTGTTTTTAGATTCAAAACAAGATTTTAACGCTTTGAGGAGTTGAAATAACGTGTTATTAGATCATTTTTATCGTATCTTTTACTACATAACTTTTCACCAAATTTCACAAACACTAAGAAAGTTTGTTTTCCGATTCAAAACAAGATTGTAACGCTTTGAGGAGTTCAAATAACGTGTTTTTAGATCATTTGTATCGTATCTTTTACAACATAACTTTTCACCAAATTTCACAAACACGAAGAAAGTTTGTTGTTAGATTCAAAACAAGATTTTAATGCTTTGAGGAGTTCAAATAACGTGTTTTTAGATCATTTGTATCGTATCTTTTACTACATAACTTTTCACCAAATTTCACTCACACAAAGAAAGTTTGTTTTTAGATTCAAAACAAGATTTTAACGCTTTGAGGAGTTCAAATAACGTGTTTTTAGATCATTTGTATCGTATCTTTTACTACATCACTTTTCACCAAATTTCACTCACACAAAGAAAGTTTGTTTTTAGATTCAAAACAAGATTTTAACGCTTTGAGGAGTTCAAATAACGTGTTTTTAGATCGTTTGTATCGTATCTTTTACTACATAACTTTTCACCAAATTTCACAAACACTAAGAAAGTTTGTTTTTCGATTCAAACAAGATTTTAACGCTTTGAGGAGTTCAAATAACGTGTTTTTAGATCATTTGTATCGTATCTTTTACTACATAACTTTTCTCCAAATTTCACAAACACTAAGAGAGTTTGTTTTTAGATTCAAAACAAGATTTTAACGCTTTGAGGAGTTCAAATAACGTGTTTTTAGATCATTTGTATCGTATCTTTTACTACATAACTTTTTACCAAATTTCACAAACACAAAGAAAGTTTGTTTTTCGATTCAAAACAAGATTTTAAAGCTTTGAAGAGTTCAAATAACGTGTTTTTAGATCATTTGTATCGTATATTTTACTACATAACTTTTCAACAAATTTAACAAACACTAAGAAAGTTTGTTTTTCGATTCAGAACAAGATTTTAACGCTTTGAGGAGTTGAAATAACGTGTTTTTAGATCAGTTGTATCGTATATTTTACTACATAACTTTTCACCAAATTTCACAAACACTAAGAAAGTTTGTTTTTAGATTCAAAACAAGATTTTAACGCTTTGAGGAGTTCAAATAACGTGTGTTTAGATCATTTGTATCGTATCTTTTACTACATAACTTTTCACCAAATTTCACAAACACTAAGAAAGTTTGTTTTTCGATTCAAAACAAGATTTTAACGCTTTGAGGAGTTGAAATAACGTGTTTTTAGATCATTTGTATCGTATATTTTACTACATAACTTTTCACCAAATTTCACAAACACTAAGAAAGTTTGTTTTTCGATTCAAACAAGATTTTAACGCTTTGAGGAGGTCAAATAACGTGTTTTTAGATCATTTGTATCGTACCTTTGACTACATAACTTTTCGCCAAATTTCACAAACACTAAGAAAGTTTGTTTTCCTATTCAAAACAAGATTTTAACGCTTTGAGGAGCTCAAATAACGTGTTTTTAGATCATTTGTATCGTATCTTTTACTACATAACTTTTCACCAAATTTCACGAACACATAGAATGTTTGTTTTTAGATTCAAAACAAGATTTTAACGCTTTGAGGAGTTCAAATAACGTGTTTTTAGATCATTTGTATCGTATCTTTTACTACATAACTTTTCACCAAATTTCACAAACCCTAAGAAAGTATGTTTTTAGATTCAAAACAAGATTTTAACGCTTTGAGGAGTTCAAATAACGTGTTTTTAGATCAGTTGTATCGTATCTTTTACTACATAACTTTTCACCAAATTTCACTAACACAAAGAAAGTTTGTTTTTAGATTCAAAACAAGATTTTGACGCTTTGAGGAGTTCAAATAACGTGTTTTTAGATCATTTGTATCGTATCTTTTACTACATAACTTTTCACCAAATTTCACGAACACAAAGAAAGTTTGTTTTTAGATTCAAAACAAGATTTTAACGCTTTGAGGAGTTCAAATAACGTGTTTTTAGATCATTTGTATCGTTTCATTTACTACATAACTTTTCGCCAAATTTCACAAACACTAAGAAAGTTTGTTTTCCTATTCAAAACAAGATTTTAACGCTTTGAGGAGTTAAAATAACGTGTTTTTAGATCATTTGTATCGTATCTTTTACTACATAACTTTTCACCAAATTTCACAAACACTAAGAAAGTTTGTTTTTAGATTTAAAACAAGATTTTAACGCTTTGAGGAGTTCAAATAACGTGTTTTTAGATCATTTGTACCGCATCTTTTACTACATAACTTTTCACCAAATTTCACAAACACTAAGAAAGTTTGTTTTTAGATTCAAAACAAGATTTTAACGCTTTGAGGAGTTCAAATAACGTGTGTTTAGATCATTTGTATCGTATCTTTTAGTACATAACTTTTCACCAAATTTCATAAACACTAAGAAATTTTGTTTTTAGATTAAAAACAAGATTTTAACGCTTTGAGGAGTTCAAATAACGTGTTTTTAGATCATTTGTATCGTATCTTTTACTACATAACTTTTCACCAAATTTCACAAACACTAAGAAAGTTTGTTTTTCGATTCAAAACAAGATATTAACGCTTTGAGGAGTTCAAATAACGTGTTTTTAGATCATTTCTATCGTATCTTTTACTACATAACTTTTCACCAAATTTCACAAACACTAAGAAAGTTTGTTTTCCGATTCAAAACAAGATTTTAACGTTTTGAGGAGTTCAAATAACGTGTTTTTAAATCATTTGTATCGTATCTTTTACTACATAACTTTTCACCAAATTTCACGAACACAAAGAAAGTTTGTTTTTAGATTCAAAACAAGATTTTAACGCTTTGAGGAGTTCAAATAACGTGTTTTTAGATCATTTGTATCGTATCTTTTACTACATAATTTTTCACCAAATTTCACTCACACAAAGAAAGTTTGTTTTTAGATTCAAAACAAGATTTTAACGCTTTGAGGAGTTCAAATAACGTGTTTTTAGATCGTTTGTATCGTATCTTTTACTACATAACTTTTCACCAAATTTCAGAAACACTAAGAAAGTTTGTTTTTCGATTCAAACAAGATTTTAACGCTTTGAGGAGTTCAAATAACGTGTTTTTAGATCATTTGTATCGTATCTTTTACTACATACTTTTCACCAAATTTCACAAACACTAAGAGAGTTTGTTTTTAGATTCAAAACAAGATTTTAACGCTTTGAGGAGTTCAAATAACGTGTTTTTAGATCATTTGTATCGTATCTTTTACTACATAACTTTTTACCAAATTTCACAAACACAAAGAAAGTTTGTTTTTCGATTCAAAACAAGATTTTAACGCTTTGAAGAGTTCAAATAACGTGTTTTTAGATCATTTGTATCGTATATTTTACTACATAACTTTTCACCAAATTTAACAAACACTAAGAAAGTTTGTTTTTCGATTCAAAACAAGATTTTAACGCGTTGAGGAGTTGAAATAACGTGTTTTTAGATCATTTGTATCGTATATTTTACTACATAACTTTTCACCAAATTTCACAAACACTAAGAAAGTTTGTTTTTAGATTCAAAACAATATTTTAACGCTTTGAGGAGTTCAAATAACGTGTTTTTAGATCATTTGTATCGTATCTTTTACTACATAACTTTTCACCAAATTTCACAAACACTAAGAAAGTTGGTTTTTCGATTCAAAACAAGATTTTAACGATTTGAGGAGTTCAAATAACGTGTTTTTAGATCATTTGTATCGTATCTTTTACTACATAACTTTTCACCAAATTTCACAAACACTAAGAAAGTTTGTTTTTCGATTCAAAACAAGATTTTAACGCTTTGAGGAGTTGAAATAACGTGTTTTTAGATCATTTGTATCGTATATTTTATTACATAACTTTTCACCAAATTTCACAAACACTAAGAAAGTTTGTTTTTCGATTCAAACAAGATTTTAACGCTTTGAGGAGTTCAAATAACGTGTTTTTAGATCATTTGTATCGTACCTTTGACTACATAACTTTTCGCCAAATTTCACAAACACTAAGAAAGTTTGTTTTCCTATTCAAAACAAGATTTTAACGCTTTGAGGAGCTCAAATAACGTGTTTTTAGATCATTTGTATCGTATCTTTTACTACATAACTTTTCACCAAATTTCACGAACACAAAGAAAGTTTGTTTTTAGATTCAAAACAAGATTTTAACGCTTTGAGGAGTTCAAATAACGTGTTTTTAGATCATTTGTATCGTATCTTTTACTACATAACTTTTCACCAAATTTCACAAACACTAAGAAAGTATGTTTTTAGATTCAAAACAAGATTTTAACGCTTTGAGGAGTTCAAATAACGTGTTTTTAGATCAGTTGTATCGTATCTTTTACTACATAACTTTTCACCAAATTTCACCAACACAAAGAAAGTTTGTTTTTAGATTCAAAACAAGATTTTAACGCTTTGAGGAGTTCAAATAACGTGTTTTTAGATCATTTGTATCGTATCTTTTACTACATAACTTTTCACCAAATTTCACAAACACTAAGAAAGTTGGTTTTTCGATTCAAAACAAGATTTTAACGATTTGAGGAGTTCAAATAACGTGTTTTTAGATCATTTGTATCGTATCTTTTACTACATAACTTTTCACCAAATTTCACTGATGTGAGGCAAATAAGGCACAAATTTGATGCTTAATTTAGGGATTTTAGCCCTTTTGAAGAGCAATTCTATATACTTTATTAATCATATTTGAGATAACATGAATATTTCTTCACTAAGTGTGTTTTATTGCTTAATCACAGGAATTAGAAGGAATTTCTGGGAATTTGGAGAGTGTAGTTGTCTCCAACACATCAAGAGGAGTGAAAACGATATATTACACCGATATATTCGGTTAATGAATGAGACGGGAGGCAAACAATCATCATGATAGAAACTTACACAAAAGTCTACACGAAAACTACTCAATCCTTATCCCTTATCCTGCCCACCTACCTTTGGTGGGAATTACCTCCTTACCCCCAATCCTCTCCACCAACTCGTGGCCAATAAGAAGACTCCAGGAGTGCTATAAATGTGACCACAAGGGCCACGAGTTTGGCACGCTCTTTTACGCCCATTCTCTCTCTCTCTCTCTCTCCCTCTCTCTTCCTCTTAAGCAAAGCCAAGAACTTTCAAGAACACTCAAGAATTGTAATTACGAACGATAATTTTCTAAATTCGATCACCGAATAGAAGCTCACTTCATTCGGTGGTTCGGTTTTCACTTCGGTTAAGGAAAAGTTGTGGAATTAGGGTGAAACTCATTTCATTCGAACTTTCACAAAGCAAGGAGTCGAGCTTTCTCGGCGTGATTGGTTGGAAGCTTCTTTTCAATCGACCTTTGCACATCTCGAGCCCACTCAACCGGTACGAAGCTCACTTCTATTGACGGGTGGATCGGTACGAAAGGAAGTTGTTGGGCGCGTTGACTAGCTCTCTAGCATTTCGAACAACAAGGAAAGCACTCAAGACGAGACACGGAGCTCTCTTCATCTCTCTAGGTGTTTTCTTTCCTTTCTTGCAATTCTTGTAGTTTAAATTCGAAATTGGATTTGTGTAAAGAATTTTCGGTTTAATGAATCTTTAGTTTCTTGTTTACTTGAATCGAATCTTTGTTGGTGTTTTTACTTGATCTTTTTCTTTTGATTATTGCCTTGAACTTAGTATAAATCTCCATTAATTCAATCCTAAAATAATCTCTCAATTCAATCCTTAATTCAAATTCCAATTTCGACATCCAGAACAAATTCCGTTGTAACGGAACTTAAACTGCGTTATAACGGAACATTAGGTTTGTACCTTCCTTTCAGTCTGTTGACACTCCGTTGTAACGCAAGTTGAGTTACGTTGTAACGGACTAGTGAAGAAAAGCACTAATAAGAACTCAGAGCAGCTCGTTGTAACGGAGAATTGGGTACGTTGTAACGGATTCACCAATCCGTTGTAACGCAACCTCTGTCCGTTGCAACGGACTTACACTTTCGTTATAACGGAAGTACTTCCGTTGTAACGATCCTTCATATCAATCCATACGTTAGACATAACCCTAATGTCCGTTGTAACGGACCCTAATTCCGTTGTAACGGACTACCTTCTGTGATTTATTTTTGTTAATTCTCATCTAGTTTCGATTAAAAATTTGATGCACTCTCTCCTCGTGGAACGAAACTTTCATATTTTCCATTATACACACATATTCCCAACTTGTTGATTGATTCGAGTTTTCACACAACGACATATTAAAACACTACCGAAAACCCGTTCATCAAATGGCGCCGCTGCCGGGGAGCGGTGTTTAAGTCAATATTTTAAATCGAAATTTGAGATTTAAATTCATAAAATTGTTTACTCATTTCTTCTTCTCTTTTGTGACAATCAAGGTGAAGGAAGAGAACCTTATGCACAACACAAGATCACGAAAAGGCGAATTACTTCCATTTGTCAAGGAGATCGAAAGAAGGAGCAAGAGCTTTAAGAAGAGCAAGGAACCGACACAAGAAGATCAAGATCGAGACGAGCCTCAACTTCCAACTCAAACTTTTTCTTCTCTCTCGACTCCTTTAATTTTCAATATGGGTGATGAAACAAGAGCTCCAAGGCCAAAAACCTTGAGAGAATTAGTAGCACCTAGAAATGTAGAGGATAATTATAATTTTATTAGGCCCAATATACCGAATTTCAAAGCGGATCCGAGCATTATAGGCTCTTTGCCTATTTTTCATGGGAAAGCCACGGAAAATCCTCATAAACACTTAAAGGATTTCAAAATTCAACTAAATATATATTCGAATTATGAAGCTTTTAGTGATATTCTTCTTCTTCTTTTTCCTTACTCATTAGGTGAAGGACCCAAGGATTGGTTCTACACGCTTAGAGGCCCTCTCGCATTCAACGAAGTAGCAAACCTCTTCAAGGAGAGGTACTATTCGGCCTCTCGATTGGCGGCTATAAGGCGAGAACTCTTGGCAATGACGCAAAAACCGAACGAAGCGTTCCATGAATATTACGATCGTTTCATGCGCTTGAAAGAAGAATGCCCAAGCCATAGTGTGGAACCGCAATACCTCTACGAACAATTCATTAACGGTCTCGGCTATTCGGAGAGCCAATTCCTCAACGCATCCGCGGGGGGAAGTATCTCCAACAAAGATCTCGAAGAGATTAAGAAGTTGCTAGAACTCATGGCAACCAATTCGCAATCGAGGAAGAACGTGGAATACCGCGTTAACGCATGTACCGACCTCAATGTCGACGTGCTTAACGACAAACTCGAGATCATAATGAAGGCTTTGGGAAAGGAAGAAACCAAGAAATGTGGGGTTTGTAGTGCTAGTACTCACTATACGGACGAGTGCCCGAGCTTAGTCGAAGACGTAAACGCCGCATACAAGAAGTTCGAGTCCTCCAATTCGTACAATCCAAACCTTCGCAATCATCCGAACTTCTCATGGTCAAACACGAACAACGCTCAACCCGATCCGTATCGACAAGCGGTTGCAAAACCGGCCACGTACCAACATCCAAATGCGACTCAAGCGGTTCAAAAACCGAATCCAACTCAAGATCCAAATCAAGAAATGAAAATGATGATGGAAGGTATGATGGCGATAATTAAGAATATGGAGAAGTCCAACGAAGTTGGAAGACAAGAGATTAAACAAGATATCGGGGGATTGAAGCAAGAATTGAAGCAAGAAATCTCAAGTGTAAGGCAAGAGGTTTCGAACACGAATCGCCATGTGGGTAACTTGGAGACTCAAATCAATCAAATTGCCACTCGAGTAAACGTAATCGAATCCCAAGGTACATCTCGACTCCAATCTCAATCATTAGCTCCTTCCGAGCAAAGACATGTGAACGCAATATCGCTCCGAAGCGGTAGAGAAGTGGGCGAGAGTTCGAAGAGCAAGGAGGTACAAGAAGAAAAGGAACTCGAGGTACCGGTACCGAGAGAGAATCCGACTCAAGCCACGAAGATACCAATTCGAGAACTAGAACCCGAATCGACTCAAGTCAAGCCTCCCTTCCCGAGTCGTCTCCCAAAACCAATCGAATCGAACAACGACGTGCTTGCCATCTTGAAGAAAGTGGAGGTGAACATTCCTCTACTCGAAGCAATCAAAGAAGTGCCTCGTTTGGCAAAATACCTCAAGGCATTGTGCACGAATAAAAGAAAAACAAAAGGAGATGAGTTGATAAGTGTAGGGGAGAGTGTTTCGGCGATTTTGAGACTTCCCCAAAAGCACAAAGATCCGGGGATGTTTGCTATCCCTTGCAAAATTGGGCAACACGAGTTACCCAAATGCATGCTCGATTTAGGCGCATCCATCAATGTAATGCCCTTCTCGGTTTTCAAAACACTAGATCTCGGCCCTCTCGACGATACACAAGTAGTAATTCAATTGGCCGATAGATCTACGACGAAGCCGGTGGGAGTAGTCGAAGATGTGATCGTGACGGTGAATGGACTTTACTTCCCCGCGGATTTCTACGTGTTGGACATGAATGAGGGGAGTAACGATTCAACCCCAATTCTCCTTGGACGGCCATTTTTGAAGACGGCGCGAAAAAAAATCGATGTACACGCGGGAGAGCTCACGATGTAGTTCGATGATGAGGTAATCAAATTCAATATTTTTGACAAACTAAAGGAACCCATTGTAGGTACACTCAACTTAAGTGCTATGGACGTGATCGACGATTGTGTACAAGAGGTCATGGATAGCTCTCTCGAAAACTTTCAATGGAGCTCGAACCCACTATTCGAGGAATTTGAAGGATGTGACAATCCTACATTCGAAGTCGAGTCGGAGTTGGAAGAAGAACGAAGCATAGATCAAGCACTCTTTCTAAGAGACCTCGAAATCCCGATGCAAAGAGCTCCACCTTCAATCGAACAAGCTCCAAGGTTAGAATTGAAAAAATTACCTATTGGACTAAAGTATGCTTTTCTCGATGAAGCGGAAACTTTGCCGGTGATAATCGCCTCAAACCTAGCAAAGGAGCAAGAAGAAAAACTCATCGAAATGCTAAAAAGGAATAGGAAGGCTTTCGGGTGGACACTCTCCGACATTCCGGGCATCTCCCCCTCCATGTGCACACACCGAATCCTTCTCGAGGACGATGCTAAGCCCTCGCGAGAACCACAAAGGCGGCTCAATCCGCCAATGATGGAAGTTGTAAAGAAAGAGGTGATCAAGCTACTCGACGCCGGAATAATCTACCCCATCGCCGATTCGAAATGGGTCTCGCCCATACACGTGGTGCCGAAGAAAACGGGGATGACGATAGTTGAGAACGATGAAGGCGATCAAGTGCCGACTCGAGTTCAAAACGGGTAGCGAGTTTGCATCGATTACCGAAAGCTCAATAAGGCGACGAAAAAGGATCATTTCCCGCTTCCATTCATCGATCAAATGTTAGAAAGACTCGCGGGAAATCCGTTCTATTGCTTCCTCGATGGATTTTCGGGCTATTTCCAAATACCGGTCGCACCCGAAGATCAAGAGAAGACCACATTCACGTGCCCGTTTGGTACCTTCGCGTACCGACGCATGCCATTCGGGCTATGCAATGCTCCGGGTACTTTCCAAAGGTGTATGTTTTCTATTTTCTCCGATTATATTTCCAAATTTATAGAAGTTTTTATGGATGACTTTTCGGTATTTGGTGACTCATTCGAATCATGTTTAAGCCATTTGTCACAAATACTCGAAAAGTGCATCGAAGCTAACCTTGTTTTGAATTTTGAGAAATGCCACTTCATGGTGAGCGAAGGAATTGTTTTAGGTCATTTAATCTCGGAGAAAGGAATGGAAGTCGACAAGGCGAAAATCGACGTAATCAAGACGCTTCCGTACCCAAAGACGGTGAAAGACGTGCGATCCTTTCTCGGCCATGCGGGATTCTATAGGCGCTTCATCAAGGATTTCTCGAAGATTTCGCAACCGATGTGCCAACTTCTCCAAAAAGATGAAAAATTCGAGTTTGATGCAAGGTGCAAGGAGGCTTTCGACAATCTCAAGGGAAGGCTTTGCTCCGCGCCAATCATCAAGTCGCCAAATTGGGAGCTACCCTTCGAAATAATGTGCGATGCTAGTGACACGAGTGTGGGGGCGGTACTCGGCCAAAGAGAAGGAAAATACCCCCACGTAATCGCCTACGCCTCAAGGTCTCTCGACAAAGCTCAACGAAACTACACCACTACCGAAAAGGAACTCCTCGCAATTGTGTTTGCATTGAAGAAATTTCGCTCTTATCTTTTAGGTACGAAGGTGATTGTATTCTCGGACCATGGAGCTCTTAAGCATTTGATGAAGAAGAAGGAGTGCAAACCAAGATTGCTTCGATGGATCCTCTTGCTCCAAGAATTCGACCTCGAGATCAAGGACAAAAAGGGATGCGAGAATCTTGTGGCGGATCATTTGAGTCGGCTTCCATTGAAGATCGAAGATCTCGTTCCGATTCGCGAGGAATTCCCCGAGGAACACGTTCTCGCGGCCCAAGTCGAAGCGCCATGGTACGCCGACCTAGCCAACTACATCGTCACGAAGAATTTTCCCCCGAGTTTCTCCAAGCCTCAACGCGATAAAATGAAAAGCGACTCTCGATTTTACGTTTGGGAAGACCCGATACTTTTCCGCATTTGCGCCGACCAAGTAATTCGAAAATGTGTCCACCAAAATGAGGTACAATCTATCCTTTTCTTTTTGTCATACTTTACAATGTGGAGGACATTTTGGTATAGCACGTACCACACACAAGGTACAAGAATGTGGGTTTTATTGGCCTACATTACATAAGGATGTTGCAAATTTCGTGAAAAATTGTGAAAATTGCCAAAAGACGGGGAACTTGAGCCGTAGAAATCAAATGCCCCTCAATTCAATCTATGTGTGTGAACCATTCGATGTTTGGGGCATTGATTTCATGGGCCCATTTCCATCGTCTTTTGGCTATACTTACATCTTGTTGTGTGATAAAACTCCCCTTGTTACAGAGAAGGCCTTTCTTGCCTCAGAGTAAGCTTGTAAATAGAGATAAATCTCGCCCTCATGATAGTACTTCATATAAAAAAAAAAGTGTGTGATTATAATTTGCATTAGAAGAAGAATTAATTCGCATTAAACACGATATCGTGGTCATCATAAAATCATTGTTGAAATTCGGGATTAAAAGCCAACGCCTCTTCGTAAATAAGATCCTTCATTTCCTCTTCTGAGAGCGCGTGTTGCTCGACATCAAATCTGAGCGGTGCCGTGCATATCAGCTCGTCATTCATGTCATGGAACGGTGCCAGATATGGATGCGCAAGTGCCTCTTCCACTACACAACAAATTTAAATAGTTCGAGTCATGGTGGTAATTTAAATATGTTGTAATACGAAAGTGAGCATTTTCGAGATAAGTTCGAGTCATGGGAACTTCTCGATCAAAGGCTGGCCTGGATATCGTGGCAACTGACGCATGTACCTCCTCACATTCTCGCTCACGAAACACAAGTCCCCTTCATTCGGCGTCCCAATCAACAAAAAAGATAAACAAATCACAAATATAAATAAAAATGACCAATTTCAAAATTTCAATAATTAAAATTACCAAACCTCCATAAGAAGTTGCAACTGGTGAACATGATCGCGTCCGGGGAATAGCGGTTTCCGATCCATCAGCTCCATGAAAATGCAGCCGACTCGCCAGATGTCATGTCAATCGCAGCCGTATATTCCGAGCTTTCAGTAGAATGGATTTAAATACAATTAATCAAAATAAATTTGGTCATAATCTTAATCAAGATCTCATCAAGAAGGCAAATTTTTTTTTAGAATTTTGGTCCTAATCTCTCAATCAAAAATCGAGATCCCATCAAGAAGCCATCTTTTTAGTTTTTTTGTATTATTCAAATCTAGTATCACTGGACATTGTATTGAGTGATCTAAAATCTAGAAACGTAAAGAGTGAAAAGAAATGGTAGCTCATAATCACAAAAGAACCAACTTTTATACAAGCAATCATGGAAAAGAGACTGAATCGGAAAGAGAGTAATAAGCACACTAAAAATGGAGCTCAATAAATCCAAATGGAGATCTATCAATCAATCAATATTTCCATAATCGAAATCCAATCCTAACAAATAGCATTAAAAAAACGAGCAAAAAGAAAAATCTAAATTGACAAAATTACTAGATGATCACATAGGCACCCTTTAAAATTATCGAACTTTAGGATCTCCGATTAGTTGAAGAATAAATGAATTAGGGCTTTTGTTTGTCAATTCTTCACTTTAATTGACCGCGCACCTTTCATGCTCTTAACAGGATTAGAGAGCACGAACCGTTTTTCAAGATTTTTCTGATTTCTATGCGCTGAAATCCTTCCTCCTATAAGAATGACAAAACAATGAACAAAAACCCTCGTTGGTCTCGGAGTTCCTCTCATCGTCAAGTAGAGCGATAACGAACCCATTTAGGAGGCGAAATCTGCCTTGGACAACGGAAAGAGGTATCGATCGATTTATTAGGATTTGCTCGAATTTGAGGAGAAATGAAGATACCATCTGAGAGAAGGAGACGCAAGGATTGAGGATTGAGTAGTAAGTGATTATTTGTTAAGCGGTAATTACTGTATTTTAATAGAGGTAAAGATGACGTGGAATTCTGTAATTGCAGAATTATGTTTATAAATTATATTAGTGTGATTAATATGACCTTAATTTGATTAACAAATGTGAGTTATGTTATAATAGGAATGTCATGATACTAAATTTTTCAACCAAAAAATAATTTTGAGGCAAATATTTTATATATCTTTGATTAAGGAAAGATTTCTAAGGAATATATTTGTTCCTTGGTATTTACGGAAACAATTTAATGATAATATCTTATTCTATATTAAGATTTCTTGACCGTCAAGTTTATCATTCTCTATATAAAAAATTCTAATTCTAATATATTATGATCATTCGAACGAAATAATAAGAAATAGTTCTCTCTTTTTCTCTCTCTCTCTCTCTCAATTCATTTTCTGTCTCTCTTTCAATTCTAAAATAAATTGAGCTATTTTGATTTCACGCCCAAATCAACTTTGTTGTTCTAATTTCAGTAGCTTTTCAATGGCAAAAAACTTGGTACCAACGGAGAATTACTCCACGTGGAAGTGGAGGATTGGTCCAGTGAAAAATCGCCACACCAATGGATTTTTGTTTTGGAGTAAATTAGAATTTTTTTTGAGTAAATCAGTGGAAAAATTTTAATGTTGTAATTTTTCATATTTCAGAAGTTTTGTAATTTTAGGATTGTAAAATTTGGGCTTCCTGAACTCCATACATAGCCCATTCAAAAGCAGCCAATTTCATGACTTAATCTTAACCGCGCGATAAGATCCTACGGACCAGATTCGATGCAACCCACTTATATATACTGATTTTGTTGCTAGGGTTTTGCAACCCTACAATTCTCAACAGCGGCGCGGAGAAACCCTAACCGGGAAGAAGAGGGGATCGGACAAGATGCAGATTTTCGTGAAAACCCTAACTGGCAAGACCATCACCCTTGAGGTCGAGAGTAGCGATACTATCGACAACGTCAAGGCCAAGATCCAGGACAAAGAAGGTATCTTTTCTCGATCCGAATCAAAATGTTTTTCTCAATCCATGATATATTTCATGATTTTCTCTTTGATTTATGCATCTTTTATCACTGATTGTAGGAATTCCACCGGACCAGCAGAGGTTGATTTTTGCCGGAAAGCAGCTCGAGGATGGAAGGACCCTCGCTGATTACAACATTCAGAAAGGTATGATATTTTCGTATATTTCAATTTTGGATCAAGATGATAACGATACCATTTTGTTTTTGTTTTTACGAAATAGAATCGACACTTCATTTGGTTCTTAGGCTGAGAGGTGGAATCATCGAACCCTCTCTGATGGCTCTTGCTAGGAAGTTCAACCAGGAGAAGACTATCTGCCGCAAGTATGATCTTTATTGCCATTTTCTTAATTAATTTATGCTGATTTTGTGTAATTTTAATTTGGTTTAACAGGTGCTATGCACGCCTTCACCCCCGTGCTGTGAATTGCCGCAAGAAGAAATGTGGCCACAGCAACCAGTTGAGGCCGAAGAAGAAGATCAAGTAAACTATATCCTTTAGTTGGGAGTGGTTTAGTGTTGTTTGTGCGAAGTTCAGTTATTTTTGTTAGTGTTTCAAATCTTGTTTGTGTTGTGTTTTATTTAGACCTAAATGGTGATGTTGTCTCATAATACTTTTGAATCAGTTGTGTTGTCATTTGAAATTGTTGTGCAATTTTTTTTATGGTAGTATTTTTGTGGTAACTAATTTGATAAAAAAGTGAAATTAAATTTGGGTCCAGTTTTGATTAGTCGGGTTTTCAAATGGTTTTATATATTAATTTTTTTTAAATATATAGGAAAATTAACATAGTTCAAATTAAAAATGTGAATGGTATGATATTTAGAAATAAAATATTTCAAAAACTTTACTAATTTGTGAGAAAAAAACAATTAATCATAAATATTTTATATATTTTGAAATTTTGATGTTATTGAAATGTTAATTTTGGGTTTTGAATTGATGAGTCGTTAATTCGAGTTCGAGTTGTATTTGAGTTCGGATTTGTCGAGTTTCGGTTTATCGAGATGGGTCTGACTAATAACTAACATGATTAATATTGGGTCTGATTTTCCGAGTCCGAGTCTGACGAGTTTGGTCATTTGGTTTTTCTAGATTTTTCGGATGACGGGATCTGACATCTCTAATTTTATGTTTTTATTTAGATCTCAAATAATTTTTTTGATGTTTTCATAGCCTAATAATTAGTTATGTTCCTATTTTGTTGCATATTTCAATATCATTAACTTAATTATTTTAATTTTCTAATTTATTTACATTTAATGTTTATTACGTAAGTATTTAGTTCATTATGTTAAAATAATAGCAACACCCTGCGCAATTGCGCGGGACTTCATACCCTTTTTTACATGTTTTTTTTATATAATTTGTTTAAATAGTATTAGTACGGGTGCTTAATATAATCATGATATGTTTGCAAATATATTGATGTCAATCAATGTATTATAACGAATAAAGGTTCATTAAAATTTTCAATCATTGATATATGCATTATAATTAATTATGGTCCATGAAATTGGTCCATAATTATAAATCGACATAAAATAAATAAAATATAACATGTTATACTCCAAACAAAATTGAAGTTTCGAAACAAATAAAAGAAAATCGTGAATAATATACATAAAACCGAAATATATATTTGAAATTTCATTCATTAACATACAAAATATCATTTAAAAAAATAAAATAAGAAATTAACAATTTAGTCATAGTTTCATACATGGATTATATATAGAGCCCAATAACACAAAATAGCATCTTTGTTGAGGCGGCAAGAGAAGATTAAGTAGGTTTATTAGTATTATTAATTGACTCAATTAACGATTCGGTTGACCGTTTTATTGAATTGACATGTCACTTAATATTTACTAATATTAACATATCATAAATTATCGATGTGTTAATTAAACGTGTCAATTAAAAACGCTAATCAATTCACTTGGTCACCTCATCGAGAATATTGTGATGAGTTTGAGGGCCAGGTATATTTTCCTTTGATATATGGGTATAATTTAGATTGAAATAGAAAAAAACAAAAAAAAACAAAAAAAAACGTGGCAATTTTTGGTACTATGTTCAAAATTATAACTATTGTATGATAAGCATATCATATTTCGGATCTTTTAATAATTGTCATACCGATTGTTATTAAATTTTCAAATAGAACAAAAAACAAAATGATTGCATTAAAAGATTAAAACAAAATGATTGCATTAAAAATACTCTAAACGTTCTATGATCATCAGGAAAATAGTGACCATTAAACGTCAAGATCACAAAAGATCACAATGTGATATCAATAGTATGTCTATGATTTTCATATTTTTCATTTGTTTTCAACTTTCTCCACTATCATAAATTCGAAACGAAATTGTTTTCGAAATAAACCATAGTTCACAGTTTTTTCTAACCATCCAATTGTGGAAAATATAATTCAAGTTTTTTGTATTCTAACAAATTGAATTATATATGCATAAATTACAATATACACACCAAATGCGTTTTAAGTCAACACCAATTTCATTTTGGATATTGACAGGAAAAATAAATATTAGATACATGAAATTTCATTTAAATTTAACATGAATTAAAAGTAAAATTGTCATTTCAAGTTTAAATTTTCTGTTCCCAGTAATATTATTTCTTGTCAATATCATTACCCTTTCATTATAAGATCAAATATCATATGCATCATATGCATGACAATTATGGTATGCACTTTAAATAGTTCTACCTAAAATCTGCTTATTGACCTAATCTAAACATTTTCAAGTGACAATATATAATCATCATAAAACGAAAAATAATCTATCAATAAATTATACAAAATTAACTAAATTTTGATCCTAAATCATAAATTTATGATATTTTCATTGAATATACATGAAACCTTAGTATTAAAATATAATAATACACTAGTGAGTTACTTGCTCCGTCACGAAACAATTCTTATAAATATTGTGACATATTTTTCTTTTTTAGAGAGAATATTTCGTACTTTCGTATAGTTGACAGTACATATAATATTTGTATAGTAAACAAACATATACAAATAAATTTTAAAAATGAAACATTAATATAACTACAACATACATGTGTTATTACTTTTCATTAAATTTTACTCATTTCTACAATATCACATTACTTTATGTCAATGCCTCTATTATCATTCTTTAAGTTCACAATGGATTGATTTTATCTAATTGTTTATCATTTTAGATTCAATTACAACATCAAATATTCATATGTCAAGTACACAAAGGTAAGATGAAAAGTTCATATATGAAATATTAATAAATTAATAGATAATTTTTTAAACGATACATCAAATATTATTCCTATCAACTATAGTATTAAATTTTCACAAGATATATTCGAGAGTTTTATAACTGTAAATAAAAATTTTGATATTTTTTTTTTGCAAGTCATGTTATTAAAAAAACTTACTTTACCCAAAGATTTTTCCGCCGAATTCTCTATTTCGAATTAACACACTTAATTAACATAATAATTATAAAAAAATATCATTAAAAATTAATTAATATTGATTTCAATTTATGAATTCAAATGAATGTTAATTATGTATAAAATTAATTATTAATTATATGAGATTTATTGATTATTATGTTAATTAAATGTATTAACTAGAATATACAGATTATAGGGGTAAAATTTTGGGACAAATACTTTTTTTTTCAATTGAATTCTCCATCGGGTTTTATAAACCGGGTTATTTTTCGAATTTTATTCCCATATAAGATTACATGCAGAAATGTTCCTTATAATTTTTTGAAAATAATATAATTTGTCTTGGAAACATATCGATTTATTGCATAAAAATATATATGTATAATAAACATATACATTTTTTATATATAAATAATAATATGTTATATATAAAAAGAGACAATAGAGTTTCGGAGCAAAACGTGAAGTCAACCTACGAGTGTGGAATACATCAATAGTTATTGTATTATTTATTCGAACTTATTTATTGACTTTATCTAATGGACTTGAATTAGAAATATATAACTGTTAACTATTATTTTTTACATATCATGAGTAGAAGATCATTTCTGTTTCTTATTTCTAAACTATCGTTACGTTCATATCAATTTATTATTATCTACTCAAAAGTAAGATATTTTTTGAAAGTTTTTTTTTGTTTTGAAAATGACATATGTGTCGGATCTTAAGAAAGTAATTGCAAGTCCATAAAATGCATTAAGATAGTACATGCAAAGTACAGGTAATTAACATGATATTTGAAAATGACATATGTGTCGGATCTTAATTCTATTTTAGGAAAAAGAATAAGAAACATGATATTTTGAAGAAGAAAAAAAGAAAATTAACATGGAAAATGATAATCAAAATTTTAATTAAACATGATATTTCAAAATTTACACCATCTAAACATACAAAATTTTATGTTATTTTACCATTTTTTTAATTTAAACATGATATTAGAATTTTAGCTTTAGACGAAGCCTTCTCAAACCATACCAACTTCTCAAAAATCCTTTGCTTTTCTTCTTTGTTCCGCCATTTCTGACTCAAATTCAAAGTCAAAAGTTCCGGTGCAGAACTTAGTACGAATTTTACAAATGAAAGTATCGAGTTTGCACCGCTAAAGTTGATTATGTCAACCGTTTTGAGGTTTTTAAGCAAACCGTTTTTTGTATTTACTTTTTCCCAAAAGGTCTCGTTTGATTTCGACATTCCATATGACACACATACCTGCCAAATTCCTCCGTCAAAATTTGATAGCAATAAATGAAAAATAACGAGATAAAATAATGAAGAAAATGAGACTAACTTTTATGTCAAGAGAATGTAGATGAGGGGCTCAGCGAAGTAGACTTAGAACGATTGGAGCCTCTTTCTCGACCCAAAAATTCAACGTGAATTCCATATTCTTTAAATTATTAAATATTATTGGAGAATCGTCCTGTTATATAATAAATAGTTTAGTTTTTATGTATTACCAATATTACAACTAAATTGACAAACAATTAATATGATGATTGAAATATATTACTTACCGTTAAAAATAGTTCTTTTAATTTGGGGTTTTCTAGATTAGGCACGTTATTTAGCGGTGTAAAATTCCTCCTTGTGCACCGTACACAGTGTATCTATCTGAATATAGAGAAGTTTTGGTGCACAAACAAAAATTATAATATATATATATATATATATATGGACATATATGTTACTAGATCTAATTTTGATTATTTTATTATTACAAGTTATTTAATATTATATGTTTTCTTGGTTGCGAAATATTTATATTTCGTGTATTGTATTCATTTGTGTTATGTATGATGTATTAATAATTTGTTCATATCATGTTCGAAATGACCACATATGATATATTCAATTAAATTCGACAAATTATAATAAAATATAACATTAAATAAAAAATAAAATACCACAAATTCGAGAATAACTGCGTAACTCCGCGCAATTGCGCGGGAGAAGAAGCTAGTTATTATAAAAAGAAAAAACAAAGTATATAAATTCCAAAGAATACATAAAATATATAAACTCCGAAAAGAAATATATAATTCCAAAGAAAAAATTAATCGTCAAATTTATTTATATAGTTTAATATCCAAGATAGAAGAAGTAGACTAAGGGCCGTCGACAGGAAGGTAAATGGTGCGGATATTATCCGAACCGATCCGAATCGTATTTGAAAAAAAACTGAATTCGAAAAAAATATCCGATTCGAGTGGATCCGAATATGAATATGATTATGAATTTTTGGATTCGGAACCGGATCCGATATTCGATTTTAATGTCGGAACCAGATCCATTTATTATTAGGATACGAATATTCGGAATCGGATTTACATATCGGATCCGGATCCGGATCCATACATTATATATTCTGTATGTATTTTATTTGATATTAGATTAAAAATCATATATAAATTAATGATTTGTACGTGATTTAAAATCACAACCGCAAATTCACGTTTAAATATAATCATATATATCTTTCTTCTCACACATTAGATATATATTCATAGTCAGAAAACATGTTTTGTTATCATAACATAGTATTCGTTTTAATATCCGAAAAAACATATACATATTTTTTTTTTTTTGAAAAACTAAAGAGGCGAAGTTTCTTTTAATATATTAAAGCAAAGTTTAATACATTGGTGCGATTTTACATGATAAATGTAAAAAAATAGTTTAACGCAAAAGTAAGTTACAATTGCAAAATTAAGATACAAACCAAAAAATGATGTTTTCGGCCATCCTTAGACGAACGGTTCGTCTCCACGCGAGCTCAGATCTCGTATTTTTTCCTTTCCCGCTTTTTCCTTTCACTGCCCCCAGACTCACCCCGACTCGCCCGTCGCTGTTGCCCTCTGATCTCCGACTGGCTACCGCTGTCGCAGTCGTTGTCGGATCTCCGCCTCGCTGTCGCTGTCGCTGCCGGATCTCCGTTGTCGGATCTCCGCCTAGCTGTCGGATCTTCGCCTCGCCCTCGCTGTCGCTGTCGCGGTCGCCGTCACCGTCACCGTCACCGTCGGATGTCGGATCTCAGCCTCGGATCTCCGTCAAGGTTTGCCTCCACCCCGAAATCGCCACGAAATCGCCCCTCGCCACGAAATCGCCTCTTTCTATCGTTCGTCCAGTCGCCCCTTTCCATCGCCCGTCGCCAGCCATCGCCATCGCCCCTTTCCGTCGCCCTCGCCATCGCCCGTCGCCCTTTTTCCTTTTCCTTTTCCACTCGCGAATCGCCTCAGCAGACGCCTCAGCAGTCGCCAGCACTCAACAGTCGCCAGCACTCAACAGTCGCCAGCATGGAATCACTCAGCAGCTTACGCCTCCATTTCCTCCCTTTCCTCCAGTCGCCCCTTACGCCTCAGCAGCTCACCAGCTAGGGTTTCCGTCGCCGCTCGCCTCAGCAGCTCGCCAGCTAGGGTTTCCAGTCGTCGCCTTCGCCGTCGCCTCAGCAGTCGCACCGTACGCCTCGGCAGCTCGCCAGCTAGGGTTTCCGTCGCCGCTCGCCTCAGCAGGTCACCAGCTAGGGTTTCCGTCATCGTCGCGCTGATCTCATCCTCGTTTATGTGCCGTTCGTTCGAGGCGATGTCGCTCGCTCGCGTCGTTTTCCTCCGTCGCCGCGGTCCAGAAGCTCTCGGATATCGGATCTCCGTTCGCCTCGCAAAGGGTTTTCAGAAGCTGGGTCGAAGAAGGCTTGAGAGAGGAGGGGGTGGAGGCGGCGGCTAGGGTTTGCCCAGAATCGCCAAGAGTTTCCCCTAGTTAATTTGGGTAACTTCTGGAACATATCCATATTTGTATCCGACAATATCCGAATCGTACTCGTATTTTATTACTATCATAACAGTATCAGGATTCGGATAGTTCCGTATCCGGATCCGTATCAGAAAAATAATATTGATATGGATTGAATATGACCACTATCCGAACCGGATCCGAACTGTTGACACCTCGATGTAAGAGTTTTTGGAGGATTTCGATGGATTCTTGTATTGCCTAGAAAAAGTGAAGTGATGATTAAGTGTTTCAAAGATTTGTGTTTCTTACTTGTATTGTTTTATTGTTATTACATAAATTAGTATCACATTATAGGTCCGCTATAGAGCCATAGCGTCCGTAATCATAATCCGTTGTAAAAATATGTCTTGACTATTACGGATTGCTGCATTGAAATTGAAAACATCGGGTTTAACACATAAAAGAAATTTAATTTCACACATCTTTGTCTTATTTATTTAGTTTACACATAATTTTGTTTACTATAGACAAATACCCGAATTGACAAATTAATAACACTTCGTATTATTTGACTGATTTGAAAAACGTTTGATTAAATTCTAACATTGAAAAACTATGATATGCTCAGGGTTATATAGAGTTGAAGGGGAGAAAAATCACTGAAGAGATTGGTCGTGACTATATATATAAAGCAGTTGTTGGAATATATAGTTTATGTTAGTTATAAGTTGCATGATATGATTCATGATTTCACACGATTCAATTATGGAAATGAATGTTATTTTATCGTGTAATTTATCATCTATATGTGAACAAATTTTTTTTTTTTGAAGGAGGCTAGCTATGCTTGGCCTGAGTTGTATATATAAAGAAAAAAAGGTGTGCATGGAAAATTTACAGAGATAAAATTTTAGAAAAAGAGAAGAAAAAAATAGTTCCTGGTATCAGCCCCCTGTTACTAGTTTCTAAACTCTCCCCAAGTCTTGGCATATTCCAATGCTCGATTGGCTATAAGAAGGGGCGTTTGATATTCGACAATTTCTCTCCTTTCATGTTTCCCAATTGGCCGTCATCCATAATGTTTTCCAAGGCCGACGTTCATCGTTTGGGAGGATCGTCAAATTGGCCCTCAAAGCCTCAATTATAGATCCTCAACAAGTCGCCATGTTGCTTGTATATATGAGCACGAGAAAAGCAGGTAGGGGTGTACATAGACCGGGTTGGGTGGGTTTTTATCTAAAATGTAACCCAACCCAAAAAGAACGAATTTTCATTTTTCCAACCCAACCCAACCCATGATACCTACAAAAAATTTCAAACCCATATTGACCGGGTTGGGCGGGTATAACGATATATGTTCATATGTTCACAAAAAAAATATGCAACAAAAATTATATTTTTTAATTAGATCGTCAAAAAATATTTTACAAACATGCAAATCAAAATTAAACATCCATAATCAACATCTCATTATATTTATTTCATATTTCCCGACAATAAATATAAACACATATTATATAGAAAATTTTCAAAGTTCAAACTAATTATATATTTGGTGACAAAACTGATATAGTGATATCATACATAAATAAAAAAATTACTATTAAAGAAAACACTAAATAATAATCAAAGACGAAGTTTACTCTTAAACAAAATAAAAGTAACAAACGAGGATACACATTTTTTGTCAGAAAACAAAACATGTCATATATGATTTAAGTTAAGAAATTTTGTATTTTCACTTGAGAAATTTTAATTACTTGATAAACATAATATTCATATAAGGTAAAAAAAGATACTATATTATATAATATTGAAAATAATTAATGATAAATAAATTATAGCAATATAAATTACGAAAAATTAGCATATCATATATTTTATGTTAAAAACTTAAACAATTAGTGGGAAATTTGGAATTATACGGGTCGGTCTAGGTCGGGTTGGGTGGGTTGGGCGGGTTGGAGAATTTTTTGTACACCCCTAAAAGCAGGTGATCTCTCGCTTCCTGTTGACATCCGCAAAGGACACAAAGAGGGTTATGCAGCCAATCCTTAGCCATTAGAACATCAGATGTTTTAATCGGATTATGACACGCTAGCCAATGGAAAAACCCTACTTTAAGAGGACTTTTGGTCTCCTAAATTTTTTTTTGCCGTGGATTTATAATCCCCGAATTAATTAGAAAAGATATGCTGAATTGAAAGTGAATACATTTGTTTTAGTCCATCGCCATGCAATATTATTTTCAACCGTGTCAAAAAATGTTGATGTTTTGTAAATGGGCATGAGTCTTTGAAGGTCTTTGATGATAACCGGTGTTGAAGCCGAAGGTATGTTAATTAAATCGTTGGCCGATTACACTCCGTATAGTCTTCGCATGTATGATGATCATAAATTTTCTGGATCGTTATCGAGTTGCCACAAAAAGGATAACATAAGTACCTCATTCATTGTTTGTACATTGGAAATGCCTAGATCCCCGTGCTTTTTAGGTAGACATATCGTTTTTCAGTTTACGAGGCACTTTTTCTTTTTTGAAATCTCTCGATCACTCCAAAGAAACGCTCTCATTAACCTATCGATTTGTTTGATGACCCAACCGGTAGATTTGAAGTTTGCATTATGAAGACGGGGATGACGTTAGAGTCGCTTTGACAAGGATAATGCACCCCCCTAATGAAAGTAGCCGACCTTTTCATGTGGCAATTCTTTTTTGTATATTACTTAGGGGGAAATATGTCTCCTTAGAGGGTTTTCTATAAGGGGATGTTTGGCAAGAGGAATTAACAGAGTGGATTCAAACTAGAAGGTGAAGGAGTAAAAAGTTCTTGAATTAGTAATTCTTCGGTTTGTTGGGATGTCAAAACTATAAAATGAAGAAGAAAATATGATTCTTTATTTTGTTGTTTACAAAATTTTGGATTTTTGATGTTGAAAATGTAAAATTAATGTTTCATTAATATTGATAAAAAATAATAATTTTATTATAATATTATTGTAATATTATTTTAACAATATTAGTGTGATGAAAAATAATAATATTATTATAATATAATATTATTTCAATATAACATAATAATAATATTATATTATATTCATATAAATATATCATAATAATTATATAAAAATATTAAATATACTTTTAGATTATTATAATACTATATTTTACTCATATATTAATATAATCTAATATTAATTGTATTGATTAATAATAATATTAATTATATTGATACAATATAATATGAATTATATTTATTAATAATTATAATATTATAATATTTTGTTATTATAATGTAATTACTGTAAAAATATTAAATGTACTATTATATTATATTTTATCCTTATATTTCATTCATATATTAGTATAATATTAATTATATTGATTAATACTTATAATATTAATTATATTAATATGCTATAATATTAATTATATTGATTAATAAATATAATATTAGTTCCATTGATACCTTATAATATGAATTATATTTATATAGTATAATATTAATTATATTAATCAATGTTTTAAATTGCGATATAGCGGTCCATTGCGCTTGGACTGTAATTTACATATGATTACCGATATTGCGGCGCTATTTAGTACGTTGCGGTGTTGCGTTTTATAATTATAATTATATTACGCCGCAATTTAAATCACTGATATTAATTAATAATTATAATATTAGTTATATTGATATAATATAAATATTAGTTATATTGATTAATAATTATAATTATAATTACATTAATATAATATAATATTAATTATATGGATTTAATAAATAGACGAAGATGTTCCACTTTGACACTCCAATTTTTTTTAAATTACAATCAACAAAAATAGAATAATGAGATGTTCCATCATCTAATTCATTTTTTAATTTCATCTACCAAACAATTTTTTTGTATTATAGAAATCTTAAGATTCAATTTCATTTATAATTACATGCATCCAAATTAAAGCCCTCAATTATAGCCCTGAAATTATATTGTTATATTACTAACTTGATGGGCTCTTTTTGGTCCAAACCAAATTAGACACGTCTTTACTTACCAAAACAGATTTTCCAAATTAAAGCCCTGTATTTATTGTAAACCCAAAATTCGGAAATTATTTCCCAATTTTAGCCTGTTGTTGTGGTTGTGTAACAATCGCGTATTCTTTGTTGCCAAAAAACCTCCTACGATTGTGGAATTGAAATCGTCCTTTCTTTCACATAACGGTTTCCTTTTGAAAACGATGTAAAACAGTGTTGAATTTGGCCGCCCTCTCATTCTTATTCTTATCTCCATATAAATTCATTTACAGAGAAATCCTTGTATACATCCTTCCTTCTGTATGCTTTTATAATCAAAGAAAGCAACAAAAATGGCGAGCAAGAAATGCATTGCTGTTTTAATGGCGACTATTTTCTTGTTTTCTTGTCTTCTCGATTTATCCGACGCAACAAGGATACGAGTATCTCATCTTCCTAGCAACAAGATTCAAGGTTTGTTTTTTTTGATATAATTACAGATTTTTTGTTTAATTTATGGCTTTCTTGGTTTATTTTAGGTTTGCAAACAAATTTTCCATTTTTGCACTAATCACAATTTTCTGAACTTTCTGAATTTACGTCATCGTTGTGTTTTTACATTCTCTTCCAACAAAGGAAAAGGATGAAACAATGAATTATATTTTACTTTTTAGGGAAAAAGATAGAATAATGATCTTACAAATTTTATTTAGAGTAGTGATGTACATCCCCCAAGAACTCTCCCCCCAACCTCTCGATGACATGGCAAGATTTTTAAACTTTAAATTTAACACATTAATGCATGATTTAACATGTTAATTTATGATTTAATCATTCTAATGTATGATTTAACACTCAATTATAATGTCAAATCATGAATTAAGGTATAAATTTCTAAAGTGTTAAATTTTAGCCACATCATCAAGCCTTCTAAGGGAGAGTTTGGAGGTATGTCCAACTTTTTTCTTTTATTTATTCCTTTCGTGCAAAGCAAAAACTTGTGAATTGAAAGTATTTTCTGAATCGCAACATCCAAGAAAAGAATAAAGGACGAGAAATTATTCTCAATCCATTTATTCTCTTTGTATTTTTTTTTTGTTGCAATTTTCTTGAAATTTCAAAAATTATCTATCCAAACTGACAAAAGAAATGATAACCAATAGAATAGTAAAATGTCAACAATTTTATAGACTCAAAATAGAAAGGCGCGTTTGCTTTGTGTTTTCAATGATATAATTGAGAAATATAATTTCAAGAAATATAATTTCAAGAAATAAAAACATATTCGCATTTCCTTTTTTATGATAATATAATATTTAATTAGAAATATATTGACCGTCTTGAATTATTCATTTCGTATTTTCTCTCTAATTTTTTATCCTCTAAATCAAATTAAGTAATGCTGCTAGTTTAATTAAATATTGTATTTTATCTTCTTAATAAAATAGTGTATTTATCCTGCAAAAATCTTTACATAAATCTGTCAAATATTGTGTTTTTTCTAGCATAAATATTTATACATAGAGTAATGTTAAAATATGTTTGAATTTTCTTTTTGATTTACTTAACCGGAACGTACCCACATTGGCGTCGACATCGTCACTTTTAAGCAACATCCTAACGGCCTAATGCCTCGTTACTATTTTTAATATGTAATTACATTCTAACTTTATTCAGAGATGAATCGAGAAACCTCGAAAGCAAATGGACCTGCTTTATATGAAAATATAAGAAGATTTCTCAAAGGTGGCTTTGGTGGTGGCGGTGCACGAGGATTCAGTGGTAGTCGCGGTGGACGAGGATTCAGTGGTAGTCGCGGTCCACGAGGATACAGTGGTGGTCTCGGTAATCGTGGTACCGGCTACCACTATACACCGTTCATCTACGGAGGCGGAGTTTCGCACCATGCTGTTAACAAAAAGAATGGATCTACTCGGATCGGAGGAAAATCGCTTTTTGTCACTCTTTTGATCTCCTTCGCGTTTTATGGACTTGCAGGTCTTGCCCTGTAGAGTTGGATATTTCAAATGATTTGGTTAAATATGAGAAAATGGAAGTTAGTAGGGATTGGGAAGGAAGAAAAAACATCTTTAATAATTAATTGACATTACATTGTGTTTATTTTTTATAACTAGTGTTTTTCCTTCATATTTTATGTATTCACAATACTTGATAAATTAAATTGATAGTTCTAGAATGACTGGGTCCCCAATTTTCTTTTCTGTATTTTTTAATTTCTTTCGAATATATATTTTTTAAATATGCCATATATGTTTGTAAATATATATATTTTAAAATATGCGTATCATAGGGATCCCAATTTCGAAGGAAAGGGAGGTTTTATATATTTATACCTATCTATTTATATACTTAAGTAATACTTAAGCCTATATTCTAAACCTAATAATTAACACGATAATTGGAACCGCACCCGGCCATATAAAATAAACAACAATAAATAAACTCTTTAAAAATATATTGATAGAAAAATATTTGTTTAAACATCTAGTTTTTTTTATTTTTGTTCTCCTTTTATGTATTTTTTTTAATAGTTTCATGATATTTCGTTTTTTAAATATTTGCAAGGTGTTGTATAATATTGTTGTTCATATTATTATTATTATTTTATATTAGTTTTTCAGGAAAAAATAATATAAAAGTCAAATATATATATTGTACGAAAAATTAAAATTATATAAAAATAACGTATAATAATTATTATTTTTAAATTATTATATGCTAAAATGTGTTAGGACTTTTTTAAAATTAATAAAAAATAACAATTTTTTAATTACTACATATATAAATAGAAGATTATTTTCAAAATAATTGTTAACACCATCGATGTTTAGTTTTAACTCAATAAGGGGATATTTGAAAATAAAAATTTGGTAAAGGATTATTTTGGAGATTCCAAAAAGATAAGATTTTTTTTACAATACCCAAAAAAATTAGAGTTTTTTAGAAAATTTCTCATTAGATTATCTATCACTTTGATCACCTAAGTTTTTTTTATATGAGCACTTTAACAAGTGAGTTTTAATGGAATACCGACAGTGGACGACAGTTTTACACACAATTAGTAAAACTATCATAACATTGGGGAGTTCTATCATACACCCCTTTTGCTTATGATACACCCCGTTTCAAGGGTATTTTGAGTAATTATCAATTAATGAGTATTTAAGGTAAATTTTCAAGTATGTTTATCAATAAATGATAGGCTAAATAGGAAACTTGAATTATTCATGAAAAAACAAATATCTATAAAAAGTAAAATTTATTATACACCTTCTAAACACCCAAAACATCTTTTTAAAATGGTGTATCCGTGTATGATAGAACTTTGGCACAGAGAACATAGGAAGCATAGGGGCACCCTAACGTACCAGCTTCATCGTCAACATTCTCATGAATTCCCATAGCTTCTCGGAAGCCGGCTTGCGCTGGATTGGTCCATACCTCTGGCAGGCATCGCAGTTCTGAGCATGTGCCTATGCAATCTGACAGGACCGTAGGCCAGTAGTGGTCATGTCTCCGGATCAACCAATGCATCTTCACAAAGAAAGAAATGAGCAGTTAAGCATACAGTGTCTCGCAAGTGTCATCACGAGGCAAGGGCTGATTTGAAAAGCAATGGAAAGCTACAGAAAGTCGATGAAAACAAGAATACATGTCTCAAATTTGTCACCAATGAGATAGTATTAACTCAGATTACAGAAAAAGAAAAATCACAATAAACTTACACAAAAAAAAAGCTCGTCACAAATAATTACAGAGAAAGCATATTTGTCTCAAATTATCAAACATAACACACCTATTTCACACAAAAAAAATCAAAATCAGATCAAAACAAGAAAAAATACAGGAAAAATGAGACCAGCAGCGTTTTTAGGTGAGTTTCGTGCCTCTCGAAATCGATCTGAAAATTATCTTCAGGAAAGTTCCGTCTTTAGGTCTGTCTTCCATCTCTCGAGAGTCGAGATCAATCGACTAAACGATTATATCATCCAAAAATAATAATAATCGTAAATGAATCAACAAAAAAGTTCTAAATAAGAATTGTACATTATACCAAATAATTTATACATCGATATCTATACTATATACTAATGCAAGGGGATTTGCTACCTCCTGGTGCAGCCACGTCAACAGGGGCCTATTTGTAAAAAAAAAATATTTTTTTTGCATTTTGGTCCTATTTTATTTACAAATTGGTCCTTTTTCAGAAAAAAAAAATTACATTTTGGTCCTTTTTTTTTACATTTAGGTCCTTCATATTTGCATTTTGGCCCTTCGAAGTTTTGAAATTTACATTTTAGTCCAGGGGCCTCAAATTGGTCCTATTTTTTAAAAAAAATTATATTTTGGTCCTTTTTTCACATTTTGGTCCTTTATATTTGCATTTTGGTCCTTCGAAGTTTTAAAATTTACATTTTGGTCCTTTATTATTTTTCTTGCTTGTGCAGCCACGTCACCAGGGGCCTATTTATAAAAAAAAAAAAAATTTATATTTTGGTCCTTTTTGATTTACAAATTGGTCCTTTTTTCGAAACAAAAATTACATTTTGGTCCTTTTTTTTACATTTTGGTCCTTTATATTTGCATTTTGGCCCTTCGAAGTTTTGAAATTTATATTTTGGTCCTTTTTTATTAACAAATTAGTCCTTTTTTCGAAAAAAATTACATTTTGGTCCTTTTTTTTTACATTTTGGTCCTTTATATTTGCATTTTGGTCCTTCGAAGTTTTGAAATTTACATTTTAGTCCAGGGGCCTCAAATTGGTCCTATTTTTTTTAAAAAATTATATTTTGGTCCTTTTTTCACATTTTGGTCCTTTATATTTGCATTTTGGTCCTTCGAAGTTTTAAAATTTACATTTTGGTCCTTTAGTATTTTTCTTGAAAAACTAAAATAAAATTATAATAAGTTGAACAATATTAATAAAAGAACATCTTGCAAATATTTAAAAATAAAATATCACAAAACTATTAAAAAATACATAAAAAGAAAACTAAAATAAAAAATAGATGTTTAAATAGATATTTTCTATGAATATATTTGCAAGATGTTTATTTATTATCATTTAATGTTAGTTTTTTTATGAATAAAGAATGTAATATTAAAATTATATAAACAAAATATGTAATAATTTAAATTTTTTTAAATCACTACGTGTTAAGAAATGTTTATGAATTTTCTTAAAATTAATAAAAAATAACAAAAATAATTTTTAATTATTACATATGAGATTTGGAGGGTATTTTGGGAAAAAAAAATTAATATCATCCATAAAGAGTATTTTAAAATAAAAGTTTGGTAAACAGTTTTTTTTTTTTGGAATTTTCGAAAAGACAGAGAATTTTTTATAATATCCAAAAAAAATTAGGGGGTCAAAAATATACCAAATCATGGATGTGCGAATAATCATGACATAATTTAAATTAAAGGTTCGAACGAAACGGTTAGCGATGACATCGTCAAACTTTGTTGTTGGCTGACCACACAAAGGACGAAAAATATTTGTGCTAAATATGTAGCGAAATTAAGGATTTGTGAAATTAAAAACACTCTTTTTTTCAGCAATGTTTTCTGAACTATTATGTTCTTAATAAATTTCATGACGACTCATTCGTTCTTTTTCCTTATTTTACTTATGAAGTATAAAATATAGATAATTTTTTTAGCAATAATCGTTTGAATTATTCAAGAAATCCGGCTCTTAAAATATTCAAATGATTTTTGCTACAAAATTTCACTCGCACACAACACACTAAATTACACATATAATAATGATTACAAAAAGAAAGTCACATACACAAAATGAACAACAATTTTTTTCAACTACATTACTTATAAACCCGAACAGCCCCGCGCAATTGCGCGGGGGTAATGCTAGTAAGAAATAAGACAATATAGTCCAAACATAATTAAGGTTCCAAATAAAAAATATATATATAATGCTACTTATCGGTAAACTTAAGATATAACATAAGTTTCGAGAATAATACAACATTATGGAATTGGTCTCGTAAATTTTCTTCATTGTTGTCGTACAATCCGAGAATAATACAACATTATGGAATTGGATAGTTACATGGATATGCCAATCAACTAGTTCCCAATCTTGTTCAATCCTACCTAATGGATAGTATTTGAGATATTTAATCAAAACAAATTCTCCAATTATTTGAGACTGTTTTAGAGGAAGAAGAGGGTTTAGGTTAGTAATGATATCTAGGGGTAAATTGGTAATTAAACCAATATTTAGTTAAGACAAATGAAGGTCGCTTGAGGGCAGGCCCGGCCCTTCCTTTAAGCAAGAGATGCAAATGTAAAAGGCCCATCATTTTGTAAAGGCCACATAATATTTCTAAGCCCGGGAGTAAAGAAAGAGAAGAAAATATCGGCGATCGCGACGGGAACGCGACGCGCGAAACGCGACGCGAGACGGGAGAGGCTGGACTGGAGCTTGGAGGCGGCGACTGGAGGCGGCGACTGGAAGCGGCGACGCGACTTGAAAACTGCGACTGGACGCGAAAACCTGGACTGGAGACGCTAAAACCGGCGACTGGACGCGACGGCGACTCGACTGCGACTCGACTGCGACTGTTCTCTCTTCGATTTTGAGTCTGGACGGCGACTCGACTGCGACTGGACTGCGACTCGACAGCGTAATTTGGGATTTTGACGATTTTGCGACGCGATTTTCAGGAAATTAGGTGTAATTAGGTTAGACGATACGACGACGAACGAGTCAGCGATGACGACGATACGACTCGATTTTGCGACGCGATTTTGCTGGACTGGACGCGATTTTGCAAGGACGAAGAATTTGACAGGCGATGAAGAATTTTCAGAATTTTCAGAAATTTGGGCGCAAAATTTGGGCGTAATTAGGTTAGGATTTCATTATCTTAAACTCTAATTTGTCTAATTTGTCTTAATTTGGACGTAATATATTACATGTAGTAGTCGAATACTAAAAGTCGAAAATTTGTCTAAGGCCTCTCAATTCGCCGGGTCGGCCCTGCTTGAGGGGATATATTTGATATTAACATTTTTGTGGAGATAAATTTGATATTTCTATTTTTTGGAGGGACATACAAGAAATTTTCCCTAAAATAAATATCACAAGGTCTGATAACAGTTATCCCAATTATTATTATTAATTATAGATCTAATCAAGATGTGTCAATATTTAATCACTTGATTAAAATTTAGACGAGGAAGAGCTGTGTAGTGTGTTGTGTTGCAGAATGAGAAGGGTCAAAGACTATTTGGGCCTAAATGAAAAAGCAGAATATTATTATTAAATTGTTGGTAGATAATGTTTCTTCTTGAACCATGGTAGATAATGAATATATTTTCATGTATTGTGATATTTCATGTGATTATCTTATTTTTTTTATCTTTTTATTTTCATGTCATATGATATTTGATGGTGCAATTATTTGTAGAAGAAGAATTGATCCAATAAAAAAAGTAATATTTATAGCAATTTATATATGATAACAAAAATTAGTTAAATAATTTAAATATATACTATAACTTGAAATATCTTTTTTTGTTAACTATATTCGTAATTTTATATTTTATATTTTGTATAAAAATGTGGGAACTACCCTCATTGCTCACTCAATACATTCATAAATAAAAAGTAACTCCATGTTTTTCTTTAAGCCAGAATAGCAACAAATAAGAAGACTAAAATTCATCCTATTAATTTTTGGCCAAGAATCCGGACTTAAGATCAATTATCAAAAATCGGAATTCTCGGTCGTTACAAGGGATGATGTCGATCTTAACGAAATGGCCCTTGCACTTGGATGCAATTTTAAGGAGTTTCCCATGCAATATTTGGGCTTACCTTTATCTGATAGAAAACCGAAAAAAGTAGATTATCTTCCATTAATAGATAGGTTTGCAACCCGACTTCTGGATGGAAGAAAAATCTGCTCTCCTTAGGAGGGCGACTTGTACTGTTAAACTCAGTTCTTATAGCACTTCCCACATACTTTATGTCCGTCTTTCGACTACCCGCATGGCTTATCCAGGAAATCGACAAAATTCGTAGGAATTTCCTTTGGAAGGGAAATAAGGAATCTAGAACAGAATATTGCCTGGTCGCATGGGATAAAGTGTGCAAACCAAAAGAACTAGGAGGTTTAGGGATTCTACATCTACAAACTTTCAACACTGCCTTGCTTGCCAAATGGTTATGAAAATTTCATACAGAAACTCCAACAGATTGGATGACACTAATAAAACTTTCCACTGGGTTCTCATACATTACCGACAATCCGACTGCCAAATCGAGATCATCCTCTTTTTGGAAAAGTGTACTGATATGTTCTCCTTTCTTCTTCTGCTCGACTGAGTTCAATGTTGGGAATAGAATGGGTATTGAGTTTTGGTCTTCAAAATGGGCAGGTGATATCTTCAAAAATAAATTCACAACATTATATTCTTATGCTCGAAAACAAGCTGGATCTGTCGATAGTTTTCTTTCAAATGGAAGATGGTCAGTTGAATTGCATGACAATCCTTCAGCGCAAGCACAAGACCAGCTTCAAAATTTAATGCAGCAAATACAAGTGATACAAACATCGCAACAAAGTCCGACTCCAAAGTGGAAATGGGAATCGAAAGAACAATTCACGGTTAAGAGCACATATAATCAGCTAATTAAGGAGTATATACATTATCCGACCTTAGTAATATATGGAAGCTTAAATCACCGCTCAGAATTAAGATTTTTTTATGGTTATCCTCACAACGGAGAATATTAACTGTGGACAATTTACGTAAACGGGGATGGATACTCGCCAATAGATGCACGCTGTGTAAAAGTGATGAGAAGTATGTGGACCATATATTTACTTCATGTAGATTTGCATTTCAAGTATGGTCCTTCATCAACCAAAAATATCCGGTCACGCGATTAACAAACTTACAATCCGTACTTCAACAATTATCAGACCATTCCGCACAAACCGAACTACAACAAATAATATTGGCTTTCATCTTCCATGTATGGAAAGAGAGATGTAATCGTATTTTTCAAGAGTCAGTGAAGACTGTAGGAATGGTGGCCTCACTTATTACAGACGAGATTACAAATTGGAATCGACACCTATGCAACAACAACTAGCTTTATTTTATTTCTTTTATTTTATTTTTATTTTTATTTTTATTTTTTATTTTTCACTGTATTTAATTTAAACTAACCACTAGTATCCCTGATCAACTCGATTGGAGATGCTCGCGTGTACGTAAAAACATTTTATTTTATTAATATATTGGACGTAGGACTTTGAGCCTACTCCTTAAAATAAAAAAAAATAAAAAAATAAAAATAAAAAGTAATAAATCAAGATTAATAAATGGTTGATGATCATAAATAAAAAGTAATTTCACAATTTTCCAGTCATTCAAACCCAACAAAGTAAGAAAAATCAATGAAATGCCAAATATTATAATACATGCATGTCTTGTCTTGTTTGTTTAAAAAAAGTCATAAATTAGCCTCATTCGTTCATTTATACAAACATCAACATACAATACAGAGGAGGAATATTTCTCATTATAATATATTACTTTTTGGAGGGGTTCATGCAAAATTTGACCAAAATTTAACAATTACAATATTATTTGTGTGTGTCATGGTAGAAAATAATATTGTAGTGGATAATTTTTTGTGTCATGGTAGAAAATAAGTTTTTTTTGTAGTGGCTCATTTTTTTAAATTTACAGTGATTCACTACACAGAAAATATATAAAGAATAAAACTATGAATAGATAAAAATCCATCGAATCAAATATGCAAATATTACGTGAACGTGGTTCCACTACCAACAGTCAACACACGTTGATGGATCAATGTTTCAGAAATCGCTTGGCGCTTGCTAGTCGGCAGACGATCATCAAGCGCCAAAGATGATTAATCGGGATTAATCAGGAATCTCGGCGGATCTCGGCGGATTTTTATTTTTTATATTTAATATTTAAATTAATTAAACAAAATTACAAATCACAGTTTTTTTAATAAGTTTTGAATAATTTAAGTAACAAAATACACTACGCCACTAAACTCAAATAATAATTTAAATAACATAGCTGATATCCGAATAACGTAATAAAATTTCAAATAACATAACATTATCAAGAAAAGAAAGAAAGGAGAAAAAAAAATGAACAAGAATGTTTTTGTTTCACGCCTGTCTTCCGTTGCGAGAAACGAGACAGGAAAATAAATAATTTTTCTTGCACGAAGAGAAAAAAACCAGAAAAAAGAAATGAAACGCTATATATATATGATTTTTTGTACAAATAGTATCCCACAACCTCTCACAATATATGATTTTTTGAGCTTCACATTCAACTAACTAGGCTATGGACCCGTTGGCAATCAAAAAAAAAAACACTTCTAAAAATCGGCTCGGCGGTGGCTTGGCGGTCTTGGCGGACCCTTGGCGGCCGCTTGGCAGAATCTGCCAAGCACAAAACGCCAAAGGATTATCTCGACGGCGGACCATCGAGGAGTGATTAATCGGCCGCCAAAACCGATTTCTGGAACACTGCCTATAATACATTTTTTTATTCATATTTTTATTAAAATTAAAAAATTAAAAATTGGATTTCTAACAACATTAAGGTAAAAGATATCAACTAATAATGCTATTTCGTCTATGGAATTAAATTTATTTATATTTTTAAGTTTACGAGGATTCTCTAGGGAATATACTATTTCGTTTATGTTCTATTTTTTTTGTTTTGTTCAACACACAGTTTATCCTTTTCATAAATCTAATATGTAATTTAAGGAAAAGAAAAATATAATGTTTGATGCTCATAATATTAATCTAATATGAAAATATCACATTTATCCTTTCATAAATCTAAAATATTATATTTTTCAAAAAATTAAAAACCATCAAATTTCTCCGTTAAATTTAACGATCAACATTTAAAATTACTATTTTGTCCTTTGCATATTTACCCTTCTAAAATTCAAAAATATCATATTTACCCCTTTAAAAATAAAAATATCATATTTATCCTCTCAATAATAAAAATAACATACGTACACTTACTCACCCGACAAGAAAAAAAATCACGCCCTACAATTAATAATATTTTTAGTTATGGTTATATATTTGCAATGAAACAATATTTTTTACATTTTTGTTTATGTCATTCGAGATGGATAGAATGATTATCTTTTGGAATTTTATTCATGTATTTTTGTGTTTATATTGTTATCTATGATCAAGGTTCTAAAAATCGGCCTAGGCGCTAGGCGCCGACCAAACGCCCAGTTTTACCCTAATCGTTTCTGTCTAGGCAGAATTCCGCCTAGGCCCGCCTAGATACCGCCTAGGCGCCGAATAATTCCGCCTAGGCCCGCCCAGCCCACTTAATTTTTGTTTTTTTTTTTTTAATTTATTTATTTTTTAAGGCCTGCACCCTTCTTTTTTTCTTTTTCCCTTTTCTTCTTTCTATTTTTAATAACTTTATTTTGTGGTTTATTTGGATTTGTGTTAATGTTATATTGTAGATTTCATATTATGATTTGTTTGGACGTTGTCTTAAATAAAATCTATATACACTATTTTTAGTATAAAAAGTTGTAGCACAAATTATAATAATAAAAATTAAAAAATATGACAAAAACTATGTAAAATTACAAATCCGTCTAGATCCGATTAATCCCCGATTAATTCCTCTAGGCGCTAGACGGTGTCCGTTAGCCCGATTAGCGCCTAGCAGTTTCTGTAACATTATCTATGATTGTTATATTATTTGGGTAAATATGATATTTTTATTATTAACAAGATAAATATGATATTTTGGATTTTTTGGAGGGTAAACATGTAAAGGGTAAAATAGTTGATCGTTAATTTTAACGAAGAAATTTCATGATATTTAATTTTTGGGTAATATGATATTTAAGATTTATGAGAGGGTAAATATGATATTTTAGTTTTAAAATGGTAAATATGTAATTTTATGTTTAAGAAAGGATAAATATGTAAATCCCTCTAAATGTAAGGATGAAAACATGTATTGCAAATTTACAACATTAGGGCTGTTTGGATGCATACGTATTTTGTAGTTTAGAAAATTAAATTTGTAGGGATTATGATTGTAAAGTGGGCATTCACAAAAAATAAGGAAAGTTGAACCTAAAAAAATAAATACATGTTTGAATTTATTTTAGAAATATGTCTATGAACCAATGTTGTAAAATACGGAAAACGGTACGGAACGGTCGGGGACCGTAAAACGGTGAAAAAACGGTGGAAAAACGGTGAAAAAACGGTCACCGAAAACGATAGTAATTTAATTAAAATTTATAGATGAAACCAAAAAAATATATAATAATGTAATTTTTTAATAGTAAAAAAATAACATAAACAACATCCAACATAAAACATAACATCAAAACGAATGTCTAACATAAACGTAACATCAAAACGAATGTCCAACAAAACGTAACATCAAAATATAAACTCAAATCCAAACATAAACTAAATAGTAAAATCATTAACATCATTCGGGACAACCGTAAGTAAAAAAAATGGTAATTTTATTGGGTTGGAAAAAAAAAATGGGCAAAAAAACGGTAAATAATCAAAATTTCAATTTTTTGTTGTGAAAAACGGCCGTTTTTCGAACCGAAAAAAGTTTTTTCCAAAAAAAACGGACAAACACGGTAAAAAAACGTTTGACCGTTTTTTCAAACCGTCTTGTAAAAAACGGAACGTTTTTCCACCGAAACACCGTTTTTCCACCGTTTTTCACCGTTTTTCGCCGTTTTTTACAACAGTGTTGAACACGTTTAGGAAAAAAAAACAACAATATCAATGTGAGAGAGAGAGAAATAGAGGTGCAAAAAAAAAAAAAAAAGTAAAGACTTGATATTGTTTACTCTTTCAAAAGAGGTGAACAAATTGGTCAGTTTTTTTCCTTCTAATTTTATATATACGAAATTCCGTAAAAACATTTTACCCAAGAATTACTATAGTTTCATAAAAAATTCATCCAAACATAAAATAAGATTTATGTAGTTTTATTTCATTCTAATTTTATGTGTACGTTAGTCAACGGTTCGGATCCGGTTCGGATAGTGGTCATACCAGATCCATATCCATATTTTTTTTCGGATACGGATCCGGATACGATATTATCCGGATCCGGATACGGTTCGGATATTAAACGGATACGGATACGGTTCGGATATTGTCGGATACGAATCCTATTCAGATATTAAAACGGATACTATGATATAATAATATAATAATATAATAATATTTTTAGAATTCAAGTCTTGATTATTTTGTAATTTTAAAACAAATTATATATATATAGTGATTATTAATTATTAAGTATTATTATGAATTAAAATATAGTTAATGTATATTAGATATTACTATGATTTTGATCATGATTTCAACAAAACGGTTATCCGTTTATAAATTTTATTCGGATCCGGATCCATCAAAATATTAGCTCCTAGATCCGGATTCATACCCGTAAAACGGATACGGTTCCGGATCCGGATATTTTTTTTCGGATCCGGATATTTCTTCGGATACGGTTTGGGTCGGTTCGGGCAGTATCCGCCCCATTGACACCCCTATGTACGTATAGGGATGTAAATGGTGCGGGTAATGCCCGACCCGACCCGAACCGGATCCGTCTAAATATCCGGATCCGAATAAAATTACCCGGATCCGGATACTATCCGGATCCGTTTTTTCGGATCCGGATCCGGAACAAAAAATACGGTCGGATCCGGATCCGGATCCGGATAATTACCCGGATCCGAATAGCAATGCAAAACGGGTACCCGTTTTTCCAAATTCATTACCATTTTTAATATATTAATTTTTTAAATTATTAAACATCTTTCTCTCTCTTTTTCTTCACCTCACATCACATCACTTTTTCTTCACCTCACATAACATGGTCTCTGCAAGCCATGGTCTTGTCAAAATAAAGAATTTAAGCCACGACCTATTGTTATTTGTAAAATATCATATAAGAATTTTCTTTAATATAAGAATTAAATTAAAATTTAAGAAATATATTTTGAATTGATTAATTAAAATATAATATTGTATACATTATAAATTATTAGTATCCGTATTCGCGCGACATAAATTATTAGTCAAACTCACGTTTTCATCATTTCGACCAAATTACTCTATTATATTCGAGAAATATTTGAATTTAGTAAAGTATAATTATATTATTTATTACTTAAGTATTATCATAATTGTATCATAAATATTTTGGTTAGAAAAAAATAATTAATTACATATACAATATATGTCTGAACTATCCGAATATTATCCGGATCCGTATCCGTATCCGACGATATCCGAACCGTATCCGTATCCGTTTAATATCCGAACCGTATCCGGATCCGACACTATCCGGATCCGGATCCGGATCCGACAAAAAATACGGATCCGGATCTGGTATGACCACTATCCGAACCGGATCCGAACCGTTTACACCCCTATGTACGTATCATTGTTGGTATTAATGTTGAAACTTATATTATTCAATTGGCCCTCTTGTATTTTGAGCTTCAAATATATTTTTGGAAAAAGTCTGTTTTTTGTCCCTAACAAATACCGAAATGTTCAACTTGCCCCCTGACTTTTTTTTTTGGTCATTTTGCCCCCTAAACTTGCTATTTTTGTTCGGTTTGCCCCCTCCGTCCAATAACTCGTGCCCCCCCAGTTAAATGGATGTTAAATATGCTGATGTGGCATTATTTTATACTTATTTTATGTTGACGTGGCAAGTATTCAAATTCAAAAATCTCTTTCTTTACAGTGACGGGTCGTCGGTAAAGGTGCCGTCGGTAATATTGTATGAGCCGTCGGTAATATTGTATGAGCCGTCGGTAAAGGTGAAACAGCGACGGGCCGTCGGTAAAGGTGAAACAGCGCCTATACACATCTATTTGCTAGTCTCACTATCAGCGACGGGCCAACGGTAATAGTCCCACTATTAGCTACCGCCCGTCGCTGATAATCATATATGTTGTATTTTTGTATTTTTCGTTATATTTCGTTATATTTATATTATTATTATTTAATTAAAATAATTGATTGATAATATGTTATGTTGAATGTAGTTATGTTGGATATAATTTTGTTGATATATTTATTTTATGTGTCCATTAATAATTGATTTTCATTAATATGTTATGTCCATTAATAATTGATTTTCATTCTTTATAAATAATTTTGTGTAAATGGACCAATTGAAATAAACAAATTTTTAAATAAGTTTATAAATAATTTTAGAAATAAACAATTTTATAAACAATTTTGTGTAAATGTCCTATATTTCCATTTGGGGGGGGGGGGGGGGGGGGGGGGGGGGGGGGGCACGCAGGGCCTGGCCCAATGGCCCAGGGGGAGGAGGGCGTCGAGCCCACGCAGGGGGAGGGCGTCGGGCCCACGCGGGTCCCACATACATACATCATACACACATACGGTGAAAGACGCGTGGTGTGGGACGCGCGGAATGTCACCAACGTGAGGAGAAAGAAGACTAGTAATCAACCCGTCGTGTGCAATCAATTTTGCACTGGTATGAATCTAATCTTCTTATTTGCATCGTACCCTTCGAAGTCATGGCGTGATCTTGGATTAAGGGAACCGGACCGGACCTACATATCCGCTGTGCGGACCCGAGGACGGGATGAATTCCCAACAAAGACTTCCTATTCCCCCCCCCCCCCCCCTAGGTCTAAATCAAACAAGATATCTCTTAGGGTCCTCCCAAGAATTATGATTGAACCAAATGTGTTGTCCTGAATTGAATATTCAATCTAATTCTAAATCGGCAAAGTGTTAAGTTGATTTAGAAAATGATGACAATTTTACATGCATTTGATCAACAAATATCGATAGAACAAAAGAACTAGCTACTTGTATGTTTGATAAATAAGTTATCGTCACGAATTATTTCTGTAATTTGGATAGTCATAATGTCTTGTTAGAGATCATTTATGATTTGCATAGTTAAATTGAGGTTTAATATGTTGTCAACGTTAAATACACATACATGGTCACACACAAAGATATATATGGATTGGAGTCATTGGACATAATAAATTGAATGAATATGTAGAGTTGTAAGCATGAGATGCTTGACAAATGATTATACGGTATTAATCACAGTTTTGTTCATCTGGACAAATTAAAGATTTTCTAATCTAATATAAATACCAATTAATCTTTTCGTACTTTTAAACTTAATTTTTAACCAAAAATGAGAGGCGGGCGAATTACTCGAGAGAGTGTGATTTCAGAGATCTTCACATTCGGACAAGTCATGTATGGCTACTAGATTTAATTTGGTTCAGTTTAAATTGATTTTACTTTAAATAGTTCGGTTTAATCCGAACCGACCATTTGAACACCCCTAACCGAATCAGTCAAATCCGAGATAAAAAAGATTAAAAAAATTGAAACTCTTATTCCGTGTCTAAACATTGTTCACAGATCTGCCCTCTAGGGTTTCGAGTACGTTCACTGCAATATAGATATCCCAAATCCTAACATATCTAATATATGATGACGCGAGGAGGATTCTAAAGGACGTCGTTTTGCTAGATGAAGCGAGGAGAATTCTGTAGGGCGATGTTTCCGTAGCCGTAAGTGCAGTACCGATAGTAGTGGTGGTAGTAAACCAATCTACAATTCTCCAGCCAGTTCTGTTTGTGGTATCTCACATCCCGATGCTGCAACAGTTACGGCTGGAGGATGGCTTCTTGCTGCATCGACTCTTAATGCACAAAGAACTGGTGAGAAGAATGAATCCCATCAAATCGGAGGTGAATCGGCAGGTTATCACTCTTTTGGTGTCATGTGCTTTTCTTGGAATCATAATGTGCACGATGCAAGGATTTTGCCAAATAAAAATAAGAAATGAACAGTTGCAAAAAATATGTATACTTGTTAGAATATATTTGTGTACTTAATGATGAATTGATATTATAATTTGTTAACAAATAATATTTGCGGAAATTTTATGGTGTGATACACGAGACAAATATTAAGAATCCATAATAAGAAGAGTTAGTATCAATTTGATCTAATTTCCAAAGAATACACAGATAAAAAAAAAAACAAGAAAAAACCGTAGCATTGTTTTACAGAAATGTTGTAACTAATTCGAGTTTACGATTTTGGAAGAATTTGCACCGGCCTTTACCAGTTGACTCGATATCTTCAATTTTTCGTTTGTACCCTCCAAAACCAACATTCGACAATTTAAGCTGCTTCTTCCCATTTCTCGCGCCACTCGACCCTTCTTCCTCATCCTTATCGCACTCCCTACATAATTTCAAACTTGTGCTAAGATATAAAAAATATTTAGAATGCGAACTCTTATTATTAAAATGCTAACCATAAAACTTGAACAGAATCATTGAGGAAAGGAGTGCAAGTGCCCCAACTAAACCGAACCAAAGTTGGGAATCCAAATACTGCATGCTTGTGATCCACCAGCCATGCTTTAGTACTCGGGTCTGGTTTGTTCATTTATCAATTTCCATCTCATTTAATTTAATACACGAAGAGTTTATGTTTGAGAGCAAAAAGAAGGTAAGCTTACCTCCTGGGTAACCAGATCCAAAATGTCTGCTTATATTTTGATTGGTCTCGTCAAGCACCCAATCCCTCAAGGCTTTGTCTCTTGTAACCTAAATTGCCATGAAAAATATTGCCGTGAAAATAATCACAAGTTTAAAAAATAAAAAAGACGAATAAACAAACCTTAGCAACAATACTGGCACCGCTAACAACGGGATAAAGACTATCAGCTTTTTTAGCAACCACAAATTTTATCCCAGGAAATTTCTCCGATAGTTTTATCTGGTATTTATCTGGATCTCCAACTGTGTCCAAATAAACCTATTCCACCGAAGAAGACAAAATGACAGGATCAAAAAATTCAAAATTCAGAATAAGACGAAATGAATTTAGAATTTTACCTCGGTTAAGAGAACCCCCATGTCGAGAGCCCTCTTGACGAGACCCATTGCTGAGTTATGGGATATTTCATTAAGATTTACTTTTGTTCTGATATTACACAATAGAAACAGTGTCAAACTTTTGTGATTTATTTGTGTTTTCTAGGAGTTAAAAATGATAATTAACCTTTTGAGCATTTTTGCGGAAAGATCCCTGGGATCTATGACATCGACACCCCATCGAAGTGAAGGATCAGATTTTAAGTTTGCAAAAAGCTCCTCCCTTCTCTCCTCTTTCAATGTCTTTGAATCTACGGGGAAAAAGGAGACATCAATTCAATCATTGTACTAGAATTTTATGGTCGAAGATAAATTGAGAAATAATTGTAAAATTGAAGGTTCGTAGATGCGAAATTGGATTTAATTGGGGTAAATTGTAAAACTGGAGAATAACTGGGTCTAATTAAGCAAATGAACAAAGGAAAACATGGTATAAACCAAATTAAAGAACAAACCATACATACATATCAGTAATTTGTCTTAATCCTCATTAACATTAAATGAACAGTAAAGAACGAGTACCAGCAAATTTGAGAGAGGCGAGGGTTTTATGATAAGAGAGCGCACAATACAAGGACCCATACACCATTGGACCTAAAAAACGGAAACACGTTTAATCAAAATGCAATGAGAAAGATTGAGAAAAAAAAAGAGAGAGAAAGGAAGAACTGAACCTAAAACAGGGCCTCTTCCAGCCTCGTCTATGCCCATGATGCATGGCTCGGAAGCCCATTCTGGGAGTGAAACTGAACCCATGAAGCTTGATTTCACAGAGAAGGAGCGAGAGAGAAACCCTAAAAATGTGCCGCCGTTTTGGGTTCTCTGATGGGGCCGTTTGGCAAGCGGAATTAGTAGAGGGGAATTGGATTATAAGGTGGAGGAAAAAAAAATTCTGGAATTAGTAATTCCACAGTTTGTTTGGATGTCCGAATTACAAGATGCTGGAAAGTATAATTCTTTGTTTGGTTGGTTAGAAAAATTCTGGAATTTCATTATTGAAAATATAGAACAAATGTTTGATTAAAATTAATACAATATTATAGTATTATCATATAATATTAAATTATTATAATATTATTATTATTATGTTATTATATTATTATTATTCTTCTTCTTCTTCTTATTATTATTATTTTATTATTATTATTATTATTATTATTATTATTATTATTATTATTGTTGTTGTTGTTATGGTATTATAATATTATATTATTATAATGTTATAATAATAATATTATTATTATTATTATTATTATTATTATTATTATTGTTGTTGTGTTGTTGTTGTTATTATTATATTATATTATTATAATATTATTATTGTAATCAAATTAGTTTAAATAAATAAATAATATGATTATAATATAACATTATTAAAATATAAACTCATCATAATATTATTAATTGTAGTAATATTATTGTACTAATTTTAATATTATAATATTAATTATAATAATAATATAATATTAATTATAATTATAATATATAGTCATAATACTTATATTAATATTAATATTAAAATATCGTAAATAATACTAATATATTAATATTTTTATATTAATGCTATTATATTAGCAAATTCATATAATATACTATTATAATATTAACATACTAATATTATTAATATTATTAATATATTAATATTATTAATATTAATAATACATTTATATTAATAATAATATAATATATTAAAATTACATAAATATATTAAAATAATATTAACATATTAATATTAATATTAGTAAATTATTGTATTATTAACTAATAATATATTAATATTAATATTAATAATATACTCTAATATTAATATTTTTATATAGTATATTAATATTAATATTATTATATTAATATTTATATAAATATATTGAAATAATATTAACATATTGCTATTAATATATTATAATAATAATTATTATTATAATATTATTTTAATATTAATTAATAGTATATTAATAATAACAATATTAATTATAAATATATTAATAAATTATTATTATTATTATTATTATTATTATTATTATTATTTAAAATTAATACAATATAATAGTATTATCATATAATATTAAATTATTATTATTATTATTATTATTATTATTATTATTATTATTATAAACTCCAAACTTAATTAGCATGCATTTTATTAGCTTTAAAATTTTCCATCATCTTGGCACTCTAGATATTTGGAGAATTACAATTTGTGGGTTTTGTAAGGAAAAATATTTACCCTCATTTGCTAGTTCCATATTTAAAAGATGTCCAAACAAAGAATTTCAATTTGTGGATTCTTAAGATCCTAATTCCACTTGAAATTCTTACATCCAAACACCCCCTTAGAAAGGGAATAAAAGGGGCGGGAATGGACAGTGAGCTTCAGCATAGATTTTGAGATTTCGAGTGAACCAAGGTAAATAATTCTCTATCTCGCACTCGCAACGTTGTAAAAAACATCGAAAAACGGTCGAAAAATGGTATTACGGTGTGGAAAACCGTACCGTTTTTTATCGTAAAGTTCCAAAAAACGATCAAACGTTTTTTCACCGCGTTTGACCGTTTTTTTTTTTACCGAAAAACGTTTGTAATTCGTTTTACATACCGATTTTTTCTTCTAATTATTTCGGATCCGAATTTTTTTAATTTTTTTGGCCAGTTATCTTCCACGGAACTTGACTTCTTCTTCACCGAGTCTCCGTTTTAGTTCTTCTTCGTCTTCACGACAATGGTTGGGATTCTCCATTCTTCAGTTCTTCTTTACGATTGACTAAAGGATGAAGATGGCTCGGTTTAATTTGCGACAAAGGCCGATTTCTTCTTCTTCACAACAAAGGCTAATCTTTTCTCCATAAATTGTGATTGTAAGTGCTAATTTGATTCAATTTGTGAGTCGGATGATTTTGTGATATGATTGTTTAGACTTATCTGATTATGTGTGGGGATCTATTTTACGCGGATACTTCAAAAATGCAGAACTATCCTGAGGATACGGGTATCCGATACGGATACGATACGGTTCGGATACGTATCGGATACGTCACGTGGCGTATCCGATTATTTTAATATTTATTTTTTTCGGATACGGCGGGGATACGGCAGGATACGGCTGGGATACGTTCAGGATACGGCTGAGATACTCCATTTAGGATACTTCGACCCATTATATATTTTGGCCCATGAGATTTTTAAATAAATTATACATGATACTTCTAGGAAACTTGTAAATTAATTCTAGGATACTTCTATGATACTTCTAAACTAGTTTTAGGATACTTCTAGAATAAATTTAAAATACTTTTATAATGCTTGCATTATTATGTTGGTTTTATTTATTGTCATAATATTTAATTTAAAAATATTATTAATTTCTTATTAATTTATTAACTATATACAATATAAATATATTAAAATAATAACTATATAACCGTATCCGTATCCGTGATTTTTTGAAAATTGTCGTATCGCCGTATCCGTATCGTATCGGATACGATACCCGTATCCGTATCCGTGCAACATAGGTTGGGATTGATTGTTTTTTTATCTTTTATGTGATCATTTTTTTACTATTAAAAAGTTGAATATTTATATTTTTTGTTTTATATATAAATTTTAATGAAATTATTAGCGATTTCGATTACCATTTTTTCATCGTTTTTTTACCAATTTACGGTATTCTCGTAAAACGGTCCCCGACCGTTCCGTACCGTTTTCCGTAATTTACATCATTGACTCCTAATATCTCCTTCTATCCTAGTAGGGGTGCTAATGGTTCGGATGGATATGTTTCGGGTAATGGACGAACCACATCCGTGTTCGTGTTATTTTCTGAATACGTAACTGTCCCAATATCTATTGTCTGGATATCGTTCGAATATTATCGAATATGAATACAAATGCGGATTTTTCGGTATATTAAAACGAATATCATAATATGAAAATACATAATTCGAAACATGAACAATTCATATCTTTATTTATACGCACTCTTTCATGAAGAACAATTATTCATCGACAATATAAAGAATCATTATTCATCTATTTTCATAAACCGTGTCTACATAAATAATTTTTAAATTTTTTTTATTGTAAAACTTTTTGTATTTGAAATAATGTTATTTTCAGTTTTTAATTTTTTTAAATTTCAAAACTAATTTTTTAAATTTTAATTTCTTCCTATTTCAAATCAGTTCAATAAATTTGTTATTTTATTGACTTATTTAATTATTTCGTTTAAATGTTTTTTAACTGTAAAATATATTTTTATTTTGTTCGAATGATTAATATGATATTTATGGATTTTTAGAAGGAAAAATATGTAAATCCCCCTTATTATTATTACTGTTATTATTATTATTATTATTATTATTATTATTATTATTATTATTATTATTATTATATATTTTCCTATATAGTTATTTTTTGAAATAGTGTATTGCAACTCCCATAATATATCAAAGAATAAATATAATAAATACTAGGTGGTACCTTCGTTTCGCCTCGGCGTATTTTTTTTATTTTATTTAGAAAAAGGTTTAATACCGTCCGATTTACTTTTTTACGTTAATATTTTATTTACAACATACATTTTTGAAGTATGGCATCTTTTGCTGAACATTCTAAAATATACATTTTTAAATTTATGCTATGAATTTTTGTCACGTGTTACGTTTTTTACATATTTGATATATCGTTTCAAAATACAATATATGTTTGGTTTATACCATCTAGAAATATATTTTTAGATGTACAATTTTTTTTTTACACTATGTACATCAAATATTAGTAGTATTTCACAACTATAATTTTAAAAATTCATTAAATATATTTGTCTCGCGTTAATGTGTCCACGGCTCAAGTGGTGCAATGTGTAACACAATAAATTAGAGATCATTGGTTCAATCATCATTGACATCAATTGTTGGATGACAATTTGTCTTCTCCATTTAATCAAAGTTTGTCTCGATTTTTGAATTATTTTTACATTCGTATTAATAATTGGTAGAAATAATAACTTGATCATAATATAATTATTAAAGAATTAATAAAAAATATCAAGAAATATTTTTAATTAAGCCTCAAAATATGAAACATTCGCATATAAAATAAAATAACACACATTTCATATAGAATGTTATATAGTCTGGAGTATTTTTTTCATGTAATCAACAATAAATTACATTAATACTAGCTTTCTCCCCGCGCAATTGCGCGGAGGTCTTCAGTATGTCATAATTTTATTTTTCTCAATACGTAATTAGATACTACATTTTTTTTATCTGATTGTACACACATAAAAAAAATCTATCTTTTTGTAAATTTCAAAAAAATTGATCCTCTACCAAACTTTTATTTCCTAATACTCTTATGAATGATCTTAAAAACAAACGGACAAAAATACCCTTCTATTTTCAAATTTAATAATTAAAAATATATTTTTATTATTTTTTATTAATTTTATTACTTTTAAGAAAATTCATAAACATTTTTAACATGCAGTGATTACAAAAAATATATAATAATTACAAATTGAGTTTATATAATTTTAATATTTCATTTATTATGTTTGAAAAAATAACATCGGGTAATAATAAAATAAACAATAATAAATAAACATCTTGAAAATATACTGATAGAAAAATATCGGTTTAAACATCTGGTTTTTTTTATTTTCATTCTCTTTTTATTTATTTATTTAATAGTTTCATGATATTTTATTTTTCAAATATTTGGAATGTGTTTTTGTAATATTGTTGTTCGTTTTATTATTATTTTATGTTAGTTTTGCAAAGAAAAAATGCAAAGGTCAAAATGTTAAAATTATGTAAATAAAATATATAATAACTTTTTTAAAATTATTATATGGTACCAAAATTTAGGACTTTATTAACATTATTAAAAAATAACATGTACATATGTAAATTATTAAAATTTGATGACATGGAGCAACCAAATGAGAGAAATTTTCTTAACTTTATACATATACAAAATGTAAATTAAAACTAAAAAGGACCAACATATAAATAAAAAGGACCGAAATATAAATTAAAATGTGAAAAAGGACTGAAATGTAAATAAAGAAGGACCAAACATTGTGATCGGGTCATACTAATTGATATATCACGTGGGTGGATTTTTTAAATCATCGGATCCATATAATTTTTCTTAAATACGGAAAAAGAAAAATATATATTTTTGTTATCATCAAATAATATTTGTAGTTTGATTGGAACATGCTTATGCAAATTCCGACAACAAATAATAATTGACATAATGGTGGAAATTGATAAAACAAAAAGAAAAAGAGATTTCCGAGTTTGTTTTATCAATTTATAATTTATATATAATAAAATCTTCAGTAAAAGTTGCATGGCCATTCGAAAAAGATACATGGTTCGAAACTAATAACTATACATAATTGATCAATATTTTTCTTTGTTATAATCATAACACAAAACTGAGAATTTTTTTTTGTTGCTTCATAACTAAGTATTTCAAATTACAAATTACAAATTCTCTTCAAATTACCCTCCTTTCTCTTCAAATTACAAATTCTTCTCCAAAACAGCGCCTGCAAAAAATGTAATTTTGCATAGGGAGTTGTTAACGCACTCCAGTGCTAATGCACTCCAAAACGTTACTTTCGATCACGAGTCGACAAGTGGCAGAAGCGCTGGCTTACAGAAAAGTATGAGCAACAAAATTAGACAAAGGGTCGCATTTAACGGGCAGCGTCTAAAATTGAAGAAAAATCGATGGCCCCGCGTCCCGCATAGTGGATGAGAGGCGCGGTCCGGTTCCTTAAATCCAGGATCCCTGTCGTCGATTCGATCGTCGAATACGGAAAAAAAATGCAACTATATATCACACCAAATTGATGGTGAAAGAAGGGTTGAAACATTTATTCTGTCTTACTTTTCACTCCGACCGAAGTCTTTCATCTGTCGTGTTTTCACTCCGGCAACGCGTGCGTTCCATTTCCACACGTTTTGACACCGTCAAAACACGTACTACTCATTTCGGATAAACCGAAATGATTTCGGTAAAACGCTAGTTTCTCACTTTGATCACAAACTAGAATCAAAAACTTAATTCCTATATCTGTATCCCCTGTGAGTTGTCGTATATCGGTTACAGACGTACATGCATAGACGATCCGTGTGAAAATTTGCTTAATCTCGATTTGAGTATCTCTAATGGAAAAAAATAATTATTCTCTTTTTCTCTTTCATGTTCACACCTATCAGAGTGTGTTCCAACTCTTTGAATATTCACTGAATGGATTAGCATCCTAATTAGAGAGAGAAACATCATATATGGTGTGTAACTGTTATACAGTGTCATAACTCCTTCTGTTCGAACGTACACATGTTCCGTTCGAACGGAATAGTTAATGTCTCTGAGTTCAGTATGCACAATCATATTGCACATAACTCATGTCCTTCCGTTCGAACGGATTAATCATTCCATTCGAATGGTATATTCCCTGAATTATACTTGTGCACAATCTTATTATACACTCAATTATTCCTACGAACGCGTACGTTCGTTTATCCTTATATGTACATTTTACATGTTGATCATAAACTGTATTTTCTTCAAAAATGCGACCAGCCTCCGCAATTTTCAGATAGTTATTTTTGCGCCATACATTTCACCTTCATATTTATACTTTTTTTACAGCGACTCCTAATTAAAAGCACTAGTATTTATTATTTTTTTCCAACAACAAATAGTAAAATGTATAAATAATAGTAAACAAGATATAAATATCAATATATCTTTATCACAATAAAAAAAAAGTATAAATAAGAACAAAACTTGCATTCATAGTATAAAAAAATATAAATAATTATTATTTACATTTTTTTATCAAGAGTATAAAAAATAATGTATAAATAATAGTACAAAAATATAAACTACAACATATATTTTATTTATAGTATAGAAAAAAATACATTAAAAAAATATTAACCACATATTTTTTGTTTTCATGGTATAGAGAAATATTATAAAAATACTAAAAAAAAGTATAACGTATAATAAAAATGTATAAAATAAGAACATATCATTTATACATATCATAAAAAAAATGTATAAAAAATAATATAAAAAATGAAAAACTATACATATATATAAAGTATAGGATAAGTTGGAGAAGGGATCAGATATCTCCAAAATGCACTCCAAAATGCATTGACGAATGTTTGGAGTGCAAAATCATTATTCTTTTGCATTTTACTCCCTGTAAATTGTATATTCCTTATGATATATTCCTTATGATGAACTCATTTCTACACATTCTTTGTTTTTATACACCCTAATTATCTGTAATTAGAAAGATTATTACTTTAATACAAAGATTAAAAATTCAATATTATATATTATATATATGAGAAAAATATTTATATTACCTGATATTACCATGAATTTGTTTTTTCGTGTACTTCATATAATTATGCCCTAATTGCGTCTAAATTCTAATATTTATATTACCTGAAATATCCTCCCTTGCTGAATTTCAAAAATCTGATACAAATTGATCAAGTAATTAATTTGTCAACAACAACAAAAAACAGATTTTCCAAGCGACCATAGTTCGAAACAATTATACAAACACAAGATGAAAACCCCTAAAGAAAGATATTAATTTGAAATTAATTAAGAGGTGCAATATCATTTGATTGTTATGATAGTCTTACGTTATTAATATTCTAAACGCAACACTAATATATCATTGTAAAATATGTTTATGATAGTTTTACATTATTGATAGTATAATGTTACCTCTCCGTGAGGTGTTGACACGTGAAATGGGATTTTTTTTTTTTTACCTCATTTTTTTTTTCAAATTTTGATCTTTTTTTTGTAATTTTTTTTTACCCTATTTTTTTCCTTTTTTAATTTTGATCCTTTTTTTTGCTTTTCAATTTTTTCAATATGCTCATTTCGTAAGGGTGTGTATGAAATTTTGTAAGTTTAATATTATGCGAGATTTCATAAAAAATTGTCATGTGGTCGTTGTATCCAGCTAACACGTTGCGACTTTTTGATGAACCCTTATTAATACATCTATTGACATCGAATTTATTAGCAAATATGTCATGATTATATTAACTGAGTTTAAAAACACCCGCGCAAATGCTATTTAAACAAATTATATAAGAAAATAATATTTGTAATAGACTAATTTTATGAATCATATGAATCTATTGACATCATTATATTTGCAAATATGTAATGGTTAGAATAATTCAGTTCAAACACACGCGCAATAATTATATTTAAACAAATTATATAAAAAAATATGTAAAACATAAGCGGGGATAAAAATTAGTTATTATAATTTAAACACAACAATTATATATTATCGTAAGAATTGAAATATATATATACAAGAAAAAAATTTAGTATTTTTTACTTTGCTTATATTTTGTTTTTTACAGATTAATTTCGGTAAGTTCTGCAACGTCAAATAACCTGTATTCCATATTAATTCCAGCTAAAAATTCTTCCATTTGCAACCTCTAATTTTGCATTGATGATCCCAACAGTGTTGTTCATCCCGCCTCCCCGATTTTGAATTTAAAATTGTTCAGCCCTTTTGATGGCAATGTCATTGGAGAGGGATACCAAGCCCCCTTACTTTCTCTCACTCCTAGATTCTTATCTCCGTGAAAGTGGGTTACTTTTCTCCCTCTCTCTCCACCATTTATTTACTAATTTGGTTTTAGTGAATCAATAAAGTCAGATTAAATTGCAATTTTTTACTAGCATTTTGGTGCAAATCAATGAGTTTTAGTTTTTTAGAATTAGGCAAATTATTTATATTTTCTTTCAGAAAAACATTTTTTTTTCCCATTTAATAAAAAAAATAGCAAACTCAGAGTTATTCCTCTATTAATCTGATAAGGCCCTGTTTGTTAGCATGCTGAGTTTTGATTATTAGGTTTGCTTGAAAGTTGAAAGTTGAGTTTTACATAGGAATAAAATCAAGATGTTGTTTGCATGCTTAATAGCAAGTTCAATGGTTAAAACTCTCAAAACTAGTCATATACAAAGAAAATATTTGGTTTTCAAAATTTACCTCTAAATGAATTTTTTTGAGAGAGAAAAATGTTGGGTATGCATGTCACGTACGATATTAGAACATATTTTTTTTATCAAGTTAAATATTAATACATAATTAAAAATGTAATAAAAAGTAATAATAAAAAATTAATACATAATTAAAATGTATTTAAAAATTAATAATAATAATAATAATAATTTTTGAAAGGCTCAAACTTATTATCAAGTCACAACCAGAACAGAGCTCAAACTTATTATCAACATTTTTGCAAGCAACCGAGGACATAAAATAATTTTGAAAAATCTGAATTCTCTTTTATCGCATATCATCTCACATAAATTTTGGGGTATTTTAGTACTTGGGACTAAGAATGTCAACGAGACGGTCAATATTTCAAAAACTACCCGTTTGTTAATCGAAAAAGGTGTCTCGGTGACCAAACAATTTAGTCCCTAAATCTGATTTTTGTAGTTGTGACTGGTAATACCCGAAATATTTTACCCGCATTGGTTTCGGGTATGTGTACGGGGTCGGGGATAGTGACGTGCCCATTTGTTAATCGGATTTAAATATATCAATTTACCTTTGTTTTGATTTTGACTAATTTATCCGTACTCGTACCAGATTACAAGATTTGGAAATTTTTAGATTTGAATCATCTCATAATTTCAATAATTTTACTAAATCATGTACTTTCACAGATAACATGTATACTCGCGGGTTCGGGTATAGAAAAAGAAATAAAAATTACATGTGATGATTTCTTATAGGGTAAGTGTATGCTTGAAAATTCGCTAGTCATGGACGAGGCTTACTCGCACTCGACCCGTCCCGTTGACATCCCTGCCTGGGACTATGTTTATTATATAAAAGATTGAGAAAAACACTCTGATTAATTAAGTTATTTCCGTTCTCCACATTTTTTACTTCACATCATACTAGTTCCCACGATCCACCATCCAAAAAATAGAGAAATTGAGAAGAAAATTTCTCTGAAAAGGCTAAAATGAAACAAGATATCATCTTATATGATGTCAAAACAATTGTACAAACTCACATATCAAGGGGAATTAGGGGTCGTTAATCTCGCAACTTTCAATCAACCATCAATGATCAAGTGGATATGAACATACTTTTTCAAATTGAACTCTCTCAATTGGATGCACAATATATCGAATGACTCTTAATTTGGAGAGACATTAGGGAGAATGAGCAATTATTTTTCAAGCAGACCATATTTCATTTAGAGAATGACACCCTAAACAAAAAAACAACTACGATTGTAATCTTTTTCTTTTCATCATAGGAAAAGAAAGATGTAAAAGAGCCTTCGCAGATAATAAGCAAAACAAGTTACAATTCACAATTTCGTGAAGAATAGTTTCGAGAATGAACAGTTCTACATCAAAGAAAGATAAGTCACAAGAATGAACAGTTCCGAGTAAATAGAAATGTCTCGGTCCACAAACTCTCCAACCAAAAGTCTCAGATCACGAACCAGTTCGTAAACTAGCTGAGATACATTCAGGCCCCAAACTCAAAATAATACCCTTTATGAGATGGCAAAGGAGTGGTAAGTGAATTGAATTATTATTATTATTAATTGACTCAATTACCGATTTAATTATCCTTTTAATTAAATTGACACGTCAATTAACATATTATAAATTATTTACGTATCAATTAAACGTGTTAATTAATATTTAATTGAGTTAATTAGAGAGGCTAATCAACCCATTTAATCACTTTTTGTCACCTCATCAAGAATGTTAGGATGAGTTTGGGGGACCAATTATATTTTCCCAAACGTTACGCCTCTCATCAGAAAAGATATACAAAGCAACTCTCATTTTTGTCACATATTAGAAACTACCAAGTCAACGAATAAAGTGCATAGAGAGGGGTAATTCTACACAACATGCTCTCGATGCATGATTAACAACAAGATGATGATCATACGTTAGATATTTTATCCACACTATTTAGTTAATTTAGATTATTTCAATCCAAATCCTACACCTCATCATCCTACTGTCAATCATGCAGCAAAAACATATTGTGTAGAATTACTCCATAAAAAATATGACTTATAATAATTAGTCTCACAACAAGGTAGATTGACCCGATGGGATCAAAATGACAACATGCAAAATTGTTTTAAGCTCGAAAAGTCATCTCCCAAAAATATTAGCATCAATCTTTAGCAAGATCGATAATGATGAATTCCAACAAGATCTGAGGTTGGAATGAAGAAATTGATGAAATTATCATGACAATCTGCGAGTTAGATCTAAAATCCGGAAGTGACCGAGGAAGTGAAGAAAGCATTGGAAGAGAGTCAATATATAACGACAACCTTTCACCTATATGATGGGATAAGGGAGAAAGTGTGAGGAAGCGTTTCCAGGCTTTCGACAACATCGAGGGGAAAATTAGGATTCCGATTCATGATGCGATTAAAGTCGGCATCTATTGTCCAATATTTGCGCTCTTAGTTTTTGAGTTGCTCGTATTTTGTAATTTGTTTTTTTTTTTTGAGGTGAAAGACAAGCGCGATACAAACTTGATCAAATTAATTTTTATATTAAAAAAAAAGTTACAATAGTTACAATGATACTCATCATTTTGTAATTCGATTGTTTGCTTCTTAGTTCTTATCATATATTCTAGTTATAATATTGGAGAGTTCTATGATAGACCCATTTTAAAAAAATATATATTTCGAATATTTATTAAATAATGATTTTTTTTGTAAGATTATAATGTATATTTATCATTTAATATTATCCAAAACATAAATTTTGTATAATTAATTAATAAATAACTAAAATTCTTAAAATATTTTTTTGAAAAAAAATCCATGATAAGAAAATGAGTTTATCATATAGAATTGTGAGTCTATCATAGATATATTTTCGACTCTCATTTGCTACCTGAGTGTAAATATGACGTACGTATATTTTCTGTTAAATCATTTATGAATTGTGAGAAAATATCTTTAGAAATGGGAAAAATTGGATTTCATGATCGTGCACCCATAAACTTAGTGCCAAATGATCTCTATACTTCTCGTAATTATTTAATTAAGACAAAGTTATCAAGTGGCCAATTGGCCATAAAAGAAAATTAGACTTCTCTAGAATTATGTGGACATATACTTCAGAATTCCTCATTATTGTCCAACATTGTTTGTTTGTTTCTTAAAAATAATAAACTTATATTTTATTTTTATTTTTATTTTTTTTGAAGTTAATAAACTTATTATATTTGCCAAACAAATATAACTATCAGTTACTAAATTCTTGTTTGTATTGCCTTATATATATTTATAACAGAAGCATCTATATTTTATCTTGTCATAAAGTAACATAAATGAAATAAAATTAAGTCTTTTAATATCAAATAACTAATATTTTTCAATAATGATGATTTTACAATGGAATCGTATAGTTTAAGCATTAAAAAGAATTGTATAGAATACAAAAATACAATAGATCAAAGTCTACTGTTGGTTCTTGATTAAGTAAAGTTTAAACATAAATTACAGTTGTCTTTTGTCAAATTTCATATGTATCCTTACAAAATCCCATAATTTCTCGTATATCCCTGCAAAACGTAAAATACATGAATATCTTTATAAAACTACTAAAATTTTATGAATGCCTTTTTTATTAGATTCGGTTGACTATTTGTTAAAATTATCGCTAATTTTTACATTTCCGATTTTACTATCTATGTAAATATAGAATAATATTTATGTTGAAAAAAATTAAAAAACATTAATTAGTGGTAATCTTAAAGAACAGGTAGCCGTAATCTGAAAAAAATGACATATGTGAAATTTTAGTAGTTTTGTAAAAATATTTATGATATTTTATGTTTTACAGGAATATATCTAAAATTGTGAAATTTGGTAGGGATACATATGAAATTTGGCCTTAATCTTTTCTCTAATTTTCTTCTTCTTTACGAATCACCCACAAAAGCACAAGTACAAACAATATCTAAACGCATGCATATATACTAACTTCACTAAATTTAAATTATCATCAATTGTGTTCTGTTGAACTTGAAATTAGAATCTCTTTCTCATGATGAACTTGAAAAGTAACATAATATATTTAATAAATTAGTGTACACTATTTTATTTTATTTTTAATTTATTAATTGCTGCACAAACCTTAAACAAACAACAAATCCAAACAAGGGTAGTACATAACTTGTTATTTTTTATTGGGAAGCAAGTATTAATTTAGCCAATATTTCGTTTTTATTATTTTCTTTGGTTTACAAAAAAGGAGAAATAAATAAAAGAAGAGATATAAAAACTTGGAAAATATGCAACCCAATTAAGTTATGATTCTCACGTCCCACCCCTTCCTCCACCTCTCCCAAATTCCCTTTCCTTCAATCAAACTCCATTCATCAAATTCATCATTCCATTCACCAAATTAGCCCCAAAAAGGCAATTTTGCATTAAAACAATCAATATCCATGTCGTAAAGATCCATTTGTTCTCCATCTTTGCATATTTCGGGTCCCATTACTCACCACCCACCATTCCCACCAGCCATGGCCGAAGTGGTACTGAGGTCCCCTTCTTTTTCCAATGATGGGTCTTCCCCAGCTACACATTTAAGGCCAGAAGAAGAAGAACAAAGGAAGCAGCGAACTAATTCTGGCACAGCAAGAAGAAGATTCGTTTTGGTAGAACCACAACAAGGGGAACAAGATTGGTCTCTTTTGTCGCTTTTGTTTGATTTGGTGAGGAAATCGATTGTGGGTTGCAAAACGGACGGAGAGGAGGAAGAAGCGAGGAGAAGGATGGAGATTGGTTGGCCAACGGAAGTGCGTCACGTCGCACATGTCACATTTGATCGGTTCCATGGATTTCTCGGCTTGCCCGACGAGTTTGAACCGGAGGTGCCTCGTCGTGCTCCCAGTGCAAGGTCTGTATCCTTACTTTTCCTTCACTGGTACTAATTGGTGGTTAATTCGGATACTAGATTGTTTCTTCTTTCTAATTTCTATTGATTTCGAGAGATAATAATTAAAAGGTCTGACCTTTTTGCGGTTTCATTACTCAGCAAGAATTATTTTTGGAAAATAAATGCATCTAATTTCTTACATAATTAGAGATAATTAATCAATTTTTGCAAATTAAAGCACTTCAATTTCTGTCCATAGCTTTCTATTTATACACTTTCAGTTGAATTACTATCCAAATCTCTAAAATTTGATCAAGAGTGCTTCAGTGTCATCTCGAAATGCATGCGTTTCTTCTTTAGTTTAATCACAACGAGTAATAATTCATGCATTTTATTATTTTCCACAAAAAGACGAAAAGAAACACTGAAACTAATTATTATCAGTAAATCTAATATTATTATTTCACGGGCTATATTACAGTGCGAGCGTGTTTGGCGTTTCTACCGAGTCGATGCAGTGCTCGTACGACTCGAGAGGAAACAGCGTACCGACTATTCTCTTACTCTTACAAAGGCGTCTTTATCAAGATTCCGGCCTCAGGGTACATTTACATATATACCCTTTTTAAATAAAACATAAAACTTATTAAATATGGTTTTTACAGGCTGAGGGTATATTCAGAATAAATGCGGAGAATAGCCAGGAAGAGTTTGTCAGAGACCAACTCAACCGAGGTACCGTACCAGACGGTATCGACGTTCATTGTTTAGCCGGCCTAATCAAGGTATTAATTAATTATTTTTAGTGTTAGCGCTATTTCTAGAGCTATTTTTCTGAATCTAGAGCGGTTATTCACAAGTTTACCAGAATACCCCTACTTAATTTAAAATATATTATATTTAAAAATAACTAATTTATAATTCGTTCCTCATATCATATCAAAACACTACAATGCAAATAAACAAAAATCAAAATTAATACTTCGAAAAAATTTCATAAACCAAAAAATATTCTTTTTTGCCAAAAAAAAAATACTAAAAATAATATTCATGCAAATAAAATAATTATTTCAAAGTATTATCGCCGGATTTTTATTTTTTACATAAGTAATTGTTTATATTTTTGATAAATTAATTTAAGGAACATATAGTAAAGAAATTATTTAATGATTATGTGTTAAATACATAATATAATTATAAATGGGTATTTTGGGAAATTTAGTAAAGATATGAATTACCGCTCTAGATTCAGATAAAATAGCTCTAGAAATAGCGCTACCCTTATTTTTATTATTTCTTTATTTCTTTATTTTATTTTTTAGGCGTGGTTTAGGGAGTTGCCGAGAGGGGTGTTGGATCCGATACCAGCAGAGCAAGTGATGCAGTGTCAGACCGAAGAGGAATGTGGACAGGTGGCGAATTGTCTGCCACCCACCGAGGCCGCCTTGCTGGATTGGGCCATCAATCTCATGGCCGATGTGGTGCAAGAAGAGCAATTCAACAAGATGAACGCTCGTAATATTGCCATGGTCTTCGCTCCCAACATGACTCAGGTACCTTTTAATTTCTTAAAATATCAAATATACCCCTACAAAATATCATTTGTGATACTTCCGTTATTAATTTATTATTCGGTGATAATTATAGATGGTTGATCCATTGACTGCGTTAATGTACGCGGTACAAGTGATGAACTTTCTCAAAATGCTAATTCTCAAAACGCTTAAAGAAAGGCAGGAATCCAATTCGGATCATGATTCCTTACCGGATCTAGACCCGTCAGACCGGCACCAAAACCCAAAATTCTCTCTAAACGCGTCTTCTACCGAACAAGACGTACCCAACCCAAATCCAGTGCAAGATTTTCTCTCTGACGAGCCGTCTCTTTCTGATGAGAAAGATCCCCAAATTGCACACGAGAATTCCGTTTCGGATATTCCTTTTGTCGCGGAGGGCTCGAGTAGCGGTTGTAACATGATTCATGTGAATTTGAACTCGCCAAAGAAGAACAAGGCTACGCGAAGCCCTAGCGGTAGAAAATCGAGGAAAGGGAAGGCGCAATTTATTCTGAGAAACGCGGTGCAGACCGAGAAACCCAAAGGGAATACGAGCATCGTGAGCCGTATTAACTCGAAGAGCGAAAGGAGCGAAGCGTGGAGGTGAAACAATTGAAAATAAATTAAAAAAAAATGTATTTTATGTCGATGGAATTGTTGCGAGTCTTAGATGACTGACTGGCCTGTTATGGTCAATTATTAGGGTTTAAGAGTGGTTTTTGGGTGCATTGTGTTTGGATATTTGTATTTCAATTTGGTTTGTGGATGTACTTTTCGCTAACTTTTTTGTGGGTTTTTCTCTAAAATTGTTGTTTGAATGGTACAATAATTTTTTTTGTTGTTTTGTAAATATTTGGAAGTTTTAATTCTCGAAGGCATATTCCAAAATTTCTCTTCGTTTTATCCACAAACCAAGTTTTCGTGACAAGCATGTTTATGGAGGGTAGCTATGAAAACATCATGAGAGAATGAGGTTATTATTGATTTCCTATATTATCACACAACTTTATATTATTAGGTGGTTATTATGTGCATTCGAGTCACTGTTGAAATCTTATCTTCACCTTGCTTGAAATTTCTTTCAAGTGAATGTCTTTCTCCACCGAGACAATGTTCGAGAATGTTTCACCATGGCATGTCGATCGATCGATATTTCACCTTTCAAAAGGGCCCCGATAAAAACTCGTCATTTTGCAGGTCATGCCAATCGAAAGTACTATTTATTACAGTTATATATTATTTTATAACTGTATAATATTGTAAAAAATAGTTATGTATATATTAACAATATATATATTAAATAAAGAGAAATGCTAACAAGAATCCGTAAAAAAAATTCAAAAAAAAATCCAAAGACCAAAATATACTATTGAAAATAACAAAATATATTCTTGTATTTATCAAAATATGCTATTGAAAATGTATTATTTTATTCTCAATTTTAACTATGTTAGCATATTGGATCAATAGTATATTTTACTAATTCGAATAGTATATTCTGCTAGTTTCATCAGTATATTTTGCACGCATGAATTCTTTTTAGATTCTTCTTTTTGATACTCCTTAGCAAGCCTGATTAAATAAATACTTCAAAATGTATTTTAAAATACTACATAACAACAACAAATTATTATTATTATTTTATTTCTTTTAATTTTTATTTGTTGAACCCGCGAGCACGATTTGTGCTCGATTGGTTAAATTTATATAACTATTACAAAATATATACAACTAGCTTTATCTCCGCGCAATTGCGCGTGGCATCATATATGTTGTTTTACATGTTTTTTATATAATTTATTTAAATAAAATTAATGCTCGTGCGTTTGAACTAAATTAATCGGATCATGACATATTTGCAAATATAATGATGTTAATAGATGGATAAAGTTCATGTAATTAGTCTATCACGAATATTATTTTCTGATACAATTTGTTTACATAGCATTTGCGCGGATGTTTTTAAACTCAATTAATATAGTCATGACATATTCGCAAATATACTGATGTCAATAACTGCATTAATAAGGTTTTATGAAAGAATCGCAACGTGTCAGATGGATACAACAGTCCCATGACAAATTTCTAAGAAACCTCGCATAAATTCAAAGCTTGGCTCGAAAAATGCTTTCGTTTTTTTATTTCCAAATACACGAGATTAGGACTATTAACAAACCGAGTTAAGCCGAGTTAATACCAATTCGAGCTTGGCTCGAAGCAGATGAACATGTTCGAACATTTTTTGCTGCTCAAACTTGCGTCGGTTTGATCGAACCAGCACTAGTCGCTTTTAATCTTACTTAAGTCAGTTATATAATTATCATTTTGGAACTTATTTTTTATGAAAAATTAAATTCAAACAAAATAACAAACAAATAAACTAAATATCATCTTAGTTTTCAACATAATTCAAATTCTAAACAACTTGGGAGTTTTAATTTTAAGACTCATTCTCAATTCCAATAAAGAAATAAAAAATATCATCATAAACATATTAATATCCAAAATGTAAACATAATTTCACAAAAAAATAATAATTGAAGAATTTGCAACTACGAACCAAACTTGATTTCATTAATTAGTCTTATCTTTTGAGTCTTGAGCCGAGCCCCGAGCCGAACTTGAACGAGTGAGACTTAACTCGAGCTCGGTTTGGTTTGGACTCGAGCGAAAGATCTTTGAATCGAACTCGAATGAACGTCGATATGAAAGCGACATAAAGATATTTAACATCTCTACATATCATTATTATGGTTTCCTCAAGAAACTTTGGAACCATTTTTCTCCCCCTGTTATTTTTCGAAGATGATATTAATAGATTTTTGAGTGTTCAAAATTTGCTTGACAATAGAAATGAAAGCGACATAAAGATATTTAATTTATTTTGTTGATCTCCAAGTAGAAATCATTTTGTGCGAACAAAATAAAACAGAACACATGAACCAATAAAATAATTGAGAGATCCAACGGCTAATCTCCTAATTCCACTTTATATAAACACATCCGTGAGCCCAGCAAGGACGAAGGTCTCACCAGTCACCACTCGTGTGTTTCCACCGACCCTCTCTTAATTATCTCTTCTTTTTCTTCTTTCTCTTCTCATATCAATCAAGTTTGCTTGTTCTCTTCTTCTCTCTGATAATGGCAACATGTGAGAGTTTGACATCGCTATTCAAAAAACCATTACCAGAAAACCCTACCCTAATGGAATCTCTATCTTCATGGCAGAACCTCGTGCCGAAGAAACCCGTAGACCCTACCTCCTTCACCGAGATTTTCGGCGAACTCCACTTCCAAGAAAAACCACTAACATCTACCATTTTCACAGTGAAAACCTCCGACTCGCTTAACCTTTGCACAGAAGGCCTCGGTTCGGAGAGTTCCGATGACATGAGCGAATGCGATGATCAAGAGTTCTGTGCACAATTCAAAGAAAAAATGGATTTAGAAAGACAAGAGATCAATAATAATAATGCGAATAATAATACAAGATCTAAAAGCGCGAAGGAGTTTCCGCCACCTATATCGAGTATAGGGAGGACTGGTAAACCAGCGGTATGCTTTAAAGCGTATCGAGACAAAGGCAGGTTCGTCTTGAGAGAGATTAGGATACCGAGTCAGGAATATTTGCGTGCGTCGAGACAAGATGGAAGGTTGAAGTTGCATTTTGTTTGCCGCGATCACGAAGAAATTGCCGAAGAAGGAGAGGAAGGAGAGGAAGGAGACTTGAAAGAGGTAGAGAGTACATAAGTCTTTTTTATTTTAAGCAAAAAAAAAGATTTAGTACATGGATTTTAAGACGTGTTATAGTTTTTGTCATTTCAATTTCAATTTTGTAATTTTCTGTAATAAAATATTTACGACTTCTTCTCATTTAAGCAGCAAATTAAAAACAAATAACTTATTTTCAATCTTCTGAAAGAAATGTATGTATAATGGTCAAGTTTTGTAGTGTTTCAATTTTGCTGTTGCTGTTGAATGAGAAGTTAACAATAAATTGAATGTACAGTAATTAATTTGGATCGTTGCATTGTTTTTTTGAAAGAGGAGGCGATTGCCTCTCTCAAATTTGCAATAAATAAGTAAACAAAGTTCTTACAACAATATGCTTGGATACAAACACAAATCCAAGCAATAAAAGCCAGGATAAAAAACTGCCATCATACAGCATAAATAACGAAAAAAAGTCTCTGTAGGATTCGTTAACAATGCGCCCTCCATTTGTTAACCTCGTCTTGAATTATGGCACTCAGCAGAGAAGTCGAGACCGCTTTGAAGGCGAAGATTCTCCTATTTCGCTCCTTCCAAACATTCCATGCTATTGCCAAGCAGATCGTACTCCAATTCGCGTTATGAGTTTTATCGCCTCATGTTTTTCCTCCAAACATCTAATAGATCTGTTCTCCTTATGAATTGGCGATTGAAGAAGTATTGTGTAACACGTACCCAAACCTCTTCTGAATAGGGGCATAACAACAAGAGGTGTTATATCCTCTCGGTGTTGGACACAAAGTGCGCATCCTTCGTTGTTTGGCCATCGTTGCATTGTTTGATTGAGTCAAATACAAAATCGAGATGAGTTCAGATTGAAAATGGTGAAATGGAAAAAATGTTAGTCGTCAAATTTAATATAAAGGCCAATTCAAAGGAAATTCATGTAAATAATTTGTCGAGTTAGCATTTTATCCATCCATAAAAATATCAAAATATCATGTGTACGCTAAAAATTTCGAAATATCGGTACTATTCATCTGATTCTTATACAATAATATAATTAAAAAGGAGTTATTTTTGAACTGGCTTAAAAACTCGTTGAGTTTGCAGCCCAATAAGAGTTTGTAGCACTATTTATAATACGATATATATTATTTTGAACAAGCATTATTTATCAATAATAATACATTATTTTGATTTCAAATTTGAACATAATATCATTGTTAAGGGGGAATTCTACATCTACAGAAATAAAACACCGAATTACCACCGAAGGTATATATATATATATATATATATATATATATATATGTAATTAAATATATTTGAGACCCACTTTATATATTCCATATTTATTACTTATGTGTCTCTTCTGTGTTTTAGTTCGGGATGTTAAGACTTTTTTATTGTTAAGTAATTAGATAAAAAAAATACAAAATAATATCATGTAAAAACTGCAAAATTAAACATGATCTCAATCTCAATATTAAAGCAATTAGATGAGAAATAAATCATAGGGATACCATACTTAAGTTTAGGGATGGACAAATGATTCGGTTTATATGGATCCGAACCAAACCGGTCAAATTCCGTTTAATCGGTTCGGTTTTTGGGTTAATTTGGTTCGGTTCGGTTGAAAAAAAAAATGATATTATTGAATTTGTTCATTTTAACTTTGGTGTTTCGAAAAACAGTTAAACTGAACTGGCCGAATTATATCATATTTTTCATTTTTTTCATTATACTAATTAAAATCATTAAAATTTCATATTATAATATTACAAATAATATACTCATATTTTATATTATTTGTTAATATATTTTTTGGAATAATATTTGAATTTTATTAATGATATATTTGAATTTTAAGGCTATAAAGTGTCTAGTTCGATTCAGTTTTAAATCGGTCCATCCTTTTATAAGCACAAACTCGTCGTCGTCCATTTTCATGCCTTTCAATTCCCATTTTACACCAGAAGGATCTTTTAGTTTAATTTTGTGAAGTCCAAGTGTCCAATTGGACAAGAAATACATAGTTAAGCGTTGTTCAATTTAAAAGAAAGAAAAATAAATAATATATATTGTATTATTTGGAATAAGAATACAATGTTTCTACTTGGAGAAAAAGAAAAAGTTCGAAAAAATTGCCATATAACGCATGGAATAAGAATTCATTTCTTTGGAGAATATACCATGGTCAAGGTCTATCCTCGGGTTGGAAGATGAATTCATTTGAAAAATCTCGGGTTGGAGAATAAGAAGAAAGAGAGAGAAAAAGAAGAAGAAGGAACCTGGTGTAAATACACTCTCTTTTGCCAGAGATTTAATTCAAAAAACACGCAACTTCCCAATGTCTCCTCAGGACTCAAAGAAGGGGAGAAACATGCAGACCTACTTTCGCCAGAGGGTATGGCAAAAGAGGTCAAATCCAAGATTTGTAGTCCTAGATGTTGTTTGATCACAATTAACCCCTCTTAATAGCAAAAATTCATACCTAAGCTCTTTCGCCAGTCCCCCCCCCCCCCACCCCACCCACAAAGTCTAATATATTTCGCCAATGTGTCCGGCGAAAGAGCTAGATTTGCAAATTGCGGAAGTTGCTAGCTATTCTTACAAATTAGATTTTTGATAAGGCTATATGTAAAAAAAAAATCGAAAAAACAAGAGGTAAAGTATAATATTCCTTATAACAGCTTTCATAATACACTCTGGGAATATTCTACAACCTGAAATTAAAAGAGAATTTGAAGGAAATACAATTTTGGTTCAACGGTAAAATTGTACATATAAGGATAAACGAACGTACGCGTTCGTGAGAATGATTAAGTGTATAATGAGATTATGCACAAATAAATTACAGGGGATGGTTACGTTCGAACAGAAGATAAACAGAAGCTTAGCTTCGTTCGAACGGAAGCACACAAGTTTAATTGTAATATGATTACACTTGGTAAACTTAGAGACATAACTCTCTCCGTTCGTATGGAAGCTTAGCTTCGTTCATACGGAAGGTGTTCTGATTATGTATAATAGTTATACATACTCCTTGGCACATCCTTATCCTATATGGTATATAGATATGATGTTTTTTTCTCTCTCTCTCTCCAAGATATACAACCTGTCTAGATTCATTATAACAAGTCTAACACTTATTCCAAAGAGTGTCAACATGAAATAGAGAAAGGGAGAAAAATTATTTTTTTCCATTAGAGAATATCGAATCGAGATTAATCAAGTTTACACACGTGTCGTCTAGGTAGGCACGTCTGTAACCGATAGACCACTCACGGTGGATACTGGTAGAGAAACCATGATTTTGGTTCTCGTTTGTGATCAAGGTGAAGTTAGGGTTTGACCGAAACAGTTTCGGTTTGTCCAAGATAAGGAGTTCGTGTACCGACGGTGTCGAGTCGTGTGGGAATGTGACGCACGCGTCGCCGGAGTGAAAGCACGATTGAGAGCATAATGCCGGAAGGCAAGATGGAAGACGTGCTTCAACCCTTCGACCACCATCAATTTGGTGCGATATGGTTGCATCTTCTTCCATATTCGTACTCACGAATTGATGACGGAGTCCTCGGAATAAGAAACGAACCGCGTCCCTCGTCCGCTGTGCAGGACGCGGGGTCAATCAATTCCCTACATAATTAGTATCTTAAGATGTGGCATCACATACTTCTTTGTTTGACATACGAAATTAGAGGTGAATTTCAAAGTAGAGGTTCTTATTATTTCTTTTTTTTGGATAAATTTGATTTCAACCAAACTTGAACTGCCAAGACGATGAAAAACTCAAAACCAATTAAGCCAACAAATTAATTAAATACTTATAATTAATTTCATATTAACTATAATGAAATTCCATTGTAATAAGTAAATATTGTTTCTCAGATATTTTTGACTGTGTATTTAATTAATATAATATTATATAAATGATAAGGATATAATAATTATAATATGATCATTTAATTAATATAATTGCTATGTAATATATATATATATATATATATATATATATATATATATATATATATATATATATATATATATATATATATATATATATATATATATATCAGTGTTTTAAATAGCGGCGCTATAGCGGATTTTAGGAGGTAAATGCTGCATCGCTTCGGAATTTAGCTTTGTAGCATTTTGTTCCGCTGCAACGCTATAGCGGACTGCTATAGCATGAAGCGTTCAAATATAGCGGCCGTAGCGGCGCTATAACGTGCTCATTCTTATTATTATTATTATTATTATTATTATTATTATTATTATTATTATGATTATTATTATTATTATTATTATTATTATTATTATTATTATTATTATTAAATCATAATAATGTTAAATCTAATAATAACAATGGTAATAATAAAAATATAATAAAATAATAATAGTAATAATAATAATAGTAATAGTACGAATAATAATAATATAATAATAATAATTATTATTATTATTGATATTGTTATTAAATAATAATAACAATAATAATAATCATTATTATCATTACACAATAATAATAATTGTTATTAAATAATAGTAATAATAAATAATAATGATAATAATAATTATTATTGTTATTATTATTATGTGTATTAAATAATAATAACAATAATAATAATAATTATTATTATTATTATAGGAAGAATAAGATCAACAACAACTATTATTAGCATTATTATAATTACAAACAACATGATAATAAAATAAAAATAAAAGTAATAATAGTAATAAAATATTTTTCTTAGAGATGAATTTTTAATTTATGTTAGTTTGTGAGGTTGATATAAATAAGCATTTGATATAATTTTGTTTACAATATTGGGCCGCTAAATTATATTTATATGCATATTTAGTATTATAAAAATAATAATTTTGATCAAACTCCGCTGCGATGGTGAAGCGGCGCTATATCGCCCGCTAACGCTAACGGCTAAATCAAATGTCTGAAACGTTGCGTGCCGCTACACGCTATTTAAAACATTGATATATATATATATATATATATATATATATATATATATATATATATATATATATATATATATATATATATATATATATATGAGGATGGCTAAGATACTCAATTAAGTATCATGGATTCGGTACTTAGGATTTTTTGACCATTGAATTTGTCTTGAGATTTGTGTTTTTTAATGCTATATATACTCATCATTAATGATTACCATATCCGTTTATGCAAATCATTAATTGCACAAATCTCAAAGCAAATCTAATGGTCAAAAATTCCTAAGTACCAAACTCGTGATACTTAATTAAGTATCTTAGCCATCCTATATATATATATATATATATATATATATATATATATATATATATATATATTACATAGCAATTATATTAATTAAATGATCATATTATAATTAATATATCCTTATATATATATAGTGTTCTTAAAATTATGTATGTTATATATTATACTATTATTATATTAATTACATAATAATAAAAAAATAATTATTTTAATTATAATAAATATTAATAGATAAAATATTATATTATAATAATATAAAAGTACATTTAATATTTTTATATTATTATTATATAATTGCTAATTTTACATTAATTATATTAAAATATTAAAATAATAAAATAATTTTATTAATTCTAATATATATTAATAGATAAAATATAATATTATAATAATATGAAAGTACATTTAATATTTTTATATTATTGTTATAATATATCATATGCATATGATATAATATTATTTTAATTTTTATTGCAATAATATTATTTTTATCAAATTAGTATTATTATAATAATATTACAATAATATTATAATAATATTACAATAATACTATTATTTTTTATTAGTTTTAACGTAATATAACTTTTACATTCCTAATAACAAAATTGTCAGAATTTTGTTAAGCAACCAAACAAAAAATTATATTTTCCAGCATCTCATAATTTGGACATTTAAATAAACTGTGAAATTACTAATTCCAGAATTTTTACTCCTCCACCTTATAATTCGATTCCACTCTACTAATTTCACTTGCCAAACGGACCCTTTGAGACTTTGATGATAATTACACTACATTATTTTTGGTAAAATTTAATTGACAAACTTCAAGAATAAAATAAAATATTATATTATTGTTGAACACACAAAAAACAAAACAAATTTTACATATTTTCCCTTCTCTAAGCATAAAAGTTGTCTTTCGAATAAAAAATATCCAATTTATTTTTCTTTTGCCAAAAATATCCAATTTAACTAACAAAAAATGTAAATATTAAGAGACTCTTTTAAACTCTATGTACAATTTAAACTTTGAATTAATTAATTATAACTATCAAGTAAAATTTTACTATTATTCTAAATTATGATGAACTCTTTCAAAATCTAGATTGAAAATTAACTCTTACAAAGTTTAAAAAATTGCATATTCATGTTCTAAAATTTAAGATTTGAAACTAGACAAGTCGAGTTATCGAAAAACTGGAGAGCATTGATTCATATAAGCTTTTTCAGTGACAATAGAAGCATCTTATCTCATTTCTTCAGTTTCCCCCTTCGTTGCTCTCATGGAGACACTTCATCTCTCATCAGTGGCTTCTCGCCATTTATCCTGCTCCCGCTCCTCGAGAACGCCCTCTCTTCTATCCTCTCGAATCACGGCTAGTCTACCTTCATGGGCTCGGTCTATAAGCTCCATCCCTCCCTCTTCTGCATCCACAATCTCTGTAAGTTCATCTTTCTCTTTGCAACATTGAATCCATCTATTTTCAATTGAAATTGGGAAAATGTCCTACAAACCCTCAATTATGAAATCCCATGTTCAATACATGATTCTGAAATGTTGAAATCTATTTTTTGAGTTGTTTCAAGTATAAAATTCGAGGAAGTGCTAGATGTAATCGATTGAAAGTGAGAGCTGAGATGTTTGGCCAGCTCACGAGTGGATTCGAGACAGCTTGGAACAAGGTTAAAGGCGTTGGTATGTTTCATTTGTTCAACACAATTTCTTAATTAACCGAGCTTAAATATTTAAAAACATTTTTTTTTTTTAATTTAAGAACTTTTGACAAAGGAGAATATCGAGGAGCCAATGCGGGATATTAGAAGAGCACTTTTAGAAGCCGATGTTAGCCAATTTCTCAATCATTAACTCTATTATCTCTCAAAATCTTGAATTTCGAACATTCCATTCAAAAATTCAAATTTCAAATTGTAGTTCTTCTTTACAGGTAAGCTTACCAGTGGTGAGAAGGTTCATTCAATCTGTTTCTGACAAGGCAATCGGTACCGGCTTAATCAGAGGCGTTCGTCCTGACCAACAATTAGTTAAAGTATGTATCTTTTTAAAAAAATATAAATAAAAGACAAGGTTATTTTAAAAAAAAAAACTTTTTTAATATTTTATAGGTAGTGAATGACGAACTGGTACAATTAATGGGAGGCGAAGTCTCAGATTTGGTATTTGCAGAAACGGGTCCCACGGTTATACTTCTCGCGGGTTTACAGGGTGTTGGAAAGACAACCGTTTGTGCAAAACTCGCATTCTATCTTAAAAAACTGGTGCAGTACTGTTCCGTACCATACCGTACCGCTTTATTTTTCGCTCAAATAAAAAAATGGGATTAATTGATACGAGGTAGATTACAGGGGAAGAGTTGCATGCTCGTGGCTGGAGATGTTTATCGGCCTGCTGCAATTGACCAATTAAAAATATTGGGTGAACAGGTATTTATTTATTTAATTAATTAATTTAATTTAATATTTTATTAAAATATTTTGTAATTTTGTGATAGGTTGGAGTAACGGTTTATTCAGAAGGAACAGATATAAAACCTTCAGAAATTGCTAAAAACGGTCTCGAAGAAGCGAAGAAGAATAATATCGACGTTATTGTCGTCGATACTGCTGGTAGACTTCAGGTATTTATTTATTAATAAAAAAAATTAATCAGAAGATTTATTATTATTATTGTTTTTGGAAATTTTGTTAGATTGATAAATCGATGATGGAAGAATTAAAGGAAGTGAAAAAAGCGGTGAATCCCACCGAAGTTTTGTTGGTCGTCGATGCTATGACCGGTCAAGAAGCCGCCGGTACAACATTATTTATTTTCTGAAAAATTGCGCAAATTTTAAATTATTTTAAAAATTTCAGCGCTGGTGACGACATTTAATATCGAGATTGGAATCACCGGTGCGATTCTGACGAAATTGGACGGTGATTCTAGAGGTGGAGCTGCTTTGAGCGTTAAAGAGGTGACGAAATTTAATTAATAATTTCTTGTTTTTTTCATGATTTAATTTTATTTTTAAATTTTAATAAATAGGTATCTGGGAAGCCGATAAAGTTAGTGGGGAGAGGAGAGAGAATGGACGATTTGGAACTATTCTACCCAGATAGAATGGCTGGCCGAATTCTAGGAATGGGAGATGTCCTTTCCTTTGTTGAAAAAGCTGAAGAAGTTGTAAGTCCAGTTACCACTTTCCGTCATTTCATTTTCCTTCTCTTTTCTTATTTTTTATTTTTATTTTTATTTTTTTAAGATGAAAAGCGAAGATGCGGAGGAGATGCAGAAGAAGATAATGAATGCAGATTTCGACTTTGATGATATGTTGAAACAAACACGCATGATGGCCAAAATGGGCTCCATGAGTAAAATTTTTGGCATGATTCCTGGCATGTCACAAGTACTCATAAACCCTAAACCCTCGTCTAAGTTTTAATATTTAATTTAAATAATTTTTTAATAATTTTGATTTCGTGTTTATAGGTGACACCTGCGCAGATACGCGATGCAGAGAAAAGTTTGGACATCATGGAGTCGATAATAAATGCCATGTATCCTGGTAAACTATATATTATTTTGGGAGATAATTTATAGCCATGAAAAATACATTTTAAATAATTATTATTATAGATGAAAGGAAAAAACCAGAGATTTTAGCGCAATCAAGAGAGAGGAGAATAAGAATCGCTAAGGCATCTGGAAAGAATGAACAACAGGTTTATATATTTTTATTTAGCGAAAATAATAACAACGATATTAACTTAGTAGTATTAAATATGTTGATTAGGTGAGCCAATTGGTGGCGCAAATATTCAATATGAGAGCACAAATGAAGAAATTAATGGGAGTCATGGAAGGCGGTTCATTGCCTGCTTTAAGCGATATTGAGGACTCTTTCAAAGCTGGGATTAAGGTCTCTTTCTCTCTCTATATATTTCTTCTTTTATTTCATCGTGCTAAAATATTATGCAATCTTGTTACGTAAAAGGGGCCACCTGGCACTGCGAGGCGAAAGAAGAAAGTCTATAAAGGCAAACGTAATTTTCCTAGGTGGTGACCGCAGCTACATCAGTGAAAAATCTAGTGTGTGTGTGTGTGTGTGTGTGTGTGTGTGTGTGTGTGTGTGCGCGCGCGTGAATTATTTTTTTTCAGAGAAATTTTCTTAGGCTTCTAGAATTGAGTACGATTAATTCAAGGGATTTTTTTATTGTTCGACTTTGGATTTGTTAAGTTTGTCATTGTTTTTTTTTTTTATTTATGTCGACACGAATGTTTGTTTTCAGTAAACAATTATTATTAACCAATAGTTTCACACTAGAGGTTAGTATTGTTTCTATTTTTGGTCCACCGTCAATATGAGAAGTCGATAACAAAAATTGAAACCGAGATAACATTTGAATTTGGTTAATTACGGTTGATTAAGAAAGGATTAGTTTAATCAAAGTACGAATCAAATGTAAATTCTGTTTGGAGTAATGATAGGGATCACGAATTTGGTCCCACGAATTGACCTCACCTGCCACGTGGCAGGTGGCAATTGGCTGCATTAAAAATTGTGTAAAAATGCATTCAATTGCCACTTGCCACGTGGCAGGTGAGGTCAATTCGTGGGACCAAATTCGTGATTCTTATCATTACTCTTCTGTTTGTGTGTCCTGGAAGTTATTTTATGACTAATTTCACTTTGAAATAATATAATTTTTTTTATTTTGCATGTATTTTTGACAATTTACCATACTCGTATTGGTTAATTAAGAAACAATTCGAGTAATTTGGTTAATTAAGAAACAATTACGTGTTTCTAATACGCGTATTTGATAAACAATATCATTTCACCAATAAAAATAATCAAAATCTTATTCAAGTCTATATAACTGACCAAATTAACAATTTCATAACTTTTACTCATAATGACCAACAAAATAACTAAAGAACACACTATAATAAATACATGGACAAGTCTAACTTTGAAAAAATAATCTCACATCAAAAATGACAAATTTTGCATTGCTCTTCAAAATCTCACTTGTGAGTATTCTTGCCGCTAATGTCGCTATTGCGGGACCGATACTCGCACCGGCATTTTATGTGTTCGGTGATTCTTTAGTGGACGCAGGCAACAACAACTATTTGCCTGTTGGACAAAAGGCAAACTTCCCCCATTATGGCGTCGATTTTCCTGGTGGGATCCCTACAGGGAGATTTAGTAACGGACTTAATGGCGCTGATTTCGTCGGTATGTTAGTTTCTCTTTTCTTTTTTTTTATTCATCTTTGTTACGTAGGTTATAATTTGAAAAAATGAACAGCACAATCGCTTGGGTTCCCGGTAGGCCCGCCAGCATATTTGTCTATAAAAGATACGAATCAAATGCTACAAGGAGTGAACTTCGCTTCTGGTGGTTCTGGAATTCTTGACGATACTGTGAGTGAGATATATATTTAGACCACTTTTTTTTTCACCTTCTTAATTGAGGCCATATAATGTACCCTCCAATTTCCCACAACATCCTCTATATCCCTAATTAATGATTAATTAACATGGTAATTAATCACTTGACACTTTATTAATAGTTAATTAATATATATATTAAAAATTTCTTAATTAATATCAATATTAAAAATTTCTTAATTAATATCAATTAACTATTAATCGGATGTTTTTTTTAATGATCATGTTAATTAATCACCAATTAATGATTAATTAGTGATATAGAGGATGTGATGTGGGAAATGAGTGGGTATGACATGATTATCCTTCTTAATTTACCCGTATCTTTAGTCTAATTTAATGGCCGAATGATTTATACGCTGTATAACATAATGCTGAATTCTCGAAAACAGGGGCCAGGAACACTCACTATGAACACTCAAATCAAGTATTTTCAGAATGTAACTAACGCTCTCGAGGAGAAACTTGGCAAGAATCGGGCCGAAGCAGCCATTGCTAAATCTATTTTTTTATTTTCGCCGGCAAACAATGATATATTTGCACATTTCCTCATGACCGGAGGTAAAGACAAGACCGCCAATAAGAAGTTCGTCGATAATCTTGTCGATAAGTTTATCGAAAAGCTGAAAGTACTATAGATCTCTATTCTTTTCTATCTACTCTCTCCTTAAAACAAATATATATAAACGAACGTTGCTTCTTTCTTTCAGGCTGTTCACATGCTTAACGCGAGGAAGTTTCTTATATTCGGCACGGGACATCTTGGATGCATTCCGTTAATGAGAAGTCTGAGTCCTACAGGAGCATGCACCGACCTTTTGAACGAGCTTTCCAAGTCGTACAACCTTGTTGCGGAAAAACGACTCAAAGAATTGAGTTATGAACTGCCAGGAATGAAATACTCCTATGCTAATATCGCTAAGATGTCATCTGCGGCCGAATATTCTCCCTCGGCATTCGGTAAGCACCGATCCAATCCAACTCGATTTTGTTAACTTAATAACCTAAAACCAATTTAAAATTATGTGTCGTGTTTTTTAATCCTTAATTAGGGTTTACCGACATTGAAAACGCTTGTTGTGGCGGTGGAAGAAACGGAGCAGAAACTGGCTGCGCGCCAAATGCTACGTTCTGTAGCAACAGATCTACTCACCTTTTCTGGGACAAGTTCCACCCAACGGAAGCAAATTCGAGGATGACAGTCAAATTGATGTTTAAAGATCCACTTCATACTTTCACTTCACCAATAAATTTGTATGAGCTCGCTACGCGGTCATGAAAAATTCGACGCAAATTAATAGAAAGTGCATGAACTTTTGGAATTACGCGCCTTGATGAGAAGACAATTCTATTTTTGCAGAAATTATCATAATTCTGTTTTTTGTAAACAAATATCTATCAAGTGTAACATCAAGTTTGCAATTACAAAAAAAAAACCAATTATTTCACAAGCCCTAAACCAAAGTCTTATTATCACCATATGCAGTAGATTTGATATTCAAACTATTTTCTTAATTTATCAAGATAAGAGTTGAACTGCGGCAATAGCGGGAATTTTTTCTCGAAGTTTCTGCGTAAGTGCGACTCGCACAGTCATGACACCCGCAGCGGGTCCAGTGAGTCGTACCTTCACAATTGGCTCGTCTATTTTTACGAGCTCTAGATTGCCACCACCTGTCCCGGTCAAGTACGGCCTCATCTCATCAAGCACCTAAATAAATAATTAAATAAAAGAAATCAAACAAAAGAAAGGTCGAGCAATGAGCGAGAAAAACAATTTACCTGTTCGATGTTTTCTGGATTGAGTTCTAAACCGGTTTCTTCGTCTGAGATGGGTTCGACGGCTACGATCTCTGGAATCTTCTCCATTAGCCTCCTTTCGATGCCCATTTTAACCGTCATAACAGAGCTAGGGCAAGACCCACACGCTCCTTGCAATTTCAATCTCACGATATTTCCGTCAATTTCGTGCAAAGCCACGTTTCCTCCATCGGACATCAAATAGGGTCGAACTTCATCCAAGATCAACTCGACGTTTTCTTCTGTTAATGGAAGCTCTTCTAATAGAGGATTTGATGAGGAGACCGAATTGATTGCTGAACAAGGAGATGGTGAGAATAAATCCAAAATAATTGGCTCTAATTAAGAAAAAACAAAAGGTACCAATTTGAGCTCACCTCCAAATTGACGTCTCTTAGAAATTCGAAGGGGAGAGGAGTACCTCTTCCTGCTATTGCAACTAAAAGCTGAATCCTGAAATCAACACATCGCAAAGTTAAATCATATTCGTTTACAAAAATTAGCAAGAGAGAGAGAGAGAGAGAGAGAGAGAGAGAGAGAGAGAGAGAGAGAGAGAGACCTTGAAGGAAGAGGACGAAGAGGAAGGTTCGACGGAAATTCTGGAAAGAAAACTGGAATTCCACACCACTGTTTGCATCTCTCTCTCCCTCAGTTGTTCTCCTTCTCCTGCTTGATTTCACTGGAGTTTCTTCGAGGAGGTTCACGATTCTAAGAAAATCAGCGAATAGTTTCAGGATCTTATTACAATTTTCCGTTAATATAGGGGTTATTTCCGAAACAAAATAAAAGAAGCCAATTTTGAACCGCAAGATCAACAAAGTTGGTATTTTTCATTGTCATCCCTTGCGTCAATCAGCCCAACGTTAAAATATTGGGCCTATGAATATTATTACAATTAAGCCCAATAAAGGCCCAAAAAGGTTTATTACTGCCAATTGTGGAAACCCTATGGCACTCGCTCTGCATATATAACCCTCTTCTCTAAGCGCGCCGTCTTCTCTGCACTTCTCACAAGCTCTTCTTCCAAACCCTAAGCCCCTAAACAAGATCGTATCTCATGGTGAGTGTTTTTTCATTTATAATCGGTTGATTTTGTATGTGTTTTGTTTGAATTGTGAATTTATGAGTACGATTTGTTGAAACAGGCTCCCAAGAAGGAGAAGGCTCCTCCGGCGTCCAAACCGGCCAAATCTGGTGGCGGGAAGCAGAAGAAGAAGGTTCGCTTTTCTTCTTCTTTTGTTAATCTCTAATTCACTTACTAATCGGATTCACGAGAATTTGACATGTTTTTTGTTTCAATGGGAGTGTAGAAGTGGAGCAAGGGTAAACAAAAGGAGAAGGTCAACAACGCCGTGCTCTTCGATCAGGCCAGCTACGATAAGATGCTCACGGAGGCGCCAAAGTTCAAGCAAATTACTCCTTCGATCCTATCTGAGAGACTTAGGGTAAATTTCATTCTCTTTAATTTTTGTATTATACGATTGTTTTTGTACTTTCTCCTGATTTTGCAATTGTGATGATACTTAATAGATCAATGGATCGTTGGCGAGGAGGGCGATAAAGGATTTGATGGCGCGTGGAGCAATAAGGATGGTTTCGTCTCATTCGAGCCAGATTGTTTACACTCGCTCTACCAATACTTGAGAGATTTATCTGGTATTGTTCTTGGGCTATTTTGTTAGAGAGATTGTTGAGTAAGACTCTAGTTGTGTTGTTTTTACTTTCTTTTTGACCTTTTTGTAATGCCGAGAATGTTAATGTTGGTTTGAACTTGGATATTCCCTTTATTGCAATATCTTTACTTTGTTTTGTTGGAATTCTCTGTTAAGTTGCTAGATTGGTATGTTTGCAATTTAGGGTTATGATTTTACAAGCTTTGCTTAATTATTGATTTTTGTTTCTCTTTTGCTTAAATGTGGATTAATTTATGTAATTGATGATTAATTGATGCTTGAATGGTAATTTGATGTGTGAAGGGTTAATTGATGATTAATACCAACTGGTACCAATCTCCCCTCCATTAAATTTCCAAGCACACATTTCACAACGAGCCACGATTTCATCACCGTCCCATTGAGAAGAATAAATAATCTGAGACAACCTATTTGCAGTGAATTAGAGTTTATCATGGGGATCTCAATTTTTGGTGTCCAGCATAGGAACCATTTATTTTAATACTAAATTTCGCTTCAATCGTAATTTATTTATTTATATGTGAGCGAACCTGTCTGTGTCGGCGATGATGTCAGCAAACCCCGATCCTTAGCCGTGTCTGGATTTCATTTTCGACTCCTTAACGGCAATCAGCAATACAATTGAGTTTTGATGAAGAATCATGGAAACAAATTATGGGTTCTAAATTTGATGGTTAATTACGCTAAATTTGATCTTAAATGAAATCTTACTGAGGTTATTGTACTTCATATTTAAACTGATTTATGTTTGATTATAAATATGTGCTTTCGGTAATGGCATGTCAAGCAGGGGCGGATCCAGGATCATATATATAGGGGGGGCCGAAATAAAAAATAAATCAAAATATGTGCCTTGAGGGTTTTGAACTCAAGACCTCCAATTTCCCAAACAACAATTTTACCACTAGACTACACTAATTTTTGTGAAATATTTACAAATTTATCATATTTATCACTTTCCAAAAAAACAAAATCACCTCATTTTATTGCTAATACATCGGTTCCCGATTTCATAGGAGGGGCCGGGCCTCCCGCTCCCCCCCCTAGATCCGCCCATGATGTCAAGGTAATAATATCACCTTTTAATCTCACTAAAAATGTATTAATTGGTCCAAAATTTCGACCTGTCATCATTTGTTTCATTTTTTATACGAAATTTTCTCTCACAATTGTTAATTATCCCTCTAATGTATTTATAAAGGTTTTGTATTTTGTGTAAATTGAAAAAAAATTACCCTACGACATTTAATTATTTGGAAACAATACTAATAATATGTTATTTTGCAAATATGAAGTTTATATGGATATATACGCAAAAGAGTTTAATATTAGTAATGTGACAATTATCATTAACCAAAATATCTAATTATATTTTATTTATTTTATTTGACATGTCTGGTATTCTGGGGCTGTTTGGCAGGCGGAATTAGTGCTTGGAATTGGATATTAAGATTCATCAAAATCTAATTCTTTGTTTGGTACAAGGAATTAGGGAGAGAATTAGAAAGTGGAGAATCTTGATATTCCATCTTTTGCTCACTATTTCGATTCCAACAAAAGCTAGAATTCCAAGATGGAGAATCTTGTTAATCCAAATAATAGTAATAATAATAATAATGATGATAAAAAAAATGATAATACAAAAATAATAATGTAATAATATATTAATTATTATTATATTATATAGTAATTATATCGTACTAATAAAACAATTATATTATAAATATTATATTGATATAACTAATATAATATTATTAATACATTAAATCAAGCAAAAGATTATAATCAAATAATAATCATATTATAATTATTAAATCTATATCATTAATATTATATTATATATTACTATAACATAAATTATTACTTATAATAATTATATTATATCTATATAATTAATATGATAATATATATTATTATAAAGAATATTATTTTATGAATAAACTACAATATTACAATCATGTAACAATGCAATTAATAATATTATATTAATTATAATGTATTATATGTATAATATTATTTTATTATAATAATATAATCATTATAAATTAATAAAATAATATTTTAATATTATTATTTTATAATCATATCCATATAATTAATTATATTATAATAATAAAATAATTATTATATCCACATAATTAATATAATATTATATGTAAAGTAAATTTAATATTTTAATATTATTATTATTTAATTGCTAATTTTATAGTAATTATAGTAAAATAATAAGATAATTTTTTAATTATAATATATATTATCATAATATATTGTATAGATATAATATAATATTATTTTATATTGTAATAATGTAATATTACAATAATATTATTTTTTATCAGTTTTAATGAAATATTATTTTTAGATTTTCAATAACAAATATATAATAATTATATTATAATAATAGTATATTGTATTATATATCATTATAATAACATTATAATTGGATAATATATATTATTACAATAATTATGTAATGATAAATTCAATATTATTTGATTATTTAAGAAAGATACTTAATATTTTTTATCAATTTTAATTAAACATTATTTTTACATTGTAATTTTAATATATTATATTATTATTATTAATATAAATGTATTATTAATATTAATAATATTAATATATTAACAATATTAGTAATATTAGTATGTTAATATTATAATAGTATATTATATGAATATGCTAATATAATAGCACTAATATAAAAATATTAATATATTAGTATTATTTACAATATTTTAATATTAATATTAATATTTGTATTATGAATATATATTGTCATATAATATAATATAATTATAATTAAATTTATATTATATTATTATTATTATTATTATTATTATTATTATTATTATTATTATTATTATTATTAGTGCAATAATATATCTACAATTAATAATATTATGATGATTTTATATTATATGATAATACTATTATATTGTATTAATTTTAATCAAACATTTGTTCTATATTTTCAATAATGAAATTCCAGAATTTTTCTAACCATCCAAACGAAGAATTATATTTTCCAGCATCTTATAATTCGGACATCCAAACAAACTGTGGAATTACTAATTCCAGAACTTTTTTCTCCTCCACCTTATAATCCAATTCCACTCTACTAATTCCGCTTGCCAAACGGCCCCTAAATGAAACATTTGAAGAACTTGCCATTTTTTTTTTGGGAACATATCACATGCTTCCAAGAGGAAAACAATTATTTACTGCACCATACTTATGAGACTAGTTAACAGTATCATTGAATAATGAGACTTGTTTTCTTATTGTAAAGTGTTTTCCTACAAAATTAATATTACATTTTTTTTTTTCTTAAAGTAACATTTATGAAGATTACTTTTGATTTGTACTTATAATGTTTTGGAAAAAATTATATTTTATGATCATAATAATTTGAAAGATCGCAGCGAAGCACGGAAAATTTTTCTAGTAGATCAAATACCTACCGGTGCGGATACCAAGTGGATTCACAAGCTCAATAGTATTGGATAATTGGATATTTTTGAAGTAAAGAAAAATTTTCAGGTCAACTGGAAGCAATAAAAAATGATATATCGTAAATTTTTCTTTTACATTTTATATTATGTTTAACTTTGTTTTAAAAAAAATTAGCGGTTCAAGTGATTCTTCTAAACAATTAAATAAAGAATATAATTTAAGTATCTTTTAATTTAAGCTACCAAACAAAATTATGAAATTAATAATTTCATAACTATTTCCTCCTCCACCTCGTAACTCAATAAAAAATTGGATACTTGGAACTTGGAAGTTATGAATTATTGTTAAGAATATCTGAAAACAAAATATGAGACAAAGAAAAAGCCACAAAAGTTAACAAAGTACACAAATCTGAAATTATTTTAAGCCATTTGTACGTTCTATATAAATTTTGTCAATTTGTCACATTACTTATTACTTATTACTTATTACTTATTAGTCAATATGTAAATATTAAAGTTAAACAATAAGAGATGATTTTATCACCTTGCAAATTGTCTTTCAGAATCCATTAATTACTCTCAATCACTCCATATCTCTTTCTAATTCTCTGTTTGTATTTCTTCTTATAATGGCCGTACTTAGAGGCTGTGACATGTTAAGTTTTTGGTACCAGAGATGGAATTGGTACTAATATTCTATATAAAACTAACATTCGACATTTGTTTCTCGCAGCCGTGAGATTCTCCGGCGTGGGGTCAGCAATTTTCGACGCGCCAATACACGCCTCCCTCCCCGTCCCTCCCCTGTCCAATCCGTTGTGAATATCAGCTTCAACCCAATAGTAGTACTTCGACGCCATTAATTATTTTGAACGTAAAAGCTTGTTATAAATATATTATAGATATGAATGTTCATTATTGTTATTATGGGTACATTAAAACAATAGATTTATTTGTGTATTTATGACATAATATATAATTAAAAAAGATGAGAAATATCATTTTCTTATTATACAAGTTAAGCAAAATGCAATTTTTCAGTTAACTCCGACTCCTTGTTCAACCATCATTCAAAATGTGTGTGCACTCTTAAGACTATATATTTTCATTTCTATAATTTATGATAGCCGTCCCCCACTCGACCAGTAAAGCTCCTATTTGGGAAATTGTTTGTGCATTTTGACGACGACTATAAAATTTATGACTCAAGTTGAAACGGATGTCCCAAGTAATTTTATTTGTAAATAATTATATGTTGGATAGTGGGTTCTTAGTTGTAATTTTTAATATCGTGGGGTCTTTTTTGAAGTAATGCAGGTTTTTTTGTTGGAAACAAGCCTCCATGTTAAAAATATATAGTTAGCATTAACTAGCAGTGGTAGGAGTCTAGGAGATGAACTTAATTAGGTTTTGTTGGATAATTATGAATTATAAGAAGCTGGTAAGTTTTAAGTATATTCAGCACTTTGGTTTTGTTATAGATAAAAATATCGAATTTGGATCAAACCCAAATTGATATTTTCTTATATAACCCGATATCTCCAATTATCTTATTAACAAGTAAAACAAACAAAACAAATGTGTAGTTGAATTATATCCTATCAAAATACAAATTCACCAAGCTTGAATAATCGAATCATTAACAAAAAGTATACCACATATTTACATTGAATTATAAAAATAAAATAAAACAAAACAAAACAAAAGCCTTGATGCATAGAAATATTTACGAGCAAATTTCACTTATTAATCACTTGACAAAATAATAATAATCCAAGGTAGGCCTTTTAATATCGCACTATAAGGCATTTATTGTCATTCATTAATTTTTATCCTTTTCTAGGAGAAAGAGATTAATTTCATCTCCAACTAACCATTGGTTCAATTTACCCGCATCCGCTTGTCTGGCCCGATAAGAAGTAATCACCACTCCTAAATCCGACCCGATAACATTGACTTCATTCAACGCACTCTCCATCTCAGCCTCTATTTTAGTATCGTACTCTTCGTCGAAAACCACATCGAGGGCCTCTTCATAAAACTTATCAGTTTGGGGGTCCTCTTCAAAAATATCCCGGGTCAGTCCCTCTGTAATAGGGTGTTTTCCCACTGTGCCATCCACTCTCTTTCTGTGCTGACATGTACGCGAGATATCTACAAAAATAATTAAAATCAAATTATTTATTTGTTTCTACAAAAAAGAAATACCTTTTGAATATTTCCTCCTGAAATGGAATTATCGTGTTTCTTTTGGCCGAATAACCAATTTAGGGTTTTCAATTGTATTTCCCTGCGATTCATTTCATTCGTCCAAAATTCAAAATAATAATAATAATAATTTGAAATAAAAAATATGATAGAGGAGAGAGAATTACGCGGCGCCAGGGGCGACACTGCAATTAGATCTGAAATTAGAATAGGGATGAACCCTAACACGTTTGTGACTACAAGTTGTATCTATAAGTTTATCAAGTGAAGTATGTTTCATTCGCGAAATATCCTCTTTGCATCCTGGTACCGGTTTGAATTCCACTTTACCGCCAGCTGGCAATCTGTCAATTACCCCAAAAAACTAAATTAAAAAAATATCCTCAATTTAAGAAAAAAAATGTATTTACCAAGGTTTGGTATATGGATATAGCCTAATATGCGGAGATAAGATAATAATCCGAATCTAAATTCCACAAAGCCTTGCGGTTTAAAATACCCCAAAAAACCTATCAATAATTAATTAACTAATACCCAGAAATCAATTAGATTAAAATAAAATAAAATAATAACTCATAAATGGAGGGACTTTTGTGCAAAATTTACTTACCGTGTTATGAGCTGCATAACGGATGTATTGATTTTTCCGAATATAGGTATATATTGTTGTCAGTTAAGTGTGAATAGTTATGTATGAAAAATTATCCAAATATAGAATAATTTTGTTGGGTATGAAGCTTATTTGAATGTTGTTGCTTTGTGTTTTTCTTATCGAGTTGAATTTGTCATCAAGCTAAATCTTAATTTGTTAACATTTTGGTTTTGGAATATGTCAGAAGCATCACGTTCGACACTTGTTTCTCGCAGCCGTGAGATTCTCCGGCGCGGGGTACGCAATTTTCGACGCGCCAATACACGCCTTCCTCCCCGTCCCTCCCCTGTCCAATCCGTTGTGAATACCAGCTTCAACCCAATAATAGTACTTCGAAATGATGGACCCGGAAGAAACTACGACTTCTTCTACCATGGCGAAGACGGAACGGGTCTGAACCCGTTACCAGAGAGCATTTCGGATTTCTTTCTGAATACCGGGTTCCTTGAAAGAATGATGGAGGATCTGGGGTTTCGAAACCTCGCTCCTTCGAAACCAGCAATTGAATCAATGCCGGCAATAACCGTCTCCTCCGGCCATATAGGGTCGGATTCTCATTGTGCGGTTTGCACAGACCGGTTTGAGCTTGGATGCGAAGCTCGTCAGATGCCATGTCAGCATATATACCATCATGATTGTATCATGCCTTGGCTCTCACTTCGGAATTCGTGTCCTGTTTGTCGTCGAACAATGCCCATAAGTCGCTTAGAAGCCACGACGACAGGAAGTAATGGAGAGGGGTCTGGAGGGGATCGGGCCAATAATGAGGAGCCGCTGGGCCTGACAATTCGGAATGTACAAAAATGAATCATTAAAGCAATATAATAAATTAGAAATTGTTTAGATTATTATTAACTATTAAAGAAAACATGAGTTAGAAGAATGGGGGAGGATTCTCCATAGTTTTGTACATGTAGATTTTTGAACATTTCTTTCATATAATTTGTTATTTCTTTTTTTCGATAATGAAAATTTTGTTTCACAAAAAGAAGGATATTTGATATAATTGTACATAAACAAATCAAGAAAAAATAAATATTCAAAAAGTTCACATGTACGAATTACATTAACCAGAAACAACATTATCGAAAATAACAAACATTACTATCATTAATTTCATTTTGTAAAAACAACATATTACATTAAATATACAAGTAGACCAACACAGTATTCATTAATTAAATATCTATCCGTGCCACTATGAAGAAATATATATTAATCAAATGGAAAATGTTGAACATACCCCGCCTCTTCCTCCACATTCTTGATAACGTGAATATGATTTAACACCTTCGAAATCAACAATTTAATTCATGGTTTAACATCTTAATTGTATGTCCAATTATGAATTGAGATAATTTAACCATAAATTAAAATATTAAATCATGTTTTTGTGTGTTAATTTGAAGGTGTTAAACAAAATTCACGTCATCAAGAATGTGGAGAAAGAGTACTAGAGATATACGTCACTACTCTAATCAAATACCTATCCAAGTCCTTAGTAAATCTGCACCCTCTTAGTAAATCTGCAGCCACAACCAACAACATTCATTTTTCTTGCTCTGCCATGTCATCATGGATGTGGAGGGTAATTCGGGTTTCGGGTTAGTTCGGATTTTGGATCGTTCGGGTTTCGGATCATTTGGTTTCGGGTATATTTCGGATTCGGATCATTCGGTTTCAGGTCGGTCAGGATCATTCGGTTTCGGGTCAATTTCGGATTCGGGTCATTCGATTTCGGTTCGGTTCCGGGTTCGAGTCGTTGACTTTTCAATATTTTTCGGTTCGGGTCTGTTTCGAACGGGTTGGATTATTTTTTTGGGTCGGGTCAGATTTTGCCAGCTCTAGCAGTGATGAGATACATTCCTTAATTCACTTATCTGATTTATGTGTTGACACTCATATTGGATGCTAGTGTTAAATAATAATCATTTAATTTTTTTTCATCTTATTTATACTTTGTGATAATCTTACATACAATCCTTGCTCTCATATTTTGCCACGTTAACTAATCTAAACCATTCATTCATTGTAATAATCAATGACTTAGATTGATCTTAACACTTGAATTATTCAAATAGACATGGTTCTTTAGATTTTAGTACATACCAAAAAATATTATATAATAATATACGGTAAATTTAGACTTCTATATAAATTTACAGAATTGTTCTCTTATATTATGCTTGCATATAAAATCAAAAATTTTGAGCATTCATTTTGATGATCTAAGAATTATAACAAATTTAAGCGCTTTATTTTTTTGAATATACATGTTTATATACATTCAAACACCAAAAAAGAAGAATCATTCATCAATTTTCATGAACTATGTCCGCACAAATAATTTTTGAAATTTTTTTTATTTTTATTTTTTCTATTTCAAAGCAGTTCTTAAAAGTGTTATTTTAAAGTATGTATGGTTATTTTCAAAACGTAACAATTGCGTTGACATGTTATGATTTATTTTTATGTGAGTCGAATAAATATCGTGTAACAATTATTTAATGGTTGAGAAAAACTAATGTCTTTTATGATAATTAATTATAATTATGAGACTTGGTTGCTCGATAAAGGAAAATAATATTGTAAAACTTGAACACGACAATTATGTATCTAATGATTTTTACAATTATACAATATTTATGTTCTTTTATTGGATACACAATTAATGATTTAATTTCATTAGATACTGATACAGATCGACAAGGACGCGGGGAATTTTCGCACGCATCATGCTAGTAGAGGATAATAGAGGAAAAAAGATTCACTTTTTCACACATAATCAATATATTTAATATTTTTAAGAAATTTGTTTACCACAGTTCATAATTAATTAAAACAATAAGTTATTGGGTTGAATCAATGTATCGTTTACATGTGTTAATTTTTTTTTTTTTGAATGGTATCCAACAATCGATGCTTTTATTACTAATACTTAATATTTTTTATGGCAATGAGGATCGAATCCACAATCTCTAACAATATATAATTTTTTTTGTTTTGCACTCAACCAATTAAATTATGAGCGTATTCATAACACGAGTTAAATTTTAGAATTCACTAATATAATTAATGCGTTGATATTTATATTAAATGTTAGTACTTAGTAGTATATAATGATTATTTAATTTTTTCAATTATATATACGGTGAGAGAGATTTTTTTTTTAACTTTTCACGCATATATTTAATATTTCTTAAAATATTTATTTTTTCAAACGTATATTTTTTGTGGGCCCGTGCCACCTCAGGGAGGGATCCTTAATTAATATTTACTGCTGTTGCACCTGCACTTACCATCTGTGCCATGCGTTCATGTAACCTTTATGTTTTGTTATGAGACGGACGAGACATATATGGGGCCACAAAACCTGGTAATCTGGAGTTGGGGCCCATTCGTCCCTACTGCCGACCAAGGAAAATTTCTTGAAAGTTCACCTACCTTACTCTAAGGATAATTCTTCCGTGCCCCTCAAATGCACAAAAGCATCCTCGATCCGTACGGATGTGGTGAATAGTGCATTTGAGGGTTAATACGATTCCCCAATTTGCACCATCCGTTGTATTAACGATTAATTATGTTTTGAATTAACGATTAATTTAAATATAATTAACGGTTAATATAAATGTATTAGTCATCAATATAATTAATAATTTCAATTAACCATCAATTCAAATGACGGGGTATATCAATCGGGAGATATATATCATTTCCCCCCAATTGTTAAATCTGGAGGGAAACTCAGGGGCACGGTAAATGAGCTCTTACTCTAATTTTGAAAGAAATGATATTTTAGATTTCTGTCTAATTCTAATGTTGAGTAATGATAGGGACACAAATATCAACCACAAATATGACACAAATGTTTAAGTTTGTATTTGATTTATGATTCATATATGCATAATTAACATTACAAACTTAGGCATTTGTGACACATTTGTGGTTGGTATTTGTGACCCTATCATTACTCGGGTTATGTACGCTGCTCGAAATTTTCATCCAAACGAGTGACGCGGCAAAAATATTTAATTGGACTGACTAATATTATTAATTAAATTAATTCATATGTTAAGTAATCGGTTAATTAAATTGACATGTTAATTAACATGTATTAATATTAATATATTAAAAAGAATTGACGTGTCGATTAAACGCGTAAAATAAACTTAATTTAGGTGTTAATCAACCAACTAATCCCAATTTATCCATCTCATATGTTGGAATGAGTTTGGAGGCCCTCGTATCATTTCTCATCACAATACATATAGAGCTTGTTTGGATTAGTAGTAATCTTTAGTTTAGTATATATAGAGATAGTAAATGTTTTCCAAATTTTTACTAGTGCATGTTTGAATGCTATTTAGGATTTGAATGAAAAATTTTAAGTTAAAATAATCTCAAGGCTATTTTGTATACAAAAAGTCAAAACCAAAAACTTAGTTTTTTGCGAAGTATTTTGTAGTAATTTTTTTGAAACTTTTGAAATTTTTTTTTTATTAAGGTCGAACAACTAACGTCATGCCTATATTATTAAATAATTTTGATAAATTTTATATTATATTATATTATATTATATTGTATTATACTATATCATATTATATAAATACTATATTATTTTATATTGTTCATTACAATTTATTGCAGAATATTATATTAAATTATCGTATGTAATAATATAATATATTACATTAAATATATTATTTTAGAATAGATAATATCAGTAAAATTATGTTATATTATATTATGTTGTATTGTATTGTATGTATTTTTTCTTTTGAGTAAATTTGGAAAGGGATCAAAGACCCCTTCCAAAAAATAAATATAATAAATAATGGTTCATTACATTCAGCAAAATAAAAGAATAAGACATCATTAAATGCATACTCTAACCAATCATAAAATAATAAAATAAGTGAAAACAAATTCAATCAACAAGTTTGGAAATATATGTGTATAGTGAAAATATGCAAGTTCGTTCCATAAGGAGTATATGCGTCGAATAATGAATCAAAACGAGCCAAAAAGGCAGAAACTTTTCCAAAAAGAGAATTAAGGGCAGAAACTTTTCCAGAAAAACGTCCTGGATTGGTGAGTTGTTATTTCGATTAGCGATTTGGGTTGCGAATGTTTGATGAGTTAATTAAGGGCTGAAATGCAAGTAAAAGAGAACAAAAAGAGAGCTCAAATATCACATAAAGAGAGCCAAAATAAAGAGAGCCAAAGATTGAATGCAAGAAACAAAGATTTAGAACAAAGAAAAAGATTCAATTACAACCTTAAACTATCATTCAACATACGAGAATTTCAAGATTTATAAAGAATACACCTAATTCGAAGAAAGTAGAGCTTCATCGCGTGAAGAAGAGCCTCCTTATCTCGCCTAGTGTAATCGTTTGATGCTTGAGTCACTAGGAAGCTAGGATGACCCCAGATTATCTCGTTCGAATAAGTCGACTCTTCCGGTTGAAGAAAGCTTCGATTCCGTTCGAGTGAAGGACACAATCCACCGAGAGAAAAGAGGTTACCGAGTGAAGAGAGCTTCGAGGTCGGTAATGGAGGAAGCTCCACTCTTAATCCCAATGAGAACCGGACGAAGAGAGCTTCGAATCCGATCGTGACGATGTATCCCTTGACTTGCTTCGAATGGATTGATTCACCAAATGAAGAAAGCTTCTAGTTCGGCGAACAATCACTTGAGATTTCGACTAGTCTTGAATGATTCTTGAGCGGTTCTTGAAAGTTCTTGGAAGTTCTTGAGAGGGAGAGAGAAGAGAGAGAGAGAGAGAGAGAGAGAGAGAGAGAGAGAGAGAGAGAGAGGGCTGAGAGTGCTCCGAAGAGCGTAAAAACTGCCCATAGGCCTTGGGGGTCTTATTTATAGTGTCCTTGAAGCTCTCCCATTGGCTAAGAGTTGGATGAGAGGATTGAGGGTAGTTTGGGGATAATAGGTGAGGTAGGTGGCTGGATAGTGGGCTGGATAGTAGCTATGATGTGAGTGGTTTTCGTGTAGAGTTTGGTGTAGACTCTTATGTTGAAAATTATTTGTCTCCTCCCTCATACGTGTACCGAAATGATCGGTATAATATACCGATTTCATCGGCTTGAGGAGAGGAAGACAACTACACTCTTGAAATGCTAAAAAATTTCCCCCAAAAACCTGAAATTATCAACAAAACACACTTAGTGAAGAATTTATTCTTGTATCTCAAATATGAACAATTTTATACACAAAGTTGAGATTTGGAAGGGCTAAAATTCCTAAATTAGATATCAAAAAGGTGCTTTATTTCCCTCTTATCAAACGGCTAGTTCAAACTGCAGTTCGTTCGACCACACTACACGGTGCGTTCGAACGAACTATGCAATTTTGACACAGGATGAGTGGTTTCTATAGATGATATAAATAGAACCCACTCATACCTTTCTCTCTCCAAGTTTTTAGAAAAATCCTTCCCCATTCAAAAGAGAGAAACTCCTAGCCTTGATCTTCCAATCTTTTGATAAATTGGGACTAAATCTAGATCCTAGATCTCCCTTCGAATTCTTCCATCAAATACGATTCCCAACTCACGTGACCGATCACGTTGTAGTTCGTATTAGATACGTGTAATAGGCTAGCACTACAATTGTAAAGCCGCTATTGATCGATATAAATACGTGTAAATCGATCTAAGCAAAACCTTGTACGAGTGATTTGGAAATTCAATCGAAAGCCGAAAAAGACGCAAGGCATTCCCGGAGACGTAGGTACTTGTATTTAATCGAATCGGTCGATTAAGCAAGTAGACGGTGAGTTAAAGCTACAAAGCAACCACCTACCGAACTCCGTTATCAATCCTCTTGTGTCAAATTCATACGGTATTTGCATCATTAAATTCATATCATTTAGCTTCCGCAGTAATCAAGAATTTATATACCTTAGTTCGAAAATTGTATACTAGGTCTACCTATTCACCTCCCTTCTAGGTTAGAATTAACCAACAGCTTCCTCTTTTGTTTTAACTCTCTCTCTTCGGAGCTTGAGAGCGCAATCCAAAAAATCCACTTCCAAGCTCACATCTCATCCTCCTGCACTAATTGCCTGTTTCTCTTCTTTATCATCTCCCAATCCTGCACCACTTCTTCGATAAGCTTGGAACCTTCTCTCTTTTCACTCGAAAACACTCTTCTGCATCTCTCGCGCCGGTTGCAGTAGACGAAGGCCCCATACAATTCACAACACTCGTCTTTCGAGCTCTTAGAAATTAATTCCTCCAGGATCTCGAGCAATTCATTCCTTAACCCTTGGATCTCCAGCCCGGTTTCCAGCCATTCCCAATGGATCTTCACAAAACTGCATTCTTTGAACAAATTGTCCACCGATTCTGCTTGGGCACAGCAATGATAACATCTGTTCACAATATACAATCCTCTTTTGATTAAATTATCAATAGTTAGGATCTTGTTTTGAAATAATAACCACAAAAATACAGTCAATTTCCCTGATAGTTTTAAATTCCACAAATTCCCAAGATCACTAGATGAAAATACCCCCTTTATTACAAATTCATATGCACTTTTTATGGAAATTTTTTTAGAATTATCCCAATTCCAAAAAATTGTATATGATTTATCTGTAATTAGAATTATATTTTTACATTTCTTTTTAACCATAAATACTCTCTATTAGCCTCTTTACTTAGTATTACTTTAAATGCACTTCTCAAATTTTGCATATTTTTAAATTGATATATGGTACCATTTTGCTTAATTGCCTCTTTAAATAAATTAGTTTTTTCCTGATATAAAATTCCTTTTCCCCAATTATTGTATCATAAACTGGTGGACTTCCCATCACCAATTTCAAAGCTCATTGATCTCCAAAAAAAACCTAAAAAGATTGAATTTCATTCCAAAAATATGAGTTTTTAAATTTCTTTTTTTCTCAATAATCTTTTCTGCCAGAGGACTTACTAGAGATTTCCAATTTAACCCTTCCTTTTTCATATAATATTTCCATATTCATTTTTGTATCAAAGCATTATTAAAAAAAATTAGGTCAATTGCACCTAGACCGCCATATTTTTTTGGTTTGCAAACTGAGCCCCAGGATGCTAGACAATACCATTTTTCCTCATTTCCTCTCCAAAATCCCAACAAATAAAACTTTGTATTCAGGTGGTTTCTGTTTTGTAATCCATTTTTTTGAACAATTTGTAGAGATATGGCCTTGTCCTTTGCATGTGAAGCATCTGATTGGTGCTTTACATTCCTCCCTCTTGTGATTATTTGCCAAACCAAGGCCGGTCCATATGTAAGGTCCGTAAAATTTGGATTTCGGATCCAAAATATTAAGGAGGTCCAATTTTTTTGAAAAAGATGATATCAAATTAAAAATAAGTATAATTACAATAAAATTACTACAAATCACAAAAAATCTTGTGATTTATTGGTAAAACAATTGTTTATTTAATGAGAGGTTATCATGAGTTCGAATCCCTACAAACTATAATTTTTTTTTTTTCCGAAATACAATGAAAATATGAGAAAAAATTTGTCTGACGAGATTTGAACGTTGGATCTATATGATAAAAACAAAGAACCTTAACCAATATATCGCAAGATCACATGTGTCAAGTAACGAGTTATTATGTCTTAATAATTAATTTAAAGAATTTTTTTTAGAAACAGGCTTCGGGTCCTCAAAATACATGGGCCAGTCCTGCGCGAAACACCTTGTACAATGTAGTATTTCTCTATGTTCCTTCCGTATTCTTGCTTTCCTTTCGACTTTGGTCCATCCTTTTTCTTCCTCCATTGATTTTCTTAAGAGTTTTTACTACCTCAGTATATGATTTCATCATTGAGGATTTTCCGTTTACCAGTTTTGTTGAGATTTTATAAAAAATTATGATTTATATTATGGATCAAATCATTTATCGATATTTTTCTTGTTGGTAAGCAAATGTGATATCTGTAACATTGATAGTAAGTTCCTTTGAGATTTTGATGGAACTTCTTTTGAATGATCAATTTAATAACAAAAGTAATGAGATAATAATAAATACTTGATTTTATGTCATTACTGACGAATGTAACATTTAGTTACGTGTAAGCTAGCAATATCTATTCAATCAAAAATAAAAATAATAAATACATGGCAAATCTAAGCTCTTATTCGTGTTCAAATTAGCAAGGTCAAAACTGATTGTTTTACTTGGATGGATAGACCGATATATTGAATTTTTTAAATGATTTCAGCACTGACGTTTTCATGTTCGAATATTCAAGTTGACAAAATAGTATTATTTAAGACCCTTTCTTTATAGCTCATAGCCGCATTTTGTTCAAGGTCACAGAAAATTGAAAAATCACAGGATACAGCAAAATATTCTTCTCGTATTACAATACTGAAGACTTGTCTGCCGTATATGTATAAGATGTATCTGGCAATGTTTTAGAATTTGACAATTTACCAGTAAAATTCAAACTTGGTCGACTTTAATTAAAAAAAAAAAAATCTAGTTGACTTATTATTATATCTTACTTTAGATTTTTTTTAATTTTCGGGATACAAGTAACATGTCAATTTTTTTTAAAAAAATTCTGATTTTTTTCAATTTTGAGATTTCATGTGGGGCTGTTGAGGAACAATCAAATGACATGTCCTCTATCCGTCACGTCGCTTTTTTGTTTATTTTTTTATCAATTATTGTTGCACCTACATTTACCATTTGTTTCATGTATTATGTTTTTTTCTCGAACACGGATGAGACATATGAAAATATCACTTAATTGAGTTTTTAACACAAAAAATCATATTTTATATGTTGCGAGAGGATGTGATTTCAAAATTCATTACGAACTATTAGTGAGGACAAAAAATATTCTTCCTTTATTAAAGAGAATGCATTTAATCTTTTACTCGTGTAAAGTTTTTTTTTTTTTTTTTTTTTTTTTTTTTGAGGGAGTAGCGATTTGCTACTCAAAGTTTTCATTTAATAGAACCAACAATAGTACAGTATGGGTTTACAAAGGTGAGTGGAAAAGACAAAAAAGAAAGAAGAGAGGAGAAGTGCTATCTACAAGGGAGGCTATATAGGAGTCGTCCATCCTAAAGATTTAGCCGCCATGTTCTAGTCTCTGTGAATATTGTTTCAAGTAGTATATTCGGTGGTTTCGTCTTGCTTGTGAAGATGCGGCGGTTGCGCTCCTTCCAAATTTGCCATATGGAGGAAAGGAGAAGTGAGGTCCACCTCGTCTTGTCTTGGTCTGGAAGCTTGTCTCGGTTGACTAACCAGAATTCTTGGAGTGTGGGAGGAAAGCAAAGAGAAAAGTTGGTGTGGTGACTAACGTATCTCCATATGGTTCTGGTGTAAGAGCAATTTAGGAACAGGTGGCTTGAAGATTCAGATGAGTCCGAACAGAGGGCACAGTGTCCCGAACCCGACCAACCTCGTTTGACTAAGTTTTCGCCCGTGAGGAGTCTGTCCTGGAGAGCTACCCAGGCAAAGAATTTTACTCGTCTAGTTGCCTTGGAACGCCAGAGAAGGATGTTAGAGGGAGACCATATACCTGGATTAATGAAGAAATCATACACCTTCTTAGAGGAGAAAAGGCTCCGATCCTGCAAAGGGTCACTTTGTTGGATGATGGAGAATTTCGGGAGCAATTTGCACAAGTCATTGAGAAAGAAGGAATTAGAGTAGGGTAGTGTGCCCAATAGCCATTCGGAAGTGCAACTGCCATATAGTTTTGAGAGAGTAATTGGCCATAGCGAGTTTGGGTCATGGTCAAGTTTCCATATCCATTTTAGGAGCAACGCCTCGTTTTGCTCTTTGAGGTTCATCATACCTAGCCCTCCATGTTTAATCGGAAGTGAAACTTTCGTCCAATTAACTAGGCACTGCCCCCCAGTACAAGTGTCGGTACCCGACCAGAGGAAGGCTCTCGTTATTTTGTTAATTTCATTCAACACCCATGTCGGAAGTGCTAGGACTTGCATATGATGTACCGGAATAGCGTTGAGGACCGATTTGGCTAAAGTCAGTCGTCCGCCTTTCGAGAGTGTTTGTCCTTTCCACCCCGCCAAACGAGCTCGTAGTTTTTGTATTAAGGGGAGGAAGGAAATTTTCTTGGGTTTCCTTGCGGTAAGGGGTATGCCGAGATATATGATCGGAAGTGAGGATTTCTTGCAACCTAGCATGGAATGCAGAGTGGCATGGAGAGATACCGGGATATTAATGGGGATGAAGGATGTCTTAGACCAATTGATCTTAAGGCCCGTAATTTGTGAGAAGAGGTCGAGAGCATAGGTCACAACCTTGAGGTTGGTTGGGGTGGCTTCTACAAAAATGATCGTGTCATCCGCATATTGCATAGGTTGTGGGGCCATCTTAATGGGAGATGATAAGAGGGGATTAATGTTCTTAAAAACCATTTGAAGAGAGTGAGCGATTATGTTGAAGAGTAGGGGAGAGAGGGGATCACCTTGGCGAAGGCCTCTCTTATGTTGAAACGAGGTCCCTTTGGTGCCGTTTATTTTAATACATGACGAGGAGGATGTTAGGATGGAGGATATCCAGTCAACCCATCTTTCTGGAAAACCACGGACTATTAAGAGTTGTAAGAGATAGTCCCACGAGATAGTGTCAAAGGCCTTTTCAAAGTCTACTTTGATAAGGACCATGGGTATCTTTCTTTTGTGGTAGAAAGATAGTATTTCCCTTGTGGAGATAAATGCCTCCGCGATTGATCTTTTGGAGATGAAAGCCGATTGGTAAGGTCCAACGAGGAGTGGCATGAGAGGTTGCAATCTATTCGCAAGGAGTTTTGAGAGGAGTTTGGAGATACAAGTGATTATGCTAATTGGGCGATAGTCTCGCATTTCCAAAGCCTCTTTCTTCTTGGGGATGAGAGTAATATCCGCAAAATTGAATTTATGGAGGGGGAGTTGGTTATTATAGAATTCTTCAACCAACCCGCAGATATGGCTAGCAAGTGGAGTCCAATATTTTTGGAAAAATTCGATTGGAAATCCGTCCGGACCCACGGATCTCCCTTTGGCCATAGATTCAATAGTTGCTTTGATTTCGGTTATGGAAAAAGTGTCTCGTAGCGTCATGAGAAGGGAGGGGGCGCAAGTTTGTCTCAGCACGTCTGGGAAGAGAATAGTGAGATCAATCTTAGTGGGAGGGGATGGATTATTGCCTAGAATCTCCTTATAGTAGGAAGAAAAGGATTCTCTAATGAAGGATTCATTCTCGTGGGTGGTTCCGTTTATGTTGAGATGAGTGATCTTGTTGTAAGAGTTTTGAAACGAGGCTAACCTATGAAAGTAGGTGGTGTTATTGTCTCCTAATTTCACCCATCGACAAGACGTACGTTGTTGCCATTTTATTTCCTGTTCGTTAGTGAGTTTGTATATCTCCTCCCGTAAGGATATACGTAAATTGACTTCATGTGGGAGTAGATTTCTAGCCTCTTCCGCCAAGTCAAGGGCTCTTAGGATTGATGTGAGGGTAGAGAGGGTTTCCTTAGAGTCTCGGAATTTTTTAGAGGCCCAGGAGGAGAGCGATAGTTTGGTGAGTTGTATGTTTTGGAGAAAAGAGTTGGAGATCCCGATTCGTGGGTCGACCGGGTGTTCCCAAATGTTCTTGATTATTAGTGATACCTCGTCATATGCACACCAAAATCGTTCGAATTTGAATTGACGTTTTTTGGTAGGAGATTTGGCCTCGATTCTAAGAAGAAGAGGAGAATGATCGGAGGTGGTCATTGGTAGGTCACGGAGAGAGTTGTGCGTATTTAGGGTGAGAAAAGGTGAGGAGAGGAGTGCTCGGTCCAATTTCGAGAGAGTAGGTGGATTTCTCTTGTTGGACCAAGTAAAACGTTTACCCATGAGAGGGACTTCGTGTAGAGATGATCCATCAATGAAGTCATTAAAGAGAGCGATTGATGAGAGATTAGGAGAAGGTGAGGTGGTTTCATTAATGTTCCGAATTAGATTGAAGTCCCCTAGAACTATCCATGGCAAATCCCGAGGGTTGGCCGATGCGAGAGAGATGAGAAATCTTTCCTTGGACGAGGGATCCGTTGGGCCGTAAACGTTAGTAATGAGAATTGGGGAGTTGTTTTCCATGAGTAACGTGGTATTCAAAAAGAATTCACAAGTTTCACTATTAGCGAGTGTGAAAGAGTTGCTCCATGCCGTTAGGATGCCACCTTTCGAAGAGGCGGCATCTTTGAAGTGAAAAGAAGAGAAGGAGGATGGAAGAAAGAGGTGAGAGGTGAAGTGAGTGATATTCTCAAGTTTAGTTTCTTGAAGACATACAATTTTCGGACCGGCGTCCCTAATAGTGGCTTTAACAAGATTCCGTTTGTCCGTTAGGCCTAGACCGCGAACATTCCACGTGAGAATAGATAAATTTTGATACAACATTTAAAAAAAAGATAAAGTCCTAGAAAAGAGCAAGAAAGATAGAAGATAGTCCTAGAGGCTAAAACTTGGAGCCTCTCGCCTTGGGATTGAATTCCACTTCTGTATCCGAGATGTCCGTTGGAGCTAAGCTACTCGGGGTGTGATAACCTTTAATAGAACAAGAGAGAGAGTTAGTAATCGGGGGTATATTAGACGTTTTTTTGAGAATGGAGATAGGATGAAGTTTCTTTTTAATATTATTAGTGCCCAAATTTAGAGAGGGTTGAAGCGGTGGTACATAGGGTACGATTGCAAGAGAATCGTCATGTATTACTTCCTTGGGTTGTGAAATAGAGGGAGAGGGAGATAGTCCGAGACATGTTCGTATCTCCGAAATTTGGGCAGGAGAGAGAGGTGTGGCTCGCAATTTTTCTTCCTCAATCAGTGATAAGATCCCTGCTCTAGATAATTTTTTCGAGTGAGGAGAGTTAGAATGCTGAGGAGAGTTATTTATAGAGGAAGAATGCGCTAAGGCCCCTGTCACCATGTCTGGTCGAGTTGCTTGATCAGGATTAGAGATTTTCGCAGGCCCAGTGGGCTGCTTCTTTGTTATGTTCTTTGTTTTTTTCCTTTGAAAATGTAATAATTTTCGGTGGGCTTTAGTGGGAGGTAAAGAGTCTTTTATCAATTTTAAAGAATTATTTTCCTTTGGGCCAGTCTGTCGGCCCAGTTTAATATTATTATGAATTTTGCGGCCCAGTTTAAGTTTCTTTCTCAAAGAAGAGAGTGGGATATTTATACCTGAGGATTCCTTGGACTCATTAGAACAGAGTGGCTCTTGTACGGTTTTGTCTCTCTCAGCCTTCTGTGCGCCATGGTCATGCAGAATTTGTAGGCCCATGTTTAGCAGGTTCTGGACCCTGACACTGGAACCTTCCTCATCAGATAGGGCAGTGTCCTTCTTCTGATGTTCTTCTGCCGCCGACAGGACCGTAAGAGCATCTTGCAGCGCTCTATGCTCTTTCCACGTCACCCGATTATCTGTGGCTTGGTGGTTCCGGTCATTGGGATCGCCATTGCCAACCTTGTTCGCCCCGGTTAGATCGTGGATGTCGCCGGCGATGGCCGACGGGATGAGTGAGCATAAGGTAGAGAACCACTCTCGATCCATAACGATTTTGTTGTTGGAGCGGTCAAATTGGACATTGGCGTTGCGAGGGGTGGAGTCGTCATCTGACTCGTGTAAAGTTAAAGTTACAGTTAAGGAAATTGTATTGGGGCCTTCAAATTTGACATAACATTCTTGATGTAACATTAACTAGGACAAATAACATAATTAATATATTATATAATTCAAATGTTAATTAACATGTGCTTATTAATAAAATTTTGATATTGATTGTGGGTCACTAATTATATTGTTAATTAATCATGTTAGTGTCACGTCAAAGACAGTAAATCTAGGCAACGCAGCTAAAATTATTTCTCACGTAACCCTACATCTATTGAATGGAATATAATTAATGAAAATGAATGTTAAAATAGAAAAATGAAGCGCTACGAGGTTGTGGGTGAATTTTTAGCATGGTGTCTATCATCTCCGCGCCAAGGATGTTGTGATGAAATTAAAGGACATAGTAATAATAATAGTAAATAGTAAATGACCTCTAAAGTTAAATGGTCGCAAATTGCACGCCGGACCGTCGAAATGAAAAGTAAGTTTATGTTGTTGTGGTCGCCTGATGCATGCCGTCAAAATATATATAAATTGACACACAAAAATATAAATCTAGCACAAAACTATACAAAATATTACTTGAGAAAAATATATGATAGTACAAATATACCACATGTATTGTAAAAATGTATGTAATACATCTAAAAGTTAGGATGAATCTAAAAATCTATATGAGACATCTAAATAAGTATGACATATAATATAATAGTGTACATCTACAAATATATAACATATATTGGACTTAATATACATATAACATATGTATATCATACATGTATAAACCTTGTCTCGTCTGATTCCCATTTTGCTAGGCTTTGGGGATCACCTCCTGGTCCAACAATGAAGAGACCTTGACGGAGGGGTAGTGAGGAGAACAGTGGAACACCAACGAGAGGACATGCATAATTAGTGCCTCAAGCATATAGTTCCCAAGGTTATTAAGCAGAGGTAAATACTCAGCAACATTAAACATACATTTTACTTGCAAAGGATCTATTATCTATTATACAATACAAAATGAGCTATATCATACATGTAAAAATATCTAACATATATCCAAAAAGTATAACATAATTTAAAAAGTAGATGTAAAAGGGTATCACATACCGTTGTCCCGAGATGGCCTAGAGGGGGAGGGGAATGAGGGTGAATAGGCTTATGAATTATATGCGTAATTTCGAAACTAAATTAAAATATGCAACAATATGTATTATTTCTAATCACTTTTAGTTGTACTTTTAAATAGATGTTGTGCTAATTAACTAGAGTACTCGAAATAAATAATAATATAGTACGGAAATATAAATACGTAAAGTAAATAAAGAAAGTAAACTAGGGAAATGTAAATACGATAAATTAAATAACGAAAAAGTAAATACGAAAAAATAAATTACGAAAAGGTAAATACGGTAAATAAAACACAAATTCCGTTGCGTATAATATTTTCTTAGTTACGATGAATACGTAATTTACGAAAAAAAACTCAAGAAACTGCAGATGCGGTGATTTGATAAACACATGCAACAACAGAGGGAGTGTAACAACTTCGGGTTGTAAGCAAAGAAAAAGAAAATAAAAATAAACTCGAATAAAGTAAATAAAGAGATAAAGAGATGACACCGAATATGATAACGGAGTTCGGCCAAATGATGCCTATGACTACGGAAGTAGTCTTCGTTGTCACAAACAACGCGATGAACTTCTTATAATAGTTTCGATTACAAAAAGACTAACAAGGACGTAGAGTTTTTACAACGACTAACTATCTCTACAAAAACAACGGATATACACTCTCTAGATTAAGGTTACTCTCACAAGAATATAGATATATGGAACTAGCCTAACTATCATAGGGGGACGCCCCCAGCGCTCCCCCCCCCCCCCCCCCCCCCCCCCAAAAAAAATCTAAATCTGCTCAGATATGCTCCCCCATCCCATAGGAACAAGCGTCCACGAGATGCTCCTTCAAAAGATTGGCTGGATCAGGCTGAAAACACACTATGGGTCCATACGCAAGGATAGGACGCCTGGACGTTGGGAATTGTCTGTCCGGACGCATAGTATTAGTTTGCACTGTCTAGGGGGTTTTGTACATTTTGACTTCGTCGAATCTTTTGGTATTTGTTCCACCACTTCTTGGATATGTTTAGGGAATACTCAAGAGTGATTTGGGATCATGTGAATCTTCAAATATTCAAGTCATGTATAGGTTTCTTCACGTTCTTTTTTGGTATTTTTTCTTCAAGTCCTATACGCGCTCTTCTTAAGTATAATGATGTATTTGAAGGTGTAATAGTTACGAAGGATTATGTAATGCAACTAGGATGTTTGTGGAGACACACATACTTGCTTAGGAAAGATGTGTACTCACACTAGTATGTTTCCAAAATGATGGTTACGTTTTAGTAACCATGGATACTGATTATCAAGTTTGAAACATAGGTATGTAATAGAGATTTCATAATGTAATGACCACCATATGGAAATATGTATGGTTATTGTCATCAGAGATTCTCATAACATATAGTATGGTAAATCCTACGACCTGAGATTGTCATGCATTCCATTGTATTGAGCTTCATACTTTGATACATTTCAATGTCATCGTTACATATGACTGATAGGATGTTGTAGGGTATGAAGTGAAACACGCCGATAAATGTGAGCAATCAAGATGGGATTTGTTCCCCTCGTTAGAGGGAGATATCTTTGGCCATCCGTTGAATTGGGACTGAAGAAATGTATGGCCATACATTTGATAGGTTAATATGACAAGGAATGTATCAAAGTACGAAGTTCCACACACATGAATTCATGACAACCTCAGCTCGTAGGATTAATCAGACTATCCATCATGGAAATTGATGATGACAATAATCATGCATCTCCTATGTGGTGGTCATTCTAGTACGTAATCTCCATTACATACATATATTTCAAACTTGATAATCAATATCCATGGTTAGCAAAACACAACCATCAGTTTGCAAAAATACTAGTGTGAGTACATAGCTTTCCTAGGTAAGTATTTTTGTCTCTACAAACATCATATGTACTGCTAGGAATTATTTTTAGAATGACATATTCTTTGATTCATAGTTTTATTATTAAAGTTACGTACTTTGATGATATGATCGAGATTATCATTCAAGATTTTATTCTTTTAAAATTAAAATTAAAACCAAATACATTTAACAATAATGATAAGAAATTTTCAATGAATAAATAATCTTGCATTACATAATCTTCCGAAACTATTACATAGGCCAAAGACATATCACCTTCAAATACATCAAAGTCTATTACAAACATATAGGGATTAATACATATTTAAAATTCGATGACGGACATAATGAATAAATCAACAACTCATACTTACCGAGGTTGAATGTATTATTGTTAGTTTTCATCATGTCATTTTTTCTAATCTCATACCACGATAAAAATTAATAAATAATAATAATCATTTAAAATTTAAAATCTAAACATATAACAAAATTCTACTTAAAAAATATGAAACAGAAATTTAGACCATTTGATTTGGAGTTCAAATGAAAAAGTTATTGAAGTTTAAAAATAACATGAAATTTTGTTGTTGTAAATAACGATCCAAATAACACCGTTAAAATCGTTAATGAGCAAAAAAACATAACGTTAAACCGTCTTTGATCGTTTTTGGACCGTTAAATATCGTTAACCGTTTCTTACAACGGTGCTTAGATTAGCTTAGTCGTAATGTACATTCTTTCTCTCTTTCGATTGTACAGATATTCCCATGTAAATACTAAACGAGATTAACGGAAAATTTCAGAAGTGTTTCCCCTCTGTTAAACAAAATAATGAAATATCCATTTAGTTTCCAAATTAGTCAATGGGCCCATAGCCTAGTTGGTTGAGTGTGAGGCACAAAAATCCATGTGTTGTGAGAGGTTGTGGGTTCGATCCCCGTTGACATCAATGGATGGAGGACATACGAGCCTTCTCCATTTATTATAAATAAAAAAAAAAAGTTTCCAAATTAAACTATCACTATTCATATAATTATTTTTCATTTCTTGCTGTGGCCTGTGCAGGTTGATTGCGGGTTGTTATGTGTGTGGTGTAATATTATTGATAAAATAATATTTTCCATATAATTACTTCCCGTTTTTTTGTCTCGTATATTTTTGACTATAATATAGTATTGTTTTGCATAAATTCTTTGTAAAATTATATAGATAAACTTGTTTAAATATTATGTAAAGTAATAATTTTTTTTGAAGAACTTATGATGTCTTTATCCTATTAATATATGCGCATACTCTTTGTTAATATTAATCACGCAAAAAAATATTCAGACGAATAATATAAATCTAAACTTTACAGCTGGCAAAATGAGACCCACATGAACAAACTTTTGAAAATATAAAGCCACTAAATTACAACTTATAATCATAATCATAATACAAGCAGATTTTTGATACCGACCAACAAGCTGGAGAGACATGCTTCCGTATGCGTTTTATTCTTTGACTTTCCATAAAATATGATAAGCCCAAACTATCCTCAAATTGTATGATCGGTCAAATTCAAAATTCAGAACGTACCAATTCTGATTCAAATCAAGGGCCCACTAAGAAATGAACACAGATGAAAAAAATATTCAAAGAAAATGAACACAAATATTGGAAAAAATATGTAACGGAAAAATTATTCTGGACAAAAGGAGAAAGATATCTTAATTAGTCCCCTTAATTAAAGGAGGGCAATTTGCTGCACCGCTGCGAAATGTATACCGTGCAATCATCCTTCGGCACAATTGTCGGCACGTACATGATCTCATCACAACCATCTGTTTTTTCGCGCTTGAAATCAATCAACGAGACAAATAATGCGACGAATAACACGAGATGATTAATGGCATATCTTTGTCCAACACATTGGTGTGCCCCAGCCCCAAATGCCAACAAGTACCTCTTGTACACTTGATCCTCTTGACGGTCTTTTGAGAAAAATCGGTCCGGATCGAATAGGTGTGGCTCGGGGAAACCCTGGAAAGAGGACTCGTACACAGATGGGAAGACAATTGTGCCTTTGGGAATGGTGTACCACTCGGTCAGTTGAAAAGGTTCACCGGTTATGTGCGGTACCATAGTGGCCGGCGGTCGATACCGCACGACTTCACGTACCACGGCAGCAGTATACTGCATCTTACTTATCATCTGAGCTGAGATCGGTTCGCCCGAGTCAGGAGACCAGAGAGCCGAGACCTCAGATCGCACCTTTGCAAGTACATCAGGATGTGCATCGAGGAGCGAAACCGCCCAGCAGAGTGATGATGTGGAAGCATCCTGAGCAGCAAATAGGAAGTCAAAAAGATGCCCACCTATTTCTTCATCGGAAGTCTGAAGAGGTGAATCATTTCCAGAGGCCTTTGCTTCGGTGATTTCTCGTATCGTATCTTGCATCCAAAAGTCAGCAAGACAAGTGGGTTCTTCGCCGGCCATCATTCTTTTCTTGCTTTCTTTTGTGCATTTGGCAAGAGCATGCACGAGGCGGGATACTGCTAATCGTGCCTTTCTGAAAGCAAAGCCTGGCAAATCGAATGGAAGAGACATGAGACCCACATTGAATAGGTTGTAGTCCTTATTGAATTGTTCTCTTGTTTCTCGACTCAGATACGGTCCGACGAAGACAGTCTGTGAGGTTTCGAGATTCATGTCTCGACATAGTATACGTATCGACATGGGTTTGCCCGAGCTTTTCGAGAGGTCAAGCCATTTCTTGAGATGAGAGAGGACTACTCTCTGCTGGAGAAAGATGTAGGTGGAAAGGGCTTTGGGGGTGAAATTAGGGGCCATTCGGCGTCGAAGGTCTTTATGAGCCTGATCGAACATGTATATTATATTGTGTTCCCCGAAGAGTTTTTTACCGAACGGGTGGCCGATCAAATGAAACGCATCTGGTCGAACATTTGCAAAGATCTTGTGGGAGAGTTCGGTGGATCGAATGAAGAGGATGAAGCGACCCACCAAGTAATCAGCAGAGAAGCCGAGCCCCGATGACTCGGCTCGATGTGCCTGCAAGGCCCAGAACTTTGTTGGGTTCACTATCATTTGAAAAGTACTGCCTAGAAGCGGTACGATGAGATTGGGGCCGGGTAATGGACCCTTCTTTTGCAGGTAGGACAATTGCTCTATTAATATAAGAAATATCGCGGCACAAATTATGTATGGTCCGAGAAAGATGAGATATTGACGGAGAGTTTCTCCGTCCATGGCCAGACCCAGTACCTCCATTGTAATTCTCTCTCTCTCTCTCTCTCTCTCTCTCTCTCTCTCTCTCTCCTCTTTGAATATAGGTGGTTTTCTTTCTCTCTCTGTTTGTCAATCCACACTTATATTGGTTTCTTCTTATATTAAAATGAAACTACAAATTGAAAAGGACTACCTAAAACTAACGACTCGAGTAATTTAATAACCAACTTATGCGGATCGAGTGTGGATGACTGGCGATGTCAAGGAGAAGAGTGCCAGCTGGACAAAGCTTGTATATTCGCTGCGGCCACCACGTAGAGTTAAACTCTTCCTCATTGGAGCACAGGAAATGTGCCCAGCTGCAGGGGTGTAAACGGTTCGGATAGTGGTCATACCAGGTCCGTATTCATATTTTTTTCGGATACGGAACAACTCGGATCCGGACACGGTTCGGATATTAAGCGGATACGGATACGGTTTGGATATTGTGGGATACAAATTTTTTCGGATATTAAAACGAATATTATATATTTTTTAATGAATTTTTTTTTTACTAAAAAATGAGTATAAACCATTATATATATATATATATATATATATATATATATATATATATATATATATATATATATATATTATATACAGAGGAAAGCTAAACTATTTAATTAAGTACCAACATTTTGGTACTTAATGTTTTTTCATCATTGAATTTGTATTGAAATTTGTGTTTTTTCATGATGGTCATGAAAGTTTGTGCACATCATTAAATGCACAAATCTCAATACAAATTCAATGGTGAAAAAACATTAAATATCAAAATTTTGGTACTTAATTAAGTAATTTAGCATCCCTCACATATATATATATATATATATATATATATATATACACAAACCCTTACAAAAAATTATATATTATTATTAATAATTTCACAAAATAAATTGGCCAGATTTAATAAGACAAAATGAGAAAAATATAATAAAAGTCCATGATAAAAAAAATTGAACAAAACCCATCATGATCGGAACCCATCATGAATAAGGGAGTAGTCCCACCATGCTTATCGGAAAGGAGTTATATATTCAGCCCCCCGACATAAAAAAAAAAAAGCCTTGATGAGGTGGCAAAAAAAGGAGTTAGTTGGTTGTTTAGCCTCTCTAATTAACTCGATTAAATATTAATTAACACGTTTAATTGATACGTAAATAATTTATAACATGTTAATATTGGTACATGTTAATTGACGGGTCAATTCAATTAAACGTGTCAATTAATATTTAATCGAGTTAATTAGAGAGGCTAAACAACCCACTAACCCCTCTTTTGCCTCCTCATCAAGGCTCTTTTTTTGATGTTGGGGGGGCAAAGTATATTTTCCCTATCGGGAATGGACTTCCTCAATTTCTATTATAAATACTAGAAAAATTACTCGCGCTTCGCTGCGAATTTAATCATATAATAAATCAATATGCTTGATATATATATATATATATATATATATATATATATATATATATATATATATATATATATATATATATATATATATATATTTCATTAAAAAATGACATTGTTATGCAAATCAAGAATATTAAATATTCAACGACGACCCGATCGATTAACAAATGTAAGCCTTTCGCAAAAAAAACATAGTATCTAGAAAAATAACGTGAGAGGAGAGGTAGGGATGTAGTGGCGATCCTTCTGTTGACGTTGTGGCGATCCACTTGCGTCCCCTGTTATAAATTATTTATTTGTCAATTAAACGTGTCAATTAATATTTAATCGAGTCAATTAGATAGGCTAATTAAGCTACTGAACCCACTTTTGCCACCTCATCATGATCATGATTACTTTTTAATGGGAGGGGTTAAGCCAAATTATATATTTAGAGAGGTTAATTGTTCTTTTGGGGTGGGGGGGCAAGTATATTTTAATTATATATATGCTCCGATGAATAGTAATTAAGGATAAACAGTAATTAATGATAACCAGCGTACTTCATGAACAGCATCGATGAATAGTGTAATTAAGGACGAACATAATTAATGATGAACAGTATAAACAGGGATGAACAGTACTGATAAATAGAATTAAGGAAAAAGTCTGTTTTTGGTCCCTAACAAATACCGAAATGTTCAACTTGCCCCCTGACTTTTTTTTTTGTTCATTTTGCCCCCTAAACTTGCTATTTTTGTTCGGTTTGCCCCCTCCGTCCAATAACTCGTGCCCCCCAGTTAAATGGCTGTTAAATATGCTGACGTGGCATTATTTTATGCTGACGTGGCATTATTTTATGCTGACGTGGCATATTTTATGCTGACGTGTCATTATTTTATGCTGACGTGGCTGTATAAAATAATGCCACGTCAGCATATTTAACAGCCATTTAACTGGAGGGCACGAGTTATTGGACGGAGGGGGCAAACCGAACAAAAATAACAAGTTTAGGGGGCAAAATGAACAAAAAAAAAAGTCAGGGGGCAAGTTGAACATTTCGGTATTTGTTAGGGACCAAAAACAGACTTTTTCCTTGAATTAATGATGAACAGTATTGATAAACAGTGTACTTCGTGAACAGTATTGATAGATAGATTTGTTTTTTTACTAGATTGATGCATAATTTATTTACATGAATCAAAGGAAAAAGTTGTGCAGTGAGTTTGATCGAAGTGATGCAAAAGCCCCACTCAATTAACAGTTAACACATGATTTCAAAATTGACGATCTATTGTTGCAAAATTAGTACAACTAGAGACTCAATTTGGCTTACTTTCAACATGCAGGAGTCCGATTACCAACAATATGGACACAAAAAAAAGTAGAATTAGCAAAAACAAAACAAAAGATGGAGAAGAGTATTACATGGCAGCAAAGGAAGCGAGCCATTGGAGAAAGACAGAGCCAGAGCCAAGACCAAGGCCGCCGGAGAGAGAAAGCGCATGTTTGGCCAGATTACGGGCAGCAGATCGGAGAACATTCAGATCCGCCCCGATAAGGTTCGAATCAGTCGTCGCGTCAATGCAATCAAGAATTGAGCTTGAAATTCGCAGCTTAGAATAATGGAGATGATTGAGCTTGTTTATTTATTGCCAATCTTTGACACGTGGATGTAATGGAAGTTGTGAATGTAATGAAACTAGGGAGGATCTCGCTCCGCTTCGATTGATTTAAAATTATTTTAAACTAAAATTATTTATATTGAATTTGTTAATTATATATTTTTGGGGAATGCTAGAATCACCGAATTCATCCACATAATTACCCCTGAAATAATATTTTATATACAAAAAATAATAATTACAGGTGGGACCCACTTTGCAATGCATATACAAATTTCAGTGTCGGGTTTCATTCGGTGAAATAGTTATGTAGGTGAAACATTTTTGTATATTTTTAAACTTAATTATGACAAAAAATAGACATTAGATTTTTTTAGGAATAAACATCACATTTAGAGAGATGGAGTGACATATATAAAATTGATTGCAACGGAGAAACTGTTTTTTTAAATTATAGCATAAACTATTTTGATTAATATGATTTTGTAAAAATATAATTTGATAGTTTGTTGTATTTAATTATAATTTTGACTCTTTAAGTTTCTATTTATTTTCGTCAACAATGAAAAGAAATATTTTTCAAATTATAGCAAAAATGAATTTCATTAATAAGCTTGCAAAAGATTATACCTAGCTATTTTTAGGTTTTAATTAAAACTTTGACTTTTTTTTGTTTTTTTAATTTTCTTGGACAAATAGAAAAATATATTTCAAATTATATAAAAAGTAATATTGATTAATAAGATTGTGCAAAAATATATTTCGATATTTTTTAGAGTTTTGTTATAACTTTGACCTTTTTAGTTTTTATTTATTTTGTTGGACAGTAAAAAATTATTTCTCAAGTTGTAGTAAAATTGATTTAAATTACTAAGATAGTGAAAAGATATTATTTGATATTTTTTAGGGTTTAATTATAATTTCGACTCTTTTAGTTTCTATTTTTTTATTCTTTGACAATAAAAAATATTTTTCAAATTTGAACACAAATAAATTATTTATTTATTTTTGGTAATTTAGATGTTCATGAATTGTAATTTTAACATTATCAATTTATAGTTTCTTGAGAAATAAATATTTTATTTATACATTACTAATTTGAGAATATATCATCTTTATATTAATTGTGTATAATTGTGTGTATGTTGGGGTAATCAATCAATAATCTCTTTATTAAATGTAACACATTGATCAATTAATGTGTTTCTTGAAGTCAATAATCATTTCTCTTTGAAACATGGAGTGTGTTTCTTGGAGTCACTAATCATTTTTTTTTTTTTTTAGTAAATTTGGAGAGAGATCAAGCTCCCTTCCAAATAATAAATATAATAATCAAAATTTACATCTAAAGACTAAGTCTCAAAACTCAGCCGAAGTTCACAAAAGCAAAAAGTAAAACAAAAAAGCCCATTACAGAAAACTATCCAAAAAATATTTCTAAGAAAAAAGAATTTCAAGCCCAGCTTAAAATACTTCTGGTCCATTCATTTAATGACACACCATACCCACCCTCAAACTCAACACCACTTATCCTTGTACTTCCTCATCTTCTAATCATTTCTTTTTGAAAGATTCAAAAAACAAAATCATGTTGTGGCTGGGTTTCGAACCCAAGTTGGCAACACAACATCCCTGTGTTCTTACCATCTGCGCTATCTTCATTTTATGTCTATGATTGTACTTTTAGTATATTAATCATATAGGACACGTGTCAAACTTCATTAAATTAAAAATTCTTACCATCTGCGCTATCTTCATTTTATATCTATGATTGTACTTTTAGTATATTAATCATATAGGACACGTGTCAAACTTCATTAAATTAAAAATGATGTTGCCGTGATTCGAACTCGGGTTATCATTGAAATACCCCACACCTCAAACCATCCGGCCGCACCTCAAGATGTGATTCCATATGAAATGTTAAATAGTGTACATGTGTCAATTAATGAAAAGATTATAATGCCGTGACTGGGTTTCGAGCCTTGTCTCCTAGGAAGAGAGCATGTGTTGTTACCATCTGTGCTATCATCAATTTGTGTTAAAATTTGTAATTGTAGCATGTTATTTACAGCACATCAATTAATGAAAAGAATATGATGCTATGACTGGGTTTCGAACTCTGGTCTCCAGCAAAATGAGCATGTGTTGTTACCATCTGTGCTATCATCGGTTTGTGTTAAAACTTGTAATTGTATCATCTTATTTACAAAAGACACGTGTCAAAATTTGGCTGAATTCATTAAACTTTAATATATAGTATAATTTGAGCTTGAAATTTGACTTTGTTTTCTTCGATTTCTAAGGGCTGTTGAAGGGCTGTGTGTGTGAGAGAGAGATGGGTTTGAGAGAGATGATTTAATGATTTGGGTTTGAGTTTAATTAATGGGTTTGGGTTTAATTAATGTGTTTGGATTTAAGTAATGATTAATGATTAATGAATAATGGATTAATGAGTATGGTTTTATTGAATAATTTAATATTTTTTAAATTTGTCACGTCATCACTTAAATCAACTAAAAAATGCCACGTCACAATGCCACCTCAGCAGTTAACTGATGATTAGGCAGTTAACTGATGGAAGGGGTAAGTTGCACAAATTTTGAAAGTTTAGGGGGTAAAAAGGTGTAGATTTTAGTTCGGGGTTAAGTTGAACATTTTGGAATAGTTTAGGGGGCAAAAGTGTATTTTTTTCTAAAAATAATTGACGTGTAATTAAACGTGTCAATTAATCTTTAATTGGATGTTAATCAACCCAACTAATCCGTTCTTGTCCACCTCATCAAAGATTGTGGAGTGAGAATGGGGGACATCCTATATTTTCCCTTTTTTATTATATTATCTGAACATGGCCGGTCTTAACATTCTAATGACCCGAAGTCAGTTTTTTAAAAGACCTCTTAAATTAATTACGAAGTCAGACATATGTATCACATGTGATTGTTTGGTTTATTGGTTAAGACTCTTGTTTTTTTCTTAAAAATCTAAGGTTCAAATCTCGTCTAAACCAATTTTTTCATATTTTCATCGTATTTTGGAGATTTTTTTAAAACTATAATTAGTAGGGATTCGAATCCACGACCACTCACAAAAGAGATAATTGTTCTACCCGTAAACCAAAAAACTTATTATGATATATATTAATTTTATAGTAATTATACTTATTTTTAAATTGATAAATTATCTTTTTCGAAAAATTTGGATTCTTTAAAATTTTGGACCTGAAACCCCAACTTTGTAGGCCTTACACATGAGTTGGCCCGATGTCCGAAACACATTATTTAAATGTATAATATATATATTTATTTGTGTGATGTATTTTTTAAGTGAGAGAAAATTTCAAATACAATATATGTTTGGAATTTATGTCGCTTGAAATATACATTTTTAGATGTACGGTACACATTATAGATATATCATATATATTTTTCTATGTGTCAGAAATCTTGTAAAATGTGTGGTGCCCTTTATAATTGCAATATACATTTTTAAGTTATAATTTTTTAATAGATGATATATACACACATATTTGAATAACAATATTTATTTTTAATTTTACTATTGTACATTTTTTGAATTACAATATATCCTTCTTGGGGAGTTTTATAATACACCCTCTTTGCTTATGATACACCCATTTTCGAAGGTATTTTGAGTAATTATCAATTAATGAGTATTTAAGTTAATTTTTTAAGTATATTAATCAATGAATGCTAAGTTAAATAGGAAATATGAATTGTTCATTGAAGAAAAAATGTACATAAAAAAATAAAATTTATGATACACCCTTCTAAATACCCAAAATACCCTTTTAAAATGGTGTATGATAGAACTCCCCTTATTTCATAAAGTAACTAATATAGATTTTGTTAATAACAAATTTTTTATCTTAATAATGGTATATTTATATTGATTTTTCAACCCAATATAAATTTTACTAAAATATCATATGTTTTTTTAATAACACTACCCATAATATGGTAAAAAAAAAATGAAAAAATTGGTACACGATGCTTTCTAGAAAAGCACGAATGGTCCTAGAAAGTGAAATCTAGTCAAGTGTAGCTTATTAATAAATAAAAATACAAATTTGTGGTAACATTTTTGTTTTGGAAATAAATTGTAATACATATCAAAAATAGGATTTTTATATATGTAAAATATTATTGCTAAAATTTCGGAATATAAGACCCATATTTAAAATATAACTCTTGCAATGCTCGAAACCGACTCCTTATGCGTCAAATTTTCGAAAGGGGATAATTGTAATTTCATTTTTATGAATTATTTAAATAAATATATGACAAGGTCTTATTAGCAAAATGATCAATCCATTAATAATAATAAAAATAAATTTTGTAAAATAAATCCCATATACTTGTAAATTAAATGATTTGTAAATACATAAGTTTAGAGGATTGTGTATGAAATGTGACCATCCATCTCACCATACATGCATTAATTAGGCGGAGGATAAGTACCTCTCATCACTTCATACATCCATTAAATCTCATGAAAACTCAAAGAAAAATAAGAGAGAAAATTAGAAAAACACAAGGAAAATAGGAAATTTCGCAAAACGAAAAGTGGCATAATTTTCGGGAGGTGAAGTTGTGCGATTAGGCAAGATCAAAAGAGTGATTCCTTCCAAGTTTCGAGTTTCTTCATTTTCACTCCATTTTTTGTTGAATTTCAAATTTCCTTCGTAAATCGAGTTATTTCGAATAGGTGAGTGCGCTTCCATATTATTACCATAGGTCCGTCACGACGGACCAACCTGTCCGTCCAGACGGACTATGTAATATATGTCAGTTTTGCATAATCTCATCATACAACCGTTTCGACGAAAACGTACGTTCATCTATCTTCATGTATACGATCTTCTAGTTGATCTATAACTGTATTTTTTTCATTGAGTACATGACAAACAATTGCAAGAGGTTGGGTTCAAGGCGAGTAATGAAGTTGCCCCCATCGCTTTACTGGTATTATATCAATTCAATTTATGTATTACCTTCGTAATATAGTATCAATTAATTTAATACCATCAATAAACAGGCATGGTTCTACGAACACACCAACCCAGCAAATTTTCGTAGATTACCGCACAGGTATCCGAGGATTATGAACTGGGTTACCAACCCCGCAAATTTTCAAAAAATAGGTTAGTTGAGCATCTAATAAGCAGAAGACGACATGGTAACCACGCTGCTAACCCCAAGAGAGGAAGAAAAGTGGATGTTCATTGAGGAAGAAAAATCCGCGTGGAATGGTTACCAAAAAATATTCAAACAAGTGGCTAATAATGCTGAACCGCCCATCGAAAACACGGAAGAAGAATTTCAAACTACGCCTGTGCGCGATGCAAGGAAGGGGAAATCGCCAGGTAAAACCAACCCACCAAAGCTTTTTTCCTATGTTTGTGAACATGCCTAATGCAACTTTTTAAATCACAGCGTATCCGTCCCCAATGAGAACACGAATCCAACCTAAACGTGGAACATCCACCGCACAACACTGAAATAATCCAGTCCCAACGGAAGAAATCAAATGCGGTAATGACACCAAGCTAAAATAATTCAAAAAGTAAACCTAATTTGTGTCAATCTCAGGTGTGTCGGTAACATTTTCACCAATTAAAAAAAGTGCAAGAGGTATAAATTCTCCGGTAGCGACGAAGACAACAGAAATTAACACCGAAAGGACATCACCGCCAGACGTCAAGCCACCAAGACCTTCCGTTCGTAAAACTCCACCAAGTACAAATCAATGTACAGAAGTCAGAACTCCCTTTTCTAAAACAGATCTAAAATAAATGAACTAAAATATTATCATACGATCGAACAATAGCGCGAAATAAATTCAAGCCCTCGTCTGCGGACGAAGTTATTGACGCAAACGCTTACGCTACTCCTCCAAAGAAGATGAATTCTAAATTGGAAACAAAAATACCAGACTTCTTTGTAAATGGAATGACCAGAAGGGGAAGTCAGTTCAGGAATCAACCAACACCTCCAAAGAAACTGAGAGAATGTGAAGGTAATTAATTAATTAATTATTAATTATTAATTAATATTTATAATTTAAGGAAATTCTTGCTTCAAGAGAATGCCAAATCATCATTTTAATTTGGACCATTTGAACTTGATCAAAAGCTCCAAATTAATGCATTTTTCATTGGAACATGTTCCATATAAACCAATCATTGTAAAAATTACATGAACCTTGGCCCATTGTGGATCAAATTCATTCATATTTTTAATTACAATTAAATATATGAAGTTTTCAAAAAAAAAACACTTAATTTTTTGGATATTGTAAAAAACTTCCTATTTTTTGAAAACTCCAAATCCCCTCTACTAAATTTTTATTTTCAAATACCTCCTATATGGATTTAAATTAATCATGCATGATGTTAATTTTTTTTGGACCAAAATATCTTTCTATTTACATATGTAGTAATTCAAAAAATGATATATTTTTATTATTTAAAGAATTCCTCAAAAATTTAGCATATATTAATTTTAAAGAAATAATTATTATATGTTGTATTTCTAAAATTTTAATATTTCATACATTATATTTTTTTTCCTGATAAACTAACATAAAATAATAATAAGATGGGGAGTTCTATCATACACCCTTTCAAAAGGGTATTTTGGGTATTTAGAAGGATGTATCATAAATTTTTCTTTTCATTAATAATTCAAATTTCCTATTTAGCATTTCATTTATTGATAAATACATTTGAAAAATTACTTTAAATACTCATTAATTAATAATTACACAAAATACCCTTCAAAATGGGTGTATCATAAGCAAAAGGGTGTATGATAGAACTTCCCTAATAAGATAAAAAAACAATATTAAAAGAACACGTTGTAAATATTTAAAAACTAGAATATCATGAAACTATTAAAAAAATACATAAAAAGGAAAATAAAAATAAAAAAAGTAGAATTTATTATTGTTTATTTTATTATTATCAGATGTTAGTTCTTCATGAATAATAAATAATATATTAAAATTATATAAACGCAATATGTAATAAAAAAAAATTAAGTCACTAAAGAAGTACTAAAAAAGGTTTATGAATTAAAACTAACCATAGAAGGTGTTAACAAATTTTGTCCACAATACCTTTCTATTTACATATGGAGCAATTAAAATCATTGTTATTTTTTATTTATTTTAAAGAAGTACTAAAAAAATGCAACATATAATAATTAAAAAATAATTATTAGTATATATTATATTTATATAACTTTAGTATTTCATACAATATTTTTTCCCTCAAAAATTAACATAAAATAATAATAAGATAAACAACAATATTAAAAGAATACCTTGCAAATATTTTAAAAATAAAATATCATGAAACTAAAAAATACATAAAATGAGAATGACAATAAAAAATTAGAATTTATTGTTGTTTATTTTATTATTATGTGATGTTTGTTTTTGAAGAATAATAAATGAAATATTAAAATTATAGAAACACAACATGTAATAATTTTGTTTTGTTGACATCACTACATATTAAAAAATGTTTGTGAATTTTCTTAAAATTAATAAGATTAATAAAAAAATAATAAAAATGATTTTTTAATTAGTCCATATGAAAATAACAAAAATTAATATCATTCATGGTTAGTTTTAATCACAAATAGGGGTATTTGAAAATAAAAGTTTAGTAGAGGTTGCTTCTTCGAGTTTTCAGAAATATATGAGTTTTTTTACAATATTCGAAAAAGTTAGGAGTTTTTTTCTTTTTTGAAAATTTCCCGCGCCCAACTCTCCTTATCTTTCTTCATTTTTCGGCATTAAACCTATCGAGACAAATAAGAGCGATGGTGGAGCCGATTTCAAACGCGGAGGGAATGGCAGACGAAGTCGAGACGAACGAATAAAGAGAGCGAGATAGCCATAGAATGAGAGCGTCGGCGACGACGCGAGCGAGTTATGATAAATGTTTCGATTTTTGTTTAATACATGACATTTCGTAACAACATTGGCAATATCGCAAAATAAGAAATTTATACAAAATATATTTCAAACAAACCAAAAAAATACATGAAAACACCACGAGAAATTATGGTTAATCACAACAACCATGTATAAAAAAATGACATACAAACAAAAATTAAATCATAATAAACTCCCGCACAAATGCGCGGGGAAAAAGTTAGTATTCTAAAATTTTGAGGGTATTGGTAGAATCATATATGGAACTCTAAAGTGGTATTATGGTGACAATTTAAAATAACTTCGTTTTGTTAAGTTGAACTCCCGTATATAAGGTAAAATAATAAATCACTTTTAACGTTCAGATAACATAGAGAATTTTTTATTTTTCTTTCCTTGAATGTACTAAGTATATGCATGTCATGTAATCACTTGATGAGAAATCCTTCCAATATATTATCATAGTGATCATATATAAAAGATATTTAAGGTTTTCGTATTTTTAGTAAATATAATGCATATTCTCACACGAGGATTACAAATTTACCTTTTCAATAACAAAAATTATTGCCAATAACCTCATATAGCCAAGTTTGTTGAGTATTAGACACAAAATAAAATCATGATTTGGAGAGGTTATGAGTTTAAATCTTATCGATATCAAAATGAAAATAGAAATCTATAATTACCACCCGATTCTCCTTAAAATAAAATAACAAAAAATATCATATTTCTGTTTTGAAAAGTAATACCTATTTATCACGTCACTGCCTTTTTTACATTTTCAAAACGTACAAAATATAAAAGTATCTGAATTGTAAATTTGATGTTAGATTCGTCGAGTTTCAGATAGTATAATTTTACAAATATAGTATATATGAAAATTTATAATAATAAACTATTTGTACATAACTAATTTAATTTCAGGGTCAGAATCAAAGAAGTTTCCACGCGTCCAAAAATCAAAACAAGAAGAAAATGAAGAACCACAAGTTACTGAGTTGGACATGTCCCAACCGATCAGTCATATTACCCAACAAGCCAGAGGTGGTATACGAGAACACTGAAGCTCAGAAAGTCTGCCCCACCCAATTCAGGTAATACACATCCGTAAATTCGTTGGACATATTTGATCCGTGCAAACTAAAATAAAATTCTAATGCTTTCGTAGATAAAAATGAAGACGAGGAACTAACTGACTCCCAGATCCTTTCCCAAAACACGATTAAGGTGTTTGTTCCACGACAATACTGCATTAGTCCATTCGGCGAAGTAGAAATACTCGAGGCCGATGTGGACTACCCGTTCAAAGCAACAAACGCGAACTTCGAGCCAGGAAGTGACGTAACTTACTTATGCAAGGGTTCCCTCCCTATATACATGCAGAGGGTTATATACGCATGGTTCAAGGATTTATTAACGATAAAAACGGGCTCGTTGTTTAACTACAACAGTTACAAAGTTTCCAACCAAGAGGGGAAATCGCTAGCCTGGAACGACACATTATCATCAGGGGTTAGTTTCAAACTTTTGTTACTTCATTACCAAATGCAACATTTCTTTAACGTCACTTATTACAGCTCGTAGACACAATGACGATGTACATCATGCATCGTTTCATTCAACGCCCCTGTGCCAGATGGTCATATGTGCGAATGATACATACGGTAAGAACAAATTACAAATACTTTTTTTTTTAAATTGTCATTCAAACTAATCTTACTTTTTTCTAAATGTTAGTACTCAGTACCACACATGACGAATATTCCAGAAATCGGTCTTGGCGGCCGATTAATCGCCGAATAATCGCTAGTCGATGGTCCGCCGTCTCGATAAGCCGTTGGATTTTTGTGCTTGGCGGAACATATGTGCGAATGATACATACGGTAAGAACAAATTACAAATACTTTTTTTTTTAAATTGTCATTCAAACTAATCTTACTTTTTTCTAAATGTTAGTACTCAGTACCACACATGACGAATATTCCAGAAATCGGTCTTGGCGGCCGATTAATCGCCGAATAATCGCTAGTCGATGGTCCGCCGTCTCGATAAGCCGTTGGATTTTTGTGCTTGGCGGATTTCCGCCAAGCATCCGCCGAGCATCCGCCAAGCCGATTTTTAAAAGTTTTTTTTTTTGGCCGAATTTTTTTTGGGGTAAAATTTTCAAATTTTTACAAATTTTTTTTTCCTTTTATTTATTTATTTTTCAGATTTTTACAAGAATTTGATTTTGTAATTTAAATTGGGGTTTATTATTTTGTGGATTTTGTTTTTGTGATAATCTTATCTTATTATACATTTTCTTATGTTATTTGGAATTTTTTATGTTATTTAAATTATCATTTAAGGTTATGTAGTGTAGTGTATTTTTTTGTTAAATTATATTCGAGACTTATTTAAAAAATTATGATTATTTTGATATTAAATATGTAAAAAAGGAAAATCTGCCGAGACCCGCCTAGATTCTCGATTAATCACGATTAATCATCCTTGGCGCTTGATGGTCCCTTGTCAACTAGCGAGTGCCGAGCGATTTATGTAACATTGCACATGACTGAAGAACAACTCAAATCGGCGGAGTATGAACACATTCAGCCAGAGAAATTGCGGGAATGCAAGTGGCTATTCATCCCGATTCAGACACAACGTCATTGTTTCCTGATATTCTTTGATTTCTACTTCTCGTTCGTCAAAGTTTACCAGCCCACTAAGAATGAGGACCACTTTCGTGCACCTGTCAACGATCTAGCAAGTCAGCACAAATTGTTCCTCGGGAAAATTCTGGACAGACCAGACATGTTCACTTGGCCTATTGTCTCCCTTCACGCGACGAAACTGGACTAAGTAACCGTCAACTGCGCACTCCAATGCACAAAAGGAATATATTGTCTGATCAAGCAGCGTAGTATTCTTTTTGGGAGGGACGAAGTTATTGCAGACAGGGGTAGGATTCTTTACAACCTAATCGCATCTAGGTTCTATCGCGAGTCGTTCGGGTAAAAGAATGGACTTATGTGTTGTTCTTGTTAGAACATGATTTAAATGTTTTGTTGCGTTTGTTTTGATTTCTTTTTTTTTTTGAGAAAAATAGAGTAGGCTCACAAGTCCTACTTCTATTGTTAGATTTATAATAATTGTAATTATTTACATAATCATGCAACTAGAGAGGATATTTGCCCTACACAAGCTAAAAATCATTAATCCTAAATACCCTCTTAACCTAATTGCATGATTAGCACTTACTATTACAATATTTTATTTCCATTAAAAATCAACAATTAAATCCTGCATTAAATCCAGTACCCCAAATCATGTGCGTCTCCAAATCCTGGAAAGTCTATCAGTATTTTAAATTTGGATTGGGTGTATCTCAGAATTTATTTCCCAGATCCTCTACAATCCGGTACCCCAAATCCGGTATCTTTTCTTCTAGGGTTGTATAAAACCTCTATTCCCGTCTTCTCTCTCCTTTAGCCGCCAGAATATATTCTTCGTCTTCTACCTTGGTGAAACCCTAGATCTGAGTTATCTCCTTTAGCCGCCAGAACAAAACCCTAACTCCTTCAACTCTTGTAACTCCCCCAACTCTTGAAACTCTATCTCCGTTGCCTCGGTTCTTCTCTCGCGAGTTGATTTATGAATCGGTTGAAGAATTTGTTTGTTTTGAACTGAGGAAGTTTGTTTGCTTTGAATCGATTGGAGTAAAGAGAACTGGTTGCTTGGAAATGAAGAAGCTTGCTCGCTTTGAATCTGTTGAAGTGAAGAAGGTTGTTCGGTTTCCATCAAGAGATCATGGCATCCATCAGAGATTAGTTTTAAGATATGTCTTTCTTCTTCTCCTTCTATCTCTCTATTTTTATTTGTTATCGCTTTTTCTGCTGCCGTTAGATCTGATTCAAACCACCATATTTTCATGTTTTTTCTTTTCGGTACTGAAACCGAATTTAAATCAAAGCCCAGATTGAGTTTATGATCATGTTCTATTGCATTCGAATCTCTTTCTGTTAGATTTGTTCCTTCATGATTCCCCTTTTGTTGTACAACTTGCATTTGATCTGCTTCATTTAGGCCTTCTTCTTCACCTTGTGCTGCTCCATTGTTTTGCATATCCAAATCTGTGATTTCATCTGCATCATTAAAATTGTTAGTGTAGTAATTATCTTCTTGTATCATTTCGATTGTATCATTTATATCTATTTCACTACTCATACTAGAATTTATTTCACTATTTATGCTAGAATCTGAACTGTATTGGTTTTGTTTATCATAATTTTGTATATCACTGTAGACATATGAATTTAGTTTAGAATTCTTAATTAATTGATTTAATTTATATTCATATATTATATAATCCACAATTTGCCAGACAGAATTTTTTTGATTTGTAAATGTTCTCCTACATCTCTCAAGCCAAACATGATATATTTCCTTAATTACCCATTTTGGGAACTTAAATACATTAAAATAATAAATGGGCATGGAAGTCAAAACAGAATTCATTAAGACTAACCTTCCAGCCTTACTTAACATACTTCCTTTCCATCCATTTAACTTATTATTTATTTTTTCAATTAAGATTAAGTAATCTTCTTTAGATGGCTTTTTAAAATGTAGAGGTAATCCTAAATATTTTATAGGTAATGTCCCAATTTTACAATTTAATTCTTTTGAAATATTTTCCATAACATCATTACTTATATTTAATCCTATTACCTCATATTTATTAAAGTTCATTTTTAACCCTGATTCCTGACCAAATAAATTTAGTATAAATTTAACACTTTTAATATTAGTTAATTCTGGTTTAAGGAATAATATAGAGTCATCAGCATAATAAAGACTTGTATATATATTTTTAATAGGTTTTTTTATAAATTATTTTTCACTTAAGTCCTCAATTAATTTAGATAATACATCCATAACTAATAAAAATAAATATGTAGATGTAGGATCACCTTGTCTTAACTCTCTTTTTAAGTGTATGTACTTACCAGGATTTCCATTTTAGTATCCATAACAATTGTTTTGATTTCTTAAGGACTTTTGTTACTTTTTTGTGGGTTCAGAACATGGTCTTCAATTTATTATCTTTTCATTTTGTATTATATCTTAAATCAGGTTTATATTTCATATCTCGTTTGCAGTTTAAGCTTCATATTCACAATACGAAGATCCAAAATAATAACCAACACAAAAGTACAACAAAACTAAAACACATTACAAAATATATATGACAAAAACTACAACAATGTCATACAACACGAGAACAAAAAACACATAATTTCACGTCCTAAGCTAGACACCTACCCCTCATAGCGTCCCTGGCAATGCAATACTTCTCGACGTATGATAAGCTCAAGCTGTCGAAACCGAGTTCAACAAACCACTGGAACCCAATAGCCAGTTCAACACATATACTGATCTCCCGGACCATACAATAGTCGTAAACGAAATTCCTACTACCTTCAACATGTTCAATATCAACGCAATCAATCAACGCATCCAGGCTCTCAACGTCAAACTTCACTTTGTCCGAATCTATCTCAACCAAACAACTGAAACCCATCACAACCTCCTCGAGTTTCTCGAACGAGTAGTAGTGCTCAGGCATGTTATAAACTTTAATCCAGGCCGGCAATAACAAACCAAATATTAATTCATGCCTAATGTCAAAAACAAAATATTTTCAACTAAAAATAATTCATGGACAAATTAACCCAGCAACCGTCGATCCTTACTGTAGCGCTGTCACCAAAGAAACAGTCCCTAATGTATCGGCACAATATGTGCCCGGATACAATATAACTGAATTCTTGAGGTACTGTGTGTGTACATCGAGCAACGTAACGAATCGCGTTGTCCATGTTATATCCTTCCGGGACCGGTTGCTCCATCTCAGTTATGGCGCAAAGCTGAAACAAACCCTCCACCTCCCTCGAAGCCATCGTATTCGTCGGTCTCGAGAAAACAGTAATGTCGCAATCCGACCTGGATGGATTGAATAACTCAACACATAAGAAAACAAATCAAAAAACGGCAACAAGAAAGTAATTACCTTTCTCTAGCTACTGGTAGGATTCCGGCCATATCGAAAAGGGAAAATATACTTGGCCCCCAAAACTCACTCAAACACTTTTGATGCGTCAATCGAGGGTGTTTAAATGAATTGATTAGATCCCAAATAAATTGTTAAATTGATTGATTCAATTAAGGGGTCCAATCAATCCATTTATTGAATCAATCCATTTAGGAATCTAATCAACCCATTAAAACACCCTCGATTGACGCATCAAGAGTGTTTGAGTGAGTTTTGGGGGCAATTATATAACCCCATCGAAAATAGGTGCTCAGTGAAGGGAAATCACCCGATCCCGGGCCCGCGCATCGGAAATGAAGGCTCGGTTCGGTTCCCAAAATCCAAGATCACGCCATGACTTCGAGGGTACGATGCAAAGTAGGATAGACGATTACCAGCGTGAAATTGATCACGCACGACGGGTTGATCGCTCGCATCCTTTCCTTCTCCGGTGTCACGTTGATGACTAGCCCGTGCGTCCCATACCACACGTCTCCCACCGTCTTTACACGTCTCCGGTTGTCTTCGGGCGTCCCATGCCCACACGCTTCTCACCGCTTCGTCGCCGACAGTTTTGCCCCTTCGGTTTGATCACAATCGAAGAGCCACAAGTGTCGCTCCTCTACTCGTATCCACCGTGAATCATAGCACCTCGGTCACGGATGCACCTGCCTAGACGAGCACCGGCGAACTTGCATGATTGAATTGATTCTCTAAACCGAGAAAAACTGTTTTTCTCGTTTCTCTCTTTTCGCATCCTTTCACTCTCTGAAAGATGACTCTCAATTTCTGGATAAATTCTCTGGATAGAATAAATTGGACTGAATGATCTGACCTGAGAGAGAAAGAGAAACATCCTATTTATATCACATAGGATAAGGATGGGCCAAAAGATATGTATATCTAATATACACCTTTTCAAACAGAAAACTGCACACACCCTTTCAGTATCCTGTTGAAACGAAAATATTAAATCATTCCAACCAACTTTAAACCTTCACGAAAGTTGTATATAATTTTATTATCTTTCCAACCCAATTTGGCCTGGCCCAATTAGAGTTCGGATACGAAAGTTACGGACGTTTTACTAACTGTATGTCAAACTGTCGCACCCTTTCGGTATTCCATTAAAACGACACTGATACTTCGTTCAAATGAAAAATATTACTATATGAAAGTTCTAGATAATCTCATTATCTATCTAACACAATTTGAACCATTCAAATTGGAGTTTCCCACTGAATGTTATGCCAGTTTTTACTAAAACTGCTTCTTATGTTTCTTATGCCTACGAACGCGTACGTTCGTTTATCCTTGTGTACACGTTTACGGTTGATCCGAAACTGTATTTCTTTCAGTCTCCCACTCAATTTCAGATCTACCTAAAAGGTACTCATGCATATCCAATATGCACAATCTTAGAGAATATAACTCGCGTATCAAAATTCCAAGCCATGCACATCCTATGTGCCAATTCTTGTAATCAAGGCCGACATAGTAGGACTCGTTGTGTGACCGTGTAGGTTCGTTTAATGATGGCAGTAGGCTGTTTCCAAAGCCCTACAAACCCATGAGCGGGATCTAGTCACTTCATCATGGTTACCCATGTTAAGACGAAAAATGATTGTGATCATTGTGCCTATCTCGAATAGCGGCTATTAGTTCTCTTGTTTACGATATCCGTTAATCAAAAAGCATGGTGATAGTCATCCTTATAATTTGATTAACAACACTTATTCCCCGATTCCGAGTAGAGTTAACAAATTTCAATCGATATTAACCGTTAATATCATTGACTGCGGCCGCAGATTTCGTTAATCGACTCTTCGAGCGGCGCCTAAGACATATCTCTTCCTTTCGGAATAAACAATTCCTATCTTGGAGACTCACATTGAATTCCATGTTTCGGACAATACCCAATGATGACCGTTTTGGCCCCCTGTTACGGTAGGCGTAAGATCATATCAAAGCATTGTGTTACGCACGTAACACAATCAATGGTCCCCTCAAGTGTGAAGAACCTAATACCCTACTCGTCGCGAGTCCATCCATAATGACTAAACCATGTCATGGTCTCGCGGCTTTGGTCATATCCAATATATGTCACCTGGCATATATCTACGTTCCCGATTCGACAAGCACCTTGTCCTATGATTAGCAAAACATAATCATCTCCTTGGCTAACGTACTAGTGTACGCGTTCAGTCTATTATCGGATAATAGAAATGCTTCTCTCTTAAGCAAACTGACCCGCGACTAGGGATGTTTAGAAATGAAACTTTAGGTGTGACGGTTTCGCTGCACATAATCGCGTATTATGCCGACGTCCACACAAGCTCAAATCAAGGTTCATGTAATCAAATTACACAACCCGCACACAGTTTTCATATAAGGTGAATGCATAAAAATTTAAGTAAACAAAAATTTTAAAGGAATGCATTCCTATGGATTAAGTATTTGGGTGATACAACGTTTACCTATGGGTATCTCCATACCGATAACCTGCGAGGACTATCGTATTAGATAACTACACTCTACTCTCTTCTTCCTCCTCTAGGTATCTCCATACCCATAGTCATCGCATGACAGTCACGCGCGACTAGAGAGAGCGGTTTTGGAAACGGGTCCGCACGTTGCCGCTAGTGTTAATCTTAGTAAGGTTTGGAACATTTCCATATACCTATGATCACATCTTTTCACAAAATTTCACGGATCAAATGAAATTTTCTGAGTATTGGCTAGAAGTTGTTGTGACCTCGACATTTTTGGGTTGTACTATTGCGTCTCACGCAATATACAACCATAAATCCGATAACTCGTGACTACTTGATAAGGGGATTTTTCATCACTTTTTGCATACGCAAAATATAGAATTGAAACAAATAAATATGCTTAAAGTATACCAAATATTCATAATTCCAATTTATTGAGATTAAATTCTTTAATATGTGTTTTGTGTTAATTTCAGGTGAAAAGTATAAAATCTCGTAAAACCAGGACTGTATATAGATCGGTCTCATCGTGCCGATCGATTTGATATATCATATGATGATATTTGATGGAAGCATGAGAGTGAAATTTTTACCCGAGCTTTATAAAGTTTATATCTTGATTGTGACAAAATATTATAGTCTCTGGATCAATAGAAATAGTTCTTGAATTGCAATTTCGATTATACGCAAAATTTCCTTGGATCGAACCTATGCTTATCACTATAATTAGTATTTGTTATAAATTGTTTTGATTAACTCGTAAGATTGAAATTACACATTTTAACGACCTATTTTACGTGTTATCAAATCGAGTTTGGTCATGTATCCTTGATCCATACCGCTTCCTTTTGCGATTAATAACCGTAATATACTCGCCTCCGTAAATAGAATAATAAACTGTTGGTCTTGTGGAACCTTTCCACATAACCGTGTTTTCGTTTAAGCAAAACATGTACACACTTTGTGATCGAAAGTCGTGCTACATATTTGGACGTGCCAAATATTTGGAAACTGTTGTTGTTATAACTCTTTATAACCAACACGTCCTCCACACCATTATAAATGAAATAAAATCCTGAATTCTTTTGCAAAGTATTCAAGGATAAACTTCACCGCAATCAATACAAATCCCGATGGGTTTAAATATAAATAACCATTATGTATATATATATATATATATATATATATATATATATATATATATATATATATATATGTATAACCATTATACATTCACAAGAGTTAGTCTCATGTAATCGCATTACATTCAAACTCGTGTGATTCCCATGGATTTTATTGACGGAAAATTAGACGCTACATATGTACGACGGATAGCCACATACAAATCATGACAGATATAATAGATCCTCACATCAAATGTAAAGCATCATATTATTACTTTTCGCCCTGCTGGATGTCTCACATTGAGCCGTAGAAAATTTCTGCCATTCGACATTTCGATTTAACTCCACCAAGGAGTTATATGTTGAAAATCATTTTCAAAATTATGTCGACATACGTGTTATAATATAAAACGAGGACCTTCTTAGATCTATCCTATAGATCTTCACGCTTAATACATAAGCGGTCTCGCCTAAATCCTTTGTTGTTACAAGAAATATAACGTGGCTCCCACTAACCTTCATGTTTACACAAAGTTTCCATTCGTTCCGACAATGTTATAACAGTTTATAACTTCGTCAAAACGAATATTCCAATTCCGAGAAGCTTTCTCTAATCCATCATATGGATCGTTAAAACGTGCATATCTTATCCCCGATTCTTATGAATTGACAAAACCGTAAGGTTGTGTCAAGTACACATCCTTTCATAAAATTTATGTTAAGAAATTCGGTTTGGACATTCATTTTGCCACATCACATAGTCATAATATGCGACCATGGCAAGCAGAATTTCGAGAATGCGAAAGCATTGGCAACATGCGAAAACGTTTCTTCATAGTCCAACTACGAATTACTTGAAACTTTTCGCTACGAGCCTCGCTTTGCATATATGCAAATTTCTATCCGTGTCGTTCTCGCCTTGAAAACCCATACACATTTCACGGGTCTAACCCGGAAAGTAATGAAATCAAGTTCTAAACTTGATAATTTACACGGATCGAATCTCATATTTCATAACATCATGTCATGTGGAATCGTTACTTTTCATAGCATCCTTGTAGGATATCGAATCATCATATGATTTTGATCTATCATCATTAGCCATGATAAATCCGTATTTATCGGCTTATGATATAGCCTACTTGATCTACAAAAAATTCATTTGTGTGTTCGACTTGCGTTCATCAACTCTTGATGAAGTCATGTCAACTTTTATCGGTACCATGCTCATTTTTCAGATCTCGAACTCTTTCGAAATTTATTCTACTCCCACTATCCCGCGTAGAGATAAATGGCATCAAGTTCCAAACTTGTGCGCATTATGTCCTCCTCCAAGAAGGCATCTCTTTGAGCCACGAAAATCTCATTTTCGTCGGGACGTTAGAACTAATACCGTTTAGTTTCTTTTAGGATATATGATAAACGAACAATTTTCAGATTTGGGATTGAGTTTAATCGAAACCAATTTCGAAATATACTCACATCCTCAAATCTGTACAAATGACAACTTCAGAACCATTCCGATCCATATCTCATATGACGTCTTTTGTACCGATTAGAAGGTTTATGGTCCATATCATATATGCAACCTTTCATTAGTGCCGCTGTCTCAAGAACATATCCCCAAAACATTTTTGGGAGATCCGTTTGACTTATCATTTATCGAACCATGTCTAACATGCGTTCATTTCCTCTTTTCGAATACATCTCAATGTTCTGAAGTGAATATAATCGTGAAACGATTCCACAATCATGAATGATAATCAATACTTATAACTCAAATATCGCCTCTTCGATCCTATCGAAGTGCGTTGCTCAAATACTCGCCTCCTCGATCCTATCAAAGGGCTTTGATTTTCTAGCTAAGTCGATATAGTATTTTTTTTTTGAAACTCTTTGAACCTTTCAAAAGTCTCCGTTTCGGCACATATTAAACATATATTACCGTATATATTTTAACCGTCCGTAAACGTAACAAAATACCGATAGCCTCCTCTTGCCTCAGAATTTATCGGATATATTACATCTCATTGTAATTTCCAATAATTCGTTGGATCTTTCTCCAACCTTTGAAGAATGATGTCCTTTGTCATCTTGCCTAATAAATAAGTATCGCATTAATCGATCGAATCTAATTCGAATGATTCTAGCAATCCATCTTATGGAATCTAGATACGCGTATCTCATTCATATGGTCAAGACGGCAATGCCAAAAGAATTAATCAACTTCTAGGTTTAATCCTCCTCGGATTTCACCGTTCTTTTGAGTCATTAGTTGGACAACTCTTTGTCCGAACTTTCTGTTTGGAAAACATTTTTCCAAAATACCCTTAGACATTTATTTCTTTCGATCCCGCCTTTGAATAATTACAAGGACATCCACTCATCTATATGCATTGGATTCCTCAGATGCTCCGGACATCTCCAATTCAAATTTGAATCGCATCTCATGCAATTTCGGGATTGACTTATCTATCGAATGCATATGATATTCGGTCACGAAGATCAAATCTCGTACCACCAACACACGAGTGTTAATCAAAGACCCATAAGGCGTCTCAAAATTAACCTACTCTTTGAGCTGTATTGAACCATTCAACGCACTCTAGCTCTTGAAACTTTTTCATGAGCGTTGTGTTTTACTTTCGTATGCACCCGAATTCTCAAAACATTTCTGAAACTTTCGTAACGCAGGGGCCCAAGAAGCGTGAGAAAACCTCGCCCGGGACGCGTCCGGGGTGCCAAAAACTGCCCCCGGAGCGGCAGAAACTCTGATTTTCTGCAGATTTCGCCGTTTCTTCCATTTTCGCCCGTTTCCAAAACGATAAATCATGAAACTTTTTCACGATCATTCATAGATACTCTCAATCAACTTTTGATTGATCTCTGGTGAATTCCATTTGTGATTTTAACGAAATTGACGTTCTAAATATCTAGCATCATGCAAACGGGTACGAACTTTGATAACCCGTGCGTATATCCAATATACGACTATGTGGAAAAAAGGTGCTTCGTCGTCTAGCATTAGCGATATGATCGAAAATCCACAAATATTTCTTAACGGAAAATATATCATTAGCAATATGGAAAAAAGGTGACCTCCACAAATATTTCCAAAAAATATATGCATTACTGGTAACATCAACATCGGAACATCCATTCAGATCGAATTATTTTGTTTCTATTCTATGAGAAATTCTAGCTTTTAAAGTATTAAATCGAACACATTAATTAAATGGATTATGCATTTATTACTTATTCTTCTTCTTTTTCTTTTTATTCTTAGTCGAATAAGTTTGTTTACAAGCTATAACTAACAAGCAAACATGAGAATCATGGCATGCTATATGTTTCAAAATTTCCTTGGCGACATTCACCTCCCCCGAAGCCAACAAAGATTGATACATTCTACGAATTTGCAATTAATTAATTTCTTAGTAAAATTCTAAGAAACATATATGAAGTCAATTCATATTATAATTAAATTAAAGCGTACCTCAAAAAAGTCAAGACATTATAAGGCAAGCCAGCCAATTCATATTCTTTCCACACAATTCGAGCGGTACTCGAATCCTTGGCTTTAACACACATACTCAGTAGAAAATCGAGACTGGTACGAGAGACTCGTAACCCTAATTCTTCTTTAATTGCTCTTAATAATCTCATTGCCATTTCCAATCTTACCGGCTCCAAATTTCTCACATGACAAAATATCTGCATTTTTGCACAACAATCCTCTCATTATCTCATATTTACAAAAAGACCTTTTCTTGTTTATTTTGATAGAACAAAAAAAAGACGAACCTGATCGATACACTTGTAAGCACTAGCTTTGTCTTTTTCTTCGAGTTGTATAAGTAAATAAATAGCCTCACTAGCATATAAAAAACACTCGTGAGAATTTAAATTTACAAAAGAAACCCTAAAAAAGAAAATTTTGTAACTTACTCAATATAGTTATGTTGTACGCAATAAAGAATAACTCTGCAACACCCATCAAACCAGTAAATCGAATCTTTCAACTCGTTTAGAAATTTCGTCATTTTCTCCATTTCTCCTTCTGTTTTAGTATGTTCCTAGAGAGAGAGAGAAGGATAGTTGAGAGAGAGAGAGAAGGATAGTTGAGAGAGAGAGAGAGAGAGAGAGAGAGAGAGAGAGAGAGAATAACCACTTACAATGAGGCTCATAATGGCTCTGTGTTCAAGATTGGATCCATTTTGTTTAATTTCATGATAAATTTCGAGAGCTTCAGAAATTTCTCCATTTGAGGCAAGAGCTGAAACCAATGTGCTCTTTATTTCTACCATGTATTTTAGTGGTACTTCAGGATTCATAACTACCTATTTATAAAAATATATATATGTATCTCATTTATTTGAAAAAAAAATAATTAAAAAAAAGAATGGGAGTAATATAATATACCTTTTTGACCATGTCAAAATTACCAAGTTTAGCATAGGCATGTATAAGCCCAGTAAAAATACTTTTCGTTACTTGCACCCCTTCTTTTCGCAATTCATCCCAGTACTGTAATTAAATTAAAACTGAAATTAATATAAAAATATTTGAAATTAATTTCAAAATAAAATAAAACCTTGGAAATATCATTTTCAGATTCGGAAAGAGCGAATAAATAACTGAAAGTATCTCCATCTGGTTTGACACCTTCGTTTCGCATTTGATTCATCACCATTTGTGCGTTGTATCCGTTCTTCTGCACAGGGGCAATGTTGTAATTTAACTTGTTTGTAATAATGTATATTTACAGGGTTTTAAATGAAAACATGCCTCTCTGAAAAAACCAGCCATGATGGAATTGAACATGCTTGTGGTTGGTTTTTGTCCTGTTTCTCTTGCTTTTGATAGCATTTTATATGCTCCTTCAAACTTTTTCAAATTAAAAAAAAATTAAAATAAGTACTTTTAATTAATTATAAAAGAAAAAAAAGGAATAATATTTGGATTTTTTAAACTTACATCTCGCATTTTAACGCATAAGCTTATGAAGGTTTTGAATGTTTCTGCTTCTGGTTTGAAGTTAATTTTGCACATCGTAGAATATATATCATGAACCTACAATTAAAGAATATTAAATTCTGAAATATATAAACAATAATAAAATAAATAAAAAGAATTACCATGTGAAGCTCGCAATTCTGGTCACAAGAATTTATTACTTGCTTAAATAATTCAATTGTGACATTTAAACCTGATTCGCTCATGTGTTCAATTACATCAAGAGCTTCATTTATCTGCAATTTCATGATGAATTTTAAATTTTATCTTTTCATTTTTGAAAATTTCAAATTTCAAATTTGAATGAAGGTTACCAAGGACAAATCACAAAAATAGGAGATGAACTTTTCATGATATTCAAGTGGAACCGCTTCGAATTTTTCATGCAAAGATCTGAATTTCGATACCATTTCTGTAGCCTTCAGAAATAATTCATTATCATGAGCAAAAACCAATAATAAAATAATAATATGCATATGATTATTTATATCTATATTTTATAATCAATAATAATTTCCATACCGTTAAATTCGGTACACTGGTAACGTACTCGTATATCATGTTTGCAAAATTTTCACCCTGCATCTCTGAATAAACATGAAATAAATTCTAAACAAACTGAAAATATTAATTAAAATTGAAAAAACAATGTACCTGCTTTATGAAGATCTGAAAGAAATTTTTCAGCGAATTTTTCCAATTTTAACCTTCCAAGAGATTGAAATATATTTATAACATATTTAGGCTTCGAAACCTTATTTATATCTACATGTTCTAATAATATACTCATTTCCTTTTCTCTATCACTTTCACAAAACGCCAACAAATAATTCTCTGCACAATAATTAAAACACATCATAAGACAAAAAATTATGAATATAATAAAAATAATAATAATAAATAAAAAACGAACCTGATAAACTATATCTGGAATCATCATCACAAGGTTGAAGACAAAGCTTTAAAATTTTCTCTTCATCACAAACCCTAATATTCAACAACATTTCATAATACCCAATTCTAGAAGAAGCTCTGGGATTTTCCTCCTTCATAAAATTACTAAAAATCTCAAATTCTTCGACCATTTTAAAATCGACAAGGTACAAAAGAACCGCTCCGAAACTCTCTTCTTCGATCACAAACCCTTTCTCTCTCATCAATTCCAACACTCTGTAGGCATGGTGTATGTGGACCATTGATTCGTCCTCATCTAAATTAGATCTTGCTTTGTCTATGCAAAGTCTAATTAGGGCATTGTATTCTTTGAGACCCGTTTCGCGACCTAATTTTGTGAATAATTCTAGGGTTGAATCGGTACCGAATTTAGTTGCGCACATTTCGACGAGGTTTCTAGATCGTTTTGATTTATTGTTTTTGAAAATGTGCTGTTTCTTTCTCTCTCTTGCGAAATCTTTTTGCCAGAATTTTGGGGGAGTGAGAGAAGTATTTGGGGTGAATTCGATTCCTAGTAAATTGTTTACGAAACCTTTGTTAGGGGGGGTTGGATTGTTAAAAGAAATTGATTTGGTTTCCTCATTTTCACCTAGAAATTTAAATCAAAATGGAAATGAAGAAGAATGTTCAATAAAGTTGGAAAATAAAAAATGGTTTCAAAAATTAAGATGAAATATTATTATATACCTTCGTCGTGCAAAACCTGAGAGATTAACGTTGAAATATCTTCTGCAGAGTTATTATCTAAAATATTACAAAAATTGAGTTGACATAAAAAGGGTTGTACAATATAGCTAACGTATATTACACAATTTCCATTTGTGTAATTTAAGAAGACACTACTCTAGTACATTGCATATAGGGCTCGGCTCGGCTCGAAATTGCTATTCGAGTTGTGCTTTTCAGCTCGAGCTCGGCTCGAAAAAAGCTCAAGCCGGCTCGACTCGGCTCGAGAAAAATTGTTCTTTTTGGGTTTATATGTAAAAATGTTCAAACCTGAGCTAGCTCAAGCAGAGAATGACCCAGCTCAAGCTCGGCTCGAGTTCGTTCGAGCCAATTTTCGAACTAGCTTATTTCGAGCAATCTTCGAGCCGAGTTCAATCGCTTTTTTTGCCAGTCCAGATTGCGTATAAAGAATGGTACGAAAGAAATGAAAAAAAATGTTCAAAGGACACATACGTAATGTACCAGGAGAGGAAGAAAAGGAAAGCGAAGGATCGTGTTGATTGTTCGGTGCAGTGCGGTCGAGACTGGAGAGAAGCTGAGCGGAGAGAGTGGTAGAAGCTTCGACGACGGAAGAGCGGGCAGCGGAAACCTTGGTGGTGGCGGCGGAAATGGTGGCGGCAAGTGATTTGATGAAACCACTGTTTCGCATCGCCGCCGTGAGCAGCTTCACCCAACCTTCCCCTTCGGACAGCACAGCAGCTCAGAAAGCGGAAGGTCAGTCTTTCAATTCAGTCGGTACATTTTTTCTTTGGGCGCTCACAAGGAGCATTAGCGTCGCCAGAGTACCGCTCAGTTAAAAGTGTTTATATAAAATTTTAATTTTTTTTTTTTTTTTTTTTTTTTTTGCATAAAAACCCCTAAGCAAAATTTTTAATTTTTTCAATACCGTTTTACCCCCTCATATCTCTTTTTTTTTACATATTTTTATATAATGTATTTAAATAAAATTAGTGCACGTGTGTTTGAACTAAATTAATTGGATCATAACATATTTACAAATATAATGATGTCAATAAATGCATATAATGTTCATATAATTAGTTCATCGTGGATATTATTTTCTGATATAATTTGTTTAAATAGCATTTTGCACGGGTGTTTTTAAACTCGATTAATATAATCATGACATATTCACAAATATACTGATGTCAATAAATGCATTAATAAGGCTGCACGAAAGAGTCGCAACGTTTCAGATGGATACAGTAGTCACACGACAAATTATTAATACCTCGCATAAATTTAAACTAACAAAATTTCATACAACCCTGCGAAAATGAGCAAATTAAAAAAATTAAAATATAAAAAGGAAAAAATGGGGTAAAAACAAAAACTAGCTCCTCCACGCATCAACATCACCAGGTGGAAAGGATAGCATTATTACAATCAATAATTTGTTGATTATAAATAAATCTATAATTGATCACACTAGTCCGTGCAATGTATGAAATATATTGATAAATAGCAAAACATATCACATATATACCGTATACTATTATTATTTATATAATACTAATAAAATTTGTATTTGTATTTGACATAAAAGGCAATTAAAATGAAAGAAATATGTCACATTTAATAAAAAATTATTAAATAAATTAATATTGAATATTGAAATGAAACTAAACATAAACATATTCATAAATAAAAATTATTTAATATCTTATGATACTTTTAAATTACTAACTTTATGGTTAAAGTTCCATTGACATCAATAATAGGTAGGGATGTCAATGGTGTGGATATTGCCCGAACCGACCCGAACCGTATCCGAAAAAATATCCGGATTCGAAAAAAATATCCGAATCCGAGTGGATCCGGATATGGATCTGGTTGCTAATTTTAAGATCCGGAACCGGATTCGATATTCGATTTTGGTGCGGGAACCGGATCCGTGTTCCGGATCCGGATATTTTTAGGATCCGGATACTCGAAACTAGATTCGAGTATCCGAAATCAGATCCGGATACTCATATTATATATTATTTTTATGTGTTATATTTGATATTTGTTGAAAAATTATATACAAATTAATGATTTGTAAATGATTTAACTCACAATCGTAAAATTATGTTTAAATATAATCATATTTATCGTTCATATCACAAATTATATATATTTATAGCTAAAAAGTAAGTTACGTTATGATAACATAATATCCGTTTTAATATCCGAAACAGAACCATATCCGTATCCGTATCCAACAATATCCGAACCGTATCCGTATCCGTTTATTATCCGAACCGTATCCGGATCCGACAATATGGATATGGATCTGGTATGACCACTATCCGAACCGGATCCGAACCATTGACACCCCTAATAATAGGGACAAAAAAAATTCTTCATTTATTTATAAAAATAACAAAAGTGTTTTAAATATGTTTTATAAGCATAAGAAGTTAGTGACTTTTTTATAGACAAACTTTTCTTTTTTATAGGATTGGTAGTTTTTTTATTATAAACAAAAAAAATTATACACAACATTACATTAAACAACGGAAATAATATTAAAATGTAATTTAGTAAAAATATAAATAAAAATGATTTGACATCATGTGCTATTTCTAAATTTACATCTTAAAAAAGAATAATAGTACGGAAAACATGTTTATTAGTTTAAGAAGTTGTTTATACTTTAATATATATATATATATATATATATATATATATATATATATATATATATATATATATATAGAGAGAGAGAGAGAGAGAGAGAGAGAGAGAGAGAGAGAGAGGGGGGAGGCTACACTACTTAATTAAGTACTAAAATGGTGAAAAACAAATCTCAATACAATCCAATGGTGAAAAACATTAAGTACCAAAATGTTGGTACTTAATTAAGTAGTTTAGCCTCCCTCATATATATATATATATATATATATATATATATATATATAGGGAGGCTAACCTAATTATTTAAGTACCAAAGATTTGGTACTTAATGTTTTTTAACCATTAGATTTGCATTGAGATTTGTGCATTTAATGATGTGTACAAAATTTCATGATCATCATGAAAAAACACAAATATCAATGCAAATTCAATGGTTAAAAAGCATTAAGTACCAAATCTTTGGTATACTTAATTAAGTAGGTTAGCCTCCATCATATATATATATATATATATATATATATATATATATATATATATATATATGATATGATCAATGGGCAATACTTTTGTTTGCCCAACGTCGGCCAACCCCACTTATTTCACTAAATCTAAACATGAGAATCGAATTTTAATCGTATAGATATGATTTATATTATTTGAGAATGTTGTAGATTCAATTTCATGAAAAATAAAAATTTCTATCATACTTATCATAATACTTAAAAAAAATTAACGGTCGAAAATAGTTACAACATGAATCATCATTAAATAAATTTTGAAATTCGATTTTTTTTGGTTTGGATGTATTTTAAATCATATAGATAGGCTAAGGATGAATTTTTACTAGGTTTCGAATTTCTCTTCATGAAAATCTATAAATTTACCGAAATGGACGGTTGTGAAAATATGTTATCGATTTTGTTAGATACAAAAATCAAAATTGTACAAAATTTATTCTACATCATATCTAAATGATATAGAACATATCTATACGGTTAAAATTCGATTATAATATTTAGATTTAGTGAAATAAGTGGTGTTGGCCGACGTTGGCCAAACAAGAGTGTTGGCCATTGATCATATATATATATATATATATATATATATATATATATATATATATATATATATATATATATATATATATATATATATATACACACACACACAAACAACAGTGTTGGCCATTGATCATATCCATACATATCGTTTCGGGTTCGGGTCGTTTGGGTTTTCGGGTCATTCGGTTTTGGGTCGTTTCGGTTTTTGGGTCATTCGGGTTCGGGTCGTTTCGGTTTTCGGGTCATTCGGGTTCGGGTCGTTTCGGTTTTCAGGTCATTCGGTTTCGGGTCGTTTCGGGTTTCGGGTCATTCGGGTCTTGACTATTTTGATTTTCGGGTAATTCGGATTTCTCAAAATTTGATTTCGAATCATTCGATTTTTCAAAAATTTAGTTTTCGGGTAATTTATGTTCATTTTATTGATTCTGAGATATTTTAGCAATATTATATTCATTTTAACAATAATATTTTAATTTTCGGGTCATTCGGGTCGTGAATTTCGGGTCATTCGGGTCGTGAGTTTCGGGTCATTCGGGTTAGTTCAGGTTTCGGGTCGTTCGGGTTTCGGGTCATTCGATTTCGGGTTCGGGTCATTTGGTTTCGGGTCGATTTCGGGTTCGGGTCATTCGGTTTCGGTTTCGGGTTCGGGTTCGGGCCGTTGACTTGGTAGGGTTACGCACGCGTTTATCAAAGTGTGCAGCGGAATTATTTTCGCATGCGTAACCTAATTCTACCGGGATCACGTCCGAAAACCAACGAAAAAGGAAGAGTTGGAGAAAATTACCTCGTACAAGTTAGTACGTGTCGATTTCTTCTCCAAATCCGTGAACCTTCTCCAAGGATTGCTCGTGCGACCCCTCTACTCGTGTCCACCTCGATTTAGTCCGATCGGAATCGCCAACGTCGTTCTAGTCGCCGTCACGACCGATTCTCTCAAGATCTTTGCTCCAATCTCCCTCTCAATCTCTCTAGATCTAATCTAAAATTCTGTGGAAGAATGAGAGAGAAACGGCGGCTTAAAACCCTAAAACTCGAAAAATCTTAGGTTAAAACGAAATCAGAATTCTATATATATAGGAAATAAGTCAGTTCGAACGCACCTAAATAGTTCGTTCGAACGCACTTAAGTAGTTCGTTCGAACTAACCCAAATCTGGCTGTCACGAATAAGTCCGTTCGAACGCACTCATATAGTTCGTTCGAACGAACCAAATTCTGATTGCAGAATTGCTTATTTATATAAATTCTTCCAAGTTAATTCTTAAGCCATATTTTCTTTCAAACTCCCTCTTGGATTAAGACTTAATCAACTTGGTCATATGTCCAACATCTGTCGTGAGATCTAATCTCACGTGATTCCATTTTGTTTGTCCAACAAACATATTGGTGAGCATTATCTTGAGAATCCGATATGTTACGAAATCTTGGTGTGACCGTGTAGGTTCGTCTAAAACTGGCAGTGGATATAGCAGCAATCCACAAGGTATTGTGAGCACTAGACTGCCGTTAATACCTACCCAGAATTAGCACGAAAAGGGTGGAGAACACCTTTATGAAGATGCAGTACATCTTCATACCTAGCTCAGATAAGTGTTACTCGTCCTCTTGTTCGCGATATCTTCCGATCAAAAGAGTCACGGTGAAGCCTAAGACTTCAAGTCATCCTCTTTTCTTTTTGATCAAATATACTATTTCTCGATAAGAACTATATTGATAATAGCATTGCGAACTCTACTGAGTTCCATCGAGCTTGGCCAAGCATTTCATCAATCTCAACTCAATCGAGGGGCCCGAGAGATATCTCCCTCTATCCCTTTTCAAGGTTAGAAAGGAACAATTCCTATCTTGCAACCTCACATCCTTTGCCTATGCTGAAAACAATACCCAATAGTAATCTCTGCTACACAGTTACGCGTAGGGTTAATTATATCAAAGCATTGTCTTTTCACATACTAGGTATCCGTGAGATCACTCAAGTATGAAGAACTAAAACGCACTATCTGGATATGAGTTCGTCTCCAATGACTCTGACCATGTTACAAACTCATATAGTGGTCAGTCCAATATACGGCGCCGCATATATCCATATTCTAGAATCGACGCTACCATCCCAGATCAGTAAAACATGATCATCTCATCTACGAATATGCCAGTGTATGTAAAAGTCTCCATTCAATGAATGGACTACCTGCTTCAAACCTATGAACAACTTTATACACCAGGGACGTTTTAGAATTATATTCATTCCGTTTAGTGGTTTTACTATCATTCAATTGACGAATCAATATGCCAGACGAAGGCCATGCAACATATTATTCTCAATTGACTCGATGCACTAAACTAGAATAAAATTCAAGGTCTATCCGATTATTATAATCGAATAACCTTTCACACACTTTCTTGTTATTTAAAAAATTTGAAATATGAAGGTTTAGGTCATATGATGAATAATAATATAAATATCTGTCTCATAAACAAATACAATCCGAATAACACGCCTAGGGTATAATAAATGTTCTCCCACTTGCACTAGGCAGATCGAATCCCCTTATGCAATAAGAAACATAAATAAAACACCCAATCTAACACTGCGATAGATATCCCAATCCTATCGCCCTAGCATGCTGCTCATGAAAGAAATACAGTTTCGGATCAACCGTAAAAGTGTACACAAGGATGAACGAATGTAATCGTACATTTGTATCCATAACTTTCAGTGGGAAAATCCGACTTGAATGGTTCAAATTGGGTTAGATAGATAATGAGATTATCTATAACCTTCATGTAGAAATATATTTCATATGAACGAAATATAAGTGTCGTTTATGTGAAATACCGAAAGGGTGCAACAGTATGACATACAGTTAGTAAAACAGTCATAACTTTTGCATACGAACTCCAATCGGTCTGGGACAAATTGGGTTCTGTCGATAATAAGATTATCTACAACTTTCAGGTTGGTTGATTTTCTGTCAGAGAAATTTACCAATTTCGTATGAACAGAATACTGAACAGATTCATGCACTTTTCTGTGTGAAAGGGTGTATATTGGATATACATGCCCCTTGGCTAATCCTAATCCTATTAGATATAAATAGGATATTTTCTCTCTCATTAAAAGTAGTTGAATCAATCTAAGCAAGTGATTATTCTGTCAAATACACCAAAAAGAAAGAGAGAATTCAAATTTGATCTTTCTCAAAGTGAAAAGGTGCGAAGAGAGAGAAATCGAGAAAGGAGTTTCTTGAGAGATAGAGAATCAATTCGATCGAGCAAGTTCGCCGTACATCGTCTAGGCAGTTGTACTCACGACCGGCGTCTTACGAATCAAGGTGGATACACGTAGAGGAGCAACATCTGAGGCTCTCACGGTTGTGATCGATTCGGAGGAGTAGATTGTTTCGGAGACGAAATCAAGCGAATCGGCGAAGTCAACGAGCGGTGGAATACGCGTGGTGTGGAACGCGCGGATTGTCACCAACGTGACAGAAGATAGAAGGCAGCGATCAACCCTTTGAGAGCAATCAATTTTGCACCGGTATGAATCTATCCTTCTATTGCATCGTACCCTCGAAGTCATGGCGTGATCTCGAGAATCGGGGAATCGGACCGGGCCTTCATTCCGCTGCGCGGGCCCGGGGTCGACGATATTTCCCTTCAGTGGTATTAGAGCGATCGCCATCGATTCGAGTGTCGAATCATAGTCGTATATTCGATATACGCACGGGTTATCAAAGTTCGTACCCGTTTGCATGATGTTACATGTAGAGAACTTCAAATTCCATTAAAATCACAAGTGAAATTCGCTAGAGATCGATCAAAAGTTGATTGAGAGTATCTAGGAATGATCGTGAAAAGGTTTCATGATTGATCGTTTTGGAAACGAGCGAAAACAGGCTGAACAGCGCAAAAATCGCATAGTCCGTTATAACGGACTGGTTTGTCCGTTGTAACGGACACTGTATAGGATACATGAATTGGGGAAAATTTGCCAGTATCACATAGTCCGTTACAACGGACCTTCCGTTGTAACGGACCCTGTATACGATACGAGGATGCGGGGATGCCTAGGGTGTCTTTTGAAGTCCGTTGTAACGGACATAGTCCGTTGTAACGGAAGTCTACGCAGTTGGTCCGTTGTAACGGACATTGTGTTGCGTTATAACGGACTAGTTACTGGAAATTTGGACAAATGTTTGCAGAAAATAGCGTTGTAATGGACCTAGGTTGCGTTATAACGGACATGTTTCTGGCAATTTTGGACAATCACCCGATTAAATAGCGTTGTAACGGACTGGAGTTCCGTTATAACGGAATGCCAAGGAAACTAGAGGTCCGTTGTAACGGACTATGGTGCGTTATAACGGACTGGTTTCTGGTTGCTGATTTTGTTTTCGTGATAACTTTGGCTACAAAACTTGGAATTTTGAGTTCTTTATATCGATTTGATCGGCATCAATCATACTAGCATATAATTAGATAATTATTTAGAATAATTAGACTCCCAAATAAAATCATATGCATATCGAAAATCTTGTGATAGTGATATAATATGATTATGTCACGAATTTAGAAACATGCAATGGCATGATCCCTCATAATATTTAAGTCATGGAAATGCCTTCCATATCCACAACCATCGAGATTATTATGACATAGTGCGTGGTTTCAGGCCATAGTAGAGCACGTACTATTGTATATATTGGTGCGGGTGGTAAGCGTTAATTGGGGACTCACGTGATTTCAGGCCATAGTCGGGCACATGAGTAGTTCGATTGAACGATACGCTGGATATGGTTGTGACTTAACCGTCCAAGCCAATTCGATTGGAGTTCGGGACATAGATAGAATGCACACACGAAACATGGATTGTATTGGATACGATTCGTCACCGAAATTCTATAAAGGAACGAGAGTCGTATTGGATACGATTGGATTTATTCCTACCTAAAATATCGAGATCTCATTTGTCGGCCATAGTCACTTATGGGAGGATTGTAAAATTTGGGTCTTGAGTGTTATGGACTTGGAGTCCCGTATCGGTATGAGGGTTATCGATTCGATAAAATAACACTATCATATAATCATCATATAAGCCCTATAAGATAAGTACGCGACGTTAGTAATCAATCTTTTATCATTTGTAGAATATGTCTTCTAGTAACACCAACACCTTATCGATTAGATCGGTATTAGAAAGGGAAAAGCTAGTGGGTCGGAACTACTTAGACTGGCACCGAAACCTGAGAATAGTTCTCAGGCAAGAGGGCAGGAGTCACGTATTGCATACGAAATTAGTAGAACCGGGCCCCGATGCTACGGCCGATGAAAAGGCCGTGTTTGAGAAACTTAAGAAGGACTCAAATGACGTTACGTGCCTCGTGTTGGCATGTATGGACGCTAGTCTTCAAAAGCAGTTTGAGGACTCGGATGCATACTCGATAAACGTTGTGCTCAAGGAAATGTTCCAAGAACAGGAGCGTATTGAACGGTTCAGTACGCTCAAAGAGTTGGTAAACTGCAAGATGCCTTCGGGGTCTTCGGTAAGCACTCACGTTTTGAAGGTGCAAGCTCTCATAGGCCGTCTAGAGAGGCTAGGAGAGAAATTGTCGAAGATTATGCAACAAGATTTGATCTTGTGTGCACTTCCTCCAATGTTTTCTCCGTTCGTGACTAACTATCACATGCATTTGATGGATAAGACGATCCCTGAGCTTCACGGAATGCTCAAGAATTTTGAATCGGAGACTTTGAAGTCGTCCGGAGAGGACAAGGCAAGAGTTGCCGGAAATGTTCTCACAATTCAGAATAAGGATCGTAAGAGATCAAAGTCCAAGGGCGATTCGGCTAAGAAACGTTCAAAGCCGAATAAAAAGGAAAAGGAGAAATCCAAGGATGAGACATGCTACCAATGTCACAAGGCTGGACATTGGAAGCGTGATTGCAAGTCTTACCTCGAGGAGGTGAAGAAGGGCAAGGCGGTTTCAGCAACCGGCCTCTCAGGTATTAACGTTATTGAAGTTAATATTTCAACTATGACTAATTGGGTATTGGATACCGGATGTGGGACTCATATTTGTCGAAATATGCAGGTTCTACAAAATAGTCGTAGGTTGGAAAAGGGTGAAGTCGATCTACGCGTCGGGAATGGAGCAAGAGTTGCTGCGTTTGCCGTAGGAGTAGTTAATTTGACTTTGCCCAGTGGACTTATATTAGTACTAAATAATTGTTATTATGTACCAACATTATGTAAGAACATAATAAGTGTGTCGAAACTAGCCAATGATGGTTATGAATTCGTTATTAGGAATAATGAGTTTTCGATATGTAAGGATTCTATTATCTCTGGAAATGTTCTGTTAGAAAATGGTTTTTATGTATTGAATTTCGATCACGGAAATAATAAGTCCATGTATAACGTTAATGCAAAAAGGATTAAATCTAAAGTTGATAATCAGACTTTCTTTTGGCATTGTCGTTTCGGTCACGTGAATGAGAAACGCATTGCTAGACTCCATAAAGATGGAATGCTAGACTCATTTGAATTTAATTCATTTGAGAATTGCGAATCTTGTTTGCTTGGCAAGATGGCAAAGGCGTCATTCTCCAAGGTCGGAGAGCGGTCCAACGATCTATTGGAACTCATACATTCCGATGTATGTGGACCGATGAGCATCGAAGCAAGAGGAGGATATCGATACTTTGTTACGTTTACGGACGATCATAGTACATATGGATATATTTATTTGATGCGTGCCAAAGCGAAAACTTTTGATAAATTCAAAGAGTTTCAAAACGAAGTTGAAAATCAGCTTGGCAAGAAAATTAAAGCCATTCGATCGGATCGAGGTGGCGAATATTTGAGCTATGAGTTTGAAGATCATCTAAAAGATTGTGGAATAGTTCCACAATGGACTCCGGCAGGAACGCCACAATGGAATGGCGTGTCCGAAAGGAGGAATCGGACCTTGTTGGACATGATTCGATCCATGATGAGTCAAACTTCCCTTCCAAAATCGTTTTGGGGATATGCCCTAGAGACAGCGGTTTTCTTATTGAACCGCTGATAACACGTAAAATAGGTCGTTTAAATGTGGTAATTCAATTCCACGAGTTAATCAAAACAATTTATAACAAATAGTAAGTATAGTACTAAGTATAGGTTCGTTCCAAGGAAATTTTGCGTATAATCGAAATTGCAATTCAAGAATTATTTCTATTGGTCCAGAGGCTATAATATTTTGTCACAATCAATGTTTAGTCTTCACAAATCTCTGGTCAAAATCTCACTTTCATACACACAATTTTCGAATTTATAAAGATGATTGATCACAAGGGTATTTTAGGCATTAATCAAATTCCAGAAAAATATAGATCGCAAAACAAGATCTCAAATTTGGCACAAAGATTCACAATTTAATACTAAGAGATAGAACAGAAGAATTTCACTGGTTTGGTATTTCAGTAAAAAATAATGATCGAATTACAAACAGGTCCCTGGCAAATTACAGAATAGTCCAGACAATTTTGAGGTTGAGTAACAGATTTCAAAAATTCATATCAAATAGGAAATTGCATGAAATTGATTGATTCAAAATTTGTATTAAACTATAGATCCAGATCTAAACAGTGATTGCAAACAAGGAATATTATCAGATTTAAAATCAGTCAAACAGATCACACAAATCAGCTCCAGAATTTTAGTAAAACTCAAGGCAAAAATAGAAAAAATGCGAGAAAAATTCCACAAAAATTCCACAAACTATATATCACATTATATAACAAGTTCACAAACAGATTTGACTTATATCTACTTAATTCCTAATCAAAACAATAAAATTGTAAAAGAGAGTACCGAAAAAGGAGAGAGTGAAGTCCAAGATCGATCTTGGCGTCGTCCTTGCTACGTCACGTCTTGAGAGGAATGATGGGAGTAGGAGAGAAACTTCGAGACTCGTAGAGAGTGAGGGAGGATGAAGATCCTCGAGAAGGCTTCGAAAACCGTGCTTCGACACGATCTTTTAGGCGAAAATGGCTCAAAGATGAGCAAGATGGAGCTTCGACGCTCTAACAATGGAGGGAGAAGAGGCTAAGACCTTACCTTCCCCAAGAATGGAGTGGTTGACCCAAGAGGTCCAAGGGTGAGTTGAGAGAAAGGTTTTGGGTGTCTTTTATAGGAGAAAAGAGGGGGAAATAATTCGAAAAAATCCAGATCTCAGATTGCAACTTGCATGGATAGATAGAGCAAGTTGCACTGAATCCAACGGTCCAAATTTCATCAGATTTGGCCAAAGAATGAGGGAGAAAACCCAAAAATACCCTTCAAGATATTTCCCCAAGATCCAGAATAATTCATTTTAATTCATCCGAAAATATCATAAATGGAAGAGTTCTTCTCCATTTCGGCAGAAAAAGGAGGGGGCCAGCAGCTGTTTTCTTCTTATGGGATCGTAATGGAGAGATCCAGTTCTTAAAACAAATGGAGAAGTAAAGGGATCACTTGGCTCCAAGAAATTTGTTTGAACCGTCGGGTTTGATTTATTGCATCTAGGGCTGTGTAACCTTGCATGTAAGGGAAGGAATAGGGGGCTGTCAGTGCGGTGCAGCGTGGTTCACACGCCATTCGATCCACAGACGATCTAGTTTGTTAGAGTGTTGACCGGTCAGACCTCTTGGATTTTGCGCAAAGGGATTTGTGTAGTCTTTCGTGGGTTGGGTCAAGAGCAAGAGAGAATGAACCTGCTGTACGGGCTGTAGAGGATTTATCATGCTGCAGGATCTGGAGGTTAAATCACGTCTCGGAAATTGCTGCCTTTGGTGAAACGAGTCAGTTCTGACCCATTTGCGTCCATTCGTGTAACGACTCACGTCCTTTGACCCGTTTGGAATGAAACCTTGATTTCTCTCTCATGCTTCCATCAAATATCATCATATGATATATCAAATTGATCGGCACGACGAGACGAATCCATTTATATTCCTGATTTTGCGATATTCTGCACTTTTCACCTGAAATAACACAAAAACACATCTTAAAGTATTTTATCTCAATAATTTGGAATTATGAATATTTGGTATACTTTAAGCATATTTATGTGTTTAAATTCTATATTTTGCGCATGTAAAAAGTGATGAAAAATCCCCTTATCAAATCTCCCCACACTTAGAGCTTGTTTGTCCTCAAACAAAAATATATAGAATTTAAGCTCAAAAAGAAATGCATGTTCTAGGTTTTGTTGAAAATATATTCATCGATTTAAAAGTTCAATTTCCTCAAGAAAAAGATTTTTTCTCTCATTTCATCATATGTCCTTTATATTGAAAGAATTTAATTCAACCTTTTAAAATCTATTTTCAAATGAAAGGTTCACAATTTCAAAAGTTTTTAGAGAAAAATTGGTCTCATTCGAATAAGATGATTAAACACCAAATTTTAAATATTTTCACTCCATAAATCACAAAGATTTTCATCAAAAAAAGTTTAAGAGAGAACCAATTATTCCGATTTGCAAAAATCATTTATTCAATGTAAATTGTCACTTTTTAAATCGTTCGGTACTTTAGTATTTGGTCCCTATTCGGTTTCAACTAATTCCCCCAATTGCGATTGTTTACAATTCTTTTCTTATTTAACCGAGAGTTCCGCTGCACCGAAATACAACGAAATTACATACCGGTGTTCTCTTCTTTTTTTTTCTTTTTTTTTTTATTATTATTTTTTTTTTATTAGATCTTTTTCTTTAACAGGGAGTTTCGTTGCACCGAAATGCAACGAAATTACATCCCGGTATTCTCTTTTTTTAGATCTCAAGTCGCAAGCGGGTCCAATCTATTTACTACCGAATCCCCATGAACGATCGAGCTCTTAAGTGCAAGTTGTCCCTTTTTAAGATTTAAGCAAAACTTACTAGAGTGGTTTAAACAAAACTTTTTTTAGAAATTTCGAGTAAAATATGGGTTTAAGCTTCAAAAAATGGTGTGTCATGTAAATCGAAAATCGACCAAATTTCAATAAACTCCAATTTTGTGATTTCATTGATTAGGGTTCGAATCCCCAAAAGAATCTCTCAAAGATCTTAATCAATTTCTTCAAATATCTTGTCATAATTTTGAGAGTAAAAATCTAAAAAATCGATGATTTATTCAATTAAGTGGAGAAAAACCTTTAACATGCAAAAACTTTTTTTTTTTTTTTTTTTTTTTAAATTTTTTAAATTTTTAGGATTTTTTCTAAAGTCAAAAAGGAAGAAAATAGGTCGTAAAAACCCTCCCCACACTTAGAGAGATAGCTCGTCCTCGAGCGAAAAAGATTATTTCAAATAAAAATAAGGGAGAGAGATGGAGAAATACGACCTTTTGTAGCGTGGGTTGCCTCCCCGCAAGCGCCCTTTATTTAACGTCGTTGAGCTCGACGTTTGCCAAGGTTATCCCGCCTCGAAGTGGAAAGAGTCACCATTGTGAGTTGCGGCTTTTCGACCACCTTGGAGCGTTCGTCTTGAGAGAGAGAGAAGGAGATTGCTCGTTTCGTTTATTATGCGTGGAATTTCGTTTCGAGCATGTGTCGAGATTGCCTTCAAAATCTTTATTTTTCCTCGATCTTTAACGAATGCATTTGCGCTTGGCATATGTTGAATAGGCGTGGTAATCGGTGTGAGCGCTTCGAATGTGTTCGGCTTTTTCGATTTATCTAAAAAAATTTGACCGATTTTTTCATGAGAAGTATCGATGTTCTTATTAATTGAATTTGATATGAATTTAAATGGAGTAATATCACCTTGGAGAATTGGAGAGATCTTTTCTTCTATTTGTTCATCTTTCATTTTCGTGTCGAGATCTTGATTCGCATCCATTTCTTTTTCTTCCTTGATCTTGATCATCGCCACGGTTTTATTGTCATCTTCTTCGATTGTCGCTTCGACTTCTTCTTCAAGTTTCTCAACGCACACGTCATCATCATCTTCGAACTCAATTCTTGTTTCACATGTGATACCTTCATCGAATTTCCCCACACTTAATTCTTCGATCTCTTCCGAATTGTCGAGGTAATATTCGTGCACTTCTTCGCTTTGTTTGTATTCGAGTTTGAGTTCATCTACTTCGGCTCGTACATTGGCAGGTTGTGCTTCGAGAATTGCCCTTCGTTGATCTTCAATATCGTTTTCGTTTGTCGCTTCGATGTTTTCTTGTTTGTCACCTTCGATTTTCGTTTCATATGTGATATCCTCATCGAATCTCCCCACACTTAATTCTTCGATTTGTTTGGTGTAATTTAACATCATTTCCATCATCAAATCCATTTTCGATGAAAGGTTGTTGATCGCGTCGTATCGTGATGATTCTCTTTCGCCTTGATGTTGTGTTGGTTGAGATTGAGGAAATGCATAATGTTGTTGATATTCGTATTGCGATTCACCGAATTGAGAAGGTTCGTATGGAATATGATCGTGTTCTTGACCATAAAATATGGGAAATTCATTTTGGAAGTGGTACGAGTTTGGAGAGGTTTTGGCATAAGCATCGAAGTAAGGCCCTTGATGAAGAGGTTCGTTTCGAATCGGAGGTTGATAACATCTTTGAGGACGAATCTCTCCATTTCGATCAAAAAATTCGTTGTATTCGAAAAATCTTGCGTTTCGTTGAGAGTGATTTCTTCCGTTGCATAGTCTTCTTACTCGTTCTTCTTGTTCCATCATTACCCTTCGTACAGTTCGATCGCACAATTCTTGTAGAGTTTCGTCTTGCCAATCCATCGTGAATGTACCTCGCAAAATAAGAGAAAAAGAAAGTGAATTAGAAAAATTCAAGAATTTCAAGATTTCGAAAATACTTCAACAAAAATTCTCCGGCAGCGACGCCATTTGATAACACGTAAAATAGGTCGTTTAAATGTGGTAATTCAATTTCACGAGTTAATCAAAACAATTTATAACAAATAGTAAGTATAGTACTAAGTATAGGTTCGTTCCAAGGAAATTTTGCGTATAATCGAAATTGCAATTCAAGAATTATTTCTATTGGTCCAGAGGCTATAATATTTTGTCACAATCAATGTTTAGTCTTCACAAATCTCTGGTCAAAATCTCACTTTCATACACACAATTTTCGAATTTATAAAGATGATTGATCACAAGGGTATTTTAGGCATTAATCAAATTCCATAAACATATAGATCGCAAAACAAGATCTCAAATTTGGCACAAAGATTCACAATTTAATACTAAGAGATAGAACAGAAGAATTTCACAGGTTTGGTATTTCAGTAAAAAATAATGATCGAATTACAAACAGGTCCCTGGCAAATTACAGAATAGTCCAGACAATTTTGAGGTTGAGTAACAGATTTCAAAAATTCATATCAAATAGGAAATTGCATGAAATTGATTGATTCAAAATTTGTATTAAACTATAGATCCAGATCTAAACAGTGATTGCAAACAAGGAATATTATCAGATTTAAAATCAGTCAAACAGATCACACAAATCAGCTCCAGAATTTTAGTAAAACTCAGGGCAAAAATAGAAAAAATGCGAGAAAAATTCCACAAAAATTTCACAAACTATATATCACAGTATATAACAAGTTCACAAACAGATTTGACTTATATCTACTTAATTCCTAATCAAAACAATAAAATTGTAAAAGAGAGTACCGAAAAAGGAGAGAGTGAAGTCCAAGATCGATCTTGGCGTCGTCCTTGCTCCGTCACGTCTTGAGAGGAATGATGGGAGTAGGAAAGAAACTTCGAGACTCGTAGAGAGTGAGGGAGGATGAAGATCCTCGAGAAGGCTTCGAAAACCGTGCTTCGACACGATCTTTTCGGCGAAAATGGCTCAAAGATGAGCAAGATGGAGCTTCGACGCTCTAACAATGGAGGGAGAAGAGGCTAAGACCTTACCTTCCCCAAGAATGGAGTGGTTGACCCAAGAGGTCCAAAGGTGAGTTGAGAGAAGAGTTTTGGGAGAAAAAGGAGGGGGCCAGCAGCTGTTTTCTTCTTATGGGATCGTAATGGAGAGATCCAGTTCTTAAAACAAATGGAGAAGTAAAGGGATCACTTGGCTCCAAGAAATTTGTTTGAACCGTCGGGTTTGATTTATTGCATCTAGGGCTGTGTAACCTTGCATGTAAGGGAAGGAATAGGGGGCTGTCAGTGCGGTGCAGCGTGGTTCACACGCCATTCGATCCACAGACGATCTAGTCTGTTAGAGTGTTGACCGGTCAGACCTCTTGGATTTTGCGCAAAGGGATTTGTGTAGTCTTTCGTGGGTTGGGTCAAGAGCAAGAGAGAATGAACCCGCTGTACGGGCTATAGAGGATTTATCATGCTGCAGGATCTGGAGGTTAAATCACGTCTCGGAAATTGCTGCCTTTGGTGAAACGAGTCAGTTCTGACCCATTTGCGTCCATTCGTGTAACGACTCACGTCCTTTGACCCGTTTGGAATGAAACCTTGATTTCTCTCTCATGCTTCCATCAAATATCATCATATGATATATCAAATTGATCGGCACAACGAGACGAATCCATTTACATTCCTGATTTTGCGATATTCTGCACTTTTGACCTGAAATAACACAAAAACACATCTTAAAGTATTTTATCTCAATAATTTGGAATTATGAATATTTGGTATACTTTAAGCATATTTATGTGTTTAAATTCTATATTTTGCGCATGTAAAAAGTGATGAAAAATCCCCTTATCAACCGCATACCTTCTAAATCGGTACAAAAGACGTCATATGAGATGTGGTTTCGAAAATCTCGAAAGTTGTCTTTTGTTAAGATTTGGGGTTGTGAAGCATATGTTCGAAAATTGATTTCGGATAAGCTCGAACCCAAATCTGAAAAATGTTTATTTGTCGGGTATCCTAAGGAAACAAAAGGATATTATTTCTATCTTCCAATCGAAAATAAAGTTTTCGTAGCTCGAAGAGGAGTCTTCCTTGAGGAGGATTTTATCTCTAGGCGAGTGAATGGGACTGAAATAGATCTTGAAGAAATTCGAGACCCGCAAACGAATGTTGAACCGATGAACGTTGATCCGGTTTCCTCAAATATTGAGGATCCGGAGTCAAGTGCACAAGGCGCAATTCGTAGATCGGGTAGGCTTCGTCAAGAGCATGTACGATATGGTATTATCGTGGCAAATGACGATGAAGTCGAATTCATAGATGATGAACCGACATCCTATCGCGAGGCTATGAAAAGCGAGGATTCCCATAAATGACAAACTGCCATGAAATCCGAGATTTAATTCATGTACGATAATCAAGTTTGGAACTTGGTTGATCCACCTCCCGGGGTTAATCCAGTGGGATGTAAGTGGGTCTTCAAGAAGAAGACCGACATGGATGGGAATGTGAACACTTATAAGGCACGACTTGTGGCGAAAGGTTTCAAACAAATTCATGGTATAGACTATGAAGAAACGTTTTCACCCGTAGCAATGCTTAAATCCATATGGATCTTACTTGCTATCTCTGCGTATTATAACTACGAGATTAGGCAAATGGATGTGAAAACCGCATTCCTTAACGGGAACTTAGAAGAGGATGTGTACATGACACAGCCCGAGGGTTTTGTCGATTCAATTAGTCCGGATAAAGTGTGTAAGTTGCAACGATCCATTTATGGATTGAAGCAAGCTTCTCGGGAGTTGGAACATACGTTTCGATGAAGTTATACGAGAATATAATTTCGTGAAAAACGTAGAAGAACCTTGTGTATACAAGAAGGTTAGTGGGAGCCGTGTAGTATTTCTTGTACTATATGTAGACGACATCTTGATCATAGGAAACGACATTCCGATGCTTACGGATGTTAAGAAGTATTTAAATACTCGTTTCGCTATGAAAGATTTGGGCGAGGCCACTTATATATTAGGCGTGAGGATTTATAGAGATAGATCCAAGAAGTTACTCGGCTTGAGTCAAAGCACGTACATCGACAAAGTGTTGAAACGGTTTTCAATGCAAAATTCGAAGAAAGGACTTCTTCCAATGTCGAGTGGCATATCGTATTCTAAAGCTCAATGTCCGACATCGAGCGAAGATAAGAATGCGATGAGTATTATTCCTTACGCTTCGGCGGTTGGATCAATTATGTATGCCATGATATGTACGCGCCCCGATGTGTCGTATGCATTGAGTGTCGTTTCGCGTTACCAATCTAATCCAGGGGATATGCATTGGATCGCGGTTAAAAACATCCTTAAGTACTTACGAAGAACTAAGGATCAATTCCTAATTTATGGTGGAAAGACATCCAGGTTGGTCATCAATGGATATACCGACGCCAGTTTCCAAACATGCGTCGATGACTTTCGATCACCAAACGGATACGTGTTTTGTCTAAATGGTGGAGCGGTAGTTTGGAAGAGCTCCAAACAACCCACGATAGCAGACTCTACAACTGAATCGGAGTATATTGCGGTTTCCGAAGCGGCAAAGGAGATGGTATGGATCAAGAAGTTTGTGACCGAACTTGGAGTAGTCCCGAGTATCTCGGAACCTGTAGTTGTGTATTGCGACAATAATGGAGCAATAGCACAGTCCAAAGAACCGAGGGCACATCACCGCACCAAGCACATACTCAGAAAATTTCACTTGATCCGTGAGATTTTGCAAAGGAAGGATGTGATCATTGAAAAGATTGATACTGACAGGAATGTTGCGGACCCGTTTACTAAGCCACTCTTGCAAGCTAAGCACGATTATCATGCGAAAGCTATAGGTTTGAGATACCTAGAGGAGGAAGAGAGTAGTTAGTTATCTAAAACGATAGTTTCGTAGGACGAGATTAGTCTAATAGATTAGTAAACGTTGTATCACCCCAAACTTATCTTATAGTAATGCAATTTCAGAATTTTAAAATTTTTCATTTTTGCATCTATCTTATATGAAAATTGTGTGCGGGGTTGTGTAATATGATTACATGAACCTTGATTTGAACTTGTGTGGACGTCGACATGGTTGAGGACTATGTGCAGCGAAACCGTCACACTTAAAGTGTCATTTCTAAACATCCCTAGTCGCGGATCAGCTTGCTTAAGAGAGAAGCATTTCTATTATCAGATAATAGACTGAACGCGTACACTAGTACGTTAGCCGAGGAGATGATTATGTTTTGCTAATCATGGGACAAAGGTGTTTGTCGAATTGGGAACGTAGATATATGCTAGGTGGCATATATTGGATATGACCGAAGCCGCGAGATCATGACATGGTTTAGTCATTATGGATGAACTCGCGACGAGTAGGGTATTAGGTTCTTCAAACTTGAGGAGATCATTGATTGCGTTACGTGCGTAACACAATGCTTTGATATGATCTTACGCTCACCGTAACAGGGAGTTAAAAGGGTCATCATTGGGTATTGTCCGAAACACGGAATTCAATGTGAGTCTCCAAGATAGGAATTGTTTATTCCGAAAGGAAGAGATATCTCTTAAGCGCCGCTCGATGAGTCGATTAACGAAATCTGTGGCCGCAGTCAATGATATTAACGGTTAATATCAATTGAAATTTGTTAACTCAACTCGGAATCGGGGAATAAGTGTTGTTAATCAAATTATAAGGATGACTATCACCATGCCTTTTGATTAACAGATATCGCAAACAAGAGAACTAATAACCGCTATTCGAGATAGGCATGATGATCACAATCATTATTCGTTTAACATGGGTAGCTATGATGGAGTGACTAGATCCCGCTCATGAGCTTGTAGGCATTGGAAACAACGTACTGCCATCGTTAATCGAACCTACATGGTCACACAACGAGTCGTACTAAGTCGGGCTTGATCATAAAATTGGCACATAGGATGTGCATAGCTTGGTATTTGATACGCGAGCTATATTCTCTAAAATCGTGCGTATTGGATATGCATGAGTACCTTTTAGGTAGATCTGACATTGAGTGGGAGACTGAAAGAAATACAGTTTCGGATCAACCGTAAAAGTGTACACAAGGATGAATGAATGTAATCGTACATTTGTAGCCATAACTTTCAGTGGAAAAATCCGATTTGAATGGTTCAAATTGGATTAGATAGATAATGAGATTATCTATAACCTTCATGTAGAAATATATTTCATATGAACGAAGTATAAGTGTCGTTTATGTGAAATACCGAAAGGGTGCAATAGTATGACATACAGTTAGTAAAACAATCATAACTTTTGCATACGAACTCCAATTGGGCTGACCCAAATTAGGTTCTGTAGATAATAAGATTATCTACAACTTTCATGTTGGTTGATTTTCTGTCAGAGAAATTTATCAATTTCGTCTGGACAGAATACTGAACAGGTTCATGCACTTTTCTGTGTGAAAGGGTGTATATTGGATATACATGCCTCTTGGCTAATGCTAATCCTATTTGATATAAATAGGATACTTTCTCTCTCATCCAGACTAAGTAATTGAGCAATTCATTCTGCCAAAGACACTAAAAGAAAGAGAGAATTCAGATTTAATCTTTCTATAGTGAAAAGGTGCGAAGAGAGAGAAATCGAGAAAAGAGTTTCTCGAAAGATAGAGAATCAATTCGATCGAGCAAGTTCGCCGTACATCGTCTAGACAGTTGTACTCGCGACCGGCGTCTTACGAATGAAGGTGGATACACGTAGAGGAGCAACATCTGAGGCTCTCACGGTTGTGATCGATTCGGAGGAGTAGATTGTTTCGGAGACGAAATCAAGCGAATCGGCGAAGTCAACGAGCGGTGGAATACGCGTGGTGTGGGACGCGCGGATTGTCACCAACGTGACAGAAGATAGAAGGCAGCGATCAACCCTTCGAGTGCAATCAATTTTGCACCGGTATGAATCTATCCTTCTATTGCATCGTACCCTCGAAGTCATGGCGTGATCTCGGGAATCGGGGAATCGGACCGGGCCTTCATTCCGCTGTACGGGCCCGGGGTCGAGGATATTTCCCTTCAGCTCATGCTTGGCACGTGATAGTGGCTTCGTAAATGGATCAGCCACGTTATCATCAGTAGGTATCTTCATTACTTTCACGTCACCTCTCTTCGTAATCTCACGAATCAAGTGGTAACGCCGGAGTACATGCTTGGACTTGTGATGCGCTCGCGGTTCCTTGGATTGTGCTATTGCTCCGTTATTGTCACAATACACATCCATGGGACCCGAGATGCTTGGCATAACGCCAAGTTCCATCACGAACTGTCGTAGCCAGATAGCCTCCTTTGCGGCTTCCGAAGTCGCGATGTATTCCGCTTCAATTGTAGAATCAGCCACCATCTTCTGTTTGGAGCTTTTCCAAACAACAGCTCCACCATTGAGCGTGAAGACGTAACCACTTTGAGATTGGAAATCGTCCGGGCAAGTTTGGAAACTAGCATCTGTATATCCTTGGATAATCAGATCTCCTTCCGAACCTCCATAGACAAGAAACATATCTTTAGTATTCCTGGGATACTTAAGAATGCTCTTGACTGCGGACCAGTGAACTTCCCTGGCATCAGACTGATAGCGGGAAGTCACACTCAACGCATATGCGACATCTGGTCAAGTACATATCATGGCATACATGATCGATCCCATAGCCGAAGCGTATGGGATCCGTTTACGGACACTGATCCTTAGTGAGAGCGATGCCATGTGACATTGGCAGAAATCCTTTCTTGGATTGCTCCATGTGAAACCTAGTTATCACTTTGTCAATATATGTACTTTGACTTAGTCCGAGAAGTCTCCTCGATCTATCTCTATAGATCTTCACGCCTAAAATATAGGCGGCTTCTCCTAAGTCCTTCATTGCGAATTGACTACCCAAATATGTCATAACCTGGTTAAGCATGGGGCTGTCATTTCCAATGAGTAAGATGTCGTCCACGTACAAGATGAGGAATACGACCGAACTCCCACTGAATTTCTTGTATACACAAGGTTCCTCGATATTTTGAATGAAACCATACTTTGCGATAACCTCATCGAATCGTATGTTCCACGCACGAGATGCTTGTTTTAATCCATAAATGGATCTCACAAGCTTGCACACTTTATTCGTATTCTTTGGATCGACAAAACCCTCGGGTTGTGTCATATACACATCCTCGGTAAGGTTCCCCTTAAGGAAATCGGTTTTGACATCCATCTGCCATATCTCATAATCGTGATATGCAGCTATCGCTAGAAGAATGTGAATACTCTTAAACATGGTTACTGGGGAAAACGTTTCATCATAGTCTATACCATGAATTTGCTTGAAACCTTTCGCCACTAGCCTTGCTTTAAAAGTGTGTACATTACCATCCATGTCGGTTTTCTTCTTGAAAACCCTTTTGCACCCAACGGTTTTAGCACCATTAGGTAGATCAATAAGATTCCAAACCTTATTATCATACATGGACTGGATCTCGGTTTTCATGGCTTCGTGCCATTTCGAGGAATCCAGGCTAGACATAGCACCTTTGTAGGAGGTTGGCTCGTCATCTAGAGTCAACTCATCATCGTCATTACTAATGAGAAATCCATATCTCTCAGGTTTTGACGATTCCTACCAGATCTACGTATAGCTTGTGTACTAGATTCTGGTTCACCATCCAATGGTAATTCAGAATCTTGTTCCAGATCGACTTGTTCACTTTGTGGTTCTCGAATTTCTTCGAGATCAATTTTACTCCCACTGGCTTGACGATCTAGGAATTCCTTCTCTAAGAAGTGTCCTCGTCGTGCCACGAAAACCTTGTTTTCGTTAGGCAAGTAAAAGTAGTATCCTTTTGTTTCTTGAGGATACCCCACAAATAAACACTTGTCTGATTTTGGCTCGAGTTTTTCCGTCAATAACCTTTTGACGTATGCCTCGCAACCCCAAATCTTAAGATAAGACAATGATGGCACCATGTCATGCCATAATTCATATGGTGTCTTTTCAACCGATTTGGACGGAACTCTATTCAGTATATGAGCGGCCGTTTGAAGCACGAAACCCCAAAATGACTTTGGCAAATCCGTTCGACTCATCATCGAGCGAACCATGTCTAACAAGGTCCAATTCCTCCTCTCGGACACTCCATTCCATTGGGGTGTACCAGGTGGAGTCCATTGTGATACTATACAACAATCTCGAAGATAGTCCTCAAACTCATAGCTCAAGTATTCGTCACCTCGATCCGATTGAATGGCTTTTACTTTCTTGCCCAGTTGAAGTTCTACTTCGTGTTGAAACTCTTTGAATTTCTCAAAAGTTTCACTTTTGTGGCGCATTAAGTATAGATAACCATATCTACTATAATCGTCAGTAAAAGTCACAAAGTAGCGATACCCATTTCTAGCCTCGACACTCATCGGTCCACATACATCGGAATGTATGAGGGCCAACACATATTTCGATCTTTCTCCTTTCTTGGAGAAAGGTGTCTTTGTCATCTTACCCATCAAACAAGATTCGCAATTTTCTATTGACTCTAAGTCAAAAGAATCTCGCACTCCATCCTTTTGGAATCTAACAATGCGTTTCTCGTTTATGTGTCCGAGACGACAATGCCATGAGTATGTTTCATTAGTTTGAGTAGTATTTATGTTATAAATGGACTGATTATTGTTGTTATTTTCTAAATTCAAGACATATAGACCATTTTCAACTAGAACATTACTAAAGAAAATGCCATTCTTGCGAATAAAACAATCATTAGTACCAATAACTAATTCATATCCATCCGCAATAAGTCTCGAAACAGAAATAATACTCCTACTCAAAGTAGGTACATAACAACAATTATCCAAAACTAAAATAAGTCCATTTGGCAAAGTTAAATCATACGTCCCTTCGGCTAATGCTGCTACTCGAGCTCCATTCCCGACGCGTAAATCAACTTCGCCACGAATCAACGATCTTCTACTTCTTAGGCCCTGCATATTATTACAAATATGAGTCCCACATTCAGTGTCCAACACCCATGATGATGAAGTAAAGAAATAAGATTCGATAACGAAAATACCTGATGCCGGTGTGTCCAAGAAAGCGGTCTTTTGCTTGCTCTCCCTCAGGAAGATCTCGCAATCACGCTTCCAATGCCCCTCCTTAAGGCAGTGGAAACACTTCTTGTCATCCTTGGCTTTCTTGCCTTCCTCTTCTTGTTTTTGTTCCCATTGTTTGGACTCTTCCCTTCAACCACCAATGCTTCCGAAGTCCTAGACTTCATGTACCGCGGTTTCATGTCACTTTCGAATGTTCTGAGCATTCCGAAAAGCTGGGGAATGGTCATTTGCATGTCTGACATGTGGAAATGCGAAATGAACGAATCGAAACTCGGTGGCAGTGACAACATGATCAAATCAGTTTGTAACTCCACCTCGAATTTTATGCCAAGCCTCTCAAGGTGATCGAAATATCCTTTCATCTTGAGAAGGTGTGAGCTAACGGGCGTACCATCTTGCATCTTGCATTGCGTCGCATTGCCAAGTGCTTGATACTTTTCCACCCTTGCTTGAACCTGAAACATCTCCTTAAGTTGTTTCATAATCTCGTATGCATCCTGTTTCTCAAACTGTATTTGATATTCAGGAGTCATAGTAGCCAACATGAGGCATGTGACATCATTCGAATCGTCCAAGATGGTCGTATGTTCGAATACATCATCCTCAGTTGCTTTATCCCCTAGCACAGGAGGGATAGGCGTCTCCAAGACATGTGCCTTTCCTTCCTGTTTCAGAACGAATCCCAGATTTCTCTGCCAGTCGAGAAAGTTCTTTCCGTTCATTCGTTCCCTTTCCAAAATGGAACGCAAACTAAAGCGGTTGTTACTTGGTAAAGCCATGAATTCTACAATTTTTGAAAAATAATGTAATTAATAACGTGGTCTTTCATATATTAAAATTCATTTTAAACAACTTGAAATACCCATTATTTTATCATTTCAAATAGCCCCCACTATTGAAACGGAGATTTGATACCTTAAATCTCGTAATGGACAAGATCCCTATTTAACGTATTTCTAAGGTGACTATGGCCAACCACTCAGAAAATACGTCACGTCGGGTAGGACGGTGTCCAATCATCTCTAAGACGATTCTTGCTTTATTCGTGAGGTCCGAAATTGAGTCCAACTCAAAACCAGAGTGTGTGTACCTCACTCCTTGCCCCAAATCCTAGCCTAGCTAGCGAATTGGTCAAGTCCAAACCACAAATGGAATATCATTCAATCAGCGAATTGACATGCCAGACTATGGCCATGCAACACGTCGACTCATAATCAATGCATGACTTCCTTGCTACGTACGTGTAAATCTGTGCCAGACTATGGCCATGCAACACAAATAAACAAATACTAGTCTCGAAGGTTCCACTTTGGGAGGCAAATAACTTGATAATTACGTGGGAGGATTTACTTTTAATAAAAATCATTTATTTTATTCATTCACAAAAACAAATAAAATATTACGGTATAGCATATTGGCTTTTTAGTTTTATGAGCAATCATAAAACCCTAAATTCCCAACCCTAAAACCCAAGATGATTCCTTGCTTTGAAGATCCAATCTCCGTGTCGTGTCGTCTTACCTTGAAGGTCCCTCTTCAAAACTAAACCTATTTTATTTTATTACAACTTTGGAAGACTCACCGGTCCCCACATAATTAAATAAAATACAATTTGGAAAGCTCACCGGCCCCCACACAACATACATACAAGCATTCACAGACAATTATTCCCGTTTTAGGCTATATGCTATACCGAATCGAATTTATAAATTGGAAATTTTAAATTATTGGGCATTTTTGACAGAAAAAAAATTTGGTTGTCCAGGATTTTGTTCGTTCGAACGCAACTCTAAGTTTGTTCGAACGCGTCTCCATTCAATCAGAAAAAATAAAATAAAATAAAATTGGACAAAATTGAAGGCAAATTAACTCTTACATAGTAAATCGTTTTAATTTATATCCGTTAAAGCTCATACATCAAATCATCATCCAACGAATTACAAATAATTATAAAACATCATGCAATTATCAAAAAAGAGAAGGGAAAAAAGAGAGAAATTTGTACAAGGTCTACGAAAGATTAGTTTTTCCATCCCATTTTCTTCCTTGTACGAGTTCTTCATCTTCTTCTTCTTGTCTAGTTCATGTAGAACGTGAAGAAGGAGAACACGGTTGCACCGATGGCCGCGCCGAAGGTCGGCACAGCAGACCAGGCAGAACTGGCCGGGGCCGGGGCGGGAGCCTCGGAAGCTAGAACACCACTAGCCATGGCAGAAGCAACGACGACAGCGCAGACGATCTTCTTCATCTCCATTGTTAATGAACTTCGAATCGTTAAGTTAGAAAGAAAAGTTAGTGCTTGTTTGAGTTTGCTTTGATTGCTTGTTTGATTTGAAGAGAGAGATTGATGGTGAAGGCTTTTTATAGGATGGAAGGTTCAGTCAAGAGGTTAGGGTTCGAGTTGTACGCGATTAGGGTTTGTTATGTGAGTTGTTTTTTTCTAAAAGAAGGTGATGACCATGTGTTAGGATGAAAAGGGTCTACGTGCTTGCATGTGGATGAGAGATGTGGGACTCCTTGTTGGGTTGTTCAATGTTACCCCTTTTTGCAACGATAATTTAATGGTTTAATTTGAATGATAAATGTTTAAGAGGGCATATGCCACCAGATTTCAACGAAACATTAACCATTTAATTAACATTTGTATTAACATCCATATGAATTAACAAATGATAATTAATATTCAAAAATCATTAATTTACTGTTTTTTTGTTAATTAGATTGTTAATTAAGCGGGTTAATTAGGAAATTGAGGATGTTTCGTTGAAATCAGGTGGCAAAGTTTAATTAACATTTGGGTCAAATATTTAATATTAACTGTTAATTTGTACGGACGTCGTTTACATATTAAATTTTTACTATTATGTTGCATTGTAATACAAAATACACATTTGTATGATTGTATTCATTTCATAATAAAAATCTTTGAACTCATTTGTTTTTGATTATGTATATGTTTTATAATTATTTTACGTTGTGATAACAGAAAAATTTATTTTTTAATCAAATAATAACATTTAGTTTAGTGTTACTATATAATAATGAAAAAAGTATACTTTTACCCCCCAATGTTTTCACAAAAGTGCACTTTGCCCCCCAAACAAAAATCTGCACCTTTTTGCCCCCTAATGTTTCAAAAAATGTTCAACATGCCCCCTCCGTCTATTTTGTTACCAAATTTTTGTTAACTGATGACGTAGCCGGTTAATTGATGACATGGCATGTTCCATGTAGTGATGACATGGAATTTGATTCCAACCCGATCCGTTTACTCAAACCCGACCCGATAACTAATATCTCTCTCAAAACTATCATCTCTCTCTCTCTCTCTCTCTCTCTCTCTCTCTCTCTCTCTCTCTCTCTCTCTCTTTTCTCTCCTGTCGCAAACCCTCATCGCCCCCTTCTCAAATCCTCGCCAACACCGTCTTCTCTTCTCTCGCTCTCTCTTCTGTGTGTGTCTCTCCTCTTTCTTCTCTCGCTCTCTCCAGTCCATTTTTGCGAAGTTGCCATGGCGAGTACCGATCCAGAGCGCAAAGTAGAGGTGGAAGAGGAGGTGGAGACACCCGCCGTTGCCGCCGGTGAGGAAGAAGATACCGAGGCAGATGTTGCTCCGATTAGGGTTAGTTAATTTGTGAAAAAGCTCCGTTTGGGTCAAATTCGAAGAGGGGAAAGAAGATGAACTTGTGAATAACTGCATTGAATTGTGTATGTTTTCTTTTCTTTATCTAATTAGGGTTTTCTTTTATCTAATTAGGGTTAGTTAATCTGAAATTATCAATGTTTTAAATAGCGTGTAGCGGCACGCAGCGTTTCTGACATTTAATTTAGCGGTTAGCGTTAGCGGGCGATATAGCGCCGCTTCACCATCGCAGCGGAGTTTGATCAAAATTATTATTTTTATAATACTAAATATGCATATAAATATAATTTAGCGGCCCAATATTATAAACAAAATTATATCAAATGCTTATTTATATCAACCTCACAAACTAACATAAATTAAAAATTCACCTCTAAGAAAAATATATTATTATTATTATTACTTTTATTTTTATTTTATTATCATGTTGTTTGTAATTATAATAATGCTAATAATAGTTGTTGTCGATCTTATTCTTCCTATAATAATAATAATTATTATTATTATTATTATTATTATTGTGTAATGATAATAATGATAATTATTATTGTTATTATTATTTAATAGCAATATCAATAATAATAATAATAATTATTATTATTATTATTATTATTATTATTATTATTATTCGTACTATTACTATTATTATTTTATTATATTTTTATTATTACTATTGTTATTATTAGATTTAACATTATTATGATTTAATAATAATAATAATAATAACAATAATAATAATAATAATAATAATAATAATAATAATAATAATAATAATAATAATAATAATAATAATAATAATAATAAGCACGCTATAGCGCCGCTACGGCCGCTATATTTGAACGCTTCATGCTATAGCAGTCCGCTATAGCGTTGCAGCGGAACAAAATGCTACAGAGCTAAATTCCGAAGCGATGCAGCATTTATCTCCTAAAATCCGCTATAGCGCGCTATAGCGCCGCTGAAGCGCCGCTATTTAAAACACTGGAAATTATGGTTAATTAGGGTTAATTAAGGTGGATTTTAGTCAGATTAGGGTGCATTTCAGTCAATTTCAGCCATTTTAGGGTTATTTTGGGTCAATTTCAGTCAATTCAGGGATAATTTGGGTTCATTTCAGCCATTTTAGGATTATTTTGGGTCAATTTCAGTCAATTCAGGGTTAATTTAGGTTCATTTCAGCCATTTTAGGTCAATTTCAGTAAATTTCAGTAAATTTAAGTCAATTTCAGTCAATTTCAGTCCATTTTGGGTTAATTTGGTTGACTTGCTTTATTTAATTTTGGTTTATTTTAGAATGTATATTTTGATGATGAAACTGCCGAGGTTGTTATTTCGTCTTTCTAAACTAGAAGCTGGAATTCGTCTTTGTAAGTCATATTTTTATTCATTTATTCTAAGAATATAAACCCTAATCTTCTATGTGTATTTTAGTTCTCAAGTCATTTGCGGGATCCAACTTCTGAAAATAGAGGGTGTGCATTATGGATGCAAGAGACGAAGACGGGTGTGGTGATTTCGACGAGTGTTCTCCAAACCGACGAGAGGAGCGATGCACGACGCTGGTACTGGTGACGAGAAGAGGGACGCGCAATGACCCTGGCGACGAGAAGAGCGAAGAGCAACGCACGTACGACACTGGTACTGGTACACTGAGTTATTTTCGTTCAATTAATTGGATTTGATTCAGCGATTTTCAATTAATAGGTGTGTACACTGAGTTAATTGGATTTGATTCAGCGATTTTCAATTAATTCAGCGATTTCGTTAGATTTCTTCTTTTCGTTCAATTAATTCAGCGATTTTCAATTCTCAACTGTTTAATTTTTCTACTTTTGAAAGGATTCTCGATTATTATGTCAGTATATAAATGAATTTTTCTATAAATCTATTTTCTGTTTAGTAAATTGAATATACCATTAGTAAATTGAATCTACCTTTTTCTATTTAATGCAGATTCGGTACATCTATTTTCTGGGACAATAGCGCAATGGTGGTCGACCCGAGCATGTTAATAGGAGTGAGATGCATGGGAGCGATGATGCACGGGGGTGATGATGTATTGTGTCATGTATGTTTGTATCGTGTTGTAAATTTTTAATTGTTTCGAGTCGTGATCAAGTCATGTATGTTTGTATCGTGTTGTAAATTTGTAATTGTTTCGAGTCGTGATCGAGTCATGTATGTTTGTAAACTTTTGACAATTTTTTCTGTAAATTGGGAGACTAAATAATAAAATGACACTTTGTCAAATTTTTCTGTAAATTGTTTTGTAGTTGAAAATAACATGAATTCTAAACAACATAACAAAATAACATGAATTCTAATACAACAATGTTACTAAATTCATAACAAAACAACAAATGCTAATTACTAATTTCAAAACAAAATCATAACAAAATGATTGTTTTAAAACGAAAATTGGTACGAAAACAAATAAGAAATTGGTAGGCATAATTTTGACCCTTGTCGAAGCCCCTGCCCCACCCCTTGAGAACTCATGGATGAATAATGCATAAAAAAAAGGAAAATTGCAAATTGCAAATATATTTATAATTCAAAACCTTCATGTCGTCTTCGATTTTGGCAACAAGGCTGTGGATGTTGTTGACTGTGTTCTTGAACGGAGACATTGTTGGATACCTCGCTTCGTCCCATGCAAACCTTCATCAACAGATAAAGTTCAATCGCCAATTAGCCTTAAATAATACCCAACTTGGTCAATCCATAATCAATTCATCCAATTCAAATCCAATTTTAATTGCAATTTCAATCGCCAATTAAATATTTGTGGTTTAAGTTCGTCACGACCGAAATTCTTGGATAAGAAATTGTGCGATGGAATCTGCAGTCTTTGCCCCTCCATTTCATTTCGTTCAGCAATGTGGCCACACATCGAGCTCCTAAAATTATCAAAAGACAAAACCATATAAAAATACTGAAATTAACCAAAATAATTTGGAAAGGATATTAAGTTTTAAGTACCAGTAGCACCGAGAGGGTGTCCAAGGGCAATTGCGCCTCCGTTCACATTCACCTTCTGAGGATTGAGTTCGAGTTTCTTGCCGCAATAAACAAACTGGGACGCAAATGCCTACATTACACAAATAACAAAATCAAAATCAGCATATTTTTAAGTTTCAAACAAATTTATTTACAATTTAAGAATGAAAGTATTTCGTACCTCGTTCAACTCAAACAGATTGATATCTTCGATCTGAAGACCTGCAGCTTCAAATTTAAGAATGAAATTTGAGGTTGGACTCAATTTAGGGTTACGAGAGATAAGGGAATTACGAGAGAGAAGGAACCGAGAGAGAAGGGAATTAACCTGGTTTACGAGAAGAAGCAACCTCAAATTGAGTCTGAGTGAGTCTGATATGTTGAAGGAACCGAGAGAGAAGCAACCTCAAATTGTTGAAGCAGCGAGAAGGCGAGAGAGAGTCTGAATGGTGAGCACAGCGCGAGGGAGTGGCGAGAAGGCGAGAAGGCGAGAGCACAGCACGATCGCACAGAGAGCAAGCGTCAAGAGAAGGCGAGAGCACAGCACCAACACGGCGAGGCGAGAGCACAGCACGATCGCCAGGGAGAGAGGGAGAGAAAGAGAAAGGGAAAGAAAGAGAGAGAGAGAGAGAGAGGATCGGGTTAGGGTATTTTGGTTGGGTTATTTGGGTTAGCGGGTCGGGTCGGGTTAGGGTCAAATGGATCGGGTTAGGATCAAATTCCATGTCATCACCACATGGAATATGCCATGTCATCATTTAACCAGCCACGTCATCAGTTAACAGAAATTTGGTAACAAAATAGACGGAGGGGGCATGTTGAACATTTTTTGAAATATTAGGGGGCAAAAAGGTGCAGATTTTTGTTTGGGGGGCAAAGTGCACTTTTGTGAAAACATTGGGGAAAAAGTGTACTTTTTTCTAATAATGTAAATTTGTGCCATACTATGGCCATGCAACACAAATAAACAAATACTAGTCTCGAAGGTTCCACTTTGGGAGGCAAATAAGTTGATAATTACGTGGGAGGATTTTCTTTTAATAAAAATCATTTATTTTATTCATTCACAAAAACAAATAAAATATTACGGTATAACATATTGGCCTTTTAGTTTTATGAGCAATCATAAAACCCTAAATTCCCAACCCTAAAACCCAAGATGATTCCTTGCTTTGAAGATCCAATCTCCATGTCGTGTCGTCTTGCCTTGAAGGTCCTTCTTCAAAACTAAACCTATTTTATTTTATTACAACTTTGGAAGACTCACCGGTCCCCACATAATTAAATAAAATACAATTTGGAAAGCTCACCGGCCCCCACACAACATACATACAAACATTCACAGACAATTATCCCCGTTTTAGGCTATATGCTATACCGAATCGAATTTATAAATTGGAAATTTTAAATTATTGGGCATTTTTGACAGAAAAAAAAATTTGGTTGTCCAGGATTTTGTTCGTTCAAACGCAACCAACTCCAAGTTTGCTCGAACGCAAGACAAAAAAAAAATTCACTTTTTTACTCCAAGTTCCTATTTTTTTTTTTTCAGAATCCAATTCGTTCGAACGCAACTCCAAGTTCGTTCGAACGCATGACAGAAAAAAATTTCACCTTAGGTTCGTTTGAACGCAACTCCAAGTTCGTTCGTACGAACCCTAGGTTCGTTCAGTCCGTTCGAAGGTTCGAACGAACATTAATCTGTCAGTTTTTCTAAAAATCTGATTTCTTTGTCGTTTCGTTCTGAAAATCCAATTTTCAACAGATCCAATCTGTTTAACACTTTAATAACATCAAATATCCAATAATTGATTTATTAAAGGTCTTCCTATCAAATATATTTGCTCAATTTTGTGTAATTTTGCAATTTAGCCCAAAAATTCTAAAATTTCCTAAATTCGAATTAAAACATCGATTTTCGATGGTTTTAGCGAGCGATTGCTCTGATACCACTGTAGGGTTACGGACACGTTTATCAAAGTGTGCAGCGGAATTATTTTCGCATGCGTAACCTAATTCTACCGGGATCACGCCCGAAAATCAACGAAAAAGGAAGAGTTGGAGAAAATTACCTCGTACAAGTTAGTACGTGTCGATTTCTTCTCCAAATCTGTGAACCTTCTCCAAGGAGTGCTCGTGCAATCCCTCTACTCGTGTGCACCTCAATTTCGTCCGATCGGAATCGCCAACGTCGTTCTAGTCGCCGTCACGATCGATTCTCTCAAGATCTTTGCTCCAATCTCCCTCTCAATCTCTCTAGATCTAACCTAAAATTCTGTGGAAGGAGAGAGAAACGGCGGCTCAAAACCATAAAACTCGAAAAAGCTTAGGTTAAAACGAAATCAGAATTCTATATATATAGGAAATAAGTCAGTTCGAACACACCTAAATAGTTCGTTCGTTCGTTCGATCGAACGCACTTAAGTAGTTCATTCGAACTAACCCAAATCTGACTGTCACGAATAAGTCCGTTCGAACGCACTCATATAGTTCGTTCGAACGAACCTAATTCTGATTGCAGAATTGCCTATTTATATAAATTCTTCCAAGTTAATTCTTAAGCCATATTTTCTTTCAGACTTTTCAATATTTTCGGGTCGGGTCATTTTTTCGGGTTGGGTCAAATTTTGCCAGCTCTAAAAATATTATTTTATTCTTAATTTTAGCCATTTAACATGTCGGATTCAGTAGTATATTTTGTTAATTTGAATAGTATATTTTGCTAATTTCAATAGTAAATTTTGACTGCGTGGATTCTTTTTGGATTCTCCTTAACAAACCTGTATACACACACACACACACACACACATTTATATATATTGGATGAGGGAGAAATATATCATATGTAAAAATTAAATACTAACAAAATTTATTATTTAATTAAGAAAATTGTATAACTTGTGTGTGTCAAAAACAAATTAAACATAATTTTTCATATTTTTTGTCATGTGGACACAACATTTACTGTCGTCTGATTTAAATTGTACGGTCTGAATTTAATATCAAAGATAACATCGCTTAATGCATGCTTCAAGGTGGTTGTAAAATAATGGCACATTGAAAAATATACAATCCTTTGTGTGTGTATTAAATCAAGTACCCCAAGCCCAAGATATATGTAATCTTAACTAAAAAATAGCAAAAATAAAAACAGCACTGATCTACAAGGAAAACAAATCCTGGATTGACATGAAACCAAAGTAGCTAAGCTGTAAAGCAAAACTAGGAGTTAAAGTCTGAACTCTAATAACCCAGAAACTAATTCCTTGAGACCTTTGATTTTCATTCTCTTTCCTTCATTATTCGCCAATCGAGAGACTCTTGAGTCTTGACCTAGCCGCTTCTCTCTTCTCTCTTCTCTCATCCATATCCCTTCCAATTATCCCCCTCGCTCGATTTACAAGTATCACCATTATTGCCGGAACCTACCAAGGCGGTTCATCTGAGTACCCAAATCCACTGACCGTTTGGTTTCTTTTTCAGAGTGATGGATTCTCAGGGTCAAGATTACTCGTACACACAACCTCCTCAATACGGGTACCCTCCGCAACCCCAACAATACCCCCAGCACCATCCGCCAGCTCTGCAACCCTACGCACCTCACCCATCTTTCCCTCAATACCCTCCTTTCAACCCACCGCAGCCCCAACAATTCTACCCTCCTCCCTTTGCCGGGCCCCACAACCTCTCCTACACTCCTTCCGCCACGTCAGCAGCTCCGCCCTCTCCTTTCGACCCGGAGCTCCAAAAACGGATTGATAAGTTGGTCGAATACACTGCCAAAAACGGTCCCGAATTCGAAATCATGATCCGCGAGAAACAATCCAATAACCCGGATTACTCCTTCCTCTTCGGCGGCGACGGCCACAATTACTACCGATACAAACTCTTAAATATCAATTTCACCCATCCTCCTCCTCCTGCTCCATCTGCGTACCATCAAATGATTCCTCCTCCATACCACCAACCTTCGTACCAACTGAGAGGCTTTGTTGGGTTAAGGGGCCCATTACCGGCTGATGTGGCGGCAGAGCTGGACGCAGCTTTGAACGGGTTGACAGGTACGAAAGAATCGATAAAAGCCGCTAAATCTTGGTTTATGCAACGAGCCCCATTTGCACCGGCTTTGGCTGAGGGGCTAAAAGATCGAGTTTTTTCTCTCGATGATTCTGAGAGGCAATTGCACGTTGTTTTCTTGGCCAATGACATTCTTTTCGAGAGCTTGCAGAATAGGATAAACCCTAGAGAGCTTGACAACGAGGCACGAGCTTTGTTGCCTGTATTGGGATCGATGCTTTCAAGGGTTTATCATAACCCTCAAAACCGAGACGAAAATCAATCGAGACTTTTGAAAATCATTCAATTCTGGTCTTCCAGGGAAGTTTTTGACCAAGAAACTATTACTTCCATTGAACGCGAGATGATCACCGGTACTGTACCGACGCCATTTCCGGTACCACCTCAAAATTGGCAACACGATAACACGCAAATTACACCTCCATACTCTCTCCCAACGCAAATACCTTTTTCTGGCCCCGTACCGGTACCAGTACCAACACAACCGGTTATTCCCTTACCGGTACCGACGACCGATCCAAACCCTCCTCCTTATCCACTCTTCCCGCCAGGCCTGATACCCGGTATGGTACGCAAAATGCAAATTGGTAGTGGCGTGCCATATTCGCCATTAAGTCCATTAGATATTCCCACGCTCATACCACCTTCCCCGATACCAGAATCTCAAATCCTGGAAAGGGTTTCCAAGTTCTTCAAGGAGATAGGAGAGATGAATCCGTCTCGGAGACCAACAGGGAGACCAACCGGGAAAGACGTACCAGATGATGAGTATGATGGGTACGGGAGAGAAAGTCCGGTACGCAAAGGAGGTACGTGTATACCGCCTCCGGTTAGTTTGCAAGTTGTGGATCCTGAGACGGGAATGCATGCTGATGGGTCCGTACCGGAGAGTACTGGAACGGGACGGTTAGGATTGGGTGCTGTGAACCCAGATGATTCGAGTCAGTATGATGATGTGTATTCTTCGTACCGGAAGCATCGAAGTACCAGTTATCATACTTTTATGAGTTCTAGGGCCGAGAATCGGTGATTTTTGTAATATAAATCTATTTTTAGTTTTGTTGGTTTGTGATTTTGATGGACTTTGACAATACATCATCAAATCAAATAATTCTGCATAATTGCTTACGTCAATACTCCTAAAAAATCATCACCTAATCAAAACAATTCACTGTCCTGTTAACTCCAATTTTAATGCCAAATGGAGGCGCCCATTATCTAATTTAATTTTAGCTTGACAAAAAGTTTTGGTATATTCTCAAATTGAAGATAGTATTGTTTTCTTTGGGCTTGCAATAATGATGATTTTTTTAGTTTGCAAAATTATTGTGTGATTATGACACGTCAACATACATTTTCAATTGGGGACCTCTCAATTACAAGTGTTAAAGGAGAGGTATGTCTTAGTCCTAATTTTAGTCTTCATTTCTTTTTAATCTTCTAGAAATAAGGTTGCTGAATTTGACTCTTAAGAGTCCCCTTTTCCTACTTTGAAAGCACCTATTTTACAACACTGCATCCTCTAAAAACCATTTTATTCTTCTCTTGGCTTTCACTTGTCAAAACTCATTTTTCTCCTTCTCGTCCCTTCTTCAAGACCATTTGTGAAATGACACAATCAAATTCTGAAACCCTAGCTTGCACCCTAGACGGTAATTGCGTCAGTGTCGCCTATCATGACGAGTGGGAACCGCCAGCCGAGTCGCACCAGATAAAGATGGGTGAAGATATGGATTGGATCGACGTGAGCTCGGTTTATGAACGAGACGATTCCATCAAAGAAACCACAAACCCTAAATCGCATACTACGCATACACCAAACTCGAAAAATGTAGAATCGATATCTAGCTCTCAGAGGTTTTCGGGTAATCTCAAACCGGGTATTATAGGCCTACCAGGAAAAATAACAAATACCAACTATGTAGGACAGAGCGCTAGAAGGCCAAAGAAGGTTAACATCAAAACATAATATTATTGTCGATATATAGCGCGACTAATTAATAATGATATCTTCGATTATTTTCATACTCCAACTAATAGGTGAAGACTGGTGGTGGCGGCGGTAAGAAACAGGCCGTGGTCGAGGCTGAGCCAAGTTCGCCGAAAGTATCATGTATAGGAAAGGTTTTATCTGAAAGAGAAAGGGCAAGGAGAAAGCTCCGTGAAAAGCGACCAAAAGAGAAAAATTCGGCGAAGACGAAAGAGGATGAAGATAGAACTAGTTGTTGGTCCAGAATATTTAGTAGGGAGCGGAAAAGGAGAGAGAGAGATCAAAAGGCTTCTTCATTGGAAGCAAGGGAAAAGGATGGTGATGAGAAAGAAAGGAATATTCCGGGAAGAAAAAAGGAAGATACTCCGGTGGTGGTGGTGGTGGAGGAGGCGGAGCCGCCCGGGATTGGTGGAATGAAGAGGTTCTTATCTGGGAGGAAAGTGAATTGGGATTTTGAGGTTGTGACAGATGAGAGAAATAGCCAGGTAGGTGCAACGATGGAGAGGGAAAATTGAAGGTCAAAGAATTTTGGTTTGCTTGGCTTGTAAATTTTTAGGTATTTTCTTTTGGTTTTATGTTTGTGTTTGTGTGTGAAATTATGAGTATTTTATAGCACTTGTTTTTGTGTTTATGTTGAAATTCCTCCTTATTATTATATGAAAAATTATGATTATTCCCTTTAATATCCACTCAATGCTATCTCATATGCATACTCATTCCCAACAAATAATAAATGCATAAATCTAATCCTTATTAAAAGTAGATTAGACGCAGCCCAGCCCATGTGTAAGGCCCGAGAAGTATGAGCTCGGATCCAAAATTTTGGGGAATCCAATTTTTTTTTTATTGTATATATATATATGTACATTGGAAAAATGGGCCAAATCTGCTACCCGCAAACCCAAACCCGCTAACCCAAAATCCAGCGACCCGCGACCCGACCCGCCAGCGACCCTCATTTCCTCTCTCTCTCTCTCTCTCTCTCTCTTCGCGACCTCTCTCTTCTGCTTTCTTTGGCGATAGGCGATTAGGGTTAGGGTTTCTTTGCGATTGGTGTGGCGACCGGCGGATCGCGACCCTCGACCGACGACCCGACTCAGTGACTCACCGATTTCTCTCTTTCAGTGCGACTGGTTGTGTGCGACTTTCGGATTTCTCTGCGAGTGCGATTGGTTGTGTGCCTGTGTGACTGGTTTTGTGCGATTTTCTCTGCGTTCACAGATTTCTCTGCGACTGGTGTTCGTGTTAACCTTGTTGATTCTGGCAATTGCGACTGGTTTTGTGCGAATTCTGGATTTCTTCGAGTTCTGTGATAGTGCGATTACTGGATTGCTGGATTTCTGGATTTATGTTGAAATTTCTTCGAGTTATGCCTTCTGCGATTACTGGACTGGATTGCTGGTCGCTGGATTTCTTCAAGTTATGTTTTACTGGTTCTTCGAGTTAATTATCTCTGCGATTACTGATTTCTTCAAGTTCAAATTTAAGGTTATTTCTTGATTTAGGGTTGTATTATTTCTGGATTTCATTTATGGTTAGTTATTTCTGGATTTGGGTTGAAATGAATTGTTGATTTGGTTTAAATTGAATTTAGGGTTGAAATTAATTGAATTTACGATTTATGATTGTAATTTGTTTCAATGAGGCTTGAAATTTCAAAAATAGTTGTAATTTGTTTTGTAAGTTGATTATTTCGAAAATGAGGGTTGAAATTGTTGTAATTGAGGGTTGTCGATTTGGTTTATGATTTGTTGAAATTAGTTGTCGATTATTTGAAATTGAATTGAATTTAGGATTTTGAATTGAGTAATAGATATTGTTAAAATTAGTTAATAATTATGTTGATATTGTTTTGTAATTAGGTGTTTTGACATTTTTAATAGTATGCTATTTTGGAATTATGTATTTTGACATTTTTAAGGATAAAATTAACGTAATATTTTTTTGAATTTTATATTTTATATTTTTGAGTATGTTAATGACTTTGCGGGTCCAATTTTCATTTTGGCTTCGGGTATTTCAAAACCTCGGGCCGGCCCTGATTAGACAATAAATTTTGATAGATAATAAATCGTATTAATAAGATGATAAATCATATTGATTATGTCATAGACAATATTCATTATGTAATAAAATTATTTTATTTAAATATTTTATTAGTTTATTTTATAAATGAATCATATTTATTTAAACAAATTTGTAGTTATTGATCTTAAATCTCTCTAAAAACAAAATATCATCATTTATATTTTTCTATTTTATGTGAAATTATTTTAGTCTCAATTATAATATATTTTTTATTTTTTATAATTGATGTTTTTCATTTTTTATTAAGTAAAATTTTCGACAAATTCTAGTTTATGATTTAATAGAATTTTTTTAATTTTTTTGCATTATTTTTTTTTACCAAAACATGTCGTATATTTGTGTTAATAATTGTTCTTAATTTTTTTTAAAACAAATAAAAAATAGATCGGTAAATAAATCAGAGTGGTGATAAATCGAAAATTCGACGTGATAAATGGAAATCCAATTTACCATCCAAATTTTTGTATGAGAACTTCAAAAATCATTTATCACCTTATCAATGTGTAAAATGTGTAAGAAAATTGAAACACCTCGTTAATTTGTATGACAACGATTTACCACATCATTAATTTGTATGTCAACAATTTACTATTAGCCTACGGGTTAATTAATCAAAAAAAACAATTTACTATTGAACATTAATCCTTTCCAATTGCTCCTTTTTGTCAAGGATCTATGTAACCTATTGCCATTCTTTGGGGCATCCATGAGGCCGAACCCCCCGAAACTGGGCAAGTAGGGTGGGTATTGACGAGCCACGGACGATTCCCGACGAGCTCGGCGTATAACAACTTACGACATCCCGGGATGCTGGGCGCGTGGAATGTTCATCTTTGGAGGACCAAAGCACCCGTTAAGGTATGATTCTTCGGATGGTTGGCGGTGCACGATCGACTTTTGACGGCGGATAATTTGGAGAAAAGAGGGTGGACAAATAACGAGGGGTGTGCATTGTGTGCCGAACACCGAGAAGAGATTAACCATTTGCTATTTCACTGTAGCTATTCCAAACAGGTATGGGAGCAAGTTGGCTTACATCTTGGTCTCAATATCGGTCAAATGGAGGGCTCAGTCGACACCCTATGGCTGAGGAATAGAACGAGGGCGACAAAGCCTTCAATCGTACCTGGGGCTCATGGTGGCTGGCGACAAATTGGAATTTGTAGAAGCAGCGCAACCTGCGAATTTTCCAATTCAAAGGCCTCTCGGTGAATTGTCGTCAAACACTCATCCAAGCCGATGCAATTAATTGGCTCACTCACTGCTAATTTCTCTTCAAGAAGGGCTCGAACCAGAACAAGATCAAGCTTTAGGCCCCTGTCGGCTTGTATTGAACTCCCCCAGTGGGGTTCCTCTTTTTTACGACGTAAATCCTTGTATGAACTATTTGTATTCTCTTTTTTATTTTTTATAATACTTCGAGTGAGATTTTTTTTCCTCCAAAAAAAAAACGGTCTATCATCAAATTTGATTTATCTTATTAATGTGTATGCACACAGATTTACCACCAAATGAATCATGGATGCAATCTCTGAATCACAACTTGTTTGCCATCAATTTGTATACCACCAAATTACTATGTAGGAACTTCAAATATAGTTTACCATATCATTAATGTGTACGACAACGATTTACCATTCCTTTAATGTTTACGTCAAAGGTTTACCACCAAATTCTTATATAGAAACTTTGAATCTGATTTATCACTTATTAGTGTGTATGACAATGGTTTATCATCTCATTAATGTGTATATCAACGGGTTTATCACATTATAAATGGGTATGTTAATGGTTTGGTTCCCCCTAAGTTAGTCAATTCGCGAATAATACACGAATTATACAAATTTTGAAAAATACGCGAACTTCGCGTATCCAATTCAGTGATTCGAAAATATTCGCGAATTTTATGGCCAAAAAATATTCGGCCGATTTTTTGCAGAATTCAGTGATTTTTTGCCGAATTTTTCAAATTGAGAATTTTTAATTGTTTATATGTATTGCAATTTCTAAGTTACATGAGTCATATCATGATCTAAGTTAGTCAATTCGCGAATAGTTCGCGAATAATACACGAATTATATGAATTTTGAAAAATACGCAAACTTCGCGGTATTATATTTTGCCGAATTTTTTGAACTGAATTTTTAATAAAAATCGTATTATACACGAACCTATACGAATACGAATATTACCCGTTCACGTTTTTTAGGTCCGAATTTGTTGCCGTATGGAAAAACGCACTATCCGAATTATACACGAACGTATTCCGTATCGTATTATTGCCGTATCCCGAATGACTGACTATGGGTTCACCATCAAATTTGTATATAATAATGTTAGGCACCTATATTTCGCACATAGATTTTATCTAGAAGTATACGTGACAAATCACAACGGATCCACGTCAAATTTTTAAATGGAAAATACATTTTGAGAGTTCAAGATTTAATTGCCATGTGTACTTCTAGGTACAAATATAGATAAAAATTCTAGGTGCCTATCATTGTTGAATTTGTATCAATGTTCCAGAAATTGCTTGGCGCTCGCTAGTCGGCAGATGACCATCAAGCGCCAATGATGATTAATTGGGATTAATCGGGAATCTCGGCGGATTTTTATTTTTTATATTTAATATTTAAATTAATTAAACAAAATTACAAATCACAGCTTTTTTAATAAGTTTTGAATAATTTAAGTAACAAAATACACTATGCCACTAAACTAATATAAACTCAAATAATAATTTAAATAACATAGCTGATATCCGAATAACGTAATAAAATTTCAAATAACATAACATTATCATGAAAAGAAAGAAAAGAGAAAAAAAATGAGCAATAATGTTTTTGTTTCACGCCTGTCCCCCGTTGCGAGAAACGAGACAGGAAAATAAATAATTTTTCTTGCACGAAGAGAAAAAAACGAGAAAAAAGAAATGAAACGCTATATATATATGATTTTTTGTACAAATAGTATCCCACAACCTCTCACAATATATGATTTTTTGTGTTTCACATTCAACTAACTAGGCTATGGACCCGTTGGCAATCAAAAAAAAAAAAAAACACTTCTAAAAATCGGCTCGGCGGTGGCTTGGCGGTCTTGGCGGACCCTTGACGGCCGCTTGGCGGAATTCGCCAAGCACAAAACGCCAATGAGTTATCTCGACGGCGGACCATCGAGGAGCGATTTATCGGCCGCCAAGACCGATTTCTGGAACACTGATTTGTATATAGGAACTTTAAATATGATTTATTACCTTATTAATGTGCAGGTTAATGATTTGTCACATTATTAACGTATATGTCAATAATTTGCCATCTCATTAATGTCTATTCAATGATTTACTTCGTTAATGCATATACCAATACATCAATTCTTTTTTTAATCGTAAATGAAATGAGAATCATCGCTCTTTTTGTATTAGTTAGATGCCAATGTGTATTTTTTCAACATGCGCAATATATACTAGAAATAGCATGGAAATGACCAATAAATTTTGAGTAATGAATGAATCAAAGACATTTCAATTCGCGCGACAAAACTAACCAGAAATATTGAACTGTGAAAACCAACATTAATATGAACCGAAACTCAAACGATGAAGCAAATAACTTGAGCTCAAACAACTATTCTTTCTCAACTCTTTACAATTGAAAATTATCATGATTGAACACATAATGTTTGAATTTTAAATCATGAACCTCAAATTTCTTCATCTCACAAATGTTTGGTAATTAATTAGTTCTCGGTATGACTGCTCTTTGCTGTACGCACTTCGTCGTACATTTGCACGACACGTCCGTTCAAAGCCTGAGCGGGGCGACAGTTATTCTGGAAGCCCTCAGGAAGTGGGGCCCTAAGAGCATCTGCCTGTTCCTTGGTCATTGTTCTGACCTACAATTCACAATCGCAAATAAATCGATGCATCAACAAAACATATTCTAAAAAATGCACAAATTAAGGAATATATTATTACCTTGCCGAGGATGTTCCAGATAACGTTTTCGGTGCATGGAGGGGTGGTGAGGGAACCGACATAACGGTAGTACTTGCGGGTACGGCGTTTTAGAGCACGAATGTGCACAAGTCCGAGCGAAACATGTGCCTCTTTGTCCTCATCGCATCCACATAAATTTCTTTGCAAGGCTGCCAACTTATCCTTGACCTATATATATACACAAATTATATAAAAAACTCAAATTGGAAAAAGAAAAGGAAATATGGATCGAGAGACTTGGTAACCAAACAAGAGAATTTTGATTCGGGTACCTGGAAGAGGAACGAGTCAGCTTTGCCGTACTGGTACAAGATGGACACGACTGAGACATTTCCATCATTGCTCTGGTGGACTAAGTGTAGCTCCATTGGGAATCTTAATCATGTCATTGAGAATAAGAAATTAGAAATGAATTCGAAAGAACAGATAAATTATTCATTTTATAAAATGTAGATCTTTCACGCACTTTTCGCCATCAATGGTGTGCTCAGAAGGAGAGTGCCAGTGCAAGTGTTTCAAGCTGTAGTTCTTTCCATCAACGAGCATTGAACCGGCTGTTCCATCAAATTGCAACTGCAAACAAGCAAAATTTCATTTATATCAGCAACTTCATTAATCAAAACCAATTTAAATATTTGATTTTGATGGTCATTGTCTACTTTATGAAGAAAGAAAATAAAAAAGTAATTTACTCCAATGTTGAAACCGTTGTTGACAAGGGTGCCGTTGGTCACGTCATAGTTTCTATCGAGATGGGGGAGGTTCGCGTCGTGGACGGCTTGATCCTTGAGGATGTTGATGGGAGATTGTTGTTTCCCATTTCCACACACCTCAAATTCTGGGCTCAATTTGGACCAACTGTCTGGTCCCAATGAACCCGAGTACCCGAACTTGACAACTCCTTCCAATGAAGCCGAAGGTGTAGCGGGTTTCTTGTCATGAGCACAAGAAAGTGCGAAAACGGACAATATGACCGCAAAAGCAAGGACTAGATTATAGGATGCCATTGTCTTCGAAATCGAAACTTCTTTTTTTTTGGCTTTTTTCTCTCTCTTACGAGGGAACTTATATATGTACAAGAAGCAAAATGAAATGTATATGGGCTTCAGTTGTAACTCGAGCTAAATTAATGGCAGAACGGTCGAATTTGTGGTCGAGAGCTTGCCAGCTTATCTTTTCATTTTACCCGTCTAAATTTAGGGGGTCAAAAATGTTATGTTACCGTGTTGATGGTTAGCCACGATGGAATTCAGGTACAAAATTTTGACCTAAACAATAAGGGATAAAATTAATTTTTTACACATATTCATTAGTTAAGGTACAAAAAATCATATATTGTTAGAGATTAATGATTCAAATTTTATTGACATTAATGAATGGAAGATCATTCAACCTTGTTCATTTATTCGTTAATTTTGTGGGTTCTTAGAACAGTTTGAATTGAAATTTTGTTTAATTTGATGATGTAATTTGTTTTGTCAGTAAATAGTTTACTCTCATATTAAGTTCAATATTTAATATTTAATTTGTACAGACAAATATAGGTGGTACATAAATATCATCTATAAATAAATAGATGCACATAAAAGAAGTATTTTTAAAGAGAATCACGGCAACAAGCTGACGAACTAATGACGGCCATATGAGTAATATCACAATCACTCTCATCTCCCCCTTATACCTTCATTCGTAGAGGAATCCTGCCTTGATTTATGAGTGAATGTGGTCCTGACACCACTCCGGCCATATATCTGACACCACTCCGGCCATATATCAATGCGGACCGTCTCATCTAGTTGTCCACATTTGTTTTAATTTTAATCGTGGACTACATTTACCCGCGGCAATTCTTTTAATATTTTCTGTGGACCTATGACTTGTCGGCAATTCATTTTTTCTAAGCCATCGATGATGCCTTTGTCTATAACACGGCTCCAAGAACGTTCGTTCAGAACGAACTGATAAATCATATTCATAATACAGGGTTTGTTCGAACAAACGTCAAGTACGTTCGAACGAACCTTTGAGTGCGTTCGAACGAACTGTACATGAAAGTTGTTTTTTCAAAAAGGAATTATGTGTTATATAAATATGATTTACTTTGAATTTTCTCTCTCCAAACAATTAAGAAAAATCATTTTCTCATTCTAAAAAAAGAAAATCTAGTCTGGATCAAGAACTTGATAAATCTCCAAATTCTTAGATCTTAGATCCACTTTCTTTCTTTCTACTCAATGATTTTCAACTTGCATGACCGATCACGACTAGTTCGTTAGTAGAGATTTGTAATAAAGTAGTTACAATTTGTAAATCCTCCCATATATCGATAGAATCGTGTAAATCGATCTGGACAAAATCTTGTAAGAGTTGATACGGGAATTCAATCGAAAACCGAAAAGGCGCAAGGAAATCCTCTGAGAAGTAGGTACTTGCAATCAATGGAATTGGTCGATTGAGCGAGTAGTCAGTTAGCAACAAATATATTGTGTTATTTATTTGGTATCGTTCTCTTTATTTTTAATTATTTACGCTTTCACATTTAAGCCAAAATGTATATCGTTACCGAAAATTAGATTGTGGGATTACCTATCCCCCCCCCCCCCTCTAGGTTTTAATTAAACAACACCGTCATGACGCACCATATGTTCCGTCATGACGCACGGGTGTCAATTCTTCTCTGGACAAATATCCCTACTTCCGTCAGGACGCACCATATTGTTGGTCGTGACGGACTAGCGTATTTGATTGGATTTGGCTAAGTAAATAACCTTTATTGACTGTACACACTTGGTTGCGTCACGACGCACCATATGGTGCGTCATGACGCACTGCATGTAAAAACTGAATTATGCACAATCTCATTATTAATTGATTTGTTTTCTTGAACACGTACGTTCATGTGTTATTATACGTATTTTTTTACGGTTGATCTAAAACTGTAATTATTTCACGAATCTGCCTAGACGGTTCGTGTATAAACTTGCTTAATCTCGTTATACATCTCTGATGGAGAAAAACAGTTTTCCTCCTCCTTTTTTCTTTCTCTTTTTCTTGTTCACACTTGTAATAGTCTCTTATAATGAATGGATAATAATGATTAGCACTTATTATATTGGAAGAGAAACATCATATATATATATATATTATATATGATAATGATGGGCCAAAGAGTGCATAACTGACAGTTATGCAGGAAACAAAACATCTTCCGTTCGAACGGATAGACCTTTCGTTTGAACATAATGAATATTGTATTCCACGTACAATCTAATTGTATATGATTTAGCAAACATGGTCTCTTCCGTTCGAAGGGATTGATCATTCCATTCGAACGGAAAGACTTATGTCGTATGTGTACAATCTTATTGTATACTCGTTCCTTTCCACAAACGAGTACATTCGTTTATTTTTATACGTATATTTTTTCATTTATTCAAAACTGTAATTCTTTCAATTTCTAGATAAGATGGAATAACCATGAATCATGAATCAACCTCCAAAGTTTTTCTTGAAAAATATTGAGCTTAGCCTTCCAAATTTCGTGCTAATTTGTGGATTGAAGGAAAGAAAAAAGGAAGTTGAAGAGTTTAGCCCTCCCTCTAGGTTAACCTCTATATTCTCGTCCCTCCCTAGATTCTTAAATAGTACGGATATGACATATTCTCTATTCTCTATTATATATAATTTTATACGTGATTTCTGATGGTGACACGTGGCATATTAAAAAAGTTTTTTTTGTGCATAAATCGTTCTTTTCTCCTTGCTCCACGTCATGAACCATTCAATGCTTCGTGATCTTGGTCTACATGCAGAAAGATAGATTAAAAATAATTAGTTGTATTGGATCACTATGAACCAGGTACATGCAATTTATTTCGCTTAATAATATCTATACATAAATATTGTTTCTTTTTCTTCTCTCTCCAAACATTCAGCCGCAACCCAAAAAAAACCTTAGCCGACCAGAGTGTGATTTTGGAGAGTTTTGGCGATTTTCAAGCGATTTTGACGGCGGATTAAGCGATGGCCTCGACAACGGAGAGGTGATGACCTAGACGACACACAGGAGCGCAAAAACAGGGCGGCGTCGATCCCGATGATTTTTTGTTGTTGTCCAGACGTGGTTCACCGCCTTCTTTTCGCGTTTGTTGCTGCATGGAAGTGAGGTATGCCTCTTTCTCTTCTTCTCTTACTTCTTCTTTCGGTATGAACCGTAGATCTGAATTTACTTTTTAACCTTCTCGATTTGTTGTTTTCAATCGCTTATTTTCTTACGAATTGGTTTGAATTTTAGATTTTAGGGTTTCGCTGAGAACTGATAGGAGCGGTACAAAACATAAACTCAAAACATATTTGGATTTTGAATTTGGATTCGGGACAAAACATCTAAATAGAAGTGGTACGTATCATTAAATGTCTATTTAGATTTGGATTCAGTCAATTAATCTATTAATTTTCAGGGAATTGTAACATTTATGATTTTTTCGCTAATTTGTTAGCTTTTTTCCGCAGTTATTCCACAATGGACCATCTGCTCTTGCAAAATTTTCTGAGAAGTCGATGTAATTGTCTCGACACTACTACGGTATTCCAAATTCGCAAAAGATTGGTCTGACAGAAAGTTGTAATTCTGACGAGTTTATTTGACCAGGATTCGGGATTCGTCGTGAATGAAAATGTTGTGTTTTGTGCCAAGGTGTTGGTTCTCAAAACTCAAGAGACCTCCGAAGCGAAGGAAATTACACAGGATGAGGAGCTGTAGTAGGGATATCAGTGGTGGTGTTGGTACCGGTATTGGTACCGGTGTGGGTTTGATGAATTTCGTTTAGAAGGTTGCGAAGTTGTCTGCTTTTAAGGAGATCAACGAGAGTTGCAACATTTTCAGAATTTTTTTTCAGGTTGGCGGTTGCAATCTAAGGATAGGTAAAAATAATATTTTTTTAATTAGGAAATTTACAAAAAAAACCCTCGTATTATTCCCAGAGTGCAGAACTGTGCCTACTTTATTGATATTTTTTAATAAAAGCTCATGCATTTGTCGCAAATAGAAAATTTAGGTTATTAAATAATATTTTTTAATAAAAGCTCATGCATTTGTCGCAAATAGACCTTGATTATCACTCCTGTTGAGGCACTTTTGTTCTTCCATGCTATTAACTTTTAATAATTTAGGTTATTAAATGCCTAATTATCATTTATCTTTCCTGATATTTAGGGCTCGAGGTCTTCGTAGACTGCTTCCTGTGTAATTATAAGATTCGAACAATTCGCGAATTGCCATAATTAGGTAATGAATCAATAATTCGAACACTTATTTTTTTCCCTATGTTGTTCTCTGATTCTTTTTTTGTGTGTATTTCTGTCTATCCGAGATGGATTAGGTCAGATCTCATAAGACTGATCTCATCGATGCTCATATATATGCTTGCAAAGTTTTTTTTTTAATTTAAAATATTTTTTTAATTTTTTTATTTGTGTAGGTATTTTAGATTTTTACTTTGGAAAAATCTCGGCAAAAATATATTACAAGGCATCATCATATCATAATCATCACATTATCATCATAACATCATATCATAATCATCATATCATCAAATCATCATATCATAATCATCATATCATCAAATCATCATATCATTAAATCATAATCATATCATCAAATCATCATATCATAATAATCATCATATCATCATAATCATCATGTCTTCATATGAGTTGTTAAAATAAAAAGAAAAATGAGATTTATAACTGAATATAATATATTTATTCTTCAATGCTTCATATGAGTACCAAACATCGATACAATGCAAACAGAAAAAAAGAAAAAAAAAAGAAATATACACATCAATAACGATCTTATTGCAAATTTTGCGGAATAAAGAAAAATCCCAAATGCGAGTATATACAAAGAACCAAAATACAAGTACACAAACTAAATCCCAAATGCGAGTATGTACAAAGAACCAAAAGACATTATACACGAAATAATTGCGAAACACGAACATGAAATAGAAGTACAAAGCACAAACACAAGTAAAAAATTTTGGTTTTTGTAAATTGTTATTTTTGTTGCTTGAAATACATATAAAATAAAACTCTTTTGCAATGACTTGATATTCTTTTTGAAAATATGTGTTTGTTTAACATTGCCTATTAAATGACAATTCGAGAAAAAAATTATGCAGCGATAAAAGCTAAACAAGAAGAACAATCAAAATCAATCAAAATGATTAATGACTATAATATATTTCCATAATGATTAATGACTTTTATATCTTTTCCAGCAAATTAAATTTCAAAAAGAAAATACGAATATAAGTAACGGTAAATCCATTGACATGAAAACAAGATACGAAATCAATTACAAACGCAATTACGAGTACAAAAATGAGAACATAAAACACATTGGAAGCAAAACCTAAAAGAAATGCGAAACACAAAATATTAATACATCCAAAAAATATAAATGCGAATACAATGCCAATATGAACTATCGATATTGATTAAATAAATGCACGAGTGTGTATATGAGAGTGTTTGTGAAAAAAAAACATGAGACACAATTCAACAATACAAACACAAGTACGAAATAAAAAAAATAAAATAACATACAAATACTCATTTTATGACAAAATACTCTGCTTTCATGAAGATAAGCCTGCAAAAAAAATGAAATGATCAATAATTTGTTTCTGTCGATGCAATGTATGAGAATAAGACTGAAAAAATAACAAGTCACCGATGATGTTTTTTGGGACATATATTGATCAAAATAATAGAAATATATTTATTTTTTAGGAAAGCCGGATCCTAAAAAATAAATATTATTCTCTATAAATGATCTCAATGGATCCATTTCTACTGAGGTGACAAATCCTAATATTGTTCCTGCCTTAAACAAAAGGTTGCACATAAATTAATTAGTTCAAATTTACAAAGAAATGTTCATGACATACAAATACTCATTTTATGATAAAATACTCTCCTTTCATGAAGATAATCCTGCAAAAAAAATGAAATGATGAATAATTTGTTTCTGTCGATGCAATGCATGAGAATAAGACTGAAAAAAATAACAAGTCACCGATGATGTTTTTTGGGACATATATTGATCAAAATAATAGAAATATATTTATTTTTTAGGAAAGCCGGATCCTAAAAAATAAATATTATTCTCTATAAATGATCTCAATGGGTCCATTTCTACTGAGGTGACAAATCCCAATATTGTTCCTGCCTTAAACAAAAGGTTGCACATAAATTAATTAGTTCTAATTTACAAAGAAATGTTCATGACATACAAATACTCATTTTATGATAAAATACTCTCCTTTCATGAAGATAAGCCTGCAAAAAAAATGAAATGATGAATAATTTGTTTCTGTCGATGCAATGTATGAGAATAAGACTGAAAAAAATAACAAGTCACCGATGATGTTTTTTGGGACATATATTGATCAAAATAATAGAAATATATTTATTTTTTAAGAAAGCCGGATCCTAAAAAATAAATATTATTCTCTATAAATGATCTCAATGGATCCATTGCTACTGAGGTGACAAATCCTAATATTGTTCCTGCCTTAAACAAAAGGTTGCACATAAATTAATTAGTTCTAATTTACAAAGAAATGTTCATGACATACAAATACTCATTTTATGATAAAATACTCCTTTCACGAAGATAAGCCTGCAAAAAAAATGAAATGATGAATAATTTGTTTCTGTCGATGCAATGTATGAGAATAAGACTGAAGAAAATAACAAGTCACCGATGATGTTTTTTGGGACATATATTGATCAAAATAATAGAAATATATTTATTTTTTAGGAAAGCCGGATCCTAAAAAATAAATATTATTCTCTATAAATGATCTCAATTGGTCCATTTCTACTGAGGTGACAAATCCCAATATATAATAACGAAGATTCCAGGGGATGACATAACGAAACAAATTATCTTTAATGTATTTATTTTATTAGTACAAAAAATTATTTATTTTCTTAAAAAAAAAATAGCTGGATGATAAAGAGTTTCGAAAAATGAGATTCAAATTGCTGATAAAAAATAGTTTACATGGAAAAAAAGAGAGTTTATATCTGAACCTTGGAAAAAATAACAAATCACCGATGATGCTTTTTTGGGCATATATTGATCAAAATAATAGAAATATACTTATTTTTTAGGAAAGCCGGATCCTAAAAAATAACAAATCATCCATTTATTTAATTTCTTTTGAATGCATATGACCTTTGTTTGTAACACATACATGAAAACTTTCACATACCAATACAACAAAATACAAAACACTAAAACAACAATGCACATAAAAAATAATAAAAAATATGCCCCGCGCATTTGCGCGGGTGGCAAAGCTAGTATATATATATATTCACATGCGACATTGCAACATCTCAAAAATAATGGTCGAACCAGCCAAGTAAAGTTCGACGTGCACACAAATTAAATAGGTAGAAACATGAATCATGGGTCAGATGACTCGAGTTCGGTCATTGGTTCAAGCGAGGAGAGAAGGCTACCATCTTTGTTGTTTGTGCGAATATCAATACCGGAGAATGCCTTCTTTTCCTGAGCCCGTATATATCGAAGATCATCCCTATTATGCCGATCAGCGAATTCATAGCAACAAAAATGAAATCCAGCTCTGACAAATTGACATGTAAATAAGAGTGCGGGCAGAGCATTTTATTATAGGTACCCACAATTTGATACATGCACGACTCGTTCTTTCTTCTTTCGGCCCATCTAGTTGTCTGACATTTGTTTTAATTTTAATCGTGGACTACATTTACCCGCCAGCAAAGCTAAATAGCAATCGACAATTCTTTTAATATTTTCTGTGGACCTATGACCCGTCAGCAATTCATTTTTTCTAAGCCGTCGATGATGCTTTTGCCTATAACACGGCTTCCAAGAACATTTTTCTTCTTCAATCTCCCCGTCTCTCTCTCATTATTTTCTTCCTATTCTCGCTTCTGTCACTCATTTGGGCTTGTTGTTGGAGACAAAAGTGGTGGTGGTGCTCATTGTTGATTTCAAATTTATTGCAACCTAAATACGTTGAAACACTCTTGGAAGTGCGCGAAAGCTTCGTAATGTACTCCAGGTTATCATCCGAAAGGATAGTGCGGATTACTGGTCACAAGTTGTTTTTTTAATTATGGAATTTATTAAACAAAGTTATAATTAAAAAATATTTAACATCATATGAAATTTTTAAGTTTATAACTTTAATAATGATGATAATATTCGGTATATGTTCATAAATTTAAAAAATTATTTATGTTTTAACAAATAAATTACTCTTTTTCTAGTTTCTAATTTAATATTAAATCCCTTTGAATTAAAACACGAATAACATTCTTAGTATTGTAGAAGTAATTCTAAATTAGAAAAAGGTAATTTATCTTCATAATATACATTCTTGGATATTTGGGGAGTTCTATGATAGACTCGTTTTCTTATCATTGACCCATTTTAAAAAAAAAAATATTTCGAATATTTGTTAAATAATGATTTTTTTTGTAAGATTATAGTGTATATTTATCATTTAATGCTATCCAAAACATAAATTTTATATAATTAATTAATAAATAGTTAAAATTCTTAAAATAAATTTTTGAAAAAGGGTCCATGATAAGAAAATGGGTCTATGATAGAAGCTCCTTATATTTTCTTACATTATATTTACAAAGTTCAATTGGCGAAAACATTATGTAAAAACTATTATAATATGAATGTGAAAAAAAAAGATTCATCGAATATTTCTAACTATTTTTTAAAGATAAAGTCGAAAAATAATATTAATATATGATGTATGTTTAATGTTTCATATTATTATATCTCAATTTATATATATGAAATTTTGATCGTCAATATGTATTCACGTGATTTTTTAAAGATAATTTAATGTGTAATGATAAAAAGAATAAATCTGATTTAACGTGAACCTAGCGAATGATGGTAGTTCACGTCATTGTCTAGCATGACATGACTTTATAAAAATACTGAAAATATGTCATAAATTAATAAGCTCATAAATGTCTACAAAAATTACGACCATAATAAATCAATTGTTAATCAATGGTCTAAAATTTGCCACACATTATACTGAAAATAGTTGAAATGATTCACATTTAGTTCTCGGTATGACTGCCCTTGGCGACACGCACTTCGTCGTACATTTGCACGACACGGCCGTTCAAAGCTTGAGCCGGGCGGCAGTTATTCTGGAAGTCCTCGGCAAGTGGGGCCCTAAGAGCATCTGCTTGTTCCTTGGTCATGGTTCTCACCTACAATTTACAATCGCAAATAAATCAATGTATCCACAAAATTAATTCTTAAAAATGCACAAATTAGGAAATATATTATTACCTTGCCGAGGATATTCCAAATAACATTTTCGGTGCATGGAGGGGTGGTGAGGGAACCAACATAACGGTAATACTTGTTGGTACGGCGTCTTAGAGCACGAGTGTGAACAAGTCCGAGGGAAACATGTGCTTCTTTGTCTTCAGCGCATCCGCATATCTTCCTTTGCAAGGCTACCAACTTATCCTTGACCTATATATAGTTATATACACAAATTATATAACAAAACTCAAATTAGAAAAAGAAGAGAAGGAAACTTAGAAATCCGGTATGGACTATGGATTTTGATTCAGGTACCTGGAAGAGGAATGAGTCAGCTTTGCCGTACTGGTACAAGATGGACACGATTGAAACATTGCCGTCATCGCTCTGGTGGACCAACTGCAGCTCCATTGGGAATCTTAATCATGTCATTGAGAATAAGAAATTAGAAATGAATTCGAAAGAACAGATAAAATATTCATTTTTATAAAATGTAGATCGCTCACGCACTTTTCACCATCAATGGTGTGCTCAGCAGGAGAGTGCCATTGCAAGTGTTTCAAGCTGTAGTTCTTTCCATCAACAAGCATCGAACCGCCTGTTCCATCAAACTTCAACTGCACACGAGCAAAATTTCGTTCATTTCAGCAACTTCATTGTCTACTTCATGAAGAAAGAAAATAGAAAGAAATTTACCCCAATGTTGAAGCCGTTGTTGACGAGGGTGCCATTGGATGCGTCATAGTTTCTATCGAGATGGGGGAGTTTCGCATCGTGGGCGGCTTGATCCTTGAGGATGTTGATTGGAGATTGTTGTTTCCCATTTCCACACGCCTGGAATTCTGGGCTCAGTTTAGACCAGCTGTCTGGTCCAAAGGAACCCGAGTACCCGAACTTGATAAGCCCTTCGAATGAAGCCGAAGGCGTAGTCGGTTTCTTGTCATGAGCACAGGAAAGTGCGGAAATGGACAATATGATCGCAAAAGCAAGGATTAGATTATAGGATGCCATTGTCTTTGAAACTTCTTCTAATTTTTCACGTTTTCTTTCTCTGTTAGGAGGGAACTTATATGTAGAAGAACCAAAACGAAATGTATATGGGCCTCAATTTAAGTTCTAACTCGAGCTAAATTTAGGCACTGGCATAACGGTCAAATTTGTGGTTGAGAGCTTGCCAGCTTATCTTTTCAATTTCCCTGTCAAAATCGAAGGGGTGAAAATTGCCGTGTTGGGGGTTAGCCATGATGAAATTCAGGTTTAAAATTTTTGACCTAAACAATTAGGGATATAATTATATTTTTACATATATTCATTAGTTTAGCAAAGTACTAATTTTTTGTGGGATCTTAGAACAGTTTGTATTGAAATTTTGTTCAATTTGATAATGTAATTTTGTTTGCCATCAAGTAGTTTGGTTCCAAATTACAAAAGAGGTACAATAATTAATATCATGTACAAATAAATAGAGGTACGTAAAAAAGGTCATTCTAGAGAGAATATGTTGCTCGCAGATATTCGATAATCTCTGGGCTTTCAAACATTTTCACACCAGTATTTGGGTCTTCTAGATAAGGTACCTATCAAAAGAAATAATCCCTCTTATCCCTTTTTTCCTTTTTCTTTTTGAAAAATAAAGTTTCAAAAGAAATATAAGAAAATCTACTATCCGATTTAGTTTAATCAAGCATGTAAATATGAAAAATTATGTTGGAAATAAGTAAATTGCAATGTTTTGCACGGCATATATATTAATAAAGCTAAGAAAAATACGAACAAACAAATAATTAAATAAATCAAAACATAAATAAAATAGTGATACCTGAAAAAGACCATATTTTTGGAAAAATTCCTGCCTTCTTGGGCTACCTCGAGCTATACTGCAATATTTAAAATTTTAATGGTCAGAAGAGAAACAAAATATATTCATATGTTATCATATAACACAGAACTATATTCACAAAAGCTATTCATATAATAAAACTATATAATATTTATTACCTGTGAAGTAAGTGAGGAATCTCTAACTCAACAAGAACTTCCCGCACTACTTTACAGAAAGGCGACGCCTATTGAAGAGAAATGACAAATACTATCATTTTATTATTAAAAAATAACGCTCAAATTAAAATTTCAAATTGATCTAAATTTTTTTTACCTCGAATGCCCAAATTTCGAGAGGAACAGGGGGTAGTTGTGAAGGAGTATATTTCATTCCCTGTACAGACAAATTCATTTTTTTCCAAATTTTAAAAATTTAGTTCTACTTGAAATTATCAAACTCAAATTATTTAATAGCTTATACCTTTGCAAGGCGGGGAAGCAATGCAAACAAGGCTGTTATAGTCTAAAAAATAATAAAATCGTATGTGCGTGTAAATTAATAACTAAAAGTAATATAATAAAGAAAAATTAATCAAAAACATACAGTAATAAAGCCAAGCGAAAGCGGTAATGGGACAGACCCGTCACCTAAATAAGATGAAGAAAAAAAAAATCTTCAACCCAATAAAATAAAAAAATGTATGCTAAAGAAATGAACATACAAAAATATATAAAGAAAATTCACCATAATTATCGGCAAGATATTTTATTATATCATCAGACTCATACATGGCAACACCTGTGTTAGGATCGACCTGGCCATTGAAATTACAAAATCAATACTCAATTAAATATTATTAACTTTTATCCAATATTTTGCAAAACAATGAAGAAGAAGAAAAGAATTATTTACCATGTAAGGAAACTGCATTTTTCCGCCCAAATTCAAAACTTTGGGTCTGAAATTGGGGCCGTTTTGGGGACAAGGGTAAAACATAACATCGAGATCTAAAATGCTTACCATCTCCCTTACCTATATACTTTTAAATTATTCATTATACAATCTTTACACAAATTAATTTTAGCTTTTTTTATGCTTGAGATGTAAATTACCTTCCGACAAAAAGGACAGCTGCAAATTCATTCTCTGTTAGCGACTCAAATGACAAAAAAGTAAAATCAAATAATAACAACTATAATTATTTTTTGAATGAAATAACGATTATAATTAAATCTTTGCTAATGATAGTGATATAAATAAAGCACATTTTTCTTCGTAAACAATAAAGTCAGTAATCATGAAAATAATGAAAAGAATAGATTCACCTTTCGAACTCATAAATCTCAATGGGCTTGTTTGGGCGAGGGCCCAACTTTGAGGTCTCTCTCAACTTGGAGTCTGCATTAACAAATCATGCACGATCATTAATTTCTTGTTAATTTGGTTCTACAATCATAATTGAAACAATGTGAAGCAGTGTGAAATTCGGTTTTTTTTTACAATTTTACCTCCAACCTTCAAAGCATACTGGTTTGATGGGATCTCTTCTGGCTTAACCAAAGTTGACTCATAACTACAATCAAAATGATCCAAATCCAAAGCAATAATTAATTCATTTATATGGCTTTACATGAAAATTTGAGGTTAAACAAGCCTTAATTAAGTTGAATTGAACTTGCATGGAGTCATAATGTTGGTAAATTCCACAATTGAGAGTTAATTAAGCAAAATATAGAAACTCAAAAAGTATTACCCTAAAACAGAGAGACCAGATCCAAATCGAAAGAAGAGGGGAAGAGTAGCAGTAAAAATTTCCCACTGTTTATCGGGTCGGACCAAAAAAGTTTTAGCCTCAGGAGCTTTGAATCCGACAGGGGGCAAAATTTGTCGCTTTTCTTCTACTTGTGCAGGCGAGGAAGCCGAAGAGGACTCGTCTTGGGCAGAGCATGAGACCCGTAACCGAGAACGGGGTTTGGGTTTGACATGCAGAGGTTTTGGCAAGAGGAGAGAAGAAGGTGTGGACACAACTCCCGCCATTACTGCTTACCGGATGTTCAAGAGATAGAAGTTTCAGTGGTGAGGGATTGACGACATTCATTTTAGTTGGGGATGGAACCATTTCATTGTAAAATGTGTACCACGTTTCTAAATGGGAAAATATAATGGACAATTGTCACAATTCTATTAGGGGCTGTTTGGTAGCGCCACTAGGCACCATGCACAATTTACCCCGCACTCTACCCGCATTAATTAATTAACTAGGAAAATACCCGCGCTTCGCTGCGGATATAATAATATATATTTTGTTTTTTGGGTATTAAATAAAAATGTAAGCAATGTTATATTCGTATTCTTACATTAAACAACATTTTTAAAGCAAATATATATAATATAAACAAATTTATATCGTTGACAAGCATCATTAAATATACTAGGACAATATCCCGCGCTTCGCTGCGGGGTATATTATTTGATAAGAAATAATATAATAAGCAAAAGTAATAATTTTATATATTATTTGATATATTTAGAATTGGTACGAATCAAAAATATTATAATAAGCACAAAAAACGCAGCTTGGTACCAATCAAAACTGTTATAATAAGCCAAAAAAAATAATAATACCAGCTCAGGCTAACAAAAAATATTTGTGTGAATAGTATTTTGTTAACAGTAAAATTATAGTATACAAATTATTTTTATTAATACGATGAAAAATTCAAATATTTTATTTAGAACACAAGACATATGTCAATTATATTTATTAATACGATGAAAAATTCAAATATTTTATTTAGAACACAAGACATATGTAAAAAAAAAAAAAACAGTAACTGAATGAACAGTACAATAGTGAACATTAACTGAATGAACAGTACAATGGTGAACAGTACCGATGAATAGTGAACAATATCAATGAACAGTACCGGGTGACGTGGCCTCGCCATATCTCTAGTTTTCAAAAATTAATGGGAGGGGAGAATTATCGTTACCATCATAAAAAGAGGAATACAAATATTTAAATCTTAGGGCCATTTATAATTCATTAATCTCATACAAATAATGGAATATTGATATATTATGGCCATTTATTAATCCCATACAAAATAGTGTAACAAATTTGTTATTCAGATCATAGGCATAGATTTAAATTTTTAAATAAATTTATATAAAATTTATTTACATTAACAATCTTATTTGCATTAGTCTATAATTAAAATTTTCCATCTCCTAACTACACAAAAACTATATTTTCCTGAAGAATATTATAAATTATAAATTATAAATTTATGATTCCATAAAACCCTATTTTGAAAAACTATCAAAGGTACAAACTTCAACAATAGGCATGAATAGATAGAATCCTACTGATCAAGCCACCAGAATATATCAAATCAATCGTTTTATTTTACCTGATTTACAGATTTTTGAGTTTGGACAATTGGGAAATTGCAAGGAAAATTATAGCCTTTTCTGAAATTGAAAAAAATATTTACGAGACTTTAGGTAATTCCAATTATTATTCCTTGATCAATAATATCCGTTAACTTTAAATACTTTCAATTAAATTTAAACGCAATCTTAAAATTGCTCCACTGAGAAGTTTTAAATATTTTAAAAAAAATTATACCTTGATAAAAACGAAGAAAACAATCGCCAGTTTTGTTTTGATACCTTTTTAACAACAATGAAAATAATGGATTAAACACTAAATCATGAATAGAAAAGAATATACGAGATATGGTTAATACCTATGAAATGAGTGTAGTATTTGGATATTCAAATATGAAGAAACGTCTTAGAGTAATTTCAGCGAACACCTTATCATCAAAAGCTTTTGCCTTTCAATTTATTATAGTCTATTCACCTAATTTGAAAAAAAAGCATGCAGATAAAGGTAATTAATTCTAAGTGAATTTGGAAACTGCCAAACTAAGAGGATTTGAAAAAATAAGTAAAAGTTTATACCTTGTTAACAAAGATAAGGCAATAGCAAATGTTATAAAAGGATAATCATCCACAGGCATCAATCGAATGGAATTGTTTGAACACATACAGATCTACTCCGAAAGAGAATTTGCGGAATCCAAATATTAGTACCCCTCTCTTTTCAGCCGACAAGGAATCAAAAAGAACAACCATGCATGAACTATCCTTGAGGAATCGAAAAAAAAATAAGTGAAAAGAACAGAGACCTCTGAGGAATTAATCATACTAATTAATAGCGAAGAGAAAGAGAAGCGAAAGAGAAGAGAAAGAGAAGAGAAAGTGAAGCGAAGTGAAAAGATATGTACAAATCTGCGCCCTTCTGATTGAGCCTTCTGTGCGAAGCAAGAAGAGGAAGAGACAGGATTCCTTCCCACTGTGCGAGTCTTGAGATTCTGAGCGTCGAGAAGGGGGTGTCTCTCCCTTCAGATTCTGAGCGGCGGCAAGAAGGGGGTGTCTCCCCTTGAGATTATGAGCATCAAGAAAGAAGTGTATTTTCCCTTGAGATTTGGAGAGTGTGAACAGTGTGGTGCATGTATGAAGAAGAGTGGGGACTTTGAATGTATCTTTTCTTTCATAAAGAGGCGTAATGTAAAAGATAAGATGTAGATGCAGTTTTATTTGACACCCGGTTGGATAGAAAAAATGACGTGGTGTGTAGTATAATTCGATTGTTTGGCAAGCGTAATCAGTAAAAGATAAGATGTAGAAGGGGGTGTCTCCCCTTGAGTTTTATTAGCGGGGTGTGTAGTATAATTCGATTGTTTGGCAAGCGTAATCAGTAAAGTGAAATCGGATTATAAAACGGAGGAGTAGAAAGTTCCGAAATTAGTAATTCTCCAAATTGTTTAGATGTTCAAATTATAAGATGATGAAAAATATAATCTTTTTGTTTAGTTGTTTATAAAATTTGGGATTATGATATTGGAAATATAAAATTAATGTTTCATAAAAATTGATAAAAAATAATAATAATATAATAATATTGTATTATTAAAATATCATTATTATTATGTTATTATTATATTATTATTCTAATATTATTGTAATATTATATTACTATATTAGTTTAATAAAGTTAGTTTGATGAAAAATAATAATATTGTATAAAATAATATAACATTATATGTATTATAATTAATATATTGTATAAAAATATTAAATGTACTTTTAGATAATTATAATATAATATTTTATCTATTAATATGTATTATAATTAATATATTATTTTATTACTATCATATAATTACTATAATATTAACAATTGTATAATAATAATATAATATTGTAACACATATAATTTCATGAACTATAATAATTATGATATTATTATTTCATTATTATAATGTAATTACTATAAAAATATTAAATGTACAACGATATTATTATTACATTATATTTTATCATTTTATTTTATTCGTATATTAATAGAATATAATAGTAATTACATTGATAAATAATTATAATATTAAATATATTTATATAACATAATATTAATTATATTGATTAGTAATCATAATATTAAGGAAATTTTTTAGTTATAACCATGGGAAAGAAATTAATTAACGAAATAACCGACCGTTGGAAAATATTTGAATTTTGTCTTTTGCGGGGTTTGAAATGGCGTCGGGCGGAGTATGATTCCCCGCCTTTATCCATAATCATGGTTAGAACAAATAAACGATAATTAGAACAAATAAACAATAATTAAAACATAACCTACAGATTAAAGAAAGGCGGGGTATGAAAGCCCGCCAAAATATTTGTTATTTTATTTTAGGGAAATTTACATATAACCCCCTATCTTTTCTTGAATTTACAAAAAAACCCTAACTTTTGAGAAACTTTAGGATTTCTGTCATTTCATGTGATCTAATAACCGTTACAATCTCGAAGACATTACAAATCGATATTTGTTTCGTGATAACATGGCTGGAATTCGATATGAGCATTTTTTCAAAGGTCGTGATGTCATTTTCTGTTTTCATTTTACTCCGCCGGAGGAACCAAATCCACACATTAATTTTATCACTTCGGAATTACAACCATGTCTTAATCATTGGAATCTGAATGACATCATACATGTCAATGATCCCTACTACGAAACCGCAGTACGTTTGTTTTATGCCAACGGGGCGTTGGATGATGATGGAAATTTTAGCTCTTATCTATTTGGAAAGGAAATCGTGGTATCCCAAGATTTGTTAGAGGATTTGTTCATTTTGGTAGATTTAGGAGAGGAGGAATATTCCGGTGTGAGTTCCCTTCGTAGCTCTAGTAACAAGAGCCTCGATCACTTTCTTTTCGATACTACTTCAAACGACAATGAAAGGGGAGAGGGAAGAGTTGGAAGAGAAGAGAAGAAAGGGAAGATGGAGGAAAAGAAAAGAAACCGAGAAGGAAGAAGAGAGGTGAAGAGAAGAGAAAGAAAAAGAAAGCTGCGGTTTTAGGGTACTGTGAAGGGGCGGACTTCCATACCCCGCCAGGCGCTCTTTCAATGCCCGCCTTGAACACGTGGCACGTTCTGGTGCATAGGCGAGCTTCCATTCTCCGCCCGGCGCTCTTTCGTATTGCGTCTTTATTAATTAATAGTTAACCGCCACAATCAACCAATCGGAATAGAATTAAGGAAGGCGAGGTACCATACTCCGTCCTTTACTAAAATGCGCTGTTTCATTCCCCGCAAAAGACATTTGCAACTTGGTTAATAACAAAAATTTTCAAAATATTAATTATATTGATTACTAATCATAATATTAATTATATTGATATAATATAATATTAATTATATTGATTAATAATCATAATATTAATTATATTGATATAATGAGATGTTTCATCATCTAATTCACTTCCTAATTTCATGTGCCAAACAAATAATTTGTATATTGGAATTTTAATATTCGATTTCTTGTCTAACTCCATGCATCCAAACACCTCCTTACCGAATTTTATTCCAAAGATGTAATCTTAGAGCTCGCTTACACTAAATATACTATCAGTGGGAACTTTGTTTTCTGGTTGGGAAGTATTTCTGTCATTTTCACTTCTTATTACTCGTCAGTGTTACATTGTGGGCTGCTTAGTAACCATAGGATGAAAAGCAAGGAAAAACTACTGAGTAGAGGATGGAGTCCCCCAAGTTTCGTCTGCTAGAGAAGTGAGATTCTCGACGTCAGACGTTGGTTAGAGGCTTCTCCAACTACTTCTTCAAGTTGGCACGCCATTCATTCACTAACTCGGTTGATTGATAAAGGCAAGCGAGGTTTTGCGTCAAGACAAGGACGATGAGTTCGCAGGTCTTCTCTATTCCCACCAATAGATGCGTTGGCTGTGAACGTGAAATAAAATAAATGATGCTTATTAAATGTTCAGAAAATAATCTTCAACACAAATTCAGATTTATTTATTGATGTGAAGTCAATTAAGATTTTGACATTATATTCAAGACAAAATAGAATAAAATAATGCAAGGGATTCTCGTTCATATTATGGATAGGTAATTGGAAATATGAAATTGATCCCTCCCATTAAATTGACCAAAGTATGGCCCAACCTCATTCTGCCACGTCTTCCCCTATCTAACCTTTTATGGAAACCCACATCTACACTGTCCAAACATAAACAAAATGCATACCCCTACCTCTGCGCTCATTCCGCCTCCTCTCTCTCTCGCGCGCGCGCGCTTGACCTAGACCCCCTTTCTATCCGCTCATTCCGCTCCCCTCTCTTGCCGTCTCCTCTCTCTCGATCGCTCGCCATGATACCCTAGAACTCTCTCTCATCAGGGTTGTGCGTTTTGTTCAATAATAAAGCGTCTTCTTCCCCAACAATGGTGGATTTGAATGAGGGATGGATGTTTAGATAGTGTCTGGTGGCTAAAAGGGCAGTGGGTTCTTCAACATGTACGATTGGAACAAAAAAATTCACGCAATTATTCTCAATTGAAGCCAGGTAATTCAGGTAATTATTGTTGCGTGTTCTTTCACCCATTACACTAATAATTTTTTTCTCATTCCTCCTACTTTTCTCCATCCATTGAGGGCTCAAAAATCGCAAGAAAAATCAGAGACCCCCTTCCTTCCACTCATCTCTGCATGGTGAGTAACCATTTAAAACAAAAAAATTATCAATTAATCAATTTCAGTTTTCCTAATTCACGCAAAAACTAAAGTTAACAGTCCTCGAATTGAAACATTCAAGTGGATGAAGAAGAAACAATTGGAGGAGGAATCGCTAGCATGAAAGCAAGCAACGACTACAACCGTGCCTCTTCAATGACTGAAGAGGACCTCACTGTTATGGTATGGAGACTTTTGGAATCCCGAGGATTAGGAAATTAAAAAAAAGAAACCTTGAAAAGACAGGAAAGTTCTCCATATATTGTTATTGCCATGATTGAATGGTAATTAAGGCAATGATTATTTTCTTGTATTATTTCCTTGTATTGGGTAGGAGTTTAGCTATAAATAGAGGGCTAGGCTAGAGTTTTATTCATTCCAACAAATATCAATAATTGTATTCTCTCTTTCTCCAGTATAGTAAAATAGTTTGAGTGCCGGCGGCCGTGGTTTTTTCCCTTCGGGAGGCATAAGACTATGGCCATGCAACACAGATAAACAAGCACTAGTCTAGAAGGTTCCATTTAGGGAGGCATAAGACTTGATAATTACGTGGGAGGATTTTACTTTTTATTAAAATCATTTATTTTATTCATTCACAATAACAAATAAAATAATAAGGTATAGCATATTGGCCTTTTAGTTTTATGAGCAATCATAAAACCCTAAAATTCCCAACCCTAAAACCCAAGATGATTCCTTGCTTCATGTGAAGATCCAATCTTCGTGTCTTGTCGTCTAGCCTTGAAGGTCCTTCTTCAAAACTAAACCTATTTTATTTTATTACAACTTTGGAAGACTCACCGGTCCGCACATAATTAAATAAAATACAATTTGGAAAGCTCACTGGCCCCCACACAACACATATTACAAGCAACACAAACAATCATCCCCGTTTTAGGCTATATGATATACCGTATCGAATTTATAAATTGAAAATTTTAAAATTATTGGGCATTTTTGACAGAAAAAAAAATTGGTTGTCCAGAAAATTGTTCGTTCGAACGCAACTCCAAGTTCGTTAGAACGAACGTCAGAAAAAAAAAATTTCAACTTTTTTTTTTTTTTTTTTTTTTTTTTTTTTGAACCAGAAATAGGTCCGTTCGAACGCAACTCCAAGTTCGTTCGAACAGATCAGTCCGTTCGAACCGAACACTAGGTTCGTTCGAACAGACCAGTTCGTTCGAACGCAACTCCAACTTCGTTCGAACGAACCCTATTCTGCCAGCTTTTCTAATTTCTGAAATTCAGCCCAAAAATTCTAAAATTTCCTAAATTCGAATTAAATCATCGATTTTCGATGGTTTTAACGAGCGATTGCTCTGATACCACTGTAGGGTTACGCACTCGATTATTAGAGTGTCCAGCGGAATTATTCACGCACGCGTAACCTAATTCTACCCGGGATCACACTCGAAAACCATCCAAAAAGGAAGAGTTGGAAATAATTACCTCGTACAAGTTAGTACGTGTCGATTACTTCTCCAAATCCGTGAACCTTCTCCAAGAATCGCTCGTGCAATTCCTCTACTCGTGTCCACCTTGATTTCGTCCGATCGGAAATCGCCAACGTCGTTCTAGTCGACGTCACGATTGAATCTCTCAAATCCTTTTCTCAATTCTCCCTCTCAATCTCTCAGATCTAATCTGAATTCTGTGGAAGAAGAAGAAGAGAAACGACGGCTCAAAACCCTAGAAAACTTAGGTCAAATTCCGGAATCAGAACTTTATATATATAGGAAACAGGTCAGTTCGAACGAACATAACATAGTTCGTTCGAACGAACCCAGTTCGTTCGAACGCACCTAAATGTTCGTTCGAACGAACCCACTTCTGTTTATCACGAATAAGTCCGTTCGAACGCACTGATATAGTTAGTTCGAACGAACCTTATTCTGACTGCAAAATTGCCTATTTATATAAATTCTTCCAAGTTAATTCTTAAGCCATATTTTCTTTCATTGTGTACATTTTACGGTTGATCCGAAACTGCATTTCTTTCAGTCTCCCACTCAATTTCAGATCTACCTAAAAGGTACTCATGCATATCCAATATGCATGATCTTAGAGAATATAGCTCGCGTATCAAAATACCAAGCCATGCACATCCTATGTGCCAATTTTATAATCAAGCCCGATTTAGTACGACTCGTTGTGTGACCATGTAGGTTCGGTTAACGATGGCAGTAGGCTGTTTTCAAAGCACTACAAGCCCATGAGCGGGATCTAGTCACTCCATCATGGCTACACATGTTAACACGAAAAATGATTGTGATCATTGTGCCTATCTCGAATAGCGGTTATTAGTTCTCTTGTTAGCGATATCCGTTAATCAAAAGGCATGGTGGTAGTCATCCTTATATTTTGATTAACTATACTTATTCCTCGATTCCGAATTGAGTTAACAAATTTCAATCGATATTAACAGTTAATATCATTGACTGTGGCCACAGTTTTCGTTAATCAATTCATCGAGTGGCCAAAGAGATATCTCTTCCTTTCGGAACAAACAATTCCTATCTTGGAGACTCACATTGAATTCCGTGTTTCGGACAATACCCAATGATGACCGTTTTAACTCCCTATTACGGTGAGCATAAGATCATATCAAAGCATTGTGTCACGCACGTAACGCAATCAATGTGTTGGTTCAAATTTCCTAATAGTTTGATTATTTCAAAACACTGTCATTACTAACGTATACATCGAGAAAGTGTTAAGGATAACACAGGTACGACACGAAGATGATGAAGAGCTTCAAAGTCACAAGAAGCACAAGAAAAGAAGATTAGAAGGAAGGCTTTTGAAGCACATCAAGAATCAAGATGTTGAAGTCTTCCGTGAGTGGGATTCGCCACATATAAACCATAGGTAAAAACCGAGTAGACCTCGAGTGCAATCATGTTCAAATAACAAAGAGTTCAATCCAGTAGTGTGTGCGTTCGAACGAACTGAAAGTTCGTTCTGAACGAACTTGACACATATCCAAAAATCTATCACTTGATTGAATCAACCTTATTACAGTATTTGTGTGCGTTCGAACGAACAAAGTATTCGTTCGAACGAACCCTTAGTTCGTTCACTCACAAGTTAAGTGCGTTGGACGAACATCAATACTGGATTTGGACATAAAACAATGTATAATTGAGTTCGTTCGCACGGACACATTGTTCGTTCGAACGGACAGTCAAAAGTACAATTGCGTTATTTGAAACGGCTAGTTCAAATTCATGTTCGTTCCGAACGAAATATTGTGCGTTCCGAACGAACTAGTAATTTCATGTAGGATTTCTATAGAGAGTATAAATAGAAACCTTCAAGGAGTTTTCTCTCACTTGTTCATACATTACACATTCAATATACATTCAATACACTTGAGAGAAAACCCTAAAACCCGTGATAAGCTATATCCATTGAGTGCTTTGAGAAACCCTTCTAGATCATTGATCTAAGTTCTATATCCCTCCACTAATCGTTTCCCACTCACGTGACCGATCACGTCGTAGTTCGATTAGTGAAAAGTGTAGTAGGCTAGTGCAATAAACTTGTAAGAGACCTAGCTATAGATCGATAGAAAGCGTGTAAATCGATCTAGGCAAAACCTTGTAATCGAGTGAGTTGGAATTCAATCGAACGCCAAAAAGAGGCACAAGGCATTCCCGGAGACGTAGGTACTCGCAACTAATTGAGTCGGTCAATTAAGTGAGTAAAGGGTGAGTTAAAGCTACATAGCAACCACCTACCGAACTTCGTTAAAAAACATCTTGTGTTCAAGTGTTTACGGTATCATCTATTTCATTTAAATTATTATTAATTCTGCATAGTAAATTAGGTAATTAGATAAAGTATTTGTACGGTAGATTACCGAATTTACCCCCCTCTAGGTTAGAATTGACCTGAAGGAAATACAGTTTCAGGATCAACCGTAAAAGTGTACACAAGGATAAACGAATGTAGTCGTACATTCGTGGCCATAACTGTCAGTGGGAAAATCCGATTTGAATGGCTGAAATTGGGTTAGATAGATAATTAGATTATCTATAACCTTCATGTAGAAATATATTTCATATGAACGAAGTATCAGTGTCGTTTATGTGAAATACCGAAAGGGTGCAACAGTATGACATACAGTTAGTAAAACAGTCATACCTTTTGCATACGAACTCCAATTGGGCTGGGACAAATTGGTTTGTGTAGATAATGAGATTATCTACACCTTTCATGTTGGGTGATTTTCTGTCAGAGAAATTTATCAATTTCGTCTGGACAGAATACTGAACAGGTTCATGCACTTTTCTGTGTGAAAGGATGTATATTGGATATACATGCCTTTTGGCTAATCCTAATCCTATTAGATATAAATAGGATACTTTCTCTCTCATCCAGATCAGACTATTGAGATTATTATTCTGCCCAATACACAAGAAAAAGAGCAAATTCAGATTTGATCTTTCGTGAGTGAAAAGGTGCGAAGAGAGAGAAATAGAGAATCGATTAGATCGAGCAAGTTCGCCTTGGTCAATAACAAGCGACTCAAGATATCTCATGAAAATGAAACTCTCTTATGGCACTACCGTCTAGGACATATAAGCGAGAAACGCATACAAATATTACAAGAAACCAATCACCTTGGTCTTCATAATTGTGATATGATAGATACATGCGAACCTTGCTTGATTGGTAAAATGACCAAGAAACCTTTCAAGAAGAAAGGTGTCAGGACGAAAGTCTTATTGGAATTAATACATTCTGATGTATGTGGTCCAATGAGTACTAGTGCACGAGATGGCTATCGATACTTCATTACATTCACAGATGATTGTAGTCGTTATGGCTATGTTTATCTGATGAAGAGGAAGAGTGAATCATTTGAAAAGTTCAAAGAATTCAAGAATGAAGTTGAAAACCAACTTGGTAAGAGAATTAAAGCTTTACGAACTGATCGTGGAGGAGAATACTTAAGCAATGAATTTGGTGCATACCTAAAGGAGTGTGGTATTGTACCACAATTGACTCCTCCTGGAACACCACAATGGAATGGTGTATCTGAGAGGAGAAATATGACATTGCTCGATATGGTTCGATCAATGATGTGCCAAACAGATTTACCTCTTTATTTTTGGGGATATGCATGGCAAACCGCAGCTTACACACTGAATAATGTTCCATCTAAATCCGTCGAGAAAACTCCTTATGAGTTATGGACAGGAAAGGTCCATGACTTACATTTTCTCAAGATTTGGGGATGCGAGGCTTACGTCAAACGATTGATGTCAACCAAGCTTGAACCCAAAGCGGATAAGTGCTTCTTCATTGGTTATCCGAAAGAAACAAAAGGATACTACTTTTGGCACAAGACAACTAACATAATATTAGTTGAAAGGGGTGCAACTTTCCTAGAAAAAGAATTTCTCAAAAAGATCAAAAGTAGTGGAAGTAGTGTTACACTTGAGGAAACTCAAGACACACTACAAGACCTTGATCATGTCATGGACGATGTCCCTGTAGATCAAAGTGAGCCAACCATAGTTCCTATGGCTAGTGGGAGCGTGAGCGTATGTGTTCCTCAAACTATTGAGGAAGAGGTTCACGTATCACCACATAGTGTTCAATCCAGAATTGAATCAATTCCACCAGAAATTGTGGAAGAGATTCAGGATATTCCAGTTGAACAAGAAGAGCCACAAGTGATAAGAAGGTCAACAAGATCTAGAAAGAAACCTGATTTCTATATGGGTCTTCATGAGATTTTGGTAATGGATACCGAAGATCCGACCACTTATCAAGAAGCAATAAGTAGAGATGACTCCGAATCATGGCATGAAGCCATGAAATCTGAAATGCAGTCCATGTATGATAACCAAGTATGGATATTGGTTGATCTTCCTCAAGGAAAGAAAGCCGTTCAAAACAAATGGGTTTTCAAGAGGAAGATGGACATGGATGGAAACATGACAACATACAAGGCGAGACTTGTAGCGAAAGGGTTTAGTCAAGTTCAAGGGATTGATTATGATGAAACCTTCTCGCCAGTTGCGATGTTTAAGACAATTCGGATATTACTAGCTATTGCCGCATTTCATGACTATGAAATATGGCAAATGGATATCAAAACAGCGTTTCTTAATGGGAACTTGGAAGAGGAGGTGTACATGGTGCAACCTCCAGGTTTTGAAGATCCAAATAAAGCAAGTAAAGTATGCAAGCTTCAAAGATCCATTTGTGGATTGAAGCAGGCATCCAGGAGTTGGAAGAAGCGCTTTGATGACGAGGTTAAACGTCTTGGATTCATTCAAAGCAAAGAGGAACCTTGTGTATACAAGAAGGTCAGTGGGAGCTACGTGCTTTTCTTGGTTCTTTATGTTGATGATATATTACTGATTGGAAACTTTATTCCCTTAATGGAGCAAACCAAAACTTCATTGAAAGATGTTTTCTCAATGAAAGACTTGGGCGAGGCCCAATATATTTTGGGGATTAAAATATGCAGAGATAGGTCTCGTAGACTCATTGGTTTAAGTCAACGTACATACATTGATAAAGTGTTGAAAAGATTCAACATGCGGAATTCCAAGAAAGGAAATGTGCCAATGACTCAAGGTGTAACACTTAGCAAGTCTCAATGTGCTACGACACGTAAAGACATTGAAATCATGAAGGATGTACCATATGCTTCTGCAATTGGTTCCATCATGTATGCTATGGTGTGTACACGACCTGATATTGCATATGCTCTGAGTGTGACAAGTCGTTACCAAGCCCATGCAGGTCCAGCTCATTGGACAGCAGTCAAGAATATCCTCAAGTACCTTAACAGGACTAAGGATAAATTTCTTGTGTATGGAGGAAAAAGGGAACTCGTTGTAGAAGGCTACGCCGATGCTAGTTTTGCGACTGATTATGATGATAAGAGATCACAGTCTGGATATGTCTTCATTCCGAATGGAGGTGCTAGTTGGAAAAGTTTCAAACAATCAACAACAGCTGACTCAACCACTCAGTCTGAAGTGATGGCTGCTGCTGAAGCCAGCAAAGAAGGTGTTTGGATCAAGAAGTTCATTGAGGAACTTGGTGTTGTACCTTCTATGGAAGGTCCATTGGAATTATTTTGTGATAATAGTGGAGCTATTGCACAAATAAAGGAGCCAAAAGCACACCACAAGATCAAACACATGGATAGAAAGTATTTTGTCATTCGAGACTTCATAGATGAAGGGAGAATAAAACTATTAAAGGTGGACACGGACAGCAACACAGCAGATCCGCTAACAAAGCCTTTATCTCATGCAAAAGGCGAAGTCCATTTTGATTCCATGGGTCTGATGGAACATAGAGAATGGATAGAGTAGAATAAGTTAAAAGGCAACCTTGATTTCAAAGAACAAAAATACATACGAATGTATAAGATATAACTTTAAGAACAAGTGGGAGAATGTTAGATTTGTGTTCTAAAACTTATTAATATTTGGATAATTTTTATATGTTATTTTTATGAATTGGATGTTATTTACATTTTGTTCCATGAGTTTTTATATTTTCATTTAGAAGTATTCAAGAAGATGCACTTGGTCTTGAATCGCAGAACTTTAAGTGATAATAAAATATTGAACTCTAAAATGTTCACATGTCTTGGATATTAGCAGGAACACTAATATACATAATAAGAATGTCGTGTTGATTAAAAGCACATTGCAGTTCTGCAAACGTTGATAAAAGATTATCATTTAATAACACGAATATATGAAAAGCTTCATATATTGAACAGACCTAACAGATGAAACATTATATGAATTGTGTTAGTGTCATGAATGTTTTCATCGTGTCTCTGGTTCTAAGATTGAGAGATGTATCTCTTTCACATGAGGAATGCATAACGTAATTATTATTAAAAGCTGCTTATTAATAAGTGGTGATAAAAGTAATAGTTCTTTGTACGTAACTTATGCTGGAAAGAGAGTACATGTCAATAGTATCGTTGCCACTCATTCATTATGAGAAATGATATTATGGGCCCCTTGATAAAGTAGAATTATGAATGGATCCAATATAACTGAAGTGCAGTTATATATTTATAATTTACTTAATAGAGATCAAGAAATGATTATAATACAAAGATGACACATCACTACTTTGTATATTGATCACAATATCATAAAGGCAAGGAATGGACACAATCAATATCACAAGGATTACGTTTCGTAAAAGGGTTACTAAACATCTAAGTTATTTGGGTAACCGTAATGTATAGCTAGAATACTGCTTACGGTTTATGGAATAAAATGTTTTATTTCATTGCCAACATAACATAGATCCTCGATATAGGTCACACCAACTGAATGGGAAACAAGAAATATATTATATATTTTTCTATGTATAAATATTTCATGTTGTATGAAATACAGATACAAATAGAAAATATGTAAAATATTATGTCATATGAGATGATTACTTAGCATGAAAATAAATTAAATGAAATGTGCATATTATGAAAATAATATATGTAGCACATATCATAATTTGTTTCAAGCCCAAGCCCAAAACATATTGAGAAGAGAAATTGACAAGTCCAAATAAACATGAATCATGACCATAAATTCGAGACAGATTTTGAGGCATGTTTGAACAAATATTTGAAATAGCAAAACTTTACCATTATGTACAAATGACCTATGTCAATTGTAGCCAATTGAATGTAGTTTCTAATGGTGAAGATTTCAAGTCATTTGGAATTTGCTAGAAGAAGTTATGACAGAAACAGTGACCAATGGTCAGGAGTTAATGTGCTGCTTCGAATTTTGTTCAAGCCTTGATTACGAATTTTCAAAGGGTTTTGACCTAATATTTAGGAACTATAAATATGAGACCTGGCTAAGCATTTTGTAACAAGAATTTTCTCTCTATAGCCAGTCTCTCTTTCTCTTGAAATGTTTGTTGAAACGTTGATTGATTAAGCAATCGATCAGAAACGGGCGACGGAGCTAGGTGCGGACAAGAGGACGCTAGCACGGACTCGACGCCGTTCTTGTTTCGGATTCAAGGGTGAACCAAAGAGGACCAGACCTACGTTAAAGATCTTCGGTATTGTATTCTAATCCTTCTTGTAGGATAAATAAAATAAATTAGAGTAGAAAGTTAGCTTAAGTAAGACGATTCCCGACTTCGTGGGAATAAATTTTTGATATTTACTCTGACGAACGTCATGAAATCCTTCAGATTCGGGGCTCGAGGCATTGGCTTTAGAGAAAGCAGGGTTCGATAAACTTTAAGAAGGAATCGAACGATATTACGTGCCTTGTGGTGGCATGTATAGACGCATATTTCTCAAAATTGTTTTGAGAGTTCGGGTGTATATGAAAGTAAAACACAACGCTCATGAAATAGTTTCAAGAGCTAGAGCGCGTTGAATGATTCAATGCGGCTCAAAGAGTAGGTTAATTTTGAGACGCCTTATGGGTCTTGGATTAACACTCGTGTGTTGATGGTACGAGATTTGATCTTCGAGACCGAATATCATATGCATTCGATAGATAAGTCGATCCCGAAATTGCATATGATGCGATGTAAATTTGAATAGGAGATGCTTGGAGTGTCCGGGGAATCCAAAGCATAGAGATGCATGGATGTCCTTGTAATTCAAAAGCGGGATCGAAAGAAATGTATGTCTAAGGGTATTTTGGAAAAATATTTTCCAAAACGGAGAGTTCGGACAAGGAGTTGTCCAAACTAGTGACTCAAAGAATGGTGAAATCCGAGGAGGATTAAACCTAGAAGTCGATTGCTTCTTTTGGCATTACCGTCTTGGCCATATAAACGAGATTCGCGTATCTAGATTCCATATGATGGATTGCTAGAATCATTCAAATTAGATTCGATTGATTAATGCGATACTTATTTATTAGGCAAGATGACAAAGGGCATCATTCTCCAAAGGTTGGAGAAAGATCCAACGAATTATTGGAACTTACATTCACATGTAGATGATCCGATAAGTTTCGAGGCAAGAGGAGGCTATCAGTATTTTGTTATGTTTATGGACGGTTAAAGTAGATATGGAAATATCTATTTAATGTGTGCCGAAACGGAGACTTTTGAAAGGTTCAAAGAGTTTCAAAAACGAAATACGAAATCAACTAAGCAAGAAAATCCATGCTTTTCGATAGGATCGATAAGGCGAGTATTTGAGCTAAACTTTTCGATAGGATCGAAGAGGCGATATTTGAGTTATGAATATTGATGATCATTTATGATTGTGGAATAGTTTCACGATGGCCTTTATTCGGAACATTGAGACGTGTCCGAAAAGAGGAAATGAACGCATGTTGGACATGGTTCGATAAATGATAAATCAATATGATCTCCCAAAAATGTTTCGGGGATACGCCCTTGAGACAGCGGCACTAATGAATGGTTACTTATGAGATATGGACCATAATCCTTCTAATCGGTACAAAAGACGCCATATGAGATATGGATCGGAATGGTTCCGAAGTTGTCACTTGTACAGATTTGAGGATGTGAGTGTATTTCGAAATTTGTTTCGGTTAAACTCAAACTCAATCCCAAATCTGGAAATTGTTCGTTTATCCTTAAGGAAACTAAAGGGTATTAGTTCTAACGTCCCGACGAAAATGAGATTTTCGTGGCTCGAAGAGATGCCTTCTTGGAGGAGGACTAGATGCGCACAAGTTTGGAACTTGGTGCCATTTATCTCTATGCGGGCTAGTGGGAGTAGAATAAATCTCGAAAGAGTTCGAGATTTGAAAATGAACATTGTACCGATGAAAGTTGACATGACTTCATCAAGAGTTGATGAAAGCAAGTCGAACACACAAAAGAATTTTTCGTAGATCAAGTAGGCTATATCATAAGCCGATAAATACGAATTTATCGTGCCTAATGATGATAGATTGAAATCATATGATGATTCGATATCCTACAAGGATGCTATGAAAAGTTGATTCCACATGACGTGGTGTCATGAAATCTGAGATTCGATCCATGTAAATTATCAAGTTCAGAACTTGATTTCATCACTTTCTAGGTTAGACCCGTGAAATGTGAGTGGGTTTTTCAAGATGAAGAACCTACATGGATAGGAATACGCATATATGTAAAGTGAGGCTTTTTGCGAAGAGTTTCATACAATTCATAGTCGGACTATGAAAGAAACGTTTTCGCTGGTTGCCATGCTTTCCCATTCTCGAAATTCTGCTTGCCATGGTCGCGTATTATGACTATGTGATGTGGCAAAATGGATGTCAAAACCGAATTTCTTGACAGAAATTTTATGAAAGGATGTGTACTTGACACAACCTTACGGTTTTGTCGATTCATTAGAATCGGGGATAAGATATGCATGCTTTAATGATCCATATGATGGATTAGAGAAAGCTTCTCGGAATTGGAATATTCGTTTTGACGAAGTTATAAACTGTTATAAAATTGTCGAAACGAATGAAAACTTTGTGCACACATGAAGGTTAGTGGGAGCTGCATTAGATTTCTTGTAACGACAAAGGATTTAGACGAGACCGCTTATGAATTAAGCGTGAAAATCTATAGGATAGATCTAAGAAGTTCCTCGATCTATGTTTTAGCACATATATCGACATATTGTTGAAAATGGTTTTCAACATGTAACCTCCTTGGAGGAGTTAAATTGAAATGTCGAATGGCAGAAATTTTCAACGGCTCGATGTGAGACATCAAGCAGCGCGAAAAGTAGTAATATGATGCCTTACATTTGATGTTAGGATCTATTATATCTGTCATGATATGTATGTGGCTATCTGTCATACAAATAAAGCGTCTAGTTCACCGTCAATACAATTCATGGGAATCACATGATTTTGAATGTAATTCGATTACATGAGACTAACTCTTGTGAATGTATAATGGTTATACAAATATATACATAACGGTTATGTATATTTAAACCCATCGGGATTTGTATTGATAGAGGTGAAGTTTATCCTTGAATACTTTACGAAAGAATTCAGGATTTTTTATCTATAATGGTGTGGAGGACGTGTTGGTTATAAAGAGTAATAACAACAACAGTTTCCAAAGATTAAGCATGTCCAAATATGTAGCACGACTTTCGATCACAAAAGTGTGTACATGTTTTGCTTAAATGAAAACACGGTTATGTGGAAAGGTTCCACAAGACCAATAGTTTATGATTCTATTTACGGTGGCGAGTATATTGCGGTTATTAATCGCAAAAGGAAGTGGTATGGATCAAGGATACATGACCAAACTCTAGTAGTCACGAGTTATCGGATTTATGGTTGTTTATTGCGTGAGACGCAATAGTACAAGCCAAAAATGCCGAGGTCACAACCACTTCTAGCCAATACTCAGAAAATTTCATTTGATCCATGAAATTTTGTGAAAAGATGTGATCGTAGGTATTGGAAATGTTCCAATCCTGATGATGATTAACACTAGCGGGAACGTGCGGACCCGTTTACAAAACCGCTCTCTCTAGTCGCGCGTGACTGTCATGCGATGACTATGGGTATGGAGATACCTAGAGGAGGAAGAAGAGAGTAGAGTGTAGTTATCTAATACGATAGTCCTCGCAGGTTATGGGTATGGAGATATCCATAGGTAAACGTTGTATCACCCAAATACTTAGTCCATATGAATGCATCCCTTTTAAAATTTTTGTTTACTTAAATTAATATGCATTCACCTTATATGAAAACTGTGTGCGGGTTGTGTAATATGATTGTTACATGAACCTTGATTTGAACTTGTGTGGACGTCGACATGGTGGAGGACCATGCACTACAACACATCTGATTTTTAGGGTCGGGCCGCCCCTAAAATTTGCTCATTATTGGGTCGGCCAGCCCCAATAATGCTTTTGGGTCGGTTAGAATAGGGTCAGCCCGACCCTGATTATTTGAATTTTTGGGTCCGCCCGCCCCAATAGGATAAAACCGCCCCAATAACTCTTTTGGGTCGTCTTTTTATTGGGTCGGCCCGCCCCTAAATCCAGGGTCCGCCCGTCCCTAATTGCTTGCCCGCCCCTATAACATCAGGGTCTGCCCGCCCCTAGTATTTTCCCGCCCCAATAAGATCAGGATCTGCCCGCCCCTAACCATTACCGCCCCAACAACGAGTAGGGTCGGCCCGACCCAAACTCTGCCCGACCCAAACACTGCTAGCCGTCGCTTCACCTCTTTCTTCCCTCTCTCTCTTTATAAACCCTCCCCCATTCTTCCCTCTCTCTTTCGGCAGCCCCATTCTTCCCTCTCTCTTTACAACAGCTTCGCCTCTTATTTTCCTCTTCTTCGCCACTTCTTTTCCTCTCTTTAAACCCTCCATCAGAAGCCGCAACCTCGCTCTTCTTTTCGGCAGCCGCAACCTCGCTCTTCTTTTCGGCAGCCGTTAGGGTTTTGGATCCTCGCTAGCTTTCTGGTGGCTTCTCGCGCGACCTCGCTCGCGTGATGTGACCTAGATTTCCGGTGGCTTGTCCGCCGGTGGTACGAGCTCGGTTCTTTTCTCTCCGTCAAGTGGTATTTTCTGATCTCTCTAATTAATTAAATGACTAGGTTCAAGCATTTCAGTGATATTTTTCCTAATTTTGGTTGAATTGGTTTCGTTCAAGCAATTTATGTGGTATTTTTACTAATTTCAGTAATATTTTGCCTAATTTTTGTAGTTCATAATTTTTCTGATAATTTTGTGGTATTTTTACTAATTTTTTGTGGTATTTATGTGGTATTTTTACTAATTTCAGTTTCACCGCTGCCAAGGTTCGATCAGAGGTGGTTACACGCGACATAGGCTTCAATGTTGGTAAATTTTCTGATAATCTTTTCTTTTCCAAGTTTTTCCAAATGATAAATATGATATTTTAGAAGGGTAAATATGTAAATTCTCCTTTGTTCTTGAATATTTTAGTATAATCTAAGTATGTTTAGTATATTTTACTATATTTTGGTATAATTCAATATTTTTTTAGTAACTTATAGACTTATTTAAATACTCTTCTTTATTTGTGTTAGTTAAATATTTCAAATACTCTTTTCTTATTTTTTCTTTTTTTTTTTACTCTTTTTGTTTTGTAATTTTTCTGTTTTTTAATTTTTTACTGTTTTAATTTTAATTTTTCTTCATATTTTGTTTTTAAATATTTCTCTTTTTTTACTTTTAATTTTTTTATGTTTTTTTGAAGGCTGGTCTCGTAGGGCTGGAGATAGGTCTCGGAGGGTTGGAGGCGGGTCTCACAGGAGCTGGAGGCTGTTCTCGCAGGAGCTGGAGGACGGTCTCACAGGAGCTGGAGGCGGGTCTCGGAGCTGGAGGCGGGTTTTGCAGTTTATTTTATATTAATTTCATGTGAATTTGTAAAAAATATACTGTGTATAATTATTTTATGTGAATTTGTGATTTTATGTGATTTTTGTGATGTGTGTATAATTATTTATATAATCAATACTAATATATAATTAATACTGTATTTAATGCTTCCTATAGGGTCGGCCCGCCCCAATAGGGATGACAGTTGTAGGGTCGGCCCGCCCCTTTAAGCATCTGCTATTTGTACTGACAGCATCCAGATCTGACACCCTTGTAGGGTCGGCCCGCCCCTTTAACACCCGCCCCAAAACTCTTATAGGGTCGGCCCGCCCCAGACAGGAACGCAGTCTTTAGGGACGTCCTTTTTGGGTCGCCTGGCTGCCCCAAAACCCTTGTAGGGACGGTTTTCAGCCCTTATTGGGTCATCTTTGGCTGCCCCAATTGTTGTTATGTGTTGTAGTGATGTGCAGCAAAACCGTCACACTTAAAGTGTCATTTCTAAACATCCCTAGTCGCGGATCAGCTTGCTTAAGAGAGAAGCATTTCTATTATTAGATAATAGACTGAACGCATACACTAGTACGTTTGCCGAGGAGATGATTATGTTTTGCTAATCATGGGACAAGGTGCTTGTCGAATCGGAAACGTAGATATATGTTAGGTTACATGTATTGGATATGACCGAAGCCGCGAGACCATGACATGGTTTAGTCAAATTCAATGTGAGTCTCCAAGATAGGAATTGTTTATTCCGAAAGGAAGAGATATCTCTTAGGCGCCGCTCGATGGGTCGATTAACGAAAACTGTGGCCACAGTCAATGATATTAATGGTTAATATCGATTGAAATTTGTTAACTCAACTCGGAATCGGGGAATAAGTGTAGTTAATTAAATTATAAGGATGACTATTACCATGCCTTTTGATTAACGGATATCGCAAACAAGAGAACTAGTAACCGCTATTCGAGATAGGCACAATGATCACAATCATTATTCGTTTAACATGGGTAGCTATGATGGAGTGACTAGATCCCGCTCATGAGCTTGTAGGTATTGGAAACGACCTACTGCCATCGTTAAGTCGAACCTACATGGCCACATAACGAGTCGTACTAAATCGGGCTTGATCATAAAATTGGCACATTGGATGTGCATAGCTTGGTATTTGATACGCGAGCTATATTCTCTAAAATCGTGCGTATTGGATATGCATGAGTACCTTTTAGGTAGATCTGAAATTGAGTGGGAGACTGAAGCAAATACAGTTTCAGGATCAACCGTAAAAGTGTACACAAGGATAAACAAATGTAGTCGTACATTCGTGGCCATAACTGTCAGTGGGAAAATCCGATTCGAATGGTTCAAATTGGGTTAGATAGATAATTATATTATCTATAACCTTCATGTAGAAATATATTTCAGATGAACGAAGTATCAGTGTCGTTTATGTGAAATACCGAAAGGGTGCAACAGTATGACATACACTTAGTAAAACAGTCATAACTTTTGCATACGAACTCCAATTGGGCTGGGCCAAATTGGGTTGTGTAGATAATGAGATTATCTACAACTTTCAATTTGAGGTGATTTTCTGTCAGAGAAATTTATCAATTTCGTCTGGACAGAATACTGAACAAGTTCATGCACTTTTCTGTGTGAAAGGATGTATATTGGATATACATGCCTTTTGGCTAATCCTAATCCTATTAGATATAAATAGGATACTTTCTCTCTCATCCAGATCAGACTATTGAGATTATTATTCTGCCCAATACACAAGAAAAAGAGCAAATTCAGATTTGATCTTTCGTGAGTGAAAAGGTGCGAAGAGAGAGAAATAGAGAATCGATTAGATCGAGCAAGTTCGCCGGTGCATCGTCTAGGCAGGTGCATCCGTGACCGACGTCTTATGAATCAACGTGGATACAAGTAGAGGAACGACGTTTGTGGTTCTTCGATTGTGATTGACTCGAGTGAGAAAGACGGTGGAAACGCTTGGACGCACGAAGACGAAGTCGAGTGAACCGGCGTAGTTAACGAGTGGTGAAGGACGCGTGGTATGGGACGCGCGGATTGTCACCAACGTGACAGGAGGAATAGAAGGCGGCGATCAACCCTTCGTGTGCCATCAATTTGGCACTGGTATAGATCTATCCTTCTATTTGCATCGTACCCTCGAAGTCATGGCGTGATCTTGGATTTAGGGAACCGGACCGGGCCTTCATTCCTCTGCGCGGGTCCGGGGTCGGGGTGAATTCCCAACATGACCAACATTTGGTATCAGAGCAAGGTACTAACCATCTCTTAGAGTATTAGGGATAACTTGTACTTAACGATCAAATGGCCGAACTTAACCCAATCGTACAAACCTCATCAACAAATCCGATAAATACCGTCCTTAAATCAAACATCTCAAACTCACGTGAGTTGGATGGAACCAATTGGAGTTCTTGGAAGAAATGCATGTTGAATGCATTCGCTTGTTGGGAAATATCCCCGGTCCCGGGCCCGCGCAGCGGATATGTAGGCCCGGTCCGGTTCCCCGATTCCCGAGATCACGCCACGACTTCGAGGGTACGATGCAAATAGAAGGTTAGATCTTTACCGGTGCAAAATTGATTGCACACGAAGGGTTGATCGCTGCCTTCTTTCTCCTGTCACGTTGGTGACAATACGCGCGTCCCACACCACGCGTCTTTCACCGCTCGTTGACTTCGCCGATTCGCTTGATTTCGTCTCCGACTCAATCTACTCGTCCGAATCGATCACAATCGTGAGAGCCTCAGTTGTTGCTCCTCTACGTGTATCCACCTTGAATCGCAAGACGTCGGTCACGGATGCACCTGCCTAGACGATGCACCGGTGAACTTGCTTAATCGAATTGATTCTCTAAATCGTAAAACACCTTTTCACGGTTTCTCTCTTTTACACCTTTTCACTCTCTAGAAATTTGTCTCACAATTTTCTGGATAATTCTGAATGAATTGCTTTTTTTTTTAAGATGAGAGAGAAAATCCTATTTATATATAACATGATCAGGATTAGCCAAAAGGCATGTATATCCAATATACACCCTCTCACACAGAAAACTGCATGAACCTGGTCAGTATTCTGTCCAGACGAAATTGATAAATTTCTCTGACAGAAAATCAACCAACACGAAAGTTGTAGATAATCTCATTATCTACACGACCCAATTTCGCCCAGCCCAATTGGAGTTCGTATGCAAAAGTTATGACTTTTTTACTAACTGTATGTCATACTGTTGCACCCTTTCGGTATTTCACAGAAACGACACTTATACTTCGTTCATATGAAATATATTTCTACATGAAGGTTATAGATAATCTAATTATCTATCTTACCCAATTTGAACCATTCAAATCGGATTTTCCTACTGAAAGATATGGCTACGAATGTACGACTACATTCGTTTATCCTTGTATACACTTTTACGGTTGATCCTGAAACTGTATTTCCTTCAGTCTCCCACTCAATTTCAGATCTACCTAAAAGGTACTCATGCATATCCAATACGCACGATTTTAGAGAATATAGCTCGCGTATCAAATACCAAGCTATGCACATCCTATGTGCCAATTTTATGATCAAGCCCGACTTAGTACGACTCGTTGTGTGACCATGTAGGTTCGACTTAACGATGGCAGTAGGTTGTTTCCAATACCTACAAGCTCATGAGCGGGATCTAGTCACTCCATCATAGCTACCCATGTTAAACGAATAATGATTGTGATCATTGTGCCTATCTCGAATAGCGGTTACTAGTTCTCTTGTTTGCGATATCCGTTAATCAAAAGGCATGGTAATAGTCATCCTTATAATTTGATTAACTACACTTATTCCCCGATTCCGAGTTGAGTTAACAAATTTCAATCGATATTAACCATTAATATCATTGACTGCGGCCGCAGGTTTCGTTAATCGACTCATCGAGCGGCGCCTAAGAGATATCTCTTCCTTTCGGAATAAACAATTCCTATCTTGGAGACTCACATTGAATTCCGTGTTTAGGACAATACCCAATGATGACCCTTTTAACTCCCTGTTACGGTGAGCGTAAGATCATATCAAAGCATTGTGTTACGCACGAAACGCAATCAATGATCCCCTCAAGTTTGAAGAATCTAAAACCCCATCCGTCGCAAGTCCATCTATAATGACTAAACCATGTCATGGTCTCGCGGCTTCGGTCATATCCAATACATGTAACCTAACATATATCTACGTTCCCGATTCGACAAACTCCTTTGTCCCATGATTAGCAAAACATAATCATCTCCTCGGCAAACGTACTAGTGTACGCGTTCAGTCTATTATCTAATAATAGAAATGCTTCTCTCTTAAGCAAGCTGATCCGCGACTAGGGATGTTTAGAAATGACACTTTAAGTGTGACGGTTTCGCTGCACATGGTCCTCAACCATGTCGACGTCCACACAAGTTCAAATCAAGGTTCATGTAACAATCATATTACACAACCCAGCACACAGTTTTCATATAAGATAGATGCAAAATGAAAAATTTTAAAATTCTGAAATTGCATTACTATAAGATAAGTTTGGGGTGATACAACGTTTACTAATCTATTAGACTAATCTCGTCCTACGAAACTATCGTTTTAGATAACTAACTACTCTCTTCCTCCTCTAGGTATCTCAAACCTATAGCTTTCGCATGATAATCGTGCTTAGCTTGCGAGAGTGGCTTAGTAAACGGGTCCGCAACATTCCTGTCAGTATCAATCTTCTCAATGATCACATCCTTCCTTTGCAAAATCTCACGGATCAAGTGAAATTTTCTGAGTATGTGCTTGGAGCGGTGATGTGCCCTCGGTTCCTTGGACTGTGCTATTGCGCCCGTATTGTCGCAATACACAACTACAGGTTCCGAGATGCTCGGGACTACACCAAGCTCCGACACAAACTTCTTGATCCAAACCGCCTCCTTTGCCGCTTCGGAAGCCGCAATATACTCCGATTCAGTTGTAGAGTCTGCTATCGTGGGTTGTTTGGAACTTTTCCAAACTACCGCTCCACCATTTAGACAAAACACGTATCCGCTTTGTGATCGAAAGTCATCGACACATGTTTGGAAACTGGCATCGGTATATCCATTGATGACCAACCCGGATGTCTTTCCACCATAAATAAGAAATTGATCCTTAGTTCTTCGTAAGTACTTAAGGATGTTCTTAACCTCAATCCAATGCATATCCCCTGGATTAGATTGGTAACGCGAAACGACGCTCAATGCATACGACACATCGGGGCGCGTACAAATCATGGCATACATAATTGATCCAACCGCCGAAGCGTATGGAACAATACTCATCGCATTCTTATCTTCGCTCGATGTCGGACATTGAGCTTTAGAATACGATATGCCACTCGACATTGGAAGAAGTCCTTTCTTCGAATTTTGCATTGAAAACCGTTTCAACACTTTGTCGATGTACGTGCTTTGACTCAAGCCGAGTAACTTCTTGGATCTATCTCTACAAATCCTCACGCCTAATATATAGGCGGCCTCGCCCAAATCTTTCATAGCGAAACGAGTATTTAAATACTTCTTAACATCCGTAAGCATCGGAATGTCGTTTCCTATGATCAAGATGTCGTCTACATATAGTACAAGAAATACTACGCGGCTCCCACTAACCTTCTTGTATACACAAGGTTCTTCTACTTTTTTCACGAAATTATATTCTCGTATAACTTCATCAAAACGTATGTTCCAACTCCGAGAAGCTTGCTTCAATCCATAAATGGATCGTTGCAACTTGCACACTTTATCCGGACTCTTTGAATCGACAAAACCCTCGGGTTGTGTCATGTACACATCCTCCTCTAAATTCCCGTTAAGGAATGCGGTTTTGACATCCATTTGCCAAATCTCGTAATCATAATACGCAGAGATAGCAAGTAAGATCCGTATGGATTTAAGCATTGCCACGGGAGAAAACGTTTCTTCATAGTCTACACCATGAATTTGTTTGAAACCTTTCGCCACAAGCCGTGCTTTATAAGTGTTCACATTCCCATCCATGTCGGTCTTCTTCTTGAAGACCCACTTACATCCCACTGGTTTAACCCCGGGAGGTGGATCAATCAAGTTCCAAACTTGATTATCGTACATGGATTGAATCTCGGATTTCATGGCAGATTGCCACTTATCGGAATCCTCGCTTTTCATAGCCTCGCGATAAGTTGTCGGTTCATCATCTATGAATTCGACTTCATCATCATTTGCCACGATAAAACCATATCGTATAGGCTCTTGACGAATCCTACCCGATCTACGAACTGCGCCTTGTGCACTTGACTCCGGATCCTCAACATTTGAGGAAATCGGATCAACGTTCATCGGTTCAACATTCGTTTGCGGGTCTCGAATTTCTTCGAGATCTATTTCAGTCCCATTCACTCACTTAGAGATAAAGTCCTCCTCAAGGAAGACTCCTCTTTGAGCTACGAAAACTTTATTTTCGACGGGATTATAGAAATAATACCCCATTGTTTCCTTGGGATACCCTACAAATAAACATTTTTCAGACTTGGGATCGAGCTTGTCCGATAATAATTTTCGAACATAAGCCTCACATCCCCAAATCTTAACATAAGACAACTTCGGAACTGTTCCGGTCCATATCTCATATGGCGTCTTAGGTACCGATTTAGAAGGTATGCGGTTTAATAAGTAAGCCGTTGTCTCTAGGGCATATCCCCAAAACGATTTTGGAAGGGAAGTTTGACTCATCATGGATCGAACCATGTCCAACAAGGTTCGATTCCTCCTCTCGGACACGCCATTCCATTGTGGCGTTCCTACCGGAGTCCATTGTGGAACTATTCCACAATCTTTTAGATGATCTTCAAACTCATAGCTCAAATATTCACCACCTCGATCCGATCGAATGGCTTTAATTTTCTTGCCAAGCTGATTTTCAACTTCGTTTTGAAACTCTTTGAACTTTTCAAAGGTCTCCGCTTTAGTACGCATCAAATAGATATATCCATATCTACTATGATCATCCGTAAACGTAACAAAGTATCGATAGCCTCCTCTTGCCTCGATGCTCATCGGTCCACACACATCGGAATGTATGAGTTCCAATAGATCGTTGGACCGTTCTCCAACCTTGGAGAACGGCGCCTTAGTCATCTTGCCAAGCAAACAGGATTCACAATTCCCAAATGAATCCAATTCAAATGAGTCTAGTAGTCCATCTTTATGGAGTCTAGTAATGCGTTTCTCATTCACATGACCGAGACGACAATGCCAAAAGAAAGTCCGATTATCAACTTTAGATTTAATCCTTTTTGCATTAACGTTATATATGGACTTATTATTTCCGTGATCGAAATCCAACACATAAAGACCATTTTCTAACAGAACATTTTCATAGATAATAGAATCCTTACATATCGAAAACTCATTATTCCTAATAACGAATTCATAGCCATCATTGGCCAGTTTCGACACACTTATTATGTTCTTACATAACGTTGGTACATAATAACAATTATTTAGTACTAAAATAAGTCCACTAGGCAAAGTCAAATTAACTACTCCTTCGGCAAATGCAGCAATTCTTGCTCCATTCCCGACGCGTAGATCGACTTCACCCTTTTCCAACCTTCGACTATTTTGAAGAACCTGCATATTTTGACAAATATGAGTCCCACAACCGGTATCCAATACCCAATTAGTCATAGTTGAAATATTAACTTCAATAACGTTAATACCTGAGAGGCCGGTCGCTGAAACCGCCTTGCCCTTCTTCACCTCCTCGAGGTAAGACTTGCAATCGCGCTTCCAATGTCCAGCCTTGTGACAATGAAAGCACGTCTCATCCTTGGATTTCTCCTTACCCCTTTTATTCGGCTTTGAACGTTTCTTAGCCGAACTGCCCTTGGACTTTGATCTCTTACGATCCTTATTCTGAATTGTGAGAACATTTCCGGCAACTCTTGCCCTGTTCTCTCCGGACGACTTTAACGTCTCCGATTCAAAATTCTTGAGCATTCCGTGAAGCTCCGGGATCGTCTTATCCATCGAATGCATGTGATAGTTAGTCACGAACGGAGAAAACATTGGAGGAAGTGCACACAAGATCAAATCTTGTTGCATAATCTTCGACAATTTCTCTCCTAGCTTCTCAAGACGGTCTATGAGAGCTTGCACCTTCAAAACGTGAGTACTCACTGAAGACCCCGAAGGCATCTTGCAGTTTACTAACTCCTTGAGCGTACTGAACCGTTCAATACGCTCCTGCTCTTGGAACATTTCCTTGAGCACAACGTCTATGATGTGCGCATCCGAGTCCTCAAACTGCTTTTGAAGACTAGCGTCCATACATGCCAACATGAGGCACGTAACATCATTTGAGTCCTTCTTAAGTTTCTCAAATGCGGCCTTTTCTTCGGCCGTAGCATCGGGGCCCGGTTCTACTAGTTCCATATCCAATACGTGACTCTTGCCCTCTTGCCTGAGAACTATTCTCAAGTTTCGGTGCCAGTCAAAGTAGTTCCGACCCACTAGCTTATCCTTTTCTAACGTCGATCTAATCGACATGGTGTTGGTGTTACTAGAAGACATATTCTACAAATGAAGTGAAAGATTGATTACTAACGTTGCGTACTTATCTTATAGGGCTTATATGATGATTATATGATAGTGTTATTTTATCGAATCGATAACCCTCATACCGATACGGGACTCCAAGTCCATAACACTCAAGACCCATATTTCCGTTCCTCCCACAAGTGACTTTAGCCTATCGGGTGGGATCCCGTTATTTAGGTAGGATTATATCCAATCGCATCCAATGCGACTCTTGAACCTTTATAGGATTTCGGTGATGGATGGTATCCAATACAATCCCAGTTCCGTGTGTGCATCATATCTATGCCCCGAACTCCAATCTGATTGGCCTGGACGGTTAAGTCACAACCATCTCCATCGTATCGTTCAAATAGGCTACTAGTGAGTCGACTTTAGCCTGTGCCTCACTAGTCCCGATTTAACGCTTGCCACCCTTTCGATTGTTTCAATATCACGTGCCCGACTTTAGCCTGAACCCACGTGAAACGTAACACCGAACTCGGTAGTTGTGGATATGGAAGGCATTTTCATGACTTAAATATTATGAGGGATCATGCCATTGCATGTTTCTAAATTCGTGACATAATCCAATTATATCACTATCACAAGATTTTCATAAATCCATATGTTTTTATTTGGGAGTCTAATTATTCAAAATAATTATCTAACTATATGCTAGTATGATTGATGCCGATCAAATCGATATAAAGAACTCAAAATTCCAAGTTGTGTAGCCAAAGTTATCACGAAAACAAAATCAGCAACCAGAAACCAGTCCGTTGTAACGCAACATAGTCCGTTACAACGGACCTCCAGTATACTTGGTACTCCGTTACAACGGAATACCAGTCCGTTACAACGCTATTTATTCCGGAGTTTGGCCAAAATTGCCAGAAACATGTCCGTTGCAACGCAACCTTGGTCCGTTACAACGCTATGTTCTGCATACCTTTGTCCAAATTTCCAGAAACCTGTGATGAGCGGGTTTTTGTCGTGTAAAATATCGTTGTGTTAAAAACCCCGAACAATCAACAAAATTTGTAATCTAAGTTTGTACAGTGGCAAATGTATAGATTCGTTCCACGGGGAGCAATTGCGTCAAAATTTGGATCAAAATGGATGAGAAATAACGAAGAAAAATTCACAGAAGATAGTCCGTTACAACGGAGTCAAGTTCCGTTACAACGGAACTTAGGGTTATGTTTAACGTGGAGATTTAAAAAGAACGTCCGTTACAACGGAGGAACTTCCGTTACAACGGAAATAGGTAGTCCGTCGTAACGGATAGGGGTAGCGTTATAACGGATTGGTTGATCCGTTACAACGGACCCGTATGTCCGTCACAACGCACTAATATGAGTGATATTGAATGCTTTTCCTTGCTAGTCCGTTACAACGGAAGTAAGTTGCGTTACAACGGAGTACCAACAGACTGAAAGTCAGGTACAAACCGAATGGTCCGTTACAACGCAATTTATGTTCCGTTACAACGAAACTTGTTCTGGAATTCGGAATTTTAATTTGAATTTAGGATTGAATTGAGGGTTTGTTTTGAGATTAAACTAAGGGGGATTTAGACTAAATTCAAGGCAGTAATTAAGAGTAAGAGATCAAGTAAACACATCAACAAAGATTCGATTCAAGTAACAAGGATTCATTCAAGCAAACAAAGGATTCAAACAAGAACAAGATTCACACAAATCCAAGTAATTTTATGCTACAAGAAATGCAAGAAAGGAAGGAAAACACCTAGAGAGATGAAGAGAGCTCCGAGTCTCGTCTTGAGTGCCTTCCTTGTTGTTCGAGTTGCTAGAGAGCTAGTCAATGCGCCCAACAATTTCCTTTCGTACCGATCCACCCGTCAATAGAAGTGAGCTTCGTACCGGTTGGGTGAGCTCGAGATGTGCAAAGGTTGATTGAAAAGAAGCTTCCAACCAATCACGCCGAGAAACCTCGACTCTTCGCTTGTGAAAGTTCGAATGAAATAAGTTTCACCCTAATTCCACTCTTTTCCTTAGTCGAAGTGTAAACCGATTCACCGAATGAAGTGAGCTTCTATTCGGTGACCGATCTTAGAAAATTATCGTTCGTAGTTGCAATTCTTGCGCGTTCTTGAAAGTTTCTTGGACTTGCTTAAACGGGAGAGAGAGAGAGAGAGAGAGAGAGAGAGAGAGAGAGAGAGAGAGAGAGAGAGAGAGAGAGAGAGAGAGAGAGAGAGAGAGAGAGAAAGAATGGGCGTAAAAAGAGCGTACCAAACTCGTGGCCCTTGTGGTCATATTTATAGCACTCATGGAGTCTTCTTATTGGCCACGAGTTGGTGGAGAGGATTGGGGGTAAGGAAGTAATTCCCACCAAAGGTAGGTGGGCAGGATAAGGGCTAAGGGTTGAGTGGTTTTCGTGTAAACTTTTGTGTAAGTTTTCATCATGATAATTGTTTGCCTCCCGTCTCATTCATGTACCGAATATATCGATGTAATATATCGTTTTTACTCCTCTTGACGTGTTGGAGACAACTACACTCTCCAAATTCCCAGAAATTCCTTCTAATTCCTGTGATTAAGCAGTAAAACACACTTAGTGAAGAAATATTCATGTTATCTCAAATATGATTAATAAAGTATATAGAATTGTTCTTCACAAGGGCTAAAACCCCTAAATTAAGCATTAAATTTGTGCCTTATTTGCCTCACATCAACCTGTCCGTTACAACGCAACATATAGTCCGTTGCAACGGACAAAACTGCGTAGACATCCGTTATAACGGACCCAGTCCGTTACCACGGACTCCAATAGACACCATTGGCATCCCCGCAACCCCGTATCTGATACAGGTTCCGTTACAACGGACTCCAAGTCCGTTGCAACGGAATATGCGTTTTTCACAGTTCTCTTCACACCCCCGCATCCTATACAGGGTCCGTTGCAACGGACTCCAAGTCCGTTACAACGGAATATGTGTTTTTCGCAAAAAATTCCCAATTTTCTGTATCTGCTACAGTGTCCGTTGCGACGGACAACGGACTATGCGATTTTTGCACTGCTGTTTTCGCTCGTTTCCAAAACGATCAATCATGAAATCTTTTCACGATTATTCCTAGATACTCTCAATCAACTATTGATCGATCTCTAGTGAATTTCACTTGTGATTTTAATGGAATTTGACATTCTAAATATGTAACATCATGCAAACGGGTACGAACTTTGATAACCCGTGCGTATATCTAATATACGACTATGATTCGACCCTCGAATCGATGGCGATCGCTCTGATACCACTGTTGGGAAATATCCCCGGCCCCGGGCCCGCGCAGCGGATATGTAGGCCCGGTCCGGTTCCCCGATTCCCGAGATCACGCCACGACTTCGAGGGTACGATGTAAATAGAAGGTTAGATCTTTACCGGTGCAAAATTGATTGCACACGAAGGGTTGATCGCTGCCTTCTTTCTCCTGTCACGTTGGTGACAATACGCGCGTCCCACACCACGCGTCTTTCACCGCTCGTTGACTTCGCCGATTCGCTTGATTTCGTCTCCGACTCAATCTACTCGTCCGAATCGATCACAATCGTGAGAGCCTCAGTTGTTGCTCCTCTACGTGTATCCACCTTGAATCGCAAGACGTCGGTCACGGATGCACCTGCCTAGACGATGCACCGGTGAACTTGCTTAATCGAATTGATTCTCTAAACCATAAAACATCTTTTCACGGTTTCTCTCTTGTACACCTTTTCACTCTCTAGAAATTTGTCTCACAATTTTCTGGATAATTCTGAATGAATTGATTTTTTTTTTAAGATGAGAGAGAAAATCCTATTTATATATAATAGGATCAGGATTAGCCAAAAGGCATGTATATCCAATATACACCCTCTCACACAGAAAACTGCATGAACCTGGTCAGTATTCTGTCCAGACGAAATTGATAAATTTCTCTGACAGAAAATCAACCAACACGAAAGTTGTAGATAATCGCATTATCTACACGACCCAATTTGGCCCAGCCCAATTGGAGTTCGTATGCAAACGTTATGACTGTTTTACTAACTGTATGTCATACTGTTGCACCCTTTCGGTATTTCACAGAAACGACACTTATACTTCGTTCATATGAAATATATTTCTACATGAAGGTTATAGATAATCTAATTATCTATCTTACCCAATTTGAACCATTCAAATCGGATTTTCCTACTGAAAGATATGGCTACGAATGTACGACTACATTCGTTTATCCTTGTGTACACTTTTACGGTTGATCCTGAAACTGTATTTCCTTCATCGCTCTCCAAGGGCTCGACAAGGTAGTGTTACGAGGCTTTGTTTTAGTCCAAGATGTGGACAATGCCGGTAACATAGCCTACCCTGCTCAATCTAGAGAAGATAGAACTAATGATATATACGCTCAAAACTTGATACTAAATAATGTGATTAGTTCTATCGGATCTCTAGCTGATCATTGTGAAAACTCATATGAAATGTGGCGTATGCTCAATGAGAGATACGAGGGAACATCTCAAATGAGGAGAACAAATATCATCGGACTTGAACAAGAATTTAACAATCTCCGTATGATTGAGGGCGAGTCGGTTGACATAATTTGGGCAAAAATAAATGTACTCAAAACCCGATATGCCACCCAACATGCACCTCTCACCGATGATAGAAATATTGCTAGATTACTTCAAGCTATGCCCCGTAGTTGGGAATCTTTACGTGTAGCTTTAGGTACGGCGATAGCCTCACAAGATCTCATGCCCGAAGAATTGGTAAGTCAATTCCGAAATTTTGAGATTCGACTCAAGCAACTCGATGAGGAATATGGAATCGCCACATCTACCTCTCAATCCAAAGCCGTAGCTTTGCACGCCTTAAATGCGAGCAGTGAGGACAATGAGATAGACGATCTAACCCTACGAATACTAGAATGGCAAAGAGATGAAAAACGATTCAACGAGAATCGGAAACAAAAGGGGCTAAAGCTCCATTGCTTTTGGTGCAAGAAAAGTGGACACATGATGGAGTCATGTTGGACGCTCCATCCCGAAAATTCCCGTTGGTCCAAAAGGGATGATGACCAAAAGGATCGGGAAAGGCGAGAACCTCGACACGAAAGGAGACACGAGGACAAGGGCCGAGAAGATCGCCAAAAATACAGAGGTAAGGAATACAAAAAGAAAAAGGCTTACAAAGCAAATGTTGATTGTAGGTGGGGCGAAACGGACGGATCAAGCTCGTCATCCGACTCGGATGGTCCATCAAACCGACACACCGCAAACCTAGCACTTATGGTAAGGATCGAACCTCCATCAATGAGCGCGGTGGAAGCAGCAATTCAAACTCTCCGAATTGAACGAGGTCCAATTCCGACACCTCACACACTCGTGGTCATCAACGTCGAACCCTCTACTCCTACTCCAAAGTCGACACATGACCAAAGTCATGAGGTACGTATCGACTCTATACTTAACATAGAATCATTATATCGACCTCAATATTCACCCTCGTTAAAATTAGAAATTGAGTCATGTGACGAGTTCTTGATGTTGGGTATCGGCGTCACTACCGAGCCCCGCGCAGCGGATTGAGAGGCCCGGTCCGACCCGATCCCGAGGACCACGTCAAACGACCCAAAAGTACGAATCATGTAAATGCAACTAAACCTATGAAATTAACTCTTAATTCATAGAGAATCATACCACGTGAAATTGATCACGGTGAAGGGTTGATCCTCGCATAGTTGCTTTGCTCTTTGCTTCTCTCCCGGCGACACGCACGTCCCACGCCCGCGCGATTCGACACCTTGTCCGAAGCACCGATTTGTCGTATACAACCGGATCTTATCCGATTCGTCTTCGACCTTGCTTGTCCTTGCTCTCGATTGATCACAGTCGAAGATCTTAACTTAGATCTCTCTACTCGTATCCACATCGAGCTCGCGTCTTTCGGTTGCGGCGAATTCCCCTAAAATTCACCACAAGCTTGCTCAAAACAATCTCCAAATCTCTCAACTTGTCCAACAAGTTTTTCTCTTTCTTTCTCTAAGAATTGGATCTGGCAGCCAGTGCCTGAGAGAGAGAGGTTACAGAGATTATATAATCAATCTCTGAATTAATGGGCATTAATGAGTATCAAAAACTGCTAATCCAGAATTCGGATCACTGTGCGTCATGACCCACGATATGGTGCGTCATGACGCACAAGTCACATTTACTTGGATATAGCCGTTACACAGTGCACCATCATGACGCACGATAACGTCCGTCATGACGCACCACCGTCATGACACACAACTTGGTGCGTCGTGACGGTATACTCACAGATTGGCTTTCTCAGAATTACTCTACTGTGCGTCATGACGCACAATATGGTGCGTCATGACGCACTATGTAATTTCTGCCAGATTTGCATAATCTTATTATGCATCCAATCATTCCGACGAACACGTATGTTTGTCTACACTCATTTGTACATTCAACTAGTTGATCTGTAACTGTATTTCCTTCACTTGAGGGATGACGGGGACTCTCAACGAAATAGGGGTAAACTTGAGAGCTCGACACAAGCTCTCAAGGATAAGGTAGCTTCTCTTGAACTATCTATTTTGGTATTTAAATCTCAAATAAATGAATTTAAAGGTTTTTCAAAATGTGAGTGTCAAGCTTTGAAAGGCGAGATCTCACTTAAAAGTCGAACTTCAAAATTTTAAAATTGAAAATGATTCCTTCAAGAAGGCTTGTGCATCCATTGCATCGAGTTCTCCTTCATTGGATGAAATTTTGAAATCGTCATTCATGGGACAAAAGCCCAATGACAAATCCGGTTTAGGATATAAGAAGAATAGCGGTAATAAACCCGATTCTTCCAAATCCAAAAATCAAAAATCAAGATGGGAGAACAATCGAATGAGTAGTCATGGAAATGCTTTCATGTACCATGATTACAACAAGGTAAAATGTGAAAAAGGAACAACATAAACGTCTTAATCATAATTATAGGAATAATCACTTCACACAAAATTCACAACATAGACGTAACAATTTGGGAAGAACCGATTGCTTATTCAAACGGGGATCAAATGGTTATTTCTATGAAGTGACTAACTACAACGAGGCGTCGTATCAAAAAGGGGCTCCCAAACACTACACCAACACACAAAAACATTTTCAACCAAAACAAGTTCAACCAAACCAATTTCAATCAAATCAATTTCATCAAATGCCAAAATCGATAATTCCTCGAAGAAGTGACTCAAATCAACTCTCCAACTATTTTGTTAAAAGTTCCACAACCACAAATATTCCAACCGTGGCCTTTTGTAATTATTGTTGCAATATTGGTCACATCTCAACAAGTTGTGATATTCGCAATCCAAAATTGACATCAAACGTCGTTTGGATGCGCAAAGATCGTCACACGATGGGTCCGTCTACCTCATACGGTGTTGGACCCCCTAGGGCTTAAGCCCGAATGTGACACTATACTCCCCCTAGGGCTTAAGAATTCATATTAGTTTAATGTCAATTTATGGTTTGACTAATATGAATTTCTTATATATGGGTTATCCTCCAAAACCAAGTCTGGTCACAGTAACTAGTGCGTTCGAACGAACACAGTGTTCGTTCAGAACGAACATTTGAAATTTAGGATCCTCATCAAACTCCATTTAGTGGTCACATCACAGTAACTAGTGCGTTCGAACGAACATAGTGTTCGTTCAGAACGAACATTTGAAATCTAGGATTTTCACAACCTCATCCGAACCCTTAGTTTAAAGCCTATTAACCACTCAACGAACAAAATGTTCGTTCCAACGAACTTAAAGGATGAGAACCTTTGTTTGATAGTTCAAAATCTCAAAGACTAAACGTACGCGTCAAGTTCTTAAATTTGAATTTGGAATTAGGACATCCAGTGAGTTCGAACGAACATGATGTACGTTCGAACGAACATGAATATGTCATCAATCTTAACCACCCCTTGTTCAAACCTCCATTATGGCGCCTTTTTCTCGTCCTAACAGTTCCAAGCGCGTTCCAACGAACACTGTGGCCGTTCGAACGCACATGCCTCATTCATTGAACTGACCTATTCATGAGGTTTAAACCCTTACACTCGCGCCTTTTCCCCTTTCTAACAGTTCCAAGTGCGTTCCAACGAACACTGTGACCGTTCGAATGCGCATGCCTCATTCATTGAACCGACCTATTCGTGAGGTTTAAACCCTTACACTCGCGCCTTTTCCCCTTCTCACAGTTCCAAGTGCGTTCCAACAAACACTATGACCGTTCGAACGCACATGCCTCATTCATTGAACCGACCTATTCATGCGGTTTAAACCCTTACATTCGCGCCTTTTCCTCTTCTCACAGTACCATGTGCGTTCGAACGCACAAATATGCCCGTTCGAATGGACTCACTGTAATTACTCTCCATCTGCATGCAACCGACCCATCAAATATATTCAATGGATGCGATTTTTCAAGAAGATAAAGAGACATTTCCTGGTGCATATAAATTGCCTTCTCTCTCTTTCTCTCTCTCTTTCTTTCTCTCCAAAACTTTTCTCAAAACCTCTCCTCTCCAAACCTTTCCTTCCCAAAAGCTCAAGATCTCCAATGTCGTCCTCCTCAAGAGTGATAGGCAAGAAGAAAAGGGCAGCCACGAGAGGTCGTCGCAGCGAGCGTCTTCAAGAGGATTACAATTTCGACAACCCTCACAACGACCACCTCTTCCAGAATCCAGAGGCCGGAGTCCGTTTTAAGGAAATCGTCGCCAAGAAAGCCATCGCCAAGTGCTACTACTACGAGTTCCCTCCTAACATCCCTCATCTTTACGACAAAGTTGAGGAAATTGAGCGACGATGGGGATTTGCCAATCTCGCGTGTCTCAACCACCAATCTTACGATATCATCACGCGACTCTTCAACGCCAATGCCATATTCGACCATGCCGAAGAGAAGGTCACATCGTATGTTCTCGGTGAAGACATCGAGATTTCGGTTCGCAACTTGTGCGAACTGAAGGAAATACAGTTTCAGGATCAACCGTAAAAGTGTACACAAGGATAAACGAATGTAGTCGTACATTCGTAGCCATAACTTTCAGTAGGAAAATCCGATTTGAATGGTTCAAATTGGGTAAGATAGATAATTAGATTATCTATAACCTTCATGTAGAAATATATTTCATATGAACGAAGTATAAGTGTCGTTTCTGTGAAATACCGAAAGGGTGCAACAGTATGACATACAGTTAGTAAAACAGCCATAACGTTTGCATACGAACTCCAATTGGGATGGGCCAAATTGGGTCGTGCAGATAATAAGATTATCTACAACGTTCGTGTTGGTTGATTTTCTGTCAGAGAAATTTATCAATTTCGTCTGGACAGAATACTGACCAGGTTCATGCAGTTTTCTGTGTGAGAGGGTGTATATTGGATATACATGTCTTTTGGCTAATCCTGATCCTATTAGATATAAATAGGATTTTCTCTCTCATCTTAACTAAGTAATCATTCTGCCAAAGACACTAAAAAAGAGCAAATTCAGATTTGATCTTTCGTGAGTGAAAAGGTGCAAAGAGAGAGAAAGAGAATCAATTCGATCGAGCAAGTTCACCGGTGCATCGTCTAGGCAGGTGCATCCGTGACCGACGTCTTGCGACTCAAGGTGGATACACGTAGAGGAGCAACATCTGAGGCTCTTTCAGTTGTGATCGATTCGGACGCGTGAATTCAGTCGGAGACGAAATCAAGCGAATATGCGAAGTCAACAAACGGTGAAAGACGCGTGGCGTGGGACGCGCGGATTGTCACCAACGTGACAGGAGATAGAAGGCAGCGATCAACCCTTCGAGTGCAATCAATTTTGCACCGGTATGAATCTGTCCTTCTATTGCATCGTACCCTCGAAGTCGTGGCGTGATCTCGGGAATCGGGGAATCGGACCGGGTCTTCATTCCGCTGCGCGGGCCCGGGGTCGAGGATATTACCCTTCAGTGGTATCAGAGCGACCGCCATCGATTCGAGGGTCGAATCATAGTCGTATATTAGATATACGCACGGGTTATCAAAGTTCGTACCCGTTTGCATGATGTTATATATTTAGAATGTCAAATTCCATTAAAATCACAAGTGAAATTTGCTAGAGATCGATCAATAGTTGATTGAGAGTATCTAGGAATGATCGTGAAAAGGTTTCATGATTGATCGTTTTGGAAACGAGCGAAAACAGACTGAACAGCGCAAAAATCGCATAGTCCGTTGTAACAGACTGGTTAGTCCGTTGCAACGGACACTGTATTGGATACAGGAAATTGGGGATTTCTGCGAAAAATCACGTATTCCGTTATAACGGACTTGAAGTCCGTTGTAACGGACCCTGTATAGAATGCGGGGGTGTGAGGAGGACTGTGAAAAACGCATATTCCGTTGCAACGGACTTGGAGTCCGTTGTAACGGACCTTGTATCTGATACGAGGTTGCGGGGATGCCAAGGGTGTCTATTGGAGTCCGTTGTAACGGACTGGGTCCGTTGTAACGGAGCTCTACGCAGTTGGTCCGTTGTAACGGACTATAGGTTGCGTTATAACGGACTGGTTCCTGGAAATTTGGACAATGGTTTGCAGAAAATAGCGTTGTAACGGACCTATGTTGCGTTATAAAGGACATGTTTCTAGCAATTTTGGCCAATCTCCCGGTTTAATAGAGTTGCAACGGACTTGGTATCCGTTGTAACGGAGTCTCAGTTAGACTGGATGTCCGTTGTAACGGAAAAAAAAAAAAAAAAAAAAAAAGAAGGAAAAGTTTATGTTTGGTGCTTTTGTTTTCGCAATAACTTTGGCTACGAAGCTTGGAATTTTGAGTTCTTTATATCGATTTGATCGGCATCAATCATACTTGCATATAAGTAATTAATTATTTAGAATAATTAGACTCCCAAATAAATTCATATGCATAAAGAAATCTTGTGATATTGATATAATTCGATTATGTCAAAAATTTAACATGCACTGTCATGATCCCTCATAATATTTAAGTCCTGGAAATGCCTTCCATATTCACAACCACTATGATCGGTACTACGTCTCACATGGGTTAAGGCCAAAGCCGACATGGGTTATTGTAGTCATTGACGGGGTGGCAAGCGTTAAATAGGGACTGATAAGGGTTAAGGCCAAAGCCGACTTATTAGTAGTTTATTTGAACGATACGCTGAGTATGGTTGTGATTTAACCGTTCAAGACAATAAGGGTTGAGGCCAAAGCCGACTTGATTGGAAGTTCGGGGCATAGATAGGATGCACACACGGAACTGGGATTGTATTGGATACGATCCATCACCGAAATCCTATAAAGGTTCAAGAGTTGCATTGGATGCGATTGGATATAATCCTACCTAAATGGCGAGATCCCATTCGTCTGCCAAAGCAACTTGTGGGAGGATCGTAAAATATGGGTCTTGAGTGTTATGGACTTGGAGTCCCGTATCGGTATGAGGGTTATCGATTCGATAAAATAACACTATCATATAATAATCATCATATAAGCCCTATAAGATAAGTACGTAACGTTAGTAATCAATCTTTTACTTCATTTGTAGATCATGTCTTCTAGTAACACCAACACCTTATCGATTAGATCGGTATTAGAAAAGGAAAAGCTAGTGGGTCGGAACTACTTAGACTGGCACCGAAACCTGAGAATAGTTCTCAGGCAAGAGGGCAAGAGTCACGTATTGGATACGGAACTAGTAGAACCTGGCCCCGATGCTACGGCCGAAGAAAAGGCCGCGTTTGAGAAACTTATGAAGGACTCGAATGATGTTACGTGCCTCATGTTGGCATGTATGGACGCTAGTCTTCAAAAGCAGTTTGAGGACTCGGATGCGCACATAATAGACGTTGTGCTCAAGGAAATGTTCCAAGAGCAGGAGCGTATTGAACGGTTCAGTACGCTCAAGGAGTTAGTAAACTGCAAGATGCCTTCGGGGTCTTCGGTGAGTACTCACGTTTTGAAGGTGCAAGCTCTCATAGACCGTCTTGAGAAGCTAGGAGAGAAATTGTCGAAGATTATGCAACAAGATTTGATCTTGTGTGCACTTCCTCCAATGTTTTCTTCGTTCGTGACTAACTATCACATGCATTCGATGGATAAGAGGATCCCTGAGCTTCACGGAATGCTCAAGAATTTTGAATCGGAGACGTTGAAGTCGTCCGGAGAGAACAGGGCAAGAGTTGTCGGAAATGTTCTCACAATTCAGAATAAGGATCGTAAGAGATCAAACTCCAAGGGCGGTTCAGCTAAGAAACGTTCGAAGTCGGATAAAAAGGGAAAGGAGAAATCCAAGGATGAGATGTGCTTTCATTGTCACAAGGCTGGACATTGGAAGCGCGATTGCAAGTCTTACCTCGAGGAGGTGAAGAAGGGCAAGGTGGTTTCAGCGACCGGCCTCTCAGGTATTAACGTTATTGAAGTTAATATTTCAACTATGACTAATTGGGTATTGGATACCGGTTGTGGGACTCATATTTGTCGAAATATGCAGGTTCTTCAAAATAGTCGAAGGTTGGAAAAGGGTGAAGTCGATCTACGCGTCGGGAATGGAGCAAGAGTTGCTGCGTTTGCCGTAGGAGTAGTTAATTTGACTTTACCTAGTGGACTTATATTAGTACTAAATAATTGTTATTATGTACCAACATTATGTAAGAACATAATAAGTGTGTCAAAACTAGCCAATGATGGTTATGAATTCGTTATTAGGAATAATGAGTTTTCGATATGTAAGGATTCTATTATCTATGGAAATGTTCTGTTAGAAAATGGTCTTTATGTGTTGGATTTCGATCACGAAAATAATAAGTCCATATATAACGTTAATACAAAAAGGATTAAACCTAAAGTTGATAATCGGACTTTCTTTTGGCATTGTCGTCTCGGTCATGTGAATGAGAAACGCATTGCTAGACTCCATAAAGATGGAATGCTAGACTCATTTGAATTGGATTCATTTGGGAATTGCGAATCTTGTTTGCTTGGCAAGATGACTAAAGCGCCGTTCTCCAAGGTCGGAGAGCGGTCCAATGATCTATTGGAACTCATACATTCCGATGTGTGTGGACCGATGAGCATCGAGGCAAGAGGAGGTTATCGATACTTTGTTACGTTTACGGACGATCATAGTAGATATGGATATATTTATTTGATGCGTACTAAAGCGGAGACCTTTGAAAAGTTCAAAGAGTTTCAAAACGAAGTTGAAAATCAGCTTGGCAAGAAAATTAAAGCCATTCGATCGGATCGAGGTGGCGAATATTTGAGCTATGAGTTTGAAGATCATCTAAAAGATTGTGGAATAGTTCCACAATGGACTCCGGCAGGAACGCCACAATGGAATGGCGTGTCCGAGAGGAGGAATCGGACCTTGTTGGACATGGTTCGATCTATGATGAGTCAAACTTCCCTTCCAAAATCGTTTTGGGGATATGCCCTAGAGACAGCGGCTTACTTATTAAACCGCATACATTCTAAATCGGTACCTAAGACGCCATATGAGATGTGGATCGGAAAAGTTCCGAAATTGTCTTATGTTAAGATTGGGGATGTGAAGCTTATGTCCGCAGATTAATCGCGGATAAACTCGATCCCAAATCTGAAAAATGTTTATTTGTTGGTTATCCCAAGGAAACAAAGGGATATTATTTCTATCATCCATATGAGAACAAAGTGTTTGTTGCTCGTGGAGGTACTTTCCTTGAGGAGGAATTTATATCTAAAAGAATGGATGGATATGAAATAGATCACGAAGAAATTCGAGAACCGCAAACAAATGTTGAACCGATGAATGTTGATCCGGTTTCCTCAAATGTTGAGGATCCGGAGTCAAGTGCACAAGGCGCAGTTCGTAGATCGGGTAGGATTCGTCAAGAGCCTATACGATATGGTTTTATCGTGGCAAATGACGATGAAGTCGATTTCATAGATGATGAACCGACATCTTATCGCGAGGCTATGAAAAGCGAGGATTCCGATAAGTGGCAATCTGCCATGAAATCCGAGATTCAATCCATGTACGATAATCAAGTTTGGAACTTGATTGATCCACCTCCCGGGGTTAAACCAGTGGGATGTAAGTGGGTCTTCAAGAAGAAGACCGACATGGATGGGAATGTGAACACTTATAAGGCACGGCTTGTGGCGAAAGGTTTCAAACAAATTCATGGTGTAGACTATGAAGAAACGTTTTCACCAGTAGCTATGCTTAAATCCATACGGATCTTACTTGCTATCTCTGCGTATTATGACTACGAGATTTGGCAAATGGATGTCAAAACCGCATTCCTTAACGGGAACTTAGAAGAGGATGTGTACATGACACAGCCCGAGGGTTTTGTTGATTCAAAGAATCCGGATAAAGTGTGCAAGTTGCAACGATCCATTTATGGATTGAAGCAAGCTTCTCGGAGTTGGAATATACGTTTCGATGAAGTTATACGAGAATATAATTTCGTGAAAAACGTAGAAGAACCTTGTGTATACAAGAAGGTTAGTGGGAGCCGTGTAGTATTTCTTGTACTATATGTAGACGACATTTTGATCATAGGAAACGACATTCCGATGCTTACGGATGTTAAGAAGTATTTAAATACTCGTTTCGCTATGAAAGATTTGGGCGAGGCCGCCTATATATTAGGCGTGAGGATTTATAGAGATAGATCCAAGAAGTTACTCGGCTTGAGTCAAAGCACGTACATCGACAAAGTGTTGAAACGGTTTTCAATGCAAAATTCGAAGAAAGGACTTCTTCCAATGTCGAGTGGCATATCGTATTCTAAAGCTCAATGTCCGACATCGAGCGAAGATAAGAATGTGATGAGTATTGTTCCATACGCTTCGGCGGTTGGATCAATTATGTATGCCATGATTTCTACGCGCGCCGTTGTGTCGTATGCATTGAGCGTCGTTTCGCGTTACCAATCTAATCCAGGGGATATACATTGGATCGCGGTTAAGAACATCCTTAAGTACTTACGAAGAACTAAGGATCAATTTCTAATTTATGGTGGAAAGACATCCGGGTTGGTCATCGATGGATATACCGACGCCAGTTTCCAAACATGTGTCGATGACTTTCGATCACAAAGCGGATACGTGTTTTGTCTAAATGGTGGAGCGGTAGTTTGGAAGAGTTCTAAACAACCCACGATAGCATACTCTACAACTGAATCGGAGTATATTGCGGCTTCCGAAGCGGCAAAGGAGGCGGTTTGGATCAAGAAGTTTGTGTCGGACCTTGGTGTAGTCCCGAGCATCTCGGAACCTGTAGTTGTCTATTGCGACAATACGGTTGCAATAGCACAGTCCAAGGAACCGAGGGCACATCACCGCTCCAAGCACATACTCAGAAAATTTCATTTGATCCGTGAGATTTTGCAAAGGAAGGATGTGATCATTGAAAAGATTGATACTGATAGGAATTTTGCGGACCCGTTTACTAAGCCACTCTCGCAAGCTAAGCATGATTATCATGCGAAAGCTATAGGTTTGAGATACCTAGAGGAGGAAGAGAGTAGTTAGTTATCTAAAACGATAGTTTCGTACGACGAGATTAGTCTAATAGATTAGTAAACGTTGTATCACCCCAAACTTATCTTATAGTAATGCAATTTTAGAATTTTAAATTTTTCATTTTTGCATCTATCTTATATGAAAACTGTGTGCGGGGTTGTGTAATATGATTACATGAACCTTGATTTGAACTTGTGTGGACGTCGACATGGTTGAGGACTATGTGCAGCGAAACCGTCACACTTAAAGTGTCATTTCTAAACATCCCTAGTCGCGGATCAGCTTGCTTAAGAGAGAAGCATTTCTATTATTAGATAATAGATTGAACGCGTACACTAGTACGTTTGCCGAGGAGATGATTATGTTTTGCTAATCATGGGACAAGGTGCTTGTCGAATCGGAAACGTAGATATATGTTAGGTTACATGTATTGGATATGACCGAAGCCGCGAGACCATGACATGGTTTAGTCATTATAGATGGACTTGCGACGGATGGGGTTTTAGGTTCTTCAAACTTGAGGAGATCATTAATTGCGTTACGTGCGTAACACAATGCTTTGATATGATCTTACGCTCACCGTAACAGGGAGTTAAAAGGGTCATCATTGGGTATTGTCCGAAACACGGAATTCAATATGAGTCTCCAAGATAGGAATTGTTTATTCCGAAAGGAAGAGATATCTCTTAGGCGCCGCTCGATGAGTCGATTAACGAAATCTGCGGCCGCAGTCAATGATATTAATGGTTAATATCGATTGAAATTTGTTAACTCAACTCGGAATCGGGGAATAAGTGTAGTTAATCAAATTATAAGGATGACTATAACCATGCCTTTTGATTAACGGATATCGCAAACAAGAGAACTAGTAACCGCTATTCGAGATAGGCACAATGATCACAATCATTATTCGTTTAACATGGGTAGCTATGATGGAGTGACTAGATCCCGCTCATGAGCTTGTAGGCATTGGAAACAACCTACTGCCATCGTTAATCGAACCTACATGGTCACACAACGAGTCGTACTAAGTCGGGCTTGATCATAAAATTGGCACATAGGATGTGCATAGCTTGGTATTTGATACGCGAGCTATATTCTCTAAAATCGTGCGTATTGGATATGCATGAGTACCTTTTAGGTAGATCTGAAATTGAGTGGGAGACTGAAGGAAATACAGTTTCAGGATCAACCGTAAAAGTGTACACAAGGATAAACGAATGTAGTCGTACATTCGTAGCCATATCTTTCAGTAGGAAAATCCGATTTGAATGGTTCAAATTGGGTAAGATAGATAATTAGATTATCTATAACCTTCATGTAGAAATATATTTCATATGAACGAAGTATAAGTGTCGTTTCTGTGAAATACCGAAAGGGTGCAACAGTATGACATACAGTTAGTAAAACAGTCATAACTTTTGCATATGAACTCCAATTGGGCTGGACCAAATTGGGTCGTGTAGATAATAAGATTATCTACAACTTTAGTGTTGGTTGATTTTCTGTCAGAGAAATGTATCAATTTCGTCTGGACAGAATACTGACCAGGTTCATGCAGTTTTCTGTGTGAGAGGGTGTATATTGGATATACATGCCTTTTTGGCTAATCCTGATCCTATTAGATATAAATAGGATTTTCTCTCTCATCTTAACTAAGTAATCATTCTGCCAAAGACACCAAAAAAGGGCAAATTCAGATTTGATCTTTCGTGAGTGAAAAGGTGCAAAGAGAGAGAAAGAGAATCAATTCGATCGAGCAAGTTCACCGGTGCATCGTCTAGGCAGGTGCATCCGTGACCGACGTCTTGCGACTCAAGGTGGATACACGTAGAGGAGCAACATCTGAGGCTCTTTCAGTTGTGATCGATTCGGACGCGTGAATTCAGTCGGAGACGAAATCAAGCGAATATGCGAAGTCAACAAACGGTGAAAGACGCGTGGTGTGGGACGCACGGATTGTCACCAACGTGACAGGAGATAGAAGGCAGCGATCAACCCTTCGAGTGTAATCAATTTTGCACCGGTATGAATCTGTCCTTCTATTGCATCGTACCCTCGAAGTCGTGGCGTGATCTCGAGAATCGGGGAATCGGACCGGGTCTTCATTCCGCTGCGCGGGCCCGGGGTCGAGGATATTACCCTTCACGAACTTCTGGGGCTCAAGGACGACGGAGAAAAAGTCTACAATGCCCGCAAGGGGAGACCCGAACCAGAGGTCATCGAACCCATGAAGAAAGTTATAACGAACAACTACGAATCGCAAGACTCGGCCTCTCACCTTGCCGCACCCGAGAAATTCGTGTGGGCAATCGGTAACAATATTCTCACTCCCGTTGCTAAGTTAAAATCGAATCTCGAAAATAGGAATGTGATGCTTTTGTATCGCATGTGGTACCCGGACCAACTACCCGTTCATGTCCCACATCTTATCCTGAGTCACATGGAAAGCGTTATGAGTCAGAAAAACGCTTCGCTTCCGTACGGCACGTTGATCACCCACATGTTGGAACTCCAAGGCCTCACAATCCCGGTGCAAGATTGGGATTTTCGACCGGAGTCACCGACCAACCTCGCGTCGAAAGAAAACCTCATCCGGCTTGGATATCGCTACTCGGCGCGCATCCGAGGATGGACAATTGACTCAAAGAAGGATGAGAAGTTGTTCCATGATGAGCGGGATTTTGGCGTGTTTAATATGTCGTTGCGGTAAAACCCCGAACAATCAATAAAATTTGTAATCTAAGTTTGTACAGTGGCAAATGTATAGATTCGTTCCACGGGGAGCAATTGCGTCAAAATTTGGATCAAAATGGACTAGAAATAACAAAGAAAATTCACAGAAGATAGTCCGTTACAACGGAATTAAGTTCCGTTACAACGGACATTAGGGTTACGTCTAGCGTAGAGATTGATATGAACGTCCGTTACAACGGAGAAAATTCCGTTATAACGAAAAGAGGTAGTCCGTTATAACGGATAGGAGTAGCGTTATAACGGATTGGTTGATCCGTTACAACGGACTCTTATGAGTGATATTGAATGCTTTTCCTTGCTGGTCCGTTACAACGGAAGTAAAGTGCGTTACAACGGAGTACCAACAGACTGAAAGTCAGGTACAAACCGAATGGTCCGTTACAACGCAAGTTAGGTTCCGTTACAACGAAACTTGTTCTGGATTTCGAAATTGTAATTTGAATTTAGGATTGAATTGAGGGTTTGTTTTGAGATTAAACCAAGGGAGATTTAGACTAAATTCAAGGCAGTAATTAAAAGTAAGAGATCAAGTAAAAACACTAACAAAGATTTGATTCAAGCAAACAAGAACTAAAGATTCATTAAACCGAGAATTCTTTACACAAATCCAATTCGAATTTAAACTACAAGAATTACAAGAAAGGAAAGAAAACACCTAGAGAGATGAAGTGAGCTCCGAGTCTCGTCTTGGTTGCCTTCCTTGTTGTTTTGAGATGCTAGTGAGCTAGACAACTCGCACAACACGTTCCTTTCGTACCAATTCACCCGCCAATAGAAGAGAGCTTCGTACCGGTTGAGTGAACTCGAGATTGCAAGAAGCCCAATTGGAAGAAAGCTCCCGAGTGGAATATAGAATGCTCGACTCCTTGCTTGCGTGGATTCGGATGAAGAAAGCTCCACCTCAATCCTCGCAACTCGATCTTCGTCGAAGTGTAAATCGATTCACCGAATGAAGTGAGCTTCTATTCGGTGATCGATCTTAGAAAATTATCGTTCGTAGTTGCAATTCTTGCGTGTTCTTGAAAAGTTCTTGGACTTGCTTAAGAGGGAGAGAGAGAGAGAGAGAGAGAGAGAGAGAGAGAGAGAGAGAGAGAGAGAGAGAGAGAGAGAGAGAGAGAGAGAGAGAGAGTCCCAAACTCGTGGCCCTTGTGGTCATATTTATAGCACTCATGGAGTCTTCTTATTGGCCACGAGTTTGGTGGAGAGGATTGGGGGTAAGGAAGTAATTCCCACCAAAAGTAGGTGGGCAGGATAAGGGCTAAGGATTGAGTGGTTTTCGTGTAGACTTTTGTGTAAGTTTCTATCATGATAATTGTTTGCCTCCCGTCTCATTCATGTACCGAATATATCGGTGTAATATATCGTTTTCACTCCTCTTGACGTGTTGGAGACAACTACACTCTCCAAATTCCCAGAAATTCCTTCTAATTCCTGTGATTAAGCAATACAACACACTTAGTGAAGAAATATTCATGTTATCTCAAATATGATTAATAAAGTATATATCATTGTTCTTCACGAGGGCTAAAATCCCCAAATTAAGCATTAAATGTGTGCCTTATTTGCCTCACATCAAATACCCCCACACTTAAAATCCTTGATCGTCCTCGATCAATTAGAGTATAAAAGTCAAACATAAGAGAGAATTGCATAAGATTTTGTTGAAGTTATATTGTTGGTTCAAAAACTAGTTTCACAAAGCAAATTGGGGTACTCTTATTTCATCATGATTACTAATATTTGAGAGAAATATAATTTCACAAATTCGAAGAGTTTAATAGAGCAAATGATCTCAACCGAAAAAGATGATTAAACACCATCATTCAACTCTTTTCACTCCACTATTCACAAGGATTATCATGAAAAAGCATTAGTGAAAACCAATTTTTCCGTTTTGCAAAAAAAATCATTTCTTTAAATGTAATTTGTCACTTTTAAACCGTTCGGTAAGTTAGTACTTGGTTCATCTTCGATTTCTACTAAAATTTCCCAATTTGCGCTCGATTTTTGAACTCTTTTTTTCTTTCCTTTTTATTCTTTTTATTTTTCTTCTTTTCTTTTATTCTTTTTATTTCTTTTCTTTTGTTCGTTATTGCTTTCGATGGTCCCCATGTGTGTCCTTTGGGATAACAAGTGGTCATGACTCACACCACTCATTACTTAGTAAAATCCCATGGATCCGCGTAATCTTTAGCCAACAAGTGGTCATGACTCACACCACTCATTACTTAATCAATCGCACGGACTCGACAATCGAAAGCGCTTAAATCCGTGATTGTAGAAAACTTTTTCGCATCGACTCTTGATCATGACTCACACCAAGAACCGGCTACTTTGGTTTACTACGACTCATGCACCCCTTTAGCCAACAAGTGGTCATGACTCACACCACTCATTACTTAATCAAGGTGCATGAGCTCATCGAATCAAGTTTTGAGCGCAAATTGGTTCCCGTTAGTGTAATTTTGAATCCTCATGAATGGTTGGGCCCTTTAAGTGCAAATGGACAAATTTTAAGATTCAAGCAAAACTTACTAAATTGGTTCAAACAAAACTTTTTAGAACTTCCAAGTTCAAAATGGGTTTATTTATTGAAAATGGTGTGTCATGTAAATCAAGGATTGATCAATTTGTCAAAAACTTATGAATTTAGTGAATTCATTGATTAGGGTTTGAATCCCCGAAAGAATCTCTTAAAGATTTCAACCACAATTCTTCAAATATTATGTAAAATTAGAATTTTGAGAGTAGAAATGTGGTTTGGTGAAAATTCGTTTAAAAACCAACAATTTAATTCGATGAAGTGGATAAAAATCTTTTTATGCATTTTATGCTCGACTTATTTATTATTGATGCTCAGGGTTCAAAAATAATGTTAAATATTCGAAAATTTTAATTAAAAGAGAAAACTTGCCAGAAACTATTCCGTTACAACGCAGTGTAAAGTCCGTTACAACGGACATTGAGGTCCGTTACAACGTACTAACTGCGTTATAACGGAGAACTATTCGTAGCTTAGATTGAACATTCTGAGTATGTCCGTTGCAACGGACATTGAGGTCCGTTACAACGCACATAGTTCTGGCAAATTTTGGGAATTTACCGTTGCAACGCAATTTCCTGTGTTTTTCATGTCCGTTGCAACGGTATTTTCACTCCGTTATAACGGACATTGAGGTCCGTTACAACGAAACTCTTGGCGCCAGTCAAATTTTTAAATTTCTGTACAGTTCATTATAACGGACATTGAGGTCCGTTACAACGGAGTTGCTGGCCACAACCTTTCACAACCTTTCACAAAGTTCGCAACGTCTTTATGCAAGGTTGGCCAATAAAATCCACATTCTTGTACCTTGTGTGTGGTACGTGCGATACCGAAATGTCCACCACATTGTAATGTATGACAAAAAGAAAGAATAGATTGTACCTCATTTTGGTGGACACATTTTCGAATTACTTGGTCGGTGCAAATTCGAAATAAGATCGGGTCTTCCCAAACGTAGAATCGAGCGTTGCTTTTCATCTTATCGTGTTGTGCCTTGGAGAAGCTCGGGAGAAAATTCTTCGTGACGATGTAGTTGGCTAGGTCGGCGTACCATGGCGCTTCGAGTTGGGCCGCGAGAACGTGTTCTTCGGGGAATTCCTCGCGAATCGGAACGAGATCTTCGATCTTCAATGGAAGCCGACTCAAATGATCCGCCACGAGATTCTCGCATCCCTTTTTGTCCTTGATCTCGAGGTCGAATTCTTGAAGCAAAAGGATCCATCGGAGCAATCTCGGTTTGCACTCCTTTTTCTTCATCAAATGTCTCAACGCGCCGTGGTCCGAGAAGATTATCACTTTCGTACCTAAAAGATAAGAACGAAATTTATCCAATGCAAACACAATTGCGACGAGTTCCTTTTCGGTGGTGGTGTAATTTCGTTGGGCATTGTCGAGAGACCTCGAGGCGTACGCGATGATGTGGGGGTCTTTTCCTTCTCTTTGGCCAAGTACCGCCCCCACACTTGTGTCGCTTGCGTCACACATGATTTCGAATGGTAGCTCCCAATTTGGCGACTTGATGATTGGTGCGGAGCAAAGCTTCTCTTTCAAATCATCGAAGGATCTCATGCACTTTTCCCCGAACTCGAATTTTTCGTCTTTCTTCAATAGTTGGCACATTGGTTGGGCGAGCTTGGAGAAATCCTTGATGAATCGACGATAGAACCCCGCGTGGCCGAGAAAGGATCGCACGTCTTTTACCGTCTTTGGATACGGAAGTGTCTTCATTACGTCGATTTTCGCCTTGTCGACTTCCATTCCTTTCTCCGAGATCAAATGACCTAATACAATTCCATTGCTCACCATGAAGTGGCATTTCTCAAAATTTAAGACAAGGTTAGATTCAATGCACTTCTCGAGTATTTGGGACAAGTGATCTAGACACGAGTCGAATGAGTCCCCAAATACCGAGAAATCATCCATAAAAACTTCAATGAATTTGGAAATATAATCGGAGAAAATAGAAAGCATACACCTTTGAAATGTGTCGGTACGCGAAGGTACCAAACAGGCACGTGAATGTGGTCTTCTCTTGATCTTCGGGTGCGACCGGTATTTGGAAATAGCCCGAAAATCCATCGAGGAAGCAATAGAATGGATTTCCTGCGAGTCTTTCTAACATTTGATCGATGAATGGAAGCGGGAAGTGATCTTTTTTCGTCGCCTTATTGAGCTTTCGGTAATCGATGCAAACTCGCCACCCGTTTTGAACTCGAGTCGGTACTTGATCGCCTTCATCGTTCTCAACAATCGTCATCCCCGTTTTCTTCGGTACCACGTGTATTGGCGAGACCCATTTCGAGTCGGCGATGGGGTAAATGATCCCCGCATCTAACAACTTGATCACCTCCTTTTTTACCACTTCCATCATAGGTGGATTGAGCCGTCTTTGTGGTTCTCGCGAGGGCTTAGCATCGTCCTCGAGGATAATCCGGTGCGTGCACATGGAGGGGGAGATGCCGGAATGTCGGAGAGTGTCCACCCGAAAGCCTTCTTATTCCTTTTTAGCACTTCGATGAGTTTTTCCTCTTGCTCCTTTTCTAAATTCGAGGCGATTATCACCGGCAAAGTTTCCGCTTCATCGAGAAAAGCATACTTTAGTCCAAAAGGTAGTGATTTTAGATCTAACATTGGAGCTTGTTCGGTGGAAGGTGGAGTTCTCTTCATCGGAATCTCGAGGTGTTTTAGAAAGAGTGCATGATCTATGCTTTGTTCTTCTTCCAAATCCGGCTCGATCTCGAATGTAGGATTGTCATATCCTTCAAATTCTTCGAATAGTGGGTTTGAACTCCATTGAAGGTTTTCGAATGAGCTATCCATGACCTCTTGTACACAATCGTCGATCACGTCCATAGCGCTTAAGTTGAGTGTACCTACAATGGGTTCTTTTAGTTTGTCAAAAATATTGAATTTGATTACCTCATCATCGAACTCCATCGTGAGCTCTCCCGCGTGTACATCATTTTTTGTGCGCGCCGTCTTCAAAAATGGCCGTCCAAGGAGAATCGGGGTTGAATCGCTACTCCCCTCATTCATGTCCAACACGTAGAAGTCCGCGGGAAATAGCAATCCATTAACGGTTACTAACACGTCCTCAATTACCCCAACCGGTCGAGTCGTGGACCGATCAGCCAATTGGATTACAACTTGAGTGTCATCAAGGGGCCTAGGTCAAGAGTCTTGAATATCGAGTATGGCATCACATTTATTGAAGCGCCCAAATCAAGCATGCATTTAGGTAATTCATGTTGCCCGATTTTGCAAGGGATAGCGAACATCCCCGGATCTTTGTGCTTTTGGGGGAGTTTCAAGATTGCCGAAACACTCTCCCCCACACTAATCAACTCATCTCCTTTTGTCTTTCTTTTATTCGTGCACAATGCCTTGAGGTATTTTGCCAAACGAGGCACTTATTTGATTGCTTCGAGTAGAGGAATGTTTACCTCCACTTTCTTTAAGATGGCAAGCACGTCGTTGTTCGATTCGATTGGCTTTGGGAGACGACTCGGGAAAGGTGGCTTGACTTGAGTCGATTCGGGTTCTAGTTCTCGAGTTGGTATCTTCGTGGCTTGAGTCGGACTCTCTTTCGGTACCGGTACCTCGAGCTCCTTTTCTTCATGTACCTCCTTGCTCTTCGAACTTTCGCCCACCTCTTTACCGCTTCAGAGCGATATTGCGTTCACATGCCTTTGCTCGGAAGGAGCCAACGATTGAGATTGGAGTCGAGATGTACCTTGGGTCTCGAGAACATTGAGTCGAGTAGCCATTTGATTCATTTGAGTCTCCAAGTTCCCCACATGGCGATTCGTGTTCGCAATTTCGCTCTTAAATTCTTGCTTCAATTCTTGCTTCATCGTTTCCATGTTTTTATTTACCCCTCCGATTTCTTGCTTGATTATAGAGGTTATACCGTCCATCATCGCCTTCATATCGAACTCTTGTCCTTGTACCGGTTTCGGTATCAATTGTGAAGCGTTCGGGTGTTGGTATGTGGCCGGCTTTGTAAACGGTTGGCGATACGGATCGGGTTGAGCGTTGTTCGTGTTTGACCATGAAAAGTTCGGGTGATTGCGAAGGTTGGGATTGTACAAATTGGAGGGCTCGAACTTCTTGTACGCGGCGTTTACATCTTCGACTAAACTCGGGCACTCGTCCGTGTAGTGAGCACTAGCATTACAAACCCCACATTTCTTGGTTTCTTCCTTGCCCAAAGCTTTCATTATGATCTCGAGTTTGTCGTTAAGCACGTCGACATTGAGGTCGGTACATGCGTTAACTCGGTATTCCACGTTCTTCCTCGATTGCGAATTGGTTGCCATGAGCTCTAGCAACTTCTTAATTTCTTCGAGATCCTTGTTGGAGATACTTCCCCCCGCGGATGCGTTGAGGAATTGACTTTCCGAGTAGCCGAGACCGTTAATGAATTGTTCGTAGAGGTATTGCGGTTCCACACTATGGCTTGGGCATTCTTCTTTCAAGCGCATGAAACGATCGTAATATTCATGGAATGCTTCGTTCGGTTTTTGCATCATTGCCAAAAGTTCTCGCCTTATAGCCGCCAATCGAGAGGCCGAATAGTACCTCTCCTTGAAGAGGTTTGCCACTTCGTTGAATGCGAGAGGGCCTCTAAGTGTGTAGAACCAATCCTTGGGTCCTTCACCTAATGAGTAAGGAAAATGAAGAAGAAGAATGTCACTAAAAGCTTCATAATTCGAATATATGTTTAGTTGAATCTTGAAATCCTTTATGTGTTTATGAGGGTTTTCCGTGGCTTTCCCATGAAAAATAGGCAATGAGCCTATAATGCTCGGATCCGCTTTGAAATTCGGTATATTGGGCCTAATAAAATTATAGTTATCCTCCACATTTCTAGGTGCTACTAATTCTCTCAAGGTTTTTGGCTTTGGGGCTCTTGTTTCATCACCCATATTTGGATTTAAATGAGTAGAGAGAGAAGAAAAAGTTTGAGTTTGAAGTTGAGGTTCGTCTTGATCTTCTTGTGTCGGTTCCTTGCTCTTCTTAGAGCTCTTGTTCCTTCTTTCGATTTCCTTGACAAATGGAAGTAATTCGCCTTTTCGCGATCTTGTGTTGTGCGTAAAGCTTTCTTCCTTCACCTAGATTGTCACAAAAGAAACAAAGAAGTGAGTAAACAAATTTATGAATTTAAATTTCAAATTTTGATCTAAAATATTGACTTAAACACCGCTCCCCGGCAGCGGCGCCATTTGATGAGTGGGATTTTGGCGTGTTTAATATGTCGTTGCGGTAAAACCCCGAACAATCAATAAAATTTGTAATCTAAGTTTGTACAGTGGCAAATGTATAGATTCGTTCCACGGGGAGCAATTGCGTCAAAATTTGGATCAAAATGGACTAGAAATAACAAAGAAAATTCACAGAAGATAGTCCGTTACAACGGAATTAAGTTCCGTTACAACGGACATTAGGGTTACGTCTAGCGTAGAGATTGATATGAACGTCCGTTACAACGGAGAAAATTCCGTTATAACGGAAAGAGGTAGTCCGTTATAACGGATAGGAGTAGCGTTATAACGGATTGGTTGATCTGTTACAACGGACTCTTATGTCCGTTACAACGTACTAGTATGAGTGATATTGAATGCTTTTCCTTGCTGGTCCGTTACAACGGAAGTAAAGTGCATTACAACGGAGTACCAACAGACTGAAAGTCAGGTACAAACCGAATGGTCCGTTACAACGCAAGTTAGGTTCCGTTACAACGGAACTTGTTCTGGATTTCGAAATTGTAATTTGAATTTAGGATTGAATTGAGGGTTTGTTTTGAGATTAAACCAAGGGAGATTTAGACTAAATTCAAGGCAGTAATTAAAAGTAAGAGATCAAGTAAAAACACTAACAAAGATTTGATTCAAGCAAACAAGAACTAAAGATTCATTAAACCGAGAATTCTTTACACAAATCCAATTCGAATTTAAACTACAAGAATTACAAGAAAGGAAAGAAAACACCTAGAGAGATGAAGTGAGCTCCGAGTCTCGTCTTGGATGCCTTCCTTGTTGTTTTGAGATGCTAGTGAGCTAGACAACTCGCACAACACGTTCCTTTCGTACCAATTCACCCGCCAATAGAAGAGAGCTTCGTACCGGTTGAGTGAACTCGAGATTGCAAGAAGCCCAATTGGAAGAAAGCTCCCGAGTGGAATATAGAATGCTCGACTCCTTGCTTGCGTGGATTCGGATGAAGAAAGCTCCACCTCAATCCTCGCAACTCGATCTTCGTCGAAGTGTAAATCGATTCACCGAATGAAGTGAGCTTCTATTCGGTGATCGATCTTAGAAAATTATCGTTCGTAGTTGCAATTCTTGCGTGTTCTTGAAAAGTTCTTGGACTTGCTTAAGAGGGAGAGAGAGAGAGAGAGAGAGAGAGAGAGAGAGAGAGAGAGAGAGAGAGAGAATGGGCGTAAAAGAGTGTCCCAAACTCGTGGCCCTTGTGGTCATATTTATAGCACTCATGGAGTCTTCTTATTGGCCACGAGTTTGGTGGAGAGGATTGGGGGTAAGGAAGTAATTCCCACCAAAAGTAGGTGGGCAGGATAAGGGCTAAGGATTGAGTGATTTTCGTGTAGACTTTTGTGTAAGTTTCTATCATGATAATTGTTTGCCTCCCGTCTCATTCATGTACCGAATATATCGGTGTAATATATCGTTTTCACTCCTCTTGACGTGTTGGAGACAACTACACTCTCCAAATTCCCAGAAATTCCTTCTAATTCCTGTGATTAAGCAATACAACACACTTAGTGAAGAAATATTCATGTTATCTCAAATATGATTAATAAAGTATATATAATTGTTCTTCACGAGGGCTAAAATCCCCAAATTAAGCATTAAATGTGTGCCTTATTTGCCTCACATCATTCCATCTTCCCCGCAATCCACCCCGATGGGCGGAAGGCGATACCAACTCCGAGGAGGAGGACAACGCCGACCCCACCTATACCGAGCAAGGTGGTGAACGCGACACCGAAGCGCCGGCGCGCAAGCGAAAGAAGAAGGAGACTGGCGAAAGCTCGAACGCCCAAGATGACCGGGATGCAAGGAGGTACGTGTACATACAAACGTTGTTCGAAGAAATGGATGAGCGAGCGGTGAGAAATGGACAGATAATTCGGGACTCGTTTCGGGAGGATTCGCATCCGAAGCAAGAGTGATCGAAAACGTGAATCAACAGTTTGCTGGCCTCAATGTTCACCTTGGAAACCGCTTTGGGCCGTACCAGGATCCTCGTGAACAAACCCCACCTCCTCCCCCGCCTCCCCCCGCGGACCATCCGTCGGAGTCCAACTAGGGGCAATTCAACACTGATACCTTCTTCGTGGCCGATCCGAACTCTCACCCCGGCCCTTATGAATAGGGCGAGCGTCTATCTAGGGATGTGATGTGATCATAGGAGTGTATGTTTCTTCTGTTTTGTGAGAATTTGTGAGTTGTTCGTTTGCTAATTGTGTGTGTCTTGGATATTTAGGTTATTGTGTGGTTGTGTTATGATTATTTAGGGATATTTCCATATCGTATTCTGAGACGTTTAATCTTTGTTTTCTTTCAAAATTATATCTTCTAAATTCTATAGTGCTACGTACGATATCGTATTTTCATGAAAAGATCTCTGTTCGTTCTGAACGCACTTCATGTCCGTTCTGAACGCACTCACAGCATAGTTAACCAATTATATATATATATATATATATATATATATATATATATATATATATATATATATATATATATATATATATATATATATATATATATATATATATATATATATATATATATATATATAAACCGTAAAACATATACATGGTAAGGTCGCACAATGTGGTCTTTTCTACGAGCCCATACATTCACAATTTCATTTCTTGAGGGGGAGCTCGTATTTAGGGGGAGCCTTCCGTATCCGAAGTCTCATTGGCGATTTTGATCACTTTCAAAATGGGGGAGAAACGATCGTACGGAAAGTTCTCCATGAAATGCCGAAACTCTCCAAATCGACAGTGTTTTGAAATTAATCAAAAGGGGGAGTTTGTTGGTTCAAATTTCCTAATAGTTTGATTATTTCAAAACACTGTCATTACTAACGTATACATCGAGAAAGTGTGAAGGATAACACAGGTACGACACGAAGATGATGAAGAGCTTCGAAGTCACAAGAAGCACAAGAAAAGAAGATTAGAAGGAAGGCTTTTGAAGCACATCAAGAATCAAGATGTTGAAGTCTTCCGTGAGTGGGATTCGCCACAAATAAACCATAGGTAAAAACCGAGTAGACCTCGAGTGCAATCATGTTAAAATAACAAAGAGTTCAATCCAGTAGTGTGTGCGTTCGAACGAACTGAAAGTTCATTCTGAACGAACTTGACACATATCCAAAAATCAATCACTTGATTGAATCAACCTCATTACAGTATTTGTGTGCGTTCGAACGAACCAAGTATTCATTCGAACGAACCCTTAGTTCGTTCACTCACAAGTTAAGTGCGTTGGACGAACATCAATACTGGATTTGGACATAAAACAATGTATAATTGAGTTCGTTCGCATGGGCACATTGTTCGTTCGAACGGACAGTCAAAAGTACAAATGCGTTATTTGAAACGGCTAGTTCAAATTCATGTTCGTTCAGAACGAAATATTGTGCGTTCCGAACGAACTAGTAATTTCCTGTAGGGTTTCTATAGAGAGTATAAACAGAAACCTTCAAGGAGTTTTCTCTCACTTGTTCATACATTACACATTCAATATACATTCAATACACTTGAGAGAAAACCCTAAAAGCCGTGATAAGCTATATCCATTGAGTGCTTTGAGAAACCCTTCTAGATCATTGATCTAAGTTCCATATCCCTCCACTAATCGTTTCCCACTCACGTGACCGATCACGTCGTAGTTCGATTAGTGAAAAGTGTTGTAGGCTAGTGCAATAAACTTGTAAGAGACCTATCTATAGATCGATAGAAAGCGTGTAAATCGATCTAGGCAAAACCTTGTAATCGAGTGAGTTGGAATTCAATCGAACGCCAAAAAGAGGCACAAGGCATTCCCGGAGACGTAGGTACTCGCAACTAATTGAGTCGGTCAATTAAGCGAGTAAAGGGTGAGTTAAAGCTACATAGCAACCACCTTCCGAACTTCGTTAAAAACATCTTGTGTTCAAGTGTTTACGGTGTCATCTATTTCATTTAAATTATTATTAATTTTGCATAGTAAATTAGGTAATTAGATAAAGTATTTGTACGGTAGATTACCGAATTTACCCCCCCCCCCTCTAGGTTAGAATTGACCAACACAATGGTCCCCTCAAGTATGAAGAACATAATACCCTACTCGTCGCGAGTCCATCCATAATGACTAAACCATGTCATGGTCTTGCAGCTTCGGTCATATCCAATATATGTCACCTAGCATATATCTACGTTCCCGATTCGACAAACAGCTTTGTCCTATGATTATCAAAACATAATCATCTCCTCGGCTAACGTACTAGTCTATTCCCTCGTAATAGAAATGCTGCTCTCTTAAGCAAACTGATCCGCGACTAGGGATGTTTAGAAATGAAACTTTAGGTGTGACGGTTTTGCTGCACATAATCCTCAATTATGCCGGCGTCCACACAAGCTTAAATCAGGGTTCATGTAATCAAATTACACAACCCGCACACAGTTTTCATATAAGGTGAATGCAAAAAAAATTAAGTAAACAAAAATTTTAAAAGGGCTGCATTCATATGGATTAAGTATTTGGGTGATACAACGTTGACCTATGGGTATCTCCATACCCACAACCTGCTAGGACTATCGTGTTAGATAACAGATAACTATACTATACTCTCTTCTTCCTCCTCTAGGAATCTCATACCCATAGTCACCGCATGACAGTCACGCGCGACTAGAGAGAGCGGTTTTGTAAACGGGTTCGCACGTTGCTGCTAGTGTTAATCTTTATCAGGTTTGGAACATTTCCAATACCTACGATCACATCTTTTCATAAAATTTCATGGATCAAATGAAATTTTTCTGAGTATTGGCTAGAAGTGGCTGTGACCTCAACATTTTTGGCTTGTACTATTGCGTTTCACGCAATACACAACCATAAATCCGATAACTCGTGACTACTTGAGTTTGGTCATGTATCCTTGATCCATACCGCTTGCTTTTGTGATTAATAACCACAATATACTCGCCTCCGTAAATAGAATCATTAATTATTGGTCTTGTGGAACCTTTCCACATAATCGTGTTTTCGTTTAAGCAAAACATGTATACACTTTGTGATCGAAAGTCGTGCTACATATTTGGACGTGCCATATTTGGAAACTGTTGTTGTTATAACTCTTTATAACCAACACGTCCTCCACACCATTATGGATAAAATAAAATCCTAAATTCTTTCGCAAAGTATTCAAGGATAAACTTCACCGCTATCAATACAAATCCTGATGGTTTAAATATACATAACCATTATGTATATATATGTATAACCATTATACATTCACAAGAGTTAGTCTCATGTAATCGCATTACATTCAAACTCGTGTGATTCCCATGGATTTTACTGATGGTGAACTAGACGCTCTATGTGTACTACGTATAGCCACATACATATCATGACAGATATAATAGATCCTCACATCAAATGTAAAGCCTCATATTATTATTTTCCGCCCTCCTTGATGTCTCACATCGAGCCGTAGAAAATTTCTGTCATTCAACATTTCGATTTAACTCCGCCAAGGAATTATATGTTGAAAACCATTTTCAACAATATGTCAATATACGTGCAATAATATAGAACGAGGAACTTCTTAGATCTATCATATAGATCTTCACGCTTAATTCATAAGCGATCTCGTCTAAATCCTTTGTCGTTACAAGAAATATAACGCGGCTCCCACTAACGTTCATGTATACACAAAGTTTCTATTCGTTCCGACAATGTTATAACAGTTTATAAATTCGTCAAAACGAGTATTCCAATTCCGAGAAGCTTTCTCTAATCCATCATATGGATCGTTAAAGCGTGCATATCCTATCCCCGATTCTTATGAATCAACAAAACCGTAAGGTTGTGTCAAGTACACATCCTTTCATAAATTTTCTGTTAAGGAATTCGGTTTTGACATCCATTTTGCCATATCACATAGTCATAATTACGCGACCATGGCAAGCAGAATTTTGAGAATGTGAAAGCATGGCAACATGCGAAAACGTTTCTTCATAGTTCAACTACGAATTACTTGAAACTCTTCGCTACGAGCCTCGCTTTGCATATACGCAAATTCCTATCCATGTAGGTTTTTCACCTTGAAAATACATTCACATTTCACGGGTCTAACCCTGAAAGTAATGAAATCAAGTTCTAAACTTGATAATTTACACGGATCGAATCTCAGATTTCATGACACCTTGCCATGTGGAACCGTTACTTTTCATAGCATCCTTGTAGGATATCGAATCATCATATGATTTCGATCTATCATCATTAGCAACGATAAATCCGTATTTACCGACTTATGATATAGCCTACTTGATCTACGAAAAATTCCTTCGTGTGTTCAACTCGTATTCATCAACTCTTGATGAAGTCGTGTCAACTTTCATCGGTACAATGTTCATTTTCCAGATCTCGAACTCTTTCGAGATTCATTCTACTCCCACTAGCCCGCATAGAGATAAGCGACATCAAGTTCCAAACTTGTGCGCATTCGGTCCTCCTCTAAGAAGGCATCTCTTCGAGCCACGAAAATCTTATTTTCGTCGGGACATTAGAACTAATACCCTTTAGTTTCCTTAAGGATATGATAAATGAACAATTTTCAGATTTGGGATTGCGTTTAATGAAACCAATTTCGAAATATACTCACATCCTTAAATCTGTAAAAATGACAACTTCGGAATCATTCCGATCCATATCTCATATGACGTCTTTTGTACCGATTAGAAGGTTTATGGTCCATATCTTATATGCAACCATTCATTAGTGCCGCTGTCTCAAGGGCGTATCCCCAAAACATTTTTGGGAGATCCGTTTGACTTATCATTTATCGAACCATGTCCAACATGCGTTCATTTTCTCTTTTCGAACACATCTCAATGTTCCGAAATGAAGATAATCGTGAAACGATTCCACAATCATGAATGATAATCAATGCTTATAACTCAAATATCTTCTCTTCGATCCTATCGAAATGCGTAGCTCAAATTCTCGCATCCTCGATCCTATCAAAGGGCTTTGCTTTTCTTGTTTAGTCGATTTTTTATTTTGTTTTTGAAACTCTTTGAACCTTTCAAAAGTCTCTGCTTCAGCACGCATTAAATAGATATTACCGTATCTACTTTGACCGTCCGTAAACATAACAAAATACCGATAGCCTCCTCTTGCCTCGGAACTTATCGGAACATTTACATCTGAATGTAATTTCCAATAATTCGTTGGATCTTTCTCCAACCTTTGGAAAATGATGCCCTTTGTCATCTTGCCTAACAAATAAGTATCGCATCAATCAATCGAATCTAATTCGAATGATTCTAGTAATCCATCATATGGAATCTAGATTCGCGTATCTCATTCATATGGCTAAGACGACAATGCCAAAAGAAGCAATCAACTTCTAGGTGTAATCCTCCTCGGATTTCACCGTTCTTTGATTCATTAGTTTGGACAACTCCTTGTCCGAACTTTCTGTTTGGAAAACAATTTCCCAAAATACCCTTAGACATTTATTTCTTTCGATCCCGCCCTTGAATTACAAGGACATCCACGCATCTCAATGCATTGGATTCCTCGGATGCTCCAAGCATCTCCTATTCAAATTTACATCGCATCTCATGCAATTCCAGGATCGACTTATCTATCGAATGCATATGATATTCGGTTACGAAGATCAAATCTCGTACCATCAACACACGAGTGTTAATCAAAGACCCATAAGGCGTCTCAAAATTAACCTACTCTTTGAGCCGCATTGAACCATTCAACACGCTCTATCTCTTGAAACTATTTCTTGAGATTTGCGTTTTTCTTTCATATACACTCGAATTCTCAAAACAATTTTGAGAAATTTGCATCTATACATGCCACCACAAGGCACGTAATATTGTTCGATCCCTTCTTAAAGTGTATCGAACCCGGCTTTCTCTAAAGCCAAAGCCTCGAGCACCGAATCTACCATGTTCCGTGTCCAACACATTCCTTTAAGTCTAAGAACTATTTTTTGACTATCAAGGTTAATTATGGTAATTACGGCTCAAAGGCTATCTATCATATCGATCTCATCGATATATTTGGAATCATATCGATCTCATCGATATATTTGGTGTTGCTAGAAAACATAATTCTAAATGGATGATGAAGATTAAGCTCCTAACCATGCGTATTTAATCTATATGCTTATATGATGATTATATGAATAGTGTTATTTTATCGAATCGATAACCCTTATACCAATACGGGACTCCAAGTCCATAACACTCAAGATCCATATTTCGCAATCTTCCCACAAGTGACGAAGGCCTATCGAGTGAGATCTCGCTTATTTAGGTAGGATTAATATCCAATCGTATCCAATACGACTCTTGAACCTTTATAGAATTTCGGTGATGGATTGTATCACATACAATCCCGGTTCCGTGTGTGCATTCTAACTATGCCCCGAACTCCAATCGGATTGGCTTGGACGGTTAAGTCATAACCATATCAAACGTATCGTCAAGTAGACTACTCACGTGCATGACGAAGTCCTAACAACACGTAAGTCACCATTTAACGCTTGCCACCCATTAATACCAACAACATGTGTGCATGACGAAGGCCTAACAACACACATATTGTGATACCAATTTCGATGGTTGTTGACATGGAAGGCATTTCCACGACTTAAATATTATGAGGGATCATGACATTCATGTTTCTAAATTCGTGACATAATCATATTATATCACTATCACAAGATTTTCAAAATGCATATGATTTATTTAGGGAGACTAATTATTCTAAATAATTAATTATCTTATATGCTAATATGTTTGATGCCGATCATATCGATATAAAGAACTCAAAATTCCGAGTTTCGTAGCCAAAGTTATCGCGAAAACAAAATCAGCATCCAGAGGGGGGTCCCTGCCCCATCCGTGGCCCGTGGGGCGCGAGAAAACCTCGCCCGGGACGCCTCCGGGGCGCCAAAAACTGCCCCCGGGGCGGCAGAAACTCTGATTTTCAGCAGATTTCGTCGTTTCTTCCGTTTTCGCTCGTTTCCAAAACGATAAATCATGAAACTTTTTCACGATCATTCCTAGATACTCTCAATCAACTTTTGATTGATCTCTAGTGAATTCCACTTGTGATTTTAACGAAATTTGACTTTCTCTATATGTAACATCATGCAAACGGGTACGAACTTTGATAACCCATGCGTATATCAAATATACGACTATGATTCGACCCTCGAATCGATGGCGTTCGCTCTGATACCACTGTTGGGAATTCACCCGTCCCCGGGCCCGCGCAGCGGATATGAAGGCCCAGTCCGGTTCCCAAAATCCAAGATCACGCCATGACTTCGAGGGTACAATGCAATAGAAAGATAGACGATTACCAGCGTGAAATTGATCACGCACGACGGGTTGATCGCTCGCATCCTTTCCTTCTCCGGTGTCACGTTGGTGACTAGCCCGTGCATCCCATACCACACATCTCCCACCGTCTTGACACGCCTCCGGTTGTCTTTCATGCGTCCCACGTCCACACTCTTTCACAGCCAACAGGTTTGCTACTTTGGTTTGATCACAATCGGAGAGCCACAAGTGTCGCTCCTCTACTTGTATCCACCGTGAGTCGGAGTTCATCGGTCACGGATGCAACTGCCTAGACGAAGCACCGGCGAACTTGCTTGATTAGATCGATTCTCTACACCGAGAAAAACTCTTTTTATCGGTCTTTCTCTCTTCACACTCTTTCACTCTCTTGAAAGATGTCTCTTTATATTTCTGGATTATTCTGAATAATACCATAGATTGGTCTGAATGATCTGCTCTTTTAGAGAGAGAGAAACATCATATTTATATCACATAGGATAAGGATGGGCCAAAAGGTATGTATATCTCATATACACCTTTTCAGACAGAAAACTGCAGACACCCTTTCAGTATTCTGTTGAAACGAAAATATTAAATCGTTCCAACCGACTTTGAACATCATGAAAGTTCTAGATAATCTTATCATCTTTCCAATCCAATTGGATCTGGCCCAATTAGAGTTTGGATGCGAAAGTTACGGACGTTTTACTAACTGTATGTCAAACAGTCGCACCCTTTCGGTATTCCATTAAAACGACACTGATACTTCGCTCAAATGAAAAAAAATATTTCTATATGAAAGTTCTAGATAATATCATTATATATCTAACCCAATTTGAACCATTCAAATTGGAGTTACCCATTGAAAGTTATGCCAGTTTTACTAAAACTGCTTAAACTGGATTTTCTGGTTTTCTTACTAAAACCGTTTCTTATCAATTTAACTATGTATATCCAATATACATATGTGCATATAATATACACATTATTTATGCCCACGAACGAGTACGTTCGTTTATCCTTGTGTACATTTTACGGTTGATCCGAAACTGCATTTCTTTCAGTTAGCACGGCCGCATACCATATAAACCGTACTCCGATGAAATTCCTCAACCTCGAGCTACCTGAAGAGAAATGGAGAGAAAAAAAGATTTCTCTTGGTCATTTGCGAATTTTTGAGAGTATCTCGTATGTCCATATCGACGCAGAGAAGTGGGACAAACTAGACGCGAAGGCCCAAATATGTGTGTTCATTGGTTATGGATCGAATTACATCGGTTATCGATTTTGGATCGAGGAAGGTCGAAGAATTATTCGGTCAAGAGACGCAACCTTTAATGAAGGGGAACTCTGCATGAACAGGTTCGGTTCCGGAGGCGAATCGAAACCGGAGGAGAGTGTCCATCAAATCACGAGCAATGACGAGTCGAGCGAGCCCGAGGAAGACGAGTTTTCGGTCCAGGATGTGACTGAAAATAGGGATGAAAACGTGCCTGAAATCGCGCAAGACGAAAGCCCAGAAACTCCGATATTGAGAAGATCAATCCGGAGAATCAAGCCTACAAACCGTTATTCACCATCACTCCATCATTTGCTGCTAACAGATGCGGGTGAACCAGAAGGCTACCGAGAGGCGGTACACGGAGGTGATTCGGTCAAGTGGGAGCGCGCGACGAAAGAGTAGATTGCGTCTCTCCGGAAGAACAATACTTGGGAAATGACCCGGTTGCCAGATGGCAAGAAGGCGCTGCAAAATAAATGGGTCTACCGAGTGAAGGATGAGTCAGATGGCAGCAAGAGATACAAGGCGAGGCTGGTAGTCAAAGGGTTTCTTCAGAAGAAGGGAATCGACTATACGGAGGTGTTCCCACCGGTGGTGAAGCTGGCGACTATTCGCACGGTGTTAAGTATTGTAGCAGCGGAGGATTTGCACCTCGAGCAAATGGATGTCAAGACGGAGTTCCTTCATGGCGATTTGGAGGAGGACATCTATATGGTGCAACCTGAAGGTTTCGAGATCCCAGGAAAGGAGGATCTTGTGTGCAGGCTTAAGAAAAACTTGTACGGTTTAAAGCAGGCTCCGAGGCAGTGGTACAAGAAGTTCGACAAGTTCATGTGTGATCGTGGTTTTCGCAGGGATGACACCGACCATTGTTGCTATTGTAAGAGCAGTGGAGAAACATACATTATATTGCTTTTGTATGTTGATGATATGCTCATTGCAGGTGCGAACATGAGGGAGATCGACAAGCTCAAGAGGGACTTGTCGAGAGGATTTGAAATGAAGGATTTAGGAGAGGCGAGCCAAATCCTTGGGATGCGAATTACTCGAGATCGAAGCAAGGGTACTCTCACAGTGTCGCAAGAGAAGTACATTAAGAAGGTGCTGGAGCGATTCCGAGTAGATGACGCCAAGCCGAGAAGTACCCCACTCGGCACACTGATAGCGGTCTTTTTGCACGTCTAAAATTCGTATCGTTGTTTGAAACTCCCGTAATATCAAACAAGTGAATTATATGGTTGTATAGCAGAAAATAATAAATTCGTTCCACAAGGAGCTATTGCGTCAAAATATGATTAAAATTCAGATCTTTAAAATAATTATTTCGAAGTTTCCAAAATTCATGCAAATTTGTCTAGAGAGAGGTCTGAATATTATAAAATTTATCCTAAAATTTCAAACAATTTGGACAACGAATTACAATCAGGTCTCTGAAAAACAGTCCCTGGAAACAGCAGGTTTTCAGTTTAAGTGACAGTTTTCAAAAATTCATATCAATTCAAATATTTCATGAAATTCAACGATTCAAAAAGTTCCCGAAACTAGAAATCAAGATCTACGCAATGAAAGAAACATTTTTAACTTTCCAGATTTAGAATATACTGAAATAGGTTAAACAATCAGACCTAATATTTATCGATTTTGGTCTGATTTGCGATTAAGTTGGGAATTGATGGGGAACAAATTGCAAGTTGAAATTGAACTAAAAAGAACAAGATTTAGATCACAAACAGCAAGTAAACAATCATAAGCAAGGATTCAAACAAAGATTCATTCTTCACACAACAAAATCCAATCAAACAACAATTAATCAAGTAATTGAAAAGGAGTACACCTAATTGAGAAAGCCTCGAAGTGAAGCTCCTTGTCTCCTTGCCTCGCACCGAAAGATCCTTGCTCCTTGTCTCGGGAGTGATGGATTGTACCGAAAGGGAATAGCTCCTTGTCATGGCCCGATCTTCGAAGGATGAGAAGGATTCGTCGAAGGGATGAGCTCCCTTGTCTCGACTAGTCCTCGAAAGATTTTTCTTGACTGATCTTGAAGGTTCTTGATTGTGCTTGGAAATGCTGAGAGAGAGAGAGAGAGAGAGAGAGAGAGAGAGAGAGAGAGAGAGAGAGAGAGAGAGAGAGAGAGAGAGAGAGGAGGGAGGGAAAGTGCTCCGAAGAGCGTAAAACTGTCCATAGGCCTTGGGGTCTTATTTATAGTGTCATTGGGGCTTTCCCATTGGCCGAGAGATGGGTGAGAGGATTGAGGGTAGTTGGGGGTGGTAGGTGAGGTAGGTGGGGCTGTAGAGTGGCAATTGTGTGAGTGGTTTTCGAGTAGAGTTTGGTGCAATCTCTTATGTTGATGATTATTTGCTTTCTCCTTCACACGTGTACCGAATTGGTCGGTATGATATATCGATTTTAACGGCGCGAGGAGATGAAGGCAACTACACTCTTGGATTGCCGAGAATTTCCCCCTAAAACTTGTAATTAAGCAATAAAACACACTTAGTGAAGAAATATTCTTGTTATCTCAAATATGAACAATTGTATATATAAAGTTGTGATTCAAAAGGGCTAAAATCCCCAAATTAGATATCAAAAAGGTGCTTTATTTTCCTCTTATCACGCACATTTCAAACTCTCCAAGGCGCAGTCACCGAAAGCCACGGAGGGGAAGAAGAGGATGGAGAACGTGCCGTATTCATCGGCAGTGGGTAGCCTAATGTACTCCATGGTGTGCACGAGACCCGACATTTCTCATGCAGTGGGAGTCGTGAGCCGGTTCATGGCGAACCCCAGCATCGAGCACTGGGAGGCGATTAAGTTGCTACTGAGATACTTGAAGGGCACCGCAAGCATGGCACTGTGCTACAAGAAAGGTGGCACGAGTTTGCAAGGCTTTGTAGATGCTGACCTAGGAGGAGATGTGGATAGTCGGAAGAGCACTTCCGGTTATGTCTTCACGATGGGAGGCACGGCGGTGAGTTGGATGTCGAGATTGCAGATGTGTGTGTCGCTATCGACAACGGAGGCTGAGTATGTGGCAATCTCGGAGGCCGGAAAGGAGATGGTATGGCTCTTGACTTTTCTGAAGGAGATCGGGAAAGCTCAAGGATGCAAGACACTTTACACCGACAGTCAAAGTACCTTATGTCTCGCGAAGAATCCAGTGTTCCACTCGAGGACCAAGCACATCCAACTGAAGTGTCACTACATCCGGGAACTTGTGAATGACGGGGTCTTATCGCTGGAGAAGATCCAAGGTGCCAAGAACGCTGCAGATATGTTGACCAAGGAAGTCCCCACCGACAAGCTGAGGCTGTGCGTCGCCTCAGTGGGGCTGGTCACGTAAACCGTGGGAGCTGTCGTCAGACTCAATGAAGTCCTGCTCGGGACGGGAGAAAAGGAGATTGGTGCAAAAGTCTCCAAGTGGGAAATTGTTATGGTATGGAGACTTTTGGAATCCCGAGGATTAGGAAATTGAAAAAAGAAAACCTTGAAGAGATAGGAAAGTTCTCCATATATTGTTATTGCCATGATTGAATGGTAATTAAGGCAATGATTATTTCCTTGTATTATTTTCTTGTATTGGGTATTAGTTTAGCTATAAATAGAGGGCTAGGCTAGAATTTTATTCATTCCAACAAATATCAATAATTGTATTCTCTCTTTCTCCAGTATTGTAAAATAGTTTGAGTGCCGGCGACCGGGGTTTTTTCCCTTCGGGGTTTCCACGTAAAAATCTTTGTGTTCGTGTGTTGTTCTTGTGTGTTGTTCTTGTTAGTAATAGTATGTTATTATCGAACAATAGTTCCAGAGAGTAGTCTGTTGTGATGGAAGCTAGGCTCCGTCAAATTGGACCACTTTGAATATAATAATTTGGAATTCCAATGTAAGGCAATACATGGTCCATCATGACGGAAGCTTACCTCCGTCATGATGGAAGTTTAGCGCCGTCATGACGGAAGACTCGTTGATATTATGTTTAAGTATATGTTTATATACATAGTTTTGTATATATGATATGCATCCCTCTATATGTGATTATCCTATTAAGTAATTGTATATATAGTTTTGTATATATGATGTTTCTCTCTCCTCCAGGTATTATAATCAGTCCATATCACTCTAGCAATTGCTGAAAGAGTATAACCAAAGAGAGAAAAACAAAAGAGAAGAAAAAGTGTTTTCTCCACTAGAGAACATAATAAACGAATCAAGCAAGTTCACACACGTCTCGTCTAGGCAGTTGTGTGTGTGACTGATAGACTACAACTCACCGTGGATACGCGTAGAGGAGTTCACATTTGTGACTCTTCGTTTGTGATCAAACTGGATGGAAGCGTGTGGACGTGGAACACACGAAGACAAGCAAGACCGTGTCAAGTCGGTGGGAGACATGTGGACATTGTTAGGATCGTTGCCGCAGACACACACATGCAAGAACAACACACGTACACAATTATTTTTACGTGAAAACCCCGAAGGAAAAAACCACGGCCGCCGCGCTTAAAGTATTTTACTATACTGGAGAAAGAGATAATACAATTGTTGGTGCTTGTTGGAATGAATAAAACTCTAACCTAGTCCTCTATTTATTGCTAAGCTCCTACCCAATACAAGGAAATAATCATTGCCTTAATTACCATTCAATCATGGCAATAATAATATATGCATAACTTTCCAATCGCTCCTCAAGGTTTCTTTTTTTCCAATTTCCTAATCCACGAGTTTCCAAAAGTCTCCATACCATAAGAGACATGGGATGCACGACTAGTCTCCGGCATAAAGGCACAAAGGAAAGGCTAAGTGGAAGAAGAAAGTGACCGACCCTTCGAACGTGATCAATTTCACGTGGTATGATTCTATCCTTCTACCGCATCGACACTCGGATCTATGGCATGACCCTAGGATTAGGGAACTAGACCGGACCCTTCATTCCGTTGTGCGGGACTCGGGGTCGGCGATTACCAACAAAGATCTCGTCATCGATTCGGCGTACGGATATGAAAAAATATACAACCCGAACCTTGATGAAGTGTAGGGTTGAAGCGGTTTCTTCCTTTTGGCTATCTCTCGCGCGTCCCGCGCTGACGAAATCGTAAAATTAGGTGTCGTTTTTAATAAATGAGATGTATTTATTTCCTAATTACGATTATCAAAAATTGTATTTATAATTTCCTAAACTTGAATATTTTTTATGTAGAAAAAGAGCAAGTAAAGGGATCGTTCGCAAGGAGATGTGGCCTCGAATTTAATTAATATACTCAATATAGATTTTCTCTCAATTTAAATTGATTCACAAGCAAGATGTTCCGATTATAATATTTAGATGTTCAAGGAATGTGTATCGCAAAAAACGAGTATGTTGAAGAGAAAAAAAAAGATGGCAAAACAAGATCGAAAAGGAAAAGAGAAAAGAGAAAAGAAAAGAACAAATCAAGAAAATAAAATAAGAAAAATGGCGAAATAAATTTTCCTTTCCCTCGATGTGAATATTGGGGAAAACGATGTCTCAATTAATTGAATCATCTAGAAATCTTCTCAAGACAAAATCAAATGCAAGGGTGACTTATCAAATATAGACCATTTGATAAATCACAAAATTGACGAACGAAAAATAAGATTTATTCAAATGTTTATAAACCAAATATCTAAATTTATCAAAATTCCATTCATGAAAATCCTTACTCAAATCAATTAGGTAATAATAAACCAATACTAATTAATTTGAGTATTAAAACGACGAGATAAAAAATTAGGAAAAATTATTATAAACCAATTAAATTTCCTAATTAATTTTCAATTAATAAAACACGATCGTTTTAATAACAAGATTTATTATATCATTAAAATTGGATTTCTAAATTCATCAATTAATTAAAACATCAAAATTCCCCTAAGACTTACTCCTCCATCATGACCAAGATTTTAGTAAATTTTTGTGAAGAAAAACGGTAAGAAATATCCTTGTGAATTTTATACAAACTCACTTTAAATTGGAAATTATTTAATCAATAACTTCTTGTGTGCACATTACGATCTTTCTTATTAAAACTGTTACTAAATCTCCCCAAACAAAAACCAGGATTAGAAATCTGTCCCTTAAAAAACCGAGAAAAGCAGTTATAATGTTCTAAACCAAGAAAGCAGATTCCAGACTTTAAATCACAACTTTCAAAACCAGAATTAGAAATTCAGTCCTTATAAACCAAGAAAAGAAAACTAGTGTTTGAATTCCATCAAATCAAAACCAAGAAAGCAAACTCAGTATTTAAAATCCAACAGTTATCCTAGAATTATTACAATAGAATGTATAGAATTCTCTAATTACTTAAGAAAAAGAATTGCAAACTGTAGAATCCTACAGCAGTGAGTTTGTGTCTTGATCTGGAGCGTGATCGAGCGAGGTTTCGAGTTGAATCTTCTACGTCTTGATCAGGGAAGGTCCAGAGGTGGCGAATTTGCTTCAAAGCTCGAGGGAGCAACAATGGTGGTGGTGGAATCTCCCTTCTGAGCAGGAATTGGGGAAACGAGAGGTAAAATTGAGTAATTGGGGCGATCAGTGGAGATGAAACGAGGGTAGAGAGAGCTCGAGAGAGTCCCCTTCAGGGTGGCAATGGCTGTAGAATGGATGGTTCTGACTGAGCTCGATACAGGCTATTTATAGCCATGTTCTTGTGCCATTCTGGCAATTCGAGAGGGAGAGGCGAGATTTGAAGTGAATCCATGTAGTTACACGATCTGCAGAGGTGGTTTTGATGCGAGGATGATGATCGTAGAGTCCAGGAGAGTGCCATGATGGCAATCCGAGGGATTGAGAGGAGATTAGAGTTGTGTGACTCGATCCGGATCGAGTAAGGGTTCATTAGAGCTGCCACGCTAGCATGATCTAGCATCCACACACGATCAGTGGCATCTTGAGAGTTGTAACGTCTGTATCTTTTCGTGTAATGAATCAACTTTGACCCCTTTGTGGTCTTTGGTGCAGTGAGTGAGGAACTGGGTCGTTTTCAGTTGCTGCGCTGGTTCTGGTGTAGTCATTCGTGTAGCGGACCACATTTGAATTGTTTACTGACCCGTTTCACAAAATCTTTTGTAACTTCTTCCTCCTTCCTCCAAATTGCATGATATTTATATCGTAATTGCTCGTCTCGATGAGACGAACGCAACCGTCAGCTTCGATTTGGCAAATTTGATCATTTTAACCTGAAATAAACACAAAACATCAATAAAAGTATTTTCATCATGAATTGTTCAATACTAAGATTATAACATGATTTTGTGATTATTTACTATTTTATTTTCATATTTTATTATCAAAATATATGATAAAATAGACTCATAACACGCGCCCAGACAACTCAACACCGTCAAACACGTACTCGTCATTTTGGCCGAACCGAAATACTTTCTGTCAAATCATAATTCTCACTTGCATCACAATCAAGAATCACAAGCATGTTTCCTCTATCCGTATCCACCTTGAGTAGTCGTATATCGGTTATATGCGTATTTCCTTGGTTGATCCGTGCATAAACTTGCTTATCTCATATGATATTTTCTAATGGAGAAAAATATTTTTTTCTCTTTTTTCTCTTTTTTTTTTCTTGTTCACACCTATTAGAATGATCTCCTGAAAGTTGCATACATATATTGGGAGAGAGAAACAAATTAGACGCATGCCTAAAGCCCCCTAAAAAAAAGAACCCCCTAAAATATTTTATTCCTTTGTATATTTATTTGAGCAATACATACTTTTTTCAAGGATTGAATCTTAATTTTGAGTATTTTTTTGTATATTGTTTAACTGATGCTAACTTGGAGAAATTTAAAAATATATGCTTTATTGATAATAATTTGGAAAATTGATGCTACAAATCACGGTGAATTGTTGCTGCAAATTTGAAAGCTATGAAATATTTTTGCTTGATTAGTGATCAATTGATATTGATGTATTTAGGGATGTCAACGGGGCGGGTCGGGTTCGGGTAAGCCTCCCCCATACCCGAACCCGAAATTTCGGGTATTACCCGAACCCGAACCCAAAATACCCGCGGATAAAAATCCGAACCCGAACCCGAACCCGCGGATAACGGGTATACCCGAACCCGAACCCGTTATCCGAAAATTATTAATAAATAATCTAAAAAAATTAAAAAATTAAAAATTATTATACAAATACGTAAAATTATCAATAATTTTAAATACATAAAACAAACAACTTGTATAAATACATCAAAAATCCAAATATTACAAATAATTAATCCATAAAACATCCAAAATTTTCTTATTATGGATAATTTTCGGGTAATTTTCGGATATTTTTCGGGTATGGGTTCGGGTTCGGGTAACGGGTATACCCGCGCGTAAAAAATTTCCCCCGAACCCGAACCCGAACCCGGACCGGGTATTTTTTTCGGGTATTACCCGACCCGCGGGTATTTTTTTCGGGTATTACCCGCCCCGTTCGGGTCGGGTACCCGCGGGTTCGGGTTTCTACCCGGCCCATTGACATCCCTAGATGTATTGCTTAATTTGAGGAATAAGTGCTTCATTGATACTAATTGAAATTGAGAAATATATGATGTCTATATAACTTGTACTAATATAGCAATTTCGTAAGATAAGTTTACCAAAAATCCAATGTTCGGTTGGTATTTGAAAAAAAAAACCCGTTATATATTTCAAAAGCTCCGTCATAAAATTCGTCTAAGGACACAGTAAATCTAGGACCGGATCTGTATATGATACAATGCAACTTGTTTTTTGAAAATATCAACATATATAACATATCCTACACATTGTTCCATGAATGTCAATACAGCAATGGTTCAATGGATAGATAATGGCCACGATTCTCTTTCCATATTACACCGTAATTTAATGTGATGTGATACTCGTACACCTCAACATTTGTTTTCATAGTTTTCATATGCTCAATTATTTGTGTCGTGAACCTGTGGTCCAACTTGCTTTAGGGTGCTTTTTTTTCACATGCCCGTAGGTTGTTCGCATGTCAAATTAGATGTTGGTGTTTCACTTTCAGTACTATCACAATGTAATACACGTTTTGTTTTTGTTTTAAACGGGTCAGAATGTTTAAAATTTCGTCCAAACCTTCTCTATTTGTTTGGAGCTATTTGGAGGGAAAACAGGGACCATTGTACTGCGCGGTCATGTGTTACCGAGGACAAACGATCATTCCGAAAACAGGGACCATTACTAGTTTTGCCCCAACATTGCTGATCGAATTAGCATGAGTCATCTGAGACATGCTATTAATTCGTGTACCCAATTTATCTCCTTTTTGACACTTCTAATTAATAACAAATACAATACAATTAACAGTTAATTGTAGTACAATTAACAGTCCAATCAATACATCCCAACTAATAATAATTTCATAATTTAATTAATTAACATGTATAGTAATTAACAAATATAGTAATTAACACTAATTAAGAAATATATCATAATATGATAATTTGTATTGGGCTTATATGATAGTTTGATTAACAAATATATGGAAATTTCTATATATGATAATTTGATTAACAAATAAGCTGGCAAATCAACTACCATAAAAAATTATCATATTAATTTCACTGTTTAACATCATCTTGATTAATCACTGTTTTTATATTAATTTCATAATATTAATTTCACTGACTCTCTAATGAAAGGGTAATGATATTGACAGGAAATAAAATTACTGGGAACAGGAAATTTAAACTTGAAATGGTAATTTTACTTTTAATTCATTCCAAATTTGAATAAAATTTCCTGTATCTAGTATTTATTTTTCCTGTCAATATCACTGTCCCTAATGAAATTATTACCATCTTGATTAATTTCACTGTTTCTTATAGTATTTTATAATGGTAATTATTACCTTGAGCAATTTCTAATTATTAATTACCAAATTTTGAATGGTAATTATTGATTACCAATTTCTAATGGTATATATTAATTAACAGTATAATTAATTAGCAATTTTTGAATCTCAGGAATTATTAATTAGCAAATTTGTGAATTACATTAATATTATTCCATACTTTAATATTGATATTAACGCCAACTAGAGTTAGCCTAGTTGGTCACACGACACCTCTTGGCTAGGGAGCGAGAGGTGTGGGGTTCGATTCTCGACGGGGACACTGGATTATAGATTAAAAATGTTAAATAAGTGAATAGAGTGTGTGGCTTATGGGCCGACTTACGGGTTTGTAATAAAAAAAAATAAATAAAAAAAAAGGAGATTGTGTTTGGAAGGGAAACTTTGAGCCCTCTCCGAATTTACTCAAAAAAAAAATATTGATATTAACAATTATAATTAGTTAACTTTTTTTAATACTTCTTTAATCATAATTTGTCATATATGATAATCTTATTAATGGCAATAATTTCATTCCATATTGTTAACAACAATTTTGGAAACTTAATTAACTCTTAAAAATTTCAAAATTCACCTGAATATAGCTCATCATCCAATTCACCATTAATTCGAAATCTATTTACTTTTTTGGAATTTCTTTCCAATTATTCTTTTTGAATTTTAAATTTCTTAATTCACATATTTAACAAATTAACACTTAATTCATACTAAATTCAAAATTCAGAATTCAAAACAAATTAACACCTAATTAATAGTTAATAATCATACAAAAAATATAGAAATTAACAGTCAATTAAAGGACATCATTAATATTCAAAACCAATTAGAAATTGCCAAATTCAATTACATCATAATTAATCATTAACTCATAATCAAATTCAAAAAATTATTGCCAATTAAATGTGAATTACATCCTACAAATCTACAATTCAGTTTGGAAAAAATATCCTGCCAATTAAGAAAAAACAATGATTAATATCGAATTTAATGTAAAATTTCCTAAAATGGAATTAATTTGCCATGAATGGAATTAATCAATTAGCCTAAAAATTATTCCCAAAAAATACACCAATTAATCTAAAAAAACAAAAAATATTTCGAAATATAGACCGGGTCTGTATATGATACAATACAACTTGATTTTTGAAAATATTATATAACATATCCTACACATTGTTCCATGAATGTCAATACAGCAATGGTCCAATGGATAGATAATGGTCACGATTCTCTTTCCATAGTACAATTACGTGATACTCATACACCTCAACATTTGTAAAACAAAAAATTAATCTATTGCCGTTTTTGCATCTAACCCCTTCTAAAATCAAAATTAGAAAAATAACCTTCTTTCTAAAAATATTCCAAAAAAACCCCTTTTTGATAATATTCCAAAAATAACCCAAAACGTGTTTTTAAATCCCGCCGTTCAAATTTATAAAATTTTAATTGAAAATATGATATATTTTTCCCAAATTTCACCATAACATCATCAATGATCTAACTAATACAATTAATTAAAATGATAACTAATACATGTTGGCTGTTAACTTAATACATAATTAATATTTATTCGAATTCATAAATTTCAATAAATTTCAATGAATATTTAATTATATGTTTTAATTATCACGTTAATTACATATAATTGTTCTATAATGGAAAATTCAGCGGATACATTTTGTTGGTTCAAATTTCCAGTTGTTTTATTATCTCAAAAACAATGTCGATATTACTAACAATTATATCAAGTACAACGTGTAGGAGATATATGTACAAAATGCAATAAGAAGATCACGATAAACACAAGTAAAGATCACTCAAGAATAGTGAAGACACCAAGGATCAAGACATCGAAGAATCATGAAGATACACAAAAATCAAGACATCGAAGAATCACGGAATCAAGACATTGAAGATTCCACAAGTTGGGATATCATACAAATCACCAAAAAACGTATAGATATCCCTAACCTTGTTTATGAATTATTAAGCTCAAAATAAGTCAAAGAAATATATTCGAAATCCATCAAAATGATGAAATAAAAAATAAGGCTGACAGTAGACTTCCGTTGTGACGGACCTTCCATGTCCGTTGTAACGGAACTCCTCGTCCTATTCAAGAATGGCAAACACAGTATAGCCCGTTACAACGGATTCACCAGTCAGTTATAACGGACAGCCACCAAGCATTGTAACGGAAGAATTCTTCCGTTACAACGCTATATAATGTCTCCTTGAAGAAAAGTCACAAGACAATGTCCGTTGTAACGGACATCTTTGTCCGTTGTAACGGACATTGAACTCACTTCAGTATACAACATTTTCTCTCCATGTCCGTTGCAACGGATTCACCAATCCATTACACCGGACAGGCTCTTATCGTTGTAACGAAGTATTCTTCGTTATAACGGAATATACAACCAACCTAAAGTGAAGTCACAGGAGGATGTCCGTTGTAACGGACTTTGTAGTTCGTTATAACGAGCTTCTTAATATTGTACTCCGTTGTAACGGACCTTCTTCCATTGTAACGGACTACGTAATAATTCGAATATATTGTCAGTAACGGCTAGTTTGACTTATGGTCCGTTATAACATACCTCATATCCGTTGTAACAGACTGTGCAGAAAAAGCAATTTAAGGGAAGGGTCTATGTGTTATATAAATAGAACCCTTCCCTCATTTCTCTCATCCTTGCTATACACCTTGAGCTTAATTGGCTAAAAGCATTCTTAGAGATTATTTAGATCCCTCTTCCTTCCATAAAATACGATTCCAAACATGTGTGACCGATCACGTTTAGTTCTAAATAGATCATTGTAATATGCTAGTGCAAATATTGTAAAGCCCGCCATAGATTGATAGAAGCGTGTAAATCAATCTAGGCAAACCTTGTAATTGTTTGATTTGGGTATTCGATCGAAACCCGAAAAGGCACAAAGCAACCCCGGAGACGTAGGTACTTGCAATCAATCGAGTCGGTCGATTGAGCAAGTAGTCGGTGAGTTAAAGTTACATAGCAACCAAATATCTTGTGTTATTTGTTTTGTTATTATATTCTTCCTCTAATTTATTTATGCTTCGGCACCAAATTGTAATTGTATTCCATTACCGCAAAAATTGGATCTTAGGACTTCCTATTCACCCCCCTCTAGGTCTAAATTAAACAACAATTGGTATCAGAGCGAAATAATAATCGTCTATTTGTGTAAATGACAATTTGTATAACGATCATGGCCTCAATCGGTAATAGGACCCAAATTACATACCCCGATAAATTAGATGGAAATAATTGGAATCTTTGGAAGAGATGCATGGTAAATGTATTCACCATCCAAAGATTGAGATCGGTGGTGGAAAAAAGTTTTGAGGTTTTCACGGTAAGTACCTCCGAAACCGACCCCACAAGAAAAATATGCCACGGCACCGATCTCGATGTGACCGCCAATACATATGCCTAAAACCTTATTCTCACAAATATTGTCGGGTTACTTTCCATACTTGTGGATGGATGTACCACATCTGATCTAATTCAATGTGGCGACCACTCCTAGATCGATTCGAAGAAAACGATAGAATGAAGAGAACCAAATTAATGGGACTCGAACAATCATTTGATCGTTTCCGAATGATCGAGAATGAATCCGTAGATGATATGTACTCATGAATGACGTATATCAAAAACGGATTCATCGCTCTAGGAGAGACACTAACGAATTCTCGAGTTGTAAGTAAACTAATTCAAGTTGGATTCTAGGTATGGATTTTTAGGTTTGGATTTTTTTTGTATAGTTCAACATACTATCTTGTATAGTTCGTGATAATATCTTATCAGCTGGATTATAGGTTTGGATTTTTTTTTAATTTCAGCTAGCAGATATATTTTTTTTTTTTGAGTAAATTCGGAGAGGGCTCAAAGTCCCCCTTCCAAACACAATCTCCTTTTTTTTATTTTTTTATTACAAACCCGTAGGCCGGCCCGTAGGCCACACACTCTATTCACTCATTTAACATTTAATCTATAATCCAGTGTCCCCGCCGGGAATCGAACCCCACACCTCTCGCTCCTTAGCCAAGAGTTGTGACCAACTAGGCTAACTCTAGTTGGCCAGCTAGCAGATATGTATGTGATTATATAGTGGCTAGGTTTAATGGCCAACTTTTTTATGTGGCCAACGCGGGTAACAACGTTTATTTCTTAAAATCTAAATATCGAAATAAAATTTTAACCGTATAGATAATCTATGTTTGCTCACTTTTTATTTTTTCTATCTAAGAAAATCGATAAGATATTTTCACAACCGTTCGTTTCGGTAAATTTTTGAATTTCCTTGAATGAAAACTCGAAACAAAGTAAAAATTTGCCCTAATCTTATCTATATAATTTAATTAAAGCCATTACAAAAAATTCGAATTTTAAATTTTGTTTAATGATGAGTCATGTCTAAAATATTATTGACAGTTTAATATTTGTGGACATGATAAATGTCACATATGTGTGGTTAGAACTTAATTTTCATGAATAAATTATGAAAAAAAACGTTGTTGACCGCACAAAAGTGTGTTGACGCGTTGATCACACAAGACTGTTGTCCATTAAACCTAGCATGTGTGTGTGTGTGTGTGACATAATAAATGTTTCAACGTCTGGAGAATAATTTGTATCCAATAATAATGTCTAGATCGCATTTGTATAATGTCCGAACCATAGTTCGTCATTCGTGATACGCGAATAATACGGTACGTAATACGTTCATGTATAATTCGAATCAAACGTTTTTCATGTCAGCCAAATATTCGGTCAAATAAAACGCAATACGCTAATAATTCGTCAATTCGGTTATTCGTCTATAGTTATGTTTATTTTACATAATACGATGCAATAATTCGGTATATAAAAATATATAAATGTACATTTGTTTACCCATAAATAATTCAAAATTATCATTATTTTATTAAATAATATTTATTTTAGTTCAAAATCATAATTTTATATATTGTTATTGATATTTTGATTTTCTTAATCATTTTTGGAAATTTATGTTTTTTTATTTATTTAAAAAAAATTATATTTTTTCTTCTAAAAAAACGTATTATACGGAAATACGTGTATTATTCGTGGTTTTTAAAAATTATTGTAAAATGCACGAATTATTGATCAGGTTGAGTACAGGAACCTAAATACGTATATTATTCGTAATACGTAATTATTCGTAAATTATACGCGTGTTATTCGCGAACTGAACAACTATGGTCCGAACTAAATTCATATCCGGACATTATTTGTGGATCTCTATTGGAAACAACAAAACGGGTATGATATAATTATTATTCAATCCTATCCGCTCCGTTTAAACCTCTTTGGCCCTATCCTCGTTGCACTATATATAATCAAACCTTCTAGTTTGGAAAAAGGCACATTACCCGGGCGACTAGTAGAACACTTCTGAAATCTGAATACCTCACATTGAACATATATATGGATATGGATATGGAGATTGCAGAATGTAAGATAAATATGCAAAAAATGGGTCGTAAAACTTCAAATTATGATCCTACGGCATGGGGTGACTTCTTCATTATCTACAATTCTGCCAACCATGTATGAATTTTTCCTGTTATTTTTTATATATCTAATTAATGCTCCTGACATACTAGGTTGCACGAATAGGCCTATTTGTGTCATCTTATACATATCCACTACCAATACGACGTTACCATAATCTTACATAAAGTTTTAGGATACAAATAACCTATCTTAAGAAAAGAAAATTTTACTCTTCCTCCACACTCTCTTAAAAGAACTCTCGAAAAGCTCTCGAAGACATCACTTTTATCTTAATTAATCCAACTGTACTTACTTAATTTGGATTTATTAGTTAATTAGATCACTAATTAGAATTATTTAATTAGGAAGAGTTAATTGGGATTTGGATTAATTTTTGGTGGATTATTAGTCAATTAATCCAACTGACATCACTTAAAGAAAATTATGAGGGCCAAACTTTCTTGTGCTTAATTATGTATCGTATTCATCCACTTAATAATAACAATATATTTTTCTCATTAACATGAATTTTTTTCGTTTTTTGTGAATTTTAATGTAAAATTATGAGATTGATTTAAAGAATAATAATTGCAATTTAATTAATAATATGAAGAAATATTTGTGCATCATGCATGTCCTTCGTATTTTTGCAAGTCGAACATGGTCAAAGAATATCATTCATCATAATGTTTCATTTCATCATAATTGAATGAAGTAAACAGCCATCTAGCTTAAGAACTCGACGATTTTTTTCTATCTTAGGGATTGTTTGGATGTACAAGGGATTCTTATTCTAGGTACAGGTAACTTCTAGGATTAGGATTTGAGTTTTGCAAATCTTATAGTAAAATAAAGTATAGTAACTATATGAAACTAACATGTTCGAATGCAGATATGTAAATATAGGAATACTAATATGAAATAATACAAATGACATAACATAATATAATATATCACTATAGAGTATAAAATAATATACTATAAAATAATATAAAATAAAATAATAAGTATAGCATAATATAATATATATTATATAATAATATTGTAGAATATAGTATAATATAATATAATATAGTATAATACAATATAACATAACATGATATAATATACTATAATATAAAACAATATTATATAATATAACATAGTACAATATAATATAATTTAATATAATATAATATAATAATAATATATAATATTACATCATACAAAACATTATTATCCGGTAGAATATAATATAAATTATTATAATATAATATAACATAGCATAACATGATATAAAATAAAATACTATAATAGTATATTTAATTGTATTTAATTATATTATATTATTATATTATAGTAAAATGTTCTAATCATTTATTATTATTAATTATCTTTTGTTTGTTATACTTTTTTCAGGTCAATTATTAGTAATGATGATGTTGTAGTCTTTTTATAACAGTTCCTTAAAAGTTCTCACAAAAAACTCACTAAAAAATTAAGTTTTCAAGAAGAGCACTTTTCTATTCAAATTTATTATAAATTATAAATTCTTTAACTAGAAAATCCTTAATCTAATCCTAAAACACATCCAAACATTCAGTTAGTGAAGTCAAAGAATTATTTTTTAAACTACACTTTACTTGAACTTCCTTGGTGATCCAAACAAGCCCTTAGACTAAATTAGATCTTACTAAAAACCTATGTAATGTTGTGAGGGTACTTAGTAGATAGTAGATATTTCTATCGTATGCGCAACTCTAGGTGTGTATTATTATCATACAAATTTATACTTTATATTTATCATTATTATCATTAATCATACATAAATGCGTTCAAATAACTTTATGTTATAACGAAAAAACATATTTAACATCCTCCACGTGGCGCGAGCATTATCTTAGTCTTGTTTAATAACCAAATTTGCGTCATCAATAGTAGGTATTTCAATGGAATTTGGTCAAGACCTCCCCCTGTATATTGCTACAAGCCGAATTATAATTGATGCTGATCTTGTCTATGTTAATTTACAGAAATCAGAAGAATGGAACAAACGAGCAAACGAGCTAAAGCAAATTGTGAAGGAGATGATTTTATCAAAAATCGAATCTAGTGAGGCTATCAATCTAATCGACACAATCGAGCACCTTGGCTTTGGTTACCACTTCAAAGAGGAGATTGAACACGTCTTGCAAAACATTGACATTGTAAAATTCGAGAGCAACGATCTTCATCAAGTCGCTGTTCGTTTTAGGATTCTACGACAACACGGTTTTCATATTTCTGCAGGTAATTACTTAGTCGTTTACTAAAGTCACACGTACAATATATAAAGTATAATAGCATTCTAATATAAATAATCAAAATAATTAAATAAAATTTCTTCTCGGTCAGCTGAATTTTACAAGTTCAAAGATCAGAATGGAAATTTCAAGGCGACAATAAGCGAAGACGTAAGGGGGTTGTTGAGCTTATATAATGCTGCTCATCTCATGGTTCATGGTGAGGACATACTTGAAGAGGCAATCTCATTCGCTCGAGAGAAGCTCGTTGCCAAGGTTGATACCGTGAAATCACCATTAATGAAACAACAAGTATTACGAGCACTCAAGAGCCCTTTGCCTCGGATGATGAAGAGACTTGAGGCAAGGTTTTATATCGAAGAATATGATCAAGAGGAGATCAAGAATGATGTGATACTTGAATTTGCCAAGTTGGATTACAATATGGTGCAAAATCTCCATTGTGAAGAGTTGAAGACCATTACCTTGTAATTAATTAAGTTCTTTAATCATGTGATTTTTATTCTAGAACTTATAATATTCTCTTAATTATAATGTAATGACTTGTTAATTTTAACTACCAGGTGGTGGAATGAGCTAAACCTCAAAGAGCAATTTCCGTATTCTCGTGATCGAATTACCGAATGCTACTTCTGGATCTTAGGTGTCTATTTCGAACCCGAATTTTCACGTGCCCGCATTATTACTGCAAAAGCTATTTCGCTCTTTAGTATTCTTGATGATACTTTCGACATCTATGGAACATTAGAGGAGTGTCGACTACTCACCATTGCTATTCAGAGGTTTTAATTTCCTTTCTCCCCCAAAACTAACACAAATATTTTGCCAAGAAATTCGAGGCAATTTATTACTTAATTGTGTGTAGGTGGGACGAAGAAGCGGCGGATACGATGCCTAACTACCTTAAAACTTACTATCTGAAGCTACTAAACACGGCCAAAGAAGTCGAAAGCGAACTGCAGCCAAGCGAGAAGTACCGTATGTCCTACTTCAAAGAATCTGTATGCTACACTAATTCTTAATTCACATCTATCATCCCCTTATTTTAGATGAATCCAAAGAATACGATTAATCGACATATTTTATTACAATATAATGGCAGTACAAAATTTTGGCCGAAGCTTATCTTCAAGAAGCAGAGTGGTACGCACAAGATTATGTCCCAAATGTGGACGAGCGTAAAGAACTTTCGATTGTGACTGCGGGATATCATGTGTTGTGTTGTATCTCTTTCATCGGCATGGGTGAGGTCGCTTCGAAAGAGGCATTCGAATGGGCTTTGAAGATCCCGAAAGTTGTAAGGGCTTCTGCCGAGATCACAAGATTTACGGATGACATTCTCGGATATGAAGTAGGAAATTTTTAAGAAAGGAGGGGCCTTTTGCATAAAAAAAAAAAAAAACTTAATCCTTCTGAGCTCAGACTTTAAGTTCTGCTATCTTTTTTTCCTGCAGCGTGAAATAGAGACTGGGCAGGTTGCGACGACACTTCAATGCTACATGAAACAATATAATGCCACAAAAGAAGAAGCAGCTATCAAGTTGGTTTTTCATCTTAATTAAAATGAAGTTAATTAGAAAATAAAATAAACTTTTAATCTTATGATTCAGCCCTCAAAAAATATTTGTTTGGCTTACTTTCTATGTTGCGGTAGGTTTAATAAATGGATCGAGGATGCATGGGTGATTATCAATCAAGAATGCCTTGAGCCGACTGAGTTACCGAAAACGCTGATAGATCGACCTGTTAACTTCGCGACAAGCATACAGATCTTGTACACTCATGCCGAGGACGGTTACAACAAGTGCCAGAACCTCAAAGAGTTCATCACTTTAGTCCTTCTAAATCCGTTCATGACTTCGTGAAAATTGACACTTCAAATACTTCAAATATAAGTACTTTATTATATACTAGCGTTGTACTCATGCTGTTGCGCGGGGCATGTTTTGTTTGCTTTGTTTTGTTGATTTGATTTTTTTTGGTTTGTTTTTTTTTTCGATGTTATGTTTTTCATGGTGGGTGGATTGTATGAATAAATTGTGTTATTGTGTTTCTTTTTTGGTCTCAACTTGATATGGCGTGAACTTATTCAGAGTATTCGTGTAGGGAAAAAAATGATATCGAAACATTCTTACATGTTTGATCTCCTATGGTTGATGTTGTTTGTTGTTGCAAAATAAAATGCCGTGGGCATGACATATTCGTTGATTTTCTAAACACGCGATAGTATAAGTGGTCTACAAAGACAAAATCAGGTCACAAAAGATAGCAAACGGCTATATGTTTTATTCTGCGACAGCGGGAATTTCAATTGCTCGAAGGCTCCTTTTAAGATTTCATATCTTATCCGACTTGGTCTTGCAAATCGGTGTATGTGTTATCATAGGCAATGTTGGTTTTTTTTTTCTGTTTTTCTGTTTTTTCTTAACCTGTTCTATCTACCTTATTAGTATTGTTTCACGGCTTGTTTTTTGGCGGGTGGCTCCTGTGTTGTTGCTGCCCTTTTTTTTGGCTCTGTGCGCTTCATTTTCTGTTTCATGAAATTGGGTTGTTAATGATTGCTAATTTGTACATGTTCAGAAAAAAGATTGAGTAAGAATTTCGATGTTCATTTGAGTGTACCTTTCAGCTGTTCTTTTAGGCCCGGCATATTTTTTGCTGGTGTTTTCGGATTTCCCGGCGTGCATGTATTTTGTGTTTTGGTTGTTTTTTGTTGGTTTCCAGTTTGTTGGGTCGTTGCTTTTTCTTGCTCTATTTCTTCGTTTGGTTGTTGAGACATGTCCGTTGTGGCTTCTTCAGGTGTCTTCATGGTACTAAAAATTTGATTCTTGCTAGATATGCCTAGGCGAGTGTATTTCACAGTGAAGGTGAATGTTCTCTCTTTGCCAGAGCCGTGATTCGCTACTGTAGATATGCCAGGCTTTTACTGTATTGCTAATGAGGTCCTGAGTTGGACTGCCAAGGAGTACGAAAGGGCCTTCAGCAACGTTATTGTCTCTCACAAACACAATTAGTTTGTACCGTTGAATCGAAGAAAACCTTAATCATCTGTGTTTGCTCCGATCTGATCCATCTTCGCGTGTTAGGGTTTTCGCTTGCTCGGCTCAGCAACTCGTTTTCGTTCGCTCTCTTCTGTCGTTTGGATCTCTCGCTCGGTCCATCTGGTTGTTTGTGACAGTCTCTCTCTCTCTCTCTCTCTCTCTCTCTCTCTCACGATGAATCTAGGTTTAATGAGGCTGTGGTTAAAAAAAAACAGACTAAAAATCAGATTCAAAATAAATTCAAAAACAGATTAATAGAAATAAGATTAAAAGAAAAAGAAATACCTCCATCTTCATTCTTTCCCAAGTGAGCCGAAACCAATCGATTTCTGTGGCAGAAATGAAAACTTATTAAGAAAAGAATAGAAAAAAAAAAGATTAAAAGAAAACAGAATTACCTCCATCTTCATTCGTTCCCAAGTGAGCCCGAAGCCAATCGATTTCTGTGAAAAAAACGAAAATAGATTCAAAATAACAAAAGATTAGCACACCAAAAGACAAACCACGAAATCATGCAGCAAAAGAAATTGAATCAAATTGGAAAAAAATAACAAAAATAACGACAAGAGGCCTTACATGGGTCAATCGAAGCTGAATCGAAGATAGCCCTAATCATCTTTGTTTGCTCCGGTCCCAGGGCCGGTCCTGATATTTTGGAGGCCTATGACAAATGTTGTCCGCAAATCATTAAATTAGAAAATAATATTTTTACTGAAAAACTTACAAATTAGTTAAAATGTAAAAAACATTATATATTTATTTAGACATCAATTTTTTGAATTGCTAAATTGTATCGATATATACACAAATACTCTATGGAGAAATCATGTGAATAAACAAAAATATATATAAAAGAAGTAATTTTAAGTTAACCAACAAATTCAAATAATTATAGCCAATAAAAATATTTTATGCAACATCTTGGACATAATCTTTAGAAAAAAAAATTCACTACACATAAACCTCCCATAAAAATTGAGGCCTCACATTGCATTACATAGTTGATATAGACAATAAAAAAAAGATAAAAACATGAATATCTCATAATTATGTTTATGAATTATCTCACACATTTCATCGAACGCCTTGGACTACAACATGTAAAAATATGTTTATGTTTACCACAAACTACTAATATTTTTCTTGAAAACATTGGTAATATGAGATGTATATTTTTCATGCAAAACAACAAATATATACATTTATATTAACTTGATTTTATTTAAGAAATCATGTATCTGATTGTACGTGAAAAAGTTTAAATTTGCTAATATGGCCCAAATACAAACTTGAAGCCCATCGTAACAAAATTCAAAGTCAAAATCTCCACGGTATGGTATAATGGGAATAATCCCACCAACAATTATTATCCATCCAAGACACTATTTTTGTGCATATATAGAGCTCTCAAGCCTAATAACTTACTAAGAATCGAAGATTGGGCCTGCCTAAACATGAGCTAGCTGAGTGTATCTGAGTAAAATAATTCTTAATATTACTTGGAGGCCTATTATATATTGGAGGCCTGTGGCGTTTGCCAATTGGGCCAAAGCCAGGACCGGGCCTGGGTCCGAACCCTCTTCGTGTGTTAGGGTTTTCGCTTGCTCGGCTCAGCAACTCACTTTCGTTTGCTTTCTTCTGGCGTTCGGATCTATCGCTCGGTCCATTGGTTGTGACAATCTCTCTCTCTCTCTCTCTCACACGCACACACACACTCTCACGAAACATGCACATAAAAACATCAAAACAGTCAAAAATCAGAGGGAAAACAAAAACCTACCATGTCGTGCGTCGACGTTGCGTGTTGCGCCACTGTTCACACCGGTAACCGACGACGTCGCCAGAGATAGGAGATCCGCCCGACGTTGTTCGCTGGTTTGTTGCCACGCCTGCCTCACGCCGAGAGCGGCTTTTCTCTCTCTCGGATGTATTCCTCTGCAGCTCTATTCATGGCGTTTGTGCCGCTAGGTCTCGAGATTCTTTGAAATAAGAGTGAGAGGAGGAAATGAGAGAAGCGAGAGGGAAGAGGGATTTATATGTTTTGAGCGAAGATCGACGGTTGTGAAGAAGAGTTAAATAAAAATTCAACGGCAATAAACAAATGAGCGTGGCAGCACAAAATGCAAGCAAATATGGTTGCAATAGTATTATGCTTAGATTGTTGTTTTTGCATTTTTGTGCTTTCGATGCATTTTAGAAATTTTCTTTCTATTTGCAAGTAATATAATGTTGTATATGGGAGAGACAATTTTTGTAAGGCTATAACTTTAAATCTATAACTCCAAATGAATCCAATTTTGTTGTGTATTACTCTTTAGTATTTATACTTTGCAATGATCAAACATGATTAAGCTAATTTGATTTGGATCTTTTAAAAATATTTACCAAATTTACCAAAGATGGAGGAAAATAAGAATCACAAAAAAATTCTTTTCGCAGAATATTTTTATCTACTTCTAAATTCAATACCAATAAAAAAAATGAACCAAATTGGGTAATTCAAAAGTGAAATGAATCTACATCAGGAGTACATTGAATTACAATAATTGGTTTTACCAAACAGATCTATAAATCACCCAAAAAGATCCATGAAAAATGCTAAATAAACTCGAAATCTGAAATTTTTTGAATAATCCAAAATTGTTTTTGAACGTTTAATTTTCCTCAATTTTGGGAGATGATTTCTCCCAAAATTAAAATCTAAACGAAGTGTGGTAAATTTCTATGGACAGATTGTAGTGGATAATACTGAAAAATACTTTTCAAAAATACTTTTGGATCAAATCAAGAAGATCTATAAATGTCTTGTAAAATTCAGAAACTACCAACAAATGAATTCTGGAAACTGTGAAATTGGTTCAGAGGGAATGTTAGGGATTTTAAATAATTAAACTAGTGCTGAATTCAAGAGGGGACTTTGGTGAACATGTTCATATTTTTGGTTTAATTTTTAATTCACAAAAGTACTGAAAATTAGGATTTCACAACTTAGAAAATTCAAAATAAATTCAAATAAATTGCTGAATATTGGAAAATGATCTTTATCAATAAACACGCATAAACTAACATAAAAAACCAGTTTTACACAAGATTAAATCAAAACAAGTATTAAAATCCAAAATAACAGAAAATAAAAGGTAAAATAAACCAATACAAACGGGTGTGGGTTAACCTACCCCATGAAAACTCAAAAAAAAAAAAAAAAAAGGTAAAATAAACCTAATTGGAGAATTGGAGCTATGACTGAAATCCTTGAATGCTTCCTGGTGGGTTGATGAGGTTGCAAATGAACTTGGTGTGCTTGAATTGGACCTGAGAGCTCGATTGTGCACTGATCTGGACTGAACTACCTCTAATCATGCCAGCAAGGTGGATCAGAGATTTGGGGGTGAGGCAGTGTCATGAATCAGAGTTATAAGGACTTATTTGTAAAATAAATAAAGCCAGGGTTTGTTTTGCTTAAGTTACTTTTGAATGAGGGAATAAGGCGTCAAGGGCCCCGTGAACATGGTTCACCAAATGGAGGCAAGAGTTTGGAAGAATGGAGCTGTGTCAGCATACTCGGTCCAGCATTTAATGCTTACTCGAGTTACCTTCTTTTCATCTTGTTTAAATGGTAGTTAAGTCATTAATTACTGTAGCGGTTAAGTAATTTCTGTTAGAGTATAAATACTGGGTTGTAATAAGACTAGGGTTGCGTTTGGTTTTGTAAGAACTCATAAACTTTGAAATACTATTCTACTTCGTTGGTTCGTCACCTAAACGACCCAAAGCGTTTTTTCTAAGTTTTTATTTGAGTTTAGATCCAAGCTCGATGCTTATTTACCAAATTTATTAGCAACTATGTCAATTGGTATCAGAGCCAGTTCCGATCTTTCCGGTTATGCCAAGGACCCGATCTAACACAGAGAGAGATCTGTCCAGTGGACCGAGCAACATGAGTGAGGATCCAGAAAGGAGGTTCCAACAACTCGAGGCCGAGATCCACGGGTTACAATCTTCTCAGTCGAAGATCGAGGGAGTACTATTGAGGTACGATGAGGAGTTCAAAGGGATGATGGAGATGCGAGAATCTATGGGGAGATTAGAGCAACTCATTATCAATCAACAATCTGCAAACCGAAACGAATCCCATGATCCAGATCCATCACGGTCAGAACAGATGAGGAGAAACAAGGGTAAAGATAAGATTTTTGAGAAGGCACTACAACACATATGGACTATTGGGGCAGCCAAAACTGACCCAACAAGACCTCAAAACCGTCCCTATAGGTTATTGGGTCGGTGAGGCGCCCCTAAATGGGTGTCCCTAAAAGCTGCGTTCCTGTCAGGGGCGGGCCGACCCTATAACGTTTTTGGGGCGGTATTTAATGGGACGGGCCGACCCTATAACCATCAGTCAATTCACAGCAGAAATAGTACTGTCAGTACTGACGCCTCCTAATGGGGCTGGCCGACCCTAATAGTATTTATTAATATTTTTTTAATTTCGATATATATATATATATATATATATATATATATATATATATATATATATATTTTTTTTTAAATCCATGATACAAAATACACAAACATATATTTCTCGATAATACAAAATACACAAACATATACTTTCCAACGATACAAATTACAAATACAAAATCAAATTACAAATTACAAATACAAAATCAAATACACAAATAATATATAATTATTATTTTATTATTTTGTATTATGTACAATAATTATTTAATACAAACAAATACACTACATAATTACTACAACCAAATACACAACAGAATTATTACGAACAAATACGCAACGTCTCTCGCTCGTCCTCACCGTTCAATACAAAAATATTTACTACAAATAAATACAAATATTTAATAAACCGTTCAAAATCGTACGCGCGTACCTACAAAAATGCACAACATAATAACTTTGTAAAAACCCTATAAAAGATATTTAATACAAACTAAAAAAAACAGGCGGTGCCCTCGAGGTATTTGCTCTTGCATTGCCCCTAGATACCGTCGAGGTATTTGCTCTTGCATTCGTCGAGGTATTGGCTCATGTGTTCGCCTAAATACACAAAACATTGATTAATAAAACAAATTTACACCAAAAATAGTAAAAAAAAATTGATTATCGTACCAGTGGGCCCCGCGATGTTTTGCCCTCGAAAAGCAAGAGAACCAAGGCGGTGCACTTGAATCGTCTTCTTCCTACATCCTCTGGCCAGCTCAGCTCTTGCGGCACACGATTTCTCCTCTTGCGACACTCCTGGTTTTAAATCTCAAAGTTAATATAATATAATATAATATTTATTAAATATAAATATAGCAATAAATAATATTTACAAAAATATTAATTAATGCATAATTAAATATCAAAGTTAATATAATATAATATAATATTTATTATTTAAATCTGAAAAATAATTAAATGCGACAAAAAAAAAACATTAAAAAAAAGAAAAACATTAAAAAATGATGATTTATCGTATGAGAAGGGTAAATTACCGTTAGGTAAATAGTAAATATACCTTGAGCACGACTAAGGATAAATAACTCGAAGCTTGGATCTCTTGAAGATCAGCTAAATTTCGCGATAATGCCCCTACGTAAAAAAAGAGTAAAAGAAAAATTGTTAAAAATAAAAAAGTGTATTAAAACAGTTTCAAAAAACAATAAAACATTTAAAATTTTGAAAAAAAAACAAAAAAAAAGAACAAAAAAAAACAAGTAAAAAAATTTATTTGTAAAAGAAACCCTAAAATAAAACCAGAAAGAAAAAAAGAAAAAAATAAGATTTGACAGTAAAAAAAAAATAGAAACAAAATATTTGAAATGGAAAAAAGAGTAAAAAAAGAAAACAAAAAAAAGAAACAAAAAAGAAAAAAGAAAACAAACCCTAAAACAAAACCAAAAAACAGAAATTTAAACAGAAAAAAAACCCTGTAAACTCATGAAATTAATATTTTGAGTACCAAATTGGATTTTAACGGGAAATTAACAAAAAAAATCAGTAAACCAAAAAACTGATTAAACCCAATAAACTCAATTGGACAGAAACAAATTAGATGAACAATTTTGAGTACCAAACTGGATAATAACTACAAATTAATGATCAAATTATTACCTAATCGGAAGAAATACCAGCAATTAGCAAAATTTAAACCAAAAATACCATCAAAATTATAGTAACTGCTTCATATATGCTTCATATATGCAAAAATTGAGAGAAACAAACAAGAAAAAAATCTGCACACAAGGTGTTCGACGAAATGGTAGAGTGAAATTAATAGGAAAAGAGGGAAATGAGAAAAAAAACCTTGCACGTGTGAGGAGAGGCGAGGCTAGGAAGTGAGCATCGTAGCCTCTAAGGCCGTGGCGGTCACCGGAGGCGGTCATCGGTCACTGGATCCTCTAAGGCGAGGCGAGGAATTGGCTTGGCTGCCAGTATCGTCTAGCGCGATAGCACAAGAGAGGAGGGAGGTAGAGAGAGAGCACATGACGGAGCTTTAGGGTTTAGGCGTGAGAGTGTGGCGGTCAAAACAAATCTGAAGGAAGAAGGAGGGAAAAAATTGGGGATTTGGGGGCTCGGGGGCTCGGGTGGGAGAAGTACAAAATGAAGATAAGGAGGGAAAATAATGAAGGTTAGGGTTTGGGACTGTTAAATAAGAGAAGGAAGAGAGGGGGGGGGGGGGGGGGGGGGGGGGGCAGAAAATGCAGTGTCAGGCTTTTTGGGTCGGTAGAAGATGGGGCGGGCAGACCCAATACATTGTAGGGGCGGTGTGGGTTTGGGGCAGGCAGATACAAAGCCCTTTTGGGGCGGTCAGGAGGTTTGGGGCGGGCCGACGTTGAAATTAGGGGCGGGCGGACCCAACAATAGGCCGACCCAATAGCATTTTTGGGACGGTAAGATAATAGGGGCGGGCTGACCCAAATTTTTGCCGACCCAAGAGCTTTATAGGGGCGGTGGTACTGTTTTGGGGCGGGCCGACCTTAATTTTTAAACATGTAGGGGCGGGCAGACCCTGTAATGGACGACCCTAACGCGTTATTGGGGCTGGCCGACCCAATAATAGCCCTACTGTAGGGGCGGCCCGACCCTAAAAAACAATTGTGTTGTAGTGAGGGAGAAGGATCTCGTCAGGATAGAGGAAGATCTTATCTTAGAGATCGAGAAGGCAAACGCAATCATGATTTTGGGGAGATCCAGGAGGAACATAGAGAGCCCTATTGGGATCATGATTGGGATGAAGAGCTAGATGGAGACCCTCCCGGCAATTTGGATAGAGGTGATGATCAAATCCACGAGAGAGGAGGAAGAATAAACTGGAATCGGGATCATAACCATGGTAACCCCAGAAATAGGAACCGGGAAAGAGATAACAGCCAGGATTTGGGACACGAGAGTCGAAATTCCCTATTTCTCAAGAACCAATGTCAACCCAAAAACTTGGATTCTCAAATGTGAACGATATTTCCGGGTTTGTAGAATCCAGGAATGGCAATACGTAGATATAGCAGCTCTATATCTATCGAAAGATGCAGAGGAGTGGTTTGTGGGATACCAAATTCGACGCCATGATCCACCATGGGCGATGTTCTGCCGCGATATATGCCGACGTTTTGAAAGAAAATTGAGGATGGGACCCGTGGGAGAGTTTCATTCGATCAAACAGAAAGCGTCGGTGTACGAATACCAAGTAAATTTCGAGAAAACGAGGAATTTGGTCTTGCGACAATACCCCAATCTGAATGATCAATTCTTTCTCGAATGCTTTGTATCGGGGTTGCGTAAGGAAATTCGTTCTCAGGTGCTAGTATCTAAACCCAGAACCCTGTGGGATGCATTCGATAATGCTAGCCACTATGAAAATATCACGAAATATTCAAAGAAAAATAAAATTTCCACAAAAATTCAACCGAATACGAGCAAGAAAATGGAGAATGGGAATAATTTCTCAAAGAACAAAGATAGAATTGTGAAGGAGATTGATTTCGAGCAAAAGAGAAGGGATGGGTTATGCTTTTGGTGTCTGGAAAAATTCTCTAAACAGCATGATTGCATGTGGAAACCAAAGAAGGGTTCTGCGCACTTAGTAGTGCACGAAGAAACTGAGAAGGAGTCCAGTGAGGGTTCAAGTAGCGATGAGTCGGTGAAGGAGGCTGAGACTAAGGGAATATATGATGTTAATGATGAGGAACTTCTTAAGATGGATATTTGCTCTCTCCATTCTAACCCAATTCACCAAACAATCAAGGTGAATGGTATGTTTAAGAAGAAATCCTTCTCAATACTCTTAGGGCATGTTTGTTTTGCAGTAACTCAGTCAGATTGTAAGTCGAACTACTGCATTAATCTATTTTTTTGTTGTTTGGTTTGATGTAATTTGTCAAACTACTGCAAGTCGACTTACATTGTCTCTCTATTTTCATGCAACTCAACCTCCCCTCAAATTTACATGAAGTGGAGATACATCACAACATAACCTCTCCTTAAATAGGGATTATATTTTCATTATGTTAATTTAAAAAATTAATCAAACACAATAATCTGAATAAATAAATAAACACTGCCCACAATAATCTAAATAAATAAATAAACACAAATCTACGTCAAGAAATTATTACATTTAAATATAAGTATAAATTATATTTTCATTGTGTTAATATAAGAATATAATTAATCACCATAATCTCACAATAACTAAAATTATTTTAAATATTGATTTTATATATTATTTTAAAATATTTCTAATTATTTTGTCATTTTCTTAATATTTATAAATATGAATTATATTTTAAATATTTGCGTTTTCTAATAATTAGTAATGAACTGTAACGCTAGACTCATTACCAATTCAAAGAAACACGGAAATATTTTAAAATATAATTAATATTTACAAAAATTATAAATATTGAGAAATATTATAAATTATTTTAAAACATTACTAGTATTTCAGAATATTAAAACATGATGTATACAAAATTAATATTTATATATTTCATTTAAATTATTGTGTTTGATTAATTTTTTAGTTATCAAATGAAAATATGATCCATACTTATACTTGAACATAATAATTTTTATGTCAAAATTATTTTCTTTGAAAAATATGATTATTCTCGATATAAAATACTTATAATTTTAATTTATTAAGATCTGATAAAAAAAATTACGATTTTTATTTTGATGTTTTTTTTTTCCAAATAATATAGATTTTAGATATACATATACATGGATGCAATATGGGTATATATATGGATGCAATATGGGTTAATATATCAAGGAAAAAACCAATTTCTACATGTCTGAGGGTCATATCTCAAATTTTCAAACTTTTTGGTCTATTGTAGTAAATCTGAAACATATTGTGTCTTCTTATAAAATTTTGCCCAAATTTATTTGTAAATTTTAGTAGATATAAATCTTGAAATTTATAATTCAATTACATCAACCCAAACATCAAAACTATAAATCCAGTAGTTTCACTTTCGTGAATCCAAACATTTAAATTTGAAGTGCATTTCCGGGAAGTCGACTTGCGGAAAGTTAATTTACTTCAGGTAATTTCTAATACGGTCACCCAAACATGCCCTTAGTCAATACTCTTAGACAGCGAAAGTACTCATTAATTTCTTGATCCAAAATTTGCCAAAATAACCAAATTACCAATTACTAAGACGAACCTAGTATTGGTAACAGTGGCTAACGGATCCAAATTGATAAGTGATTCGTTATGTAAAGGCGTGGAATGGAGTATTAACGGGAATCACTATACCTTGGATTTGCGATTATTGGAGTTGGGATCTGTAGAGATGGTCTTGGGTTGTGATTGGATGAAACCGTTCAGCCCGGTAGAGTTCGATTTCAATGCCAGGACCATTTCGTTTCATCATCAAGGGAAACGGATCATTTTCAAGGAGGAAGACGGGTTGGGAATAGGATCCGCATCCATTAAATTCATTGAAGGATCGGAGTTGCATTCCATGATTTCAAAAAACCAGATTTGTTGGCTGGCTCATATGCAAAAGATGGAATTAGATTCCGAGGAGAACCAAAAAATGGGATTAGGAATGCTCGAAAATAATCGGGAATCTAATTCTAAAATACAGATAAAAAAAATGGAGTTGAAAGCATTAGTCGACCGTTATGAGGATATTTTCCAAGAACCGAAATCCCTTCCTCCAAACCGAGAACTCGATCACTCAATTACGCTGGAAGAGGGTTCGAAACCGGTACAGCTCAGACCTTACCGGTATGTAAGTGGACAGAAGAACGAGATAGAAAGGATCGTAAATGAAATGATGGAGAATGGGATTATCCAAAGGAGTCAGAGTCCATTTGCATCTCCAGCAATATTGGTGGGGAAGAAAGACGGGTCGTGGCGATTGTGTATCGACTACAGACAGCTGAATTCCGTCACAATAAAAGATAAGTTTCCAATTCCCGTTATCGATGATCTTTTAGATGAATTAAGTGGTACTAAAATATTCTCTAAACTAGATCTGAGAGCAGGATATCATCAAATCCGAATGGCAGAAGGGGATGTATTCAAAACTGCTTTTCGAACGCATGCTGGTCACTATGAGTTCTTAGTGATGTCGTTTGGGCTCACGAATGCACCGGCAACGTTTCAAGGTCTCATGAACCGAATATTCGAACCATATCTCAGAAAATTCGTGTTGGTGTTTTTTGATGATATTATGGTTTATAGCCAGAATGAGGGAGATCATGTGAAGCATGTCCAACAAGTGTTTGATCTATTGCGTGAGCATCAATTATATGCTAAATTCAGTAAGTGTTCATTTGGGGTGGACAAAATTGAGTACCTTGGACATGTTATCAACAAGGAGGGGGGTGGTACAGATCCTAAGAAGATAGAGGCTATGGTTTTATGGCCTAAACCTAAAAATTTGAAGCAATTAAGTGGCTTTTTGGGTTTAACTGGCTACTATAGGATAAGTTTAAAATTATCGTTTACTACTATTCGAAAATGACATTACTTAAGGATAAGTTTGGGGTGATACATCGTTTACTACTACTATTCAACTAATCTCGTCCTACAAAACTATCGTTTAGATAACTAACTAACTCTCTTCCTCCTCTAGGTATCTCAAACCTATAGCTTTCGCATGGTAATCATACTTAGCTTGCGAGAGTGGCTTAGTAAACGGGTCCGCAACATTCCTGTCAGTATCAATCTTCTCAATGATCACATCCTTGCGTTGCAAAATCTCACGGATCAAGTGAAATTTTCTGAGTATGTGCTTGGAGCGATGATGTGCCCTCGGTTCCTTGGATTGTGCTATTGCTCTAGTATTATCGCAATACACAACCAAGGGTTCCGAGATACTCGGGACTAGACCAAGTTCAGTCACAAATTTCTTGATCCATACTGCCTCCTTTGCCGCTTCGGAAGCCGCAATATACTCCGATTCAGTTGTAGAGTCCGCAATCGTGGGTTGTTTGGAACTCTTCCATACGACCGCTCCACCATTTAAACAAAACACGTATCCGCTTTGTGATCGAAAGTCGTCGACACATGTTTGGAAACTGGCGTCGGTACAACCATTTATGACCAACCCGGATGTCTTTCCACCATAAATTAGAAATTGATCATTAATCCTTCGTAAGTACTTAAGGATGTTTTTAACCGCGATCCAATGCATATCTCCTGGATTTGATTGGTAACGCGAAACGACGCTCAATGCATACGACACATCATGTTGCGTACAAATCATGGCATACATAATTGATCCAACCGCTGAAGCGTATGGAACAATACTCATCGCATTCTTATCCTTGCTCGATGTCGGACATTGAGATTTAGAATGCGGTATGCCACTCGACATCGGAAGGAATCCTTTCTGCGAATCATGCATTGAAAACCTTTTCAATACTTAGTCGATGTACATGCTTTGATTCAAGCCGAGTAATTTCTTGGATCTATCTCTATAAATCCTCATGCCTAAAATATAGGCGGCCTCGCCTAAATCCTTCATAGCGAAACGAGTATTTAAATACTTCTTAACATCTGTAAGCATCGGTATGTCGTTTCCTATGATTAAGATGTCATCTACGTATAGAACAAGAAATACTACGCGGCTCCCACTAACCTTCTTGTATACATAAGGTTCCCCTATGTTTTTGACGAAATTATATTCGCTTATAACTTCATCGAAACGTATGTTCCAACTCCGAGAAGCTTGCTTCAATCCATAAATGGATCGTTGCAACTTGCACACTTTCTCCGGATTCTTTGAATCGACAAAACCCTCGGGTTGTGTCATATACACATCATCTTGCAAATTCCCGTTAAGGATTGCGGTTTTGACATCCATTTTCCAAATCTCGTAGTCATAATACGCTGTGATGGCAAGTAAGATCCGTATGGATTTAAGCATTGCTACGGGTGAAAATGTTTCTTCATAGTCGACACCATGAATTTGTTTGAAACCTTTCGTCACAAGCCGTGCCTTATAAGTGTTTACATTCCCATCCATGTCGGTTTTCTTCTTGAAAACCCACTTGCATCCCACGGATTTAACTCCGGGAGGTGGATCAATCAAGTTCCAAACTTGATTATCGTACATGGATTGAATCTCAGATTTCATGGCCACATACCATTTATTGGAATCCTCGCTATTCATAGCCTCACGGTAAGATGTCGGCTCATCATCTATGAGTTCGACTTCATCATCATTTGCCATGATAAAACCATATTGTATAGGCTCTTGACGAGTCCTACCCGATCTACGAATTGCGCCTTGTGCACTTGACTCCGGATCCTCAACAATTGACGGAACTGGATCAATGTTCATCGGTTCAATATCCATTTGTTGGTCTCGAATCTCCTCGAGTTCTATTCTATTTCCATCCATTCTTTTAGATATGAATTCCTCCTCTAGGAAGGTACCTCCACGAGCAACAAACACTTTGTTCTAGTATGGATGATAGAAATAGTATCCCTTAGTTTCCTTGGGATAACAGACAAACAAACATTTTTCATATTTGGGATCGAGTTTATCCGCAATTAATTTGCAGACATAAGCCTCACATCCCCAAATCTTCACATAAGACAACTTCGGAACTTTTCCATAAGAAGGCCGATGTCTCTAGGGCGTTCCTGCCGGAGTCCATTGTGGAACTATTCCACATTCCTTTAGATGATCTTCAAACTCATAGCTCAAATATTCGCCTCCTCGATCCGACCGAATGGCTTTAATTTTCTTGCCAAGCTGATTTTCAACTTCGTTTTGAAACTCTTTGAACTTTTCAAAGGTTTCCGCTTTGGCACGCATCAAATAGATATATCCATATCTACTATAATCGTCCGTAAACGTAACGAAATAGTGGTGGCCTCCTCTTGCCTCGATGCTTATCGGTCCATATACATTGGAATGTATGAGTTTCAATAAGTCGTTGGACCGCTCTCCAACCTTGGAGAACGGCGCCTTTGTCATCTTGCCAAGCAAACAAGACTCGCAACTCCCATATGAATCAAATTCAAATGAGTCTAGTAATCCATCTTTATGGAGCCTAGATAAGCGTTTCTCATTCACATGACCAAGACGACAATGCCAAAAAAAAGTGCGACTATCAACTTTCGGTTTAATCCTTTTCGCATTAACATTGTAGATAGACTCATTATATTCATGATCGAAATCCAATACATAAAGACCATTCTCCAATAGGACATTTTCATAGATAATAGAATTCTTACATATTGTAAATTCATTATTCTTAATAAAAAATTCCTAGGCATCCTTGGCTAGTTTCGACACACTTATTATGTTCTTACATAAAGACGGTACAAAATAACAATTATTTAGTACTAATATAAGTCCACTCGGCAAAGTAAGATTATAAACGCCCACGGCTAAAGCAGCAACCTTTGCTCCATTCCCGACACGTAAATCCACCTCGCCTCGCGCCAATCTTCTACTATTACTTAGACCCTGCATATTTCGACAAATATGAGTTCCACACTCGGTATCTAATACCCAGTTATTCATAGTTGAAAGATTAACTTCGATAACATTAATACCTGAGAGACCGGCTTCTGAATCAGTCTTGCCCTTCTTCACCTCCTCGAGGTAAGACTTGCAATTGCGCTTCCAATGTCCAGCCTTGTGACAATGATAACACGTCTCATCCTTGGATTTCTCAATTCCCTTTGTCTTCGGCTTCGACATTTTCTTAGCCAAACCACCCTTAGACCTTGATCTCTTGCGATCCTTAGATTGAATCGTGAGAACATTCCCAGCAACTCTTGCCTTGTTCTCACCGGATGTCTTCAACATCTCCGATTCAAAATTCTTGAGCATTCCATGAAGCTCAGGTATCGTCCTATCCATCGAATGCATGTGATAATTCGTCACAAATGGAGAAAACATTGGAGGAAGTGCACACAAGATCAAATCCTGCTGCATGATCTTCGACAATTTCTCTCCTAGCTTCTCTAGACGGTCTATGAGAGCTTGGACTTTTAACACATGAGTGCTCACCGAAGACCCTAACGGCATCTTGCAATTCACCAACTCTTTGAGAGTATTGAAACGTTCAATACGCTCCTGCTCTTGGAACATTTCCTTGAGCACGGTGTTAATAAAATATGCATCCGCGTCCTCAAACTGCTTTTGAAGACTAGCGTCCGTGCATGCCAACATAAGGCATGTCACGTCATTCGAGTCCTTCTTAAGTTTCTCGTATGTGGCCTTGTCCTCGGCCGAAGCATCATGAGCCGGCACAACTAGATCCGTATCTAATACGTAACTTTTGCCCTCTTGCCTAAAAACAATTCTCAGGTTTCGGTGCCAATCTATATAGTTTCGGCCCACTAGCTTATCTTTTTCTAATACCGATCTAATCGATAAGGTGTTGGTATTACTTGAAGACATGCTCTACAAATGAAATAAGATTGATTTACTAACGTTGCGAACTTATCTTATAGGCTTATATGATGATTATATGCATGTATTAATTTTATCGAATCGGTAACCCTCATACCGATACGGGACTTCAAGTCCATAACACTCAAGACCCATATTTCACGATCCTCCCACAAGTTGCTTTGGCAGACGGGTGGGATCTCGCTATTTAGGTAGGATTATATTCAATCACATCCAATGCGACTCTTGCACTTTATAGGATTTTGGTGATGGATCATATCATATATAATCCCAGTTCGGTGTGTGCATCCTATCTATGCCCCGAACTCCAATCGTATTGGCCTGGACGGTTAAGTCACAACCATACTCAACGTATCGTTCAAATAAACTACTAATAAGTCGACTTTGGCCTTAACCCTTATCAGTCCTTATTTAACGCTTGCCACCCCGTCGATAGCTACAATAACCCATGTCGGCTTTGGCCTTAACCCATGTGAAACGTAGTATCGAACATAGTGGTTGTGAATATGGAAGGCATTTCCATGACTTAAATATTATGAGGGATCATGCCAATGCATGTTGAACTTCGTGACATAATCGTATTATATCACTATCACAAGATTTTCTAATGCATATGCACTATCTAGGGAGACTAAATTATTCTAAATAATAATTAAATAAATATGAAATAAATCGGTGCAAAGAATACAAATTTTCGAAGTGTGTAGTCAAAAACTAAATCTGGCAACCAGGGGCTTGTGCGTCATGATGCACCATAAGCTGCGTCATGACGCACCACCTCATGTAACTCTTTACACAGGATGACTGACAGTTTCGTGCGTCATGACTAACCAACATCAAAAACTTCCAGGGGACCTAGCGTCATGACTCACCAAACCGTTCGTCATGACTGACCAAGTGCTTCCGCTCGGTGCGTCATGACTGACCGATCCGTGCGTCATGACTGACCAAGTGCTTCCGCTCGGTGCGTCATGACCGACTGATCCGTGCGTCATGACTGACCAAAGGCACCCCCGAGATTCCGTGGCACCCGCTCGGTGCGTCATGACTGACCAATCGGTGCGTCATGACTGACCCTGCATTTTTTTGCCAATTCTGCCCTGATTTTGATTCCGTTTTTCATCGTTTCGAAAACGATCGATCATGAAACTCTTTTCACAATCATTCCTAGATACGCTCAATCATCCTATGACTGATCTCTAGTGAATTCACTTGTGATTTTAATCGAAATTCCTTTTCAATCACCAATTTTATGCAAACGGATGCAACTTTTGCAAACTCGTGCGTATAACTTTTATACGACTATGACTCGACTCTCGAATCTCAGCGTTTGCTATGATACCATTGTTGGGAATTCACCCGACCCCGAGCCCCGCGCAACGGAAGTGAGGGCCCGGTCCGGTTTCCAAAACCCGAGATCACGCCTTGATTCCGAAAGTACGATGCAAAGAAGGATAGTCAATTACCGGTGCAAAATTGATTGCACTCGATGGATTGATCACGTTTCCTTCTTTCTCCTGTCACGTTGGTGACTAGTCGTGCGTCCCACGCCCACACGTCTCCCACCACTTCGTTGACGATAAACATGTCTCCGATTTGAACACAACAAGAGCCACAAGTGTCGCTCCTCTACGTGTATCCACCGTGAGTCATAACACCTCGGTTACGGGTATACCTACCTAGACGATATACCGGTAAACTTGCTTGATTGAATTGATTCTCTAAACCGAGAAAAATCCCTTTTCTCGTTTCTCTCTTTTTCGCACCCTTTCACTCTATGAAAAAATGTCTCTCTTATAATATAATGATTTGGATTAAATCTGCATCACAGAGAGAGAGAGAGAGAGAGAGAGAGAGAGAGAGAGAGAGAGAGAGAGAGAGAGAGAATTATCCTATTTATACTAAATAGGATAAAGACACCCAAAAGGCATGTTTTAGACACACCAAACCGTGTGTACCAAAAACTGCCAGAAAATAGCTTTTTAACACAGTGCGTCATGATGCACCATATGGTGCGTCATGACTGACGATGTCAAAAAGTTTCTAGACAAAATACGCATCCGTGCGTCATGATGCACCATTTGGTCTGTCATGATGCACGACCATATTTTTCCTGAATTTGGCTAAGTCCACAACCATTGCTGACTGAACACACTAGGTGCTTCATGATGCACCATATGGTGCTTCATGATGCACCATATGGTGCTTCATGATGCACCATATGGTGCTTCATGATGCACAGTGTTATTTCGCCCAATTCTGCACAATCCTATTGTGCATCTATCCGTTTTCTCGAACGCGTACGTTCGTGTGTCCTTGTGTGTATATTTTTACGGTTGATCCGAAACTGTATTTCTTTCAGGGTTCAAACGATAGTCTTCCGTCTTACAAGTTCTCCTTCATGTTGCTCATGTTTGTATTGTGTGATTGATCACAAATCTCCTTATGTAGAATAAAAGGATTGGTGAGAGAAGCACATATTTGGGATATACAAACATATATAGATAAGATCTAGTAAAAAAACACATTTTCTAACTTAAAAACTACATATACCATTTCACTATTCTATAAAGTCGAAAATAATAAATCGTTCAAACCGAATTCGAATCTTCACGAAAGTTATAGAAAATTATCTTCACAACGCAATTTGTTCTAACTCAATTGGAGTTCAGACACGAAAGTTATGACGGTTTTACTAACTGAGTGTAAAACGGTCACATTCTTTGAACGATTTATACATACATGAAGACTTATTTTCCATTTGAACAATTGATCATATTCGTGGAAGTCTTGAAACGAACTATTGTGATCTTGAATTGTAGCTTCGTTCGTCTTCAAGGATCTTGATGAACTCTTGTGATCTTGAGTTGTAGTTCCGTTCGTCTTGAATGATCTTGATGAACTTTTGTGATCTTGATATTGTAGCATCGTTCATTTTTATCACTTTCATCTTGATTGATCTTCACTTGATCTTAATGATCTTCATTCCGTCTATTTTTGAGCTTCTATCGCATATATGTTTAGCCTGATTCAATCTTTGTTCTTATTCTTTTGATGGTAATCTCAACAGGCATTTGATTGGCTCATCCCATCCGGTTCTCAATTCTAGGCATATTGAGCTTCAATTATCCTTAATGGTATTTTTTAATATCAAATTGTTGATTCAAAAGTCCTACGATATGATTGTATCGAAACAATGTCGATACTACTAATCATTTCGTGTAGGTGCAACTTGTAGAGAGATAGGTACACATCACTAAAAGTATCAAAAGAAGATTAACAAAGTAAAAGAATGAAGGAGAATATCAAGACGCACAAGAAACCAAGCAAGACATAGAAGACTTCCGCAAGTTGGGAAATCACCAAATACAAACCATAGGTATTCCTAGACATAAAATAGAATTATCAAGATCAAGTAAATTATTCAAATCAAAATGTAAATGAAATATGGCTTAATCACAGACAAAATCATAGTTCGTTCGAACGTACCGTACTATCCGTTCGAACGAACCATGGTGTATGAACACGTGTCACTATCTCCACTAAAATAAATAACATCCGTTCGAACGAACCATTATGGTCGTTCGAACGAGAAGTCACGGGTTCAAAGAGACAAAATCTAAAATAAATAAATACAAACAGTTCGTTTGAACGTGTCACTATATTCGTTCGAACGAACCATTGTGATAAGTTCAGAACGAACCCATAGGTTCGTTATGAACGAACTAACAAGCCATTTTCAAACTTGACAGTTCGTTCGAACGAACACACAATGTGTGTTCGAACGAACACATGAGACTTTGAGTAATTTACACATAACGGCTAATTGGACTGAATGGTTCGTTCGAACGCACTGTCATGTACGTTCGAACGAACTGTACATAAAAGTTGTTTTTTCAAAGGGAAATATGTGTTCTAAAAATATGAACCTTTTGAGCTTTCTCTCTCCAACACATTCAAGATATTTTATTACCCAATTCTAAAAGAGAGAAAACAAAGCTCCAAGCAAGATCTTGCATATCCATAAAAACCTTAGATCCAAGATCTACTTCCTTCCTTCTAATCAAAGATTCCCAACTTGCGTGACCGATCACGACTAGTTCTTTGTTAGAGAATTGTAATAGGCTAGTTTCAATTTGTAAACCCCGCCATAGATCGATAAAATCGTGTAAATCGATCTAGGCAAACCTTGTAAGAATTGACACAGGAATTCAATCGAAAACCTAAAAGGCGCAAGGCATCTCCGGAGACGTAGGTACTTGTATTCATATCGAATCGGTCGATTGAGCAAGTAGACGGTGAGTTAAAGCTACAAAGCAACCACCTACCGAACTCCGTAAACAAATATCTTGTGTTATTTGTTCTTGGTATCACTCTTTTTATCTTTCATTAATTTCGCTTCCGAATTTAAACCAAAATTGTATACCATTACCGAAAATTGGACCATAGGATTACCTATTCACCCCTCTCTAGGTTAGAATTAAACAACACAAACATTTAGAGTAAATCATTAGTGTTATCGGTACTGTTTTTAAACAATTAAATAAAATTTGAACAACAACTCGGTGTATCTCATTTTAATCTAGGTAGTTATTATTGATACCGTAGGTTCCGGTAATGATCAATGAGAATAAAATTCATTGTCAGTTTTAAAACGAACCTACGCGGCTACACAACTAATTTTTTTTTTCATATCGAGCATTTATGTGTATTGGATACACGTATATCTCAAAATAGGTATAGGGATTATACGTGTGTACAATTACCAATCATTTCGACAAAATCACTACAATTACCAATCATATAGCTTCAAAACTTGATGAAACCAACTATCTAGTACGGAGATCTCAAATTGAATTTCTAAATAAGGGTTTTTGGCCTACAAAAACATTCTTAACTGGTACCAATACAATACCGGATGAGACAACTGGTACAAATTCGACCCCAAATCCTTTATTCTTACGCCGGAAACAACGAAACCCCTTCCTGCTAGGTTGGTTAATGCCACCGCATAGGCTGCCCCCACCACTGCTCAGGCATGGAAAATCCTAGTTGAGTTTTGTAACACGACGACAATGGCTCACTTTTAGACCTCTACGCCCAACTGGCATCCTCACGCAAACATATTTCCGGAACATGAAACAACTAGGCGACCATCTCTCTATCCTTGGATACCCCCTTCCACACAAGCTCCTTCCTCTCTTCATTTTGCGAGGCTTGGGACCGGAATATAACGGTTCGTATCTGCCATCAAGATTACCACTCCGATCTCTCTCCATGAACTCCATGGCCTCCTTCCTCTCTTAGTTATGGATAAGATAGAATTAGGTTCATAATTATGGATAAGACGATTTGATATTGTGAATTAGACTAAACTAGCGGTTAGCTTATGTAAGGTTAAAACTCTATAAATACACCTTGTAAATCAATCCTTTAATATATAAAAACATTCATTAATCATTCTAATAGAATTTCATATAAACCTTTACCAGTCTCGAACCCATTTTTCAACCATATCCCTAAATACAATCAATCTATTTGTTCAAAACCTAGTAATCAATCCCTCCAACATCAGAAAGATTAATCTTTATCGACCCATATTCAGCCCAAATCATAATAAAACAACCATGACTTCCACACATTATTCTCAAACCAATGAAAAATGATCATAGCTGATTAATTCTACAAATTCAAATTGAAAGATAGTTTGATATTGGGGTTATATATTCAGCCCCACAAACTAAAAAAACAACCTTAATGAGGTGGCAAAAGAGTGATATGATAATTGGATTGATTAGTATTATTAATTGATTCAATTAACGACTTAATTGACTGTTTAATTAAATTGACTCATCAATTAACATGTACTAATATTAACATATTATAAATTATTTACGTGTCAATTAATATTTAATGGAGTCAATTATAAAAGCTAATCAATTCATTTAATCATTTTTTGCCACTCATCAAGGATGTTGGGATGAGTTTGTGGGGCCAAGTATATTTTCTTTTGATATTTTAGATATTTGCAAATGAATCAGTTCTCATTCAAAAGTTCATAAATGACAAAATTAGCAATAATTATTAATTCTTTTTAATTTGAACGCGAACTAAAAAAAATCTTTCAGAAAATCTCCCTTCTCACTGATACTTTCGAGTTAGAGATTTACAATGACCTTTGTAGATACTCTGCAATCGCATCCGTAAGAATGACGACCTCTACCAAGGCAGCTACTTCCCATTCTACTTGTTTGCGCAAATTTTCATTATTATCCACTGCTTGTATGCACTTGTCCATCACCGAACGCATATCGACGTATGCTTGGGCTGCGGCTCCGTACTTTCTGAGTGTCATGTCTCTACCAGCCCTTTTTATGGAAGGAAGTGCCTTCGAATATATTTGCAAGCAAAGACCCAAAGCTTTTTGTTCGGCACCAGAGAAATTCGACGATATACGATGAAAGTCGGTTACCACCGCAGTTAGATTAGCGGTGGTGATTTCTCCTGCGATGTTACCAAGCGTGTAGTAGTCGGCCGAGCGGCTTCGAGGATCTGTTTTGAGGATTGAGAGACACATATCAACAGTGATGTAAGAAGAAGGCGCCATACTACAAAGTCGCTCGAGGGGAGACTCCGCGGACACGACGAATAAGGGGCTGTTGTAGGAGAGGTTTAATACAAAAACCAAAGAAAGGAAAAATAAAGAGGATGATCCCATTTTTGATAATTTGTGTTAAGCTGATGAAGGATGTAAGTGAACTTATTTTCTCTATATATAGTATATATACAAACAAACGTAAGAAAAAAGATTTGCGTACGTTTCGGTTTAGTTCATTGCATTCAATCCTGTCCCCAGATTTCAACCACCTCTATATGCTAACAAACACCTTTAATCAACATAGTTATTAACAAGAAGCAAGTAATTAATTAATATGTGATATATAATTAAGGAAATTTTACTGTTCTAACCAAGTTTGGAAACAATATTCACGAAATAACCAAGTTTTGAACATAATTCTTAAAATGTCTTTTGCGCGGTATGAAACCTCGCCTTACTGTAGCAGACGGAGAATGAAACCCCGCTTTCCTTAATTTCATTCCAGACTAAAGGGATTAACAAAGGCGCATAACCATACAACGCCAGGCGCTGAATGAAAAAACCTGAGCATCTGCGACGGCAAAAACCGTCGCTAAAGATTACAGTACTGTCGCTAAATATTTCCTACGGCCCGTCGGTGAAGCTGAAAGCGCCTCTTTCTCTCTCTTAAGCATCATTTCCTACGGCCCGTCGGTGAAGGTGCTCATTTCCTACGGCCCGTCGGTGAAGGTATAAATATTTCTCTTTCAAGTTAGGTTAATCTAAGATTTCTTAGCAATCATTCCTGGGTTTCTCTTCCAAAAAATTGTTTCAATGCTGGAGGAGTTCATACAACATTCTCGGGTGTTTGAGTGTTTACATTTGTGTGCTTGAATTTATGTGGATTTATGTACTTGAATTTATGAACTATTTTAAATTCTTAATATTTAATTCAATATATATGAAATGTTAATTAATACATATTTAGTATATATTATATGTTAAATATATCTTAATTAAATATTTAATTAATATATTGAATTAAATATTAAGAATTTAAAATAGTTCATAAATCCAGATAAATTCAAGTACACAAATGTAAACACTCAAACATCCGAGAATGTTGTCTGAACTCCTCCAGCATTGAAACAATTTTTTGGAAGAGAAATCTAGGAATGATTGCTAAGAAATCTTAAATTAACCTAACCTGAAAGAGAAATATTTATAATTTTACCTTCACCGACGGGCCGTAGGAAATGAGCACTTTCACCGACGGGCCGTAGAAAAATTAAGAGAGAGAAAGAGGCGCTTTCACCTTCACCGACGGGCCGGTAGGAAATGAGGCTTAAGAGAGAGAAAGAGGCGCTTTCAGTTTCACCGACGGGCCGTAGGAAATCTTTAGCGACGGTTACTGTAATCTTTAGCGACGGTTTTTGCCGTCGCAGATGCTCAAGTTTTTTCATTCAGCGCCTGGCGTTGTATGGTTATGCGCATTTGTTAATCCCTTTAGTCTGGAACGAAATTAAGGAAAGCGGGGTTTCATTCTCCGCCTGTTACAGTAAGGCGAGGTTTCATACAGCGCAAAAGACATTTTGAGAATTATGTTCAAAATTTGATTTTTTCGTGAATATTGTTTCCAAACTTGGTTAGAACAGTAAAATTTTCTATAATTAATATTCATTTAGGTTAACAATTCCTAGTTAATTTAAGAAATTATTAATCATGTGTCCCTTGTTAATTATTATGTTAATTTAGGATATAGAGGGTGTGGTGGTGGAATTTGGGGGTGAAGTAAAATTTCCCATAATTATTTTGCATTCAATTTTATTAGTAACTGAATGAGAAAAATTCAAAAAGATTTAGTTCAGAAAGATAATATTTTGTACCTGAAAATTCATTTCATTGATAAGCATAATTTTATTTCATTTATACATGTGTACAGTTCGTTTATGTTATAAATTTAACGGCCCATATTAATATAGACAATCTTTTGCCGGTATAAAATGTTATCCGATAGGTAAAAAAATTTTATATAATTGCTGGTAAATTCAACGGCCCATAATTTTATTTTTTTTATATAAATTTTTACCAAACTTTAAAAAAAAAAATTATATAATCTCCACCCCCACCTAGTAATTGAGTCTTAAATTTCTTTATTTGCTTATTCTTTACTTTAATTACTCATTAAAAACATTTTTTTTTGGTAATTGCGGGTTGTAACGTGTCGGGTGCATAATATCATGAATAATGATAAATACGCCTCACTCATCCTGCACATCAATAAATAGAAAGTAACTATTAATTAATTAATTAATTAATAACTGTCACAATTTAATTTGAAAATTGAATGAGTAATTTATATGTGCGGGTATGTTTGAGGGTTTTCCATGCGGAGTGTCTAATACCACTGATAATATTATTGTTATTGTTAAGTTCTATTGAAAAGTATATATGTTTGGGAAATTATATTTTGCCACCATATTTGATCAAAAACTCCTCTATGACATCACATCTTCTAATTAACCAACTTAATTAACATGGTAATTAAGAAGATCAATTGAATTAATAATTTTTAAATATTAAATAGAAATTGTCAATCTAGATAGATGTTAATTCTATGAATATTAATCCAGATGAGTGTTAATTGCCATGTCAATTAAGTGGATTAATCTTAATATGACGATGTTTGGTTGAAATCTGGTGACACCATATATACCCTCAGTTACGTTCCTTTTGGGCCTTGTTCGGATGAGCAGAAAAATATGTAGTTTAGTTCTGGGATAGGTAAGAAAATATTTTCAAAAGTAGTTTGGATGTAGTAGTTTTCAGACAAAAATAGTTTAAGAAAGTATCTAGAAATTCGTAGGATTTGCTTGGTTTGAGGGAAGAAGAGGAGAAGGAAAGGTAAAATATTCTCGTGCTTGATTTGGGATAGAGAGATGGAACGGAAAGGAAGAGAAGGGCAATATACATATCAAGTCTAGTACCGTATGTAGATGATGAAAAATTATTTTTAGAAAAAAATTAATTATTTTCAAAAATATTACATTTTGAAAAGAAAAAACATTATGTTTAAAATATATTGTATTTTAGAAGTTTATGGTATCATAGTTTTTAAAAATTAATTTGTTGTATTTACATAAATTAATTTTCAAATAAAAAATAATATAATAATTATAATTACATCCTCTCTATTTACATTTCCTTTTCCTGCCCTCAAAACCAAGCATGGATAAAATAAAATTTACCCTTGAGAATTTATTTCATTTCCCTTCCCTTTCCTCTCTTTATCCGGAAACCAAGCAAAGCAAAGGCTTAGAGAACAAAGAGGCCATTTACTATGCCTCCCAAATTTGAAAAAAAAATCTTGATGGGTTGCCATGATTTGATTTTAATTGTAAAGATATACAAATCATCTCCAAAATTTGTTGTAAAGATATACAAATCATCTCCAAAATTTGTCCCCTATATAGAAACATGTGCCCTACCAATTAACAGTATAGCAGTATAGCCGATTAACACGTGAGCCCCACCAATTAACAATGTAACCGGTTAACAACTAATTATATTAATGTTATTTTTTCAAAATTTTTGAATTAACAAGAAAGTACATATCAATTAACATTTAATGATATATATAGTTGAAATATTGAGGATTATTTGAGAGATGGTTTGCAGACCTTGTGACATCATGATGTGACATGATGACTACATCAAGAATGTTGATGCTATTATGTTGTGGGGGCATAGTAAAAATTGTCGTAAAATTTTCCAAGAACAAATATATGCTTTTCGGACAGTCTTACCCATCAAGTTCTTTTTGTTAAATATTTTTTCAATTATTTTAATATATATATTTAACTAATATTTTTTGAAATACAATACATTTGTAAAAAATGTAATTTAGATGTGTTATATATCCTTTTAGATATATTATATTTTTTTATATACATTTGGTGGTTATAATTTTTTATTTGGTAGTTAACACGTTTATTACCAATTTTTTTTAATATCTAATATGCAATATTTTGATAAGGTACTTGTTAACAAATTTTGCTTAAAGTATTCACTTCCTTCAACTTCGGTATTATAGTTATTCTCGAGTTAATCTTGCTAAATTGGAGTTCATTCGTATTTAATTCGTCGAATAAATAGTAAAATCTCATCGAGTCTCGATGACTTTCCTTTATGGAGGAAAAGTATCAATAAATAACCAATTAAGAATTAAGAAATTGTGTGTAGGGCTGCAAACGAGCCGAGCTCGAGCGAGCTGTGCCAAGCTCAAGCTCGGCTCGGAACTTATTCGAGCTGGCTCGGCTCGTTTAGAATTATGGTTCGAGCTCAAAAATCAAGCTCAAGCTCGGCTCGTTTTAATTCGAGCTAGCTCGGCTCGGCTCAACAGTAGCTCAATTAAAAAAATAACTTAAATTTTAATTAAAAAATTGTAATAATCACGAATAAACATAAAATATTTTAAATACTAAAATATCTTAAAACATAACAATAATAAATCAAACATACACAACACAAAACATAAAAAAATAGGATTTGAACTTGGTATTATTAATTTGTCTCCCCTAGTTAAAATTCTTTTTTATGACCTAAGTTGTAACCCAAATTGGAATTATTATGAAGATAAAAAATTTCTTTATAAACTTTTATAATTAAAATAATATATATAATGTAAATTAATTATGATAAAAATATTTAATTTTTTAAATCGAGCTAAAAAAAATTCCGAGCTTAATACGAGCGAGCTGAGTCTGGCTCAAGCTCGACTCAATAAGCGTTCGAGCTAGCTCGGCTCGGCTCGTTTAATTTCGAGTTAATATCGAGCGAGCTATTATCGAACTATTATCGAGTCGAGCTCGAGCGAGTCACGAGCCAAGAGCTAAAGTTGCAGCCCTAATTGTGTGTATTTTTCGTAAAACCCCGAGACAAGCTAAAATTTCGGTGTGAAGTGGTGAACTAGCTACCACACTCGAGCCTTCGAAATACTTGGTGACATCTCCCCGCAAGATGATAAACCCTATCCCCGCATTTACATTTGACCACGACCCATCAAAGAAACAAAAGAATTCCTTATTTGAAAAGTTCTCCAACGATATCGAGATGGAGGAGAAATCACCGAATGTATTGTTTGCTTTAGTTATGCCTTGAGCCATTTGTAAAACATTAGCAGGGCTATGTCGGGTATTTTGAAAAAGTCGCTCGCATCGACTTTTCCAAATCGCCCATAAGATATTAGCAAGGAACACCGCGGATGAACGATGAACGATGAACGATGTACTTCAATTCTTGTGCTATATTTTCGGACAACTTGCTTGTTGTTCAAGCGATGAACGATGTAAGTCTTGATGTCGATTGGCGTGCCTATTTTCCACTTCAAGAATGCCGGAGTTTAGTTGGTATTCACAAGGATTGGAGCTTCCATCATATACCGAGAGAGCGGAATAACACCGCGGATTCAATTGCAAAACGAGCACGTCTCGAACAAAAGATTTTTTTCGGTTATGATGACTTTATTATAGACTAGTAATTGTTTTAGCCGTCTTGTTTTTAGACATGTGAAATTATGCGCTATTATTTGAATGTAATGTGTTTTTGTAAATAGCCTAAGGGCAGTTTAATGCACAAAAAAAAAAAGAATTAATAAATTGTAATTAAAATTTTACAAATTAAGAAATTGTAATTAAAATCGAAATGTTTTAATATTATCAATCAAATAATAATAATATTTTTAATTTGAAGTATATAGTTACTTCAATATTGACACAGTGGTGTGGCTACATGGGCGAGTCAATGTAGGCAACGCAGCCGATTCTGCCTTTACTCCCGTCCTCTCGCGTTCAACTAAACACACACTTCATTTCATCTCCTCGCCGATACTCCCACCGATTCTTCGACACACACCAACACTCCAGATAGATCCCGAATTCGTCATTTCTTCATCTTCTCCGCCGCAATCGCCCTTCCATTCATCGATTTTCTCTCCGATCCTGCTCGGATTGGGTAATGTAGTGCTTTGACCTCGCGAAAACCCTAGAATTTGGGGCAACTTTGATCGACTCTTCATCACTCGTCCCGAAGGTGAAATCGGCGTTAGCATTAGTATCTGGTTCGATTTTTTGATCGTTTTTAGTTCGATTTTCATATTTAGAGTGCAATATGTCTGGTGCCGAATTCAGAGCTATAGTGTTTCTACATCTTAGTCCATTTCGTTAAATTGTGCTACCTGTTTACGTTTTTAGGTTTTAGTTTATCCTTAGTCTAGCATGAGGTACCTGCATGATCAAACTTTCTTCTAGTTTTTCGATTCAAGCCCATATTTATAGTGCAAAATTGCACAGGTAGTATGAAATGTAGAAAATATTCTCATATTAAAATGCTCTTGTTTTATGTTAGGTACCACCAATGCTCGATACATCTTGAGATAAAATATGGCAGGAAGTTCAAACAATAACTTAGACAGTCCATCATTCTCTGGTTCATACTCAAAAATGGAGAGGTCTGGAAGCTTCCGCGAGGGTCTCGAAAACCGTACGACTAACACATCGAGATCCGCACAATTATCCAGCGAGATCCCTCCTTTGTCTCAGTACCTGAATCTTGATCCGGTTTCTATGTTGGGCGAACAACAAAAATATTCTAAATCTGGCGAATTGAGACGCGTACTTGGTATCAGTTTAGAGGATCATTCTTTTGGGTCCGCACTTTCTTCGAAGGTACCGGTACCAGAAGAGCTCAAACGGTTTAAGGGGAGCCTCGTCGACTTGTCCACTAGGGCCAGGTATTCTATACACTCCTTTTTAGTCATTTATATGTTTACAGTTAAATAAATATATTTTTGATGAACAGGGAAAGAGCGAAGTTCTTTCAAGAAGCAATAACAAATGTGGATAAGTACAAGAACGTAGTTTCAAAGCGTCGTCAGAGGAATGAAATGTCGAGCGAGAAATCAAGTGGATCTAGTTTTTCTAAACTTAATGGGCCTCAGGCTCATCAAGGTCCATCTGGCGAAGTCTCTGGCCCAAAAAACTTGGTTCCCAACAAACGGGCCCGCTCTTCTTTGAGTGAATCACGGGTTCGTACTTTGTATTTCTTTTATTTTTTCACTTAAAAACCAAAAATATTTATAATATAATTAATATTCAGTCGGAAGGACGAGGCATGAGCTCTGTAAGACAAGCATCGGTGAACAACACAGAGAAGCCAAGAGCCAATTTTGAAAAAGACAAAAATACCCCTGGTAAAAACGCGGCCAACGAGGAAGACAAGCCTCGTGGGCTCGCACCCGCGAGCGAAGGCTGGGAGAAAAAGTTGAAACGAAAAAGATCGGTTGGGTCAATGGTCAACCGAGCCAACGATAGCGAGCCCAAATCGTCCACACAATCGAGATCCACTAGTAGTAACACCGAAACCAGAGCTCGTTTCAACGATAATAGTCTTGGTTTTAGATCTGGACTGCCAGGTGGCAATGCAGGAACGAACAAGACTGATGGGAGTTCTCAGCAGAGCAGCGGAAGCGGGCCCCGTGCGTCAGCCAAATCTGATAACGACAATCATTCTAGCGAGAGAAGAGAGCGGCCTTTACCTCTCGATAAAGATCGTGCTCTCCTCAAAGGAAACAAGTAAAACATTTTATTTCATAGATTTTATAAATTCATGTTGGTCGTTTGTTTTCTTACTGATTTAGGGTTTATGGTTTTAGATTGGTCTCGAGAGACGAACCACAATCATCAAGCGGTACGAAAACAAAAGCATCGAGAGCACCAAGAAGCAGCTCGTTCGTGGTCATGAACTCCTCTCCGAGTTTCGGCCGTTTCCCGGGCTCGTCAACCTCTGACGCATGGGACCCACCCGTCCCTCCCAGCAAATCCCAATCTCCCTCAAACTCAAATCGCAAGCGATCCGCCCCTCCAGTCGGTCCTCCCTCCCCATCCCCTCCAGTTGCGCAATGGGGAGGCCAACGTCCTCACAAGATCCAACGCACCAGACGCGCCCACGTCGTATCTCCCGTTTCAAATTTCGACGACGTTCAAACCACACCGACAAACGAAGCAGCACCTTCCCCGTCCATCAGTAATTCCACGTTTCAACAAAGGGGGAATAGGAATGAAATGGCGGTTACGTCCTCTCCAGTTGGTGGCTTGTCAGAGAGCGAGGAGTCCAAGGGGAAAGGGAATGAAAATGGAGAGGATAGTAAGGCTACAACGACGACGAGTATGAAGAAGAATAGCAGGGCATTGCTGAAAGAAGAGATTGGAGATGGAGTTAGGAGACAAGGTCGTACTGGTAGAGGCGGTGCGAGCCATGCGAGGTCTCTACTTTCGGTACCCAAAGATAAGGTGGAAGTTAATGAGCCCGTTCCTAAACCGCCTAAGAGTGGTGGTCGCCCTTCTACTGACAAGAACGATAGGTAAACAATTTTATTTTTATTTTTTATTTGTTTGTGTGTTGAATAATTGAATGATGCGGATGAATGTTTGATGCAGTAGAATTGGTAGGCCTCCTTTGAAGAAAGCAGTTGATCGCAAGTCTCATGGTCGACCTGCTCAGAATATCCAAACTGGCTCCTTAGACATGACTGGTCTCTTTCTCTCTCTACAAAAAACAATATAATTTAATTAATTTTGTAAGCATTTGTGATTACTGAAATACTTTTGTCTTTTGTAGGTGAACAAGAGGATGATAAAGAAGAACTAATGGCTGCTATAAATGCTGCTCGCAATGCTTGTCGTGCGTTCTCTTTCTTTCTTTTGTTATTAATATTTAATAATTTTAGTATTTTAAGTATGTCTTATTTTATTTGGTGATACAACAGAGGATGCATCGACGGGTACCTTCTGGAAGAAAATGGAAACCGTTTTCTCTCTTCCCACCCCCGAAGACTTGCTCTTTTTGAAAAATCAGGCAAGCTTTTTTTAATTTTATCTATATTTCTTGAACATATTCTAATCTTTAATTTCGGTGCAGATTGCTTTTGCAGAGGAGCTCGACAAAAGTGCTTCTGACATACTTGTCGATACCAAATTAGATTCGTCAGAAAAAGTAGTAGCAGACGAATGGTTCGAGCAAGCGGTCCCGTTATCTCAACGACTCCTCTCAGCCATCATCACAATCGACGGCTCTGACGATCTGTTAGTGGATAACGGAATCGAGAACAATCATCACTCGTATGAAAACAAGGGAGCGTTTTGTAACGGGTATGGCGTGGACGGTTTTTTGGAAGGTAATAATGGCGTGTCGTCGCTTCACAGACAGAATGGTGGGACCCACTCGCAGAATGGCCGTACCGATCTGTACGAGTGTCGCTTTGAGGAGATGTCTTTTGATGATAGAATCTTGTTGGAACTGCATAGCATTGGCATTTTCCCTGATAATACGGTACAAACCTTTCGATACCTTATTCCAATTTTTTATTTTTTTTATATATTTGTGTGTTGTTTGAAAATTGATTTATTATTTGAATAGCCTGAGCTTGACGAAGGAGAGTGTGAGATCGATAAAGAAATTTTTGCGTTACAGAACAAGCTTACAGAGCAGGTACTTTAGAGGCTAATTTATAGCATTTATGTTTTCATATGAACTTATAGTCTAATTTATTGAATTTGCTTATAATTTGTGCAGGTTAAGGAAAAGAAAACTTATTTGCAGAAATTAGAGAAAGCCATTCTTCAGGATGTTAAAGGACCTGAGCATAGGTATTTCATGATTTCACCCACAATTAATTAGAAAAGCAAATGGAAGAATGGTTGATTTATTATCTTGTATAACTTTACAGGAATCTGGAACAAATTGCCATGAACAAGCTAGTGGAACGGGCAAGCAAAAAGCTTTCGGTAATAACTACCTTCTTTCATTTTCAGTTATATATTAATTGGACAAAATTAATTTAATTTAATAATTTTTTGTAAATAGGGTGGTAGAGGAGGATCTAACCATAAAAATAGTGGTGGGAGCAAGGTATCAAAGCAAGTAGCCCAAGCATTTGCCAAGCGTACTCTCGCCAGGTGTCACAAATTCGAACAAACTGGCCGCAGTTGCTTCTCCGACCCTTCCTTGAGAGATGCTCTTTTCGCCCCTCTTCCCCGTCCCGATTCCAAACCCACCGACAGTAATAATCTCCTTGTTTTCTTTTTAATTTTATTTATTTATTTATTATTTTCCTAATTAGGAACCTTAATAATCACAGGTGGTATTGAGAAAAGCCGAAAGCCAGAAAGAGGCCCATTGGATGTGCAACGTACTCCCGATCAACCCCTTCAAAAAGAGAGAGGCAAAAAGAGAGAGGTGTTGCTCGACGAGGTTTCCCGAGGTGCCGCCACATCATCGTTCGGACCTAAATGGAAGAAAACCGATCAAATCAAAGACGGTTCGACCAAGAATTCCAATGCAAAAGGCGGGACCAGAGGCGAGCGGAAGAACAAAGCGAAACCCAAACAACAGAAATTGGCCCACTTGTCAGGTCCGCCAAATTGCGAACCGGGTAGCGGATCGGGTACGAAACCGGGAAAAGAAGAACCGGTGTCCGCCAAGCCAGTGGGAAATCAAACGAAGGATGCTGCGAATGACGGGTTATTTGCGGAATTGCCATTGTCACTTGATGACTTGGACGTGGCTGGTGACGGTCAGGACTTGGGCTCGTGGTTGAACGTGGATGACGAGACGTTACAAGATACGGATTTGGTTGGGCTGCAAATACCCATGGACGATCTCGCTGATCTCACGTTTACATGAGTGTGTGTACTTGCTTGTCTGTCATGTGCATATTTTTGTTTAATTACTGGTAATGAGATAGAGATACTATGATGATGAGTTTAATTTACTGTTCAACTGGTTGGGTCTGTAACTAGATCGGTCTTGTTGGGTCAAGCGAAGTCCATTCTTTTTGTAAATCCGGCTTATTTTTCGTTCATTTAGGTTGTTGGTAAGATTAAATTGGCCTAGGGGAAGGATTTTATTCTTGGAATAAATTAAGTTTCGGTACTGTATTGTTGAAGTCTATCCTAATGTGGATACGTCCTTAATAATCCTATGCTAAAAATAGTATATAAATTAAATGCAGTAGTTTGCAAAAACTGCATAAATATTAAAAACAGTATTCAATAATCTATATTTTGTTAAATATTAAAAACTGCATAAATATTAGAAATAAAATCATGTGTAGAGATGCAAAATTATGTAAATATAAAAACAAATGCCTTCAATAATCTATATTTTGTTGAAGATTTTCTTTAGTTTCTTATCTTTTATTCAGAATATAATCAAGTAGTTAATGTTTTAATTTGATATAAGGAGTTTTTTTTACATCTTTGATTTGGTCCAATTAAATCTTTAAATCTTTACATTTACTAAATTATAATTGTATAGTTAAATTGTGAAGTGACAATTCATGATGTGGATTTTTTTTATAATAAATGGAGAAGACTTGTATGTCCTTCATTTATTGATGACAATAAAAATTAAAATCACAATCTCTCACAACATATGATTTTTTGTGTCTCGCATTCAACCAGCTATGTTATGATCTCATTGGCTGATGTGGATTATTAATATTATAGATTTATAAGTTATACGTCAAAATTTAACTGTCCACTCATATAAAAGATACAAAGTACTGAAGTCAATTGATCAAATGGAAATGATCAAATGGATATATTATAGATTTAAATTGAATGGTTAAAAGATAAGAAACTAAAAATATATTTTTTCTTCTTTCTTAAACTCAATTTGGCCCATTCAAAATATGTGGGCCTAGTCTCTTGCCCAACCGGTAAAACTCAAAACCCAACCGTTGTGTAATTCTCATCAAGTTCATCCCTCTCCGTCCTCCGACGACAATAGCAATTAGCAAAGAGCGCATGGCCAACCCTACATAACTCCAATGGAGATCCTTCCCCATTTTTCTTCACATTCATTTCTCCTCTCTTCTCTTCTTCTTAGTTCTTTTATCAGGTACGGCTCCTTATTTTTTCTATTTCTAATTTTCTTTTGATTTGTTTCCCTCTTTGCGGAATGCAAATTCAACTCGCATTTTGCTAAATTTGTGTTTTCGATCAAAGACATTGCCCGAATTTTTTCCGTTCAGTCTCAAAATAGGTCTAGTTTCCTTATCTATTTTGCTTTTGGTACCGATTTATTTTCTTTGAGATAAAGGGGCTGGTTCAATTCAAATCCTACAACAAGATGCATATTAGGAATATTTACATTCTAATTATTTCCTAATTAATTATATTTTGTTTTAGACTTCTATATTTGCAAATTGAGTATCTTCTCAAGAGTATTTGGACTTTTAGATAATCTAATTACACCAAATCTAAGACAGCATTGCATTTCAGTCAACAAAAATTCTGCTTGATCTTTTTTTGTGATTTACTCTTTATTAGATTGTCTGTATTAAATTGCATAACAAGGATCAAATTAGGAAATAATTGTTACATTGCTCTTAATGCTACAATTGATTTTCTTGCCATTTTATTATTCAGGTGATAAAAGAAAAATAAACTCTCAAATCAAAAAAATTCTCTAGCAAATAAAGGACAAAATGGGAATAAGCAAAGTGGTCGGTACAGCATCAACAATTATTTTCATTTCATCTCTTTGCGTCCCAAAATCTCTTCTCGCAATCCCTCTTCAATACATCTCATTCATCGCATTCACGATCACAATAGCCTCTCATAATTCCATAAACCACCCCGTAATTCTCGGCAAAAACCCTAAAACAGGCCTCTTCCCTCTCTGGTCCAAACTCTTTTTCGGCCCCTATTTGATCCTGTCTCAATTATACCTGCTTTTCAAAAGGATAAAGAGAAGAGACGAGCCTTTGTACAATGAAATTCGTGAAGGCTTGTATTTAGGGGGATGGCCTAGAAGTAAAAACGAAATGCCACGTGGCGAATTCTCGTTGATCGATTGCACGTGCGAGCTTCCCCACGGAGGGTTTGTTGGTACGGACGATTATTTGTGCATCGGCATGTGGGATACGAGGGCACCGGTACCGTCACAAATCGAATTTGCGGTAAAATGGGCATGTGGTAAACGAGAAATGGGTCGAAAGATTTATATCCATTGCGCATTTGGTTAGTCTTTTATTCAATTTAACTAAATTTTGCCTTTATTGAATCGAAATTAAATTTTCAATTTTGTAATGTTTGATTTAATACTTTATTTTTTTAGGTCATGGGAGAAGTGCATGTGTGATGTGTGCGTTGCTGGTCGAGTTAGAAATAGCTGAAAACTGGAAAGAGGCTGAGAAAATTATTCGTGAAAAAAGACCGAGAATTAAAATGAATAAACTTCATAGGAAAAACTTGGAAGAATGGTCCAAAACTCGAGTTCCTTCATGAAATTAAATTAATGGTTAAATAGACCTTCCTAACCTTTTTTATTTTTATTTTTATAAATTAACGATCATTTTTATTGGGATCCAATATTTTATTAATTTATGTCCATTTTTTGTACAAGTAATAAGTCAGGCTTTCGTATATTTGGCCCTTCATTGGTCTTTATGTAAATATTTTTTTTGTTTAATTTTTTTCATATTTATGATTTGTTACTTGTGAGGTAGAGCTAGATATTTTTTATTTTTATTTTTTATTTTACGTGGGTCCCACATAGTGGAATACAAGTCGGCTGACTTGGACATTTGACATTTTTATTAATTTTTCATAAAGTAAATTGATTAGCTGAGCAATTGTGACTAATCAATCATCTAGCAACTTGGTTTAAATAATTGTTTTCATTATTGATAATTTATTTAGTAATTTTGTTACTTATGTCCAAAATTAAATTAAAAAGTAGAATTAGCGAGGATAAGTATCATCAGACTTCGATCCCTATCGAATTATTCTAGGTAGCTTAAATGATACACTTTGCAACAATTTTGTTGTATGGATAGATAAGGATGAATCATTGTTATAATTATATTTATGCATTATTTATTTATTTATTTATTTCATATTGTTATGTACTATGTTATTGTTATTACAGTAAAATAGTATAATTAAGCATTAAATAACATATTTCACATGAAGGAAGAACTGAACTTAAAGATTACAAAAAGAACAAAATATTTTGAGGTTTTATAGGGTTATGTATGAAAAAACGGCTAGGTATAAATATGTTCAGTGTGTACTCCCTCTCTTTCTGGTTTTGTAAGAAAGAACTCTCAAGTCATACCCACTAAACGACACATCTCTTCTCTTCTCTGATAATGGCTACGCCAAGCTTCTCTCTCTCGTATCACACTCTCCCTTCTGCTAGGGTTAAGCCTTCTGTTGCGTTTTTCAGAAACTTCTCTGTTCAGATCGAGTCTGCCAAGGTCTATGGATCTTCTTCTGGAGATATCATCAGGTATGCTAGATTTGCCTCTTTCCACTGATGATTGATTAATTTGATTCAAATTAAAAATTATCGTTGTCTATAGCTGATGATCGTGTCTGATTTAGCTTGATTTGGTGTTTTTGTGGCTAATGACTGTAGTTAATTGACTCTGTTATGCTCTTTCCTTATTATGTACTCTTAATTTCAGTTCTGATTGAGTAGATGGATCAATTTATTGTGTTCTAGAAGATATAGTGGTGTACAGTCAGTGATCTGAGTTGATTTTGTATAATTTGCTAATTGTTGTCCCTTACAAATTTGAACTATTTATTTTGATGTTGTGTTGTTTGTTGATATTTATTTGCAGGATTAATTCCCAATCGATCAATTCTGCTGATTTGATAATTCCTGCTTCTAAAGTGCGTAATTTCACGATTCGAATTCATAATCACATAATCAACAAAATTGTCATTTTGTAATAATTCGTAATTTTCTTTCATAAACCAGTTAGAGGAGGACGGAGTTCCAGTACCAGTGGTACTGATCGATCAAGATTCTGATTCGGATGCGACGATTGTTCAACTCAGTTTTGGTGACCGTTTGGGTGCTTTGCTCGACACTGTCAGTGATTAATTTAACTAAATTTCCTCTCCATTTCTTCTTAAACGGAGGGCAAATTTGTAAAATTGTAGATGAAGGCACTCAAAGATCTAGGTCTTGACGTGACCAAGGGAAATGTGACCACCGAAGCTTCCATTGTCAAAACTAAATTCTTCATTATGCGAATGTACATAACATACCTTTTTATCTTAATATTCACATATAATTAGTTTCGAATTGTATTTTTTGATGATTATAGGGGAAGGAAAGTTGAGGATCCTGACATGTTAGAGAAAATTAGGCTCACCATAATCAACAATCTTCTCCAGTACCACCCCGTATGTTTTTCTTCTTCTTCTGATAAGTACTTTCTAGAAGTTTCTAGAAGTTATGCTCATTCTGACACGTGGCTTTTGTATTTTATAGGAGTCTAGTGAAAGGCTTGCAATGGGTGAGTTCTTTGGAATTAAAGCCCCTGAGAATAAGGTATTAATACTCTCCTTTTGAATTCTTTTATTTATTTTTAAACTCGGTAATAATAAATTTAATTTTCTTGTTCAATAAAAGCTTGACGTAGACGTTGCTACGCATGTACATGTCCAAGACGATGGGCCAAAGAGAAGGTATATTGATAATTTTGAATTTATTTATTTATTTCATGTGTGTAAAATTTCGAATTTTTTCTATCTGTTTAGTTTGCTTTACGTAGAGACAGCAGATCGACCTGGACTCTTACTCGAGATTATCAAAATTATTTCTGACACCAACGTTGACTTCGAATCTGCCGAAATCGACACCGAAGTACTAATTTATTTTATATTTTTTCATTTTTTAATTGCAGAATTTCTATTTTATTCAATTTCGTTATGTTAATTTAGGGACTAGTTGCGAAGGATAAGTTCCATGTGAGCTACAGAGGTGCAGCTCTCAATGCCTCTATATCCCAGGTTCATATTTTTTTTATTATTTTTTTTTTTGAAATGTAGTGGTTTTATATATTTTTTTAATTTTTCTGATAGGTATTGGTTAATTGCTTGCGTTATTACCTTAGGAGGCCCGAGACTGAAGATGATAGCTATTAATCGTAAATGTAATAAATCATAAATGCATGCATTATTAATAATAAAATAAAATGGGGACCGATAATATATTATTACCATTCGTTTCGAAACATAATTATTACTGCATTATTAATCATTCGACCATTGGGGTACCCTGTCTCATTTATATATGCATTCTCGAATAATTGAGAGAAATAATATTTATGTAGATGATTACGTTACTGATTTGTATGGTAAGTGGGGGTACCGTCGTGTTGTAACATTCATATATTTGGATGTGTATTTTGAAGCTTCGGCTCGACTCTTATAAAGAATCTGGCTTTGTAATAATTGAGATTTTATTCTCATTAACAAATATATTAATTAATAAATATAATCATTAACTCCTTTAATGATAAACATATGTGCTAATTAACGGAAATATCCAAACAATTAGTGAAATGTAATTAACAGCCAACATGGCTAGTATTTTTTTCTTTCAATGTATTTTAATCAATACAATTTCAGATAATTAGCAATGTAATTAATGAAATGTGTAAATTTTTTTTTAGAAAATTAGCAAATCGATTGATTATAATTTGAAAAATATTAAATGTGCTAATTAAGTTTCGAAATTTTATTTAATTAACAAATTTTTAACTTGTAATATCTAATTTGCACGAAGTTATTTTATAATATTTCTAACTTAATTACGAACAACTTCTAATTTAATTTTTTATTAAAATATTAGTTACCACAGTTAAATATTAAAGATGTTTACTGAAATCATAGAAAAATTAGGAAAACATGTGTAAATAAAAATGTAATTTGTTAAATTTCTTTTAAGTTGAGAATTTAAATTCTATACGACTGGGATTTAATATACTTATTTTCAAATAATAAACTCAGTAATTAATTATATAGGTAATTAACAAAAAAAATTCACAAGTAAATGAGATGGCAGCACAAACACTTTCAGTTCAGCAAATATCAAATACAAATCTCACAAATTGGGATAAAATCACAACAGAAAAGAATACTGATAGTTCAGTCAATTAATTCAACTACGAAAAAACTGAATGAAGCACCAATACTAGAGCTGGCAAAAAATGACCCAACCCGAAAAAATGATCCGACCCGACCCGCCGAAATCCGAACTTGACCCGACCCGAACCGAAAAATGTGGAAAAATCAACGGCCCTAAACCGAAACTGAACCGAACCCGAAATGAAACCGAACCCGAAAACGAACCGAACCCAAATGACCCAAACCGGAAATCAAACCGAATCGAAATGACCCGAACCCAAATGACCCGAAACCCGAATAACCGAACCCAAAATCGAACCGAACCCGAATGACCCGAAACTCAAGATAATTGTCAAATTCTCGGCAAAACAATTTTGTTGTTTTATCTGATTTTTTAAATAATTAATTGTTTTTATAATAACACAGTTTTATATGATTAATAACATTGTTGTTATGAATCGAAAAAGAAACTTTCTTAGTGTTTGTAAAATTAGGTGAAAAGTTATGTAGTAAAAGATACGATACAAATGATCTAAAAACACGTTATTTGAACTCCTCAAAACGTAAAATCATAACTATGAATTGAAAAAAAACTTTCTTAATGTTTGTAAAATTTAGTGAAAAGTTATATAGTAAAAGGTACGATACAAATGATCTAAAAACACGTTATTTGAACTCCTCTGAGCGTAAAAAGATTCCTATGAATCGAAAAGAAAACTTTCTTAGTGTTGGTACAATTTGGTGAAAAGTTACGTAGTAAAAGATTCGATCCAAACCATCTCAAAAACACGTTATTTGAACTCCTCAGAGGGTTAAAAGATTGTTATGAATCGAAAAAGCAACTTTCTTAGTGGCTGTAAAATTTGGTGAAAACTTATGTAGTAAAAGATACGATACAAATGATCAAAAAATACGTTATTTGAACTCCTCAAATCGTAAAAAGATTGTCATGAATCGAAAAGAAAACTTTCTTAGTGTTTGTAAAATTTAGTGAAAAGTTATGTCGTAAAAGAAACGATACAAATGATCTAAAAACACGTTATTTGAACTCCTCAAAGCGTAAAAAATTTCTATGAATCGAAAAGAAAACTTTCTTAGTGTTGGTACAATTTGATGAAAAGTTACGTAGTAAAAGATGCGATCCAAACCATCTCAAAAACACGTTATTTGGACTCCTCAGAGGATTAAAAGATTATCATGAATCGAAAAAAAAACTTTCTTAGTGTTTGTAAAAATTGGTGAAAAGTTATGTAGTAAAAGATACGATACAAATGATCTAGAAACACGTTATTATAACACCTCAAAGCGTAAAATGATTGCTATGATGCGACAAGAAAATTTTCTTAGTGTTTCTACAATTTGGTGAAAAGTTACGTAGTTAAAGATTCGATCCAAACCATCTCAAAATCACGTTATTTGGACTCCTCAGAGGGTGAAAAGTTATGTAGTAAAAGATACGATACAAATGTTCAAAAAACACGTTATTTGAACTACTCAAAGTGTAAAAAGATTGCTATGAATCGAAAAGAAAACTTTCTTAGTGTTTGTAAAATTTAATGAAAAGTTATGTAGTAAAAGATACGATACAAATGATCTAAAAACACGTTATTTGAAATCCTCGAAGTGTAAAAAGATTGCTATGAATCGAAAAAAAAAACTTTCTTAGTGTTTGTACAATTTGGTGAAAAGTTACGTAGTTAAAGATTCGATCCAAACCATCTCAAAATCATGTTATTTGGACTCCACAAAGGGTTAAAAGATTGTTATGAATAGAAAAAGAAACTTTCTTAGTGTTTGTAAAATTTGGTGAAAAGTTATGTAGTAAAATATACGATATAAATGATCTAAAAAAACGTTATTTGAGCTCCTCAAAGAGTAAAAAGATTGTTATGATTCGAAAAGAAAACTTTCTTTGTATTTGTACAATTTGGAGAAAAGTTACGTAGTTAAAGATTCGATCCAAACCATCTCAAAATCACGTTATTTGGACTCTTCAGAGGGTTAAAAGATTGTTACGAATCGAAAAAGAAAATTTCTTAGTGTATTTAAAATTTGGTGAAAAGTTATGTAGTAAAAGATACGACACAAATGATCTGAAAACAGGTTATTTGAACTCCTCAAAGCGTAAAAAGATTGCTATGAATCAAAAAAAAACTTTCTTAGTGTTTGTACAATTTGGTGAAAAGTTACGTAGTTAAAGATTTGATCCAAACCATCTCAAAATTACATTATTTGGACTCCTCAGAGGGCTAAAAGATTGTTATGAATCGAAAAAGAAACTTTCTTGGTGTATGTAAAATTTGGTGAAAAATTATGTAGTAAAAGATACGATACAAATGATCTAATAACAGGTTATTTCAACTCCTCAAAGCATAAAAAGATTGCAATGAATCGAAAAGAAAACTTTATTAGTGTTTGTACAATTTGGTGAAAAGTTCCGTAGTAAAAGATACGATACAAATGAGCAAGAAACACGTTGTTTGAACTCCTCAAAGCGTCAAATGGTTGCTATGATGCGAAAAGAAAACTTTCTTAGTGTTTGTACAATTTGATGAAAAGTTACGTAGTTAAAGATTCGATCCAAACTATCTCAAAATCCAGTTATTTGGAATCCTCAGAGGGTTAAAAGATTGTTATGAATTGAAAAATAAACTTTCTTAGTGTTTGTAAAATTTGGTGAAAAGTTATGTAGCAAAAGATATGATGCAAATGATCTAAAAACACGTTATTTGAACTCCTCAAAGCGTAAAATGATTGCTATGATGCGAAAAGAAAACTTTCTTAGCATTTGTACAGTTTGGTGAAAAGTTACGTAGTTAAAGATTTGATCCAAATCATCACAAAAACACGTTATTTGGACTCCTGAGAGGGTTAAAAGATTGTTATGAATCGAAAAAGAAACTTTCTTAGTGTTTGTAAAATTTGGTGAAAGGTTATGGAGTAAAAGAAACAATACAAATAATCTAAAAACACGTTATTTGAACTCCTCAAAGAGTAAAAGGATTGCTATGATTCGAAAAGAAAATTTTCTTTGTGTTTGTACAATTTGGTGAAAAGTTACGTAGTTAAAGATTCGACCCAAACCATCTCAAAATCACGTTATTTGGACTCTTCAGAGGTTTAAAAGATTGTTATAAATCGAAAAAGAAATTTTCTTAGTGTATGTAAAATTTGGTGAAAATTTATGTAGTAAAAGATACGATACAAATGAACTAAAAACATGTTATTTTAACTCGTCAAAGCGTACAAAGATTGCTATGAATCGAAAAGAAAACTTTCTTAGTGTTTGTAAAATTTAGTGAAAAGTTATGTAGTAAAAGAAACGATAGAAATGATCTAAAAACAGTTATTTGAACTCCTTGAAGCATCGAAAAGAAAACTTTCTTAGTGTTTGTACAATTTGGTGAAAAGTTACGTAGTTAAAAATTCGATCCAAACCATCTCAAAATCACGTTATTTGGACTCTTCAGAGGGTTAAAAGATTGTTATAAATCGAAAAAGAAATTTTCTTAGTGTATGTAAAATTTGGTGAAAATTTATGTAGTAAAAGATACGATACAAATGATCTAAAAATTGAACTCTCAAAGCGTAAAAAGATTGATATGAATCGAAAAAAAAACTTTCTTAATGTTTGTACAATTTGGTGAAAAGTTACGTAGTTAAAGATTTGATCCAAACCATCTCAAAAATATGTTATTTGGACTCCTTAGAGCGTTATAAGATTGTTATGAATCGAAAAAGAAAATTTCCTAGTGTTTGTAAAGTTTGGGGAAAATTTATGTAGTAAAAGATACGATAAAATTATCCAAAAGCACGTTATTTGAACTCCTCAAAGCATAAAAAGATTGCTATGAATTGAAACGAAAACTTTCTTAGTGTTTGTAAAATTTAGTGAAAAGTTAAGTAGTAAAAGATACGATACAAATGATCTAAAAACACGTTATTGGAACTCCTCCAAGCGTAAAAAGATTTCTATGAATCGAAAAGAAAACTTTCTTAGTGTTTGTACTATTTGATGAAAAGTTACGTAGTAAAAGATTCGATCCAAACCATCTCAAAAACACGTTATTTGGACTCCTCAGGGGTCAAAAGATTGTTATGAATCGAAAAAGAAACTTTCTTAGTGTTTGTAAAATTTGGCGAAAAGTTATGTAGCAAAAGATACGATGCAAATGATCTAAAAACAGGTTATTTGAACTCCTCAAAGCGTAAAAAGGTTGCTATGAATCGAAAAGAAAACTTTCTTAGTGTTCGAACAATTTGGTGAAAAGTTACGTAGTAAAAGATTCGATCCAAACCATCTCAAAAACACGTTATTTGGACTCCTCAGATGGTTAAAAGATTGTCATGAATCGAAAAAGAAACTTTCTTAGTGTTTGTAAAATTTGGTGAAAAGTTATGTAGTAAAAGATACGATACAAATAATCTAGAAGCACGTTGGTTGAACTCCTCAAAGCGTAAAATGATTGCTATGATGCGAAAAGAAAACTTTCTTAGTGTTTGTACAATTTGGTGAAAAGTTACGTAGTTCAAGATTTGATCCAAACCATCTAAAAAACACGTTATTTGGATTCCTCAGAGGGTTAAAAGATTGTTATGAATCGAAAAAGGAACTTTCTTAGTGTTTGTAAAATTTGGTGAAAAGTTATGGAATAAAAGATACGATACAAATGATCTAAAAACACGTTATTTGAACTCCTCAAGAACTAGAAAGATTGCTATGATTCGAAAAGAAAACTTTCTTTGTGTTTGTACAATTTGGTGAAAAGTTACGTAGTTAAAGATTCGATCCAAACCATCTCAAAATCACGTTATTTGGACTCCTCAGAGGGTTACAAGATTGTTAAGAATAAAAAAAGAAACTTTCTTAGTGTATGTAAAATTTGGTGAAAAGTTATGTAGTAAAAGATACGATACAAATTATCCAAAAACAGGTTATTTGAACTCCTCAAAGCGTAAAAATATTGCTATGAATTGAAAAGAAAACTTTCTTAGTGTTTGTACAATTTGGTGAAAAGTTACGTAGTTAAAGATTCGACCCAAACCATCTCAAAATCACGTTATTTGGACTCGTCAGAGGGTTAAAAGATTGTTATAAATCGAAAAAAAAAATTCTTAGTGTACGTAAAATTTGGTGAAAATTTATGTAGTAAAAGATACGATACAAATGAACTAAAAACACGTTATTTTAACTCCTCAAAGCGTAAAAAAAATACTATGAATCGAAAAGAAAACTTTCTTAGTGTTTGTAAAATTTAGTGAAAAGTTCTGTAGTAAAAGAAACGATACAAATGATCTAAAAACCGTTATTTGAACTCCTCAAAGCATCGAAAAGAAACTTTCTTAGTGTTTGTACAATTTGGTGAAAACTTACGTAGTTAAAGATTCGATCCAAACCATCTCAAAATCACGTTATTTGGACTCTTTGGAGGGTTGAAAGATTGTTATAAATCGAAAAAGAAATTTTCTTAGTGTATGTAAAATTTGGTGAAAATTTATGTAGTAAAAGATACGATACAAATGATCTAAAAATTGAGCTCTCAAAGCGTAAAAATATTGCTATAAATCGAAAAGAAAACTTTCTTAATGTTTGTACAATTTGGTGAAAAGTTACGTAGTTAAAGATTTGATCCAAACCATCTCAAAAATACGTTATTTGGACTCCTTAGAGCGTTATAAGATTGTTATGAATCGAAAAAGAAACTTTCCTAGTGTCTGTAAAGTTTGGGGAAAATTTATGTAGTAAAAGATACGATAAAATTATCTAAAAACACGTTATTTGAACTCCTCAAAGCGTAAAAAGATTGCTATGAATCGAAACGAAAACTTTCTTAGTGTTTGTAAAATTTTGTGAAAAGTTATGTAGTAAAAAGATACGATACAAATGATCTAAAAACACGTTATTGGAACTCCTCCAAGCGTAAAAAGATTTCTATGAATTGAAAAGAAAACTTTCTTAGTGTTTGTACTATTTGAAGAAAAGTTACTTAGTAAAAGATTCGATCCAAACCATCTAAAAAACACGTTATTTGGACTCCTCAGGGGGTCAAAAGATTGTTATGAATCGAAAAAAGAAACTTTCTTAGTGTTTGTAAAATTTGGGGAAAAGTTATGTAGTAAAAGATACGATACAAATGATCTAAAAATAGGTTATTTGAACCCCTCAAAGCGTAAAAAGATTGCAATGAATCGAAAAGAAAACGGTCTTAGTGTTTGAACAATTTGGTGAAAAGTTACGTAGTAAAGGATTCGATCCAAACCATCTCAAAAACACGTTATTTGGACTCCTCAGATGGTTAATAGATTGTCATGAATCGAAAAAGAAAATTTCTTAGTGTTTGTAAAATTTGGTGAAAAGTTATGTAGTAAAAGATACGATACAAATGATCTAGAAACACGTTGGTTGAACTCCTCAAAGCGTAAAATGATTGCTATGATGCGAAAAAAAACTTTCTTATTGTTTGTACAATTTGGTGAAAAGTTACGTAGTTAAAGATTTGATCCAAACCATCTAAAAAACACGTTATTTGGACTCCTCAGAGGGTTAAAAAATTGTTATGAATTGAAAAAGGAACTTTCTTTGTGTTTGTAAAATTTGGTGAAAAGTTATGGAGTAAAAGGTACGATACAAATGATCTAAAAACACGTTATTTGAACTCCTCAAGAAGTAGAAAGATTGCTATGATTCGAAAAGAAAACTTTCTTTGTGTTTGTACAATTTGGTTGGATGGTGCATCATGACGGTATACTCACAGATTGGCTTATCTAGAAATACAGTATTGTGCGTCATGACGGACCATATGGTGCGTCATGACGGACCATGTAATTTCTGTGATATTTGCATATTCGTATTATGCATCCAATCGTTCCATTGAACGTGTACGTTCATCTACCCTCATGTGTACAATCTACTAGTTGATATGTAACTGTATTTCCTTCAAAAGATAATGCGAAAAGAAAACTTTCTTAGTGTTTGTACAATTTGGTCAAAAGTTACGTAGTTAAAGATTTGATCCAAACCATCTAAAAAACACGATATTTGGACTCCTCAGAGGGTTAAAAGATTGTTATGAATCGAAAAAGAAACTTTCTTTGTGTTTGTAAAATTTGGTGAATAGTTATGGAGTAAAATATACGATACAAACGATCTAACAACACGTTATTTGAACTCCTCAAATAGTAAAAAGATTGCTATGATTCGAAAAGAAATCTTTCTTTGTGTTTGTACAATTTGGTGAAATGTTACGTAGTTGGAGATTCGATCCAAAACATCTCAAAATCACGTAATTTGGACTCCTTAGAGGGCTACAAGATTGTTATGAATCGAAAAATAAACTTTCTTAGTGTATGTAAAATTTGGTGAAAAGTTATGTAGTAAAAGATACGATGCAAATGATCTAAAAACAGGTTATTTGAACTCCTCAAAGCGTAAAAAGATTGCTATCAATCGGAAAAAAAACTTTCTAAGTGTTTGTACAATTTGGTGAAAAGTTACGTAGTTAAGATTTGATCCAAACCATCTCAAAAACACGTTATTTCGACTCCTCAGAGCGTTACAAGATTGTTATGAATCGAAAAAGAAACTTTCCAAGTGTTTATAAAGTTTGGGGAAAAGTTATGTAGTAAAAGATACGATACAAATGATCTAAAAACAAGTTATTTGAACTCTTCAAAGCGTAAAAAGATTGCTATGAATCGAAACGAAAACATTCTTAGTGTTTGTAAAATTTAGTGAAAAGTTATGTAGTAATATATACGATACAAATGATCTAAAAACACGTTATTGGAATTCCTCAAAGCGTAAAAAGATTTCTATGAATCGAAAAGAAAACTTTCTTAGTGTTTGTACAACTTGGTGAAAAGTTACGTAGTAAAAGATTCGATCCAAACCATCTCAAAACCATGTTATTTGGACTCCTCAAGGGGGATAAAAGATTGTTATCAATCGAAAAAGAAATTTTCTTAGTATATGTAAAATTTGGTGAAAAGTTATGTTGTAAAAGATACGATACAAACAATCTAAAAACAGGTTATTTGACCTCCTCAAAGCGTAAAAAGATTGTTATGAATCGAAAAGAAACTTTTCTTAGTGTTTGTACAATTTGGTGAAAAGTTACGGAGTTAAAGATTCGATCCAAACCATCTCGAAAACACGTTATTTGGACTCCTCAGAGTGTTAAAAGATCGTCATGAATCGAAAAAGAAAGTTTCTTAGTGTTTGTAAAATTTGGTGAAAAATTATGGAGTTAAAGATACGATACAAATGATCTAAAAACACATTATTTGAACTCCTCAAAGAGTAAAAAGATTGCTATGATTCGAAAAGAAAACTTTCTTTGTGTTTGTACAATTTGGTTAAAAATTACGTAGTTAAAGATTCAATCCAAACCATCTCAAAAACACGTTATTTGGACTCCTCAGAGGGTGAAAAGATTGTTATGAATAAAAAAAAAAACTTTCTTAGTGTTTGTAAAATTTGGTGAAAAGTTATTTAGTAAAAGATACGGTACAAATGATCTAAAAACACGTTATTTGAGCTCCTCAAAGCGTAAAAAGATTGCTATGAATCGAAAAGAAATCTTTCTCAGTGTTTGTAAAATGTAGTGAAGAGTTATGTACTAAAAGAAACGATACAAATGATCTAAAAACACGTTATTTGAACTCCTCAAAGCGTAAAAAGATTTATATGAATCGAAAAGAAAACTTTCTTAGTGTTTGTACAATTTGGTGAAAAGTTACGTAGTAAAAGATTCGATCCAAACCATCTCAAAAACACGTTATTTGGACTCCTCAGGGGGTTAAAAGATTGTTATGAATCGAAAAAGAAACTTTCTGAGTGTTTGTAAAATTTGGTGAAAAATTATGTAGTAAAAGATACGATTCAAATGATCTAAAAACAGGTTATTTGAACTCCTCAAAGCGTAAAAAGATTGCTATGAATAGAAAAGAAAACATTCTTAGTGTGTGTACAATTTGGTGAAAAGTTGCGTATTAAAAGATTCGAACCAAACCATCTTAAAAACACGATATTAAGACTCCTCAGGGGGTTAAAAGATTGTTATGAATCGAAAAAGAAACTTTCTTAGTGTTTGTAAAATTTGGTGAAAAATTATGTAGTAAAATATACGATGCAAATGATCTAAAAACAGGTTATTTGAACTCCTCAAATCGTAAAAAGATTGCTATGAATCGAAAAGAAAACTTTCTTAGTGTTTGTAAAATTTAAAGAAAAGTTATGTAGTAAAAGAAACGATACAAATGATCTAAAAACATGTTATTGGGACTCCTCAGAGGGTTAAAAGATTGCTATGAATCGAAAAAGAAATTTTCTTATTGTTTGTAAAATTTGGTGAAAAGTTATGTAGTAAAAGATACGATACAAATGATATAAAAACACGTTATTTGAACTCCTCAAAGCGTAAAAAGATTTCTATGAATCGAAAAAAAAACTTTCTTAGTGTTTGTAAAATTTAGTGAAAAGTTGTGTAGTAAAAGATACTATACAAATGATCTAAAAACACGTTATTGGAACTCCTCAAAGTGTAAAAAGATTTCTATGAATCGAAAAGAAAAGTTTCTTAGTGTTTGTACAATTTGGTGAAAAGTTACGTAGTAAAAGATTCTATCCAAATCATCTAAAAACCACGTTATTTGGACTCCTCAGAGGGTTAAAAGATTGTTTTGAATCGAAAAAGAAAATTTCTTAGTGTTTGTAAAATTTAGTGAAAAGTTATGTAGTAAAATATACGATGCAAATAATCTAAAAGCACGTTATTTGAACTCCTCAAACCGTAAAACTATTGCTATGAATCGAAAAGAAAACTTTCTTAGTGTTTGTACAATCTAGTGAAAATTACGTAGTTAAAGATTCAATCCAAACCATCTCAAAATCACGTTATTTGGACTCCTCAGAGGGTGAAACGATTTTTATGAATCGAAAAAGAAACTTTCTTAGTGTTTGTAAAATTTGGTGAAAAGTGAATCGAAAAGAAAACTTTCTTAGTGTTTGTACAATTTGGTGAAAAGTTACGTAGTAAAAGCATCTCAAAAGCACGTTATTTGGACTCCTCAGAGGGTTAAAAGATTGTTATGAATCGAAAAAGAAACTTTCTTTGTGTTTGTAAAATTTGGTGAAAAGGTATGTTGTAAAAGATACGATACAAATGATCTAAAAACACGTTATTTGAACTCCTCAAAGCGTAAAAAGATTGCTATGAATCGAAAAAAAAACTTTAGTGTTTGTAAAATTTAGTGAAAAGTTTTGTAGTAGAAGATACGATACAAATGATCTAAAAACACGTTATTTGAACTCCTCAAAGCGTAAAAAGATTTCTATGAATCGGAAAAAAAAACTTTCTTAGTGTTTATACAATTTGGTGAAAGTTACGTAGTAAAATATTCGATCCAAACCATCTCAAAACACGTAATTTTGACTACTTAGAGAGTTAAAAGATTTTTATGATCGAAAAATAAAGTTTCTTAGTGTTTGTAAAATTTAGTGAAAAGTTATGTAGTGAAAAATAAATACAAATGATCTATAAACACGTTATTTGAACTTCTCAAAGCGTAAAAAAATTGTTATGTTTGTGCGTGTGCGTGTGCGTGTGCGTGCGTACGTGCGTGCGTAGGTACATACGTACGTACGTACGGATGGATGGATGGATGCATGTATGTATGCATGCATGCATGCATGCATGTTATTTGATGTCTAGTTAACAGTGATGGCAAATTTGATGTTACTTGTCTTTAATAGGGATATCTGTGATGTTAGTTGTCTTTTGTGTAACTTATGAAATAACCCCTGTTCTTTTAAAAAAAATCTTATCTTTTTTAAATTCTCTCAAAAACTCCATATATATTTTGTTTCTTCCAAAAACCCACCAACATTTTTAGATTCCCTCAAAAAAACTCCTATTTTTGTTATGTTTTTAAAAATGACCATTATACCCCCATAATTTTATTTTATAAATGTCAATAATTAATAAATGATAAATATATATTAAACTTTTATAAAAAAAAATAATGTTAAAAAAAAAATAATTCATATATATCAAAATATTATAATAAATAATTTATTGATGTTAAAAAATCATTTTTAACAATTATTAATATTTTAATATCTATGTATTATTTATTATAATATTTTAATATGTATGTATTATTTATAATAATATTTTAATATGTATGTATTGTTTATTATAATATTTTAATATTCATGTATTATTTATTTTTTGTATTTTAATATCTATTTATTATTTATTAAATTATGGATATTTATAAAATAAAATTATGGGAAGGGGTATAATGATCATTTTCAAAATCATAACAAAAAAAGGTAGGGAGTTTTTTAGGAAATCTAAAAATATTATTAGGGGGATTTTGGAGGAAGCAAAAAATATAGGATATTTTTGAGGAAATCCAAAAAGATAGGGAGTTTTTCATAATTTTCAAAAAAGTTAGGGGTTTTTTGAGAAATCCCCTCTAAGAATTTAGTAAGAATATAAATAAAATTGTCTCTGTTTTTTTCAATATTATTGTAACTTTATTGTTTGTCTCCGACATTCACAATTTTTCAATTAGACGGGCCGCGAGGTGTTCAACTAAACCTAACCAGTCAAATTCGATTCGATTTCTGATTTATTTGATTTGGCTAGATACATGTGTAAAAAATATATTGTTTGATTTGTATTCGATTCGGTTCATTTTGTTTTCATATTTACGAAAAATCAATTAACTTTCAAAAAACAGAAATAACTAAGCAACATATAACATAATATATAATTCTTTCATATTTCTTATTAAATAAATAGGATTTTATAAATGATATGTTTTTTATTTTAAAATTGTAAAATTTATTACTTATATATCGGATAAAAAAATAATTTGTTCGATTTGATGTTAAATCAGTTCAAAATTTAGTTCCATTTGGTCACGTACGAATCTAATTTGCTTCGGTTTAGATTCGGTTTAGATTGAGTTTGATCTAAATTCATTTTGATTTGAAATTTGAAATACTTCATGTGGGTATAATGAGAATCGGACTATTTTTCCTTGTTGGGAACATGTAGGTTGCTTGTGGCTACCACTGGCCCTACGTTGCCACTTGATTCAGCCATATAAAATTACACTAAACCCATCCATACTCCTTTCTAGGGTAGTTCTATAATATTCTATATATTGAAGGGCTTTACTGCGAAAAGACCCAGTCCCTTCCTTCGGCCCAAGTTAGTTCCACGATCTCTCTTTACAAAAAAGCCCTTCATCTCCTCCTAATTTTCATTATTTACATAATGCTCCTCCGAACTCTTGTGATCTCGGATCGCTGTTCTACTCTCTAGTCTCTCCTCTGCTCTCCACCCTTCCAATTGCCTCCAGCCGCCATTAATGGCGAGGAGGCGAAGAAAGCCCAAAAATTGATATCTTCCCAATCTCTTTGTATTCTCTCTATGTTCTTCTACAGACCTCTGGCTCCTCCGATCATTTCCAACTTGGTTTTTCATCGGTTCTTTTCGTCTCCAGTTCACGATTTCAAAACCCTAATTACCTCAATCCTCGCTTCCAACCGAGGCGTTTTTTCTCCGGATTTCGCTACGCCAGAAAAGCTCAAACCTTTTCTTTCCAGTTCCGACCTCTTCACGTCCTCGCTTGCTTCTCTCCAGTTCACGCCTCGTTTAGCATTCCGTTTCTTTTGTTGGGCTGAGAAACAACCCTGTTTTCATCACTCACCCCTTCCATTTTTCACCATTTTACTAATCCTCTCCGAATCCGGCTGCAATAAATATGCATGGTCAATTGCTAATAGAGCCCTCGATCTTGATTTTCACAACTTAGTCGATATTTCAATCAATCACCATTCAACGAAATTACTCAACTTGTTTCTCTTCGCGTACACCAACCGTTCGATGAATGACCATGCCGTATCCACCTTTCACAAAATGATCTCAAACGAGTGTTTACCAGATGTGAGGAATTGCAATCGGATTTTGAAAATTCTACGCGATTTAGAGCAATGGGACGAGGTACGAACTGCTTATACAGAGATTCTAGAAATTGGTATCGAACCGAGTATTAAAACGTATAATATAATGCTCGATTCATTCTTTAAAGAGGGTAATGAAGATGAAGCCCTCAAGTTATTGGATAAATTGGAGATGAACCAAAGTGATTGTTTGCCTAATATTGTTACATACAATGTGGTTATTAATGGTTTATGCAAGAAAGGTGAATTGGTTAAGGCCATGAGATTGCTCGATAAAATTAAGGCTGAAAAGAAACCTACTATTTACACATATAATACTCTTATTAAAGGGTTTTTAGATAGAGGGTTTGTACTGGAGGCTATTAGGTTGAAGGAAGAAATGGAGAGGATTGGCGTTGCGCCATCTATTAACACGTATAATTCGTTAATTCATGGTTTGTGTAAATGTGGGAAAGTAGAGGAAGCTCAAGAGAAATTTCTAGAAATTGGGAGTGTTAATTTGCAAAAGGACACAATTTCTTACAATTCGTTGATATATGGGTATTGTAGGATGGGCAATATAAAGCATGCTCTTAACCTGTTCGATGAAATGAACGAGACAGAAATAAAGCCTAATGTTAGGACATATAACATAATAATATATGGTTATTGTAAATTAGGCGACATAGAAAATGCCCAAAAATTCAAAGAAGAAATGGTACGGTCTGGATTTGTACCGGATACATGCACATATACCACTCTAGTTAATGGCGCGAGTAAAATAAAAAATCTCTCAATGGTAAAAGGGTTTTTCGATGAGATGTTAAATAAGGGTTTAAGACCTGATTCGTTTGCATATACCACACGAATATCTGCAGAATTAATGCTCGGAAATTCTCTATCTCGTGCGTTTCATTCGAAAGAAGAGATGAGTGAAAGAGGCATTTCATCGAACACCGTGACGTATAATGTTTTAATCGATGGTTTGTGCAAACAAGGGGATCTTAAACGGGCTCGCGAGTTATTGATCCAAATGGTTTCTAACGGGTTCAAACCCGATTGCGTAACCTACACGTGTTTGATCCATGCCCATTGTGAACGAGGCAATTTTAAAGAAGTAAAAGATTTTCTCGATGCGATGGTTAGAAATAATATAAATCCTTCAGTGGTTACATATACCATATTGGTACACGCATATGCCAAAAATGGCAGTCTTGGCGAGGCCTATGGGTTGTTAAGAGAAATGGAACAAGGTGGTACCGTACCGAACGAGATAACATACAATGCTTTGATACATGGGTTTTGCAAGAAGGGTAGTTTGGAGCTTGCATATAAGCTGTTCGATGAAATGCTTGAGAAGGGATTGAGTCCTAACAAATGCACTTACACTATTTTAATTGATGGAAATTGCAATCAGGGTAATTGGAACGAAGCGATTTATTTGTACGCGGAAATGCTTAAGAGAGGTATTTCTATAGATTCGTTTACTCGTAATGTTTTGTTTAAGGGTTTTGGGGAGGAGTATAGATACCGCGCTGTTCAATACTTGGAGAATTTTGTTTTGAATAGTTGATTCTTTTTTGGATTTTTTTTTTGTTCTGTTTTAATAACCACCTTTATTTTTGGAAATTTTTGTCGAATTTAAATTTGGTTGATTCTTTGGTAGAGAGTTTACTCTACCACACAATGTATAAGACGAACATTTGTTAACATATGAATTTTTTCTTCTATGATAATTTGTGATGTTATTTGATCATATTTAATACTGAACAAGTAAATAGAAACCATTTCATTTATTGTTACAACAAATTTGAAGTTCCAGAAAAATAAGATTGAATTTTCAAATTTACAATTAGGAGGATTTCTAATCCTCCCCAATCAAAAGTGCCTTGAGGATTCGATCTGCAAACCCATCAGCAAAAATAAACATGTGTCCTCCATCGTGTACCTCGTGGTATTTGATCCATGGAAGCTTCTCTGAGACGTATCGTTGTAGTTCGAACCGTACCAACTGGTCTTCATACCCTTGCCAAATGTGTACCGAACCCTCGTTTTGTGGAAACGGGTTTGTTAGGTTCATGGGGTCGAATTCCCAATTTCCAAACATTACTAGTAAATCTCGGTGAAGGGATTCATATATGCCTTGCTGCCTCGATTTGTTCTGAACCCACAATTCCAAATAGTTAAAAATAAAATACTCTCATAATGAATATATTTTTCATTATTGATTTTACCTCGGTTAATAAAGGGGTGGACATGAGCTTATGAAGCACGTCCAAATCGGGCTTACTGAAAATCCCAGGATCGTGTGAAGCCGCAGCCGAAGACGCGAACCATTTCTGAGACATCCATGCGTACAACAAAGAGGGTGCGTTATGGGCCACCAAAAGCGTTCTTTGTTCCGCAACCACCACTTTCTTCATCGCTGCTTTTGATAGCTCGCGTGGAAATGATGGCCACCAGTAGTTTATTACCGGCACCACCAACGTCGCCCCTGCCAGCCTGTTCGTACATCCATTTTTTATTTAAAAATTTACAAAAATAATAATGCAATGGTTTACTAATTTGAGAGAGAATCAACATTGATTAAACCAAATATTTTGATATATTCCTTGCCTGTGGGGTATGTATTTGAGACAGCCCCAAACAGAGTAACCTCCCATGGAGGCTCCCAAAACATAGAATTTGGATCCCAGATCCAAATTGTCAGCCAATTCCTCTATATCCATTGCTTCGCTCTTAACGGATCTTTTCGGGTTCGGGTCGCTCTCTCCGTACCCGGCTCGATCGAACGACACCATGTATACTCCTAGCTCCTCCACCACCTCCTAATATCCAGAAAAGGTAAAACTTATCAGACCCATAACAATTTAAACAGTGGTGTTAGACACCACGCACATATTACCCCGCATGGTACCCGCACCCATATTAAATTTATCATACTCACTTTTTATGGAATCTAAATATCACACAAAGTTTCCAAAACAACCATTGCGGGTACTGTAGCGGGTGAATAGTGCGGGGTAGGTAACATTACTGACAATTTAAATAGGATAAAAGTGTGAATTAATTACTTGTGAGGCAGGAAAGGGAAAATCTTTTGTACTATCAAAAGCATGGCAAAGAATGAGCTTGTATTTGGCTTTCTCCTTTGGCACACCCCATTCCTTGTAGGCAAGAAACCTCCCATCTGTTAAACGGATTCTAGAAGATGTCACCGGTGGTCCATCCGGGGAGCCGCATAGCTTGGGAAGGGGTGGTTGGATTGCTTTGTATCCCCAACCAAGGAGTGCTATGCCCACCACCGACGCCACGGCTATTTTTGATATCATCTTGCTCAATTGCAATTGCAATCAAATTCTCTAGATCCGGATTCCGATTAATACCGGTTCGGTGAGATGGGAAGTGTCGGTTCAAGTAAGAAAAAGAAGAGCATTATGTTCTTGTTTCTTTGCATGGACCCCGCGAGGAAATAGATATTTAACATATATATTTTTTCTATTTATGATTCTTTTTCTAACATATTTCCTCGTGGGACCAAGAATTGGGATCAAGAATTGCCCACGAATTATCCCGTATCAGCTTTCGATTGGCTGCATCATTTACACAACTTTATTGCAACAAATCAACGACTGACACGTGGCAATTCGTGGACAATTCTTGGTCCCAATTCTTGGACTTTATCATTACTCATGTTTAATTCAGAATGTCTTTTGTTGATTGGGAAATTCATGAAATAGACCCAAAAAAACATTTATGAAGTTGTTTGGGAAGTGGAACTTGGGAGTGGTAGTGTGGTACCATACCACCACTACCAGATCTTAAAGCCCGGAAATAATTTGTTTGGAACAATTAACATGGAAAAACATAATTTTAAAATATTTCTTCCTCGCAAAATTTAAAAAAAAAAAAAAAATTCAGCTCTTGAACGGCAAGGAGAAGCATCTCGGTAGTGTACCAACCAAATTAATTATGTATATAAGATAATATATTATTATAAAAATAAAAATAATTAGTTTATTAGTACATGGATAAAATATAATATCATAGTAATATAACAATACATTTTTATAGTATAATAATAATATATTATTTTATTATTATTGCATAATAATTATTAGTTATAATGTAATTCTAATATTATTATTTTTAGTTATAATGTAATTTTATACTTTCTAATATTATAATAATATTACATATATTATTATATATAATTGCAAATATTATAATAATAAAATAATAATAATAATATTATTATGTTCGTATAATTAACATAATATTAATATTTTTTGCTGATGAATAGAACTATTTGGCATCAATCTTTCCCTATTCATTAGTGATGAAGAATATTGAATAAAACAAGTATGTGTAATAATTATATATGTAATATTTATAATTGCAAATATTATAATAATTATATTGTAATAATAAAATAATAACAATAATATTATTATGTTCGTATAATTAACATAATATTAATATTTTTTGCTGATGAATAGAACTATTTGGCATCAATCTTTCCCTATTCATTAGTGATGAAGAATATTGAATAAAACAAGTATGTGTAATAATTATATATGTAATATTAATATTTTTTGTTGATGAATAGAATTATTTGCTATGTTGCACGGATACGGATACGGCAATTTTCAAAAAATCACGGATACGGATACGGCTATATAATTATTATTTTAATATATTTATATTGTGCATAATAAATAAATAAATAATATTTTGAATTTAAATATCATGAAAATAAATAAAATCAACATAACAATACAAGTATCATATATAATTTATTTAAAAATATTATGGGCCAAAATATATAATGGACCGAAGTATCCTAAATGGAGTATCTCAGCCGTATCCTGAACGTATCCTAGCCGTATCCTGCCGTATCCGAAAAAAATAAATATTAAAATAATCGGATACGCCACGTGGCGTATCCGATACGTATCCGAGCCGTATCGTATCCGTATCCGTATCGGATACCCGTATCCTCAGGATACTTCTGCGTTTTTGAAGTATCCGCGTAACATAGATTATTTGACATTCATATCTTCGCTATTCATTAGTGATGAGGTGTTCTTTTATGGGAGCACAAAACCATTCTCCTTTTAAAGAGAGATAAATTCTATTGTAATAGTATATTATGATTATATTATAATTAATATACTATTATATATATTATTGTAGTAATATATAATAATTATATTATAATATTATTATTTGGATAAAAAATAATCTTATAATAGTAATACATCATTAGATTTAATATTTATATTTAATATTTTTTGACAATTTGAGAAATTTACTTAAATTTCATATTAATTTTAATTAAACATTTTTAATAAAAAAATTCGAATGTTTTGTAAACATCCCAACAAAAAATTATATTTTCTAACATCTTATAATTTAAACATCCAAACAAATAATGATTTTTTTTATTTGTGTTGAATTGTTTGTCATGATAGAAATTGAATTTAATATTAACCATCATGTTTTAATTGTACAGTACGTAACAAAAAAAAACAAAAATAATAATAACTCCCACGAACATAACAATCAGTTAATTTTGATTAAAGAGTTCAGTTAATTTTGAGTGACATCATAATTCAATATCTGCACTTAACTACAGGTCCCAATTGAAACAAGTGTAAATCTATTTTAAAGTAAGAAATATTTTGTTTAGTAATGGCAGGGGCCGCGCGAACGCGTACCCCCTCAACCACAAATTTTGACGTCCACTTTCCTACTTGAGGAAATGGCAAACCAGCACTCCTCCAAAGTGCAATGGAGGCCACGGATTTGGGCCATGAGACTTATTGATCGCCCATAGACCTCGTCCAGGTAAGTGTTTTTAAACGTCTCACCTCCCTCCCACTTTATATCGCTTCCTTGTGCGGAACATTCACCAATAGCGCTGGTGGGATTAATTATGAGCAAGAAATCGGAAACCGGAGAGTAACTTCTCGCTTTGGGCCTAGCCCATAATTTGTTTCTTATAATGGCATGGCATACTTTGTCTTTGTGTGTATTAAAAGTTACTGTTTTGATTAGATATTCATAATTATTATGCAACAGAGATAAATATTTTGGATGCATGAACTAAGACGTTTGTAACTTTGTATGGTCAAATGAAAAAGAAGAAAATATATTGTGGCTGATTAAAATCTTGGAAAATTTACTCCAATAATATACATGTATGATGTTTTGATTGATGCTTAACAGTAACAGGCTAACAGCTTACCAAGTAAATTGGGAGCTAAAAGAGAGGTGGTACTTGATATATTAGTCAAATAGAGTCGTAGACAAATATGAAATATCTTTTGGCACTGTTTGTTCTCTCCGGAGAGTGCGGATAAGATGGATGAATCGCCCCCATTTTCCTTTTCCATGGACAAATAATTGCAAGAGAGATCAGTTTTACATGACAAAGAGCAAATCTCTATGTAAGATTCGTAAAATGTACGGACATGTCACTTGGAGCTCTCAATGGTCGCATAACGCATTACCTTTTCCTTGAAAAATACACTCTGTTCATGTACTACTATTCCATCTTCACAATTACATTGGTCAGGAAATTGGACACGTGCCATTTACTTTGAATGAATTGAATTATATGCAGGGTTCTAAATTTGTTTGTATCGATTAAGTAGATCGGTCGATCGATATATGAAATGATATGTGCCGATATACGGACCTATATGAGACGATATAAACCGATTAATTTGTATTGAATTAAAATTTATTTCAACATTTAATTTTTGGTCGGCCCATTATTATAGTTTATTGTATTGTTTATGAATTTTATTTTGTAGTTTCGAATATATTTTTAATTTAACTTCAAATGTATTTTGTATTGTTGAATTTTGACTATTAATAATGCAGAACTTCCATTAATTTTAAAAATTTAGTATAAATAAATATTATAAAATTTTATTTAATATAATATAAATAATTAATGTTAAAAAGTACAAAATCAGTACCACTGATATGATCCGATACGAATCCGTTATCTCGGTCATATCGTTTATCGGTCGCCAGCCGATCTGTAAGCGATATCGATATCTATAACATTGATTATATGTAGTGTTGTATTTTTTTTTTTAAATAAGAGAATTTTTCGTAAAAAAACCTAACTTCTTTAGATATTATAAAAATCGCCCTATCTTTTTGGAAACTCCAAAAAACCCTCTCAACCAAATTTTTGCTTTCATATACTCTACGGGTTAAATCAACCTTTGGATGGTGTTAATTATTTTTTGGATTAAATACCCTTTTATTTTCATATTTTATAATTAGAATATATATTTCTCATTATATTTTATTAATTTTGTATAATTCATATTTTTTTAACATATCATAATTTCAAGAAAGAAATTATTATGTGTTATAGTTATATGATTTTAATATTTATTTATTATTGTTTCAAGAAAAAATTAACAACAAAATAATAATAAAATAAACAACAATATCAAAAGAATACCTTCAAATTATATTGCTAGAAAATATCTTTTAACATCTGCTTTTTATTTTCATTCTTTTTATATGTATTTTTATAATTTCATGATCTTGTACTTTTTTTAAATATTTTCAAGGTGTTTTTTTTAATATTGTTGTTTAAACACTAGGTTCTTATTTGGTTTGAGGATATTTGAAATATTTTTTAGACACCCCTACCAATAGGGGATATTTGAAAACAAAAATTTGGTTTGAGGATTCTTTTTGGAGTTTCTAAAAATATAGGGGTTTTTATTACAATATCCAAAAAAATTAAGGAATTTTTTGAAAATTTTCCTTCAATACTAGGTTCTTATTTGTTGGGAAAAGAAACAGTGGTCTATATTGATCATCAAGCACTTCAATGTCTATGAACTCCAAAGTTGTTAGGAGAGCATTACACGAATTGGATGACATATCTTCGACAATTCAATTTGGTGGTAAGGTATAAAAAGAAGCTCAAAATAAATTGGCCAATATATTATTGCGCCCATTAGAATCGACTATTCGAAACTAAACCCAGCATGCATGACAACTACAAGTGCTTTTATACTGAAAATCTTGATTTTTGCAATTTTATTCCTTCGGAGTACATTCTTTGAGGAGAATTGTTGCATAAAAGCTCGTATTTGTGCGAACCTAAAGATGTTGACCGTATAAAATGGTTACGTGGAGCTTAGGTAGGGTTGTCATTGGTGTGGATATTGTCCGAACCTAAAGATGTTGACCGTATAAATTTAAATTGGCAATTGAGGCAGAAGATCAGCTTCTGTTTGAACGCGGGCGTTCCGTTCGAACGGAGAAAGGTATGTTTCAGTTACAATTGAGACTCGAGAGCTTACTTCGAATGCAAAGAGCGTTCCGTTCGAACGGAAGTAGTTATGTAATTGGTTACTCTTTTTCAAGGAATTGATTGATTCAACTATGGAGGTATTTTTACACTTCGAGATAATAAAAAAAATTAAAGATCAAAAGGTAAAATTGATGATAAACTTCAACTAAACTAGATCAACAAATCGTTTCAAGATCAATACCACAAATTCAAAAAAGTCTACAATGAAACCTTCAAATTACGAAGAGAAATTGAAAAGTTAAACCTAGATTGAGATTCAGAAGCTAGAGTTGAGACTCGTGGTGCTTCCGCAGGTGAGAGAGCTGGAATTGAGACTCGTGGTTAGGGATGTCAATGGTGTGGATACTGCCCGAACCGACCCGAACCGTATCCGAAGAAATATCCGGATTCTAAAAAAATATCCGGATCCGAGTGGATCCGGATATGGATCGGGTTGCTAATTTTAGGATCCGGAACCGGATTCGATATTCGATTTTGGTGCGGGAACCGGATCCGTGTTCCGGATCCGGATATTTTTAGGATCCGGATACTCGGAACCGGATTCGAGTATCCGGAACCGGATCCGAATACGTATATTATATATTATTTTTATGTATTATATTTGATATTAGTTGAAAAATCATATACAAAGTAATGATTTGTGAATGATTTAAACTCACAATCGTAAAATTACGTTTAAATATAATCAAGTTTATCGTTCATGTCACAAATTATATATATTTATAGCTAAGAAGTAAGTCATGTTATGATGAAATAGTATCCGTTTTAATATCCGAAAGAGAACCGTATCCGTATCCGTATCCGACAATATCCGAACCATATCCGTATCCGTTTATTATCCGAACCGTATCCGGATCCGGGTAATTCCGTATCCGGATCCGTATCCGAAAAAAAATATGGATATGGATCTGGTATGACCACTATCCGAACCGGATCCGAACCGTTGACACCCCTACTCGTGGTGCCCTCTTGACTTGGTGCTCGAAATTGGAGAAGGACTAAACTTGCTTCAGACTTGAACTCGGAGCTTGATCTTTGAAGAAATTCATCGAAGATCGGCGAATTCGTGCTAGTCGAGTGGGTAAAACTAGATTAAGGAGATGAGAGCTGGAGTTGAGACTCGTGGTGCTCTCTTGGTCTGGGTTTCCCGTGAAGGAATTACAGTATTCGATCAACCGTAAAAGAGTATATACAAGAACACATGAACGTACGTGTTCAAGGAAACGAATGAATGCATAATGAGATTGTGCAGAATTCGGTTTTTGCATGCAGTGCGTCATGATGACGCATCATATGGTGCGTCACGACGCAACGAGGCGTGCACAGTCAGTAAAGGCTATTGACTTAGCCAAATTCAGTCAAAATCACGCTTTCCGGATTGGTGCGTCATGACGCACTGATGTGATGCGTCACGACGCACGGAAGCGTAATGAACAAAATATCCTGAGAAGAAATTGACATCCGTGCGTCATGACGGATCATACCTTGCGTCATGACGGAAGTTGACGTAATTTCCCCAGAGACAAATTGGCACTCGTGCGTCATGACGCACCATAGCTTGAGGGGATAGAGGGGGAAATGGAAGTTGTTGAAGTTACTGGGTTGAGTTGTAGATTGCTGAAAATTCGTGTAATGAGTCGGTTTTGATCCTCTTCGTTCCTTGCTTATTTCCTCTCTCATCATTTATCTGAAATTCAAATTCATGATCTAATATATCAAATTTATCGAGAAGAGAAGAAGAATCCAGTCATGCCTTTGGATTTGCCCAATTCCTTCGTTTACTCTTGAAATTAATACAAAAACAAGGTAGTTAATTATTTTCTAATGATAATGTAAATTTGTAACATTTTATATACTAACTCATTAACTCATTGTTCTATAGTGCTTAAATTTCCATTTTAGGTATGTAAAATATATACAAAAATCTCCTTATCATTAAACTAAAAAATGTATTAAACTCTGCATTAATATATTGAAAGAAGCAGTGGCTTAAAAAAAAAATCTTTCTATGAAATTACTTTTCCAAAAACAAAATATCATGCAATATCTCTCCTTGCATTAGATATATTTCTCGTCAATTTTTCATATTGAGGATCTAAAAATTAATCTAGCGCGCAAGGAGGAGATATTGCATGATAATTTATTTTTGAAAAAAATAATTTCATCCAAAAATTTGTCAAGAAAGACAATATTTTTTATTAGTTTGATTTATTTTGGAAGGGGAACACGAATAGAAAAAATCCTGAATATGATTTGACGAGATATATCATGATTAAGAAAGAAAACAATTATTGTATGAAAATATGATTTTTTTTTTTTTAAATTAGATTCTTTTTCACATCATGTGTCATATCATCGGATTATTTAATCGTTAGGTAATTGATTTAACTGTCAAATCATCATTTAGCAAATGGAACGAAAATATTAAACTAGATTAATCATATTTTCTAGTTCAATTACCTCTCCTATCAGAAGCACAAAATTGAGGGATCAATATCAACTTTTTTCTTGATAAAATAAAAAAATATCTAATTAATTACAAATTCTTAAAATATCATTTTTAAAAAAATTTGCCGAGATCTCACCAACACGTAGATGTACATTACATATGTTGAGGGATATCGTACCTGTATCAGATACCGATACATTATCAACCTATTTTAATATTAAAATTGAAACATATTTCATATGGTATTCCAAATACAGGAGGTTTTCATAACCTCGTTATTATTACAAAAAAAGAAACTGATTGAAAATGAGAAACGTCAATTGAGCAAACGACAAGGAAAATGAAATTCCCACTCGAGCACAAACAGTTTTCATGTGGCTCTTGAAAGAAAAGAAAAGCAGACCAATATTCTCAACTAAGTACAGTGCAACATGTCCCGTCACTCCCCTCTTCTCTCGACTATAAATAGAAGAGTAGAACACCTAGTAGTCCTTCAAATCTTATCAAAGTACACAAATAGACGAATATTTAATTGTTCAGATTAATCAACTATCAATTATCATGCCGAGGTCATTGGAGCCACTAATAGTTGGGAGGGTAATAGGAGAGGTTTTAGACCCTTTTACCCCTTCTGTCAGCATGATTGTTACCTACAATTCTCACAAACTCGTCTTTAATGGCCACGAGTTTTATCCCTCCGCCGTCCTGTCAAAACCCAAAGTTCAGATTCCCTCCGAAGACTTGAGATCCTTGTTCACTCTTGTAATTGATACACCCTTTGATCTACTTTTCCTTTTCCTTTTTTTCTAATTTTGGTTTGTTTCCTCAGGTCATGATTGACCCAGATGTGCCAGGCCCTAGTGATCCCTATCTAAGAGAGCATCTCCATTGGTAAATTCATATTTTTCATAATGCACAACTCTTATAATATAATATTGGACTTACACAGGGTTGTGACTGATATACCCGGAACCACCGATGCTTTGTTTGGAAGGGAGGTGGTGGGTTACGAGAGCCCGAAACCGAGCATAGGGATACACAGATTTATTTTTGTGTTGTTCAAGCAAAAGAGGCGTCAGTCCGTACTGTGTCTCACTTCGTGCCGAGATCTATTCACGACTCGTCAATTTGCAAAAGATAATGATCTCGGGTTGCCCGTGGCTGCGGTGTATTTCAATGCACAGAGAGAGACCGCCGCTCGGAGGCGGTGAACCGTTGTGAATTACCGGGGCAAATGTGTGTGCCGTTAATATTTACTTATTAATTTCTCGAGCTAGAGTGCCTTCGCTCTTTGTTTAATTCTCATGCAAATTAATAATTATGAACTGTTTTTAAGGAATGACCAGAGTTTTTGGTTGCTTTGATTGATTACATAATGTTAAGAACATACCTAGGAGGCGTTTGGTTCGTGCTTTAGAATTTCTATGTCTTGACATTCATCCTAATTTATTCCATTCACATGTTTGGTTCAGACACTAGATAATAAAATAACGTCATACACGATGCCCATGGACATATTTCATGGGAATAGGATTACCACCAAAATTGGTGGTTTTTCTCTATTCCCATGGGCATTCCATTTCTTCAAATATTAAAAACTAAAATTATTCCAAACAAGTTATTTATTTCACATAATTTCTAAATTTGTAGGAAAAAAAGATGTATGAATCAAACATGACTATCGTATATGTCATGAAATACTATTTCATAAAATGAAATTCCTTGACATATAATATTATAAGACATATTTCAAATCTCGAACCAAACGGCCCATAATGTTATTATGATATTATGTATTATTTGGAAAATTTAGTTTTTTTTTTTTATGGAATAAATACGGAGAGTTTGTATATCTCCCTCGTAATCTCTATTAATCAAAAATGAGCTACAAGGAACTATCGTTGTCGATAGAGTTAATTTAGCTTACTTGAAAGTTGAATCAAGCACTTTACTCTTTAATTTGAATTTTGGTTATATTAAGTTTCCTCAGCTAAGTCATAAGGCGACCATTAAGTACCAATTATGACAAGCTTGTTAAATGTCTATACGATACATTATGTATATATTAAAAAGGATGATCTATGAAGAGATTTTTCTTTTAATTCTTATTCTTATACAAATTAACAAAATATTTTGGCAATTTTTGAATCCTCTAATTCAATTAATAATTAATGTAATGTTCGAATAAATTCGAGGGTTAAGTCTTTAGCTGTAAAATAGTTAAATAACTAAGGGGACCGTCGATGAAATCCGATAATGTAAAACTCATTAACTATCTTCAATTGGTATGAGATGACTGATTAGTTTCCGTCTTAAAAAAAAATACTAAGAAACTTTAAAAAAAAAAAATTAAGAATTTAGGTAATCTTTTTTTTCAACTATATTGTTATGCAACATCATTCTAAAGTATCATTCGGTTACGTAAATAAGTATGTTATTATGACACATTAAAGTAACATCACCACTTAACTGCTCGAGGGCTTAATTGAATCAAAAAAGTAAGAATATATTTCATTTTATTTTGAATCAAAACTGTGTGGAGTTCATAGTGACTTTTTCTTAAATTATATATGAAACAAGGATAATAAAACTAATCTTTTAAAAATCACCTAGCTAAAGAGGTATAAAATAATTGAATTAACAATGATGGGAATGATATGTTACGCGGATACTTAAAAAATTGATACGAATATCCGATACGGATACGGGTGCGATACGGCTCGGATACGTATCGGATACGCCGCATGGCGGATTCGATTATTTTAATATTTATTTTTTCGGTGGCGTATCCGATTATTTTAATATTTATTTTTTCGAATACGGCAGGGATACGACAAGATACGGTTCGAATACTTTTAAGATACGACTGAAATACTCTATTTAGCATACTTCGGCCCATTATATATTTTGACATATAATGTTTTTAAATAAATTGTATAAGGTATTTCTAGAATATTTCTAAATTAATTATATGATACTTCTAGAATAAATTTATGACACTTTTATTATATTTGTATTGTTATGTTGATTTTATTTGTTGTAGGATATTTAATTTAAAAATATTATTAATTAATTAATTATATATAATATAAATATATTAAAACAATAACTATATAATCGTATTCGTGTTTTTTTAAAAATTATCGTATTGTCGTATTCGTGCAACACATTTGGAATGACAAGAATCATTCGAGATGGATTAAGAGGATATAAATCGTACAAATCAAGGGGGGGAGAACGAAAGAAACGTGTCAAGTTGTTGGGGCCTAAGAGGGGACAGACCCAGTTGCCCCATGGGCTCAATGCGATCCTAAACTGATATGCTGGTCTGTTTGCTTTTGTTGTACAATTAAATGAGAATTTTGGTAACATATCAATTATCATTGATTAGATACCATGCTTTTACATGTAGGGACGTAATGGGGACGGATATTATCTCACCTAACATAATCGTGTACGTAAAATATTCGTATTTGAGCCTACATTCTTTTTTCCTTTTTTTTTTTTTGTAAGGAAAAACAATTACGATACACACACGCTCGATCCAATTATTTTTCATTTAATCAAAAAAGAAAAGATACACCAAAGTGTTACAAAGTGCGGCATATTTACACTATTATTATAAAAATAAAAATAATCCTAACCGCTCAATTTTCATTCTCTTTTTTTTCTTATGAAATACTTATTTTTAAAAATATTTTGAGTAATTATTAATTAATAAATATTTAAGATAATTTTTTAAATATATTTATCAATAAATGAGAAGTTAAATAGAAAATCTGAATTGTTTATTAAAAATAAAACATTCATAAAAAATAAAATGTATGATATACTATTCTAAATATCCAAAATATATTCTTTTAAAATGACGTATGACAGAGCATCCCATCGAAATAATATTTGTGTGCGGATAGAAATACGAATTTAGATATCGAAATACGGGTACGCATATCAGATATGATTATTGATAGATTCGAATAATAATACTACTTAATATTTATATATGTATCATCGTATTCATGTTATTTTTTATTTCTTAATCTTTTATTTGTATTTTCTTGTTATTGTAAATCTTACTATACATAGCAGTTGGCTTGCATCACAATAATCCTTGTACGTTTATAATATGTATTGTTTTATAAAGTAATCTTATGATAAATTTCAATATTTGTAATTTTTTTCATTGAATATTTTTTAGTAAATTATATCATTATAATATAATAATTATTTCAAAATATGAAAATAATATGTATTTATATCCGATAATACCCGAATAGTATTCATATAAAATCCAAACTGAAATCATATCCGATACTATTTGTATTCGTATCGAAAAATATAAAACGGATACAGTGACGGATCTTTTAAGGGACAAAATGGGGACAGCTGTTTCCTTATATTTTTGAACGGTAGTATATATGTGTAATTATGCCAATATATTTTACGATAGAAATGTAAAATTATGTACTACCGTCATCAAAAAAATTTGAAAATTTCTCACAGCTCCTCCCTAGATTACCGTCTCTTAAGGGACAAGATCCGTCACTGAACGGATACACGTATTATATATCTATTATTCGATTGTATCCGTTACGTTTACATCCCTAGTTATAAACTACTGTTTCCATAGCTAGAAGCCTAGAACTCTTCCAACTGGTCGAATTTCTTCACGTATATTGTATATAAGTTCCACAGACACAATATTACGAGTTTTGTTTTGAAGAAAAATAAATCGGAGGAGAATATATTTATTGGATGGTATAAACAAATGCAGTCAAATATTTTAGATAAATTATATGAACTTATCCATAAATATTTAATGTATTATGTAAATTTATATTGTTAAAATTTATATAATTGGCATCTCAAAAAGTTAACAACTTGGGGAATTCTTCAAAACCCCCCCAACTTTTCTGAAAATTTCGAAAAATCCCCCGTACTTTTAGAAAACCCCCTATCTTTTTTAGATTACCTCAAAAACCCCCTATATTTTTTGCTTCTTAAAAAACCTCCTAACTTTTTTAGATTCTCTCAAAAACCCCCTATCTTTTTATTATGTTTTTTTTTTAAATTACCATTATACCCTTTAGTTTTATTTTTTAAATTTCTATAATTTAATAAATAATGAATATATATTAAACTATTATAAAAAAAATAAAAATAATTAATACATGATATTATAATATTATAATAAATAATATATAGTATTAAAATATTATAATAAATAATATATTGATATTAAAATATCATTTTCAACAATTATTATAATGTTTCAATATCAATATATTATTTATTATAATAATTTAATATATATGTATTAATTATTATAATAATTTAATATCAATAAATAATATATGATATTAAATTATTATAAAATTTTTATTGATATTTTAATATCAATAAAATTATAAAAAATAAATAATGCATGATATTATATTATTATAACATTTTTATTGATATTTTAATATCAATAAAATTATAAAAAATAAATAATGCATGATATTGAAATATTATAATAAATAATACATAGATATTAAATTATTATAATAAATAATATATTGATATTAAAATATTATAATAATTGTTGAAAATGATATTTTAATATCAATATATTATTTATAATAATATTTTAATACTATATATTATTTATTATAATATTATAATATCATGTATTATTTATTTTTATTTTTTTTATAATAGTTTAATATATATTCATTATTTATTAAATTATAGAAATTTAAAAAATAAAACTAAAGGGTATAATGGTTATTTTTTAAAAAACATAATAAAAAGATAGGGGGTCTTTGAGAGAATCTAAAAAAGTTAGGGGTTTTTGAAGAAGCAAAAAATATAGGGGGTTTTTTGAGGGAATCTAAAAAAGATAGGGGGTTTTCTAAAAGTAGAGTGATTTTTCAGAATTTTCAGAAAAGTTGGGGTTTTTTTGAAGAATTCCCCTAACAACTTTAATATAGTAGGGACGTATTAAAGCACTAATAAATTAATTCAACTTTAATTACTGGGCATTCTTGTTCACTAATATTTCAACCAAAATGGTTCTGATTCGATACGATGATCTTGCTTTATTTTTGTTTGAATTTTTTCTCCAATTGGGTTTGGTCGATTTCTCGGTTTTCTCCGCTTGTTGGACTTTAAAGAATACTAGCAATGGCCCGCTTAATAATTGCGCGGTACTTCATATTCTTTTTTACATGTTTATTATAATTTGTTTAAATAGAATTTGTCAGGGTACGTTTAAACTCAATTGTACAATCATGTTATATTTGCAAATATATTGCTGACAATAAATGTATTATAATAAATAAATGTTCATGAAATTTGTCTATCATAGATATAAGCATTATAATTAATAAGAGTCCGTGTAATGGGTTCATCATTATAAATCAACACCAAATAAATAAAATATAACATGTCATTTTTCAAAAAAAAAAAATTAAGTTTCAAAACAAATAAAATAAAACAGTGAATAATACACATAAAACCGAATATATATTTAAAATGTCATCTATTAGCATTAAAAATATTAATTTGTTTATTTTTTAGAAAAAAAAAATACAATTGTAATATCCTAAGAAATTAACAATTGAGCCATAATTTCATACGGAAATTATATATGGAGTCCCAATAACACAAAAATAACATACTTGATGAGGCGGCAAGAAAGATTAAGTAAGTTGATTAGTATTATTGATTGTCTCATTTAACGATTTAATTGACCGTTTAATTGAATTGACACGTCAATTAACATTAATTAATATTAACATATTATAAATTATTGATGTGTTAATTAAATGTGTCAATTAACATTTAATTGAATAAATTAGAAATGATAATCAATTCACTTTGTCACCTCATCAAGGATATTGTGATGAGTTTGGGGTTAATTATATTTTTCTTCCATACATTAATATAATTCGGGTTGCAATAGAAACAAAAAAAGCTGACACGTGTCAATATGTGGTCACATGTCAATTAACATTTACTAATATTAACATATTATTAATTATTAATGTGTTGCTTAAATATATCAATTAGACATGTTAATCAGTTCACTTTGTCACCTCATCAAAGATATTATGATGAGTTTGGGTGCCAATTATATTTTTCTTCCATACATGAGTATAATTTGGGTTGCAATAAAAAAAAATAAAAAAATGGCTGACACGTGTCGACACATGGTGATTTTCCATACATTAGTATAATTCGGGTTGCAATAGAAACAAAAAAAAAGCTGACACATGTCAATATGTGGTCACATGCCAACTAACATTTACTAATATTAACATATTATTAATTATTAATGTGTTAATTAAATATGTCAATTAGACATATTAATCAATTCACTTTGTCACCTCATCAAGGATATTATGATGAGTTTGGGGGCCAATTATATTAATCAATTTACTAATATTAACATATTATTAATTATTAATGTGTTAATTAAAAAATGGCTGACACGTGTCAGCGCATGGTGATTTAAAAAAATTGCTGACACGTGTCAGCGCATGGTGATTCGTTCAGCATTATATCGATAGAAAGATAAATCGTATTGTTGATTTACCAACTTCGTACATTTTGTCAAATGATCTTAAGAATTTCTTCAAGAATCATCTAATACTATAAAAACTCCTCACTTTTAAGATAGCTTCAAATTCCGATTTTTTTTTGACATATAGCCTTGTCAAAATTTTAATTTGTAAGAATAACTACGAATTTGCATAATTTGCAAATCTAACTATTTCGACAGAGATTCTGACAAAAGAAAATATTTTTTCGCCAGGAAGGATGACGACAGAGATTAAGCATGAATTTGAGCTGTTAAAAGGAATTAATTGTGATCAAACAGCGACCATGTTTGGAAATTCTGGATTTTTCATCTTTCGTCAGACCCTCTAGTAAAAGTAGACATGCATGCTTCTAATATTCTTGGAGTCCCGAGAAGAAATTGGGAATATGCGTAGTTTTTTAATTAACAATTGGCGAAAGAGGGTGTATTTATGATGGGAATTATCCCGACCCCGGGCCCGCGCAGCGGATATGAAGGCCCGGTCCGATTCCCTGATTCCCGAGATCACGCCACGACTTCGAGGGTACGATGCAAATAGAAGAATAGATCTATACCATTGCCAAATTGATGGCACACGAAGGGTTAATCGCCGCCTTCTATTCCTCCTGTCACGTTGGTGACAATCCGCGCGTCCCATACCACGCGTCCTTCACCACTCGTTAACTACGCCGGTTCACTTGACTTCGTCTTCGTGCGTCCAAGCGTTTCCACCGTCTTTCTCACTCGAGTCGATCACAATCGAAGAACCACAAACGTCGTTCCTCTACTTGTATCCACGTTGATTCGTAAGACGTCGGTCACGGATGCACCTGCCTAGACGATGCACCGGCGAACTTGCTCGATCTAATCGATTCTCTATTTCTCTCTCTTCGCACCTTTTCACTCACGAAAGATCAAATCTGAATTTGCTCTTTTTCTTGTGTATTGGGCAGAATGATAATCTCAATAGTCTGATCTGGATGAGAGAGAAAGTATCCTATTTATATCTAATAGGATTAGGATTAGCCGAAAGGATGTATATTGGATATACATCCTTTCACACAGAAAAGTGCATGAACCTGTTCAGTATTCTGTCCAGACGAAATTGATAAATTTCTCTGACAGAAAATCACCCAACATGAAAGTTGTAGATAATCTCATTATCTACACAACCCAATTTGTCCCAGCCCAATTGGAGTTCGTATGCAACAGTTATGACTGTTTTACTAACTGTATGTCATACTGTTGCACCCTTTCGGTATTTCACATAAACGACACTGATACTTCGTTCATATGAAATATATTTCTACATGAAGGTTATAGATAATCTAATTATCTATCTAACCCAATTTTAACCATTCAAATTGGATTTTCCCACTGACAGTTATGGCCACGAATGTACGACTACATTCGTTTATCCTTGTGTACACTTTTACGGTTGATCCTGAAACTGTATTTCCTTCAATCTATACCAGTGTCAAATTGATGGCACACGAAGGGTTGATCGCCGCCTTCTATTTCCTTTCGGTGTCACGTTGGTGACTAGCCCGTACGTCACATACCGCACGCCTCCCACCATTTCGACACGCCTCGGGTTGTCTTCGTGCGTTCCATGCCCGCATGTTTCCACAGCCCGTTACTCGATTACTTCTCCGGTTTGATCACAACGAAGAGCCACATGCGTCGTTCCTCTACCCGTATCCACCGTGAGTCGTAGCACCTCGGTCGCGGATGCACCTGCCTAGACGATGCACCGGCGAACTTGCATGATTGTGTTTCGATTCTCTAGACGGAGAAAACTCTTTTCTCCTCTTTTCTCTTTCTCTCTCAATCTCTTCGCACTCTTTCACCAAGTGATTAGAGTCTCTTAATTCCTGGATTAATTCTCAATTAACTTCATTAATTTCCTGGTTGAACTTATCTTGTTCTTCAAGTTGGACTGATGAGAGAGAGAGAGAAACATCCTATATATACTCCATAGGATAAGGATGGGCCAAAATGTATGTATATCTTCTATACACCTTTTCAAACAGAAAACTGCATACACCCTTTCAGTTTTCTGTCAGAACGAAAATATTAAATCGTTCCAACCGACTTTGAACATTTACGACAGTTGTAGATAATATTATTATTTTTCCAACCCAATTTGGCCCAGCCCAATTGGAGTTCGGACCCGAAAGTTACGGCCGTTTTACTGACTGTATGTCAAACTGTCGCACCCTTTCCGTATTCCATTAGAACGACACTGATACTTCGCCCAAATGAAATATATTACAACATGAAAGTTCTAGATAATCTCATTATCTAACTAACCCAATTTGAACCATTCAAATCGGAGTTTGCTACTGAAAGTTATATCAGTTTTACTAATCTGTTTCGTATGCCCACGAACGCGTACGTTCGTTTGTCCTACGTACCATTTTAGCGTTGATCCAAAACTGTATTTCCTTCAATTTACACCAGGTTCCTTCTTCTTCTTTCTTTTTCTTCTTCTCTCTCTTTCTCTTTTTTCTTCTCCAATCCGAAATGAATGAAATGGATTTTTCGTGCAACGCGAGTATAGACCTTGACGTTGGTATATTCTCCATAGAAATAAATTCTTATGTCATGAAATTTGTGGTAAGTTTGTTTTTGGAGTAATTTTAAGTAGTATAATTTATAATATTTGTTTTTCTTTCATTTCATTTGAACAGTTCACTATTGAATTCTTGCCATATTGGACCATTGTTGTCAATATTCAGATTCAAGTCTTAGAATCTTACGATTCTACGATTCCAACTCGACAAAACGATTCGAGACGGATGTAGAATTTTAATTCGGTAGAATCCTGGTAAAATCTCGATTCATGACGTAGAATCTGGTGGAATCTCATATATTTACGATTTTTTACGATTCCAATGTCATGACATAGTACTAATTTGATTATGACCCCGGATCTAATTAAGTAACTTTAAATACAAAATAAAATATTGACATATTGCAATAAAATATAATATTGCAAGAATAAAATAAATTATTTTTATCCACTGATCTTTTTTATATTGTGTTTACTTAGCTTATTTTATTTTTGTGTATATTATTTGTTTTATTTTATCTTAGTTTGATTCATCCGGATTTGAATTTTGTATAACATAGTACTAATTTGATTAATCCTTAATATTTTGGTTAGTTGTGGTTAACATTTGCATAGCTACGGACAATTCATTTTTTAGGTCGATATATGATGTGTATAAAATTATAATAATTCAAATGAATAAAATATACTCTATCTGTTGTGTAATTTTGACCTAGAGGGGGTGAATAGGAAGTCCTAAGGTTCAATTTCCGCGGTAATGGAATACAATTACAATTTGGGCGGAAGCGTAAATAAATCCAGAAAGAAATATAATACCAAAACAAATAACACAAGATATTTGTTTACGGAGTTCAGTAGGTGGTTGGTCTGTAGCTTTAACTCACCGGCTATTTGCTCAATCGACCGACTCGATTGATTGCAAGTATCTACGTCTCCGGAGTTGTCTTGCGCCTTTTCGGATTTGAATTGAATACCCCACTCAACTCTTACAAGATTTTGACTAGATCAATATACACGAATCTATCGATCTATGACGGGTTTTACAAATAGTAACTAGCCTATTACAAATTGCTACAAACGAACTAGTCGTGATCGGTTACGCAAGTTGGGAATCGTTTAGTAGATGGAAGTGAAATAGATCAATGATCTAGGATTTTGTCTAGAGAATTTAGAACTCAAGATCTAGGCTTAGTTTTCTCTCTTTCAATGGAGTTATGATTTTTGCAAGAATTGTTGGAGAGAGAAAGATAGGAAAAGTTCTATTTATATAACACATACACTCTTCCTATTTTTCAGCTTTTATGTATAGTCCGTCGTTTCGGACATAATGGTCCGTCGTGATGGACTGGAAGTCTAAAACTAGCCGTTACAGCAGAATATTCGAAATACTACTCAGTCCATCATGACTGACTTATGGTCCTTCATGACGGACCTCAAGTATGCACGGGGTTCGTTTCAACGCACATACAGTTCGTTATAACGAAACTCATACTGTGACTTTGCTTTTCTTAATAGTCCGTCGTGACTGAGTAATGTGCGTCACGACGGACTTCAAGTATGCACAAGGTCCGTCACGACTGAGTAATGTGCGTCGTGACGGACTGTCATTGTAAGTTTGACTATTTATCAACTTACATTGTCCGTCATGACTGAGTCAAGTGCGTCATGCCGGATGTCATAGGTCAGTCATAACGGATTGATTCATCCGTTGTGACAGACAGTGTGTTCGAGCTCATGTATGAGTTAAGGTCCGTCATGACGCTCTGTTGTCTGTCATGACGTACCTCTTTTGTAACTCACTGTGAGTTTGCTTTGAGAATTTTTAGTATAGTCCGTCATGACGTTTATTAGTTCGTCACGACGGACTTTGGGTCTCAATCATGACGCTTTATTGAACTGTCATGACGGACTGTATAGAGTGTACAGTTCTCAAGCTTCAACATGTGTGTCCGTCATGACGGACTTGTTGTCCGTCGTGACGGACTGTACACAGTTTTCACACCTTTTCTATTTTATGTTTTCGAATATTTATTTCTTAATCTTGAGTTAAATTCAAAGACAAGTCTAGGAATACCTATGGTTATTTTGATGGTGGTGATATCCCAACTTGCGGAGGTCTTCGACGTCTTGATATCTTCACTTGACCATGCGTTTCTTTACGGTCTTGACTTCCTTAATTTCTTGATGTTCTTGTGTTCTTTTTGTGGATTGCACCTATGTCTCTACATATGTCACTCATACAAATTTTGATTAGTGTTATCGACATTGTTTTGAGATAATCAAACAATAGGATATTTGCATCAACACTATCAATTAAGTTATATTCTTTTGTTTAGAAAATCGTGTTCGTTGGATTAGTTTTTCAGTTAATATTCGGTTGTCATAGAATCTTACGACTCAAAATACGATTTTACGATACGATTGATTCTACCCCTAAACGATTCAAGGTAAAATCATGATTCTGGATATCTTGAATTGGACATTTAGAATTCATACAGTTGAATTGAAAGGTCTTTGTGATGTAGAATGGGAAGTCAAAAGCATGCATATTGATGAGGGATTTGCGCTAGCAATAGGATGGGACAAATTTGTCGAAAAGAAAAAAAACGGGAGAGACTTACTTGGCGATTGGCGATCGGAAAACGGTGACGGCCCGCACCAGTAGTGAGAGGACGGCAAGGGGAAGGTGGGTGCCGCAAAGATTTTGTCGTTTCCGTGCTGATTTTGACATAATTCAACTGATTCTTGTTTGCAAAAGCGGTATTTTCGAATTTTTGTTTTTTTTTTCAGTTCTTTTTGTTTTGCGAAATTGTTAATCATTAGTATATTCTTAAGATATGATTTCAGAGTGCAAAAAACTTTGATACAATTTTAAAAATAAAAATATTATATATTATTAATACATTACAAAAAGACTGTATCGGATTAATTTTCAATTTTAATACCTAGTCCAAACCAAAGTACAAACCAACTGTCCAAATAATACATAAATCACCAAAATTATATATATCTATTTTATCAAATCTTGAATTAATTCATATAAGAATAATCCGAACACTAAATGGTCACAACTCACATGACTCGAAAAGTAAGTTTTCAGAAATTCGAATGATCCAAAAACTAAATATTTTGAAACCCGGACGACTCGAAAAATAAATTTTTGAAAACCAGAATCACCCGAAAACTAAATTTTCCGAAACCCAAACGACCCGATAACCGAGACGACCAGAAACCGAAACGACCCGAACGATCCGAAAACCTAAACGACCCGAAATCGAACGACTCGAAAACCGAAACGATCCAAAACCGAACGATCTGAAAATCGAAATGACCCGAAGCCGAATTACTCGCAAACCGAATGATCCGCGACACGAATGACCCGAATTCGAAATGAGTCGACACGACCCGTCCGATTGCCACCTCTGAGTTTACCTCTCAAAGTCCGGTTATGCTATTTTTTAAATGTCTCCCAAAACGTTGCTATTTTCATTATTTTCACTTTTAACTTGTATAACCGCAAACAAAACTTTCTTAATTAATATATCATATATTAATTAATCAAATATATCATATATTAATTAATTAATCATATAACATGCGTTAATTACAATGTTAATGTTAATTAAATGTATTAATATGGATATTGACTCAAAATATGGGGCACCAAATATGCCCTCTTTGCATTAAGGCCTTACTAATACATAATGACCCGTCTGAAAATCTTGGGAGGGGAGCATGGTTCCCCGGGTTCAGGGACGGAACCAGGACGGAATAATAGGGGGGGCCGAAATGATAGGGGGGGCCGAGAACGAGTAATTATATACAATTTTTAACCTACAAATTATAATAACATATATAATTTATCTATATATACATAAGTGGGTAATTTTATGGGGGGGGGCTTAAGCCCCCACTTGCCCCCCCCCTAGATCCGTCCTTGCCCGGGTTCGCTATATCCGAAACTCTTTCCCGGCGTGCCAGTTTCTACCACGTTCGTCAACACAAATTATGTAAATATTGTACATAAATCATAATTTTATTATCGCGTTTAGGCACACAGAAAAAGGAAATTTAAAGTTCTCTAGCTAGCTAGATACGACCCTGCATCGCCTTTGGCGGTAACCTACTCCAAAACTCATACGACTTTCGCAAACCGCCTATACATGGCCTATAACGTGTCCTAATGGAAGAAACCTCAACCCTTGCGAGTCTCTCAATAGGTATCGCACTGAATGAGCATCTTCCTTCAATAGGTTTCGCATTGCTAATGCACGTTACTGGCAGAAGACAGTTTGCAAGGAGAGCTTCCTCGGTACAATTTGTTTTTCTATCGTAATTCGGTGGACGGATATTGTCCATGGACGCTATGTCTAGCTCGAACAATTCTTCTTCTTCTTCTTCTTCGGCATTCACGGATCCATTCTCAGGAGTCTTCATTGAGCTAGTGTCATCAGTCTCAATTGATATGGTCATTTCTATTAATGACTTATTTCTTAATCAAAAGTTCATGGGGGACTATTTATAATACAGATTGGTGTTTTGGTTAGCATGGCTAACATAAGTTTAAGGTAAATTTGCTTGTGTACCCTTATCAAACGTCATAATTACAAATTCTTGGCTGAATCATGGATCCGAATTAAGCGTGATTTTTCGGTTAGTGATACTGTTCTCATCTTTCTTTGTCAAATTTATCCTCACGTGTCACGTGACAGACAATAATTGGTTCTGGTGATTTAACAAGTGAGGATAAATTCGGGGAAAAAAAAGATGGAAATTGTATCAGTACTCAAATTTTCCTATATGTTTGAAATTAATATACATGCTAGTATTTCCATGTTTTTTCCTGTGATTGGAAAGAAAGATATTTGTTATTTTGTGAGGGGTATACATGCATAATCTTGCAGGGGTTATATTTGAAAAATTGTTCTTAATTTTTACTTATTAAATGGTTTGTGGAACTTAAAAAAGTTGGTTTGGTTGGAATTTAAGGGAAGTGTGCTTTTTTAGTAGATGACCAGTAGAAACTAAAACTTTAACACTGATGAACTATCTCTTTTTAAGAAAAGCATCATTGTTTTATTTTTCTTGTTTAACAACCCTTTGAACTTTGATCGAATAAGTTATACTATTCAATAGATTCACATTGACCAGAAAATAGGATAGATGGGATAGTCAAATGATTTGCAGAAAAACCCATAAAATAAAAACAATACAAAAACTCAGCCATGAAATAACAAGAATTATAGAAAATCATATGAAGGAGAATAAAGTATTTGATAGAACATAGAAAATTGTGTTGAAAATGGATTTAAGGTTGGAATGAGAAGGGAAAATAAAAGCAAGGAAGTAGAGGACTCGGCCGAGAAATAAGATTAAGCTGGGCTCAATTGCTTATTAATTGATTATTTGGGCTATTAAAGAAATATCAATTAGGCTTGACAGGCCGGGCTATTGTTATTATTATTCTTAATATTTATTATTAGGAAAAATTTCATCACTGGACATATGTTAAAGAGGCCATAAATATGCCCGACATCATGGTATTGATAATTAATGATTAATTAATAATTTAATTAATATCAAATTAACACAAAAATTTATATGCAAAATGGATTAATGATTAATTTGCCAGTATTTTTATTGGTACGTTGAAATTAACGATTAATTAGTTTTTGTGTTAATTGGATTGCTAAATATTCCTTAACCCTCTTCGAAATAGGTATAGAAAGTGAGATAGGAGTTGTGGGGCCAAGTAAAATTTCCCTATGTTAAAACCATAATTACAAAAATAAACACGTTGCAAAAAAATCAAAAACAATGTAAATGGTGTTTTTTCCTTGATATATTGTACCGTATTATATTTCATTATTAAATTTTAAAAAAACCAATTTTTTTTTTAAAACCAAATGTGTGCATGTTACAAAATATTCAGTATTTTACAAAATGATATCTAAAAGTAAATTATTTCGCAAATGGAAATCATATTTCCTAAAAAATATTTGTACACGAGAAAATATATCATTTCAGTATAAGCATGAATTATATTTTCATCGTGTGAAATTATTTTATTGCAGCTCATAAGAAAATCACATTTTGTACACAAAAAAATAATGATATTTGCTAAATCATATTTAAAAATATTTTATTTTGCAAATATATATCATATTCGCAAGAAAAAAATGATACCTTACAAAAACGAATTATATTTTTCCTCCCAACAAGAATGAAAGTCATATTTAAAACTGTTATTTTGCAAATATATATCATATTTTCAGAAATAATTTGTATAAAAAATACTACATTTTAAGTATAATAATAAATTATATTTTTATTGTGTTAATCTAACAAATTAGCCAAGTACGATAATTTCAAAAAATAAACAAAATTTATAAAAAATCAATATTTAAAATATTTTATTTATTTGGTAAGATTCATGCTTGATTAATTTGTTAAATTAACACGATAAAAATATAATTCATTCTTATACTTCAATTTAGTATAATTTTTTTTGTACAAATTATTTCTATGAAAAATATGATTTATTTTGCAAAAAAGATTTTTTTATAAAATATGGAAGATTTATTCATAAGCACATATTGTTTTTAATATAAATATGATTATATAAGATTAAATAATGGAATATAGTATTTATCAACTTTTTTCAAGACCTTCTATTTGATTTGTAAATTATCTATTCATATAATAATTGCTTTTTGCATGTCTTAACAATGAAAATTTTGTTTATTATTATTATTATTATTATCATTATTATTGCTACTACTAATGATTTATTGTTGTTAATAATAATCATGGTGTTGTTATTGTTATTATTTTTGTAGTTGTACAACTATCAGTTACTAATTAGTTAATAAATCAACAATACGAAAAAATAAACAAAAATCCGACAAAAACGAAGTGATCAGTAAACAAAACATGCATATATTAATTCATACTTCTCGATCGGATCCTAAACAGTATAATTAAGAACTCATAAATTAAACTAACAAGTCACAACCAAAAGAAAAACATATCAAAATATCCTCTCCAGTACATACAAGACACAACATGCATAAGATTTCAAGGGTTGCTAGCATCTGCACCATTGTTAGGGTTTTGTGGAGTCACACTGAGATCAGCAAAATTTTGACCCACTTCAGAATTAGGGTTTTGGTTCTGGCCACTAGATTTGCTCTGTTGTTGCCTCTGTTTGAGCTGAGTGAGCAAAGCTTGGTTCTCCTGGTTAAGAAGCTGAGCCTTCTTCCGAAGCCTCTCGTTCTCCTTCAATATGTAGCAGTTCTCTACGTAAAGCTTCGAGTTCATCCTATCCATGGCGGTGGGTTCAGAACTTCAGATGATAGAAAGAGTGGGGTTTGAGAAGAAGGTGGGGAGGATGAATTATTATGAGATGGATATTTATACACCTGAAGAAGTCAAGAAAAGGGGAGGTGGTGATAAATGTGAGCAAATGATGAGGGTGGCAGGGGCATTGACGTCACATTATGATTGTGCCCTTGCAGGGATTCACAGTGTGGTGTTGGATATCCGTGCCAAATCATCATGAAGGGCCGCTCGGCTCAAAGATACGCAATCATGTTCATGTCCTCCCTCCTCTTCTCCGTTACCTATTTCCAACCACTCATCATGTCCAGTATTTCTTCTCTGTTTCGTCTCCATTTTAAAAAAATGGAGTATGATAAGTGAAATAAGTTATATTATTTTATTGTATTTGCTTTGCCTTGACGTAATAATATTTAACTTTACACAGCAATGTATAAATCTTGCAAACTGGAGACCATGAATGAAATGGGAAGAAAGAGAGAGAGAGAGGAGGAGGGAGGAGAGTAGTTATTTAATGGAAAATTTTCAAATAACCCTTGACTTTTCTTGAATTCGTAAAAAAATCCACTTAATATTAGGAAATTCCAAAAAAAATTCTACAAACAAGATTTCGTTTTCATTTATTCCTTGCAGGATTAGTTTTAACATTTCATGGTGTTAAAAAAAAAATTGACCAAAATACTCATCTATTTTCATATTTAATTTTATTAAACTTTTTTTTGTATTATTTTATTAATTTAAAAATCTCCATAAATATTTTTTAACGTATACTAATATTAAAAAAAATATGTGATATACGTAATTTTTGTATTTTATTTATTATTATTTTATCATACAAAATTAGAATTAAATAATAATATATACATATATATAAAAAAAAATCCTGAAAATATCTCCCCAAAATAATAATATTTTAGCATTTAATT